>CM060408.1:10648235-11999995 GCA_030545235.1 Helianthus tuberosus
GTTCAAACCTTCCTTTATCCTTTGCCTCCATATACTTTTTCATCCTTGCTTTTGCATCAGCAATGGCATTTAAGGTTACATCAACCTTTTTGGAACCATCTGGCAAAGGGATGTGTGCAAGCATTGTTGAATTATCTGGTGCAATGTACAGACCATCTTCATATCCCTTTTTCTTCAACTGCCTCATTTTCTCCGCCTTTTTGGCATTATTTGGTGGTGGGCTGTCCACAAAGATGATAGAGGGAGGAGCAGTGCCAATGGTGTTCATAAATTGAGCCTTCAGGGTTTTTATATCTGCCTGAGTGTCTTTGAACCTGGCTTCCATTATATTTCTGATATTTTGAAGCTGAATTTCATGTTTCTGATCAGCATTTGCTCTTTGTTGGTGAAGCAGAGGTTGAAATAATGCCCAAAGGTCAGTGGGAGCAGGTGGTGCCTGCTGTTTTTGTAACAACTGTTGCAGTATGGTTTTGATTTCTGCAATAGATGTATCCAGTTTGTTAAGCCTCTCCCTCAATTCTCGGTACATTAAACCATCATCCAATTTAATGGGATCATCTGATTTCCCACCAGAGGTGGTTGTAACAGTGGTTGACTGAGGGAGACTTTCCCAAAAGTCATCCCCTGTTGCCCCTTTTTCTTGGAACTGGGGACTTCTTTCCTCAGCAGAGGTTACCAATCTAAGCTCACCAGTGTATACAGGATACACACCAGTATTTAGAAAGGTTCCCATAGAAGAAATTGCCTTCAAGGAAGTCTGATTAATGAAACTACTGTCCAAGTGTAAACCAGTGGGTTCAACACTTGTAGTAGCTGCTTCACTTGAACTACTGACAAGAAGTACTTGTACATCCTGCAGTGTAACCTCCTCAGGTGTTGTTGGTGGGTTAGCAATGATAGGGAGCTCAGACACAGTCACTTTCTGTGGCATGCTCTCAGTGATAGGGGGTTGAGAGGAACTGATTGCTATCTGATTTATATCAACTGCATCCAACAAAAGTTTTGTTTGTGGTGGAATTGTAACAGTGAGTACGGGAGTGGAAAGAGGATTTGCCCCGGGCAGTGGGCTGGGGATGATGGATTCAAGTGAGTCCAAAGCAACATAATTTGATGTCCCTATTCTTACAACCTGTTCTTTTTGAAAAGAAACATGAGGAGTTTGAGGCTCAGGTTGAGATATTTCTACCATCTGCTGTGAGGAAGTAGCAGCAGTGGTTTCTGGTGACTTTTGTGTTTTCACCGGCAGTGGCTCTGGGATCTCATCTTCCAGAGTTGCCTTTGTTTTAGGTTTGAGGGGCTTTTGTGTTTTCTTTTGTCTTGGTCTTTTGGTGGATTTAGGTGTCGGTTTCACAGCAGTTGTTTTGCTGCTGTGATCACCTTGAGCAGTGGGCTCAGCAGCAGGTGCCTGAGGAGCAGTGGTAGCTGCTAAAGTCTGCTCAGGAGCCTGTGCTTGTGTTTTGGACACTTTTGATAGCCTTGTAAATGTTAATGGTGTAAGGCCATTTATTTGAAAAGGTTCACCCTGGATGAGTACATGAGCATCATCCTTTCCAAATTTCTTTTGAAAATAAAAGCTTAGGAACCTTGGAAATAGTAAAAATGATTTGCTATCAACATTTTTTACCAAGTCATTAAAGATCTCATGTGAATAGTTAAAGTTTTCCCCATGCAAGATAGCATATGCCAGGTATTGGATCTTTAATGGAATTTCATTGAAAGCAGTGGTCTTATTAGAAACACACATTAAGAGGGTATGAAACAAAAACCTTGGGGCAGGGGGAAAACTGCCTTTTTGCAAAGTGTTTTTTTTTTTCATTTGCTTTGCATACCCTCTTTCTAAAAAATCTGTTTGATACTCTATTTTAGGGAAAGAAGTCTTACCTTCAAGATCATTGAGTTCAAACACCTCAGAAATGGTTTGTGGTGTGATTTTAACATCAACACCCTTTATCGAGGAATTGATAGCTATGGGTGTTTTATCTTGATATTCAAGTTTTGCATTTTTCCAAAATTCCCTCTGGGTTGCTAAGTAAATCGGAGCATCAGAAGTCAACAAAGTTTTGTATTTTGAAGACGAAAGGGCATCTATGACGGAATTGAACGTTTTAGTGTTACTTGGTTTTGTCAAGAGACCCAAGTAGTTATGGGGAGCTTTGTATCGAATTTGTATGACCTTTTGACTGGATTTCCTTTTAACAGATGAAGACCGTGATTTTGCCATTTGAGGAAGAAGGACGATGAGGAATTTTGAGAGAAATGGAGGATAACTGCTTTGAAAAAGGAAAAATGAATTCGATTCGACAGTTAAAACCCTGATTGGGGGTTTTGATCAGGGTTTTATAGCAGGAAAAGTGAATGCTGATGTGGCAGCGGTTACACAAGATCTGACGGCTATGAACTGTCCACGAGCCAACCCCTGATGAGTAATGGAACACAGTTGTTTTATGAAGACACTGATGGAATAATAACAGTGGTTGCAATGATTACACTGAAAAACAGTGGGAGACTTTAAGTTATCAGTGGATAGCCTTAAAACATTTTAATGCTTATAATTCATAAAAAAAATTCATTTTAACTACTTTTAAGATGAATGTTGAGATTTTTTAAATAAAGTATTACATATAATCAGTTAGCATGCTGGGGTGATGTGATAAATACCGTTACATATAAACAACCCTATGATATGAAATTTAACAATCTAACAGAGTATAAAATACTGATGTTGAATCCACTATAGATGCTGAAGCACTGCTGCTACTGAGCAATGTTTTTCCTTTCGTTGATCAGGCTTTAGGAACATAAGTGCTTGTCTTTAACATGGCTTTGTCTTCAACAGTGGATAGGCCTCATCAATCTTTAACAACATCAGTATTTATAAGGAGCAGTGGTTAATTATAACAATCCTTAGCATGATCAGCTGTTATAACGACTCAAAAACCTCTTTGAGAGGAAGCATTGAAAGTATTAAACCTTTGTTGTCTTATCAAACAGATGTTCAGACACAATTCAACATCAACATAATTTAAATCGTACTCAAACACTAAATAATAAATAAAAATAGAATACAACATAGAAACACTGGTACATAAATACTAAAGTTGAATCCACTATAGATGCTGAAGCACTGCTGTTACTGAGCAGTGGTTTTCCTTTCGTTGATCAGGCTTTAGGTACATAAGTGCTTGTCTTTAACATGGCTTTGTCTTCAACAGTGGATAGGCCTCATCAACCTTTAAGAACATCAGTATTTATAAGGAGTAGTGGTTAATTATAACAGTCCTTAGCATGATCAGCTGTTATAACCACAACATAACCCTTTGAGAGGAAGCATTGAAACTATTAAATCTCTGTTGTCTTATCAAACAGATGTTCAGACACAATTCAACATCAACATAATTTAAATCGTACTCAAACACTAAATAATAAATAAAAATATAACACAACATAGAAACACTGGTACATCAATACTAAAGTTGAATCCACTATAGATGCTGAAGCACTGCTGCTACTGAGCAGTGGTTTTCCTTTGGTTGATCAGGCTTTAGCTACATAAGTGCTTGTCTTTAACATGGCTTTGTCTTCAACAGTGGATAGGCCTCATCAACCATTAAGAACATCAGTCTTTATAAAGAGCAGTTGTTAACTATAACAGTCCTTAGCATGATCAGCTGTTATAACCGCAACATAACCCTTTGAGAAGAAGCATTGACACTATTAAACCTCTGTTGTCTTACCAAACAGATGTTCAGACACAATTCAACATCAACATCAACATAATTTAAATCTTACTAAAACAGTAAATAATAAAAAAAAAATACAACATAGATTCATAAAATAAAATTTATTAATTTATTCATGACCTTAAAACTAAAAGTCCAATAATTACATGACATACTAAACAATATTAAAGTTCAAATCTAAGAATAACAGCAAGAATTAAGAAACTTTAGTTTCAACTCCATCCATTGCTGAACCTCTAGATGTATGTACTTCAGCATCGCCAAGAACTGCAAGTCTCTATCACCGCACTCTATATTACTGACAACACAAACAAGAAACAAACCTAGAATGCAAAGCTCTCTTCTCAACTGTTGTAGCACATCTAAGTTTTCAAGATATTGCAAGAATCTATCCATACTTTCTATAAAAGAAGAAATCCCAATGACAAACCTGACACAAGAAAACCTGACTTTCGATTTAACGAAAATCTCACAACGCAACTTTTCACGATGTTGCAACAATGATACTGCAACATCCATATTGAAAGGTTGACTTGTGATGGGAATCTTCATTGAAACGACGATGTTGGAACAATGATACTGGAACGATAACATGTTCAACAAACATTCGAACAAAGAAGTGTAATCGGAGATTAGCGCCTAAATCACGAGAAAGATGCATTTGAGAGAGAGATATACGCACACATATATGAGCGAGCGAGATTTGAATGTGATAGTAGATAATTATATCTTATTTATAGGATTAGAATATACGGTTTGAATTTTCAATTTTGAATGTGGGAACTGATAATTATTAAATTATCTTATTTATTGGGAACTGATGTTTATTGGGAACTGATGTTTATACGTAATCCACAGTAGTATATATCCTTATCCTCTCTTTATTAAAATATTAAATATTTGAATTGTTATGCAAAGTAGGAAAAAAAGAGAGAGAATGTCAATTTTCATGATGACTTTTCTGTGGTTACTGATGATGATTTGAAAGCAACTGTCATTGTCATGATGACTTTTCTAATTTTTAAAAACATAATAACCGTGAATTTGAAATTCACATTTTGCATGTTTTAAATGTCCAAAGCTCAAGAAATTAACATTAATTACTGATTTGATTTGCAACAAATAGTTATAAAGAAATTTTTTTATTTTTTAATTTAATTTTAAATTTTATGATCAAAACAATGTTGTTTGAAATCTTACCTCATTGGTATGTAAAGATGAGGTAAAATGGTAATTTAATTGTAATTCTACTTTTTATTTGATAATTTCAATCTATCACTAAACTAAAACAATCAATAACAAAAAAGTGAGCAATGGCCGTTTTTTAGGAAAACCACTGATGGTCAATATCAATAGATCTCAACAATAAAAAAAGTGAGCAGTGGCTATTTTTCATATCAGTGGATACCCCATAGTTTTTTAAACACTGATGTTTGGTCAGTCAATGGTCAACAGAAAGATGCATTCGAACAAAGAAGTGTAATCGGAGATTAGCGCCTATATCCTTATATACTCCTTTATTAAAATATTAAATATTAAATATTAAATACTTGAATTTGAATTGTTATGCAAAGTAGGAAAAAAAAGAGAGAGAACGTCAATTGTCATTATGACTTTTCTGTAATTACTGATATTATCAGTAATTACTGATGATGATTTGAAAGCAACTGTCATTGTCATGATGACTTTTCTAATTTTTAAACCGTGAGTTTGAAATTCACATTTTGCCTGTTTTAAATGTCCAAAGCTCAAGAAATTAGCATTAATTACTGATTTGATTTCCAACAAATAGTTATAAAGAATTTTTTAAATTGTACGATCAAAACAATGTTGGAGGAAATCTTACCTCATTAGTATGTAAAGACGAGGTAAAATGGTAATTTCATTGTAATTCTAGTTTTTATTTGATAATTTCAATCTATCACTAATTAACACCATCAATAACAAAAAAGTGAGCAGTGGCTGTTTTTTAGGAAAACAACCGATGGTCAATATCAAATTAGCAATAGATGCCAACAATAAAAAAAAGTGAGCAGTGGCTATTTTTCCTATCAGTGGATACCCAACAGTTTTTTATTTTTTAATTTAATTTTAAATTTTATGATCATAACAATGTTGTTTGAAATCTTACCTCATTGGTATGTAAAGATGAGGTAAAATGGTAATTTTATTGTAATTCTACTTTTTATTTGATAATTTCAATCTATCACTAAACTAAAACAATCAATAACAAAAAAGTGAGCAATGGCCGTTTTTTAGGAAAACCACTGATGGTCAATATCAATAGATCTCAACAATAAAAAAAGTGAGCAGTGGCTATTTTTCCTATCAGTGGATACCCCACAGTTTTTTAAACACTGATGTTTGGTCAGTCAATGGTCAACAGAAAGATGCATTCGAACAAAGAAGTGTAATCGGAGATTAGCGCCTATATCCTTATATACTCCTTTATTAAAATATTAAATATTAAATATTTGAATTTGAATTGTTATGCAAAGTAGGAAAAAAAGAGAGAGAACGTCAATTGTCATTATGACTTTTCTGTAATTACTGATATTATCAGTAATTACTGATGATGATTTGAAAGCAACTGTCATTGTCATGATGACTTTTCTAATTTTTAAACCGTGAGTTTGAAATTCACATTTTGCATGTTTTAAATGTCCAAAGCTCAAGAAATTAGCATTAATTACTGATTTGATTTCCAACAAATAGTTATAAAGAATTTTTTAAATTGTATGATCAAAACAATGTTGGAGGAAATCTTACCTCATTGGTATGTAAAGACGCGGTAAAATGGTAATTTCATTGTAATTCTAGTTTTTATTTGATAATTTCAATCTATCACTAATTAACACCATCAATAACAAAAAAAGCGAGCAGTGGCTGTTTTTTAGGAAAACAACTGATGGTCAATATCAATAGATGCCAACAATAAAAAAAGTGAGCAGTGGCTATTTTTCCTATCAGTGGATACCCAACAGTTTTTTAAACACTGATGTTTGGTCAGTCAATGGTCAACAGATTTTGAAGAAACATATGTTTCGCCTTAAACAGAAGTTTGCCCATAAACAGAAGTTTGACCATAAACAGGTGTTTGCACATAAAGAGATGTTTATCTGGTGGTTTAAAACCACTGTTGGGTCAAACAAATTTCACAACAGGACCAATACTCAAATAGATGTTGACCTTAAACAGATGTTTGGTTTAGAGCCAAACATCTGTTAAACCCCAAACATCTGTTTAACCCTGAACAGATGTTTAAGTTAATAACATCTACTGTTCAACCTAACAGGGGTTTCCATTAACTATTGACCAAATTGCAAACAGATGTTAAAACCACTGTTTGTTATTGTACTTCTTTACAAAATTACATAGAATTCAAGAAAACGAAACAAACACTTAAAGAACTATAATTTAACACATAATCTAATCGGGCAAAGCAATCTATTATCTAAGAATTCACTGATTCTTACAACATGAAACAAACTCATAATGAAATACTAAAGTTACATAAGAACCATTGATAATTAAATACTAAATTTGAATCCGTTGTAGATGCTGAACCACTGCTGATACTAAACAGTCGTTTTCCTTTGATTAATCAAACTCTAGGTACATAAAGTGCAAACAGTCGTTTTCCTGAACAGATGTTTAAGTTAATAACATCTATTGTTCAACCTAACAGGGGTTTCCATTAACTATTGACCAAATTGCAAACAGATGTTAAAACCACTGTTTGTTATTGTACTTCTTTACAAAATTACATAGAATTCAAGAAAACGAAACAATCACTTAAAGAACTATAATTTAACACATAATCTAATCCGGCAAAGCAATCTATTATCTGAGAATTCACTGATTCTTACAACATGAAACAAACTCATAATGAAATACTAAAGTTACATAAGAACCACTGATAATTAAATACTAAATTTGAATCCGTTGTAGATGCTGAACCACTGCTGATACTAAACAGTCGTTTTCCTTTGATTAATCAAACTCTAGGTACATAAAGTGCTTGTCTTTAACAGGACCTTGTCTTCAACAGTGGATAAGCCTCATCAGTCTTTGTTCATAAAGAGCTCCTTTAAAACAAACTTTATGCTTCTTTTAATACAAAAAAGGTGGGAAACACCATTACTCTAGACTCTCTAGTAACATAAAATCTTATCTTACAACAATAGCAGATCCTTTCTTGCGTTTAGTAGGAACTACTGTGGGTTCTCCATCATCATCTTCTGCACAAGTCAATTATAATAATCATCATCATTTAGACATAAGCAAAAATTAATTTAACTATAAATTTAATAATCTTTCTTTGTGTTTAATTAAACTTTATGCTTCTTTGAATACAAACCTATAATAACCCGCAGCAGATTGTATGAATTTCAAACAACTGTGATTAGACTGAAATATAAACCAAGAATTAGAGTATATCACTTCAAAATAAAAAACTCAAAATTGAAAATCAGAGTAGCAAAAAACACATACTTTAAACGATGTTGGAACAATAATACTGGAAACAACCGTGGAACAATCATCATCATTATATGAGAATACCCTTAATTTATGGAACCTGTAGAATGAAATGCTCCACTGTTGGGTTATTAACTTTCAACCTCACTTTCCCTAAATTTATCAATTCTAATTTTCAACAGGATGTAATACAATTATTACCTTAATTAAGATATCTTCAACTGCAAACAACAATAGCAAACAACATCAAACAACAATAGCAAACAACATCAGACAATAATAGCAAACAACATCAAACAATAATAGCAAACACCTGATGTTGAATCCACTGTAGATGCTGAACCACTGCTGTTACAAACAGATAATACCTCGAGAACTGGAAATGAAACTCTAATTTCAGAAAGAATAATGGCTGAACATACTCAAACATCAATAATCAACATATGTTATACTCATATGATCACCATCTAGAAAAAAACGCTAATTTCAAAACATATTCAAACATACCAGCTTATGGCAGAAATCTATCCGCAGCTAAGCGGATTTCAACTTTGATGACAACAACCCTGGAACCATATGATTAGATTACGAGTAGAAATTAGGATTAGTGTAAATAAGAGGAAATCATGAAAGTATTTCAACTAAAAAAAAGAACAAACCTTTTGATGAAGTAATCGATGAACAAAAGAAGATTTTATGGTGGCGTCTGAAGAAGATTAAGGTTTGGATGGAAAGAATTATCTCAATAATTTGCAGGGTTTGTGAAATTTGAATTTGAATCGCCTGAATATAGAGAGAGAGAGAACCCAAGGTTTGTAAACAAAGATTATATATAATAGATTAGAAGTTCTTTGTAAACAAAGAACCCAAGGTTTGTAAACAAAGATTATATATAATAGATTAGAAGTTCTTTGGGTTCTTTGAGTAGCTTGTTTTCGCGAATTTATTGGTGGCCATGTATGTTTTTACCTGACTTTCTATGTGTAGATATGACTTTGAAGCTGGGAGTTTCAACCTTTCTATCCCTGTGATAAAGGTAAAGACTTGCCTATATTCTACTTTTCTCGGAGGCTCGTACCCTACCAATAACTTAGCTATACGTTAAATTCTACTGGTGTATAACTACTGTTATTTTCATCCCATATGGATGAAGGAATAAAATCTTGTTATGAAATAACGTTCATAAAACAAGCACCCATCCAACATTGACATGTGATGATATCGACGTTAAAAAAAATTCAAGCACCTCCATCCAACAATGATATGTGAAGATATTGATGTTAAAGAAAATTTAGTTAACAAAAGTTTTCAACTTTATATATGTTTTATTTGTCTTGCTTTATTTTACAGAATTATAATATTCCTAAAAAAGAATTTACCAAATTTATACACCTAATGGAAGTCGAGCTAAAGTAACAAAAACTCTTTAGTGACTCTAATTGAACGTTTGAGAAACTTGGTTATTATTGGGCGAAGTACTCTCCCCATCCAACATTGACATGTGATGATATTATTGGTTATTATTGGGCAAAGAATTTACCAAATTTATACACCTAATGAATGTCGAGCTAAAGTGACAAAACTCTTTAGTGACTTTAATTGAACGCTTGAGAAACTTGATTATTATTGGGCGAAGCCCCCCCACCCCACCCACCCACATGTTGATGATTGGATAGCATGAATATATTTTTTTCTAAAAAATAAACTAGCAAGTTGGAGAGCAAGATGGGTTGAATATTGGAAGTCTTATGGCATTCAATTGAGGGAGTTGCTTGGCAAGTTGTCATAGCGGTTCATTTATGAAAGGAAAACACTAGGGGGAGGGGTAGAATTAGTTGGGGTAACATCATTAGAACGATGAATATTTTTTATTATTTTTTAAAGGCAATGTAATCTACTCCTAATTTCATATCACTGTTTCTCTAAACCAAAGGCTCTTTTGTAGATCAATGTATAGTTCATCATCATCATCATCATCATCATCATACTCAGTAAATCCCACCAATAGCAAAGCTAAGGTAGGGTCTGAGGAGGGTAAGATGTAGACAGCCTTACCTCTACCCCGTAGGAATAGAGAGGTTGCTTCCAGTGAGACCCCCGGCTCGATAGTAGTTTTGCATCAAGCCTTGGACATAAGGCACATAACACTCAGCAATTGAGACAACTGCCGATTAGTGCATGTACCCCCTTGTCTTTCGGCTATCAACGCCACTACATGATGCATGATTAACTATCCCCCTCTTTTAACGTTATTTTCACGAAATTAGTAAAATAACGTTAAAATTAGTGCACTTTCACTTTTGCCCCCCGAGCGCCCACTCATATATACATTATATGCGTATACCGCAGGCGGGGCGTTTAGATCAATGTATAGTTGTGGATCCAAAATATAATTGAATTTCGTCGTCAAGCTAACAAACTCTAGTACATAAAAATCGATTCATATTAACAAACACATTTGCTCCACAATTATCATGCAATACACGCCTGATCAGCGTTGGACCCATGGTGTAACCATGGGGTCCACCACTCTCTATGAAAAAAAATAGTGTCATTTATACGTTAACATTTTGATCGTTCGCGTAAAAATTTGGTTAATGTTAAACCTAAATAACATTTGTGTACCTTATGTAATAGTGATGGTTCATGTATTTATATTTTAACTTTGGTTCATATAAATATAATTCCATACCCCTATTAGAGGTAAGTTTTCCAAAACTCTCATGGTATCAAGTCTAATAAAAGCAGTCACTTTCTTCCTACCATCGCTTCTGCGATCGTAACCCTTCTTATCGACTGTTTCTAGTCGACTTTTTTCTTTAGCAAACCGACTTTAATTTTTAATTTCAAAATTTTAAAGTCACCTTCTAAGCATTTTGAAATTTGTCCACCATTTGATTTAATTAAGCAATTAAGAAACGTCTGATTATTCAAAGCATCGACTATGGCATCCTATTCAACTCAATTGGATCAAATCTTACCCATAGCTACAGTTCTTCACATGATTAGCAACAAATTTCTTTCTTTCAATTATTTGTTATGGAAAAATCAATGAAGAAGATGTTGTCCAAGTTTTGGGTTTATCTCAGGCACGTCAAATATGGTTAGCACTTGAATCTGCCTATAGTAATTCATCGGTTGAAAGGGTTCAAAATTTGCATCCCCCGATCCCCCCTAGGAAAAAAAATATATATATTAGGTCTGTCACTGGCGGTTGATGATCATTGAATATGTTTTTTTTTAACAGCAAGGTGTCATACATTTTTTGGGTGCGAGACACCCCACACCCCCCCCCCCCCCATTGGGGAGGCCCGTTACCCTACTCCGGCCAGACATGTCTTAACCGTACCCCAGGTGGCATCAGAGAGTGGCCAGCATCCAAGGAAAAACCCCACATGTACCTCACCCTACCTATGGGGCTTGACGAGTTGAGAGCCGCCTCGAGAGAGGATCGAACTTGGGTACTATGGGTAAAACCCAGGTGCATCAACCAGTTGGACTTGGACTGGAATCATTTGCTATTTGGCATATTCCTCCTAGTTCCTAGACATCACAAAGCGAGCCATTTGGCATATTGCACATGCTACAAAGGGAACATATTGAGGATGGTTTATAGAGAATCATAGATCCATCTTTAAAAAAGGGGTGGGAATGGGAGTTCGATGTCGTTCAAAAAGAAAGATGGGCAGTGGAGGTTAAACTTAGGTGACAAATTTCCAAGTCTATATCAAGAGATGCACCTTTTTTATTCATATAACTTTTTCAAAATGAGTATTGTATTATTATTATTATTATTATTATTATTATTATTATTATTATTATTATTATTATTAGGGTAAATTACTTTTTGAGTCCCTGTGTTTTAGTGTTTTTAACTAGTTGAGTCCAAAAGCAAAAAGTTTAACGACCTGAGTCCCTATAAGCATTTTCTTTAACCATTTGAGTCCAATTTTTTGGACTCAAATCGTTATAAAATGAACAAAATTGGACTCAAAAAGTTATAAAATAAATGACTAGGGACTCAGGGCGTTAAACTTTTTTGATTTTGGACTCAAGTGGTTAAAACCACTAAAACACATGGACTCAAAAAGTAATTTACTCTTATTATTATTATTATTATTACATAAATATAAAATTTAATAGTAATATTCTGATTATTATTTTAATACTTTTTAGGCAAATTTGATTTAAATAATCCCAACTTTCTCAATTTGGCCGCTAATAATCTCAACTCAGTTATTTGCCGATAATAATCCGAACTGATCCACTTTTGGCCGATAATAGTTTGCGTTAAAAATAGCTTAACGGAGTTAAGTTTTTTTTCTGAATTATAAACTAATGTTTTAGGGCTTTTGATTAGAACGAGGATACGAGTTGATTGATGTAAAATTTACCTCGAAATATTGTCCCAGACGACGAAAACGGTGCTTCAATTCGGGTGTTTAAACTTCTAATTAACAAAAATCAAGCCGTTTGGGGCACCGTTTCGACGTAAGTTTACATAAATCGACTCGTATCATCGTTCTGATCAAAATCCCTAAAACATCGGTTTGTAATTCGGAAAAAAGCTTAACTCCGTCAACCTATTTTTAACGGCTGACTATTATGGCCAAAAGTGGACCAGTTCGGATTATTATCAGCAAATAACTTAGTTGAGATTATTATCGGCCAAATTGAGAAAGTTGGGATTATTTAAATCCAATTTGCCTATTTTTTTATTACAAAATGTTTCTTTTTCTAAAGAGTACAATGCCAAAATGGTCTCTGAGTTTAGGTGATTTTTGTCACTTCATTTAATAAACAAAGCCTTTTGCATCTGGGTCATTGAGGTTTTATTTTTGTTATCATTTTCATTCAATTAGCAAACTGAGTTAGAATTTTCTGTTAACTTCTCATTTTTTGTCGTGTCCGCGTTTAACTAAAATATATTATGTGATAAAATGATGATTATACACTTCATTTAAATGAGGAAAACAATAAAAAAGAGAGAAGTTAACAGAAAATTCTAACCTAGTTTGCCAACTGGATGAAATGGCAACAAAAATAAAACCTCAGGGACCCAGATACATTTTTTTATTTTTTTTTTAACTAAAGTGACAAAAATAGACTAAACTCAGGGACCATTTTTTAACGACTAAAATGTTGAGCTTCAAGCCTAGTTGGATGAGGCTAGGTCACACCGCAAGCGTGCTGAGCAGAATTACGTAGAAACTAAAGGTGAACTTTATTTGAAAAAAAGAGAACTTGTCGATCTGACTGCTAGTTTGTTTGAGCAGGAAGACACAAAGGAGCGACTGGCCGCACAGGAGAGAGAACTGGCTAGTAAAGATGTGGAGATTGCTCAACTAAAGCGTCGTTTGCTCAACTAAAGCGTCGTTTGCTTGAAAATCAAGATAAATGTGAATCGTTGGAGATTGACAGATTGTCCCGAGCATGGGCCTTGGGCCGGACATTGTCATTAAAGAATATCATGTTTGTCTACTATGTCACGACCGTTAGTGTGAGTAGAGAATCCAGGTGCTGGCGCACTGTGGTTGGAGCCACGTGGCCTGAGAGTTGTCCTTGATGTCGGGTCTGTTATCCGCTGTTAGTGGAGATCATGGAGCAGTAAATAACATAACCTGATTGGTTACACGTCACTATCCTTTTGTACTTCTGGTCTCCTGCACGATTGCCCATCGTGGTGGTTGCATGATCACAGTCTGGCGTGCCTTGATTGGCTGCATGCTCTGTCACTTGTACTGAATGTACTATCCTTTGTTGACATCTTCGCACTTACGCTTACAAAGCTTGCACCGAACTTCTGAGAATGGCTAAGTGTTGTACTGATTTTAATTTGAGTATGTTATTTTATGCGCACCGCTTGCTCGTGGTTGCGCATGCATGCGTAGGATTTGAGACCTCATCCCTTCCATAAATCATAAGTCATCTAGGTGAATCGTCATGTGTGGAATAGTAGATAATGTTACTTTGACATAATATGTTACTATTTATGAAGGAATATTGGATTTTAATAATCCAAACTATTTGTCGTTGGCCGCCAACAGTTATAACTTCAAAAATAGCCACTGACAGTCTCAACTATTAACATATTGGCCTCTAATGGATCCTGACTAACAGAACCCTAACGCCGTTAGTCTCCGGAAAAACGTATTTGGCCTGAAAAGTCATTTTTGGCTGGAAAACTCAACCTTTTCGTCTCAACCCTCTTTGTAACCTTATTACGGACCTTTTTCTAGTAAAAACCCCAATTATTAAGGTCACTGGAAAACTCATTTTTCGCCGAAACACTTCTTTTTGGCCAGAAAACTCAACATTTTCGTCCCAAACTTCTTTGTAATCGGAGACTAACGGCGTTAGAGTTTTGTTAATCAGTGTCCATTGGAGGCCAATATGTTAATAGTTGGGACTGCAAGTGGTTATTTTTTAAGTTGGGACTGTTGGCGGCCAACGACGAATAGTTGGGATTATAAAAATCCAACATTGCATTTATGAACTTGATTGTGATAACTACTCGTTGATATCACGATGAATGTTTTGACCCGTGCGGTAAGAATGTCGTGTTGCTTTTCATACTCACAAGTGTAGTATGATATTATACATTGTAGCAATTAGTAAACCCATTTGAAGTCATAAAATGTTGCACTCCGAAAGAATTTTGATTCAAGGAACTATAAACGTGATCACAATATTCAACTAAAAAGTTATTTGATACGCTTCCTTATACGCTTGCAACCTTCCTATTAAATTCATTCAAATAAAGTGCTATCAAAAGCCATATTTTTCAAGATACATGAGAATGAATAGTAATTAGATATTTGTTAAAGGTGAATCGCGTCTCGCTATTTCTTGATACCGAAACCATAAAACTAGAAAAATACATGTATGTAATAAAACCAACCGAAACCATAAAGCTAGAAAAATACATGTATGCAATAAAACCATTTTGGTAAAACTTTTTTTTGTTTGAAACTGTGAACTTTATGTATAAGGTTATCACATTTTCCAAATCGAAGAGCTCCATTTTGCCTTACTCTGGCCAGATTATGTTGTCTTAACTGAATCTACACTGGCTTCAGAGTTTAGCTTTTTTTGGGCGTTCCCCCAGGAAACCATACCGTCGGCTGCCACTTGACAGTCGTTTTGCAACCACAAAAGCAAAACTCTCTGGTGTAACACATGTGGGACGAAAACCCGGTTAGGATCAGGAATCGAACTGACAGCCTCACATAATGCATAGTTCAAATCATTCGTTGCCTATATCCCCCCCCCCCCCCCCCCCCCCCCCCATGATGTAAGTGAGAATTGAACTTAAGTCTCTACTAGAAAATCCAAGCCTTCTACCACTAGGCCACAAGTAAGAGGAATAATTTTGGTAAAACTTTATTTTCATGGATGGATAGCCGCATGCTGTATTTATCTACTTACTTATTATGGCAAATATCATTAAAAAAAAACTAATATTGTTTATGTTTTTTCTTGTAAAAGTCCTTTATCAGTATTTTGCATATAAAAAACAACATGCTTTGTGTTTTTTTCTCACAAAACTCTTTAACAAATTTTTTGCACCTAAAAAAACCAAAATTCTTCCTGTTTTTTTAATCATATAAATCTCTTAGCATGTTAAATTTGAACACAAAAATATCTCTTAATTCATATCAAATAAAATCATGAAAAACCTTATTTGACAAATTACATTATAATAACGATAAAAATAATTTGTTTCTAACATTATAGTGAGTTACTAGTGTGATTTCCCCCGCGCCATGCGGCGGGAATTTGGTTGGCATCGGTTCGGCTCGTTACGATACCAACACTTGCTACAGCAACCTAAACGAAGAAAAAAATGAGTCGTGTTTTACATTAATCAAATACAATAAAACAAACACCGGTACCAGATTCGATAATAGCTATACGGTAGTAATGTTTGGTCGTCAAGGTACCAACATGGTACCAGAAAAACACTCTGCGTTAAACTTCATTGTTCATTAGTAAGATTAATAAATATACGTTATTGAACCAAAGATATACTCTATTTTGAATGCCACTTTGTTGTCAACAAAATTTATGTTGGCACATCTAAAAAATTAAGCATGTACGTATATTGAGCTTTATAACGAACGCGAGTTCTTCGGTATTGTTCGGTCAAAACTGGCTCGATTTCGTCAAAGTACCGACACCCGTATAGCTTACTATACATAAGATATGCTCTACTTTGTTGTCAATAAAAATTATGTTGGCACGTCTAAAAAATTAACAATATACATATACTAAGCTTTAAAGAAAAAGTTAATGAACGCGAGTTCTTCGGATTTAATATTATATAGTAATCATTATAAACCTTTTTATTATATTTCATATTCTTTTTAAATTAATCATTTAAATATCCCGCTTAACACGTCAATTAGATAGACAAAAGAAAATTATTGACGTAAATTATTTAATATATCAATATTCATTTGCCACTCAATTCAATTAAGTCATCAAAATAATAAAAAAACAAACAAAAATATTTCTTTTTTACTTTTAACGGCTTGCATATTAGAGACAACAAATTAAAAAAACATTAATTCACCAATAATATTTCATCAATTATTGTTCATGCAAAGTTTGAATTAATATGTATAATGTTATTTTAAGTTATGTTATTCAAGCTTATGTACTTTAACTATATTATTTTTAAAAGATTATTTATCAACCAAAAAGAATTGAAAAGAAGACGAACATTGAACGAACTTTGTTTTGCCACGTGCCCAACTTAAGACATTAGTTCATCTCAATTCTTTTCTCACATAGTAATAATAAATAAAAAATCAACAACTTTATTCAAATTTTAAATGTGAAGGGATATTAATGCATAAAAAGTTGTTAACAGACTTTTATAAAAGCCAAAGGCCTTCTGGTCTAGCGGTACTACATGCCTATCCCAACCCCGGGGGAGGGGGGGATCCGAGTTGCCAAGTTCAAATCTTGTTGTCAGGAAATTTCTTCTGAAAAGCAACTCAATGGGTTTTACGAGCCAGTCGGTTGTTTCCTGGAACGGTTTGGCGCATCCTTGAGCGTCAAACAAATAATGGACAATTATAATTTCATGTGAGGTATGGAATATGGATGTATATCTAAGCTATAAAAAAGGCATGTCACTAAGCTCGAATACACCACAGAGAAAATCTATCTATACTTTCTATAAAAGGAGAAATCTCAGTGACATAAGAAAAGCTGATGTGTCAGCTAGAGAGTATATCCAACAAGGCTTTTCTTATGTCATCAAGGATGAGGTGGCAGCCATAGAAAAGCTAATGTGACATCATAATTCAAAGATCTGCCCTACTTATGGCATCAAACCACTGCCCTACTTTTCAATTTCAAAGGTCTGGCCCACATTCAATTATGAAACCGCTGATGTTCATTCAAAATTCAAACCACTGATGTTTAGTTAAAATGGGAGGATAATTTGAAATTTAAAACTTTATAGGGATATGTAATTTGCATTTAATGTCATCAGAGCTTCAATTCTTCTCTCTCTCAAGGGTTAATGGATTTAAACACCCCCAACTATCGCCATTTGGCCGATGGCACTCTCAACTTTCACTTTGGCTCAGACCACTCCCAACTTAACACTTGGGTTGATGTGTCACCCTGTCGTTAAATAAACACTAACTAGGTTAGTTCTTTTTGCTGACTTGGCCATTTTGTCCAACGTGGCATGGTGACATGGCCTGTTTTTATCCAACTTGTCTCTTTCTTTTGATTAAATCCAACGGCAAACAGATTTCACCACCACCAACATCAGATTTCATCATCTCCAACATCAGGTTTCACCCCCTTTCTCACCACCGCCACAATCAACCCAGCTACCATCTCCTTCTCCCTTTCTCACCAACGCCACAGTCAACCCGACACCCACACACCCCCAACCACCCTTCAACTCCACCTTCACGTTGCAGATTGGAAGAAAGGGAGCAAGCCGCCGCACACGGCGATGGCGCAACGACAGAGAGACAGAAAACGAGATCAGAAAGAGAAGAGAGAGAAAGTGAAGCAGAAAGAGAGAGATAGTTCGAAACAAATCTGACCGGTGACCCTGTCGGAATGAAATGAAGACCGCCACCTTCGTCGGCGTCGGTGAGCCACCATCCTCCGATGTAACCCCCACACAACACCCCTCGTTCTCCCTCTCTACTCCGACTAACCAGCCGGCCATACCCCCCTTCCGACACCCTCCTGTTGCAGAACATTTAAACGGCCACCACCGGTTGGTGGTGGCGTACGGTGAAGACACAAGCGACGTATGGCGGTGGTGGAGGTGGAGCCTTGTTCGATTCTGTTTTGCTTTGGGTCCGGGTCAACGCTAGCCAGAGACAGATTCATATAGTGTGGCTGTTTTGAGTGGACATGGAGCTTATATACATGCTAATGGGGCGGTTGTAGTGTGGCTGTTTCAGATCTGGGGTGGATATTAGCAGGTGAGGAAGTGGTGGCGGTGATGGTTGATGGTGGCAGTTGTTGGTGGAGAGAGGGAGAGGGAGATGGAGATGTACAGATTCAACTCTGCATATATAAATACGCATATTATATATATATATATTATTAAATATAATAATTATTATATAGATTTCTTTAAAAAATAATTGGCCACATCATATTTAAATGACACATCATACATGCCACATCAGATAAAATTGCCACATAGGCTAAATTTACTAACCTGGTTAGTGAATATTTAACGAGGGGGTGCCATGACAACCCAAGTGTTAAGTTGGGAGTGGTCTGAGCCAAAGTGAAAGTTGAGAGTGCCATCGGCCAAATGGCCATAATTGGGGGTGTTTAAATCCATTAACCCCTCTCTCAAATATAAATTCAAACCAAAAATCCAAACTCGATCATAATTTCAAAAACCCATTTCAATCTCTCTATTTACTCTCTCTCAACTCTCTATCTCTAAAACTGTAGATACAGAGAAGAGGATGAAGACGACAGAGGCGTTGCATTTAACATCGATTTGAATATTATGCAGACCGACGGTAGTTTAAAAATAGATATTTTTTTGGTTTTTTGAAATTATCACAAACTGAAGGTTTGTATGCTAAATGTTCTTCAGGTAGATCTTGCTGGATTTGTTATTTGGTGTTGAAGTCTTGAGTTCGTTGGCCGAGCTTTCGAATGTGATCAAGGTTATAAAATGGATCTCAACTTTGATTCATATGTTTGTAACTTTTGATTTTGTCTTTGATTTGTTATTGTTTATTCAGATGCTTGCATTAGTGTACTATGTGATTACGAGTAGATTGATTTTGATATGTTTGTAAAAGGAGAGATCCCAATGACATAAGAAAAGCTGGTGATGTCTGTTTATTAATCATGTTTAATATCGATTTGAATATTATGCAGACCAACGGTAGTTTAAAAATAGATATTTTTTTATTTTTTCTTTTTATCACAAACTGAAGGTTTGTATGCTAAATGTTCTTCAGGTAGATCTTGCTGGATTTGTTATTTGGTGTTGAAGTCTTGAGTTCGTTGGCCGAGCTTCCGAATGTAATAAAGGTTATAAAATGGATCTCAACTTTATTGATGAAGAGGTAATGTCTGTTTGTGTTTAAAAATACATGTATATGTGTTTAAAATAAATCATGATTCTATGAAATTTGTTTGATATGTTTGTAGCTTTTGATTTTGTCTTTGATTTGTTATTGTTTATTCAGATGCTTGCATTGGTGTACCATGTGATTACGTTGTGTTGAACTGCATCATCTGTTAAGTCACAGCAGATGTTAGCAATCTATACTGTGAAATGATCAGCAGATGTTATGTTTGGCAGACCTTTGTTTCAACAGCAGATATTAGCTTTATGATGCTTTTGTATTCATATTCAGCAGCAGAGGTTGTTTTATCAGCAGAGGTTATTTGCTATAACAGTCTTTGTGATTACGAGTAGATTGATTTTCAGTTGGTATATTGGGATTAAATACTCAACTGGTGTAATGACAGCAAGTCCAGGTTATGCTTCGAGCTGTCTCGATTTCTTTGGAGGCGGATAGGTGGCTTTGGGAGGTCTGAAAAACAGAATTGATAAATTTATGGAAAATGGGGTTGAAAGATGATAACCAACAGTTGAGGATCTCATTCTACATCTTCGATAAATTCAAGGTTATTCTCAAATATCTAGGAATCATTATTTGAGAATACCATTGAATTTATCGGAGCTGTCGAATGAGATCCTCTACTGTTGGGTTATCATCTTTCAAACCCATTTTCCCTAAATTTATTGATTCTGTTTTTTCAACAGGGATGTAATGTAATGATTCCTATCAATTGAATAGACGGACACTTGCTTCCTTTCAAAGGGTTATTGAGTGGTTATAACAGCTGATCCTAAAGCCAAGGACTGTTATAACTAACCACTGCTCGGAATAAAGACTGATGTATCAGTTTTTCTTATGTAACAGTGTTTAGTGTATCGGTGTTTAGATTTTGTTACAGCTTCGATGATGGTTGTTAGATTTATGAAAATGTCTAACAATTTTGGATTGGGTATATTCGTTCACAGTTTTATGATACTTCAGTGTCTATGATGAAAATTATGTTGCTTCCATGATTGACTGGTCCCCATGTTGAATAAATTAATGTTATGTTATGTATATATACAATCTCTCGAGACAAACCCTAGAGTTTATGTATTATAATCTCCCCATGTTGATTCGATTAATGGTATGTTGATTCGATTAATGGTATGTTATGTAATTGCTACAGTTTGAATATTATTGTTATTATATTATCATCTGTTGATCATGGTCTGTTAAAGCATAGAGGGAGCATAGTGACATCATAATTCAAAGATCTGCCATCGAAACCACTGCCCCATTTTTCAATTTCAAAGGTCTGGCCCACATTCAATTATGAAACCACTGATGTTCATTCAAAATTCAAACCACTGATGTTTCATCAAAATGGGAAGGTAATTTGAAATTTAAAACTTTATAGGGATATGTAATTTGCATTTAATGTCATCAGAGATTCAGTTTGAATATTATTGTTATTATATTATCATCTGTTGATCATGGTCTGCTAAAGCACTGCTATTAAACATTCTCTGTTGAACTGCATCATCTGTTAGTCCATAGCAGAGGTTCTCTTTGGCAGAGCTTTGCTTGAACCGTGTCGGTGTTTATCAGCAGATGTTCATCATGAGGTGTGTGTAAACAGATGTTTGAAAGCCTCTGTTGAACTGCATCATTTGTTAAGTCACAGCAAATGTTAGCAATCTATACTGTGGAATGATCAGCAGATGTTATGTTTGGCAGACCTTTGTTTCAACAGTAGATATTAGCTTTATGATGCTTTTGTATTCATATTCAGTAGCAGAGGTTGTTTTATCAGCAGAGGTTATTTGCTATAACAGTCTTTGTGTTTATCAGCAGAGGTTGTTTTATCAGCAGAGGTTGTTTTATCAGCAGAGGTTATTTGCTATAACAGTCTTTGTGTTTATCAGTAGACTTTATCTGAATAGAGGTTGAGTGCATAAATTTGTTTGTAGTCAGAGGTTTGTATCAGAGAGGTTATGACAATAATAACCCATAAATTTGTTGAATCCTTTTAAGTGTCGATGACTGCCCATAAATTTGTTGAAGCCTTTTAAGTAACAGCAGATGTTAGCTTTATGATGCTTTTGTATTCATATTCAGCGGCAGAGGTTGTGTTTATCAGCAGAGGTTATTTGCTATAACAGTATTTGTGTTTATCAGCAGAGGTTATTTGCTATAACAGTCTTTGTGTTTATCAGCAGAGGTTGTTTGGAATAACAGACTTTGCTTGAACAGATTTTCTGTTTGACAGAGCTTTTGGTTTGTCAGACTTTATCTAAATAGAGGTTGAGTGCAAAAATTTGTTTGTAGTCAGAGGTTAATTCAAGTGACGTTATGACAATGATCACCCATAAATTTGAAATAGCCCTTTAAGTGTCGATCACTTACCATAAATTTGTTGAAGCATTTTAAGAAAAGCCTTTTAAGTGTCGATGACTGTCCATAAATTTGTTGAAGCCTTTAAGTATCTATCACTGCCCGTAAATTTACAGAGTATAATTGAAGTTGTAATGTATCATGAAGAGCCAATTAAAATATATGGAGAATGTACAACAAAGGTTTAAGTTAATATAAATAACAAGATAAGCATACATGATTATAATTTAAATATTCGTAAGTCATAAGTTTTCAAAATATAGAAGTTTGATACATCACCATCCCATAATTTATCTCAAATGAGATAATACCAACAACCACAACTATCTGGAGACTTTCTTTAAGATCAGCTTGGCTTTTTCTTGAGAGCACACAAATTTGCATCTCATATTTCTGTAGATACCGTTGGGCTTCGTGAACTTCTTGGTGAATTGACAAGCCGCGTATCTAAATCCCTTTCCATGCTTCTCCCGTCGAAAGTCAATTACACTGTCAACTCCATTCAGATTTTCAACTGTCATCTTCAATGTTCTATGAATCCTTGATAAAGACGCTACTTTCACATTCAGACGCTTAAAAATAAATATAATATACCAATAATTAATAAGAAATACATAATGTATTTAAGTAAAGTAACAAAAAAACAGCTTAATTGTAACAAACATTTAACATCCAAAGAATGAGGAATAATATATTAACAGAATAAACTTACAAAATGTTTGCTGCAGTACCATACGAATTGTAAGAGGTATACATCAGGATCAGCTTCATAATCTGAGACAGCGGCATCAAAATATGTGTCGTCGATATCATCGGATGAATCATTCGATACAACATAATCACTATCAGAATCTGTGTCATTGGATTCTTCAACATCCGACTGGTGATGCAGATCCTCGGTAATTTGAGGAACTTCTAAATTGGGTGAGGAAGTATCGTCTATCGGACTGTCATTGGATTTTGGTGCAACAATCTCACATCCATTCAAATCAAAGGTAATAAGCAGAAAGATGTAATCCGCTACGTATCTTAAAACAAGTACAATTCCTGTTTGCATACCCATGTAGTGTACAACATTTTCCCATCCATCGGTTATAAAGTAACAATTCCGAAGAGGATTATGTTGAAGTAGTACATCAAAAGAGTCCCACTGATTCACATAGATCTTAAATCTCTCTTTAAGTTTAGCAACTCCAATACTGACGTTGACTAACTCCTTGGGTATTAGCTGAACAAAAATATATAAAATTATGAAATCAACAAAGGTACAGTAAAATTAACAACTATATCACTAATTACTATAGTAACATTTAAGTATTGGATTAAAATACCAAAACTTACCAACACGTCCTTGCAAACATCAGTAAAACTATGGGAGAATGAATCCATACATCCAAACTTCCTCTCAAACGATATTGATGTGAATATAGAAATCATTGGGAGTTTTGTTGGATAATGATGAACTTTTTCAAAAGGTGTCAGCAGATATGTATATGGTGCAGTTTTTTTAAATACCAACAGACATCCTTCTTTCAATGAAAGGTCAGAGACAACTGAGGACCATCCTTCTTTTAGAGCAAAAGTTCCATTGTGTTTTGAGAATCGGTAATCCCATCTCATACCGTTTACACACTCTATAACGCCAACGTTACCAGGAACTTCTTTGAGTAAATGATTGTTTGCAAAGTTTTGTGGTATTATCTGTTGAGTTCAAGTATTTAAGTATTGGCAAGTGTTATATGTGAATTAATTGTTAACAATAAAACTGTAGAAAATGGTTTTAATGTAATAATCTTACCAAGATTTTGGAATTAAGAGAATCCAAATATTTATAAAAAGACATCTTCCAAGATATGATGTTTCTGGTTAAAAATCAAAGAAAAAAAGAGACAATGTATTTTATCAGATACTTCATTATTTATAAAGACTGTGATAACAAATGTGAACCAACAATGGTTAACATATCTACGTCATTCAGATAACGCATTTAATATTTATCGATTTATCTAGAGGATATCAATAAATAAAGATTACTCTAAAAACTGTAGAATCGAGTACCACTGTCAATAACTTTTTTTTTGCAAGTCTATAAATAAAAGATTTGTCATTTAATCACATTCTTTAATATCAAGTAAGAAAAACAACAAAATATACCTTATCGATTGCTTTCAAGAATCCAAATGTAACACCATATCAAACAAAACTTCAAATCGGAAACATTATAAAAATAAAAAAACTTGTAAAATTAAATTGATATATCATATAAAACATGCAATACATTGAGAACAGTCTTCATAACAGTTGTTAATCATGTGCATATGAAACTAATGTATATACAAATTTTAATAAATATTATTATACCTTGATCGAAGTTGTTGATGATGTCAAACGTAAGAAGAATTCAAGTGGAGTGATTCAATATTGAAATGGACATCGGTGATTAAAACTTGAAGCACTTTTTATGAGATCAGACAAACAATTTTGTTAAGGGGGGATTTGGAGAGTCGTTAAAAAGGTAAAGTATGTTTCTATCTGCCTCTATGTAAAAAGGTAAACCGCCATTGGAATAATAAATTACATTTTGCCGCCATTGAGATAAGGAACTTACATTTTACCCCCTAATAATATAGCTTTATTTTTCAAATAATTCAAATCATTTTCAAATAATTCAAACCATTTTCAAATACTTTGAAAGTCTTTTTCTTGAGTGCTCAACAATCTTGTTCATTCAGATATTTGAAATTATGGATACAGATAATAGAATTTCAAGTAAGTATGAACTGTTCTTTCAACCAAGTCAAAGTCAAGTCTGTGCTGAAGCAAGGAAAAAAAGGAAGTGTGTTCTGCAACAAAAGCGAAACAAGAGTGGTTTTCATCGTACATCAACATCCGATTCTGTTAAAAGGATTCCATTATTAAACACTCCAAGTGGTATGTCTTATAGGTTTGTAAACAAATTTTTACAAGAAATATATATTTACTCGTAATCTTTTGGGAATCCTTACACATGTTTCGTATTTTACAAGTTTCAACAACCAATGTTGAGAGAATGAATGTGTATCATTTTCCTGCTTATGCTACTCCAAATATTAGCAGTAATTTGTTTCACTCATCTACAGAAGTAAAAGGTATACTTACTGCAGATATTTTTTTGGAAATTTCAAACAATTTTCACAATATGTTCAAAGTTCTTTCCTTGAGTGGTCAACAATCTTCTTCATTCGAGTATTTTAAATTATGGATACAATAACACAATTTCAAGTAAGTATGAAGTTGACCTTCAAGCAAGTCAACGTCAAAGATGTGCTGAAGAAAGAGAAAAAAGGAAGTTTGTTCTTCAACAAGAGAGAAACAACAGAGGTTGTCATCCTGCATCAACATCTGATTCTGTTAAAAGGATTCCATTTTCAAATACTTCAAGTGGTATGTGTTATAGTTTTACAAACAAAATTTAAAAGAAATATGTATGTATATGTTATGTTATGTTTTTGGAATCCTTACATATGTTCTATTTTTACAAGTTTCAACCACCAATGTTGCAAGAAGGAATGTGTATCAGCTTCCTGCTTATGCTACTCCAAATATTAGTAGTAATTTGTTTCACTCATCTACACAAGTAAAAGGTATACATACTGCAGATATTTTTTGGTAATTTCAAATAATTTTCACAATACTTTCAAAGTTCTTTTCTCGAGTTGTCAACAATTTTTTTCATTCAAGTATTTTAAAATATGGATATAGATAACACAATTTCAAGTAAGTATGAAGTTGACCTTCAAGCAATTCAACGTCAAATGTGTGCTGGAGAAAGAGAAAAAAAGAAGTATGTTCTTCAACAAAAGATAAACAACAGAGGTTGTCATCCTGCATCAACATCTGATTCTGTTGAAAGGATTCCATTTTCAAATACTTCAAGTGGTATGTGTTATAGTTTGGCAAACAAAATTTAAAAGAAATATGTATGTATATGTTATGTTTTTGGAATCCTTACATATTTTCTATTTTACAAGCTTCAACCAACAATGTCGAAAGAAGGAATGTCCATCACACTCCTTTTGGAAGTACTAAGCAAAAATCCAATTTTGTTGAGAGGACTCCATTATCAGATATTACAAATTGTATGTTTTAAATTTTATGAAACAAAATATTTGTTTAATTTTATGTTTTATGAATTGTTATATATATCTTATTTTACAAGCTTCAGTATAGGTGGAATATCTAAAATTGAATTACAAATGAGTGATGAGATGTTATCAGATTCTGCGGTTAAGAAGATTCATGGAATTTCTAAAGGTATAAGATACGAATGTAAATTCCTGTTAAGTTTTCAATATGTAGAAAACTTATGTTGACTTATAAATTTGCTAAGTCTGTAGATTATATTGATCATGGAGATGCCATCTTTGTGTGTTCTAAATGTGATGCAATGTTATGGGAAGATGAAATGCTTAGGGGAAATAAAAACGTAAAAAAACGTCCTATTCTCTTTGTTGTTCAAATGGAGATGTTGAGCTACCACGACCGCCTACACCTCCTCCATTACTACGTCATTTATATAAAAGTCATACCTCACAGTCTCGCAATTTCATGGATAATATTCGAGCATATAACATGATGTTTTCTTTCACATCTCTTGGTGGGAAGGTTGACAAAAGTTATCAGAGAGGTAAAGGTCCTTATGTATTTAGACTACAAGGTCAGAATTATCATCGAATGGGTAGTCTACTTCCGGACGATGGGGAAGAACCCAAATTCTCCCAGCTTTACATATATGATTCACAAAACGAAGTTGTAAATCGTTAAAAAGCAGTAAGGTAATTTCTTTATGATAATTGTGGCATTTATGAATATATATTTTGCTTTTTAGTATATTTACATTCATCATCATTTGAAATAAATGTAAATTTTAACATTTTATATTTCTGGCAGTTATCAGATAGAATGCAAAACTACAAGAAACAACCAGCTTGATAGTACAACCATAGAGGGTCTTAAAGATATGTTGGATTCTTGCAATCCTCTTGTCCAGTCCTTCAGAATGGTAAGAGATTGTTTTCAAGAAAATGAGTTTCAAGATGTAAGCTTGAAGCTTATTGGAACAAGAGATAAGGATGGAAGAGTTCACAATTTGCGAACAACATCAGAAATTGCTGCGTTAATACATGGTGATTTTGATGGAGCATTTGATAAACGGGACATTGTTGTCCGAAAGAAGTCTGGTGGTCTTCAAAGAATTAATGAGCTTCATCCATCTTACCTTGCTTTGCAATATCCACTTATTTTCCCATATGTGGAAGATGGTTATAAAGTTGGTATTAAACATAGAGGGATTGCGATTGATAATGAGGTACTTAGAACCAATCTTACAATTAGAGAATTCTTTTGTTACAAAATTCAAGATAGACAGAATCAGTTTTCATTGTTAGTTAATGCGAAAAAACTATTTCAGCAGTTTTTGGTTGATGGATACACGATGATAGAATCTGCCAGGTTGAATTATATAAGGACACAACAACCTAAACTTAGAGTGCAAAATCTTAAGAACTTGAATGCTATTGTTGAAAGTGGAGAGAATAATGCGTCAAGTTGTGGTAAACCTATGCTTTTACCTTCATCATTTACTGGTGGTTCTAGATATATGATGCAAAAGTACTTAGATGCTATGGCAATTTGCAAGTCTGTTGGATATCCCGATTTATTCATAACGGTGACTTATAATCCAAACTGGCCTGAGATTTACAGGTGTTTGCACGATAAAGCTCTTAATGCTGAAGACATACCGGATATTATCTCTAGATTATTCAAGTGTAAATTAGACCATCTTATAAAAGATTTCAAGAAACATAAATTCTTTGGTGATATACAAGCAGGTACCCTTTAGTTATATTTTTTAGTTTGAACATCTAATTATATTTATCTAACAGCTCACTGTTCAAAAATTTCAGTTATGTATACAGTGGAATTTCAGAAGCGTGGACTCCCACATGCTCACCTATGTTTGTTTTTGGGTGCTGAAAGCAAAGTTCCAAATGCATCTGATATTGATCGTGTTATTAGTGCTGAGATACCAGATAAAGAAAGAGATTATAACAACCTTAAAGAAAACCGACACCCTCGAACTATTTTTCGACACCCTAATATATTTTAAAATATCCCAATATGTCCCAAAACACACCCCATACGTGAAAACGGGCCCCGAATACCTTAAACATTATTAAATTTAATTAAAAATAATGTTTTTGGGTTTGTCGCGGGCCGCGTAGACTTCTTAAAGGTCTTACGCGGGCCGCTAGAGATCAGAGATGTGGCGCAGCCCGGTCATCATCGTGGCGAGTCTAGTTGCTAACCCGGACAAGCTACGCATTGACCAGGGTTTGACGCGGGCCGCGTAGACCCTTGTCTACATTTACGCGGGCCGCGTAAAAGTTGAAGTGAGGCCCTATATAAGCAGGCCATCGGATCTTCAGTCTGCTCGTTCAAATTCGAAATCTTTCTCTCAATTCTGAATAATAGGCATTATAATCGGGTATTATACCCCCCTAAATAGCAAATTTCTGCTCCGTTGTAAGTATTATAACCCCTGGATACGTATTAGATACGCTGCCCGATTGATCTAGGGTTCCGTAACGGCTGTCGTGGTTCTGCCCGACGTAGTCGTTGGAATGCCGTCTCAGGGAGGGTATTACTAATGTTAAAATGGGTTATTATACTAACGCGTGTGCATTTGTGTAAATTATAGATAATTCTCAGGAAACTCTAAAGGATAATCTAAGACAGCAATGTGAGTAATCTCCTTTTTGCAAATTGTTTTTACAAAACCTCACTTAATTAATTATATATTAAGCAGTTATTGAGTATTTGTAAGAATACAATTATCATGAGTATGTTGGGGTTTTGTATACAAAATTTGTTACCACCTGGTCAAGGAGTAACATTTCCACAAGTCGGGTTTGACAGTACCATGGATGTTAATTGATATTACTTGGAAACAAATGTAATTGCGAGATCGCCCTCAATACTGTACAATGGTTTTTATTTAAACTTGATTAAACTGGGATTCACTCACCAGTATTTCCCACTAACAAATGTTTTTAAAACGCGTTTCAGGTAACAAACTGTGAAAGCCAAATAGAAGCCAGCTGGACAGCAATGAAGGCTTGGAAAAGTGGTAATAAAGTTACCTAAAATAAAATAGATGTTTTTATTTAATAAAATAGGATTTATTCCTATGAAAGTGTGTGTAATGAAAACTTGGGTTTTATCCCATGTGTTTAATATTATGAAAAGGTGGTATTTTACTCTGATTCAACATTTCCTAACTACGGTCCTGATGAAAAATTCCGCTGCCAAATTAGACAAACACGCAATACCACCAAAACTGGCTCGCGGCCGCCCGTTCCCGGGGGTTAGGGATCGGGGGTTGCGACAGAAGGTGGTATCAGAGCTAAGCCACTGATTCAGCCACAGAAGTGTTCCGCTGACATCAAAATTCAATCTAGTAGGAAATAAATTACGGGAATACGTGCATAATTTTATTTCTTGTTATATGTTATTTGACTATTTGTTAGTTTACAGTATGAGCGACCAAGGACCATCTGACGCGTATCATCAATTGTCTGGTTCGCCTAGAAGCGAAGGCACCTCCTCTTCTCAGCCTGCCCTCTCAGGGTACTCCGCTGATACGGAAGAAGGAATCTTTGTGTTTAAGGCTCAGTCCGAGGAGCCATTTCCTCATAAAAAGAGGGGATGGTTCAGTCGAGGGGCACACGAACGTAGAAAGCGTATGAAAAAGTTACAAGAACGGAGAGTACTAGCAGCAGCTAAAAGAGAAACTGATACCTATGCCCAGGATATGATTAATAGTGGTATAGCCAACATCCACATTTTAGCAACCACTGCAGCTGACCCTAATCTGGTGCAAATAATAGCACCCCAACCACAACTACCAATCCCTGACCAACCCATGGAGATAGAAAACCCTGAAAATCAAGTAGAAATGCATGACTTCAATCCAGCAGAAATCCCCAGGGTACCAGCACCAAACCCCCTAGACCCAAATTACGACCCCTGGTGGGACGATAATAGGGACTATGTGCAACGTTACACGATGCATGAAGACATGCCCATGCCAAACATAGGAGCCTACCCAGGTTTAGATCCTTTAGATCCCTATTACCATGATGAATACATTAAGGAGATTTTAGAAGATCCTTACCGATTCCAGGCACCTACACCCCCATGCCAGGAACCCGCACCCCAGATTCCGAACCCAGTCCTAAAACCTGCACCCCCAATGAGTGCAGACAATGTACAAGAACTTAGGACATTTGGTGAGGAAATTCTAGAAAGTAGTGAAAAAATGCGACAGGTAGGAGAGCGACTCGTCTGGAAGTACGACGAGCGCAATATGGATTTCTGGATGAATCCATATCCGTGATGTGATGGAGGAGACGGTAGTAGTAATAATAATAATAAAATAAAAATAAAATAAAATATGTGTGTACGGATGCCTACTACTATTAGTGTAATTTTATTTCAGTTGGTATTGTAATCTTTATTTCAGTACTGGTGTGTAATAGATGCATAATATATGAATAGAGTAAGTCGCAATGATCGACGCTTTTGACCAAAGTGTGTGTCATGTGATTGACTATATTAAATATTATTTTGTGATATTAATACGGGGTAACTGTTTAAAATTCAGATGGCTGACGAATGAAATCAAGAAAATCTGAATAATGATAACCTGTAAGACCCGGCTTAATATAACTAGTTTAATAATATAAAACTTGTATTAAGTACAAAAATTTAGAGTTTACAAAAAACTTTCATGATTTTAAGACCATACCTAGTCATAATATTCACGTTATAACCCCACTAGTCAAATATTCAAGACAGAACTACAAGTGTTTACATATTCTTAAAAACAAAATAGATCAAGTGCGGAAGCGTTGATTTGTGTGTTCGGTTCAGATGCATTTGCTTGATCATCATCCACATACTTGTATTACCTAGAAACTGAAAATTTGAATAAACATTAGTATTAAAGTCCTTGGAAATTAATATAATCGAAACTATGTTAAAAAACAAATTCGATTAACCAAGAATATAAAAACTCAGCATTTATGACTGGGTGCTACCGTAACTTACGGTAGCCACCGTAAGTTACGGTGGCCCCTGTGTAATAGTAGTCTGCCGTAAGGCAGTAAGAAACCACCGTAGCATTTTGTTTGCTACCATAAGTTACGGTAGCCACCGTAACTTACGGTAGCTGCTGTACATGCTTTCTTGTTTTGCTGTTTTTGCCCATTCAATTCCTACGTCGCCGTAATTTAACTTCGAACACGTTTATCACATGACTAAGGCGATTTACTCATATCTAGATTTTACCAACTATGGCGTTTCGCTTCCCTTTCGAGGGATTGCTTACGCAATAATCTACATGCTTGTTTCCAAGGTTTCAACTTGGCTTTTTATACTACTTGACATGCTTGAGTTTCCGAACTTTAACTCCCTTATTAGGGGTTAAATTTCTCAACTAATTTAGCGTGTCCGCTACACGGCTTACGCTTTGTTTATAACCATTTATCAAGTGATGGTAACTAACTTCAAAGTTCACTACTCAATTTGTTTTGACCCGTTTGGATGCCGAAATTAAGGCATCATTCAAGATATTTCAAAAATCCATTTCTGTCGCTTGTTTTGACCCATTTTACTTGTTTAAGACACATAGTCACTTCCGTGACATATTGGTTTATCTTGTTTACCATGTTTCAATATGACGACATAAGACTAACAAATAAACGTAATGTAACGAAACGGTAATTTCGTACCTTTAGGGCACACCTTTTCCACGCGTATTCCCTCCGGCTTCTTCGCTTGACGGTCCGGATTCCTTGCCTAGAGAGTTCAATTTACAATTGGTTTAGAACTCTTTACATGATTATTAACGCATCATTATAAACAATAATCAAATTTGCGTTTTCATCCTACTTTTAACATTTAAATCCCCACTTAGGCATTTCAACAAACACCTAGTGGGTCAGATTTTCACATAATCATTACTAAGTTCATGACTTGTAATTAACATATAATTTCACTTCAATTAGTCAACTTTACACATATCTTAACATCAATATTTCTAAAATTACTTCTTAAATTCAGATTGTGCTAGAACAAGAGTTATAAATTTAGCATTTATCAAGTTTCTTCAAGTTCATCAATCACCTACAATGGTGATTATGAAACCCTATAAGTATCATGCAAAATTTTGTCAAGAAATCATCTAGGGTTTATCCCTAGACACTATATTACTTCTAATTTCACCCATGCAAGGCATAATCAAGCTCAATTTCAGTTCTTCACAATTTATCAAGAATTTGAGATGAATCAAAACATCAAGATTTTACATACCTTACGATCCCTTCGACGAGGTGAACGCTAATCTACATTCAGAATTCGATTTTGCCCTGATTTGAGCCTTCAATTTGTGAGTTTAGTGAGGATTTTAGGGTTTAAAGGAAACCCCTGGTCGCCTTCCCCTTCTGATCGATCCCAGCACACGCATGTGTGTGTCTGGTGGGTCATTTTTCTTATTTGATCATGTAAGTTTCAGTTTTTTATTAATTTGGCCCCTCTACTTTTGTCTAACTTATGGTTTAAGGTATTTCAACCTTAATTATAGTCACTTTAAGACTTCTTAACTAACCGGGTTATAATTTCCTAGTTAGTTTGTTCTTGTTTATTTAACGTTTTATTATCCTGGTCTTAAATTTTATAAATTTCGGGGTGTTACATAACCAGAGTAACATTAACTTGGTTAATGAGAATCCAAGCATCAATAACAATGGAAACCAAGTGGATAATAGTGCTATCCAACACATAGTAGCACAAGGAATTATAGATGCAATGCCATTTATTATTCAAACGGTTCAAGAAGCGAATAATAAAAGTAAACACAGCAGTAAGCGACCAATTGAACCAGAACACAGCGTAAACAATGGACCCGTACTTCAAGCGCCCATTCCCAAAAGAAGAAGAACCATGCCTTATGGTTGTTCTTACAAAGAATTCTGGTCCTGCAAACCAATAGAATTCTCGGGCAATGAAGGACCCATTGCAGCTCTACGCTGGATAGAAAAGACTGAGGCAGTTTTAAAAATAAGCAAGTGTGCTGAAGAAGATAAGTTAATGTTTGCTTCTAACTTGTTTAAGAACTCAGCCTTAAAATGGTGGAATACTATCCTCCAATCAAAAGGAAGTGATAGGATATACAACATGGAATGGGAGGAATTTAAAAATATGGTAGAAAGAAAATTCTGTCCTCCCAATGAAAAGGAACAGATAGCTAACAAGTTTCTGAACCTTAGGATGACCGGGGTCGATAGTAAGGGGTATACTACTACATTCTTTGAATATGCTAGAATAGTACCAACCCTTGCATCACCTGAACCGGTATTAATCTCCCGTTACATTTGGGGATTAATCGGAGAGATTAAACATGTAGTCAAGGCAGCTAGACCCCAAACTATAGAAGAAGCTGTAGAACTAGCAAATACCTTGACAGATGAATTAATCCGTACTAGAGAAGAAGACCAGAGGAGAAACCTAACCCAAAAGCTTACCCAAGAATTCCGTTCTGGGAATTACAATCGTAGGAATATGGGTTCTACCTCTGCACCATTCTGCAAGGTCTGCAAGAAAAAACATTCGGGGAAATGCTCCACTCTTTGCAATTTTTGCAAGATGCCAGGACACAAGGAAGAAGATTGCAGGAGAAAATCCAGTAATGGACTGTGCTTCAACTATGGAGAAAAAGGTCACATCAAGCCGAATTGTCCGAAATTGGCTCCAGCTGTGAACAGCAGGAACACTAAAAATGCGAGAGCATTCATTCTAACTGCAGATGAAGCCAAGATGATTCCAGACGTGATAGCTGGTACGTTTTTAGTTAATGATGTTTTTGCTAAAGTATTATTTGACTCTGGTGCAAACCAAAGTTTTATTAATACTTCATTTTGCAAACTTCTAAACCAGTCATTAACTAAACTACCACAAGAATGTCTAGTAGAGACAGCTAATGGAGAAACTGTTAGGATTTCTGAAATCTTGTAGGGAGCAAGAATAGAAATTTTAAATCAAAAGTTTATGGCAAACCTTTATCCCATGAATCTGGCAGGATTTGATGTCGTTTTAGGAATGGATTGGTTAATAACTAATCAAGCCAGTATTTTATGTGATCAAAAGTCAATCCAAGTAAATTCACCAAAAGGTGAAAACATCAAAATTAAAGGAGATAGACCATCTAGATCTACGAAATTCATCTCTGTGATGAAAACTGCAAGTTATATAAGAAAAGGGTCTATAGTGTATTTGATTTCTATAATCACTAACACTAAAGGAAAAAAACTAAAAGACATTCCAGTAGTGTCTCAGTTTTCAGATGTATTTCCGGAAGAATTACCAGGACTACCTCCAGATAGAGAAGTCGAATTCCGAATTCACCTGCTACCAGGAACGGCACCGATTGCTAAAGCACCTTACCGTTTGGCACCCGCCGAAATGCAAGAATTAAAGAAACAATTAGACGAATTGCTGGAAAAAGGATTCATACAGCCAAGCTCATCGCCATGGGGAGCGCCAATTTTATTCGTTAAAAAGAAGGACGGATCAATGCGTATGTGCATTGACTACCGTGAATTGAACAAGGTCACGATCAAGAACCGGTACCCATTACCGAGAATCGATGATCTGTTCGATCAACTGCAAGGAGCTCGATTTTTCTCTAAAATCGATTTAAGGTCAGTATATCATCAATTAAAGGTACAGGAAGAGGTCATTCCTAAAACTGCATTTAGAACAAGGTATGGTCATTCTGAATTTACTGTCATGCCATTTGGTTTAACCAATGCCCCAGCCGCATTTATGGACATGATAATCCGAATATGTAAGCCATATTTGGATAAATTCATAATTGTCTTCATAGATGATATTCTAATTTACTCTAAGAGTAAAGAGGATCATGCAACGCATTTGCACGCCCTTCTAAGTCTATTAAGAAAGGAAAAGCTTTATGCTAAATTTTCAAAGTGCGAGTTTTGGTTAGAACAGGTACAGTTCCTTGAACATTTAGTGAACCATAAAGGAATTCACGTGGATCCAACAAAGATCGAGGCGATTACCAAATGGAAGACACCTGAGTCACCAACCGAGGTTAGAAGTTTCTTAGGATTGGCCGGATATTATAGAAGATTTATTCAAGATTTCTCTAGAATAGCCATTCCTTTAACTAAGTTAACCTGTAAATCCATTAAGTTTGAATGGGGACCAAAACAAGAAGAAGCATTTAGAATTCTTAAGCAAAGATTAACCCATACACCCATACTAGCATTACTAGAAGGAACTGAAGACTTTGTAGTCTATTGTGACGCTTCCAAATTAGGTTATGGATGTGTGTTAATGCAACGTCAAAAGGTTATAGCATATGCATCTAGGCAACTTAAGAATCATGAAGAGAATTACTCAACCCATGATCTAGAGTTAGGAGCTATAATCTTTACCCTTAAAATCTGGAGACATTACCTTTATGGTAGTAAGTTTACCATATTCACTGATCATAAAATTTTAAGGTATGTTTTCGGACAAAAGGAGTTGAATATGAGACAAAGGCGCTGGATGGAGATGCTTAGTGATTATGATCGTGATATCCAGTATCATGAAGGAAAGGCAAATGTAGTGGCCGATGCTTTAAGCCGAAAGGATCATGAAAAGCCAAAAAGGGTACGTGCTCTTAAATTAAATCTACAAGTATATTTAAATGATCAAATTAGAAAAGCACAAGAATCAGTAATCAAGGACGATACTGAAAAACTAAAAGGAATGATTAAAGAATTAGAACAAGGAACATATGGAATTTGGAGATTTCATAAGAAGAGAATGCGGATACCTAAATTCGGAAATCTACGTCATCGTATATTAGAAGAAGCCCATAAGTCCAAATATACGATGCATCCAGGAAATGAAAAAATGTATCAGGATTTAAGAAAGAATTTTTGGTGGATAGGAATGAAAAAGGACATAGCAACCTATGTTTCTAAATGTTTAACTTGTTCACAAGTTAAAGCTGAACACCAGAAACCCTCAGGTTTGTTACAACAACTAGAAATGCCAGTGTGGAAATGGGAATTGATAACAATGGATTTTGTTACTAAATTACCCAAAACAAGGAAAAGTAATGATACAATCTGGGTGATTGTAGATAGGCTAACCAAGTCAGCTCATTTCCTACCAATGAAAGAAACTTTCAGTATGGAACAATTAGCTAAATTGTATGTAAATGAAATCGTTTCTTTACATGGAATTCCTTTATCAATTGTTTCTGATAGAGATAGTCGTTTTACCTCTCATTTTTGGTCAAGTTTCCAAAAAGCTATGGGAACCAAGTTGAATCTGAGCACAGCTTATCATCCTCAAACTGACGGACAAAGCGAAAGAACAATTTAGACGATGGAAGACATGCTTAGAGCTTGTGTAATTGATTTTGGATGTAATTGGGACGATCACTTACCTTTAATAGAATTTTCTTATAATAATAGTTATCACACAAGTATCAATGCTGCACCATTCGAAGCACTTTATGGACGAAAGTGCCGAACCCCAGTCTGTTGGGCGGAAATTGGGGAAAAGCAACTATTTGGACTTGAGATAGTACAAGAAACAACTGACAAGATCATTCAAGTTAAGTAACGACTGAAAGCAGCACGTGATCGACAGAAAAGCTATGCGGATAACCGCCGCAAACCCTTGGAATTTCAAGTAGGAGATAAAGTATTGTTAAAAGTCTCTCATTGGAAAGGAGTAATAAGATTCATCAAAAGAGGAAAGCTAACTCCCAGGTATATTGGACCTTTCGAGATTATTAGAAAAATAGGACCTGTAGCCTATCAGCTACAACTGCCAGAGGAAATGGCAGGAATACATGATATATTTCATGTATCTAATCTCAAAAAGTGTTTAGCTGATGAATCACTAGTAGTACCTCTTAAGGACATAGAGGTAAATGAAGAGCTCAAGTTTGTAGAAAGGCCTCTACAGATTGAAGACAGGAAAGTCAAGAACCTCAAGCATAAGAGATTAGTTCTGGTCAAAGTGAAGTGGGACTCCAAAAGAGGACCTAAATATACATGGGAGCTGGAATCAGAAATTCAAAGGAAATATCCACACCTATTCCAGTAGATCTCGAGGACGAGCTCTAAAACAAGGTGGGAAGGATATAACAACCTTAAAGAAAACCGACACCCTCGAACTATTTTCCGACACCCTAATATATTTTAAAATATCCCAATATGTCCCAAAATACACCCCATACGTGAAAACGGGCCCCGAATACCTTAAACATTATTAAATTTAATTAAAAATAATGTTTTTGGGTTTGTCGCGGGCCGCGTAGACCTCTTAAAGGTCTTACGCGGGCCGCTAGAGATTAGAGATGTGGCGCAGCCCGGTGATGACACGTGTCATCATCGTGGCGAGTCTAGTTGCTAACCCGGACAAGCTACGCGTTGACCAGGGTTTGACGCGGGCCGCGTAGACCCTTGTCTACATTTACGCGGGCCGCGTAAAAGTTGAAGTGAGGCCCTATATAAGCAGGCCATCGGATCTTCAGTCTTCTCGTTCAAATTCGAATTCTTTCTCTCAATTCTGAATAATAGGCATTATAATCGGGTATTATACCCCCTAACTAGCAAAGTTCTGCTCCGTTGTAAGTATTATAACCCCTGGATACGTATTAGATACGCTGCCCGATTGATCTAGGGTTCCGTAACGGCTGTCGTGGTTCTGCCCGACGTAGTCGTTGGAATGCCGTCTCGGGGAGGGTATTACTAATGTTAAAATGGGTTATTATACTAACGCGTGTGCATTTGTGTAAATTATAGATAATTCTCAGGAAACTCTAAAGGATAATCTAAGACAACAATGGGAGTAATCTCCTTTTTGCAAATTGTTTTTTACAAAACCTCACTTAATTAATTATATATTAAGCAGTTATTGAGTATTTGTAAGAATACAATTATCATGAGTATGTTGGGGTTTTGTATACAAAATTTGTTACCACCTGGTCAAGGAGTAACATTTCCACAAGTTGGGTTTGACAGTACCATGGATGTTAATTGATATTACTTGGAAACAAATGTAATTGCGAGATCGCCCTCAATACTGTACAATGGTTTTTATTTAAACTTGATTAAACTGGGATTCACTCACCAGTATTTCCCACTGACAAATGTTTTTAAAACGCATTTCAGGTAACAAACTGTGAAAGCCAAATAGAAGCCAGCTGGACAGCACTGAAGGCTTGGAAAAGTGGTAATAAAGTTACCTAAAATAAAATAGATGTTTTTATTTAATAAAATAGGATTTATTCCTATGAAAGTGTGTGTAATGAAAACTTGGGTTTTATCCCATGTGTTTAATATTATGAAAAGGTGGTATTTTACTTTGATTCAATATTTCCTAACTACGGTCCTGATGAAAAATTCCGCTGCCAAATTAGACAAACACGCGATACCACCGAAACTGGCTCGCGGCCGCCCGTTCCCGGGGGTTAGGGATCGGGGGTTGCGACAGAGACCCTGAATTATATGAGCTTGTCAAACAATTTATGATTCATGGACCATGTGGTACAGACAACCCACTTTGTCCATGTATGGTTCAGCAAAAATGTTCAAAAAAGTTTCCCAAAAAATATGTAGATGAGACTTGTGTTGATTCTGAAGGATATCCTGTCTATCGTCGCCGTCAAACAAGTAATATAGTAGTAAAGAATGGTGTGACACTTGATAATAGATTTGTAGTTCCTTACAATGCTCTCCTGCTCAGAAAGTATCAGTGCCACGTTAACGTTGAATGGTGCAACCAGTCAGGTTCTATCAAATATTTGTTTAAATATATTAATAAGGGGCCTGATAGAGTTACTGCTTCTGTTTTTCAAGCCAATAGCAACAAGAATGATACGGAACAGAATGTAGCTGTAGATGAGATAAAAACATACCTTGATTGTAGATATATCTCTGCTTGTGAAGCTGCTTGGAGAATATTCATGTATGATATACATTATAGATATCCAGCTGTTGAAGTATTACCTTTTCATTGTGAAGATGGTCAGAGTATTGTGTATAACGATCATGATAATTTGTGTGATATTGTTACTGATCCAACTGTGAAAATGACAATGTTTACAGAGTGGATGAATTGTAATAAAGTCGATGAATTTTCCAGGACATTGAGGTATGTTCAGTTTTCGGGATATTATGTATGGAATGCTAAAAATCGTAAATGGAATCGAAGAAAGCATCCGTATGGATCAATTAGGAGGATACATTATGTCCCACCATCACTTGGTGATTGTTATTACCTAAGGATTTTACTGAATCATATTAACGGACCAACTTGTTTTGAAGATATAAAAACAGTTGATGGGCAGGTTTTTCAAACATTTAAAGATGCATGTTTTGCACGGGGGCTGTTGGATGATGATAAAGAGTATGTTAATGCTGTCAAAGAAGCTAGCACATGGTCAACCGGAGATTTCTTGAGGACCTTTTTTGTAATGTTGTTGCTGTCAAATTCGATATCTCGTCCTGGTGTTTTTTGGACGGAAACGAAGTCCCTGTTATGTGAAGACATTCTGTATCAGCAATGAAAGATAACTGGTATTGCAAGTAATGTTATTATTTTATTAAAGTTATATACAACTACATTAAAATTATGCAATAGCTCTGTTATTGGGAAAACACTAATACTTTTTTCAACATTTGTTTTAGATTTGGATCTTCAACAAGAAGAACTTGAAAATATCTGTCTATCTGAAATTGAAAAGTTACTACTTACCAATGGAAGTACAGTGAGAAATTTTGATGATATGCCAAGTGTTCCGGACAATTATGTTTCATCGTCGAACAATCGATTGATAATGAAAGAGTTATTGTATGACAGACTAGTCCTTCAAAGGGAACATGATGCTTATGTAAAGTGTTTAACTGCCGAACAGGAAAGGATATGTAAAATTGTTATGGAAGCGATTGAAAAAGGTGATGGATGTGTGTTTTTTGTATATGGTTATGGTGGAACTGGAAAGACGTTTCTTTGGAAGACATTCTCAGCTGCATTACGATCAAAAGGTGAAGTTGTATTGAATGTTACATCCAGTGGAATTGCTTCACTTTTACTGGATGGTGGTAGAACTGTTCATTCAAGGTTTGTAATTCCAATCAACATTAATGAGAATTCAATATGTTCGATAGAGCCTAATACTGAGTTAGGTGATTTAATTAAAAGAGCAACATTGATTATTTGGGATGAAGCACCTATGACTCACAAGCATTGTTTCGAGGCTCTTGATAGAACAATGAGAGACATATCACGTTCCAGTCAATCGAACATGCAATCCAAGCCGTTTGGGGGAAAGGTCATTCTATTTGGTGGTGATTTTAGACAAATTCTTCCGGTCATCCCTAAAGGTACCAGAACAATGATAGTCAATGCTTCTTTGAATTCTTCTTATATATGGCGGCACTGTCAAGTACTAAAGCTAACTGAGAATATGAGATTAAGAGTTGGTTGTCAGGAAGCAGATTTGAAAGAAATAAAGGAATTTGGAGAATGGATTTTAAAGCTTGCTGATGGTCTGCTTGGTGAAGAAAATGATGGTGAGATTGATATTGAAATACCAGATGATTTAATTATTTATGACCAAGTCAATCCTATTTCTTCTCTCATTTCATTTATATATCCGGACATGAATAAGTTTTTGTGGGATTTAACGTATTTCCAACAAAGAGCGATTCTTGCTCCAACTAATGAAGTAGTGGATTCAATAAATAAAGAGTTGTTAGAGAGTCTGCCCGGTGAAGAAAAGGTTCATTTTAGTTCAGATAGTTTATGCCAATCGGAGGAAGAATCAGAGCTTAATATGGCATTGTTTCCTCCTGATGTGTTAAACAATCTTCGTTTATCTGGTTTACCTAACCATAAATTAGTACTGAAACTTGGTGCTCCGGTGATGTTCCTCAGAAACATTGATCAGGCAAATGGATTGTGTAATGGTACACGTTTACAAGTCACGAAGCTCGGAAAAGTTGTGATTGAAGCAAAAATTATCACAGGGACTAATATAGGTCATCATATTTTGATTTCAAGACTGAAGATGACACCTTCAGATAAAAGAATACCAGTGAAGATTTCTCGAAGACAATTCCCACTTTCACTGTGTTTTGCTATGACATTAAATAAAAGTCAAGGACAATCATTGGAGCGTGTTGGTTTATATCTTCCACGTCCAGTGTTTAGTCATGGCCAGCTCTATGTTGCTGTATCTAGAGTAAAAAGTAGGAAGGGGTTGAAAATTTTGATTTGTGATAAAGAGAAACGAGTCTGTACAACCACTACTAATGTGGTTTACAAAGAAGTTTTACAAAATCTATGATGATACTAAACATCTGTCAATCTGGCAACGTATGTTGGGTATAATGGAGGAACTGTTGTTAGGAAATGTTTGTTGGAAAGCAATACAACTTTTTAAAAGCATCTGATACTTGCTCTGCACTAAGCTTATCCTGAGAACACATGTTGTTAATAATTATTCTCTTAATATCTGTTTACTAACTTTTGTAGTTCTGTTGACTGACCTTTTTAACATGGGTCGACTAACATCTGATAATTACTATCTATCCATCTGGCAAGCTCTGTTGGAGATAATGGATGACAGTTCTTATTAAAGTCCGTTGGAAAGCAACAGAAGTTTTTAACAGTTAATAGATAACAGTAGTTTGCTATCAATATAATGGAATTGCTGTTGAATAAACCTATTGACCATTAGTGTATATATCAATTTTCTAAGTCTGTACTAATTATTTTTTTACTCTCTGTCAATATGGGCTATGCATGGTTTTCTAAGAAACGACCCGTGTTTGCACACGGGTCTTAACGCTAGTACATATAATAAAAGAAACCAATAAAAGGACACTTGTCATTATTCTAGACCATTGTAGATAATTATTATTTAATTTATATTATTGAAATTATATATATTTCACAACGATTACAAATTTTATTTGAAATGTGTCTCCATCAAACTAATTTTAATAATATCTCAATCATTTAGAGGTAATTCTAAGCAAATTTGACGGTCACGACTCTCTCTCTAACTTATTATGTATATAATTTGTTTCTAAAGATAATTATTATATCATGGATTGTTTTTAAATATATATAATTATTATATTATGGGTTTTAATTCATAACAATATTACCCCTATCCATTTTATTAAACCTATTCTTTTTGCTCTGCCGTCATCTATTTTGGCAACAATAAGTAAATAACTACAAGGTTGCCAGCAATTAAAAATGAAGTAAATAACTAGAAGGTTTGATTAGTTGAAATTTTGTTGTGTTATTTGGATATTACACAAACACCAACTTGGTTAAAAGATAAGCTAAATATGAGTAAAAAAATTGTTAATTTAAGATATTTTTAAGTAAATCAAATTATTTATCACAAAAATCAAACTTTGTATTAATATAATTTTATTTTCGTTACTAAAAACTTTATTATATCAATTTTGTTACATAATTCATAAATCAAATTGTCAGAGTTGGTACCTGCATTTTATTACTCAAATGGTCGCTAATTTGCTTATTCAATAATGTATTTTCTTTTAAAAAATCATCTTTTCACTAACTCTACTCATCGCGTATCCAGTATAGTATAATCGTTAGTTTTTTTTCAATCATATAACTTTTTTTTACTATTTCGTATATGAAATTAGATTTATTCAACCGGTGTAATTCACGGTTTTTCTAAAGATATATATATATTTTTTATTATTTACCATACAAAAGAACATTTATTCAACCCATACAATGCACGAGGTTTTTAAAGGTATAACTTTTTTTTATTATTTAAAGTGTAAAATCACATTTATTCAACCCGTGCAATGCGCGTGGTTCTTAAAGATATACAACAACAACAACAACAACAACAACCATACCCAGTAAATCCCACAAATAACAAAGCTTCTTAAAGATATAACTTTTTTATTATTTAATATATAAAATTACACTTATTTGACCCATACAATACACGTGGTTCTTAAAGATATATATATTTTTTTATTATTTAGTATATAAAATAACATTTATTCAACCCGTGTAATAAAAGGGTTTTTAAAGATGTATATTGTTTTATTATTTAATATATAAAATTATATTTATTCAACCTGTGTAATACACGGGCTTCTAACCTAGTAAACTTATATGAGAAAATACAAAAGGTATCTTATTTTTATGAATTACAAATCTTCATCAAATGTATGTTTACAAAACCTTCATACTTAATTATTATCAAAATCCTTATCTATTAGTCAACAATATTTATTATTATAAATAAAACCCAATAAAGGGAGGGGGAGTTGATATAAAATAATAAAATAACTAAACCCTTTGTATGTATGTATGTATGTATATATAGAGGTGGTTTGGCAAAGATAGGCGTTGAAGCCAATTAAATTCCTGCTAAAAATGGCGGAAATCTTCGACACTCACGTCAACAACAAACATGGCGTTTTTAGGGTTTCAATGTGCGGTGGTACTCAAGAACTCGAACAGATGTCCAGAGACGGTAGCCACAGCCACAGCCACAGCCAGTACAGTCTCACCACCGCTATCCTACCCTCTCTCGGTGCTCGCAGCAACCGCCGTGTTAAACTCCGCAGTTTCATCATATCTCCCTACGATCGCCGTTACAGGTATATTATAATCACTTCGATTAGTGTTAAGATTAGTTAAAAGTAGTTTTACATCTTGATTTGTATAGGAATAGGAGTTCATGTTGTTTGTCAACAGTGGCGAAGCTTGAGATTTCCGACCGGGGGTCGAAGATGTATATACCAAAAAATTCTTTAAAACCGGGGGGTCAAAAACGTATATACCAAAAAATTTCTATACGAAAACTAACTACTCTCCACTACTGAGCGAAAAGTTCGGAGGGTCGGCCGCCTCCCCCTCAAAGCTACGCCCTTGTTTGTCAATAAAGTGGTTGAATTGAATTACTCTTCAATAATGCTGCATATTTTAAGTAGTAATTAAATTAGTCCTCGAGAAGTGTATTTTATTTAAATATGCTGTATCATTCTGTTCATAGTCAACATGCAGATCTCAATTCTGATTTCTTTTTTTTTAATTTTTTTTTTACTGTGGCTAATTTTGACTCCTTTTGAATCTATAAAGAAGAAGGGGAAAGCTATGGAGATAGGAAAGTTCAAAAAAAAAAAGAAAGCTTTCACTGTTTCCACACCACTAAAATCTTATTTTCACACTCGTACTGCTATACAGCCCGTAAGTAGTTATACGGGCCATATAGGAGAATCTTGCACGAAAAAAAATGTTTTTTTGTCTCTATGTATACGAGCCGTATAACTTTATACGACTCATATACAAAGTTATGCGACCCGAACCTCATATAATGATATACGACCCGAACCTCATATAATGTTGTACGAGCTGTATAATGTTGTATGGCCTAATATTTTCTCTGTATAGCGTTATATGACTCAATATTTGTCATGTCAGATTATTCTATACGGGCAGTATAACCTTATACGACTCGTATATATGGTGTGAAAAAATAAGATTTTGAGGTGTGGCTTTATTAACACCCAAAGAAAAAAAAAACAAAACAAAACAAAACTAACAAAATAGACATTGATTTTTACTTTTGTTTGAGTAGACAATCCAAAACAACTAATCAGAGTACGACGAACAAGCTGAGATGACAGCTGCATAAAACACACTTTGATAATCGACACCTTCATAGCCCACACTCGGATAAGCCGACACCTCTATAGCTCACGCTCTGATAATCTACACCTTCATAGCCGACGCCTCCTCCATAGCCCACACTGAAATAATCCGGCACTTTTATAGCCCTCACTCAGATAAACCACACCTTCATAGCCGACACATATAAAAGTCAATGCCTAGTTTGTTAATTTCCGCAGTCCACTTGCCTGCTTTGGTGATTTTCCTCAGAATGACCTGTTCCATAAAATATGAATTATGCCTACTCATGACATTTGATCAATTGCAGTTGTATCATTTTCATGCTTTCTGCTGTTTTTTATTACTAAAGTAATCTATACAAGAGTTGAATACTGATTTAACATTACTCTGAATGGCATGATTATATAGGTTAAGGTCACATAAACAATGCACAAAATTAACATATTTATTATTTTTACTGATTAGTTTCACAAAAACGAAAATCATTTTTCAGGGCATGGCAGACATATCTAGTCGTTTTGGTCCTGTACACCGCGTGGGTATCCCCGTTTGAATTCGGATACCTGAAAAAACCGCGACAACCACTCTCGATCATTGACAACGTTGTCAATGGATTTTTCGCAATTGATATTGTCCTTACATTCTTCTTAGCTTACCTTGATAAAAGTAGCTACCTTCTTGTGGACGATCGAAAGAAGATCACTTGGAGATATATACGCACTGGGTTGGTGTTTGATGTGATTTCCACTATTCCTTCTGAGTTAGTTACAAAACTCTCCAGTCGCGACTTTCAAACCTATGGCTTGTTTAACATGTGTCGACTCTGGCGGTTGCGCAGAGTTAGTTCCTTATTCGCAAGGTACCTTGTTTTCAACTAAAAAATTATTTTGGATGATATAATTAATATGTTATATGTTTGAGACTTTTTTTTTTTTTGAAACAGATTGGAGAAAGATAGGAACTTCAACTACTTCTGGGTCAGATGTGCCAAGCTTATTGCTGTAAGTAGTTTTTTTAACTAAAAACGATCTTGGTACCGACTAGCGATTAATCGGGATTAATCTGGTTTAATCAGATTGGGATTTTATATGTGATTATGAGTTTTATATGTAATTTTTTAAAGTAGACATGTTTTAACACCATCTTCGACCCATATTTTGAAGTACATAGGATTAATTACCAGAATTTACAGATTTTGGCTCGAATCTGGCCGGAATATACGGGTTTGGCCAAAATTTGGTCGGAATCGCTAGACTGCCACCTATTTTTAGCCGACTAGGACCGGATTTGACCACTTTTGACCGCCTAGCAATCAATTGTCCGATTAGATGAAAATTACTCAGTGAACCTTCGACTAGCGATTAATCGGCGACTAATCAGTGGCTAGGCGTGATTTTTACAACTATGCCTAATATTATGTGAATTAAATTTATATAAATTTTTATCTGTGTAGGTTACACTTTTCGCGGTGCATTGTGCTGGTTGCTTCTACTATTACCTTGCAGCTCATTACCCGAATCCGGGTAAGACTTGGATCGGGTATGGTAATGAGAATTTCGAGAAAGAAAGTTTATGGATTCGCTACGTGACATCTATGTATTGGTCAATTACGACGTTGACCACTGTCGGATACGGTGATCTACATGCGCAAAACAGAAGGGAGATGATATTCGTCATATGCTATATGCTTTTTAATCTCGGAATGACATCGTATTTGATCGGTAACATGACCAACTTGGTTGTTCACGGAACCAGCAAAACTAGACAATTTGTAAGTACATTTGTTTCTTAGTCCACTAATCTTGTTTTGACACATGATTATGAGCAATGTTTTCAGGACCTGACCGGACATTGAACTTGTCTCCTTACTAGTCCACTGGTCGGGCCGGTCGAAACGCTCGGATCAGAGTAAGAACTGGGTTATGCCATAAATATTATAAAAATAAAGAGGGTAAAATTGAAAAAATATAACCAAAATGCGGTTCAACCCCTAAAAAATCTGGTTCGCCGTTCAACCACCTGGTTTTCCAGTCAGACCGGCCGGTCCAGTTTTCGAAACATTGATTATGATAACTAAACTTATTTTGTTTTGAAATTAGAGGGATACGATCCAGGCTGCTTCAAGTTTCGCACAGAGAAATCAGTTGCCAGCTCGTTTGCAAGATCAGATGCTTGCACACTTGTGCTTAAAATTTAGAACCGATTCAGAGGGACTTCAGCAACAAGAGAGCCTCGATTCGCTACCGAAAGCCATTCGATCGAGCATTTCTCATTTTCTTTTTTATTCGCTTTTAGATAAGGCTTACTTGTTTCACGGCGTGTCGAACGACTTGCTTTTTCAGCTGGTACTTTTCAGATTTCACTACTTATCAACTTTCGTTTAATTTTCGCCATTAAACTAATAACCTGTACTACATATCTGAAGGTTTCGGAAATGAAAGCTGAATATTTTCCGCCAAAGGAAGATGTCATCTTGCAGAACGAAGCACCCACCGATTTCTATATTCTCGTTTCAGGAGCAGTAGTGAGTCTTGAATTTCTCTAGTTTCTTTGATTTTATTTTAATTGGTCTAAAAATAATGTATTTATTAAACAGTGTTTGATGGTTAATTATATGATCAGGAACTCGTGCACACGATAAATGGAGTTGAACATGTCGTCGGGGAAGCTAATAAAGGCGATCTTTGTGGTGAGATTGGGGTGCTTTGCTACAGACCGCAACTCTTTGCTGTTCGAACCAAACGGTTAAGCCAGTTACTACGGTTGAACCGCACTACGTTTCTGAACATTATTCAAGCTAATGTTGGTGATGGGACCGTTATCATGAACAACCTTCTCAAGGTTTGTACTTTGTATACAATATACATCTATTATAATTTTAAATATGCAACATAAATATATAGTAGAATGCTTACTTCTTATCGCTCAATGGAACAGCACTTGAAAGAAATTAACGATCCGATTATGGAGGGGGTTTTATTAGAAACCGAGCATATGCTGGCACGCGGTAGGATGGACTTGCCGTTGAGTTTATGCTTTGCGACACTTAGGGGAGATGATCATTTACTGCAGAAGTTGTTAGAACGCGGTCTTGATGCTAATGAGTCCGACAACAACGGAAGAACAGCCTTGGTATGTTGATTAAGTTAAATTAAAAAAAATTTATACAGTTTACAAAACCCGATCCACCCGAATGCATATCCTAACCGATTGTTTTTTTCCGATAAATTGCAGCACATAGCGGCGTCACAAGGAAATATTAACTGTGTCCTGCTGCTGCTAGATTATGGAGCTGATCCAAATAGTAGAGGTAATTTATAATCAAATGTGTTGATTCGGGTTTATTTGTTATATTTTTTCAAATTTTACGACACCATCCGGTTCTTACATCTGGTCCAACCAGTGGACCAGTAAGGAGATCAGTTCAACATCCAGTCTGATTCTGAGAACATTGTTTTCTGGTAACAGGTTGAAAAAGAAACGGCTAGTTTACTCCATACTCAAATCCAATGTTTTAAATACCGGTATGAACCGGCCGGTTATACCGGTTAAACCGGATATCAGACACGAGTCCGGTATGATAAAGGCCGGTAAAACCCGAATACGGTATGTCTTATGTACCGGCGGTAAATCCGGTTTTACCGGTTCAAACCATTGAACCGGTTTGCATTATCTTAAGATTTGATTTCTTAATTTTAATAAAATACAATATTAAGGTAATATTGATCTTCCATATTTCCGATAATTAACCTAGTGTCTTCTATTCCAATATTTCATCGTTGTTGAAATTGTTACTCACCTCGTACAATGCAATATTGTTTATAACTAATAAAAATATTCTTAGAATGCTTAATAGTTTACAATAAAAATAGTTGTTTTTAGATAAAACTATAATCAGTTACATAAATCCTAGTTGAGATTAGATTGTTTTTTGAGATGAATTTGTATTTTATGGAACTTTTAGGGTTAACTAGTAACCCAGTTCAAACGCCCGATACAACCCGGTTCAACCGGTTGAACCATTTTAGAGCACAACCCGGTATAACTTAGAAACCGGGTTTTAAAACATTGCTCAAATCAAAACAATTCTTCATTTTCCAATACTCAGATAGTCAACAGATCTGCTTTGACTTGATGAATTAACCGACCAGAATAGAATAACATAGTTTATAATTTCCCACAAATCATTGCACGCGTCTTGCCATTCTTAATGTGGCAATATTATTTTTTTAAGTCTAGTCATTATTTGTCAAATTAATTCCACTTGTTACTCAAATAAATTGAATTATTGACACCTCATGGCCTTTTTTCTATTTTTATTTTTTAAACAATAAAAAGTCTCATTATGTATGCATCATCATCCACGTCTGTATAGTCTCAATAACAGTTATAGACTTTTTAAAGTCAACTATTATAGTTACCACGTTGCCATCAATCATCTTGACATTAAAGCTTGTATTATTTTTTTAGAGTTAAGTGTCCACATTTGTACATTTTAAAATTATACTATTTTTCTCTCTGACATTCTCGAAACATGTCATTTCAGTCTAAAAAACTAACCTTAGTTAAAAAACTCAGTTAGGTTAGGGACGAAAATGACATTTTACTCTAGATTTTTTACCTGTTATTTTTTTAAATTATTATTTATTTATTTATTTATTTAATTTTTTTTGTCTTATGACCTATACAGATTCAGAAGGTAATGTTCCATTATGGGAAGCCATACTAGGAAACCATGAACAAGTGATCACAGTCTTAAAAGACAACGGCGCCACCTTATTATCCGGCGACGTCGGACAATTTTCGTGCACTGCTGCCGAGCAAAACAAGCTAGACATACTAAAACAAATCATCAAACACGGCGGAGATGTAACCATCCCCAAAACGAACGGCTCAACAGCCCTCCACGTGGCAGTTTGCGAAGGCAACATCGAGATGGTGAAATTTTTATTAACCCAAGGCGCCAACATCGACAAACCGGATGACCACGGTTGGACCCCGAGAGACCTAGCGGACCAACAAGGCCATCACGATATTAGAAAACTGTTTTTATCGTTTAAGTCAACGGACAAAGGCTACACAGAGTTGACCAAAACGGCGTCACTCATGCCATTTCAACGAGCCGAGTCGCGACATGTTCAGTTTCTTGGACGGTTTAAAAGTGACCCCATGTTGATCCGGCCCGTTTACAAAGATGGGGACCACGAGGGTCATTTGAGTCAACCTCGTCAAAGACGAAGGGTTAACAATTTTCATAACTCACTGTTCGGAATAATGTCGAACAGTGAGAAAAGTGTTGACTTGGTCTCTCCTCGGATGACGCAGTTTGTTAAAGAGCGAAACTGTCGGGTGGTGGTTAGTTGTCCTAAGAAAGGCGATGTTGTCGGGAAGCTTGTGCTTTTGCCGCAAACGTTCCAAGAGTTGTTGGATATTGGTGTTAGGAAGTTCGGTTTCGTCGCGTCTAAGGTTATGAACATGGAGGGTGCTGAGATTGATGAGATTGAGTTGATTAGAGATGGTGATCACTTGGTTTTTGATAGTGATGATGGTCCAAGTGGTCAACAGGTTGATGGTCAGAATCTAAGATGACACTTGGTCAGTTGGTTGGTCCATCTTCCACTTTGTTTTATTATTTGTCAATATATGACCAAAAGTCCAGAACAATGCAAGTATAAATATATTATATACAAGATCAGATCTTTCTTCATTATCATTTTGTACCCGGAGGAAAGAAAAAGAAAATCTTGGAAATAAAAAAAAAAAGATATTTTTGTTTCTTTAATAGAAAAAAAGAAGAAAGTTAATAGTTTATTTTAAAATAATGTTGTTTATGTTTAGTAATAATAATAAAATTTTAAAAACAATTTGGTGAGAATTTTTTGTACTTTGTAACAACACATTTAAAAGTCCCCTCCCAGAAAAAGGGCTATAGCATACATTTTTTGAGAAAAAAAAAAATAATAAAGATGCCTAAAATGTGTATTAATAATATACAAACTTGTTAACAATTAATGTTCATGATCCAACAATAATTGCCGTTATTTCTTTGTTAAGACGTAACTTTATGTGGGCCGTATGATGTGCTCGAAACACCCTCTCATATGGGTCGTATAGCCATCTTGGCCTTTTCATACGGCCCGGATGACCCATATTCGACTTATTATATGACCCGTATAATAGTTGATGCTTGGTTAACATGTTAGTAAACTCAAATTGGGATGACGTGAGCCAAGCTGGCTCATTCTTTAACCGAGCCGAGCTCGGCTCGTTATTAGGCTCGTTTAACTTCAAGCTAAGCAGAGCCGCCACAATAAATTTTAGGCTTGAGCTCAATCTCACCCTGGCTCGATTCGGCTCGACTCGTTTACAGCCTTAAACTTAACAAAGTGTTACTACAGTGTTAGGAAAATGGTTCCATCTTGATCTTGTAATATCCAGTGAATCCAGCTAATCACAGACAAAACTAACATGTCCTAATCACACACAACTATTGCCAAACTATAAAGAACATTAATTAAACTTTAACAAAAAGTAAAAACAAACAAAACAAACACATACCATCAATCTCACTAACCATCATTGTTTGTAACAAAACAAATTTTCTATAATATGTCAATCTCCAATAACAACAATAATAATAACATTTCCGTGGTATGCATTTCATCATCTTCACCAAATGAATAAAACAAATATCAATCTTGAATCTCCAATCTACTAACCAATAACTAACAACTAATCTAACAGCAACAACATCTACCACCACATTTAGACAATATAACCAAGAAAATAATCAAAAACACCACAGCAGAAAGACCAATAGCCACACCAAGCACAACCTTATTTGGCCCATTATCATGATCACCATTCTTCTTCTTCTTCACATTGCCACCATCATCATCATAGTCACCACTGCTCATATCATCAGCCGAAGACTCCGGTTCTTCGGCTGCGGGTGGTGGCAAGATAGGCAGCCCATGTTTATCACAAACAGCAATCCCAAGTTTCAATTTTTTTGAAACAGTTTTTGAAATGGTTGAATGATTATAACACAAATTATCATTCCCACTAATCTTGAACACATCCAGCTTACTAATAAATGATGCATTAAAAGGCATAACTCCATGAAAACTGTTATGTGCAAGGTTTAAGTACTTCAAACTCTTCATTTCAGATATGGATCTGGGGATGGTCCCATTGAACTGATTTGAACTCAGATCCAAATGGGTCAATCTTGGAATGGTGGAAATGGATCCGGGTAATGACCCGGATAAAGAATTTGAAGATAAAGATAGGTTTTGGAGAGAGATCAAGTCACCAAATGAAGTGGGTATTTCTCCGGTTAACTGATTTGATGATAAATTAAGAAACTTTAAGCTTTCCAACAGAGTTAATGAAGTGGGTATGGTTCCATTGAGCTTATTGTTGGAAAAATCCATGTGGGTAAGCTTTGGATTCCAATGTTTGGGGATAAAACCAGTGAGGTTAGTGTTGGAAAGGGTTAGAGTGGTTAAAGATTTCATATTGGAGGTTATAATGCGGATGCCGGAGGATTTGATGGTGTCGCCGGAGATGGTGAGGTCGGTGAGGTTGGAGAAGCGGCTGAGGAAGACTCCGGTGAGGTGTTGGAGGGAGTTGATGGAGGTGAAAGATCGGAGATTGGTGGTGAGGGAGGTGGGGAAGTGGACAATGGGGGTGTGGCAGTCAAGAAAGGTGAGGGAGGTGAGGGTGGAGAGGGAGGAGAGGGCGGTGGTGGAGAGAGAGAGGTCGTCGGAGCAGTTGGTGAGGCGGAGGGAGAGGAGGTGGCGGAAGGGGGTGGCGCCGTCGCAGGTGGTGGCGTTGTGGGAAGGTTGGGTGCAAGGGTCATGGGTGGTGGGAATGTATAAAGATTGGAGGGCTCTAAGTTGTTTTGGGTCAAGGGTGGTGGAGGGTGGTGATAGGGTGGTGGTTGTGGTGGTGTAGAGGAGGAGGAGGAGGAGGAGAGTGGTGGTTGTGGTGGTGGAAAGTTTCATGGTAAAGTGTGTGTGAGAGTGTGTAGATTGGAAAGTAGTGTTTGGGGGTGAAGCAAACAAAAGAAGTGTGGTCACAAAGATAAGGTAAAGTATAATAGTATTTAGTTACAATTATACCCTTGCATCACAATTGTCATTTTGGCTAGTTTTAACTTCATTTAAGTGTATACACTTTAAACATGTCGATTTTCATGTAATTAAATGAGCATGTCGATTTTTATGTAATTGAATGAATCAACATTGATGTTTGGATCATCAAACAAACTACAAATTAAAACTTTGCAGTTAAAATGTATTTATAGAGAGTTTTCTTGTTATATTTATAAACTCATGGACATATAATTAGGAACAGGACAGGAGAAAACGTCTCAAATTGTGAAAACGGTGAGAACGATTCTCAACCACAAGATCTTAGTGGTTTGTGGCTGAGATTGATGTGGTGACATTTTTGTAAATACCATGGGCCTTGGAACTAACAGAAGAGGTAAAATAGGAAAATCAAAACAATGGTGCACATGTTAATCACATGTCATTTCCCCCGATCATATTTAAACGGCAATAACTTTTATATTCGCGATTATTTTTGCAAAAAAAAATCACACCATAAAATTTTGCGTTTTTTTATCTTTCCAACGAGTATACTATTGATATATTTTTCGAAAAAAATGAAGTGGGTATTTTATGGCGTTTTAAACTTTATTTTTTTACAGTGTTTTCAACTGGGTTTTTATGACGTTTTTCTGAAGTGGGTGTTTTATGGCATATTTCAACCAGTTTTAATGGCGTTTTCTGAACTAAGTGTTTTTATGGCGTTTTCAACTGAGTTTTTCATGATGTTTTTCTGAATGGGTGTTTTATGACGTTTTCAACTGAGTATTTTCATAGCGTTTTTCTGAATTGGGTGTTTTTATGGCGTTTTCAACATAGTTTTTATGGTGTTTTTTCCTGAACTGGGTGTTTTATGGCGTTTTCAACAGTGTATTTTTCATGGCGTTTTCTGAACTGGGTGTTTTTATGGCGTTTTTATTTGAACACCCAGTTCATGTTATTTTTTTAATTTCAAAAGTATAGCAATAGTATACTCGTTAGAAAGATAATAAAACACTCGATTTTATGGTGTATTTTTTTTTTTAAATAATCACGTATAGAAAAGTTACGAGAGTTTAAAAAAGATTGTGGAATATGCATGTGAGTGACATGTGCATGGTCTTTGACATGTGAGTGACATGTGCATGAGTTTTTTGACAATATTACCCTTAGTGTAAGTTAGCATCAACGCCACATGTCAACATCAAAATCGTTCTCACCGTTTTCACACTTTTAGCTGTTTTCCCTAAATCCCACCTTCACCAATTCTTATATTAATTGCTGACGGAGAAATGTTTAGTTTATAAATAATGTCTGGTTTTATATCCCAGCAACATGTTTTAGACACTTAGGCCATTAGCCATATAGTGTGGAGTCGGTGAGAGGGTTAGGGACGCGTAAGTTGTGTCGGTGATGATGACTCCCCCCACAACCCTGAACTCTCTTTGGCGCCTTCGTGGAATATTCCACATCTCCCCCGAGTCAAAATGTGAAGGTTCGGATGTGATGGACCGTTGGAAAGTTGAGGTATGGACGGGGAACACCAAGCCCCTCAATAGGGATGGAGGGGAAGAATGATGACATGAGACTGGTGTGAAACAGGGGAATGGCATCCTATGACCTTAGAACGTGAGTGAGAGTGAAGGATGAGAATGACACCATATGACCTTAGAACGCGAGTGAGAGGAAATTGTTATTGTCGAACCTTAGGCAACTACTATATTTAAACCATTCATAGAGAGATGTTACGTTCATAAAAATGTTTTATCCGTATTTTAAGTGTTCATGTTGTGAAGAAGAAAAGTAAGGTTAGTAATATCATAACATGACCTCTTTAAACTTTAGTCTTCAACCAATTAGACACAAGACGGAACTTCACATATCTTCTAACCTTACAAAATTATATTTCTTAGAAAACTTTTCATAACACAAATTTTCAATGCTTACACCAACTCTTCAACCATGATTTGAAGATATATGTTTAAGAAAATATATACTTTTACAAGCATAGAAGGATCAAACTCATTACCATAAATGGGCAAACAAGCAAGAATTGAGTACAAGAAAAAGTTGAATTAATATTCTTTTCTTCAAAGAGAAGCATAAGTTTTTGTAGAAAGAAATCAAAGTACTGGAAATAATGTGATGAGTACAAAACATCAAAAAACAAGAAAGTTGTCGCCCATGTGAATCCAGTATTCATTCTTTCTTCATGTATCTACAACATCAAAGCGATAATCACATCGTCTTTAGTATTAGGACTCGACTCACAAACAATCGTTTGAAATGCGTCAGTTATCTTGTTACAAAAGTTTTAGCATCTTGAGGCGCTCCACATGCTCCGGATCCAGTTTTGGTGGCGTGTAACACCCTTGAAGATCCTCCACTACATACTCCTACAATATAAAAACATAATACTTTACAAGTTATCATACATTAGTTAATCAATAGTCAACGTGGTCAAAGTAAGAACATTACCTGTGTAAGTTCTCTCTTGGTAAGGATGTGGTAATGTCTCTGCCAGATTCTTTGAATGGCCATGGTGGCGGCAAGAAAGCCGTACGCAATACCGAGAATCGCAAATATGACGACAAAGACGATAACGAGAGCAAAACATGCCTCCACAGATGCGGGAAAACAGTCCAACACTCCCCAACCATAGCAACAGTTTTGGCAGCCAGCCATACGTGGATCGTTATTCAAGGAAGAACAGTGTAATATGATCCCGAAAAACCCGAGCAACACAAAGAACACAAGCACCCCTGTCAAACAAAAATATCGCTTCTAAGAAAATCATCATAACATCGGTGAAAACACATCATACTTGAAGCTAATGACATTAACATATATTGCAAAGATGCAGATACTTGATATAAATGGATGTCAAGATTTAATGTGTAGTGTACATGTGATTAATAAAAAGAAAAGATAATATAGTTCATGCATCAAATGTAGAAAATGAAAACGTACTTGAAGCAAATCGAACAAATAAAAGGAAGTTACTACCCGTACGTTTTATATATCGGACAAACATACTAAAAGTTTAGGTTTCATCGTGTTCTTGCTTGTATTTTTATGGTTTTTTACATAAAATATTAATAAACTTTTCACTTGTGACTTGTCCCATTTTAAACACATTATGTATAGGTTGAAAAAATGACCCAAATGAGATACAGATCCATGCTTCAAGACTTGGATGTAAAAGAGAAAACAATGGCTAAAATGAGATTAAAAAAAGCATGACACTATTTCAAGCAAAAAAAAAAACTATACTTATATAGCATGTCTTAACTATGAAGGATATATAATTTCTTACCTATACAATAGTAAAATGGTATAGGGTGCCTCGACAATATACGGTCCCAACTGTCGTTAAACGAATCTCTAAACGACCCATCTTTGTCAGCAAGATATGCTAGACCTCCCATCATTCCAATCACCTGTTTAATGGAATATTTATATTACTCAGATAACAATAAAACAATCATCATGCATTTCTTTCATGAAAGATGAAAGTTTGTAACTCAACAACTAAAAGTGAAGTTAGAAGACGCAACTGTTTGTACAGCCAAAAATACAAGGCAAACATCTCTGGCAACGAATAATCTGAACTTTATTTTGCGCCACGAATTTTCTTCTAATTCAATAACTCGAAGATGAAACTGGGCTTTGCAAGTTGTGCAATGTGAAAATGCATGACCTTCCTGTTAAGAGTAATAGTGTTATGTAAAGGTATGAGAAGTAAGAAATTTTTAATTACTTGTAAACGATAGTGGGCTCACCTTGACAGACCGCCAATGATCAAGGCATGAACGATGCACAAACTGCTGGGTGCCTTTGCACATACATGGAGATATCAGATCATCATCTGCAGAACAGAACAGAAAAGAACTAAATAAGTAAATCGTAATGATACAACTATTCGTGGTTGATCCTTCTTACCCAAAATAAAAAGAAAGCTAAAAGCACAAACATTAGAAACAAGCCACACCTCTCATCACAAATATCAATTAATATCAAGTAACAACAAGCGACACATATTAGCTAACATCCACTAGAACCAAAGACACGTAAACCTACACACCATGGCTCAATTAGTCTAACTCAACCTTGGTTTAAAACACGCGTAGTGATCCGATTCATGATGCGCAAAGCGCCTGCATCACGTATGCGAGTTGTTCATTCTTAAAAATCCGAGTTGTTCATTCTTAAAAATCTAAAAATATATTTATAGATAATATTTTAACTTGCTAACTTTTAAACGCTAAAATATAAGACATTCTCATCATCTATTCATCTCTCGCCATATTTGTCCGATCCATGATCTAATTTGTTCGAACAATCATACCCATTTCAACCATGGCCCCAATATGTACAAACACTAGTCAACTGCATAAGGCACGCATCATGAAATCGCATAACACGAAGCGATCTCATCACCACATCATGTGACGCGCGCATTACGCGCACCTGAGGCGCACATTATAAAACCAAGAACTCAATTTAACCAAGCCTTGACAAAACTGGCTGCAACCATGATCCGTTACTCAAACTTATCTCCTTGTCTAATAACATTCACAAGTAACTCTGTACAAGAAACTTTAAGCCACACAAAACGTCATATATGACATGATTTTCGCCCCTGTGATCCACATACTAAACATATAACTAAAATCACCACCTAATTAAAACACACAAACACCATCATTAAACAATCTAATAAGCATAAAACTATAAAAGTAACATAATAATCTCAAATTGATAAAAACAAAGTATTAATCATTTAATCACCTTCTTCTCCGTCACATTCAAGACAAATACGACAAGTAGCTATACAACCACCTTCAACATCTTCTTCATCATCATCATGATCATCATTTATCTCACTAGAACTCGCAACAGCAGCACGAGGCGGTGGTGATGGTGATTCAACATCATCATCATCATCATCGTTACGACGATTCGGAAGCAGAGGATCGGAATCGCTAGGGTTTTCGAAAGCCCTAGCTTCTTGTAGCTGTAATTCTCCGTTCATTTGACAAAATTTGACCTAATTGATGATCGGAAACCCTAGAATATGAAACGAATGTAAATCAGCACAAGGTGTAAACGATTGTGCAGATAATAAGATGAAATAACAAGTAGAATTGATTGATTAACCTGGATGTGTGAATCAAAATTGTTTGATCTGTTGTTGTATGGAATATTATTATACGCGTAAAGAAAAGAAATTGGGCAAAGACGTTGGTGAAAGAACGAACAACGTCAACTGATGGAACCCATTTTGGAAACCAAGGGTCCTTATCCACATGGCACTTTGGTGCCGGTAAATTGTGTCTTATCGGATTTGACAGGTCTTGTATGTTTTATGTACCAAGAAAAAGAAATGGTAGATCGTAGCCTCCTGGTTATATTCATTTTTAAAAAAGTAAAAAAACCAAGAAATGTACTTTTTCAGTAAACATGGGTTTCCGCGCTTGTGGGCTTAGGGGGTAGTGCATTCACGGTGGGTCAGGCTGCTTCGGGTAAAGTGACCAAACATGAGAAAACGTGCCTTGATAACCAGCACGTGTTTATCCCATTTGCTTTTGATACTTTTGGTTTTTCTAGCGCTAGAGGTTGTGGACCTACTTAGTCAAGTTCAAATGGTCATGCATAGTAATGTTATGACACCGAGATCTATGGATGTAGTTTTTAAAAGGCTTAGTTTTGCTATTCAAAAAGGGATAGCGGTGTAGCCTTTTGCCCGTTTACCAACTATCTCGATGTAAATTCATAACACGACTCTAAGTAAATACGAGGTATTTGCTAAGAATTATTATGTTAAAGATTATGGTTCGTAATATGTGATATTTTTTATGTTTCTAAACATGTTTATTAACAGGTTGTTTCGTGTAGTTATTGTGTCTCAGGTCATCATATCTTATCGTGTCTCACCTGCTATGCTATCCTTAGTAAAAGTTAAACTATGGGCTTGGTCGCCCGATGGTAGGAAAATGAGCTTCAAGGGCCCGGGTTTAGATTAGTTTGGTATATGGTTACAGAAATAACCGGTTAGGTCCAACCTGATCTAGCAGCTTGGTTTTAGGATTTTTGTGTTGAGAATCGGTTTCAACCCGAGTTTGTTTGAGCCCGCCTAAAAGGCTGATAAGAAACCGGTTCCAACCCAGATTGGTTTGGGTGGGTTGGGGTTTTCAACCCTAAAACATGTTCTTAACGCAAACCGGTTTGGGCCAAACCAATAGAGACCAAACTAAAAAACCGGGCCGGTTTATAATCCGAACCGGGTTTTCTACACCTCAAGTATAAGGATCGCACTGAGACATGTATTGTTATTTTTAGTTTCATGTTTGATTGTAAAACTGTTGAAAGTATTAACTCAATATCCAAGGAGTTTTGATTTAGTTTAAAATGTTGTTTTACATGTGACTTGGTTGGATAATCAAGGACTAAAGTTGGTGTTTGCTGAGGTTTAAAGATTGTGTTTGACACTTTGAAAATAGGAGAATTTGTTAAGTCAGTTGGGCATTGTAGCTGCAATATAAAAGGTTCAAGGACTGAATGTGACACCCTGGAAGTAAAATGTTTTTTTTTTTAATTTGAAACTAGAAATATAAAAATTATTGAACTAACATAGGATAAAAAAAGGAAAAAGAATAGAAACTGTTTATTGGTTTGGTTCATGATAATGGGTACGTATGTTTCGGATAATTGAGTCGAGTATCATCTAAAATACCACACCCGTCCCATACACACGAAAATATAAAACTATTCTCACACCCGGATACCCGTCCCGCATGCCTCGATTTTCAAGTTTGACTGTCAACTATAACACTGCAACAGAACCGAAATGTAGATTCCTCTCAAAGAGTCAAGATAGATAGGCATGTGCTGCAACATGACATGTAGGAACTAGGAACATGACTTGTTTTGTTAACAAGAGTGCAACTTTTAAGCGTGTAACGAACCGTTAATATAACTCATCAATACGATATTTCACATTTCCGAGAGTAAATATGCTTTCGGTTTTTGAGGCTGGAAACTTCAACACAAGGTAACCTGATTAGTGAAGTCTGTTAGCAATAATTAGAACAAACTATCTCTGCAACTTTAAAGTGTGTGAACGAACCATAGTTTAAAGACTAATGTCGTGGTTCTTCAATCACCGTTTCGAGACATATAATTCCAGAATTACAGTAAATAAAAAAAACAGTTACGTTTATTTCCAGAGCTTGCGGAGTGACATGTTTTTGTCGGTTTCCTTTTTCATTACTTTGGCAACCGCCATCTCGAAATCTTCTTGTGTCACATGGACTCTCCTTTCTCTTAATGCAAACATCCCTGCCTCTGTGCACACCGCCTACAAAATAATAATTTTATAATAATCAAATAATAACTTTTAAAAAGAAATGGATAATTATTAAAAATCAAGTCAATAACTAACCTTCAGTTCTGCACCTGAAGCACCGTTCATTTTCTCAGCAATTTTTTTCAGATCAATGCCGCGCATTAAATTCATTCTTCTTGAATGAATTTTTAAGATATCAAACCTCGACTGTTAAGAAGATGAAATACAAATCAAAGCAAACACAATAGAGGTTAGGATATGCATCAACATTATTATAGCTATACAGAGATGATGAAATAACATATTTTCAAAAAGAGTAAAATGCCATTTTCGTTCCTGAGGTTTGGGCAGTTTTGCGACTTTCGTCCAAAGGTTTGTTTTTCCGCATCTGGATCCAAAAGGTTTGTAATCTTGCAATTCACATCGGACCTGTTAACTCTATCCATTTTCTCCGTTCAGTAAGGGGTATTTCCGTCTTTTTTGTTAACTTGAAGGGCAATTCAGTCTTTTTTAGGGGTATTCGGTCTTTTTACATTAAGCGGAAAAGACCGAATTGTCCTTTAAGTTAACAAAAAAGACAAAAATACCCCTGACCTAACGGAGAAAAATGGATGGAGTTAACGAGCCGGGTGAAAATGGCAAGATTTCAAACCTTTTCCATCAAGATGCGGAAAAACAAACCTTTGGACGAAAGTCGCAAAACTGCCCAAACCTGAGGGACGATAATGGCATTTTACTCGTTCAAAAATTATTAAATCACGAATACTTACGTCTTCACTAGGATTTGGAAATTCGATTTTCCTATCAATTCTTCCTGGCCTAAGAAGGGCCTGATCCAGGATATCAATTCGATTTGTAGCCATCAAAACCTGGGAACATTAATAAAAGATAAATATATACATTTTTTGTTAGTAAACGTCGATCATATTTTTAAGATGATAATGTGCTAAAAGTACCTTGATCTTGTTTGAGGCTTCGAATCCATCGAGTTGATTAAGAAGCTCCAGCATTGTTCTTTGGACTTCACTATCACCATTCCCGCTTCCAGACTCCATTCTAGCAGATCCAATACTGTCGATTTCGTCCATAAATATAATCGATGGTTCATGTTCCCTGCACCCAAAATAAACAGAGTCAGAATTGGTATAAAATGGGTCATTTTTATACGGGTAGGGCTGACACGTCATCACTGTTTTGTTCCTTTTTGGCTTTTTCTTTGAACTATATAAACATTTAATGTACCAAATATAATTAAAAACTGTATCATTAAGACATTAATCTAACTTTCTAGATAAACACATAAAAAAGGTTGTAAACATTTAAATACGCTTCATGGGGTCACTTTCGACTTGTTCGATCATTTTTTTTGGTAACATGAGAATACATACCTGGCCATAACAAAAAGCTCTCTAACCATTCTAGAACCTTCTCCAATATATTTCTGTACTAATTCGGAACCAGAAACCCTAATGAAAGTACAGTCAGTATGATGAGCCACCGCTCTCGCCAACAATGTCTTCCCTGTGCCAGGCGGCCCATATAAAAGAACTCCCTAAAAGGAGAGGGGGGGGGGGGGGGGGGGGGTAAGAAGTCAGCATAACAGATAGCACAATGGCAAAGAAAGATTTAGAAACATGACACAAGACATCACCTTCGGTTGAGCAATCATATCATACGTAGAATCAGGAACCTTTTCGACTTTCATAAGGTTTACAAGCGGGTCAACTTTGCTTGGCAAAACTAAATGGAGAACGTAGCTATCGTTCTTAAGAGCAACCCTGGTTGATGGTGTGATTTTAGTAATATCAATGTTTTTATCGATATCAACTACGTATTTACCCTCTGGGTGCACCTGTGAGTAACATAAAAAGATATAAAACTAAGATGTAGATTATAAAGGTATACAAGTCTGCGTAGTTATACATGTTATCGTCTTGAAAAGGGAAAAGATAAATGGTGGCACTAACCTTCACGAGGACTTTTGATTTTCCCATTACTTTGACAACTTCACCAACATAAGATCCAGGCTCTTGAAGCAGCTGCAACTCTTCCTTAAGCAACCTTACTGTATGTTTAACATTATAATATAGAATTATTGTAGTGCAATTTAGAAAATAAAAATTGTAATGCCTCAAATACCCATCACTTTATGCCCTTCAACGAAACCTTTTATGTATCACCAGTACGTAATGAAATAAAATTTAACTGAAGATATTAGCTGAACTCATATTACAGTTTGGTAGATCATAAACAAAAAAAAAAAAAAAAAAAAAAGCTAAACGGGTTTAAATTCTCATCACACTGCAGCTAAATGAAGCGGTTACCGGTTTCAGCCTTTCACGTTTTTGGGATACACGCATACCTCAGACAGAAAATAAACAAGGAAATTCGAAGCAACTAACAGAAACCATGAATCAAATGGAAATTCCAATAATACTAACACTACCTAGGACATGATTATATTCGGTTTCATAAATTTGTAAAATTAGCACATGATGATATTCTGTTTACAAAATATAATGGAGAGGGATAAGAGGAAACAGAGGAAGTAAACAGGAAACTAAGAACACTTGGAATGGTGATGTTCACATGTTTCTTACATAGTTATTAAAGGCGCGAGGCGCACTCAGGGCGATTTGTTGGGCCCGGGGCTTTATTTGCGCCTAGGCTCGCCTGGGCGCTCGCTTTAATATCTATGACCTGAAGCATAGTTATTAAAGGCGCGAGGCGCACTCAGGGCGATTTGTTGGGCCCGGGGCTTTATTTGCTCCTAGGTGCTCCCTTTAATAACTATGTTAAAAATAGGTATATGACTGTAATACTCCAGAGCATATAAGTAAGTATAATTCGTCAAAACGGAAGTTAAAGACACCATAATAGGCCTATACAAGATACTAGGTACAAAACTGGGGATGAGATGTATACAGGTTAATAAGTATAGGGAAGTATGATAACCAAGCATGATTAGACAACATAATCACATGGTTATTTTCACAAGCTTCCAGATGAACCTAACCTAACTACTCATTTGATATAACAGAGAGAAGATTTTTACATTAGTAGTCACCATAAACAGGACTCCAATTGTTTTGCAGCAAGGCAATTAAGTATCTAGGTCATGCAAGAACAAATAAACTAATCAACATGTTCACAAATCATAACATCAAGTATTGAATAATCAAAACTTACAGCATATTAACAACAGTATTATGTTCTAGGGTTTTGTATTTGTTGAATTTAGGGATTTTGAACAAAACTACCTTTGGAATTGAGGTCGTTACGCTGAGCCTGAAGGCGATTGAGATTATGAGTCTTGTGGCGAACGTGGAGTTGTGCATCGTGGATATGTTGCTGGTAATATTGTTTCAGACCTTCACCCGGTTCCGCTGCCGCCACCATTCTCGTCTTCAGTTCTGAATTTTGTTTTTCGATGGAGATTTTGATTTTTGTAGTCGGTTTGCAGAAGAAGAAGAGTGTCGATCAAGTTAGTTTTTGGTGTTGTGGCTGTAAGGTCCTTATACTTTTACACTTTAATCATTTAAGCCTTTTTTTTCTTTTTGTGTCATACACTGTTTCGTCACCCATCCACCCAGGGACGGCTCAATGTTTTTAAAGGCCTAAAGCAGACAATAAAATTTGAGGCCTTTTTATCATTTACATTCGAGGTTAAGTAAAATTTAAAGTGTACTAGATAACGCCTTTTTCTATTTGAATAACATATAAAAAATGATATGATATTTTATATCATATATACATACACATGTATAGTTTGATAGATGAAAGGTTTCTGTAAAAAAGACCAAAAGTGTGAGAAGGATAAGAAAGAATCTACACTATTAGATCTTTGATCTAATTGTTGAGATTAATAGGGACCAAATTGTAAAATTTGTTTTATTTTTTTGGACTGAATTGAAAATTATAGGGGTAATAAAGTCTTTATATCCATTCAAAATAGGAAACTGTGTTGGACTCCGGATAAGTTTGCAGCGGATGAACAGGAATTCGGCACATCGGTTGTCATGTTTGTGAATGATTTTAGGAATACAGAAATGAACGAATGAATGTGAAAGATAAGGAACAATCGAATGGACAGAAAGATTGTAGAATAATCTGTCTTGGTACCGGAAACAGTTACCGGACATTACATATATATATACATGTGATTATGGCGGTTAATCTTGGCGGCAAAACTGTCATTTGGCAGTTTAAAATACCCGCTTATGATCTTGACCCACACTTATCACATAATATCCGAATATAACATATCATTCTATTACATAACCATATAAATATCAGAATAATAATAAAGTTTAATTATCTTTACTAACACCCTCCCTTAAACTTGATTATGGCTTCATCATTACACTCCTGTTGGCTTCATCGACTGCTTTGCGTGCTTCACTGAAATTGAATCTGCGTCGCTTTTTGTGAAGATTCCAAGAGCCTTCCCAGCTATTCCCAGCATACAAAGCATAATGCTCTGTTGTACCATCTTCTAGAATTGGATCCGCATCAGCACTCTTACATCTTCTTGTTCGATTATTTCCAGCCTTGGAGCTTTCTTCTTGTTCCACCATTTCTTTATCTTGTACCTTCTTCTGTACTGATTTAAACTTGTAATAAAATACAAGAACATCCAAATACATTGCATAGATGACTCTAATAAAGTCACCATCTTGATATTCGAAACCGAGATCTTTCGCTATTGCCGGCCATATATTGTCAACAGTGACACTTTGATAGCCTCCATCTCTTTCAACCATTATGTACAGACTGAGTAGATCAATCTTTCTTCCATCATCCAGTAGTGGGGGTATTGATCTTGATTTTATTCCCATTTTTCTTTCAGAAACCAACCCACCATAATTTCGAATTTCATTTCAAGATCATGCTTGTATTTGAATACGAAGTCTCGATCATCAATCATGTCTAACAGGGCTTTACAGTCGGCGAATTCATTAAATTCTAATGCCCTTATGATCATTCGACTCCAATCAAATTCATGTTCATTCGAAACATTTAACGTTTCGAAGTATGAATTTAAATAATCATCCTTATATTTTTCGTTCACATCATTCAATTTCAAAACCTTTTGTATTTCTTTCAGTCCTAATTCTTCTTCTTTTGACAAACCAGAAACTTCATTTATAGTGTTTATCGCGGGAGACGAAAACATCGGGTAAATCCTACAAGTATCACCACTTTTCTTGACGGTGAAACCTTGTAATGTCAATTGATTCATGCTTAGAACATTTCTGTCCAATTCAGGGGCATAAAAGACACTTTGTGTAACACCTCGAAAAATTCACGTCCTATAATGTGTTGACACGTGTCATATATTTAAAACGTGTGAAAGAATATTATAGAAGGACTAAAGTTGACAAACATGGAAAGTATGTGAATATACGTATTCGAAGTGTCAACAGTGAATAAATATAATATACATTAACCCTACTTGGTGCTCATACCTTCAAACGAATAAATCATGGATCATACGAAGCTAAAAGTGAGAGATTACAAACAACAGGGGCTAAATGTGTCAACATGTTTAAGTTATACCTCTGAGTGACCTTTTGACAAACCCGAAGCTTTGTAACAGTTAATTATGCTCACTAGAATACACGGTTTAAATTTCGTAAAGTTTCGTTAACGTATGAGAAAGTTATGATCGAATTCGTGTGCGAAGGGTTAAAGCGTAAACGTTGAAAGTTAGGACTTTTCGGGTAACAATAAAGTTAATCGGGGACTTAACAAAGTGGGTATATGTTTTAAATCCCTTATAGATCAATTGTGAGGGTTCATAATGCAATAAACAAGTGCCTAATCGAATTTTGAAGAGCCAAGGATCAAATCGCAAAAATCTAAAATATTGATTTTGTGCAGACAGGGGGTCGCGCGACGCGAGGCCCAGGGGGGGGGTCCGTCGCGTCACGCTAGGGCCTACCTGGTCCGATTTTTATGCTTCTTTGTCTGCCATGGCTCTTGTGTTCGACCTTTAACCGATTTTTCACATCCCCCTTGGCCCCTAAACGACCCCTAAACATATAGGACACTTGTTGGAAGGGTATGGTCTGTTGTAGACTTGTTTGTCAATCAATTGTGGTGCTTAAATCCACTATATAAGGGCCATGTATTGCAACCTTGCAAACACACCTTCATCTGCATTTGTGGATCACTTCTGGAGCTCAAACTTCCTCTCAAGTGTTCTCTAATCAAGCTTAGGACTTCAGTAAGTGTTCTAATCTTTCTTTAATTGAGTTTAGCTTAGTTATTTAGCTAAAAGTCAAACCGTCGTAATTACGGTTTGACTACGAGATTAATGATTAATAGCTCAGTCAATTCTCGAATCAAAAGTAGTTATAAGTTGGTATTTATGTGGGTAATAAAACCTCAAAAGGGTTCCCCCTGATTACCACTCTAACCAGGTCAAAAGTCGGGTCAAACTAGTTTATAAAAAGTCAACAGGATACTTAAAATGCCATTTATGCATAATTAACATTATAGATCATATACAACCTGTTGGATCATTGTTATAACTTGGTAATAAGTGTAAGAACGTGTCTAAACATGTTCAACCCGACAATTTCCTGTTTAGACCCGGTTCGGAACCGAAAGTCACATAGTTTGACTTTCACTTTGACTTTCAGTTCTGACCCGTTAAGGCATGTTTTAGAAATTCCTCAGAGCTTTAATTGGACTAGGTTACATGTTAGAATAACCATCTGTGATTATACACCTTGGTTCATTAGTTATCCAATTAATATGCATGTTTCCGTTAATTGTTCATATGTTGACCGTTATGCCCTTATTACCTTAAAACATGATTTTTGGAAATGTAAAAGAGTAGAAACTTTAATTACTGATATATAAACTTGTATTTAAAGTTTGACATCAGTTTGATTTGTAGATTAAGAGTTATGCTCATTATCGCAAAATGAATGCTTTTTGTTAATAAAACGGCGTAATTAGCGTATAGCCTAGTTAAGCCTACTTTTTGGTATCAAACTTAATACCCACTGATGTAATATATTATTTTGGGATTTTTAAAGATTTTTAATTAATTTTAGGCTGAGCATAACTAGTAGTCGTAGGCTTAATCCGGTAATTGTCGGTTTTGCCCTTACGGGCCATAAAATGAGTTTTACATATCTAAACGACTCCAAACCTTTTTCTACTGATCACATATGATAAATAAATTATTTTAAGCCTTCTGGAAATATAAAAATATGAGATTTAAGTATCGAACCCGGAAATGGCCTTTAATCGCCTTATTAAGCGTTTTTAACGCAAAGTATGTATTAAAAGTATATTGGACATACCCGGGTTGATACCTACTGATATATGAGGCAAATTATAACATTTTAACAGTAAGCTAAGGTTGATAAACTCAGACCTCAGTTTTGAGCTTTTCGGCTTATGTGAAATTACCAAAATATCCCTACGGGGCATAGTTTGGTTAAAAATGATAAATTTCACATATATGCTTTAACCTACTGATATAACTTAGCAAATGATGTATTTTTGCTGATTACATCAGACCTGTAACTCAGGTTGTTACTTAAACTCTTTTATAAACTTTTAAATGACCAAACTACCCCTACGGGGCCTAGTTTGTGTTTAAACACCTTACGAGCATAATGAAAGACATCTTACTGATGTCACAACATATTTGAGGCATAATTAACTTAGGAAACCTGTATATAGCTCTCATGAATACCCGTCACGCTTATTACGCGTACGGTTCGGTTTATGTAACAAGTTTACATAAATTAGCCGAAACGGGTCAAACCTTAATGGTTTTATCTCAAAATCCAGAATGTGAATAATAAACCCATATTAAAAAAGTCTTCAAACTTGTCGGGTCTAAATCGCATTCTATCCGGTCTTCGCCTAATCGTGCGTACGAACCGTATCTTTGAAACTAGCCGGTCTAAGCTTAAGCTTAATTAAAGACCCGTTAGGATTCTAACAGGTTATTATAAAACCTTCGTTCCAGATTAGGAGGACCAGTAAAAGCTACTTGCAATTTTGCTTATTGTGAATTATACTTTGCTCAGGTAAATACTTTTAACTTATTTTCCCTATACGGGCTTGGGTTACGGTATATAGCATACCGCTTGATCGGGCATCAAATTCTCCACCATTGAGTGGGTAATTGAATAAATTTGATCGGCTCGTTTAAACAGTCTTGTTACTTAAAGCCTTTGGGGGGTTAATGACCATGTCCTGGATATCCTCGGCATCATTTTACGAAATGGCCACGACTTAAGCGCGGGGTGTAGGCGTACACCCGTCAGTGCACAAAAGAACATTGTGGTGTGTCTATTGATCTTTAACCCGGACAAGATCCGGGCTACTGAACGCACAAGGAACATGTAATTCGTTCACAAGATTATAATATTAATAATTCTCCCAAGTTAAATAAAATGTTTATGCCATGTGCATCCAAACCAATTTTCAATCATTTTCCAAAATGAGTCAGTTGAATGTATTTACCAGTGTAAACTGACGTATTATCCCAAAAAGATTAAATGCATGTACTATGCGTAATTGACTGGGATTTCTCCTTAGCATCATTTGAAGTCTCGCAAGGTTAAGATGCCTGAAGTCTGTTGAACCATTAATATTATTTTTATTTCGATCCATCTGTGGATAAACTTCCGAATATTGTGACATTTGATATTACAATATTAAATTCGGTTGTATCATATTTTTAAATTGCTTCCACTGTGCATATTAATTATTGTGTTGTTTGACTATTATGTTGCCAACCACGTCACGATACTCCCCCACCGGGCCCACCGGTGACACGTGGAAATCGGGGTGTGACAGGTTGGTATCAGAGCCAACACTGAGTGAATTAAACACTAGCCTTTTGTGTTTAATCTCAGTTACACAATTGCACAATTCTAAACTTTCGAGTCTAGACACATAACATAGGACAAATTCCACTTTGTTTGTGTTGTCCTGTAGTTTGCATATATTTTGTTTGTTATCTCACATTATTATGACAGGATTTGAAAATGCCGCCAAGATTCTTCCGAAGGAGAGGACGAGGCGAGGGGCCAGTCACCGCCCCCAACGATAATGAAGCTGGACCTTCGAATGTTCGAGCTCCATCTACAACGGAGAGTGACGATCCACGGCAGAACCGGAGAAACCTTTTTGAGCCGGCTAGAGGGTCGGTCTCACATAGTTCAACACCTCCTAACCCTTTTGGGCCGCAACCAGAATACGAGCCCAACAACCCTCAACCCTCATATATACCATTACAGCGATCTTTATCGCATCATTCCTTCGGTGACCCCACACCTGTTTTTCGGGGCCGGTTCAATCCGGTAGGCTACATTCAAGAACCCGTGGGTTTTAACCCACTAGGGCCAGAAGATCATTTCTCTGGAGATAATGCGGACGACATGGACGAGGATACGGACCCCGTCGAGCCAGCCAGTGGTACTCCAAACCACCCGATCGAGATCTCCGATGGATCTTCGTTCCACGGATCACCCTATGTTGGTCCGGATAGCTTTCAAGCTATGTTCACCTGGCACGAGTGGTACTATACACCTTCTCACCACTCGTCGCCTCAGCAGCAGCAGCCGCAACTAGGGGTGTTCAAAACCGGATATCCGAATCCGTATCCGAAATTTCGGATATCCGAAGATCGGATATCCGAAATTTCGGATACGGATTCGGATAGTAAAACGGATATCCGAAATTCTTTTAAAACAATTGTTCCAACAAATCCCAGTAAAAAATTGTTCCTAAAAATCGTGATAAACACTTTCAGTGAACCAAAAATCTCAAATCTTATAGTATTTAATTGCGATAAACATTTTCAGTGAACAAAAAATCTCAAATCGGATGAGATTCAATATTTTAATTGTGATAAACACTTTCCACTTCACTACTAGTGTTTACTCCTACCCCTAAACATTTATATAATCACAGTTCATGATGTTCTTATTGCAAATGGAAAGAAGCAAACAGATGATGGAGCACATCATGGTAAAAATGCCAAATGATGAAGAAATTATAAATAAAGAGCTTATTCATGGCCGTCAATGACAACACCAACATCATCCAAAGTCTTTAAAGGTTTGATGACATGTTACTAGATCTGGGCTTCTAGATCTACCAGCACCACCACCGATCACCGGTAATGGATTCTTTACATGTTACTATCACCCTCACCATCTCGTTTTCTTTGCGACGACTAGGCTTTCAGTGGCAAGAAGATTCTGAAATCGAAGAAAATTTTGAAGAGTTGATCGATGTCGATAATCTCGTTTCAATGTCAAGAAGATTATGAGATTTGGAGAAAAGGAGAATGGGGGCGGAAGTATTGGATAAGGAAAGTAGGGTTTTTTAGGAGATTGTTATGTATATATATTTAATAGTTAAAAAAACATTATTTAATATTTCGGATTCGGATATCCGAAATATCCGAAAATTTCCAATATTACTATCCGAATCCGAATCCGAATTTTTGGATATCCGATATTCGGATATCCGATATTCGGATATCCGAAATTTCGGATATCCGAATTTTCGGATAATTCGGATTCGGAATTTCGGATAATTCGGATTCGGTTTCGGATTCGGATATTTTTGCACACCCCTAGCCGCAACAACAACAGGATCCCTCTGTGGATTCCAAATTCGTGGCAGTCACGCCACCGCCTCCACCGCCGCCAGTGCAACCGGCACCCCCGCAACCGCCAAGGCGAAGGAGAACCGGTGCGCGCATGTCGTCACGAGCAGGGGATTTCCATTTCAGTTCCCCACGTCAATCCAGTGGCAGCCACTATCCGCCACATCAGGAGGACCCACAAATGGGTGGACCTTCTAACCCAGCTGTACCACAGCCACCGCCAATGGGTTTTGACAACCCAATTCCAGCGTATACGGGTTCCATGGCGTATAACCCGTTTGAACCACCGACTCACCACAACTATGGTTACGCGGAGGCCGACCCGTACATGGTAGCGGCGAACTACAACACCCAAGGACCCTATGGGGATCCGTGGGGAGTAGGGTACCCAACACAGGGGTACCAGATACCTCCTAGGCCTATTATTCGGACGCAATCGCAGCCGCCAAGGTTTTCTCCCCCAGAAAGGGAGGAAATCCTACAAAGGTTGGATGAAGTAGAGCGAGGCTTCCACCGTGACCGTAGGGAGAGACAGAGCTTCTTCCAAGGATTGGCAAGCTTGATCAAAGGGAAGAACAAGAAGGACCACTAAATCCTTCCCATTGTTGTTGAGCCCCTGCGTGGGCCTGAATTTGCTGTATTTGTTTAAGCCCCTGCGTGGGTATGTATGTGTGTTTGTTTGTTTTGACCCCTGCGTGGGTCTATCTTCCGTTAACCCCTACGAGGGTATGATGTTGCTTAAAGTCCCTGCGTGGACTAGTTTGTTTGTTTAAGGTCCCTGCGTGGACTATTATGTTTGTTTAAAGTCCCTGCGTGGACAAATATGTTGATTGACCCCTGCGTGGGTAATTGTTTGTGAAAAGACCCGTTTAGGGCAGCATGTAATATTATAATGAATTAATGGAATGTTTGTTTTATAAATTTCATGTTTTACCATTATGTGCATATATAGATTATAAATGAAATAAATAAATTTAAAATCATTCCTTTTGAAATAATCTGCCTATGTAATTATTAATTAAGAATCTTAAAGAGTGAAACCTAGCCTTCGGGTCATTTTATGACCGGGCCAAGATGGTAAGACCTGTTCAAAAGATTCAAATCCCTGTTAACATCTGTATACATGTTAACACTCTTGGCAGAAGTGGTTCGTTAAAATCACACACGTCATTTTATATATAAAAGGATCTTTCTAAAGATTCCTAACCCAAATTTTATGATCTCTGAATCATGGGTTTAGATCATCAATTAAGATGATCATATTTTTACCATACGTGGTAATATAGTGCCTACGAGCCTTGCTCATTTCTATATAAGCCAAAAGACAGTGGTAGCTATGACTCCCTGTCAAATAAAGGTAATGAACTATATTCAAACCTTAAAAGCCTTGATTCTCTGAAATCATAGCTTATAATTTATAAATGTCCTTGTGACTAGGCCTTTTGTGCCACAAATAAAATTGTTATTGTTTTATAATTAGGATAAATTATAATAGAAATCCTAAATAAATATGATTTATAAATTAACCAAATATGGTCTCTGTTACCATGGTTAATGAATTGCCATAAAAGACAATTCCATAATAAACTCCCAAGTAAACTATTGTCCTTGTTTTCTGTAACAGTTCAATTAAAATGGCTAATTCTGACGAAATAAATAGCCATCCAGTGGAGGAAAACGATAACGCCCGAATTACTTTGACGGGTGCTGAATTGAAAGCGCTAGTAGATGGCGCAGTTACAAGGGCCTTGGAGCGGCAGTACGAAGATTATAGTGGGACTCGAAGTAGGACCCAATCTGCACCGCATTCAAAGCCCAAGACACATTCTGAGGCTCATAGCAAGCCTCCTCCCAAAAAGGATGGACCCAAGAGAGATGATGATGATCGGCAGTCCACTGACGGGTGGTCCGTAGGACAACCCTTAAGTGGTTTAAAAAGATTAAAATTCCATGCTTTACTTGGTTATTTGCTTGAACTTAGTAACTACGAGTGTTCGTGTGTTTTGCAGGTAAATCGCTTAATTCGGTTAAATTGAAATGCGTATCGTGACTTTGTGGTTCGAAGTCCAAGAAACAACCAACACATCATATCACAACATCTTAGAAATCATGTGAAGATAGAGGCAACAAATATATTTTTTAGACAAAGGTGAAAAAGTCAACACACATCAAGCAGACATAGGGGCGATTTAGGCAGCCAAAGAAAGTCAACATTATCATCAAATCCATGCAGACTTCATCTTGGAGCTTGTGTTATAAGTCAACATATGTGAGAAGTGGGCCGATCTTAAGGAGCTAACATGGGGAATTGGTTTTCAATATATAACAACATCACGTGAGAGGACACCAAAGTCAACAACAAAATATAATCATCATCATGTTTAGCAGCTGACATATGCACATGGGGGTGGCTCTCATAATCACGAAATATCATCATTATCTCAATAGTGGGCTGCACATGTGGACTTGGCAGTCATATGGACTTGTAATTGGGCCGTATAAGATTGAAGACATACACGCACATGTGGAGGACTAGGTTTGGCGGCAGACATCATTGAGGGAAGAAAAGAACATCATCATTCGGCTGCACATGTGACAAATGAGACAAAGAACAAAACTCAGGTCATCACCATAAATTACGGTCTAACCGTAATTTACGGTGGACATGAAATAGGCTTAAAGCTCACCGTAAATCAGGAAGTCTGCATCGTAAACAAATCAAGTCCACCGTAAATTACGGTGGAGCCGTAATTTACGGTGGTATCTGCGGAATTTTATGTAACTGCCTCATTTAAGTTAGTTTTATGGTGTCTTTTGAGATGTTCTCATGATTGGACGGTTTTGGGACTCACTAGGGGCGAATTTTGGTTGTCTTGCTTGGTTCTAAACAATTCCTAACATTCGGTTTGTGTTTTTGATTTGTATGAACATTGAATTGCTTGTTATGATGATTCACCAAGCTATGTGTGGCTAAACGAGGTACAATTATGGTACTATCCGTCTTGGAGATTTCATAATAATACAACCTTAATGGGATATAAATCTTAATTCTACATGCCTCCCTGGGGTAAACAGGGTAATCTTAGGAGAAGATAATCGAGGTACAAGGAGGTTACAGAGATTCCTTATCTCAGGCTCCAGTTCACTCAACAACGCTTGTGTCTAATAAGTGACACATTTATGTTATGAGTCCACATATTTCTTTACCAGGGAATATGTATTTGGACAATTCTATTCTGGATATCTTCTTTGAATACCATTAGTTGACTTTAGTACCATATGACCATGGAGATATCTTTGTGGTTCCATGTATTAAACCTCCATGCTGATCAGACGTGGAAATAATCTATGGGACACACTAGGATACGCCAATCCTCATATGATACTTTTATCAAACATAGTTTGGCATTCGCAGGGGATAGAAAACAATGAGAAAAATAATTAAAATAATATATGTTGTCGTACTCTATGCAAAGAAAGAGTGCTCTTAGACTTTCGGAAGGATTCCTTGCCGATCTATGAGAATCGGTTACTATGGTTTCCTTGGTAGTTATACCTTGTGAATGAAAAAAAAAATTTTTGCTAAGTTTATGGTTCATGAAGATTTATTATTGCCTGTATAAAAAAAAAAAACAGGACACTTAGCAGAATTTATTATTGATAAATGATAAGGAAGTTTATTGTACAAGTGCTTATATTTAATTAGAATGGGAATTTTCACAAACTAGGCACCTAGCTCAGTTGGCTAGGCGCGCGAAAGGGTGCGGCCGGCCTAGACCCAGGTTCGATTCCGGGGACGGCCAGTTCCACCATTTTTTTATGTTTAATATTAATTACTCGTACGGATACGTGTAATTATAAGATTTGTCTCATAAGGAGTCTTGATAGTTAATTGCTTCTTATCACCCACAATATGGGCTTAAATTTTTAAGGCAACCAATCGATTTTTATCACTATATTGAGTCCTTAAGTATGCAACCAAAAGTTTGCTACAAGGATATTAGAAAAGAGTGATTTCTAATAGATTTTAATATCAATATAGGATTTGTTGGAGCATTTTCGACGTAACATCGTCACTTTCTACCGGGCATTAAATGACCGGAGTCTTAATCAGGTGGAGACAACAGTTCTCAACCTTTATCATTCATAATATATTTATATGTGCCAATATCAAATAAGTTTCTGCATAAACTGTTTGATAAGGAAAGGTACATATTATACTATTATTATTCTGCACCATCTCTTGGGCGTTCATCCTGACAACTCGTGCGTTTGTTCTCCTGGCCTACTCGGGCTTCCTCGCGTACTTAGGGCAGTTGGTCTTTATGTGCCCCTTCTCGTTGCAGTTGTAGTATGTAGCATCTTTAATCTTCCCGCAATCAACAGTCTTGTGCTCCCTAGACTTGCATATCCCACATGCAGGTGGTCCTGATTTAGAATTGGACTCCATTCTGCATTTTCCAAAGTGGCGTTTTTGGCAAGTCGAGCACCTTGGCTTTTCCTCTGTCCGCTGACCATTCTTCCCAGACCCAGACCTCTCAGAGTCAGTGTTTCCCTTGTGTTTCTTCTCTGATCCTCGTGAGTTGTCATCCTCACGCTTCTTCTTACTTTCTTCAGATTTCTTTAGCGACCTTAGCCTGACCGCATCTAAAGTAAGGGACAGAGAGAGGTCAGCTACTGACCTAAATGTAGTAGGTCTTGAAGCCTTAACACTGGCTTTGATTTCTGGGGGTAAACCCCCAATGAAGCGTGCAATTCGCTTGGGCTCTGGTGTTACAAGGTAAGGGACCAGTCTGGACAGGGTATTAAAACTGGTGAGGTAAGCTTGACAATCTAAGTTTGTCATCACCAAAGATAAGAAATCTGACTCAATCCCCTCAACCTCGTGTTGAGGGCAGTAATTCTCCTTAATGAGAATAACAAACTGTTCCCATGACATGCTGTAGAGCGGAATCTTCCCAGTAGCTTGAATGAGAGACTTCCACCATGCCAGTGCCTCTCCTTTGAACGATTGGGATACGTACTTCACGACATCCCTTTCAGCGCAACCGCTGATATCGACAACTGTGTCCATTTCATCCAACCAAATCATACAATCAACCGCCCCTTTTTCCCCAGTAAAATCTCGGGGCTTGCAGGAAACAAAGTACTTATAGTTACAGGATTTGGTATGCGGTTCATTATCGAACACTATCCTCTTGGATGGAACACTGTGTTCATTAGATGAATGTCGATCATCATCTTTCTTTAACTCATCTTTCTTTGAAGGCGGCTTGTTATCAGGCTCTGGAGGAGTTTTAGGGATGGATTTAGGGTGGGGTACATATGAGGCTTTACTATTTGTCTCACTATACTCCTGGAATTGCTCCTTCACAGCTTTAGATACAGCTGAATCAATCAATGTACGGAGCTCTCCTCTGGTTATATTAATTCTTTCATCATCGCGGTTATCCAAAGGATGATTGTTCCCTTCCTCCGACCCAGCCATGTAGTTTTAATTGCTACATAAAATTAAACAAAGGCAAGGTTTTTACGGAAGTTTAAACAGTTTTATCTTTTTGAACGATTTATTAACCATGTTTTTAATACACATATAGGTTAATTTGATAAATATGTAATTATTCAGGATCTTTATTATACTCCTAAATTATAAGTTAATAATAGCACAAAAGGCCTAGTCACTTAGACAAGTTCAATTTATAGGCCTTGATTTTATAGAATCGAGGCTTCAAGGTTTGAATCAAAGTTCAGTACCTTTTCTTGACAGGGAGTTGTAGGCTACCACTGTCTTTAGTCCCAGAGGACGTTAGTTATAGCCCGTGGGCACTTCATCCATAAGGGATGATTATATAAATAAGGGAATTTAGTATATCCCAAAATGACTTATGTGATTTCATCCTATCACATTTTGTCGAGCATGTTAATATGCTTTTATATGTTTAATAAGGATTTGAATCTCTTGAATAGGTTCTACCATCTTGGCCTTGTATGCCGTGACATTTAGGCTAGGTTTTACCTTTAAGATTCTTTTTAATAATTAATGCAGAGCAATCCTAAATTGAACTGTTAACAAGGATCTGAATCTAATTATGGAACTACCATCTTGGCCCTGTCTTAACGTGACATATGGCTAGGTCTTGTCCTTTTTAAATTTTGCCATTTTATTATAATGGTAGATCTTATAATATAGGAATGATATTTGAAATATAATCGTTCCTTTAAAATTTAACAAGTATATGGTTGCCCTAAACGGGACTTCTATAGCAATTGACTTGCAGAATACACTAAATGTTCTATGCATGGGCAAGTCAGAAAAATAACAAAGAATCAAATAAGGACAAAATAAAACGAATTTAGAATTTGTCCTATGTTCTTGTCTAGACTCAATAATGTGCAATTGTGTAACTGAGATTAAACACAAAAGACTAGTGTTTAATTCACTCAGTGTTGGCTCTGATACCAACCTGTCACACCCCGACTTTCCACGTGTCACCGGTGGGCCCGATGGGGAGTATCGTGACGTCATGGTTGGCAACATCATGGTCAAACCACACAATATATAAATGCACAGCGGAAGCAAAGGATAATTATTATTACATTCCGAATATGAAGTAATATTCAGTATTACAACGGAAGTAAAGGATCCACAGGCGGATCAAAGTAAAGTAAAAACTGTTCAACAGACTTTGACATCTAGAGCTTGCGAAACTTGAGTAATGATGCCTGGAGTAGCCAGCCTATTTCGTCTAGCACCTGCACTTAGCCTTTTTGGAAAATACGTCAGTTTACACTGGTAAATACAACTCAACTGACTCATTTAAAAAGAGTTTAATAAAATTGATTTGAATGCACTTCGGCAAAACATATCTTTATAACTTGGGACAATTATTTATAAATAATCTTGTTTACAGTTTTACTCATTTGCCGTCCGTCGGGACAGATTAACTGACACGCCATAGGTATAATGCCCACAGGCTATCATCCTCTAAGTGGATTACCAGTTCCGGTATAATGCCCACAAGGATGATACCCCTAAGTGGATTACCCGTTTTTACATAATGCATCTGTCAGGTGTACGCCTACACCCCGTGCTTAGGTCATGGCCATTTCTTTGAATGATGCCAAGGATATCCGGGACATGGTCATTTAACCCCCAAGGGCCATACATCAAATAATACAGAATAAAGCGAGTTATGTAATACATTAATCACAATCCGATTTACATGTCTACATACCCGACCAAGCGGCACTTTTATAGTACCGTATCCCAAGCCCGTATAGGGAAAATAAGTTAAGAGTATTTACCTGAGCAAAGTATAAATCCAATACAGTAAATGCAAGTACTTTTACTGGGCTCCTAATCTGGAACGAAGGTTTATAATAACCTATTAGAATCCTAACGGGTCTTTAATTAAGCTTAAGCTTAGACCGGCTAGTTTCAAGGATACGGTTCGTACGCACGATTAAGCGAAGACCGGATAGAATGTGACTTAGACCCGACAAGTTCAGAGACTTGCGTAATTTGGGTTTATTATTCACATTCTGGATTTTGAGATAAAACCGATAAGGTTTGACCCGTTTCGGCTAATTTATGTAAACTTGTTACATAAACCGAACCGAACGCGTAATAAGCGTGACGGGTATTCATTAGAGCCATCTACAGGTTTCCTAAGTTAATTATGCCTCAAATATGTTGTGACATCAGTAAGATGTCTTTCATTATGCCCGAAACGAATTTAAACACAAACTATGCCCCGTAGGGGTAGTTTGGTCATTTTAAAGGTTGTAAAAGAGTTTAACTGTTTCAGGTCTGATGTAAACAGCAAACATACTCAATTTGATGAGTTATAACAGTAGGCTAAAGCATATATGTGAAATATATCATTTATAACCAAACTATGCCCCGTAGGGGTATTTTGGTAATTTCACATAATCCGAAAAGCTCAAAAACGAAGTCTGAGTTAATCAACCTTTGCTTACTGTTAAAATATCATAATTTGCCTCATATATCAGTAGGTATCAACCCGGGTATGTCCAATATGATTTTAAGACATACTATGCGTTAAAACGCTAATTATGGCGATTAAAGGCCATTTCCGAGTTCGATACTTAAATCTGATATTTTTATATTTCCAGAAGGCTTAAAATAATTTATTAATCATATGTGATCAGTAGCAAAAAGGTTTGGAGTTGTTTAGATAAGTAAAACTCATTTTATGGCCCGTAAGGGCAAAACCGACAATTACCAGATTAAGCCTACGACTACTAGTTATGCTCAGCCTAAAATTAATTAAAAATCTTTAAAAATCCCAAAATAATATATTACATCAGTGGGTATTAAGTTTGGTACCAAAAAGTCGGCTTAACTAGGCTATACGCTAATTACGCCGTTTTATTAACATAAAACATTAATTTTGCGATATTGAGCATAACTCTTAATCTACAAGTCAAACTGATGTCAAACTTTGCATACAAGTTTATATATCAGTAACTAAGGTTTCTACACTTTTACATTTTCATAAATCTCGTTTTAAGGTAATAAGGGCATAATGGTCAACATATGAGCAATTAACGGAATCATGCGTATTAATCGGATAACTAATGAACCGAGGTGTATAATCACAGAGGGTTATACTAGCATGTAACCTGGTCCAAATGAAGCTCTAAGGTATTACTAAAACATACCTAAACGGGTCAGAACTGAAAGTCAAAGTGAAAGTCAAACTATGCGACTTTCGGTTCCGAACCGGGTCAAAACAGGAAATAGTCGGGTTGAACATGTATAGACATGTTCTTACACTAATTACTAATTTATAACAATGATCAAATAGGTTGTTAATGTTCTAGATAGCTAATTATGCATAAATGACATTTTAAGCATCCTGTTGACTTTTTAATTATAAGTTTGACCCGACTTTAGACCTGGTTAGAGTGGTGATCAGGGGAAACCCTTTTGAGGTTTTATTACCCACATAAATACCAACTCATAACTACTTTTAATTCGAGATATGACTGAGCCATTATTGACTAATCTCGAAGTCAAACCGTATTTACGACGGTTTGACTTTTAGCTATTTAACCAAGCTAAACTCAAACAAAGAAGAACTAGAAGACTTACAAGAGTCCTATGCACGACTTAAGATCAAATGAGAGAGTTCCTTAGCTCCAGAAATGCTCCAAATGATCAGATGCAAGTGTGAAGAATGTTTGCAACATGAAGTGCTTTATATAGTGAATATACTCACCATGATTGGTTGACAACTAACTCTAGAGCTGACCACAATCATCCAACAAGTGTCCTAATGCTCTAGGATAGTTTAGGGGTCTTTTAATAATGATAAAAACCAGTTAAATCGGTCATAATCGCGAAAAACAGGCTGCAGAAGGTTTCTGGTCGCTGGCAGCTACCTTACGGACCGTAAGGTCACCAAGGTTACGGTCCGTAAGCTTGTCTTAAGGGCAATTCTTCCATTTTTCAATTTGCATCCCTGGCTCTTGGTACTTCGAAAGGTCAACTAAGCTTAATTCTTGCATTTTGACCCCTTATTATTTATATACAAGGGCTTTATGACTTATACTCACTTTGCCAAGTCCCTGGACACCTCCGGTTAACCCGAAAAATCATAACTTTCACCGTTGACGCTTTAACCCCTCGCACACGAATTTGATCACAACTTTCTCATACGATAACGAAACTTTATGAAATTTTAATCGTGCATTCTAGTGAACATAATTAACCGTTACAAAGCTTCGGGTTTGCTAAAAGGTCACTCAGAGTTATAACTTAAACATGTTGACACATTTAACCCCTGAAGTTTGTAACCTCTCACTTTTAGCTTCGTATGATCTATGATTTATTCGTTTGAAGGTATGAGTATCATGTAGGGCTAATGTGCAAAACATTTATTCACTGTTGACATTTAGAACTCGTATATTTACATACTTTCCATGATTGTCAACTTTAGTCCTTCTAGAACATTATTTCACACGTTCAAACATATGACACGTGTCAACACATTACAGGACGTGAATTTTCGAGGTGTTACATCCTCACCCCCTTAAAAATAAATCTCGGCCCGAGATTTACCGAAATAAAGGAAGTATTCCCTGCCTAATGATGGCAACTTACAGATGATTAGGAATTTGTATGATCTGGTTTGTTGTTTCCAATGCAACTTTCAGATCCTGAATATTGGACTTACCAATCTATTGTCCTAACAACAGGTGTTTAACATTTCATTCATACAAGGTCTCCTAGGGAGCAGCCTTGACGCCTTTATCCTAACTATTATAGAATAGCTTATCTTAAGGTGAGATGGTTATTCTTAATCGTTGTTAAAATAGGGTTGCGGTAATTAGTGCATAAGCAAAATGAACCGTCTTTCTTATCTAACAACATCAAACTCTCAGAATATTGAGTTTGGCTATATGAATCTCCTATCTTAAAATTTACTTAATCAGGTTTTCGGTCCTCCCAATTATGGTACTATCCGTCTTGGAGATTTCATAATAATACAACCTTAATGGGATATAAATCTTAATTCTACCTGCCTCCCTGGGGTAAACAGGGTAATCTTAGGAGAAGATAATCGAGGTACAAGGAGGTTACAGAGATTCCTTATCTCAGGCTCCAGTTCACTCAACAACGCTTGTGTCTAATAAGTGACACATTTATGTTATGAGTCCACATATTTCTTTACCAGGGAATATGTATTTGGACAATTCTATTCTGGATATCTTCTTTTAATACCATTAGTTGACTTTAGTACCATATGATCATGGAGATATCTTTGTGGTTCCATGTATTAAACCTCCATGCTGATCAGACGTGGAAATAATCTATGGGACACACTAGGATACGCCAATCCTCATATGATACTTTTATCAAACATAGTTTGGCATTCGCAGGGGATAGAAAACAGTGAGAAAAATAATTAAAATAATATACGTTGTCGTACTCTATGCAAAGAAAGAGTGCTCTTAGACTTTCGGAAGGATTCCTTGCCGATCTATGAGAATCGGTTACTATGGTTTCCTTGGTAGTTATACCTTGTGAATGAAAAAATTTTTTTTTGCTAAGTTTATGGTTCATGAAGATTTATTATTGCCTGTATAAAAAAAAAAAACAGGACACTTAGCAGAATTTATTATTGATAAATGATAAGGAAGTTTATTGTACAAGTGCTTATATTTAATTAGAATGGGAATTTTCACAAACTAGGCACCTAGCTCAGTTGGCTAGGCGCGCGAAAGGGTGCGGCCGGCCTAGACCCAGGTTCGATTCCGGGGACGGCCAGTTCCACCATTTTTTTATGTTTAATATTAATTACTCGTACGGATACGTGTAATTATAAGATTTGTCTCATAAGGAGTCTTGATAGTTAATTGCTTCTTATCACCCACAATATGGGCTTAAATTTTTAAGGCAACCAATCGATTTTTATCACTATATTGAGTCCTTAAGTATGCAACCAAAAGTTTGCTACAAGGATATTAGAAAAGAGTGATTTCTAATAGATTTTAATATCAATATAGGATTTGTTGGAGCATTTTCGACGTAACATCGTCACTTTCTACCGGGCATTAAATGACCGGAGTCTTAATCAGGTGGAGACAACAGTTCTCAACCTTTATCATTCATAATATATTTATATGTGCCAATATCAAATAAGTTTCTGCATAAACTGTTTGATAAGGAAAGGTACATATTATACTATTATTATTCTGCACCATCTCTTGGGCGTTCATCCTGACAACTCGTGCGTTTGTTCTCCTGGCCTACTCGGGCTTCCTCGCGTACTTAGGGCAGTTGGTCTTTATGTGCCCCTTCTCGTTGCAGTTGTAGTATGTAGCATCTTTAATCTTCCCGCAATCAACAGTCTTGTGCTCCCTAGACTTGCATATCCCACATGCAGGTGGTCCTGATTTAGAATTGGACTCCATTCTGCATTTTCCAAAGTGGCGTTTTTGGCAAGTCGAGCACCTTGGCTTTTCCTCTGTCCGCTGACCATTCTTCCCAGACCCAGACCTCTCAGAGTCAGTGTTTCCCTTGTGTTTCTTCTCTGATCCTCGTGAGTTGTCATCCTCACGCTTCTTCTTACTTTCTTCAGATTTCTTTAGCGACCTTAGCCTGACCGCATCTAAAGTAAGGGACAGAGAGAGGTCAGCTACTGACCTAAATGTAGTAGGTCTTGAAGCCTTAACACTGGCTTTGATTTCTGGGGGTAAACCCCCAATGAAGTGTGCAATTCGCTTGGGCTCTGGTGTTACAAGGTAAGGGACCAGTCTGGACAGGGTATTAAAACTGGTGAGGTAAGCTTGACAATCTAAGTTTGTCATCACCAAAGATAAGAAATCTGACTCAATCCCCTCAACCTCGTGTTGAGGGCAGTAATTCTCCTTAATGAGAATAACAAACTGTTCCCATGACATGCTGTAGAGCGGAATCTTCCCAGTAGCTTGAATGAGAGACTTCCACCATGCCAGTGCCTCTCCTTTGAACGATTGGGATACGTACTTCACGACATCCCTTTCAGCGCAACCGCTGATATCGACAACTGTGTCCATTTCATCCAACCAAATCATACAATCAACCGCCCCTTTTTCCCCAGTAAAATCTCGGGGCTTGCAGGAAACAAAGTACTTATAGTTACAGGATTTGGTATGCGGTTCATTATCGAACACTATCCTCTTGGATGGAACACTGTGTTCATTAGATGAATGTCGATCATCATCTTTCTTTAACTCATCTTTCTTTGAAGGCGGCTTGTTATCAGGCTCTGGAGGAGTTTTAGGGATGGATTTAGGGTGGGGTACATATGAGGCTTTACTATTTGTCTCACTATACTCCTGGAATTGCTCCTTCACAGCTTTAGATACAGCTGAATCAATCAATGTACGGAGCTCTCCTCTGGTTATATTAATTCTTTCATCATCGCGGTTATCCAAAGGATGATTGTTCCCTTCCTCCGACCCAGCCATGTAGTTTTAATTGCTACATAAAATTAAACAAAGGCAAGGTTTTTACGGAAGTTTAAACAGTTTTATCTTTTTGAACGATTTATTAACCATGTTTTTAATACACATATAGGTTAATTTGATAAATATGTAATTATTCAGGATCTTTATTATACTCCTAAATTATAAGTTAATAATAGCACAAAAGGCCTAGTCACTTAGACAAGTTCAATTTATAGGCCTTGATTTTATAGAATCGAGGCTTCAAGGTTTGAATCAAAGTTCAGTACCTTTTCTTGACAGGGAGTTGTAGGCTACCACTGTCTTTAGTCCCAGAGGACGTTAGTTATAGCCCGTGGGCACTTCATCCATAAGGGATGATTATATAAATAAGGGAATTTAGTATATCCCAAAATGACTTATGTGATTTCATCCTATCACATTTTGTCGAGCATGTTAATATGCTTTTATATGTTTAATAAGGATTTGAATCTCTTGAATAGGTTCTACCATCTTGGCCTTGTATGCCGTGACATTTAGGCTAGGTTTTACCTTTAAGATTCTTTTTAATAATTAATGCAGAGCAATCCTAAATTGAACTGTTAACAAGGATCTGAATCTAATTATGGAACTACCATCTTGGCCCTGTCTTAACGTGACATATGGCTAGGTCTTGTCCTTTTTAAATTTTGCCATTTTATTATAATGGTAGATCTTATAATATAGGAATGATATTTGAAATATAATCGTTCCTTTAAAATTTAACAAGTATATGGTTGCCCTAAACGGGACTTCTATAGCAATTGACTTGCAGAATACACTAAATGTTCTATGCATGGGCAAGTCAGAAAAATAACAAAGAATCAAATAAGGACAAAATAAAACGAATTTAGAATTTGTCCTATGTTCTTGTCTAGACTCAATAATGTGCAATTGTGTAACTGAGATTAAACACAAAAGACTAGTGTTTAATTCACTCAGTGTTGGCTCTGATACCAACCTGTCACACCCCGACTTTCCACGTGTCACCGGTGGGCCCGATGGGGAGTATCGTGACGTCATGGTTGGCAACATCATGGTCAAACCACACAATATATAAATGCACAGCGGAAGCAAAGGATAATTATTATTACATTCCGAATATGAAGTAATATTCAGTATTACAACGGAAGTAAAGGATCCACAGGCGGATCAAAGTAAAGTAAAAACTGTTCAACAGACTTTGACATCTAGAGCTTGCGAAACTTGAGTAATGATGCCTGGAGTAGCCAGCCTATTTCGTCTAGCACCTGCACTTAGCCTTTTTGGAAAATACGTCAGTTTACACTGGTAAATACAACTCAACTGACTCATTTAAAAAGAGTTTAATAAAATTGATTTGAATGCACTTCGGCAAAACATATCTTTATAACTTGGGACAATTATTTATAAATAATCTTGTTTACAGTTTTACTCATTTGCCGTCCGTCGGGACAGATTAACTGACACGCCATAGGTATAATGCCCACAGGCTATCATCCTCTAAGTGGATTACCAGTTCCGGTATAATGCCCACAAGGATGATACCCCTAAGTGGATTACCCGTTTTTACATAATGCATCTGTCAGGTGTACGCCTACACCCCGTGCTTAGGTCATGGCCATTTCTTTGAATGATGCCAAGGATATCCGGGACATGGTCATTTAACCCCCAAGGGCCATACATCAAATAATACAGAATAAAGCGAGTTATGTAATACATTAATCACAATCCGATTTACATGTCTACATACCCGACCAAGCGGCACTTTTATAGTACCGTATCCCAAGCCCGTATAGGGAAAATAAGTTAAGAGTATTTACCTGAGCAAAGTATAAATCCAATACAGTAAATGCAAGTACTTTTACTGGGCTCCTAATCTGGAACGAAGGTTTATAATAACCTATTAGAATCCTAACGGGTCTTTAATTAAGCTTAAGCTTAGACCGGCTAGTTTCAAGGATACGGTTCGTACGCACGATTAAGCGAAGACCGGATAGAATGTGACTTAGACCCGACAAGTTCAGAGACTTGCGTAATTTGGGTTTATTATTCACATTCTGGATTTTGAGATAAAACCGATAAGGTTTGACCCGTTTCGGCTAATTTATGTAAACTTGTTACATAAACCGAACCGAACGCGTAATAAGCGTGACGGGTATTCATTAGAGCCATCTACAGGTTTCCTAAGTTAATTATGCCTCAAATATGTTGTGACATCAGTAAGATGTCTTTCATTATGCCCGAAACGAATTTAAACACAAACTATGCCCCGTAGGGGTAGTTTGGTCATTTTAAAGGTTGTAAAAGAGTTTAACTGTTTCAGGTCTGATGTAAATAGAAAACATACTCAATTTGATGAGTTATAACAGTAGGCTAAAGCATATATGTGAAATATATCATTTATAACCAAACTATGCCCCGTAGGGGTATTTTGGTAATTTCACATAATCCGAAAAGCTCAAAAACGAAGTCTGAGTTAATCAACCTTTGCTTAATGTTAAAATATCATAATTTGCCTCATATATCAGTAGGTATCAACCCGGGTATGTCCAATATGATTTTAAGACATACTATGCGTTAAAACGCTAATTATGGCGATTAAAGGCCATTTCCGAGTTCGATACTTAAATCTGATATTTTTATATTTCCAGAAGGCTTAAAATAATTTATTAATCATATGTGATCAGTAGCAAAAAGGTTTGGAGTTGTTTAGATAAGTAAAACTCATTTTATGGCCCGTAAGGGCAAAACCGACAATTACCAGATTAAGCCTACGACTACTAGTTATGCTCAGCCTAAAATTAATTAAAAATCTTTAAAAATCCCAAAATAATATATTACATCAGTGGGTATTAAGTTTGGTACCAAAAAGTCGGCTTAACTAGGCTATACGCTAATTACGCCGTTTTATTAACATAAAACATTAATTTTGCGATATTGAGCATAACTCTTAATCTACAAGTCAAACTGATGTCAAACTTTGCATACAAGTTTATATATCAGTAACTAAGGTTTCTACACTTTTACATTTTCATAAATCTCGTTTTAAGGTAATAAGGGCATAATGGTCAACATATGAGCAATTAACGGAATCATGCGTATTAATCGGATAACTAATGAACCGAGGTGTATAATCACAGAGGGTTATACTAGCATGTAACCTGGTCCAAATGAAGCTCTAAGGTATTACTAAAACATACCTAAACGGGTCAGAACTGAAAGTCAAAGTGAAAGTCAAACTATGCGACTTTCGGTTCCGAACCGGGTCAAAACAGGAAATAGTCGGGTTGAACATGTATAGACATGTTCTTACACTAATTACTAAGTTATAACAATGATCAAATAGGTTGTTAATGTTCTAGATAGCTAATTATGCATAAATGACATTTTAAGCATCCTGTTGACTTTTTAATTATAAGTTTGACCCGACTTTAGACCTGGTTAGAGTGGTGATCAGGGGAAACCCTTTTGAGGTTTTATTACCCACATAAATACCAACTCATAACTACTTTTAATTCGAGATATGACTGAGCCATTATTGACTAATCTCGAAGTCAAACCGTATTTACGACGGTTTGACTTTTAGCTATTTAACCAAGCTAAACTCAAACAAAGAAGAACTAGAAGACTTACAAGAGTCCTATGCACGACTTAAGATCAAATGAGAGAGTTCCTTAGCTCCAGAAATGCTCCAAATGATCAGATGCAAGTGTGAAGAATGTTTGCAACATGAAGTGCTTTATATAGTGAATATACTCACCATGATTGGTTGACAACTAACTCTAGAGCTGACCACAATCATCCAACAAGTGTCCTAATGCTCTAGGATAGTTTAGGGGTCTTTTAATAATGATAAAAACCAGTTAAATCGGTCATAATCGCGAAAAACAGGCTGCAGAAGGTTTCTGGTCGCTGGCAGCTACCTTACGGACCGTAAGGTCACCAAGGTTATGGTCCGTAAGCTTGTCTTAAGGGCAATTCTTCCATTTTTCAATTTGCATCCCTGGCTCTTGGTACTTCGAAAGGTCAACTAAGCTTAATTCTTGCATTTTGACCCCTTATTATTTATATACAAGGGCTTTATGACTTATACTCACTTTGCCAAGTCCCTGGACACCTCCGGTTAACCCGAAAAATCATAACTTTCACCGTTGACACTTTAACCCCTCGCACACGAATTTGATCACAACTTTCTCATACGATAACGAAACTTTATGAAATTTTAATCGTGCATTCTAGTGAACATAATTAACCGTTACAAAGCTTCGGGTTTGCTAAAAGGTCACTCAGAGTTATAACTTAAACATGTTGACACATTTAACCCCTGAAGTTTGTAACCTCTCACTTTTAGCTTCGTATGATCTATGATTTATTCGTTTGAAGGTATGAGTATCATGTAGGGCTAATGTGCAAAACATTTATTCACTGTTGACATTTAGAACTCGTATATTTACATACTTTCCATGATTGTCAACTTTAGTCCTTCTAGAACATTATTTCACACGTTCAAACATATGACACGTGTCAACACATTATAGGACGTGAATTTTCGAGGTGTTACAAATTTCTAGTCTCAATCGTACGTTCTTGGTGCCATTGGCAATCGAGATATCACGGGAAGGGTTAGGGTTGGTTATTGATTAATTGATCATCGGGAAACAACCTCGCATTTATAAATCCGGGTACTTTGTTCCCTTTTATCACTTCGATTATTCATACACGAGTTATGTCTATGTAACTCTTTCTAGTTGGAATTGCACACAATTGTTTAAAGAAACTGAAACCTAAGGTGATCATTGTTCTCTCCTAATCTGTTTTAAAACCTACATTTGATTTCCCATTAGTTTAATTTAGTTTTCTAAAACAGCAATCCAAAGTATTGATCTTTAATTTCTGCAAATTAGGATAATTGTAGTATAATTGCAAGGCTATATAATTGACATATTTTCCACATACTCCCTGAGTTCGATACCCTATTACCGCTATCTATAGTTGTATTTGGGATTAAATTTGCGTGACCCACGACAATCACGTCAAATTTTGGCGCCGTTGCCGGGGAGTAGTGCGCAACGTGTGTCAGTTTGTTAGTTTTGCTTTGTTATTTTCGGGTTTACACTGGTGTGTTTAGTGTGCAGGTTCTACAGGTGCATGCATACTAGAGGATCTCACAAAGCGTCACCATTGTCATTTGATCCGGAAATTGAGCGAACGTTAAGAGGAAACAGAATTTTGCTAAGAGAGAACAGAATCAGTGGTTCACCAACAACACCAACTACACCAATCACACCAATTCGATACATGGATCCACCACAACCACCACCCACTACGGGTGAACCTACTTCACCATTCATACCAACATCCACTCAACCTTCACCAAATACCACCATGCCCAGTTCTACTACCGAATTTACTTCACCACATGAAGTTACATCAACCAACACCACACCACCTATTACTACCCAAGTCGAACCTACCCTCACCTATAGCCCTTCCGCAACAATTCCACCACTTTCACATTTTTTCCCAGTTTCAGGTCAATCATCTTCTACTTATCTACTGCCACAAACTTCAACCGTTATTCATACTACCTCTACATATAGACCACCAAACCAACCGGGTTTTCAATACTCATCTTTTCCATTTGGTCAATCTTCGGGATTAGGAGGAGATGGATATTATGAAGGGTATGAAGAAGAGTTTGAGGGATACGAAGAAGATGGATTTTATTATGGGGGTGATGGAGGTAATTTGGGACCTCAAGGAGGAGCGGGTCAACAAAGTCAACCGTTACAACAACTTCAAGATATGGGTAGACTACCTGTTGGGGTACAACATGTTCAACCACAAGGGGTACAAGTGCAACGTCCTACGCCTTTGCAACAACTTCGTCCACAAAACGTACAACATCAATTCCAAAGGCCAATTCAACAACAACCAATGCAACCTCAATTTCAGCAACCATTTGCACCACAAGGGCCTATGCAAAGGCCAATGGGTCCTATTCGTCCAAGGGGTCGGTTGGGTGTACCAAGAAGACATCTTAGAGAACACGCAAGAGGCATTGAAGCGCATTTTAGGCCGGTAATCACTCACAATCCTTCACCGGTGGTTATCCCTCACAACAACCAAGGGAGAACTTTTGAAGTAAGAACAAATTCGTTGCAAAGTTTGCCGAAATACAAAGGGCTAGCAACGGAGGAGCCGTATTTCCACTTAGAGGCTTATGACTCCATTTGCAATACTCTTGGGAGTCAAGGTTTTTCGGCTGATGATATCAAGTTGGTACTATTTCAATTTTCTTTGGAGGATAAGGCAAAGAAGTGGTTCTACACTCTACCTTCGGCATCTATTTACACATGGGGAGAGATGCAACAAACTTTCCTCGATGAATTTTACACCGCCCAAAAGACTAACGATGCTAGAAAGGGGTTGAGGAGCTTCCAACAACAACATGGTGAGATGTTCCATGAGGCGTTTGAACGATTTAATATGATGATAAAGAATTGCCCTCACCATGGGATTGAATTGTGGGAGTTGATGACTGCCTTCCACGAGGGGTTGAGTGCCGAGGATGCTCGCGATTTGATGTCCATTACCGGTGGGACTTTTGGCACAAATTATGAAAATGATGATTGGGAGTTTTTGGAGAATATGGCAAGTACATCAAAGAGAAAGGCTCAAGCTTCGAGGAGAGCGCGACCGGCCATTGCCCGACCACAAGTGCACGCCATAGATGATGGTAATGTTCAAACTACTAACCAAATTTATGATGTGTGTGCTTTGTGTAATGAAATAGGTCATGCGGCTGAAAATTGCCAAGGAATGGTGGAAGGGCAATACGAAGAGGTTCATGCTATTCAAGGTCAAGGTCAAGGAGGGGGTGGTAGAAACTACAACAACATGAATTCTAATACTTACCACCCCGGGTTGAGGAACCACCCAAACTTTCGATATGGGAACCCTTCAAATCAAGCAAACCCGAATTTCCAAGGAAACCTAGGATTTCAAAGGCAATATCAAACGGGTCAAAGCTCTTCGGGTGGAAACGAAGTAATGGAGATGTTGAAGGCAATGCAAGTTGAAATGCAACGAATGAATCAACGTGATGAGGTTCGAATGCAAAAGGACGAGGCCCGTGATAAAGCTATTCAAACTTTGACTACTCAAATGGGTCAACTTGCGAGTGAAGTGGCGATTTTGAAGAAAGCAAAAGGCCAGCTACCAAGTGATACAGTGCCAAATCCCAAGAACATAAAAAGCATTAACATCAATGTGGTAAGCACCGTTCCAAATAACGAATTTAATGAAAAATTGCTAACTTCTTCGTGTCAAGTGAATGCAGGTTTGAAAAAAGATGACGAAGTCGAGAATGATAAAGAGTATGAAGCGCCAATCGTGCCTATCCGTGTGGGAAAATTAAAAATCTCTCACGCATTGTTGGACTATGGGGCAAGCATGAGTGTGCTACCAAGCGATCTATACGATATGTACGACTTTGGTCCACTTGAAGGTATAGACACCATGGTGAGCTTGGCGGATGGAAGTTGGAGGCGTCCACGGGGAATGGTTAGGAATGTTAAAATTCAGTTGGGAGAGTTTGAATACCCGGTGGATTTCCTAGTTTTGGACTATGCTTCTACCAATATGGCATCACAACAAAGGGTAATTTTAGGTCGACCGTTTCTATACACTGCAAATGCTCAAATTAATTATAGAGACGAGATTATTACCATGACCGAAAAGAACCGTAGGTTGTACTTTGATGTTCAAACTAGAGGGATTAGTTATGAGTCCATTGAGAGGAAGGGTGGTGAGTCTAGTGAGTATATGAAAAATGTGTTACAACGAATGAGAAAAAAGCACCCACCGGACCGTGAAGAAACACATATTGGTGCGAGCAAGAGTGTATTGGATTACCCACCGATTCAAAACAAGATGGATGCATTTTGCTCAATGGCACAAGGAAGTGTTGGAGATGGCAGGAACCGATTCTTTGAGCCACCATAAATGGGAGTGGCGTGGTCTGGCTGAAGACTTGAAACTTAGCGCTGCTCGGGAGGCAACCCGGGATTTTATATTGATCTTGCTGTTTTTATTTTTCTATGTTTCAGGGCCATGGCGGCATTCAAGTGTGGGGAAGATGTGCGGAGAGTTGCGTGAAGGTGATGATTGGAAGTCGGATTATTTACAACATCTGTTGTGTCAAACTTCACCAGGTCAATGTACTCTTTCCTTAGTCTTGTTATGTTCTTTAGCTTTGAAATATTGGTAGTTAGTTTGTTTGCTTTATGATAAAAAAAAAAGAAAGAAAAATTGGGTTTGAGATTTAAAGCTTTTGTTGATGTTGAATGAATTTTAGTGATCAAAGCCCTCAAAGCCATACATTGGGACAATGTATCCCAAGTGTGGGGATGGGGGAAATTTTTGGGAGTTTTAAATATTTTTGTGAAGCCAAGCGAAAATTGTCAAAATTTGAAAACTTGATATTGTTCCACTTGACACACCAATACCCATTCCTAGTCATTTCTTGGTGAGTGTTTGAGCCACATATGATTATTAATGATGCTTTCTTTGTTTTGAGTGGCGGTGTGTGTTTATTGTGTTAATAGAACTTGTGTACGAATTCTTGTTAAATCCTAGAATTAGCATGCCTCGTCTAGATGTGTGAGAGTGCGGGATTGGTGGGTTGGACCTCATACGTTACATATATGAGCTTGGTATTGTGAGGGGTGGGGGTTTGGTCTTTAGAAAGTCATGTTTGAGCCTTATACCATTCGGTTGTGACCCAAACCTACTTCCTACAAAATTTTACCTATTGAGATGACCCGGTTTAGGAGATTTAGTATGTAGTATTGATGTTCTTGTATATATTGTTGAGTTTGATGTGTTATGAAAAAAAAAAAAAAAGATGAAAAAAAAAGAGAAAGAGAAAAATATGAAAAAAAAGTATTTAGTTGCAATAGTAGTTGAGAATGTTGAAGAAGTTGTGTATATATTTGATGGTTGCTTTGTTTAGTGGTAGAAATAAAAACCGGGTCAAATCAATTAGCTCTCGCATATATATTCCACCATTTTCCTACCTATTGCACCTAGCCCCGTTACAACCCGTAAGTCCTTTTTGATTCATAAGCATGCTAGATATTTGTTAGGAGGAGACTTGATTTGTATACAAGCTTATTGTCGCACACACACACGCATTGAGTGGTTTAGCATTATGCTAATAATTCTTGTAACCAAGAGATTTTCGTGAGGGGTGTGTCTCGTGGTATGATTGAAGGTTAGTAAAAGGACGATACATTTTAGCTCGGTTTGCGCAATTGGTCACTTGTGGTTGAGAATAGTTTTGAATGAGTTGCTTGGGACAAGCAACGGGTAAGTGTGGGGATGTGACGGGTGGTCCGTAGGACAACCCTTAAGTGGTTTAAAAAGATTAAAATTCCATGCTTTACTTGGTTATTTGCTTGAACTTAGTAACTACGAGTGTTCGTGTGTTTTGCAGGTAAATCGCTTAATTCGGTTAAATTGAAATGCGTATCGTGACTTTGTGGTTCGAAGTCCAAGAAACAACCAACACATCATATCACAACATCTTAGAAATCATGTGAAGATAGAGGCAACAAATATATTTTTGAGACAAAGGTGAAAAAGTCAACACACATCAAGCAGACATAGGGGCGATTTAGGCAGCCAAAGAAAGTCAACATTATCATCATATCCATGCAGACTTCATCTTGGAGCTTGTGTTATAAGTCAACATATGTGAGAAGTGGGCCGATCTTAAGGAGCTAACATGGGGAATTGGTTTTCAATATATAACAACATCACGTGAGAGGACACCAAAGTCAACAACAAAATATAATCATCATCATGTTTAGCAGCTGACATATGCACATGGGGGTGGCTCTCATAATCACGAAATATCATCATTATCTCAATAGTGGGCTGCACATGTGGACTTGGCAGTCATATGGACTTGTAATTGGGCCGTATAAGATTGAAGACATACACGCACATGTGGAGGACTAGGTTTGGCGGCAGACATCATTGAGGGAAGAAAAGAACATCATCATTCGGCTGCACATGTGACAAATGAGACAAAGAACAAAACTCAGGTCATCACCGTAAATTACGGTCTAACCGTAATTTACGGTGGACATGAAATAGGCTTAAAGCTCACCGTAAATCAGGAAGTCTGCATCGTAAACAAATCAAGTCCACCGTAAATTACGGTGGAGCCGTAATTTACGGTGGTATCTGCGGAATTTTATGTAACTGCCTCATTTAAGTTAGTTTTATGGTGTCTTTTGAGATGTTCTCATGATTGGACGGTTTTGGGACTCACTAGGGGCGACTTTTGGCTGTCTTGCTTGGTTCTAAACAATTCCTAACATTCGGTTTGTGTTTTTGATTTGTATGAACATTGAATTGCTTGCTATGATGATTCACCAAGCTATGTGTGGCTAAACCTTTCGATGATCATCTTAGGTGAATGTTTCTCTTGAACTTTTGTGTGTTTATTTCCGAATTTCTAGAATGATAACTTGCGTTGCTTGAATATCATGGTGTATGTTTAATTGCTTGTAACTTGTTGATTGATATTGCAATTTCTAGTCTCAATCGTACGTTCTTGGTGCCGTTGGCAATCGAGATATCACGGGAAGGGTTAGGGTTGGTTATTGATTAATTGATCATCGGGAAACAACCTCGCATTTATAAATCCGAGTACTTTGTTCCCTTTTATCACTTCGATTATTCATACACGAGTTATGTCTATGTAACTCTTTCTAGTTGGAATTGCACACAATTGTTTAAAGAAACTGAAACCTAAGGTGATCATTGTTCTCTCCTAATCTGTTTTAAAACCTACATTTGATTTCCCATTAGTTTAATTTAGTTTTCTAAAACAACAATCCAAAGTATTGATCTTTAATTTCTGCAAATTAGGATAATTGTAGTATAATTGCAAGGCTATATAATTGACATATTTTCCACATACTCCCTGAGTTCGATACCCTATTACCGCTATCTATAGTTGTATTTGGGATTAAATTTGCGTGACCCACGACAATCACGTCATCCACCAACCATCAAAGTGTTCCATCTCAACAAATAGTACTGAATCAAGAACCCCGTAACAAGGGTTGCTCCTATAAGTACTTCGTTTCTTGTAAGCCCAGGGATTTTACTGGGGAAAAGGGAGCCATCGACTGCATGACGTGGCTAGACGAGATGGACACGGTGGTAGATATCAGCGGATGCGCTGAAAAGGATGTGGTTAAGTTTGTGTCGCAGTCCTTTAAGGGTGAAGCTTTAGCATGGTGGAGATCTCTGATTCAAGCCACCGGGAAAATCCCATTGTACAATATGACATGGGATCAATTTGTTGCCCTTATCAGGGAAAATTACTGCCCTCAGCATGAGGTGGAGAAGATAGAATCTGATTTTCTATCATTGGTGATGACAAACCTTGACTGTCAAGCTTACCTAACGAGCTTCAACACGATGTCCCGGTTGGTTCCATATCTAGTAACCCCGGAGCCAAAAAGAATAGCTCGTTTTATCGGCGGTTTAGCCCCGGAAATCAAGGCAAGCATAAAAGCTTCTCGGCCAGCTACCTTCAGGTCTGTAGCTGACATATCTTTGTCACTTACTCTGGATGCGGTCCGACAAAGATCGCTGAGAAACAAAGAGGCTGAGAAGAGAAAACGTGAAGATGATAGTTCACGGAGATCGAACAAGAAGCACCGTGGGAACGGTGACAACAAGAAAGGATCGGAGTCAAGGAAAGATGGGCATCATTCTGTGAGAAGCCCAAATGCAAAATTTGCAAGAAACAGCACTTTGGAAAGTGTAGACTTGAGTCGAGCTCACAGACTCAGTCAAAAACCTATGCTTGTGGTATATACAAGTCCACGGATCACAAAACCTTGGATTGCAAGAAGATGAAAGACGCAACGTGCTACCGTTGCAATGAAAAGGGGCACATTAAGACCAACTGCCCGAAATATGCCAAGAAGCCTGAAGAGGCCAAGAAGACCAATGCTAGGGTCTTCAGAATGGATGCAAAGGAAGCAGTCCATGATGACAATGTGATAACAGGTACATTTCTTATAAATGACGTTTATGCAAGAGTGCTTTTCGATTCAGGAGCTGATAAGTCATTTGTAGATAATAAGTTTTGTAAATTGCTGAATTTACCTGTTAAAAACTTAAGAGTGAAATATGAGGTGGAATTGGCTGATGGCACCATAGAAACCGCCTCAACCATATTAGATGGATGTTTCATATCCATTAAGAACCACTCTTTTCCTTTGTCATTACTTCCTTTGAAGTTAGCTGGTTTTGACATTGTTCTGGGTATGGACTGGTTATCTCATAACTAGGCCCAAATCGTCTGTAATAAGAAGCAAGTGGTGATCAAGACTCCGTTTGGTGAACCACTTACTATTCAGGGAGATACCCGGTATGGATTGCCTGAGCAAGTGACTATGCTCAAGGCATCCAAGTGTTTGAAGAAGGGCTGTGTCATCTACATGGCACAAGTGACTATCGATGAGCCGAAGCCCAAGATTGAAGAAATCCCTGTCATTTCTGAATACCCAGAAGTTTTTCCCGAAGATCTACCTGGTTTACCACTGGATAGACAAGTTGAATTCAGAATCGACATCATCCCCGGAGCAGCACCTGTTGCTAGAGCACCATACAGATTGGCACCCACAGAAATGAAGGAGTTGAGGACACAGCTAGATGAATTGCTGGCTAAAGGTTTCATTAGACCTAGCTCGTCTCCTTGGGGCGCGCCAATCCTGTTTGTCAAGAAGAAGGATGGGTCGATGCGTCTGTGCATCGACTATCGCGAGCTTAATAAAGTCACGATCAAGAATAGGTATCCTTTGCCCAGGATCGACGATCTGTTCGATCAGCTTCAAGGGGCAAGTTATTTCTCAAAGATTGATTTGAGGTCAGGCTACCATCAGTTGAAGGTTAAAGATGAAGATGTTCACAAAACTGCATTTAGGACTCCTTACGGTCACTACGAGTTCCTAGTGATGCCTTTTGGGCTCACTAATGCACCTGCCGCGTTCATGGATCTCATGAATCGCGTCTGCAAGCCTTACTTGGATAAATTCGTCATCGTTTTCATTGACGACATCCTCATCTACTCGAAGAATCAAGCTGACCATGAGAAACACCTTCGATGTATTCTCAAACTTCTATATCAGGAGAAACTCTATGCCAAATTCTCTAAGTGTGAATTTTGGCTACGAGAAGTCCAATTTCTTGGACATGTGGTCAGTGAGCATGGTATCCAGGTGGATCTCGCTAAGGTTGAAGCAGTTATAAACTGGCAAGAGCCAAAGACGCCTACAGAAATTCGTAGCTTCCTGGGATTGGCAGGATATTACAGGTGTTTCATCGAAATTTTTTCAAGGATTGCTGCACCCCTAACTTCCTTGACTAAGAAGAAAGTAAAGTTCAGTTGGGGCCCTAAGCAGCAAGAGTCCTTTGATATTCTGAAGCAAAAGTTGAGCAACGCCCCAGTTCTGACATTGCCAGATGGAATAGAAGAGTTCGTGGTTTACTGCGATGCATCGCACACTGGCATGGGGTGTGTGCTTATGCAGAAAGGCAAGGTTATTGCCTATGCTTCAAGACAATTAAAGGTGCATGAAAAGAATTACACCACCCACGACTTGGAGTTGGGTGCCATTGTATTCGCACTAAAACTGTGGAGGCATTATCTATATGGGATCAAGTGTGTGATCTATTCTGATCACAAGAGCCTTCAACATCTGTTTAATCAGAAGGAATTAAACATGAGGCAACATCGTTGGATGGAGACTTTAAATGATTATGATTGTGAAATCCGATACCATCCCGGCAAGCCGAATGTAGTCGCCGATGCCTTAAGTCGAAAGGAAAGGGTGAAACCCATCCGAATCAATGCCAAGCGCATGGAGATAAAGAACAGTTTGACTGAAAAGTTGTTAGCTGCACAGAAGGAAGCTGTGTTGGAAGCTAACTATCCTAATGAAAAGCTAGGGGTAACTGAGGAACAGTTAACTCTTAGCAAGGACGGAATTCTAAGATTAAATGGACGCATATGGGTTCCAATTTATGGAGGACTTCGAGATGTCATCCTCCAGGAAGCCCATAGTTCCAAATACTCCGTTCATCCTGGAGCTGATAAGATGTACCAGGATCTAAGGGCAAATTATTGGTGGATAGGCTTGAAAAAGTCTGTAGCCACCTATGTAGCTAAATGCTTGACATGTGCGCAAGTCAAAGTCGAGTATCAAAAGCCGTCAGGTTTGCTACAACAGCCTGAACTTCCTACGTGGAAGTGGGAAATGGTAACTATGGATTTTATCACCAAGTTACCTAAGACCATGAAAGGAAATGATACAATATGGGTTATAGTTGATAGACTGACTAAGTCAGCACATTTCTTACCCATCAAGGAGACTTATAGCTCCGACATGTTAGCCCAGTTATACGTTGATAAGATTGTAGCCCTACATGGCATACCTGTGTCTATTATCTCTGACAGAGATACTAGATACACGTCACATTTTTGGAAGAGTTTCCAACAATCTTTGGGCACACGTTTGAATTTTAGTACGGCTTATCATCCTCAGACTGACGGTCAGAGTGAGCGTACTATTCAAACGTTGGAAGACATGCTACGCGCATGTGCGATCGATATGGGTGGTAGTTGGGATAAGAACCTACCATTAATCGAATTCTCCTACAACAATAGCTACCATACCAGCATTAAGGCTGCGCCCTTCGAGGCATTATACGGTAGAAAGTGTAGATCGCCCGTTTGTTGGGCGGAAGTTGGAGATGTCCAGTTATCAGGACCAGAGATCGTGTTCGAAACGACGGACAAGATTGTCCAGATTCGTGACCGTCTCAAAGCTGCCCGGGATAGGCAGAAGAGTTACGCTGATCCTAAGCGTAAGGATTTTCACTTCGAAGTAGGTGACAAAGTCCTACTTAAAGTGTCACCCTGGAAAGGAGTGATGCGGTTTGGTAAGAAAGGCAAGCTAAGCCTGAGGTATATAGGACCTTTCGAGGTTATCGAACGTATCGGATCAGTTGCCTATAAGCTAAACTTACCGGAAGAGCTCAGTGGAATTCACAATGTGTTCCACATCTGCAATCTGAAGAAGTGCTTCGCTGATGAATCACTGGTTATACCACATACAGATGTGCATATAGATGAGAGCTTAAAATTTGTGGAAAAACCTTTGTCGATTGAAGATCGACAGGTAAAGAAGCTTCGTAGGAAGCATGTACCTATTGTAAAGGTCAAATGGGATGCCTGTAGAGGTCCCGAATTCACGTGGGAGGTTGAATCCACGATGAAAGAAAAGTACCCTTATTTATTTCAGTAAATCTCGGGTCGAGATTTATTTTAAGGGGGTGAGGATGTAACACCTCGAAAAATTCACGTCCTATAATGTGTTGACACGTGTCATATATTTAAAACGTGTGAAAGAATATTATAGAAGGACTAAAGTTGACAAACATGGAAAGTATGTGAATATACGTATTCGGAGTGTCAACAGTGAATAAATATAATATACATTAACCCTACTTGGTGCTCATACCTTCAAACGAATAAATCATGGATCATACGAAGCTAAAAGTGAGAGATTACAAACTACAGGGGCTAAATGTGTCAACATGTTTAAGTTATACCTCTGAGTGACCTTTTGACAAACCTGAAGCTTTGTAACGGTTAATTATGCTCACTAGAATACACGGTTTAAATTTCGTAAAGTTTCGTTAACGTATGAGAAAGTTATGATCGAATTCGTGTGCGAAGGGTTAAAGCGTAAACGTTGAAAGTTAGGACTTTTCGGGTAACAATAAAGTTAACCGGGGACTTAACAAAGTGGGTATATGTTTTAAATCCCTTATAGATCAATTGTGAGGGTTCATAATGCAATAAACAAGTGCCTAATCGAATTTTGAAGAGCCAAGGATCAAATCGCAAAAATCTAAAATATTGATTTTGTACAGACAGGGGGTCGCGCGACGCGAGGCCCGGGGGGGGGGGGGGGTCCGTCGCGTCACGCTAGGGCCTACCTGGTCCGATTTTTATGCTTCTTTGTCTGCCATGGCTCTTGTGTTCGACCTTTAACCGATTTTTCACATCCCCCTTGGCCCCTAAACGACCCCTAAACATATAGGACACTTGTTGGAAGGGTATGGTCTGTTGTAGACTTGTTTGTCAATCAATTGTGGTGCTTAAATCCACTATATAAGGGCCATGTATTGCAACCTTGCAAACACACCTTCATCTGCATTTGTGGATCACTTCTGGAGCTCAAACTTCCTCTCAAGTGTTCTCTAATCAAGCTTAGGACTTCAGTAAGTGTTCTAATCCTTCTTTAATTGAGTTTAGCTTAGTTATTTAGCTAAAAGTCAAACCGTCGTAATTACGGTTTGACTACGAGATTAATGATTAATAGCTCAGTCAATTCTCGAATCAAAAGTAGTTATAAGTTGGTATTTATGTGGGTAATAAAACCTCAAAAGGGTTCCCCCTGATTACCACTCTAACCAGGTCAAAAGTCGGGTCAAACTAGTTTATAAAAAGTCAACAGGATACTTAAAATACCATTTATGCATAATTAACATTATAGATCATATACAACCTGTTGGATCATTGTTATAACTTGGTAATAAGTGTAAGAACGTGTCTAAACATGTTCAACCCGACAATTTCCTGTTTAGACCCGGTTCGGAACCGAAAGTCACATAGTTTGACTTTCACTTTGACTTTCAGTTCTGACCCGTTAAGGCATGTTTTAGAAATGCCTCAGAGCTTTAATTGGACTAGGTTACATGTTAGAATAACCCTCTGTGATTATACACCTTGGTTCATTAGTTATCCAATTAATATGCATGTTTCCGTTAATTGTTCATATGTTGACCGTTATGCCCTTATTACCTTAAAACGTGATTTTTGGAAATGTAAAAGAGTAGAAGCTTTAATTACTGATATATAAACTTGTATGCAAAGTTTGACATCAGTTTGATTTGTAGATTAAGAGTTATGCTCATTATCGCAAAATGAATGCTTTATGTTAATAAAACGGCGTAATTAGCGTATAGCCTAGTTAAGCCTACTTTTTGGTATCAAACTTAATACCCACTGATGTAATATATTATTTTGGGATTTTTAAATATTTTTAATTAATTTTAGGCTGAGCATAACTAGTAGTCGTAGGCTTAATCCGGTAATTGTCGGTTTTGCCCTTACGGGCCATAAAATGAGTTTTACATATCTAAACGACTCCAAACCTTTTGCTACTGATCACACATGATAAATAAATTATTTTAAGCCTTCTGGAAATATAAAAATATCAGATTTAAGTATCGAACCCGGAAATGGCCTTTAATCGCCTTATTAAGCGTTTTTAACGCAAAGTATGTATTAAAAGTATATTGGACATACCCGGGTTGATACCTACTGATATATGAGGCAAATTATAACATTTTAACAGTAAGCTAAGGTTGATAAACTCAGACCTCAGTTTTGAGCTTTTCGGCTTATGTGAAATTACCAAAATACCCCTACGGGGCATAGTTTGGTTAAAAATGATAAATTTCACATATATGCTTTAACCTACTGATATAACTTAGCAAATGATGTATTTTTGCTGATTACATCAGACCTGTAACTCAGGTTGTTACTTAAACTCTTTTATAAACTTTTAAATGACCAAACTACCCCTACGGGGCCTAGTTTGTGTTTAAACACCTTACGGGCATAATGAAAGACATCTTGCTGATGTCACAACATATTTGAGTCATAATTAACTTAGGAAACCTGTATATAGCTCTCATGAATACCCGTCACGCTTATTACGCGTACGGTTCGGTTTATGTAACAAGTTTACATAAATTAGCCGAAACGGGTCAAACCTTAACGGTTTTATCTCAAAATCCAGAATGTGAATAATAAACCCATATTAAACAAGTCTTCAAACTTGTCGGGTCTAAATCACATTCTATCTGGTCTTCGCCTAATCGTGCGTACGAACCGTATCTTTGAAACTAGCCGGTCTAAGCTTAAGCTTAATTAAAGACCCGTTAGGATTCTAATAGGTTATTATAAAACCTTCGTTCCAGATTAGGTGGACCAGTAAAAGCTACTTGCAATTTTGCTTATTGTGAATTATACTTTGCTCAGGTAAATACTTTTAACTTATTTTCCCTATACGGGCTTGGGTTACAGTATATAGCATACCGCTTGATTGGGCATCAAATTCTCCACCATTGAGTGGGTAATTGAATAAATTTGATCGGCTCGTTTAAACAGTCTTGTTACTTAAAGCCTTTGGGGGGTTAATGACCATGTCCCGGATATCCTCGGCATCATTTTACGAAATGGCCACGACTTAAGCGCGGGGTGTAGGCGTACAACCGTCAGTGCACAAAAGAACATTGTGGTGTGTCTATTGATCTTTAACCCGGACAAGATCCGGGCTACTGAACGCACAAGGAACATGTAATTCGTTCATAAGATTATAATATTAAATAATTCTCCCAAGTTAAATAAAATGTTTATGCCATGTGCATCCAAACCAATTTTCAATCATTTTCCAAAATGAGTCAGTTGAATGTATTTACCAGTGTAAACTGACGTATTATCCCAAAAAGATTAAATGCAGGTACTATGCGTAATTGGCTGGGATTTCTCCTTTGCATCATTAGAAGTCTCGCAAGCTTAAGATGCCTGAAGTCTGTTGAACCATTAATATTATTTTTATTTCGATCCATCTGTGGATAAACTTCCGAATATTGTGACATTTGATATTACAATATTAAATTCGGTTGTATCATATTTTTAAATTGCTTCCGCTGTGCATATTAATTATTGTGTTGTTTGACTATTATGTTGCCAACCACGTCACGATACTCCCCCACCGGGCCCACCGGTGACACGTGGAAATCGGGGTGTGACACTTTGTATCTTTAATTTTTCGTTGTTAGACTTAACTTCAACATTCCCTGTACCCCGGATGAACAAAAATTGGTTTTCACCAGTTTTCGTATCAACACCAACCAAATGTTTAATCCTTTTAAAAACATTTATATTACCGGCGTAATGATGCGAGAACGAGTAACTGACATACCATATGTCATTCCACTGGCTACCTTCCGTGCCAGTCACTATCATTTCACCCCGATCTTCTGCATCCCTCCTTTGTGTCTGGATTCCGGCATTTAACCGCTTGGTTAACAAGTTGTGTTGCTTCGTCATTTTCTTTGGATTTGCATGAATAAATTTGATGCCCTGGCCGGTGATAATAGAAACATAATTTCACCCTTCGTTTGTTTTTCTCCTTTTCATGTTGTTCGTCATAGCAGTGTTGACATGGTAGTGTTGTAGATGTGATTCTGATTTCTGCAGGGGTTCCTGATGTGGCTCTGATACCACATTGTTGGACTCCGGATAAGTTTGCAGCGGATGAACAGGAATTCGGCACATCAGTTGTCATGTTTGTGAATGATTTTAGGAATACAGAAATGAACGAATGAATGTGAAAGATAAGGAACAATCGAATGGACAGAAAGATTGTAGAATAATCTGTCTTGATACCGGAAACAGTTACCGGACATTACATATATATACATGTGATTATGGCGGCTAATCTTGGCGGCAAAACTGTCATTTGGCAGTTTAAAATACCCGCTTATGATCTTGACCCACACTTATCACATAATATCCGAATATAACATATCATTCTATTACATAACCATATAAATATCAGAATAATAATAAAGTTTAATTATCTTTACTAACAAACTGTAAATCAAAATCCCTACAATTTCGATCTCTCTCTCTACATCACGACCAGATGATATCTCTCTCTACAATTTCAACCTCTCTCTACATCGCAGTGGAGCGGTGGCGGCGGAGCGGTAGCGGCAGTGGTGGTGCCGGAAGTGGCAGTGGTGGTGGTCATGCGATCTCTCTCTCTACATCGTCCGACCAGATGATCTCTCTCTCTACACGACAGCGGCGGCGGAGCGGCAGTGGTGGTGCCGGAAGTGGAGAAGATGATACAGAGATGTAATGATTATTGAATGGTGTTATATATGTCCTGAATGATGTTATATACTTTATTGAATGGTGTTATATAATGTGCTGAATGGTGTTATATACTTTATTGTATGGTGTTATATACTTTATTGAATGGTGTTATTATACTTGCTGAATAATGATATATACTTGCTGAATGGACTTTATTATATGGTGTTATATACTTTATTGAATGGTGTTATTATACTTGCTGAATAATGTTTTATACTTGCTGAATGGTGTTATATACTTACTGAATGATGTTATATACTTGCTGAATGGTGTTATATACTTGTTGAAATGGTGTTATATACTTGCTGAATGGTGGTATTATACTTACTGAATGATGTTATATACTTGTTGAATGGTGTTTATAGAGATCTTTTAAAAAAAATCTAGTTCCTATAATTAAGGTGGCGGTTATGGGAAGTTTTTAATTAATTGAATTAATGATAAAATTTCTTGTTTACCCTTTTGAATTAATTTAGATTTAGGACACATGTTATCTCCACAATATTTATCACATTTCTCACACTTTTAACATTTTTTACAATAACCTTACCCTAGTTTGATATAGGGAAATTGGTTTTTAATAAACCCAACCTTTGCCAAATTGGTAATTAATAATCCCACCTACAGACTTGGTGTCTAATAATCCTACGTTTCATTATGTTGGTACTCAATAGACCTCCGTTAGTTTTTTTTAACTCAAGTTAGTTTTTAAGTTTTATTTATTACACTAACAGTCCCTGTAGTTAGGGAAATTGGTTTTTTAATAAACCAACCTTTGCCAAATTGGTAATTAATAATCCCATCTACAGGACTTGTGTCTAATAATCCTACGTTTCATTATGTTGGTACTCAATAGACCTCCGTTAGTTTTTTTTTAACTCAAGTTAGTTTTTAAGTTTATTTATTACACAAACAGTCCCTGTAGTTATAATTTACTAGTTTTAAGTTTTATTTATTACACAAACAGTCCCTGTAGTTATAAAAAAATTCATAAAAATAAAAAAAAAATCAAAAAAATTCAAAAAAAAATCAAAAAAATTCTAAAAAATTATAAAAAAATCAAAAAAATTCTAAAAAAATCAAAAAAATTCTAAAAAAAATCAAAAAAATCATAAAAATTCAAAAAAATCAAAAAAACTCTAAAAATCATACCGTTTCGACCCGGACCGTTTCGACCCGTACCGTTTCGACCCGTACCGTTTCGACCCGGACCGTTTAGACCCGGACCGTTTTAGACCCGGACCGTTTTCGACCCGGACCGTTTAGACGCGTACCGTTTAGACCCGGACCGTTTAGACGCGGACCGTTTAGACGCGGACCGTTTAGACCCGGACCGTTTCGACGCGTACCGTTTCGACGCGTACCACCACCACCACCACCGCACCGCCACCACCACCACCACCACAGCACCGCCACCACCACCACCACCACCGCATCGCCGCCGCCACCACCACCACCACAGCACCGCCACCACCACCACCGGACCGTTTCGAAAACGGTGGTGGTGGTGGCGGTGCTGTGGTGGTGGTGGTGGTGGCGGTGGTGGTGGTGGTGGTGGTGGCGATGCGGTGGTGGTGGTGGTGGTGGCGGCGGTGGTGGTGGTGGTGGTGGTGCGGTGGCGGTGGTGGTGGCGGTGGTGGTGGTGGTGGTGGCGGTGGTGGTGGTGGTGGCGGTGCGGTGGCGGTGGTGGTGCGGTGGCGGTGGTGGTGGCGGTGCGGTGGTGGTGGTGGTGGTGGTGCGGTGGCGGTGGTGGTGGCGGTGGTGGTGGCGGTGGTGGTGGTGGTGGTGGTGGCGGTGCGGTGGTGGTGGTGGTGGTGGTGGTATGATTTTTAGAGTTTTTTTGAATTTTTTTGATTTTTTTTAGAATTTTTTCGAATTATTTTGATTTTTTTAGAATTTTTTGATTTTTTTAGAATTTTTTTGAATTTTTTTGATTTTTTTTGAATTTTTTTGAATTTTTTTTTATTTTTATGAATTTTTTTATAACTACAGGGACTGTTTGTGTAATAAATAAAACTTAAAACTAATAAATTATAACTACAGGGACTGTTTGTGTAATAAATAAAACTTAAAAACTAACTTGAGTTAAAAAAAAACTAACGGAGGTCTATTGAGTACCAACATAATGAAACGTAGGATTATTAGACCCCAAGTCTGTAGGTGGGATTATTAATTACCAATTTGGCAAAGGTTGGTTTATTAAAAACCAATTTCCCCTGTAGTTATAATTTACTAGTTTTAAGTTTTTTTTATTACACAAACAGTCCCTGTAGTTATAAAAAAATTCATAAAAATAAAAAAAATTCAAAAAAATTCAAAAAAAATCAAAAAAATCCTAAAAAAATCAAAAAAATTCTAAAAAAATCAAAATAATTCGAAAAAATTCTAAAAAAATCAAAAAAATTCAAAAAAACTCTAAAAATCATACCACCACCACCACCACCACCGCACCGCCACCACCACCACCACCACCACCACCACCACCACCACCGCCACCGCACCACCACCACCACCACCACCGCCACCACCACCGCCACCGCACCACCACCACCACCACCACCACCACCGCACCACCACCACCGCCACCACCACCACCACCGCCACCGCACCACCGCCACCACCACCACCGCCACCGCACCACCACCACCACCACCGCCACCGCACCACCACCACCACCACCACCACCGCCACCACCACCGCCACCGCACCACCACCACCACCACCACCGCACCACCACCACCGCCACCACCGCACCGCCACCACCACCACCACCACCACCACCGCCACCGCCACCACCACCACCACCGCACCGCCACCACCACCACCACCACAGCACCGCCACCACCACCACCACCACCACCACCACAGCACCGCCACCACCACCACCACCGTTTTCGAAACGGTCCGGTGGTGGTGGTGGCGGTGCTGTGGTGGTGGTGGTGATGGCGGCGGTGCGGTGGTGGTGGTGGTGGTGGCGGTGCTGTGGTGGTGGTGGTGGTGGCGGTGCGGTGGTGGTGGTGGTGGTGGTGGTACGCGTCGAAAAGGTACGCGTCGAAACGGTCCGGGTCTAAACGGTCCGCGTCTAAACGGTACGCGTCGAAACGGTCCGGGTCTAAACGGTACGCGTCGAAAACGGTCCGGGTCTAAACGGTACGCGTTCTAAACGGTCCGGGTCGAAACGGTCCGGGTCTAAACGGTACAGGTCTAAACGGTACGGGTCGAAAACGGTCCGGGTCTAAACGGTCCGGGTCGAAACGGTACGGGTCGAAACGGTCCGGGTCTAAACGGTACGCGTCGAAAACGGTCCGGGTCTAAACGGTACGCGTTCTAAACGGTCCGGGTCGAAACGGTCCGGGTCTAAACGGTACGGGTCTAAACGGTACGGGTCGAAAACGGTCCGGGTCTAAACGGTCCGGGTCGAAACGGTACGGGTCGAAACGGTACGGGTCGAAACGGTCCGGGTCGAAACGGTCCGGGTCAAAACGGTATGATTTTTAGAGTTTTTTTATTTTTTTGAATTTTTATGATTTTTTTAGAATTTTTTTGATTTTTTTAGAATTTTTTTGAATTTTTTTGATTTTTTTTAGAATTTTTTTGATTTTTTTTGAATTTTTTTGATTTTTTTTTTATTTTTATGAATTTTTTTATAACTACAGGGACTGTTTGTGTAATAAATAAAACTTAAAACTAGTAAATTATAACTACAGGGACTGTTAGTGTAATAAATAAAACTTAAAAACTAACTTGAGTTAAAAAAAACTAACGGAGGTCTATTGAGTACCAACATAATGAAACGTAGGATTATTAGACACCAAGTCTGTAGGTGGGATTATTAATTACCAATTTGGCAAAGGTTGGTTTATTAAAAACCAATTTCCCTTTGATATATTATTTTACTTCCTTTTTATCACACACGCATGGTTCCTTTTTAGGGTTAAAAAACTTAATTTTTAATATTCACGAGTTTCTCAATGTTCATTTTCCTCATCTTCTCTAACCTTTCTTACCTAGAAAAAAAAACACAGAACTGTAAATTTATTTTATTCCTTCTCTTTTATAATTTTCTTCTCATCTCTCTCTAGAAATATATATTATATCATTATGTATATATTTACCTTTGAAAATGGATAATATTAGCTCTCTAAAATTGGGGGCCTTTCAAAATGTGGGGCCTAAAGCAAAAGCTTCAGTTTACTAGCCGGCCTTGCATCCACGTCAGCAACTTTTTGATCAATAGCGCCTCCCACACATAACGAACAATAGCGGAAGAAAAGTGGGACCCACATCAGTTTTAAACCTTCAAAATCAGATGGGGGGCGCTATTGGGGGCTTTAACCCTTACCATGTATAGGTGTACAAAAAAACCGGTTTTAGGACCGAAACCGGTAAAAAAATCGAAACCGATTTTTTTAACTGTTTTTTTTTTTAAATCGGTGTCAACCCAAACTGAACCGAACCGAACCGGTGGTTTGTATATTAGTTAGTATTTGAAGTTTGAAACCGGTTTTGGCCTAAATGGGGTTTTAACTGAACAGAATCAATTAGTATCAATTCGGGTTCCCATCATGTAAACCGGTAAAAAAAACGAACCAATTTTTTTAAAGACCGTTCCCCCCCCCCCCCCCTCCCCCCCCCCCCCCAAAAAAAAAAAAAAAAAAAAAAACGGTTCGGTTAAAACCGGACAGGTTTAGAAAACGATTTGTACACCTCTGATACCATGAGTGTTATTGAAAAGATGCAATATAGCTCTTTGTCCTACGTGGCGCCCACGTGTCAATTATGTGCTACAATGAAGCCGCTAGAGGCTCCATCCCATATCTTGCAGCCTAAAGATTGGTAAGGGTCGTGAAGTTTACAGTGAAGCGAAAATAAAGTATCTATGAACCTATAGTTAGACTATATATTTAAATATTTTATTTCAGTGGATTTAGATAACTAGTTACCTTTGATAAAAATATGAAATATGGTTCAATCCGTGACGAATTTCACCTACAACATAGTGAGAATATTCGTGAAATAAAATCTTTCTTTTTATCGTGAGCGTATTCTTGTTTACATTTAACTAGATTATAACCCCGTGTAATACACGGGTTGAATAAATAAATTTTATATACTAAATAATAAAATAATTTAGTGAGTCGAAGATTTATTTCCCCTCTTATTAATTTCACTCTCTTTGAGATTATATACCTATGGGGACACGTAGTTGAATCAATGAAATATTAAATAGTTAGTAATAAGAAGAGAAAATAAAAGAAATAGTTAAGAAATGGAATATTAAAGTATATAACGTATACTTGTTCTCTCTAAATACTGATTTAACCAGGTCTATAACCCAGGTTCAAACTCTAGGTATATAATCAAACTAATTAAGTTATATCTTCATCAAACAATATATATATATATATATATATATATATATATATATATATATATATATATATATATATATATATATTTCAAACTTTGTGGTTTTACAATATTTTCAAAAGTTATTTTAATAACTTATTATAAAAAAAACATAAACTAACCTTATTAGTTATTACTAAGGATGTTCACAATTCGATTTAAAACCATGAAACCGATCAAAATGGTCATCGGTTTCATTTCACGGTCGGGTTTGTTATTAACTTTCGATTTATGTATTAAGTTTACTAATATATTACTTCCGGATTCAAATTTAAAATTTTAATTAAAAAAATTAATAATATCTTCTTACAAAAACCGTATGTAGTTACTAATATGTTTCTTAACTATTTCTTTTATTTTCTCTTCTTATTACTAACTATTTAATATTTCATTGATTCAACTACGTGTCCCCATAGGTATATAATCTGAAAGAGAGTGAAATAAGAGGGGAAATACATCTTCGACTCACTAAATTATTTTATTATTTAGTATATAAAATTTATATATTCAACCCGTGTAATACACGGGGTTATAACCTAGTTAATATTATAAATGAGAAGTATGCATTAAATTTAAAATAAATAATAATTATCTATAGTTAAGTAGAAGAGATTAAACAAAATAATATTTAGTAGGAGAGTTATCTATAATTAATTAGAAGAGATTAAACTAAATAATATTAGAAGAGATTAAATCAATAGTAATTATCCATAAGATATTAAACTAAATAATATTTAATAGGATGATTATCTATAATTAATTGTTAATTAAAAGAGATTAAACTAAAATAATAATTATCTATAAGAGAAGGCCTAATATGATGACAAGTGTCCCTAATATGGTTTCTTTTATTATATGTATAGATGCTTAAAAAGGTTTCAAAATCCTGTGAATATATGACTATATGTAGAAAGTCCTTCCTTCATAGCCCAGTGGTTGGGGGCCGGTTTGTCCTCCTAGAGGTCACCGGTTCGACTCCCGCTTGTGGCGAAAGGGGGTAATGATGGTGAAAAACCTACCGAGGAGGGTTTGATCCTGAGCGTCACTCCGGTTTTCATCCGGCTGTTACTCTAGCGAGGCAACTCGTGTAGAGGCAGTACGGTTTCCGGGGGAAAGCCTTCGACCCAAGACTGGTTAACCCAGCGCTGGCCTTGCTATCTGGGCCCACGTTCTTGGCGAGGGTCCGCGATTTACGGATGTGACAATGGTCACCATTATTCACCTTTCAAAAAAAAAAATATGACTATATGTAGAGGCGTAGAGCTTCCGTGACACTTGAATTTTATTTTTCTTACATAAAATAATATGAGATACAAAATTAATGAATTGTCCTTCGATATAAAAGAATTATATCACATCCCTATTAGTAAAATATTCAAATTTTACCGCAAAACATTTATAGTAGCAACGCAACCTCGGAAAACTTATAGTACCAACGATTCCAGGATAGGTACCCGTATATGGAACAACGTCACCCTGAATTCAGAAATCCCTAAGACCACCCGTAGTGGTAAACAAGAATAATGCCCCCAACATGGGGCATTATACGACACGTGGCATCCTAGTCACACATGGGGCATTATAGCAAAAGAGGCGTAGTGGGGCATTATTCCAATAACGCCCATTCAATCATTTGACAATTATTTTTTTAATTTAAAACATAAAAAACTTCATTACTTTAAAATAAAAATTACACTACTTGAAAAAATAAAAAAATAAACAGAAAATAAAAAAAACAGAAAAAAAAAAACAGAATAAAAAAAGTTATTTCACATAATTTCTTAAAAAATAATTCAAAAGTTATTTCCATCTTTAAAACCATATCTAAACTACAGGGACCAAAGTTGTCAAAACCAAACCTTTTAAATCTCCTCTGCCCATCTTCTTCTTCGTTTATTTCCGGCGGCAACAGGGACCATTGTTGCAGGTTTTCCGGCAACAAAACCAAACCATTTCCGGCACAATCTTCTCCTTCCGGCAACAGGGACCAGGTGTCTCCATCTGATTGGATGATGAAAGTTGTTCACGGCGTTGTTTAAACCACGCCAAACGAGTTTTTTTTCGAAAATAACGCCCGGAAACGCCGGGTGTAATGGGGGCCGGGGCGTTTTCCGGCGGTTTTTTTGAATTTTTTTTAAAAAAAACGCCCCACTACGGGCAGTCTAAAAGGTGTGTAGTGGAGGGACTTGGTTGGCAATTAAGGTGGCAAGATATGATTGGGTGTGTATAAAAAACATAAAAAAACCATCTTAAACACCTTGCTCACGCCATGGTTTGCCGGCCCTCCCCCACCGCCCCACATCCTTAACCGCGCCACCCTGTGGTGGTTTAATGCTCTCCACGCCCAAACGGCGCTATGATAACACATAGTCTTGAAAAGGCTGCAACTTTTAGGAAACAACTTGAATTGGTACCATGAAACTTTTTCAAAAATCAATTTTTTTTTCTAGTTCAAAGCTAACTTTTATTCCAATCAACAGGGGAAATTACATAAGAATACATGTAGACGGGCAACAAACTGCGCCGCCATCCCCTTCTGAATAAAATAATAAGAAACATACCATGCTTCATAATTTGGGACACATTTAGGGTATGTTTGGCATGGAGCTTTTAGGAGCTTTTAGAAGCTTCTAGCTTTAAGCTTTTAAGAAAAAGCTCATACTCAATAAAAAGTCTTGTTTGGTTGAAGGAGCTTTAAGCTTTTAGGTTAGGAGCTTGAAGCTTTTGGTTGAACGCTACTACTAGTAGCGTTTAGAAGGAGCTACAAGCTTTTAGGGAAAAAATGACTATTTTAACCTCTAAAAATAGGAAACTTTTTAATGCATCAACTTTCTAAATTTTTAGTTATGTCCATTTTGGTCATTTTATACATTTTATTAAAAGCTCCGGCTACTCTACCAAACACCAAATATATCTAAAAAGCTACAGCTGCTAACTACCAGCTACAGTTACCAGCTTCCAGCCACCAGCTACCAGCTTACAGCTTCCAGCTAGCAGCCACCAGCTACTTTTGCCAAACATACCCTTAATTGGAGTATAAAACCAATTCATGTTAACTGGAGTTGTAACAAGTTTTGCATCAGATTTTCACTCAAGCATTTGTTGTTTGATAACTAAATGGAAACAAGCTTTACAATATTCTTTCATTTTCAAGTAAAATGTGATTACAATACATGTGATGTTTATATGCTTACATTGTTTCTATCTTCGACTTTACGCAGCATAAAGTCATACAAAAATCCTCAAATACAGGATCGATCAAAGCCAACAAAACTAGTCCAACGAAAACTCCTCGAGCCAAATAAGAACCTCGTTTCGCTTCATTAGACAATCCACACAACAAACATATACAAAGGTTAGAACTTAGAACTTAGAAACTGTTAAATCCTAAACTGTACAAACAGACAACATGCAAACCTAATGTAAAATATCCAACACATTGTAAAAAAACTTACCATCATAAAACTTTTTGTTCTACCAGGATCATTGTAGCGAGCCAATAAACACCCGTCTTTTGGTTTGAGACCGTCAGAAAGAACACTAGACCTCAGTAATTTTTCTTTTTCACGAACAATATCCTCTGTTGGTTTGCCGCTGAATTTTAATACGGCTGCAAATCCTCCTTGAACGCTTCGTATACTAACGTTTTCTTTGTTAGGGTCCGGTAAACTAGAGAACATTATTCACCTTAGATCTTAGTTTATAGTAATATGATAAAATTTGTTATTTGTATAACTAAAGTAATAGAAGTTGACCTGTTTATGTCTTTTTCGGATGGAAGAACGATTTGGATCGACATTTTCGACATCTCGGGATCAAATGCTTGAGTGAAAACTGGAGTTGTCATTGGTATTTTTTCTTCCCTTGAGTTCTTTCCAAATATATACCTGAAAAGTGTGTATGGTGTCTATTATTTCTGACACGACACGATGCTAACAAGAAATTCACGGGTTTGGGTTTAGTTTAAACGGGTCGGGTCAGTTTCAGGTTGAACCTGTAAACCCGTTTAGCTAAACGGGTCAGGTTGGTGGGGTTGACCCGTTTAACCCATTTATATTATATTATATTTTTTACAATATTTTTTGTGTCATAAATTAAAATTGATGTGTATTTTATGCCATAATTAAAACTCAAAAATAGAAATTGACATAAGATTTAATAATTTAAATGTAATTGTGTTATATTCATTTGTGTTTTTTTTGTAGTAAATTTTATTTTCACTATATTAATTTTCAGAAAAAAAAAATTGGGTTAACCGGGTCGTGTTTGGGTCAACCAGCGAATATTCAGGTAGTGCTCGGGTTCATATGTATGACACGATTTTCGGGTTTGGGTTCGTCTAAATTTCGGGTTCGGGTCGGGTTGAACCCGCCAACCTGCGAACACGATCCATTTAGTCAGATGTCTTAAATACCCTTCACCAACTACTTTGTATAGGTGATGGTTTCGGTCTAATTACATATGAATGTGTTCACTTGGGTTGTGTTTAATCTCAAACGGGCCAAATATTTCCAGCAAAATAAACAAAACTCACCCCGCTACATCGTTAAATCCTGTATTTCCAGCAAGCTTGTCACTTTGAGTTTCAACGATTACAAACGGGCTGTATTTTCGTACCTCATAAGTTGCGGTTCTTTTAAGTATCTGATATTTCGGTGTTTCCAGATCAGGAGTCTTGTATATCCTCAGCTGTAACAAAACACGTTACACGTAACTAAATCGACGAACATATAATCAATCAAACAGTCAGAACATTGTAACTAAAATATTAAATACCTGTTTTATTAAGTCCATGAGAGCTTCTGTCGAAAAGTACTCGTTGTTCTTTATAGAGTCCCAGTAGTCCTGTGAAATTGATAAAACAAAAACGAAAAGAAAATTACCAAATACTGCAAATGTTACATGCGTTTGAGATCAGGGGCGAAAACTGCGCGTACCACATGACTGCAAAACTTTCCGTTTTCGGGGTTTACGCCCATTACTGAAGTTCCAGTGAAGACCAACACTGGCTTCCATGGTAAAAGAGAGAATGTCATTTCCATTGTCCACCTTGTAGTTATTTCATATGTTCCTGTCTATTAAAAAAGATGAGAATTTAGTGGTTGTTTAATGATGCATAAACATTAAAAGGAATTGCATGGACATAGTTATGAAAGAAATCTGACTGATCCTTAAGCGGGTTGGGTAACGGGTCAAAACAGATGAGTCAAAATAATTGTGACTGATCGTATACATCCGGCTTATGTATTACTGTTAAAACAAAAGATAAAAGTGTTCATGCAATTCTCTGTGTATTCTTGATTTTGTTTATGTATTTAACGTCCGTCTAAAACGATCTACATATATTTGTTTACAAATAGAAACAATACATCAATATTCAATCTCACATTCTCGCCAAACACTAACCCACATGGCAGTGGCGGATCTAGCCCAAAGATTCAGGGTATCCCAAAATTATTTTTTTGGGACTAGAGGTATCCTTTGTATAAAAAAATAAAAATTTTACACTACATAAACGGAGTTGAAGGGTTGCGCCCCGCTTGCGGTATGCGCAAATGTATATATGTGTGGGCGCTCGGGGGCAAAAGCAAAAGTGCACTAATTTTAACGTTATTTTACTAATTTCGTGAAAATAACGTTAAAAGAGGGGAATGGTTAATCATGCATCATGTGGTGGCGTTGATAGCCGAAAGACAAGGGAGTACATGCACTAATCGGCCTTTGTCTTAATTGCTGAGTGTTATGTGCCTTATGTCCAAGGCTTGATGCAAAACTACTATCGAGCCGGGGGTCTCACTGGAAGCAGTCTCTCTATTCCTACGGGGTAGAGGTAAGGTTGTCTACATCTTACCCTCCTCAGACCCTACCTTAGCTTTGCTGTTGGTGGGATTTACTGAGTATGATGATGATGATGATGATGATGAAACGGAGTTGAAGGGTATTTTTACTCCAGTTCTGTTTGTACTCTACCTCCGCCCCTGCCACATGGCATACCTCAGCGGCGAAGCTTGAGATTTCCGACCGGTGGTCGAAAACGTATATATCTAATAATATTATAAAACCGCGGGGTCGAAAACGTATATACCTAAAAAATTCTATACAAATATAACAATACACAATTTATAATTAAGTCGTTAAAAAATGGTTATACAAATTAATCTAAATAAGTTATAAAAACCAAATATAATATTGAATAGGGTTTTCTATTCAGAAAGGGATGGCGGTGCAGTTTGTTGCTCGTCTACCTGCTATTCTTATGTAATTTGCCCTTATGATTGGAATGAAAACAGTATTGACTTAAAAAAAAAAAAATATTGAATTAACCTAAACAAGTACCTGTCTGACCCAATGGAGCTGAAATTTAGGAGAAAACACCAGTTTCAACATACCAATGTTGAACAAATATCCACTTATACTGTCATACTTCGTAATCGGGTCAAGAAACTTGACTTGTTCGTCGTAAGCTGTCCGATCAATCCCTTGATCATCGAACAGGTGTGGAAGGTCATCATACAAGAAATCCACTAATCGGTTAACGTCTACTTTAGAAGACTTTGATGGAATTTGTTCCACTAAACTCACTCTAATGCAACTTCTGTTATTTACCAGACTTCTGTTTCTGGATTGTTTGATGAAGAAGATTGAGTTAGTTGATGGTTTCAGTCTCCGGTGAGCAGGGTAGTTGCCGGAAATGGGCCGGATAATGGTGCCGGAGAGATGTGTGGTGGTCATTATTTCTGTGTTATGGCTTATGGGTCACAGCCACAGAATAAATTAAAGTATGATTTGAAAGTATTTGTGGCGGACAAAATGGCACATCTTAAAAGATAAAAAAACAGATCTTGGCCCGGAAACCAAACCGGCCCGATTAAAAAACGGTTTGGTTCAAACGAGTTTGGGTTCAACCCGACCCGGAGATTTGCTACATGGTTGGGATTCTTGTGTTGAGAATCGGTTTCAACCCAAACTGGTTTGAGCCCACCTAGGAAAAAAGGGGCAGAAAATCGGTTTAAACACTAAAACTGGTTTTGAACCCGATCCAAATAGGTTTAGATGGGTTGGGGTTTTCAACACTAAAACCGGTTCTTAATCCAAACCAGTTTGAGATCAAACTAAAAAAAAGGGTCATTTTATAAACCGGACCTGTTTGAGCCCAAACCGGGTTTTGTACACTGTCATGGCTCCACTTGAGCATGGTTAATGACTTAATGGTTATTGAGGTAGAATGGTTCTACCAACAATTTCCGCATACATGCCATAAAACCAGGGCCGACTCAAGAGGAGTGAAATAAAGCAAGCGCTTTGGGCCACCACTTTCATAAGGCCTCAAATTTTACAAAAAAAACATATTATATGTAGGTGATCTTGGATTTAAGATTATTGATATTGAGATTTATGATCTATAATTATGTATACACAGAGATAATATATGAATAATAGGATCTAAAACAATTTTTTTCTTTTATTTTTTTTAGAGTAAATTACAAGTTTTGTCCTTTATGTTTACATCAAATTTCAGGCGTTGTCCTTTTGGCCAAAAGTTGACAGACGCTGTCCTTTACCTTTTCAAAATCTTGCACGTTTTGTTCTTTATGCCAAACTCAGTTAGAATTTTTTGTTAAATCTGGTTATCCAAGGGCAATTTGGTCTTTTTACCTATATATTTAAAATTATTTTAATAAAAAAACATAAACTAATTTAGAAAACTAATATTATATGTTTTATAAATATTAAATACACACTCTTATCTCTCCCCTCTCTTTCTCTCTCTACCCCTGTTTCACTCCTCTCTCTCTCTCTAGATTTCAGCCAACATCAACCTCACAGCCACCACCGCCCTCCCAGCTACCACCACCCCCACCGCCCTCACCCCCACCACAACTCCAATAACATCATCTTCAACATACCCTTCCTCCCCAGTTCTCCTCAAAGCCTTATGCACTTTACTCCCATCAATATCCCTATACCCATAACTATTCCCATCATAACCAACCGGCGCCTGCAAGTCCCCCTTTTCCGTCGACCACCCAAGCCGCGTATGCCCCGTGTCTGGTCAAACCGGAGCACCGGAGTATTGTCACGCATATTTCACGAAATACTTCACCGGCGGTTTCTGGTCAAACCAACCGGCGCCTGCAAGTCCTCTGTTTGAGCAGTGGTTGTTCTAGATCTTCAAATTCGCCATTCAGTCTAAAGTCAAACAGGGAGGTACCATATTGTCTTTATTCATATTCTGTTGCATTATATGACTGTGAAGAAACAAAGGAAGATGAAGAAGCTAGTGATTCTAAGCAGAACTCGTCTCAAGAACAGAGAACTGATATGCAACAAAATACCCCTCAACGAGTTTCCTTTCCACTTGGCCCGAAACGACCAAGGTGAATTGGGGGAAATTAAAGTGTTTAGGTTTATAATCTTTCTCTCAGGTGTTTAGATTTATAGTGATGATTCATTTAATTTTTTTTGGGTTTTGAGGATTATTAGTTTTGGGGGTTTTTGGTTGGTGAGTTGATTTGAAGATGGTGATTGTAGATGATGAGGGGTGGTAGTGGTGGCGGTGAAGGTGAAGGCTGATTGTGGTGGTGGTGGTGGCGGCGGTTAGTAATTTACTCAATAATATTAATAATAATAATAATAATAATAATAATAATAAGTTTTGTACAATTTAGTCCCTGAATAATTTTTTTTACAAAATAGCCCCTTGATATCAGATTTAACTAAAAAATCTAACTAAGTTTGGCCTAAAGGACAAAACGTGCAAGATTTTGAAAACACAAAGGACACCGCCTGTCAAGTTTTGGTTTAAAGGACAACGCCTGCAATTTGGGACATACATAAAGAACAAAACTTGTAATTTACTCTTTTTTTTATGAAAAGACCTCAATTTTTGTATCTGCTTTGAGCCTACAATATTTTGAGCCGGCTCTGCATAAAACATGGTTTAGATGGTACAACAAATTCTATAGTCATGCCAGAAAGAAAAAAATAAATGACTATGACCTTTATTTATCAGTTAAACTACAGGATGCAAAGATTCTCAGCTAAAAGATGATGGATGAAAAGTGAATATATAAAAAAAAAGTGTTTATGAGCACAATAACGGGCATACTCTGGTGATACACGAGGAAAAGTAAATACACGACACGTGTCACGTAACATGTGGCATAGCTTTATTTTTTTGTGTTTTTCTTTCTGACATGACTATAAAGGTATATCACATCTAAAATATGACTAGTTTGTATTTATAACTATAACTAATACATTGATCATTCACAATTATTTTTTTAAATGAACAAAACTTAGCATCAAGCATTTCTTTCTTTCTTCATGTCAATCAATAACATATCCAACATTGACTTTATAGCTAACCATTGAGGGTGAAACCTATCTCCTGATGCAAACCCCCACACATGACCATCAACCTCAATAACACTACAACCAACTTCTTTTCTTGAATTCTTACTTCTCATAACTCCCACCACCTCCTCCACATCAACCCATCTTCTATCTTGTGCATACAAATTCCTCAATGTAATATAATTCCCATCATTATGAAACCCCTTTTCACAAGTTTTGTTCAAAATCCGCTCGGCCCGTTTAACATCCTTCGCATAACCACACGCAGATAAAAACGAACTCAATATAATATCGTTCATTTCAAACGGCATATCATCCATAAACCTTTCCGCTTCATCCAAACACCCCGCTCGGCCCAAAAGATCAATCATGCAACCGTATTGTTCGATTTTTGGAACAATACCAAAATCTTGCATTGACTTAAACCATCTTTTACCTTCCTCCACTAGACCACTATGGTTACAAGCCGTTAAAACCGCAGTCATGGTTATCTCATTCGGCTTGATGTTGCTTCTGGTCATATCTAGAAACACGTTTATCGCTTCATTTCCATAACCGTTAACTGCTAAACCATGTATCAAAGCATTCCAAGTGGCGGTTTCCTTTCTTGGGATTGAATCGAATACTCTTCGGGCTTTCGTGAATTCGCCACATTTAGCATACATATCGACTAACGCGGTGCATACGTTAGTAGCTGTATTCATCTTCTTTCTTATGATATATTGGTGAACCCAGTTACCCGACTCCAAAGCTCCTAAATCAGCGATTGCGGGTAGAATACTAACAACGGTAACGTTATCAGGTTCGAGTGATGCTTCTAGTTGTAATTCTTGAAACAACTTTAAGGCCTCGTCCGGTTGTTTACTCTGGTAATACCCTTTAATCATTGCATTCCACGATATTAAGTTCTTATGGGGCATCAAATCGAAAAGGGTCCTAGCCATAGATATATTACCGTGACTACAATAACCGTCAACCATACTAGTCCATGACACAACATTCTTTTCCGGCATCTCGTTAAACAAACTACTAGCACGACTCATGTCGCCTACCTTGACATACGCATCGATCATTGCGTTAAACGCAGCAGTGTCCTTCTTAGGCATCTGGTCAAATACCATTCTCGCGTTATCCATCTCGCCGCGCTTTGCGTAACCGCAAACTAACGTGGTCCAAGAAACCAGACTTCTCTCAGGCATTTCATCAAACAGTTTCTGTGCACAGTCCATCTTCCCTAATTTCGCATACATATCGACTAAACAAGTCGATACATACAAATCATGTTGGAACCCTTCTTTAACAACAATATCATGCACTTGCTGACTTCCCCAAACATCCAAACTTAAAGCACAGAGCTTCCCCAATGTCATAAACGTATAACCATCGGGTTTAAACCCAACATTTCCCCTCAATTTCCTATACAAACCCACACATTCTTCATATTGGCGAATACCCAGATGAGCTCTCATCATGGTGTTGCTGATAAAGGTGTCATCTTCCACAGGCATATGATCGAACAGTTGGCGGGCGTGCCGAATGAGATCGTTTGCATTGTCGGATGAGGAGGTGAATTGTTTAACAGCAATGGAAGAACATGTGGCGATGAATTTGGCAGCAAGGTTTTTGTTCTTGTCGAGAGAGTTACGAAGCATGAATGCGTGAATTTGCAGAAGAGAGTGTTTGGTTGTGGATTTGTATTGAAGAAGATATAAACATGTTCGCTCTTTTGTGCTCCATAAACCTCCTAATTGTTGTTTCTCACACATCGAATACTAATTTGTAATTTATGATTTGGTTTTTGAGATAGCTTATAAGGCCGGAGGGTGTGGGGGCGCCATACCCGTCACCTCAGCCTCTATAGCGCCCCGGGCGCTATACACCCACACCCTCCATGTTAAGGAGGGGCATGGCCGGCCATGGGGGTGGGCGGGGAGGACCACCGGCCAGGGCCCGATATTTCGAGGGGCACGTTTTTTATGAAAAAAAAACCGGATATGTATATGTAAAATATTTTTTTAATCGGGTACATCCATACAAACACCAACATAGGCCCCTTTATAAAACTATTCTTATGGTTTAGATTAGTTATTAACCCCTTTGACATTAGGTTTAGACCTTTAGTGAGCCAAATACTCAATTTCGTTAAGGCCTAATGACATATTTTTTCGAGCTCGAACAGGGTACACGAATACTTAGGACCGGCCCTGAGGAGGGGCGCCATACTTCACTCGCCAACATGGTAACGAGAGGAGAATGGGGTATCAGGTGGGGCCCACTTGTTTGCACCAATCAAAATTTTTTATTTTTTTTATCTATAGCGCCTCTAGGGGTTATCACCACACCCTCCATGTTAAAGGGGGGGGGGGGTATAAAGCCCACTTGGCTGACGTGGCGCCTACGTGGCGCTGAGGTGGCGCTTATAAAGCCCTAAGGGGTTATCCCACACCCTCTAGCCTAACTAGGACGGCAACGGGTCGGGTTTAGGACATGTTTAGCTAATCCTAACTTCAAACACGGTTAGGTAAGCTTGTCCCAAAACTAGTTGGATTTTTAGCGGGTAAATACCCATCGGGTATACTTGTGAGTTTCGGTAAACCCATTAATATAAAAACAATTACCCGTTGAGTATACCCGACCCAAAACTCATCGGGTATCTACTAACCAATTACATTTAGTATTATCAATATAAAATGTATATCAAATAACTATAATGCAGATGAAACAACATACCTATATCTATAGAAAATGAATGTATCATATATATACATATTTAAAATACATATTTAAAAATATAAATGAAATTATATCGGGTATGCAATCGAGTAAATAAGTATACTTTATTGGCTAATCGGGTATGGTAAATAGGTGCACTTTCTTGGGTAATTGGGTCGGGTAAACAGGTATATCACCAAATCCCAAACCCACAAAAAAATAAAAACTAGTCCTAAACCGATTAACTGACCCCAAACCCGTACCAAATACGTTAGGTTTCAGGTTTACCCATCATGATCAGGTTCAATTGTCACCCCTACTTATGACCAAATTTACCATACACCCAATTTTAAGTAGTAAATAATCGAATAACCACTGGATACATTTAGCAAGAGAATAATAAAAAGGCTAAATGAAAAATACTCTTATGCATCAAATGTAGACAACAAGAACAACTATACATCTATGTTACAAAATTTTTACTTCAAATTGATGATTTACTATCAAAAGTGGATGGGCCTACTAAAACTTTCTCAAAGGTTGGATGGCAAGAACAGCTCCATGTCACCATTTTTTTGTCTTCATATGATTGCCACGTAAGTAAACCAGCTATTCTGATTGTACTACATTGCTGACATGTCTCCTGAATTGTATTTCACATGGGTGTTTACCATGTAAAGCACACATTTCACTTGTGACTCCACACTTACACTCATGGCTAGATGTGTTCTCAACTCTCAAGGAGTCCAGGCTCCTCTTACCCATGAATGATAAATATATCTGACTTCTAGGTTTTTGATTTTCATACTCAAAGCAACAAACGTCTGTATAATCTCACTTGTAACGGAGCTATTAGTAATGGTAAGGAGAGGATGTGAGGTGATACAACATCTCACTTGTAACACCATCACATATATGCCCACATGTTTTCTTTATGTCCATAACATGTGAACTGGTGTTCAACACTAGTCTGTTTTCTAGTTGACCTAGAAGTTTAGAACAATATCTGTCATATGTAATTTTTGACAAGTATGCAATGATGTACCAATAATGCTGATAATATTTGATGCCTTAAAATTAAGGTGATGAGTATGATATTGCTGTTTTATATATCTAAGATAGTAGTGATGCAATGATAAAAATCGGAATTCGTTATAAGTTTAGAGCATATATCACATGACATTGAACATTCGCATTTCTTCATAGATCCAAGGGAAACCTTAGTGTCCTTGTTCAACACTCGGGTGAAGACACTAGTTCCAGAATAACTCTAACTCAAAAATTTCAGTTTAAACTACACATTAACTCAGTATAGTTATAAAAATTGACATGTGTATATAGATATCTATGTGTATGTATATGCATACTCGATCAAAAAAAACAAACATACCCAATATAATCTTACTTACACAAGAGCTATTGGTAAGGCCTGTGGAGGGTGAGAGATAAGGGCCAAACTTCCCTTTATCCTAGGGGATAGAAAGGTTGCTCCGATGAGACCTCTGACTCTACCTCCCCCCCCCCCCCCCCTCACACACACTTTTTAGTAATCTAAATACATAAAATGAAGCTAAAAGAATAAGAGAAAACAACCACACAATGTACTAAGTATTAACAATAATAGTTGCAAACAACCGCTATCATAATGGTGTGTAAACTATGGTGGTTACCACCAAAAAGGCTATGAGACAGTAAAAAGAAGCACTAACCCCTATGAAATGTTTGTTTATACTCCCCTATCAACTTAACCAATGTATAGAATTCAACAACTACATAAAAATCAAATTTAGCATAAAAAGGAAAAAAAAAAAAGGTGATTAGTGTTGTAATAGTGATAATATTAGTAATATAACTTATATAAATTTCAAAGATTACAGTCAAAATACAACCTACGGAAAACGGTCATACAGTAATATGAATTTTCCAATCGTTTATATAACATATGCTCACTAAATTATCACCCAAACACATTAAGACATGACAAATGAGGCATCATGTAGTCATTTCAGAATCATATAATATCTTTTGGTTGTTAAAAGGTACCCTTAATTCGACTCAATCTATGTATATGTGAATAAAAATGTACCAAGAAGGCATCTACATGGCACAATTTTCCACGCGCGCAACACACTTAGCGAGCAATCCCACACATCTCCCCATGGGAATCACACAATCTTCCATGATCACCACCTTCCTTCCATTGCGTCATCATTTTCGTAACACAAAGAGTCTTTTACGTATCGTTTGCAAATCAAAGAGATTACATGGAAAAAATATTCGTTTTTATGATCTATTTGTGGACGGAGGGAGGAGATACTCAAACATTAAGGAAAAAGACTCGTCAAACTTATTCACATGTCGCATTCTCGAGTCCTCTATTTATAAGCTAGTTTATGTACCCTTCTTCCCTAAACACATTTCGAAACCTTCTTTAATATATTATGCCTTAAAAGGCGATGATCAGTATAAAGTACTTGATTTCAGTTTCAAAATTGGCAAGTGTTTATGTATATGCATACTCCATTACTCTATAGGAATCAATAACTACATAAAGATAAAATATAGCACAGATAGGCAAAAGTTGATAATTATTGTAATTGTGATAATAATATTAGTAATATGATTTAATTTATTTAAATTTAAAATTTATAGTCAAAGGACAACAACCTACAGAAAATGATCATACAATGATATGAATTTTCCAATCCTTTTATGTATTGGACAGATCATAATCACAAAAAAAAAAACTTTTAAGATAGACATAACATATGTTCAATAATATATATCACCCAAACACATTAAGACATGACAAATGATGCATCATGTAGTCATTTCAGAATCACATAATCTCATTTGGTCGATTCGGCCTGTGTACATGTGAATAAAAATGTGCCAAGAAGGCATCTACATGGCACAATTTTCCACGTGCGCAACACACTTCCTGAGTGCTAGCACACAACCCCCCATGGGAATCACACAATCTGCCATGATCAAGACCTTCCATCATTTGTGTCATCATCATCACAACACAAAGAGTCTTTGGCGTATCGTTTACAAATCAAAAAGATTACGAGGAAAAAAATATATTCGTTTTTATGATCTTTTTCGTGGACGGAGGGAGGAGATACTCGAACATTAATGAAAAAGACTCATCGAACTTATTCACATGTCACATTCTCGAGTCCTCTATTTATAAGCTAGCTTATGTACCCTTCTTCCCCAAACACATTCACTTTGAGAGTGAAGACACTATATAGTAAATCATTCTTACCCTTCATATCTCTCTCCACAAAGAACAAAATGCTTTATGGGCTAAAGATGAAGTGTAATCTGCATGATGATGAATTTGAGTATCATGGTCATCATCATAATCCTATTTATGATCATGCATATATATGTGATGACATTGATCACTATGATGATGATGATGCCATTGATGGTGATGATGACGACGATGATGATGGGGACTATGATTTTGCTCCTGCTGCATCCATGGAAGGCAATGGCAACAATGACGACAATATTGCTCCTCCTAATATTTGAATTGATCAAGACTCTTGATCTTATCAAAGTGAGAAACACTAGTTTTTAGATACAAAACATGAAGTCCTAAAGTGGCCTATATACAATAGATAGATATAGATACATATATAAAGGTTTATCTAGAGTACATGGTAGTGAAGCAACCAGCACTTGTATAACTCCCATAACATATGTTGGCATTGGGGGTTTCTGCTTTGTATGGAAAACACTTGCACTACTTTCATATCATGCTTATGAGTGTGTAGACTATCTACTGAATACAATCATAGTTTGATCTAATTTTTGTTTTCTTATTGATGTGCTTGAAGCAGGCTATGGCATGCAGATACATATATATGTGAATATGTTGTTTTACGGTACTAAGTATATGTTCAAATTTCATGGCATTAACAATCATACACCATCTATGATGTCTACTGGCCATATATACAAAATGAAGTAGAGAAACACATCATGTGAGTCTTGTCTGCATGCAATGCACTCATGATAAACACTTGATCCACAATCACAAATGTAAACTTTTTTGAACCTCAAATTACAATTGTATTGTTAAAAAATAAAACAGTAGGATTACACCATTAATGCACATGTTACAGATAACAAAAGGCAATCAATTTAGTCAAGAAAGTTATCTGGTAGAACATATATGATATATCAAGGAACTGATATGTGAAGCTATCCCTTTAATTTGATTTGATTGTGATTTTCTCAAAGAGCAATAGAGCAACCAAAAACAAATCTGTGAGCACAATGTGGGCAAAACGGACAATATTATATGGTGTGGGGAGCCGGATTTTACATAAACAACAAAATTAGCAAAAACATATTTAGTTAGTAACTTACGAATTTGCCAAGTTACTAAGATAAAACCGGACTCTTAATGAGTTAGTATAGAACAGAAATGGAGAAAATAAGTGTTCACAGATGATATCCAACTTGACTGATAAAAATTGCACTTGGTCAACGCTCATGACACTAGTTTTATTATAACTCTAAACATCATTACAAGTATGCGTAGTAAATTGCATCAGGCCACCTGGTATACTCTAACACCCATAGGTGTTAATCCTAGTTGTCATCCGTTAACACCTGCTAAACCGCTCCTGAAGGGTATTAAGAGGCATTAAAAGCTTCACATGTTAAGAAGTTAACTAGGAGAGAGAGGGAGGGAATCAAGCATTGCAAAATTTGCGCGCACACACACACAACAACATGCTATATATATGTATTTTAATTAATTTTAAGGGGCGTTAAACCATTTCCTTGGTGTGCGGTGAAGTGAAAGAGGGTCAAGTAGGTGATGTGGTGCCTACGTGTAGTTAAGGGGCGTGAAAGTATACCCCATAGCCTCATAATACTCTTTAGAATAGTTAATGAGGTAAATATTTTCAGTTTCAAAACTGTCAGGTGTATATGGGTATGTATATTAGTATATGCATACTCAATCTTTCTGTAGGAATCGATAACTATACCAAAAGTTACATAAACTTAACTAGGACATAGATAATTAGTGTTGAAGTATATATGTAACGGTAGTAATAATAATACTAATATGATTAGCTAATATACATTTGCAGTCCAAGGACACCAACTTACAGAAACTGTGCATACAACAATATTAATTTTGCGATCATTTTTGTACATATCATAAACACAAAAGAAACTTTTAAAATAGACACGCGTACACACATCTATATACATATATATGCATATACATCTACATAACAAATGCTCACTAATTATCATCAAAACTCATCAAGACATGACAAATGATGCATCATGTAGTCATTTCAGAATCACATGATTTCTTTTAATTTGATTTTGAAAAGTACCCTTAATTCGATTCAATCTGCGTATATGTGAATAAAAATGTGCCAAGCAGGCATCTACATGGCACAATTTTCCATGCGCGCAACACACTTAGCGAGCGGTAGCACACAACTCCCCACAGGAATCACACAATCTGCCATGCTCAATACCTTCCTTCCTTTGTGTCATCATCATCACAACACAAAGAGTCTTTTGCGTATTATTTGAAAATCAAAGAGATTACAAGGAAAAATATTAGTTTTTATGATCTATTTTGTGGACGGAGGGAGGAGATACCCAAACATTAATGAAAAAGACTCGTCGAACTTATTCACATGTCCCATTCTCGAGTCCTCTATTTATAAGCGCTAGTTTATGTACCCTTCTTCTCCAAACACATATCTTTGAGAGTGAAGAAGCTTTATAGTAAGTTATTTCTACCCTTCATTTCTCTATCAACATAGAAGAAAATGCTTCATGGTCTAAAGATGAAGTGTAATATGCATGATGATGAATTTGAGTATCATGGTAATCATCATAATCCTATTTATGTTCATGCATATGTGTGTGATGACATTGATCACTATGATGATGATGCCATCGATGGTGATGATGACGACGATGATGATGGGGACTATGATTATGCTCCTGCTGCATCCATGGAAGGCAATAACAACAATGATGGCAATATTGCTCCTCCTGCTATTTGAATTGATCAAGACTCTTGATCTATAAAAGTGAGAAACTCCTGCTATGAGTGTAGAATATCTCTACAGAATACTGATATACAATCATAGTTTGACCTGATTTTGGTAGAAGTTAACTTGGATGTAATAATAGAAGTACCAAATGCCATTGTAGTTTATAGTTTACACCTATATATACTTGTTCGCCATGTCCCCCTTATATTTCTAGTGAAAATTTATCAAGTGAACAGTGAACTTAATTGATGAATGATGATCAACAAGTGAAATAAGAACCATTAACACGCAAACACACAATGCCCGATACTCGCGAGAATCTGCAACATGAGATATATGATTATTGTTGGAAATCTGATCAGATTATAGGGTTGTGATGCGTGTGTATCGAAGTATATCAAGTGTAGTAATATCGAAAGTGAAATATGGACAGGAGAAAGAATAGGAATTATGATCCTTTGGTGATGATCAAACGAAGTGATCATCATCTATATATACTTTAAAGTGAAATGACACAACGGTTTAACTTGCACCGTTTTGAAGTTAACTGCCAAACAACCGTATATATGTATATATGTTCGATATTTAGTGTTACATCATCATACTCAGTAAATCCCACCAATAGCAAAGCTAAGGTAGGGTCCGAGGAGGGTAGATGTAGACAGCCTTACCTCTACCCCGTAGGAGTAGAGAGGCTGCTTCCAGTGAGACCCTAAACTAATTACAAAAGTTATAAGTTACATAAAATAAAAATAAACTAAGTTAAGTTTAAATCATAATATCCAACAATTGTCATACTTTCTTAGCATAATGTTTGCCTTCTTGTTGCAAGATCTGAAAGGGAACTTTAATGTCACTAATTTGTACATATACAAAAAGGCAACCATGCATATATATAGAATCCATGACGACACACAAAACTATTTTAAATTCCAAATAGACAAGGGTCAAATTGCTCACAATTCTTTACCTCTGCCTCAATATTTAAAAGATTATATAATACTAGTCTTCACATCCATATAATATTAAATGTGAAGACACTATATACACGTTGCTGATAGTGAAATCTTAAAAGAAATTTGTGGTATCCAATATTCCAACATCATATATAATATATGTATATGAAACATGGCCCCACATCGTAGACATACATATATTCATAACATTCCTACAACTAAATGGTCTTATGCGAAAATATATTCTAATAATAATAACAATCAAGTAGTGTTAGTGTAATTAATATGAGTTTTTTTTATAATTAATATTAGTGTTATCGAAATTAATATGAGTTTTTTTAGAATTAATATTAGTGTTATGGATATTAAAAAGAGAAAACAAAAAAAATTAAAAATATATGCCGCATATAGGGCTAGACTGGGCGTATAATGTGGTCCAAAAGACAATTATAGCCCTGTTTTGCCCCAGTCTAGGCCTAACTCAGGGCTAAAATGGTAATTTGCCACTTAAAAGTGTTTAAAAAATAAAACCCATTATATACATATGTCTCATACAGGCCTATATTAGCCATATAAGAGAGGCAAAAAAGATCAATTTACCCCCCGTCTAGGCCTAACTCAGGGGTAAAATGGTCTTTTTCGTCTATACGCTTCATATAAGCCTATAAGAGGCATATACGGGGCATATAAGACAAAATATGACATAATCAGAGATTCTCTTGGAAATTGAAAAAAAATTATACGCGACATATAGACAGTGGCGAAGCTTGAAAAAAAAGTTCGGGGGGTCGGAACGTAATGGACCTAAAAAAAAATTTCTATCGCGTAGTTTCGAGGTGTATATTCGGGTCGGACGTCGGTGATTCGATTCGGGTCGGGTCGGGTCAAACATTAATATCAAATAAAAAACGTTCTCAAACATTAAAAAAGAAGTTATTATTTTATTCTTCCCCATAGCGTAATCTAATAACAAAACAAATTAACAAATCACCCTAAATTTCAAACTCTAATTTCTATCTAAATCAAATCACAATAAGATTAAACAAATAAAATTAGACATAGTTACAGAAAGATTCAACAAGTTTATGGCAAAAATCGGACCTATTTCACCTCTAATTTCAACCTAAATCACATAAATTGCAGCCCTAAATTAAACCTAAAGATAAAAAACACATACCTTTAACCAGTGTTGTAAGAATCGCTAGGCACTAGTCGGGCGGTGGGGTACCAACTAGCGATTAATCAGGATTAATAGGGATTACTCGGAATTAATCGGATTGAGCTTTTTATATGTAATTTTTAGTTGTATATACACACACACATTTTTATATGTAGTTTTTTAAAGTAGAGATGTTTTAACCCCTCATTGACCCATTTTTTAAGTAACTGGAAGAAATTTATATGGTTTGGTCGAAATTTGGCCAACGTCTGGCCAAAATTTGCCTCGAATAGGACCACCATTGACTGCCTAGCGATTAATCGGCGAACCTCCGATTAGCGATTAATCGAAGACTAGTCGTGATTTTTACAACCATGCCTTTAACCTTATGAAGATTGAAGAAGTCGAACAAGAGTACAAGACCACAACAACGAGCAGCGTTTTGACTTATGTTCTCGAACAAGAAGCTGAAGTCGAACAGTTCTGGAACATGCGTTTTCCCCCCCTTCTGCAGTTCTGGCTTGTGACTTCTGTTCTTCTGGTCGATGTCCCAATGTAAACGAATTTGGGTTTTATTTTCTGATAGGGTGAGCTTTTAAGTTGGGCTATATAATGATTTTATTTGGGTTATATAATATACATTATAGTATTCTACCAAATATAATGATTTGGGCTATAATATTTGGGCTAATTAAATATTTTATTTGGGCTATATAAATAAAAAAAAATTAAAACCAGGGGGTCGAAAACGTATATACCTACAAAATCCTATACGAAACGTACATATATAACACTACTAACCGAAAAGTTCGGGGGGTCGGGCGCCCCTCCCCGCCCCTTAAATCCGACGCCCCTGCATATAGACCTATACAAGGCGTATATAAAGGTGTGTAAATAGGGACTAGAGTGTGTGAATATGTAGACCCTTTAATAATAATTAGTTTAAAAGGTGTGTGAGCCGTTTTAAAAACAGGAAACAAAATGTTATTAAAAAAACATAACTGAGATTTCATTAAAAAAGTTTTTCACGTGTGAGTTGTTGCAGCAGTTCAAAGTTTACTTTGACAATATATACGACCAACAATATTTCTTGTGATGTCCATACTCCATTCAATACACTAATTTTGACAAAATAGATAAAAGACATTATTATGCTTTCTTTCCACCACTTATGGAACCCACCCACAAATGCTTGATGCTTCACCACTAGTACATACAACTACACCATTTGTACATTGCTTACGTGTATATATATACATATATGACACACAATTTACTCACTACTCCACACTTATGCTTGTGGGCTTACATGTGTTCAAGTAAGCATGGCTTGCTTCTCCTGCCAATAAATATGACTTCTCAACACTTTCTTTCCATTCATACTCCAACAAACCAAAACCATACAAAACTTTACAACATGCAAATGTCTGGAGTTACCAAGAGAATCAATGCAGATGGATACATAGATGGTAATGCCGACGCCTACGATTGTCGGATATCAGCTTGGTTACAAGGAAATGGTGAAGATTATGAGTATGTTTCGGCAACATCAGAGGGAGACGGAGATGATGATGATGATGGCGATTATGATTATGCTCCCGCCGCCTGATCAATAGCCGAATTGATGCAGTACAACTAGTTACTGGCTAGGGGAGAACACCTGGGTTCAAATTCCTGACATGAGGTGGATTAAGATTAATATGGTGTAATTTAGGAGTACGAGTAGAGTAACGAATTTTATATGAGAATGTAACTCTTAAGTAGTTGTATGAGACTATATACTAGTGTTTTTTTGTTGGATTTAAAATTTAAAATTCATGTTTTATTTTTATAATGGTTTACTATATATGATATCCAAGATTTAGTGTTACTTTATGAACAAAATACAAAAGGTACAAAAAAGAGCTTTTATATAAGGAAAGGTACAAAATTACAAATATGAATCCGCATGATTTAGCTTCAACTATGCGATATGTTGGAATGGAAGGAGTGATGTAACTTCGAAATTTGCTTGTAATATTGTGATATATTGTATGTTCTAGCATCTTGCTAGTCTGTTTTTTATTTGAATAAAATGCTTTGCCGTTCAAAAAGAAAAAAAAAAAAAAGAAACTATAATTGTGCCATCGAACTTATTAAGCTTCACTACCGCCTTCTACCATTACTTCAAAAACATAAGAACACCCAACGACACTATGATACCCGTTGTTGGTGACATGTGCCCTAAACAAAAACATAGAAAACATTTGCAAGATGAATAAGCGTGTAAGAATTTCAACGAACACGGTAACATAATGTGATTCGCTTGACATATTTGATTGGGCTACGACACAACCACACTTGAAAATTTTTACTAAGACGATTTTTCAGAACAACTTATATTTATAAATAAGATGACAATTTACATATAAAGCAGTCGGATTTATAGCAATGGCCACTTTTATAGCAATGTTAACCTTTTGCAAAATTTGATTTCCAAAGTCAAGAGTTTCCAAGATTATACACTCTTGAGATAAAGATAAATGATGTAACACCAAAGGTAAATCCTACATCGGTCGTGGACATAAGCTATTTTGGTTAATAATTATTTACTTAATAACAAAGAAGAAATCTTAATAAGTGTTAATATAAGTTAGGAGGTGTGGAGTACACACTCGTTCAAAACTATTAGTGAAACTGACTATTAGTAGTAAGTTACTACTAATTAGCAATGATAATTGTGGTTTGCATCAACTTTGCCAACCATTGACAACATTGGCAGGCAGGCCTAAGGCTAAAGTGCAGGGTCGATCGCGTCCCGTGATTTTTTTTTTTTTGTGTTTAGTGTTATATATACCATAAAATCACGAACCACCCTTACCCCTGTGATTTGTTTACGCCGACCCCATAACATTTTGACATTGATAGAAAATAATAATAATTTAAAAGTTTAAAAATATAGATATGAATATAAACATATTTGTATGATCTAAATAATAATTTTGAAACAATATAAATATTTAAGGCCACAACAAAGCAAATAAAAATTCAAGCCCATATTGATAGTTAATTTGTTTAGGCCCAAAATTTTAATTGTTAAAGTGTTTTAGCCCATCTGGTTTTTGAAAGTTAAATTGTTTGTTTTAATATATAGCAATAGTTAACCATCTCAAAAAAATTCTATGAACTTTTTTTTTTTGAGTCCACCACTAACTGACCACTTGGTCCTCAAACCGAGCGTAGTGGCTTGTGGTTAGGCCAACCACGAGGCCACCACCGTTCCCTGATCTCGTGAAATGCAAATTTTGGCCGTCTCTGGTTGTGGCCACGAGCTAAAGAGAGAGAGAGAGGGACATTGGTTGGAATTTGTGTTAATCAATCAAATTTATTTATTTATTTATTAATTCCAAACCCACTAATTTCACATGCCTCTTCACTACCCCATTTTATCCAATTTTTATGCCTTAATGACGTGAACGCCACATGTCGAAAAAGACCAAACAACATACCTCACCACTACATATGGTCTGAGTAGTACTTACTACTGATTAACAATACTTGGAGCAGTGGTAACTGTACAACTATCGACGGTTGTTATAACCACCTAATGAAATGATGTAATGGTTCATCCCATATATTACTAAGGTCTTTGGAATTCGAATACACGTTATTTTCATAATAGATTCTACATGTTCTGCTTGTATTTTAAGTGAATTATTCAATTGAACTCTCGACAAATTCCATCGAAATATTTAAATCAAGCAGTGAATTATACACGATTCACAAAAGATATCCAAACCATACAAGTTCTAATGCTTACCACTGAGATAGTGTCACACCCCCAAAATACCACATAGGGAATGCCCCTGCTAGGCGTGTGACGTACCAACAACGAGCCACTAATTACATTGAACCCATTCAAGTTTATAAGTAAAATCCCCAATTATTAATGAATAATGTCATCAACAAGTTTAAATGAAAACTAACATGTTCAGCGGAAGCAAATAGTAAACCAAGGTTAAACTGTTTCAAAAACCAATGTATAAAATCAATAAGTCAATCACATGAATCCCTCCAGTCGACCCATGACCATTCCAGCTACTCCAGACAGCAAGTTCCAAATCCAAGACATCTAACGACCTGCGAGCATGCAACAAGTGTATCAGACAACACTGGTGAGTTCATAGTTTTACGAAAACGTTGGTTACCAAGTGTTTAGTTAATCCATTGAATTTAATGTTGATAATACCCCGAATAAAAGACGGCTCCTGATTTACATTGCCCTTTCTCCAATGCTCCTATCAAAGCATTGGTCATGACTAGGTCATTAGTTCAACACCTGTCCTCCCAGGTACGGGGTGAGGTTGCCAAACCTAAGTAGCGCTACTAACTAATACCTTGTTACCTCTCAGGTAACCAAACAACATGGAGGGACTTTAAAGGTGATAGGATGAGTATATTATCCAACATTACCGATTTACAACAAGACGTATTCCTCTCAGGAATACCCAAACAAGTTACCCAAAACCTATCCCTCCCAGGGATACCCAAAGACTGTCCCAACCACCGGGACACATGCTCAAGAGAGATGAACTCACCTTAGAGTGCTCGGTAGATTATGTTACTTGTTTATCAGTTGATTAAATATGTCCTATCATGGTTTACCAGTAACAATCAGTTTAGTATTCACGCCTAACCACGTATTTCGTCACAAGTCGCATTCATGAAATATATACACATAATATCATGCGACAAGTAATAGTTAATCATGTAACACACTTAACCATAGCATACATCGAAATCATTACATGTACTAGACACTTGAGTCACATGGAAATTGTATCACATAATTAATACTTTGATTCCACAAGTTACAGGCCCATTCTCTAATACCCAAACCCACTGGCCCAATAACATCACCACACATAACAAATATAGCATGCAAGCCTATTTGAACCCGGTTTGGGCTTTGGCCCAATCAGAACGTTATAAAAATTGTGCGGCCCGGCGCATATCAGGAGGGTTCGGCCCACTGACCAGCCCAAACATGCGAGGCCCATTATAACAAGATCCTACATCCGTTACATATATCGCCCATTGGACAGGCCCACTTATCCGGCCCGATCACAAACAAAGAAATGGACTTGGCTGGTGACCCGAGGTCACGCAGCCGTCCACATGCTTATGGATCAGCAGCCCCTTTTTTCTATCCCCATTACCCGGTTATAACCCAATCCAGCATACTCGGTCACCTGTGTAGTCACATGGCCCAAAGCAAAGCCCTAATCCCTTGCCTTCCTTTATGTTTTGCGAATGATCAGGCCCTGATTATTTTCATGTGTTTTACAATCCACACTCCTCATTTGATCAATGTCTAATTTAATTCAATTAGTTAGGTGTAGTATTAAAATAACCATCATATGCATCCTATATTTAATTCAAAACAAAACAGTGATATATGTATATATATTCCTAGAATTAAATAACCAACCTGTAACTTGATTTACCAGTTTAATAATTCTGATCAAGATCGTGACCTTCTAGTTTAACCATTTAATCAGCTAACAATCATCATAGCCATCTAGATGAGTAATTAATCTCACAAGAACAATCAATATTTTCATAACATCATGGTACAATTTCTCAGCATCACACTATCATTAGTCTAGTTCTTCTTGTAAGCCGATTTTAGTTTCATAATTATTAATCAAGATGTACAACCATTAACACAAACAAATCAACACAAACAACATCACGTTCAGGGGCGGACCCAAGGTCAGCCCAAGGTGGGCGGGCGCACCCCCGGGGAAAAAAATATTTAGTGCTAAGTTCCGTCGAAAATCCCGTCCGCACCCCTTGGAATTTTTCGTCCGCACCCTTTGGAATTTTTCGACCGCACCCCTTGAAATTTTTCGTCCGCACCCCTTAGGTAAAAAGTGTTATCAATTTATATTTTAATTTTTTTAGTAAACTCTTCTTTTTTTAAAAAAATACTACCTAAATTATATAACTTTTAATACATAACTAACTAAACCCAAATACTCATACCTTTACCAACTTATAATTCCTAAATAGCTAGCTCACTAAGTCTTAGCCCATTAACCAAACCTAACAATATTTCAAGCTATAATAAAATAATTAAAGCCCAAAACCTTTAGAAATTCTCTCCCGTTCTCTCTCTCTTGCGTCCCTGCGCTGCCAACGAATAACATCACCCAGCGACAACAGTCCAGCAGCCAGCGACCACCGTAATCAGCCACCATACCACCGTCGTCCGACGACAAATCTAACCAGAATCCGAACACGGGTAAGTTTCTTTGTTATTTTGATGATTTTGGTTGATATTATAGGAGACAAAAGGGTAATAAAGTTGTTAAATAGGTTTGAAATTTTGTGTGTTTTGACGTTGTTTATGGTTGTTTAGATGATTTTTAGGGTGATTATGTTGCTCATATATATATTTAGGGTGATTACAACTTACGTTATGATTTCTAGGGCTTGAATAGTTGAAAATTAAATAGAGAAAGAATTGCTTAAGAAATTAGCTTTAGATGATGTTTTGAATAGATTTCAAAAAATGAAAATCCGCAGGACGTTGACGTTTTAATTATGTTTGTAACAAGGTTTGACATGTTTTTTATTATTATATAAATTTAGTTTGATGTTCGTTTGTTTTACATGACCCGACCCGACCCGACCTGATACGAACCGAATTTTTTACTTATATACCTAGGGGCCTAAAATTTTTAAAAATGTTCCGCACCCCATGGAAAAATTCCTAGGTCCGCCACTGATCACGTTAGCACATGTATACATATAGGGTAGCCGGGGTAAACACTAACCTGACGATGAAACAAGGCAACCTAGATGGTAATCACGCAAGAAAGGAAATTGTGAGGTGCCCTCCTTGTTTGCCGTTCACCAGATATTCCTAGGGTTTGTTGTTATGTTTGTAAACTACCAAATAATGAAACCTGATGCATGCGTACATGCATTTAAATCCCACTAGTTGGGCTTATGGTGTACATGTATACGATATCAAAGTGACCGGCCCACACTCATTCCCTCACTTGGGCTTCACATAAATCACATATATAACTAGATATGTTGTGCATGTGTTTAAATGGTGGCAACAAGGGCCGGCCCACTAACAACACCAACCGACCCATTACAAAGTCTTGATTGAATTTTTGTTATAGTTAAGGCCTACGATACCCAATTGTGTGTGGGCCGAAGTTATTGTGTAGCCAAAGGGGATATGTAGGTGACCCATCATACGCGGCCCAAAGATACAAGCACACAATCCAATTCCGTTTACGTTTAGCATATAATAAAACGTTTAACAAGTTTAACACAAGAGGAAGCGTTGGAGAGAAATAATGAGAAGTTAAGGTCACGAAACACAATGACACTAACCTGAAAGTTCGGGTTGTCACATCATCCCCAACTTGAAAGAAATTTCGTCCTGAAATTTGACAAGTAAGCATAGTGAAGTGAAGTGGTAAATCAAGATTGTTACGGATTTTCCTCAGGTGCCACAGATAGCGCCGATAGGAGGATGAACTAAACAAACCACTGGAGTGAGACTTCAAGATGGTGAAGATAAACGGTGCTGGGAATTCGATACATCTAAAATTTATCTCGGTTTTAAGAAAGCCGTACACTTGATGGGAAAATGTTATTTGCATCCAACTTAAAGACCTCTTGGAACTAATGGGAGCCAAAGAAAGTTGATAACATCATATCCCTTCAAAATTAAATTGAACCTGAATGTGAGAGGTGTCAAATGCTATAGTTTGTAATATTTGATGATGATCTTGAAGATATATATGAATATTAAGGCCGATTGTAACATATTCTTATAGAATTGCCTTTCAAAAATACAATATTCTTGTTAAAGATTGCAACGTTTTTGGTCCGTTATAAAATCTTTTATTTTGTTCTAACGTTTTGAGATCTATGATGGAGTTATAAGACCAAGTTCAACCAGTGGCGGATACAGGAATATTTTCCACCCGGTTCTTTTTGGTGATTCACACTAATTTTTTCCAAATTATATAAGGTTTCCACTATTTTTTTTTCATTTTTTTTCAAACCAAGGGGGTTCCCGGGAACCCCCAAAACACCCATGGATCCGTTCCTGAGTTCAACCAATATTTCATCTTGATTGATATTAGGGAACAGATTGAATTATTTCAGTTGACTTGTATCGAAATCGGATATGAATAAGAACAATAAAACACATTGAAGTTATTGTAGAATCGTTGAGCATTAAGCATTTCTTTTCACAAATGAAAAGGGGAGAATATACTACACTATACAATTTAAAACCTCTTAGTTCATATGAACTTGTATATATATATATAAATAAATAGAGGCCATAAATCTTAATTATTTAGGCACTTAAAGTGATTTTGGTTCATCTTTGGGGGAAAGTGAAAATAGACTGTCAGTTATGTATGCAGCACTCAATAAAAGTAGCATCTGGTTCTTATCTATGCAAATTATTGAAGTGTTTTCTTTGGATTCTTAGCAGAATAAATAGTTATTGTTAGTGATATGAGACAAAAGTTCAAACTCTACTTGTTTTAGGGGTGTTCATCGAATCGAATATCGAATTTTCGAATTATTCGAATCGAATTGTTCGAATAATTTTTATTTTTCTTTGAATTCGTATTCGATTAAAACCTACCGAATTTGATTCGAATTCGTATTCGAATAAAAAACCCAATTCGTATTCGATTAAAAATTCTAATTCGAATCGAATTCGAATATATTCAATTTAATTCAGATTCTTTAAAAACATGTAAAAAACTTTCAAAATGAAATATAAATTTTAAATGTTAGACCCTAAAACATATTTGACAAAAGTCGCAGCGGAAATTCGTACCATAAAATTTTTCTTACGTTATAAACATCTTGACGTACTTAAATTAATTTTTAAAGTTAACTATTTCACAATAAATACATTTATTGAACTTATTTACAATAAGAAAACATAACTTAGCTTCACTCAATTACGTACTCAACACTCCCGTACAATCTATCTTGTGACTCGGTCTTTGATCGCTCCTCTTTAGAATGATAATCTGGCTCGGACAACCTGCACTCACCAAACACATACAAGACATTAATACCTTTTATAAATATAAACGATGCTTAGCCTTGGTTTATTTCCGTTTCTTTATTCCTTTACATTAAACGTTCCCTCCGAGTACCTCATGTCTGGTGAGTCTTCGACACTATACCTGCATTACACCTAAATCTCCATGTACACGCATAACAACGTAAAAACTTAATCATAATGAATGACTTACATACATACCTAAACTTCATACATACTATCTCCATATATACATACGTACACACATGCATACATACCTACTTGCATACATACTCACACACATACATGCCAACCTTCATGCATACCTACATATAAACACATCTACATCATTATATACGTATCTACATGTACACATACTTACATCATTACGTACACTCATGACATTATACATATATACATACATACATCCCTACTTGCATCATACCAAACTCATACATGCCTACTCTCATACATACCATCATGTATCCACGTACTTGCTCGCATACTTATAAACATACATACATACCTATCTACATATGTGCATACACTTAAGCTTATAAAAACGTAAGTTAAATTAGTCATACGTAACTTGAAACGCGTTTAAACGAGTTCCCAAGACAAAACAGAGCAACCGAACGAATTTCGCCAAACAAACACCCCGTCGCGTCGCGCGACGGCCTGTCGCGTGGCGCGACACCCTGAAACAAACAGAATGTTGTTGTTGCTGTGCTGCAGATTCCCAGCACGACCGAATTTCACGGAAACGGTCATAACTTCTTCGTTATTGGTCCGTTTTACCCGATTCTTTTTCCTACGCGTCCGTAATTAAATTCTCCATCTTATGGAGTTAAGATCCGACATCCGGATTAACAAAAATCCACACTTTTAAGTCTTCGGCTTACTACCCTTTTTACCAAGAATTGACCCGTTCATAATTTTGATACATAACTTGTTTGTTTGACCTTTACTTCATATGAATTGATAACTTCAAGGTCATTTCTCATAAAAGATTCATTCCCGGATACCTTACATCTTATTCCACCCGTTTTCGCTCAAAAGCTTATTTTGACCCGTTAAAGGTAATTGCGCATTAAAACGTTTCTGACTTACAAAACCATACTCCTCACTTTCATACTTGACCGAAACATTACACTAATCGAATAACTTGTTTCTAAACTACTTTTAAAATCGTTTGCCCAAAATACCCATCAAGGGCATTTTGGTCAACTTTAATCCCATCATTTACGACGAAAGACTACGACACATATTTGACCTCAACCATCATGTCTACGACACATATTTGACCTCAACCATCATGTTAGTTAATTAAAACACCATATTACTTAATCGAACTAAGAAGTGATTACAGAAATCACTTACCTTATGCGTCCGTGCTCGTATCCGATTCCTCGCCTTTTCTTGACCCGTTAACACCTCATGCTTGAGCCCGTCTCATCGTGATTCCTATACTTTCATTTCATCGAAATCACGCTCTTATTAGCATACTCATTTGTACATGTTAACAATCATATCAATCGCATATTTCACACTTAACTTTCCTTAGTCATTTCTAACAAGAATAAAACATATAATCAACTTCATATCCTTTCCAACACATGTACATCATCATGTAATCACAATTAACGCATATTAACATAACATGCCCAAACGACTTCCTATAATCCTGCTTTTACCACAACGAGTTAAATCATGTTTCTTATACTTGTTGACTTTCAAAAGTCAACTATTAACCATATGTAACTATCGACTTATCAACATATACCCGTAACATCATAATCGACTATACGGACGACACTATATACATTTTATCATACACTTGATGTACGTACTACCTTTTAAGCATAACGTACAACTAATTCATGCATAAATCTTCTAAACTCATACATAACCCATCAAAACCTACTACTAACCATCATGGATCATTCCCAAATAAACATCAAACATATCATCATCATATTTCTCCTAATTCATCTAACAAGAATTCATCATACCCACATAATACATCAATCTTTCAACAAGGCTCGGACATGGGAGGTGATTCTAGTCATCATCTTCACCCTAACTAACGGGTTTCACCTCTAATCATCAAATTAACACAAACCATACGTAACCCGTGTTCTATACGATGATTCTAACCCTTATACATGATCAATTTCATATTAACTCACGGATTTGAACATAACCCACTTCACACATGATCACCAATCTTAGATTTAAGACATACCTTATGATCCCCTCGTGAAGGTGATCATTAATCCGTGTTCTTTCTTGAATTTGAGCCTCGATTCACCCTTCAATTTGGTGATTTAGTTGAGTTAGGGTTTGGAGCTCTTGGAGCTCCTGAACATTCGTGAACACACACGAAGTGTGTGTTTGTGTGTGTTGAACTTTCATTTTAATAACTCAACTTCCATCTTGTTCCACTTTAACCCCTCGGGTTTGCCTTTAAAACATAACCGACACTACCTTCATCATTTAATACTTTTGACCATACCCTTAACTAGGTTAAATAGCCTAGTTATTAATTTCATGACGTGTCATATAGGAACACACGACAAATATTAACATTCAGATTTTTGGGGCGTTACATTGAAGCAGCCATAAAGCACGATATCACAATAAAAGTCCCAAATAAAGTACCACAAGTCTAAAATTCAAAACGAGAAGTCAGGAATAACCACTCCACATTACAAGTTAATATTTTTACGCTTAGAAATCTATTGATAGATTTGTTACTTAGGTTTTAGTTATGGGCCATGTAGTGGGTTTGGTAATGGGTAATTTTAATACTTGGAAAAAAATTTGAAAAAAATTTATAGTATAGCCTAATAAAAGTTATATATGTATTATATATAATAATAAATAAAAATGTATAATATTTATTCGAATTTCGAATCAAATCGAATTTGAAATTATAAATTCGTATTCGATTCGTATTCGATTTACTTGACTCGAATCGAATCGAATCGAATTCGAATTCAAATTTTTATAATCGAAACGAATTCTTGATAATCGAATCGAATTTAAACGAATTTCGAATTTTTCGAATTCGAAACGAATTCTGCACACCCCTAACTTGTTTAAGTTAAGGGTTTATGAGTTTTGTATGTTTTAAGTTTATGTCTAAAACTTAAGTTTTGCTTGTTTATTAATTATTAATTATTTTTTATATTTTCTTTATTTATAACTATAACATATATAATATAGCTTTTTAAGCATATTCATATAATTGTAATGTAATTACATATCATATAAATAATAACTTCATTTAGGCTAGGGAACATAATCAATCTGGTTGTATGAAGCTTGGCTCGTGCTTAAGCTCGATATAATTAAACGAGCTTCATCTTAGGCTAGATGTTGTTTAAGCTTGGCTCGATTCAATCATTTAATAAGGCGATCTTGAGTATCTCATGATCGGGTTGACCTGTTTATACCCTTTTAAATATAGTGTCAAAATGCGCATACGAAAATGTGGTGTCAGAAATGCGTAGAAAAAAATATATGGCAAAAACGCTTAGGAAAATAAATTGTGTCGGAAATGCGTAAAAGATATAGTTTTTCACAACAGACCTAATAACAAATCATTTTTGTCTGAAAAGTGTCGGTACACTGTTGTTTCCTATGCATTTCCGACGAATTAATTAGCCGTATTAAACGGCCAGTTTTCTAGCAGTGTTTGTTTTCTATATACAACTCTTATTGGTATCTAGGGTGAGCAGAAAACTGAAATAACCGAAAAATCCGAATGGAAAAACCGAATCGAAACAAAAATCGACGGTTCGGTTTTTGGATTTTTAATAACCGAAAAGATCGGACAACCATTTCCAATAACCGAATCTATAAGTTACAATAGTAGCCAAATCCATATATTTTTATGTTTAAGTTTAAGTTGTTTAAGTGTTTAACCCATGCTACTAAAAATTATTAATTTTATTCTTAATTGTTAAATATTTATAAAAAGAAAATTAACATGTTTATTTATCATTGAAATTATGTATCCATTGTTTATAAGAAAATAACAAAAGTTTTTATAGAAATTAAATGATTTTCAAAGTATTTTAAAGAAAACGTCTTAATAAAAACTTTGAAAAAACACTAAAATAAATTAGAAGGTTAGATTCATGTGAACAATATTCATTAAAATGACTAAATATATTAACTTAAATGTAAATATTTAAGAAAGGTTCTTAAACTCTGAATTATTACGTAATTTATTTCAAAAACCGAAAAATCGAACTGAACCGAACCTTTACTAAAACCGAAACCAAAAAAAACTATAACCGAACGGTAACCGAACTTTCGGATATGGTTATGGTTTTGGTTTTACCCCAAAACCGAACCAAACCGTACACGCACATATAATGGCATCTATTAATGGGCACTTTTGAATTGTGTTTAGTATTTTATCATTAATGGGCACTTTTGAATTGTGTTTAAGTATTTTATGGGTTAACATTTGGCAGGAAATGCTTGGATGGTGGTCCGTTATATCGGTCCCTTTGAAGTTCTATCCAATCTTGAGCATATATCAAATGTTTTCTTGACAATTATGATTCATATTCCGGTATGGACCGAAGGTTACAAAATTATTGATGCCCGCATACATGTGTACGTTCTTGGTGTGTTAATTATGTGAGAATGAGTGTTCAATATATTTAAAAAAAAAATCAGTGGTTCATTAACTTCATGTATTCTAAGATCTTACACCATACACAAAAGGAAAAAAAAAACAAAAAACTGGTTGAAGGGAGAATAAAAAACATGCCAAAGAGTTTTGGGGATTCATAGCATCAATGTAGAATGATATAAAAAAAAATACTTGCATCATTTATACTTTTTGTTAGAATTGAAACCATAAATCATAAAGGGAATTCATGCAAAAAAAAAGGATAGTTTATAGATTTAAAATAAACACAAGAACTTGCATAATATATTTGTGGAAATTCATAAATTTCATGCAAAAAAGCTTGGTTACACCATATATTGTGTAAAAAAAAATCATTAATCTTTGAAGCAAAACACAAAATATTGATTGATTACTATGAGAGAGAGAAAGAGAGTTAGGGGCCGTTTGACAACTTATGAATGGTTAGGTCCTGAACCAGCAAGACGTCTGAACCATTAAGTGCTGAACCAGTAAGAGGTCTCAACCATTAAAAATCAGTATAATGTTTAACCGTTCATAGACAAATGTCTGTCCAATTCAGATTAGAGGTCTTAACCATTCAGACTTTGTATAATGCTTAAACATTCAGAGGCAAATGTCTGAACCATTCAAACATATGCTCACGAAACAAACAGTCTGAACCATTAAGTGCTGAACCAGTAAGAAGTCTGAACCATTAAGAGACTCATTAAGAGGTAAACAATGAGCCCCTTAGATATGCATGACAATTTCATTCCAATCAACACGACAAATTACATAAGAATAGCAGGTAGACGGGCAACAAACTGCGCCGCCATCCCCTTCTGAATGGAAAACCCTAATCTACTAAAAACAAAGCCTCGCCCCTAAGGGGTCGAAAAGTTGCTGTGGACCACACGCTGAACTCTAGCCAAGAACCGAACCGCCTCCGGCGCCAAGGAGCCGAACGTGTCAAACGCTAGGGGGACAAAGGCATGCTGATTATCCTCACAAGCTTTCGCGTGCTTTTCCACTTTCTTAGACTCTGCTTTCAATACCCCTTGCCCCGCCACAAACCCATTTTCCCGAAACCCTGCTAGGGGGGATACACCTGTGAGATCGACACAAGCATGTTTCCCGCCCTCCCAACCAAAAACTAGCACGTCAGCCGGGCATGACAATTGAACATACAAAAGACTTAAACGTACGGTTCCATAAACTTCATGTAAGAAGAGGTTACACCGAACATAAAGTCATAGACTATCATCTTCAAAGCAAAAAAATAAACAAGAACACTACTTAAAAAAAGAAAAGAAACATAAAAAAAACAAAGAGAAAAATGTTTTTTTTAAGATGGTTGTTGAAGCAAAGGGTTGTCTTCCTCAGATTCATTTGCATCCTGAAAAAAGTAGGAAAATAAAATCTTTATACATTAATCAGAAAAAAAAAAACTAGCAAAACACATATAATTTTTAGAAATGAAAAGTAGCTTAATTTATAATTACCTTAATTACTCCTTGATGCTTTGCATTTATAGCATTCCATCCTGCTAGCATAATTGTGCACCCCACAACCTAATCTACTTCAGATCAAACAATGAACAAACTAGATTAAGTAACATTTCACAAAAAAAAAAGATCTATTGATTTATTTCACTTGTGAATCTTATATATCTAAACCTATTGCAAATCCAATCTCCGGTTTTCCAGCCCGGAACAGCGCTAGCATCATAGCCGTAACATGTTGCGGTTGAAGCAGCCATCATAGCACTATAATCTCTAGCCGCACCACATCTATAACATGTGGTCCTGCTAGCATAATTATGTGACCCACAGTTGAATGTAGCACAGTACCAATCGCCTGCTAAGACTTCCGTTCTATTCACGTAAGATGAAACCTCGTCAGGGGTGGCGAATTTGGGACAATGACATCTTTGACACGAGTCGCGTTTCTTGAAGTTCAAATGTTGACATGCAGCACACATCCAATCTCCACTGCTCATTCTCTCTTGTTTTTAGTTTTAGATCCTGTAAAAAATAAACAAACAAAATGAACATGAGTCACATTTAATTTCCTTAAAAACCCTTGAATATATCAATCCCTAAAGAAAGTACTAACCTTGAGAATTTGTTGATCTTGTAATGAAGGAGTGAAGCAAAATAGCAAAAACAAAAGCGAGATGATATGACAATGTTTGAGTTGGTGATTTTCTTGATTGAAACTTGAAGGGTTTATATAGTTGCCAAAAGATTCTAAAACATGGGACCCATGTCAAAATGGAAGTAGCAGGATTTTTCTCCAAGACATTTTTGGTAGTAAATTTTCATATGGTCTCCATGGAATGAGATTCCAAAAGTTGACAAGTCCCATTTTGGCTCAGATAGACCTTCTAATAAGTGTTATCTTGGTGCAAATAAGCCTTCCCATTTGTGAAGAAAAATCATCCATACAAGCAAAATCTAATCATGATTATTGGTTAAATATAATTAAACCTAGCTTGTGTTAGTGAATATCTATAATTAAGTTCTCATTATTTATGTTAATTTGTATTTAGCTTCCATGTATAAGTTAACAATGATAAACTTACATGTATAAAGCTGAAGTGGTATGGTCCCAAATCCTGCGCCGGCCACATGAGCTAACCTCAGTTGCGCGCGAGACCATATCCAAAATAAACCAAAGTGTTGGCTTCCTCGATCTCGCGCCGACTACAAGGGTGTGCCCTAGCCGCGTGCAAGGTCAGGACCAAGATAGAACCAATTCTGACACTTAGTTTCTTTGACAAAAGACCTAGCTTCCTTGACCTTGCGCCGACTACACGGGTGTATCCAAGTCGCGCGAGGACAAGATGCGTTGGGCAACAACGGACAAGTACAAAAAGTACGAGTGGCAGAGCAGTGGGCCTAGGCGCTCAACAAGCTGTATTCTATCATGCTGCACGATGAGCAATCATGCAGGAGACATGAAGTACATAAGGACACATAAGCGGCACCAATCCGCTTGCGCCGACCACTGCTCCACAATCTTCACCTAACTGCTGATGACAGGCCAGACAACAGGGACAACCGTCAGGACGCGAGGATCTATTCAGCGTGCGTCAGATACCCTCTCGCCTGAATCACTAACGGTTGTTATAGGGGAGGCATAACGGATATTCTTTGTTGTCGATCTCTGGCCCAAGGCCCATCAGCCCATCTCCTTCACAATTCACCTTGGCTATAAATAGAGAACTTCACCTCCAGGTTTAAGGATCACTCTCTTGCTCTCTCACTTAATACATACACTTTTATCCTCAAAGCAAGTTCTTATTCCCATGCTGGAGGGGGGTTATAAGGGGAACCCCCTATTTTCCTCCTTGTAACGAGCTTCACGGTGTGCTGATGTTTTGCAGGATCGATGTAGATGTTCATCGAGTTCAGAAGAAGATTAACATAATTTGGACGAAACACAAACCACAAGCCAATCGCCAGATTAACTTTATGTTTCTTCAAAAACCTAACTTGGTTGAAAAACACCTTAGATGCAATCTATATGTTTTATACCAAGGCCCTTTGTTATTAATAGTTTGACCTAAAATCAAGGGCACACAAGAAAAAAAAATCTAAGTGGGGCCAACGTTTCGAGGTATATATCACCAATGTTTAAAAACCGGTAAATACCGGCCGGTTATACCGGTATTACCGTTTTCAGATGTAAATTCTGTACGAAACACCCCGGTAAATAAGTGAAACGGCATAAGGTTTGTACCGGCGGTAAAATCCAGTATACTGGTTTGAAACGTAATACCGGTACCGGCCCAGGGTTATTTTAGTTTGGGTTGTTACTTATATTTATTATATATGTTACTTATCTTACGTAATTTTTATATATTATGATTATTCGTAACGAAAAGTTCTTATTTATTATTTTATGAAACTTGATGTATTCAACACTCAAATGGCCTAAACATATCGTACACTTTCATTTAAAAGAGCTAGTTGGAAAATTAAATGATTTTCAATTATCTTTTGGATAATTTTTTATTGTGGATTTACTTTTGAATCATCTTTTAATATGTAATCATGCATTTTTTGATTAACTTTTGAGTTGATGTTGTGACTTATGAAATTATAGAGTTAGGTAGTCAATCCGGTTAAACCGCTCAATACAACCTGATTCAACCGGTTGAACCATTTTTTTAGCCTAATCCGGTTTGATTTAAAAACCGGTTTTTAAAACATTGTATATCACTACTACTTAAAAAATAGTATAACGGGTGACATACTAAAAATGAAAATCATTTCTAGAAAAATGGATTTTCAAAATATATCATATACTTTTATTCCTAGAAATTTTAAATAGATCCAATATTGTTACTTTTCAATAAAATTTTTGATGGACAATTAACGATTGACCGTGGTCATTTGATAATCTGTCATAAACCTACGCTAAACTGCTATTGGTATTCGGTTGTTAAATGGTCAAGAATAATATGTAGGAAAATGTGCCTCAGCTCCAACGCTGGCATAATTATCGATATTCTGTCGGGGATCATGTTTGTCTCACATCCCTCGATAAATTTGTAGGTAAATCGTTGATGAATTCATTAACCATGTCATGTTTTCTGATAGAGTATCACCGCCGAAGCTTCCTTTCACAGCGTGATTTTTGATAGATACCCCATTGCTAAAAGTCCCGTGTTCTGTTTGATATATTGATCCTCATGTTGATTTATTTAGGGTGAGGGTATTGATACACCCCTACTTTTCAAGTGCACACCCCCCAGAGGTGGCATATAGGGCAATAAGGGGAGTATATAGTGTGAAAGCAATTAATGTGCCAGAAAAAGGGTTTTGATAAGCCTCTCATTGCCCTATGAGAGGCGTATAAGGTTGTGGTAGTTGGAACATTAAACCCTATACGCCTCTCATTGAGCAATGAGAGGCTTATCGGCACGACTTTTGATGAATTTAAGATATAATTACTGACATGAAAGGAGTTCAGTCTGAAAAAGCGTGAAAGTGACCCATATGACCCTTATCGACCTATACGACCCTTATCGAGCAAAAATGTTTATTTACCCAAGCATACGGGATTTATGGCTTTCAAAATTTTTCAAACTCACAAAATACCGATAAAATGATGAAAATTCTTAACTAAAAAATTTGGTTGAGACCGTGAAGCATAAAGATGTCGTTTTGGGACATTTGTAATATTTTTGGCGAAGATTCGAACCAGTCGTACGTCTCCGAAAGCGTTTGGTTATCCGGCATTGATCGAGGTGAGGAGGTGGTTGTGTCCGTGCCTCGTTGTGATGACGGGGGTGTGCGACCCGTGTTACCTGACTTGAACCAGGTGTTTGTAGATGAGGGGGAACCATCTTACATTGCCCAAAGTTATCCGCGACACGAATACGGGACTTACCATTCGTATACGGAAAACCAACACAAGTTAGAGTATGAGGAAGGTGCTAAGGAGTATGAGAAAAATGATAACGAAGTCGAAGAAGGTGCTAACGACTTTGAGGAAAATGATAACGAAGTCGAGGAATGTGCTAAGGACTTTGAGGAAAATGATAACGAAATCGAGGAAGGTGTAATGCACTTTGAGGAGGGTGTTGACGACGACGAAGCTGCTAACGAGGAAGGTGTTCACGACGACGAACGTGCTAACGAGGAAGGTGCTAATGACGAGAAAAAAACAAAAAAAAGGTATGACATAACCGTCAATTACGTGTTATTCGTGTTATATAATGTTGATATAATTTTAGAGTGGAAAAAATGATTTTGTATACGTGTTATTCGTATGTATATAATTTTTATTAGGTAGGAGAAATCTAGAAAATGTTTGACCCGTCCCGACCTTAACCCGAACCCGACCCGAAAATTGTGTCATACATATTAACCCGATTTCATTATCATTTTGGTGAAATATTATATATGTTCTGGTGAAATATTTTGTTAAAAATAGATTACTTAGGCTTGTAAATGAACCGAACGAACACGAACGAGGCATGTATATTGATTAAAAATAGAAAATGTATGACACGAAATTTCATACAAACCCAAAAATGTGTCATACATATTAACCCGAACCCGATGTTGAACCCGAGTTTTTTTATTGTTTTTTCGACAAATTAATATATTAATTTCATTTATGTGGATTTCTAATGAACCTTTTTTTTTGAGGTATTTGGTCACTTGAAGAATTGAAGAATTGGGTATACAAAAGAGAAGTTGCGAAAGGTTACGTCATTGTGACCCAACGAACGAGGAAAAAAGGCGAAGGTGCGTCAACAAGGACAGTGAAGATATGGTTGCAATGCGATCGTGGCGGCGAACCCAAAAGTAAAGCATCAATTCGGTTTTCCGGTAGCAAAAAGGTTGGCTGTCCTTTTAGTCTGATAGGGAAACTAGACTCAAGTAGTGGTAATTGGAGCCTTGTGGAGAAGAAAAACATTCACAACCATGAGCCTGCTGAATTTCTCGAGGGCCACGCCTTTGCTAGAAGGCTGACCCCGGACGAAGAATCACTGGTGGAGAGACTTTATCTGCAAAACATGGAGCCTACAAATATACATTTAACCATAAGAAATCAGTACCCACATAGCGTGTGCATTCTACAAGACGTACAAAACATGATTAAAAAGATTAAACGAAAAATGTATGGTGATCGAACTCCAATGCAGATATTGAAGAGCATGTTGCAAGAAGAAAGGTACGTTTATTTCACCAGAGTGAATCCCTCCACAAACGCGGTCGAGGAGGTTTTTTTCGTTCATCCGGACTCGTACAACATGTGGCGTGCATTCCCACATGTGTTGATGATTGATGCTACCTACAAGACGAATGAGTATAAGCTTCCGTTTATTCAAGTTGTGGGTGTGACATCGACACACAAGTCTTTTTGTGTGGCTCATGCGTTTGTCTCTAAAGAAAAAAAAGATAACTTCTTATGGGTCCTGGAGAAGCTCAAAGAATTGTTGGTAGATTGCATGGAGCCACGTGTAATTGTAATAGATAGGGATCAAGCTTTGATGAATGCTTGCGATAAAGTATTCCCAAAAGCTTACAAATTGCTATGTAGGTGGCACATCTCACAGAATATTCTAAAACACTGTCGGGAAAAATTTACGGATGAAGACTGGAAAATATTCAAGCTTTCTTGTTTTCGACTGTGTAGTTGTCACGGCCCCGGCCAGGTTTGACCCGGTTCAGGAGCCGCGGGACAGAAAATCCCGTGGTATTTATTTAATTGAGTTGACAGCGAAAGATTTTAGCAGGATCTTTTTAAAACTGAAAATGCCTGATTATTTTATTTTATAATTCGGAATAACCCCGTAATTTACAATCAAGGCGATTTCACTGGGAAACCCCTATTTTACAAAACATGTTTCTTTATTTATATTGAGCCACTTCCTTAAGCTTGTAGTGCTTCACGACACTTTTCCTGGATCACAACAGATCACCTGAAACATGTTTGAAAAAAGGTTTTGTCAGCAGGGAAATACTGGTGAATCATTCTTTTTACTAAACCGACTTGTTGTTATAATTTACAGTTTTAAGAGCGATTACAATGTTTATACATATCACCCATCTACCCACGGTATTTATCACTCGACCACCTATTGGCTATCTCGTTGTCCAATGGTGTCTGTGATTATGGTCATATCACCCCTTGGCTAACCCGTTGTCCAATGGTGACGGTTATCAAGTAATGTATACAAAACCCCACATACCGGCTGTAATTTGGAGATTACAAAGACTTAATCCCTGTAATTATAACTTTAAAAACAAACATGATTTTGAAATCAAATTTGGTAAAAAGAGAATGACTCACATTGCAGATTTATGCAGACAAAGTTTAGCCTACTGATTATCCTGATAACCTAATAACAATGCACACGAACTAGGTCAGTAACTAATACAGCATTTACGATAACTCACAAGATTAAACCCTCACAACAAATGACAATGTGTGATACTTAAACATCCATCGAATTCACGACGAATGACAAAGCATAACCCTAATGTGGGCAGCACTTAAACATCCATTGGATAGTTTCAATCGATCGGACATTGAATCATAGCAGCGATCGAGTTAATACCCGGTATCGTAGCGGCACCCCACTATTTTGAAAGTAAATTCAACTTTTGAGCAGTCTAATTTCGTTTTATTAAAATGATTTCGACACCAGAGGAATGCTCCTGATCCAACCTATTTATAGGTAAAATTTAGGGTTCAGGCAGCCCGCGTGAACCTTGGCTCGATCTTTACGCGGCCCGCGTGGCCGCCTAGTCTACGCGTAGGTCTGATTGGTCACGATTAGGTATGCCAGCTGGTCAACACGTGGATCCGGAATACTTATCTGGTCAACCCAACATTGACGCGACCCGCGTAAGCTTCCTTTAAGGCTTACGCGGCCCACCTGAAACCCACAATTCTTGTTTTCTTGATTTTTGATATGGATTAGGGTTTCAGGGGTCCGGGTTTTCACTTATGGGTAAAATTGGGACATTTTTTGAGAGTCCTTACATCCTCCCCACCTTATTTAAAATCTCGTCCTCGAGATTCACTGAAATAAGTGAGGATACTTTCGCTTCATCTCCGATTCCAGCTCCCATGTGTATTCAGATCCTCTCTTCGAATCCCACTTGACTTTGACCAGCTCTAGCCGCTTGTGTTTGAGAAACTTGATCTTTCTATCTTCTATTTGTAATGGCTTCTCAACAAACTTTAGCTTCTCATTTACCTCTACATCTTGAAGAGGTACTACCAGAGTTTCATCAGATAGACATTTATTGAGAATGGATACATGAAATACATCATGTATTCCAGCTAACTCTTCTGGTAGTTGTAAACGATAAGCAACCGGTCCTATTCGTTGGATGACTGGAAATGGTCCTACATATCTTGGACTCAACTTTCCTTTCTTCCCGAACCGAACTACTCCTTTCCAAGGAGAAACTTTCAAGAGTACTTTGTCTCCCACTTGGAATTCTAACGGTTTCCTTCTATTATCTGCATAACTCTTCTGGCGATCTTGAGCCGTCTTTAATCTTTCCTTGATTTGAGTGATCTTATCAGTGGTTTCTTGTACTATTTCAGGACCTGATAATTGATTTTCTCCTATTTCTGCCCAGCAAACTGGAGTTCTGCACTTGCGTCCATATAGTGCTTCAAATGGGGCAGCTTCGATACTTGAATGATAACTATTGTTATAGGAGAATTCAATTAAGGGTAGGTGGTCATCCCAGTTTCCACCAAAATCTATCACACATGCCCGGAGCATGTCTTCCAGGGTTTGTATCGTCCTTTCACTTTGCCCATCTATTTGTGGATGATATGCAGTACTCAAATTTAGTCGGGTTCCCATTGCTTTCTGGAAACTTGTCCAGAAATGGGAAGTGAAACGACTATCCCTATCTGATAAAATGGAGAGTTGAACTCCATGTAAGGATACTACTTCGTCTACATACAACTTGGCTAACCTTTCTATGCTAAAGGTTTCCTTCATGGGTAGAAAATGAGCTGACTTGGTTAATCGATCCACAATTACCCAAATCGCGTCATTACCTTTTCTAGTTTTGGGTAACTTAGTAATAAAGTCCATTGTTATGAGTTCCCATTTCCATACAGGCATTTCTAATTGTTGTAGTAGACCTGAAGGTTTCTGGTGTTCTGCTTTAACTTATGAACAAGTAAGACATTTAGAAACATATCTAGCTATGTCCTTTTTCATTCCTATCCACTAGAAATTATTTCTTAAATCTTGGTACATTTTATTGTTTCCTGGATGCATGGTATACCAAGATTTATGAGCTTCTTCTAAAATTTTATCTCTTAATTCTCCTTGTCTAGGTACCCAAATCCTTTTCTTATGAAATCTCCAAATTCCATCATTTCCTTGCTCTAATTCCTTTATTTTTCCTTTCATTCCTTCAGCATCGTCCTTGATTGCTGTTTCTTGAACATTCTTTAGTTGTTTCATTAAATCTAATTGTAGATTTAATCTAAGAGCACGAACCCGTCGTTGTTTCTCATGATACTTACGACTTAAGGCATCTGCTACTACATTTGCCTTTCCTTAGTGATATTGAATATCACAGTCGTAGTCACTTAGGATCTCCATCCATCTCCTTTGTCTCATGTTCAACTCTTTTTGCCCAAATATGTACCTTAAACTTTTATGATCCGTATAGACAGTAAACTTACTTCCATACAGATAATGTCTCCAAATTTTAAGGGCAAAAATTATGGCTCCTAATTCTAAGTCATGAGTTGTATAGTTTTCTTCGTGCTTTTTCAATTGTCTTGAAGCATACGCAATTACCTTCTTGCGTTGCATTAGCACACATCCTAATCCTAGCTTAGAAGCATCACAATATACTTCAAAATCTTTAGTTCCTTCTGGTAAGGCTAGAATTGGGGCATTGGTTAACTTTTGCTTTAAAATCCTAAAGGCTTCTTGTCACGGCCCACGACCCGGTTTGACCCGTTTCAGGAGCCGCAGCAGAAAATACTGCGGTATTTATTTAATTGAGTTTTACAGCGGAAACAGGATCGCTTAAAGCTAAAATTTTTCCCCGATTATTTTATTTCACAATTCGGGATAAAATCCCGATAATTTACAATAGTAGGTTTTTACTATAAAAGCGTGATATTACAAAATCATTTCTTTATTTTATATTGAGCCACTATCTTAAGCTTGAAATGCTCCCCAGCACTTTTCCTGAATTACAACAGATCACCTGAAACATGTTTGAAAAAGGTTTTATCAGCGGGAAATACTGAGTGAATCATTCTATTTTGCATAATGATGCATAGTTATTAATTACAGCATAAGAGCGATTACAATGGCTTCTATCTTATTTTTATCTGGCATTCTGTCACAATGGTGACAAGTCACAATGGTGACGATGGTCATACCACTATTTAGATCAATGAACCTAAATAGTGACGATTATCCCTGTAGGTCAATGAACCTAACAGTGATGATCCCGAGTAGGTCAATGAACCTAACTGGGAGAAATTAGTAATGTGCACAATACCCCACTAACCAATAATTCAAGATATCCATGACTTAGTCCCTGTAATTATAACCTTGAAAATAATTTGAGGTATTGTAAAATATTTGATGAAATAACTCACAAACTGTGAGAAAAGAAGAATGACTCACAAACTGTGAGAAAAGGAGAATGACTCACATTGCAGATTTATATGGGCAGAGCCTGGCTTACTGATTAGCCTTTTATCCTAATTTCAATAACAAGCACACAATTTTGGAATTAGTAATCAATCCAGCATTTACGATAACTCACGAGATCAAATTCTCACAATGAATGTCAAAATGAAATACTTTGTCCATCGAATTAACGATGATCCATTGAATTAACAATGAACGACAAGGTATAATACTTTACCCATCGAATTAACGATGATCCGTTGAATTAACAACGAACGATAAAGTATAATACTTTACCTATCGAATTTAACGACAATCCGTCAAATTAATGACGAACGATAAAGTATAACCCTAATGTGGGCGGCACTTAAACATTCATTGGATATATTGATCGTCGGAAAATGAATCGTAGCAGCGATTGTGCTAATACCCTGTTCTGCAGCACCCCGCTACTCTTAATTAGTGTTTTGTGTGTGTTTGGAGAGTAATTGGACGATAACTCAGAGTGAATTTGAAGTTTGAACGTCGTTTTTGTGTCCAGAATCAAGTGCCAATGTTCTGTATTTATAGCTGTAATTTGGACATGCTAGCCTACCTGCTTGACATGCTAGCCTACCTGCTTGACATGCTAGCCTACCTGCTTGACATGCTAGCCTACCTGCTTGACATGCCTATGGACCGTAAGCAGTATCCCTTATGGTCCGTAAGGGACACCTAATCACTATAGACTTGCCACGTGTGGGACTAGCTCTGATAACTTGACACCTTCTGAAAAATTCGAAGTGGCCAGCACGTAATTGTAGATAATTATCAACTAGGGTTTCCTATTGGTCAAATTAATTTAATAATTATGACTTTTGATGAGAGTCGTTACATTCTCCCCAACTTAATAAAAATCTCGTCCTCGAGATTTACTGGAATAATTGAGAATACTTTCTTTTTCTTTTTGATTCCAGTTCCCAAGTATATTAGGATCCTGTCTTTGAATCCTACTTTACTTAAACTAATACTATTTGTTTACCTTTACATCTTAGAAAGGTACTACCAAAAATTCATCTAATAGACATTTCTTGAATTCATGAAATATATCATGTATTCCAACTAACCTTCCTGGTAGTTGTAAACTATAAACAACTAATCCAATATGTTGAATTACTGGAAATGATCCTACATGTCTTCGGACTTAGTTTTCCTTTCTTACTCCTTTCCAAGGAGATACTTCCAATTATATTTTGTCTCCAACTTGAACTCCAACGGCTTTTATCTATTATCTGCATAATTCTTATGACTATCTCTTGCCGTTTTCAGCTTTTCCTTTGTGATACTAAATATCATAGTTGTAGTCACTTAGGATTTTCATTCATTTCCTTCGCCTCAAATTCTTTTTGCCCAAAAATATATATCTTAAATTTTTTATAATCCATATAGATAGTACCCTTACTTTCATACGGATAATGTTTCCAAATCTTAAGGCAAAAATTATGGTTCCTAATTATAACTCATGAGTGGTATAGTTTTCTTCGGACTTTTTCAATTGGCTTGAGGCATACGCAATTACCTTTTTGCGTTGTATTAACATATATCCAAATCATAGCTTTGAAGTATTACCTTATACTTCAAAATCTTCAATTCCTTCTGGTAAGGCTAGAATTTATAGTATTGGTTATCTTAGTTAATGGTATAGCTATTTTGAAAATTCCTTAATGTCTATAATACTAAACTTACAAAATTTCTAATTTCCATTGCTGATATGAACTTCATAGACTTACATGGTTTATCTCCTGTAATCATAATTACTTCTCCGATAGTTGATTGAATTTCTAAGAAATTCTGATCACAGATAATGATCACAACATTGAATTCAACTAATTTCATAGATAATAGGGTTGCAGAAAACTTATAACTTATTTCTATGTTCTGCATAACCTTATTTATTTTAACTGAATTTCCATCTGCCGTTTCTAAATATAGAAATTTATCTAATGCTGGTTAACGGTAAGTTAAGAGTTTGGCAGAGTAAAGTATTTATAAAACTTTGGTTTGCACCAGAGTCAAATAATACTTTTATGTAAACGTTGTAAGCTAAGAACATACCAGCTATCACATCTGGAATCATCTCGACTTCATGAGTAGTCAGCTGAAAGGCTCTCGCATTCCTTTTTGCTCCTTCTGCTGGTTGGTCTTTATTATCAAATGGTTTATTCAGTTTTGGACAATCTGGCCTAAGATGTCCAGTTTCCCTACAGTTGTAGCAAACTGAAAATTTCTTCCTCCTACAATCTTCTTCTTGATGCCCTGGAATCTTGCAAAAATTGCAATATCCTTTGCATCTTCCAAAATGCTTCCTTTTGCAAAAATTGCAAAATGGACTAGTGGAAGATTGCCCATTCCCTCCTTTCTTGAAATGGTTATGGTTACCCGAACTGAATTCTTGGGTAATCTTTTGAGCTACTTCCTTCCTTCTATTTTCTTCTCTTGTCCGTACTAGCTCATCAGTCATAGTATTGGCTAATTCTACTGCATCATCAATTGTGCGAGGTTTCGCAGCTTTGACGATATTACGGATCTCGGAAATTAATCCCCAAATATAACGAGAAATAAGTACCGGTTCTGGCGAAGCCAGGGTTGGTACCACTCGAGCATATTCGAAGAATGTCGTAGTATATCCTCGACAATCTACATCTACCATCCGGTGAGTTAGAAATTTATTTGTCATTTGATCTTTTTCATACTCAGGACAGAATTTTCTTTCTACAAGACTCTTAAATTCTTCCCAGTTCATAGCATACGCCATCCTTCTTCCTTTTGCTTGTAACACCGTATTCCACCATTCTAGCGCTACTTCTTTGAAAAGGTTTGATGTGTACATGACCTGATCATCCTGAGCACATTTACTTATGGCAATTACTGCCTCGGTTTTCTCTAACCAACGCAGTGCCGCAGTCGCTCCTTCATTGCCTGCAAACTCAGTGGGTTTACAAGCAAGAAATTCCTTATAAGTGCAACCAGGCGTTGCAACTTTCCTTTTCTTAGGGAGCGGAGCTTGCCGTGGTTCATTATCATGATTAACATGATTACTACCTCCATTTATGCTATTACTGAAATTATCTTCAGAAATGCGTTTACTAGGAATAACTTGTTGAGGTTCAATTGGATTTTTAACAGCAGCAATGATTGTTGGAATAGCATTGGCTACCCCTTGAGCAACTATTCCTGGAATAGTGTTGGCTATCCCTTGAGCAATGATATTTTCTATATCTTGCCTAGTCACATATTGGTTCCCCGATTGTTGCTCAGATTGATTACCCTCATTAACTGGTTCATTATTAGCGTTTTCCATCTGATATCTATTTTATAGATACATAATTAGTATAAAGGAAATAATTCTATGTCACAATTTAATTGCACATAATCACATAAACGAATATACAAACAAAATTGTAACTTTTCTAATATTTCCTTATATCATGTTTCTATATACACCTGTTTTATTATTTATTTTACACATACTGATTTTACTATTACTTTTACACAACCACCGTTTCATAATCCCCTATCCTTTATCAGATGATGTTCTAATAACGGCGTTTCTTCTCGTCGTATTTCCAGGAGATTTGTCCCAAAGTCTCTTGGATTCTATTCCCAGCATCCATTTTGTCAAAATAATGAAGTTCAGTCCTATTCTTGTTACTTATTGGTAAATTTGGTAAAGGTTCTGGATGGTACTTAGGAAAAAGCCTATAGGGATGGTTTTGTAACAGTATTTCATTATCCAACCATTCGTCTATATTCCAGTTAATTGAAGAATTTGGAATAGATGGTTCTAAGTTCATAAAATTATTTTCATTAACAGGTTCAATAGTATCATCGTTTGCCATTATAAAATCTAGTTCTTCTTGAGATGGTAACTCTTCAATTTGCCTAGAGCTTTCCCCAATTTCCATTTTCTTAGGCTTAGGTTTCTCGAGAGGCAAAGCGTTAAATTCTATAGGTCCTTCTATGTCTGGAATATACCTATTAAAATCTCTGGAAACTTCTATTCTTACTGGATAGAGATTTAAATTCTGAAGGGCTTCCGACAAATCACTCATGCTATTTAACAAAATACACATAATTATTAAATCATACTAAAATTTTATAGAACAACTTTTTAAATAGTATTTCATATTACCAAAACAACTAAAAATTAAAACATACTAGGTTTTTATTTGTAATTTATTTATAAATTTTCTAGACTGTAGATAATAAAAATACTAAACTTTAAATCAGAATATTTAAAGATTTATATTTACTATTTACAGTGATTAACATATCAAAATCTATATACTAAATAAGTATGATGACTTAATTTATATATATTACTAGTCATTATCATGGTGGATATTGGTTAGTGCTGCCTTGTTTAAGCATAGGTGATCAGTCCATGCCTAACTAAGGCTAGGTTATCCAATATCTGCATTTGATAATAACCTTAGTATTTAAAAATAATCTTAATACTACTATTATTAATATATTATTATTAATAATAAAATTATTAATAATAAATAACTAAACAAAAATTTTAAATAAGAGTATACTTCAAACATAAAAAATATAATTTCTTTACCACAATATAGTAATACTATATTAGGTAATTCCATATATTAATCAAATAAATTTATAATATTTTTTTTTTCGATTAACGATGATAGAGCAACAAATATTACAATATATATAAAAATATGCCCATATTAAAATTAACAAATAGCCAGTTAATAAAACACATAATCATATAATAGTAATCAGGAAAAATTAAGTATTTCTAAATACTTAATTAGCTTAACCCAGTGGCTCTGATACCACCTTTTTCTGTCACGGCCCACGACCCGGTTTGACCCGTTTCAGGAGCCGCAGCAGAAAATACTGCGGTATTTATTTAATTGAGTTTTACAGCGGAAACAGGATCGCTTAAAGCTAAAATTTTTCCCCGATTATTTTATTTCACAATTCGGGATAAAATCCCGATAATTTACAATAGTAGGTTTTTACTATAAAAGCGTGATATTACAAAATCATTTCTTTATTTTATATTGAGCCACTATCTTAAGCTTGAAATGCTCCCCAGCACTTTTCCTGAATTACAACAGATCACCTGAAACATGTTTGAAAAAGGTTTTATCAGCGGGAAATACTGAGTGAATCATTCTATTTTGCATAATGATGCATAGTTATTAATTACAGCATAAGAGCGATTACAATGGCTTCTATCTTATTTTTATCTGGCATTCTGTCACAATGGTGACAAGTCACAATGGTGACGATGGTCATACCACTATTTAGATCAATGAACCTAAATAGTGACGATTATCCCTGTAGGTCAATGAACCTAACAGTGATGATCCCGAGTAGGTCAATGAACCTAACTGGGAGAAATTAGTAATGTGCACAATACCCCACTAACCAATAATTCAAGATATCCATGACTTAGTCCCTGTAATTATAACCTTGAAAATAATTTGAGGTATTGTAAAATATTTGATGAAATAACTCACAAACTGTGAGAAAAGAAGAATGACTCACAAACTGTGAGAAAAGGAGAATGACTCACATTGCAGATTTATATGGGCAGAGCCTGGCTTACTGATTAGCCTTTTATCCTAATTTCAATAACAAGCACACAATTTTGGAATTAGTAATCAATCCAGCATTTACGATAACTCACGAGATCAAATTCTCACAATGAATGTCAAAATGAAATACTTTGTCCATCGAATTAACGATGATCCATTGAATTAACAATGAACGACAAGGTATAATACTTTACCCATCGAATTAACGATGATCCGTTGAATTAACAACGAACGATAAAGTATAATACTTTACCTATCGAATTTAACGACAATCCGTCAAATTAATGACGAACGATAAAGTATAACCCTAATGTGGGCGGCACTTAAACATTCATTGGATATATTGATCGTCGGAAAATGAATCGTAGCAGCGATTGTGCTAATACCCTGTTCTGCAGCACCCCGCTACTCTTAATTAGTGTTTTGTGTGTGTTTGGAGAGTAATTGGACGATAACTCAGAGTGAATTTGAAGTTTGAACGTCGTTTTTGTGTCCAGAATCAAGTGCCAATGTTCTGTATTTATAGCTGTAATTTGGACATGCTAGCCTACCTGCTTGACATGCTAGCCTACCTGCTTGACATGCTAGCCTACCTGCTTGACATGCTAGCCTACCTGCTTGACATGCTAGCCTACCTGCTTGACATGCTAGCCTACCTGCTTGACATGCTAGCCTACCTGCTTGACATGCTAGCCTACCTGCTTGACATGCTAGCCTACCTGCTTGACATGCCTATGGACCGTAAGCAGTATCCCTTATGGTCCGTAAGGGACACCTAATCACTATAGACTTGCCACGTGTGGGACTAGCTCTGATAACTTGACACCTTCTGAAAAATTCGAAGTGGCCAGCACGTAATTGTAGATAATTATCAACTAGGGTTTCCTATTGGTCAAATTAATTTAATAATTATGACTTTTGATGAGAGTCGTTACACTTCTTCTTGCCTAGGTCCCCATTCAAACTTAACTAATTTACAGGTTAGCTTAGTTAATGGCACTACTATTTTGGAAAAATCTTTAATAAAGCGCCTATAATATCCAGCTAATCCTAAAAAGCTTCTAATTTCCATAGCTGTTTGTGGAACCTTCCATTTGGTAATTACCTCTATCTTAGCAGGATCTACGTGAATACCTTCGTGATTTACCATGTGTCCTAAAAATTGCACTTCTTGTAGCCAAAATTCACACTTCGAGAATTTGGCATAAAGCTTTTCTTTTCTTAACAAAGTTAAGAGTGCATGCAAGTGCTGACAATGCTCTTCCTGATTCTTGGAATAAATAAGTATATCGTCAATGAAGACAATTACAAATTTATCCAAATACGGTTTACAAATTCTATTCATCATGTCCATAAATGCTGCTGGAGCATTTGTTAACCCAAAGGGCATGACTGTAAACTCGTAATGAGCATACCTAGTTCTGAAAGCAGTTTTAGGTATGTCTTCTTCTTGTACCTTTAATTGATGATATCCGGAGCGTAAATCTATCTTAGAAAAGTATCTAGCTCCTTGAAGTTGATCAAACAAATCATCTATCCTGGGTAATGGGCATCGATTCTTAATTGTAACTTTATTCAATTCCCTATAATCGATACACATTCTCAGTGAACCATCCTTTTTCTTTACAAATAACACTGGTGCTCCCCATGGGGAGGAACTAGGTTGTATAAAACCTTTACTTAGTAATTCATCTAATTGCTTTTTCAATTCTAGCATTTCTGTGGGTGCTAACCGATAAGGTGCTTTGGCTATCGGTGTAGTTCCGGGAATTAGATGAATTATAAATTCTACTTCCCTGTCGGGTGGTAATCCTGGGAGTTCTTCCGGAAATACATCTGGGTATTCTGATACTACAGGAATCTCCTTAAGTTCTTTATCTTTAGTACTAATGATTACTGAAATCATATATACTATTCCTTGCTTTCGTTCATAACTAGCAACTTTCATTACTAAAATGAACTTCATGGGTTTACGTGGCTTATCTCCTGTAATCACGATCACTTCTCCGGTGGGTGCGCGAATTTCTATAGAGTTCTTATCACAAAGGATTCGAGCATGGTTGGCTACTAACCAATCCATTCATAACACAACATCGAATTCGGCTAATTTCATAGGTAACAAGTTTGCAGAAAATTTATGACCTGAAAGTTCTATTTCTACATTTTGCAAAACCTTATCTATTTTAACTGAATTCCCATCTGCCGTTTCGACTGTAAAAATTTTCCTAAGGTTGGTCAAAGGTAAATTAAGAGCTTGGCAGAATGAAGTATTGATAAAACTTTGGTTTGCACCAGAGTCAAATAATACTTTTGCGTAAACGTTGTGAACTAGGAACGTACCAGCTATCACATCAGGGATTAGCTCGGCTTCCTGAGTAGTCAACTGGAAGGCTCGAACATTCTTCTTGGTAGCTCTGTCGGCCGGTTTAGCTTTATTATCTGCTGGTTTAACCAATTTAGGGCATTCTGATTTGAAATGTCCTGTTTCTCCACAGTTATAGAAGACCCTTGTTTTCTTTCTGCAGTCTTCTTCACGATGGCCTACAACTTTGCAAAAGTTGCAGGTTATATTGCATTTTTCAAAATGTTTCTTTCTGCAATTCCTGCAGAATGAAGGAGTTGAAGATTGCCCCGTTCCTCTTTTCTTGAAGTTGTTATTATTACCCACACGAAACCCTTGGGTAATTTTCTGAGCCAGTTCCTTTTTCCTATTTTCATCTCTTGTACGTACCAGCTCGTCAGTTAGGGTGTTAGCTAATTCTATCGCATCGTCAATAGTGCGAGGTCTCGCAGCTTTAACGATATTACGGATTTCGCTAATTAATCCCCAAATATAGCGAGAAATAAGTACCGGTTCCGGCGAAGCCAGTGTTGGTACCACTCTAGCATATTCGAAGAATGTCGAAGTATATCCTCGACAGTCTACACCCATCATTCGATGGTTCAGGAACTTATTCGCCATTTGTTCCTTTTCATACTCGGGACAGAATTTTCTTTCCATCAAACTTTTAAATTCTTCCCAATTCATGGCATAGACCACATTTCTTCCTTTAGCTTGAAATAATGTATTCCACCATTCGAGCGCCCCTTCTTTAAACAGATGCGAGGTTACATCACTTTGTCTTCCTCGGCACATTTACTTATTGCAATTACTGCCTCGGTTTTCTCTAACCAACGCAGTGTAGCAGTTGCTCCTTCGTCTCCTGCAAACTCAACCGGTTTACAGGCAAGAAACTCTTTGTAAGTGCAACCAGGTGTTGCCGCTTTCATTTTCTTAAGGAGTGGAGCTTGCAATCCATCATTGTCGTTATTAATATGGTTGCCGCCTCCGTTTACACTATTGCTAAAGTTGTCGCCTTGTGTGCGTTTGCTAGGAATAATTTGTTGAGGTTCAACAGGTTTCTGGGCAGCAGCAAGGATTGCTGGAATAGCATTGGCTATTCCTTGAGCAACAATATTTTCTATATCTTGCTTAGTCATAAATTGATCATCCTGGTGTTGCTCAGATTGGTTAACCTCGTTAACTGGTTCATTATTAGCGTTTTCCACCTGATAATTAATATATATAATTTATTAGTATAGAGTAAATAACAATTATACACAAAACAATCATCCAAATTTCACAACAAACATATATATATCCAAAATTATCGATTCCTCGATTTCCCTTTTTATATATCATATTATGCATCCGTACACACTGTTATGTTACAAAGTTTTATTTTTATTTTACAGGATTATATATTTTTTTATTACTATTTTATTATTATTATGCAATCACAGTTACATTCCCACACCATCCCTTCTGCTGATATTTCAAAAACGACGCTCCCTCTCGTCGTACTTCCAGGAGATTTGCTCTCCCACCTCCCGAATCCTATTTCCTGCACCTATCAGTTCCTCGCCAAAATAGCGGAGTTCAGCTAAATTTTCATTGCTCATTGGTGGGTTTGGTATATGGGTCGAACTGAGGGAAAAAGGTATAAGGATTATTGAGGAGGTTTTGAAACTGCCAATCATTGGTCCACCATTCGTCCATTTCTCCTTGAGGTTGGGTATGGATTAAAGGTTCTGGGATGGCTGGTTCCAAATTTATTGGAAGTTGAGTTTCGGCAGGATAAGGAAAGAGGTTATTTTTGATAGGCCTAATGATATCACAGCTTGCCAATATGCGATCCAATTCCTCCTGCAATGGCAACTCCTCGACTTGCCTAGAACTTTCCCCAATTTCCATTTCTACTTGCCTGATATTTTCCTCAATCTCGATCCCTTTTCCTTTGTCATTAGGATTTTCTATTTTGGGAACTCTCCTAGTTGCTGTTTTCCTCCTGCGTACACGCCTCCAGCCTACGAATCTTCTTCTTTTCTTAGGCTTTGGTTTCTCCAGAGGTGGAGCGTGGAGTTCCATAGGTTCTTCCACATCGGGTATGTAACCAGTAAAGTCTTTGGAAACTTCTATTTTCACCGGATAGAGATTGAGATTCTGAAGGGCTTCGGATAACTCATTCATGCTGTTTAGCATATATGCAAAAATACTAAGTTAAAATTTTATAACAAAATTTCACAGATAACCTTCAAGTATTATTGCATACCGTGTGACTAATTTAATACAAAAGATAACTGAAAATTAAACATACTAGGGTTTATTGTAAACTTATTTATTTACTGGGTAAAGTTTCTGGCTTGTAGGTGATAAGGGTGCTAATACTGGGTCAGGGTATTTTAAAGATTTGCATTTACTGCTATAGTGGCTAGCATATAGAGATCTGCCCATTTTTCATCTAACTTGTCTTCCCATGGTGGGTTACTGCCTAATTTCTGGATTTCCTGATTAACTCTCACTTCTTTTGATTGAGATTTCTTTATTTTCTCTTGACTTTTCTTAATAATCAAACTTCTTTTATTAGGAGAAAGTGGTTTCTCATAATGGGCTTTACGAACAAATATTCCATCCTCAGTATCTACTGAGTATCTTGAGGATTTTGATGGGGATGAACTTCCCTTCTCTTTTGGTGAACTATCTAATTTAAGATAGATGTTTGAAAGCTTTTGCTTTCCCATACTGTAATTAACAAGTAGTCAGTTAATAAAACACATAATCACAAAATAGTAATCAGGACAATTAAGTATTTCTCAAATACTTAATTAGCTTAACTCAGTGGCTCTGATACCACCTTTTTCTGTCACGGCCCCCGGCCTAGTTTGACCTAGTTCAGGAGCCGCGGGACAGAAAATCTTGTGGTAATTATTTAATTGAGTTGACAGCGGAAGATTTTAGCAGGATCTTTTTAAAACTGAAAATGCCTGATTATTTTATTTTATAATTCGGAATAACCCCGTAATTTACAATCAAGGCGATTTCACTGGGAAACCCCTATTTTACAAAACATGTTTCTTTATTTATATTGAGCCACTTCCTTAAGCTTGTAGTGCTTCACGACACTTTTCCTGGATCACAACAGATCACCTGAAACATGTTTGAAAAAGGTTTTATCAGCGTGGAAATACTGGTGAATCATTCTTTTTACTATACCGACTTGTTGTTATAATTTACAGTTTTAAGAGCGATTACAATGTTTATACATATCACCCATCTACCCACGGTATTTATCACTCGACCACCTATTGGCTATCTCGTTGTCCAATGGTGTCTATGATTATGGTCATATCACCCCTTGGCTAACCCGTTGTCCAATGGTGACGGTTATCAAGTAATGTATACAAAACCCCACATACCGGCTGTAATTTGGAGATTACAAAGACTTAATCCCTGTAATTATAACTTTAAAAACAAACATGATTTTGAAATCAAATTTGGTAAAAAGAGAATGACTCACATTGCAGATTTATGCAGACAAAGTTTAGCCTACTGATTATCCTGATAACCTAATAACAATGCACACGAACTAGGAACTAATACATCATTTACGATAACTCACGAGATTAAACCCTCACAACAAATGACAATGTGCGATACTTAAACATCCATCGAATTCACGACGAATGACAAAGCATAACCCTAATGTGGGCAGCACTTAAACATCCATTGGGTAGTTTCAATCGATTGGACATTGAATCATAGCAGCTATCGAGTTAATACCCGGTATCGTAGCGACACCCCACTATTTTGAAAGTAAATTCAACTTTTGAGCAGTCTAATTTCGTTTTATTAAAATGATTTCGACACCAGAGGAATGCTCCTGATCCAACCTATTTATAGGTAAAATTTAGGGTTCACGTGGCCTGCGTGAACCTTGGCTCGATCTTTACGCTGCCCGCGTGGCCGCCTAGTCTACGCGTAGGTCTGATTGGTCATGATTAGGTATGCCAGCTGGTCAACACGTGGATCCGGAATACTTATCTGGTCAACCCAACATTGACGCGGCCCGCGTAAGCTTCCCTTAAGGCTTACGCGGCCCGCTTGAAACCCACAATTCTTGTTTTCTTGATTTTTGACATGGATTAGGGTTTCAGGGGTCCGGGTTTTCACTTATGGGTAAAGTTGGGACATTTTTTGAGAGTCCTTACAGTAGTTCTCCCACTCCGACGCTATACAATTATAACTTTCAGCGGCTTTTCACGCGACTGGTTAACGACGAACGATCAGGTACATATTATATTAGTTTACATACATTCATCCATACATATATACATACAAACATTACAAATCATTGTATTCAATTTTTTTCAGATGTTCTGGATTATTTGTATGATGTGTGGCTGAAAGATTATAAAGAAAAGTTCGTTTCACCTTGGACTAACACAGTCCCCAATTTTGGTCAACATACAACCAACAGAGTTGAAAGCCAGCATTCTAAGTTTAAGAGATACATTAAAGGGCCAAACAACTCGCTCCATAGACTTGTGTGTCTTGTTGGCAAAGTTGTAGAGTCACAAAAGATACAAATAAAACTTAGTTTTCAGGAGAGCAGGTCCGTGCAAATGGGGGACCACAGATTTCCATTTTTTGACAACCTACGCGGTAATGTTTCCCAAAAAGCCTTTGTGTTTTTGGTTGTCGAGAGGAAGAAGCTACATGCGTTGAGGGTAGTAGGGGGACTTGTGGCCACCAGCTTTCTACGGGTTGTGGGTTGCCATGTGCTTGTCAGATGGAGTGGTGGGAAAATACAGGTAACATAACAACTATAACATATGCTTCGATCCATAGAATATAATTATCATTATACTTCATGTTTTAACAATGATTCTTGAAAAACAGATTGCAAAATTCCACTTGCCGCGATAGACAAATTCTGGACAAAACTTGATTTTTCGACAGAAAAACTTAATCAAGACGAGTGTAATATTCAGGCGGAAATGGATAGACTCACACAACAACTACAGACACAGCCACCTCTAGTGTTAAAAAGTATGTTGTCGAAGATGAAAGCGGTGTTGAATTCAAGTATGACTGACCATCAACCGCCTGAGGTACAACAAGATACCTGGGGGCGCCCAACTACGAAAGCAAAACAACAAAAGAATGAAGACCTTGCGAGACGTAAAGATAAACAACCTGAATCACAGAGGAACGACTACACTCAAAAGCCAAATGTGCGACGTCGTCGTTCAAAGAAAAACAAAGAAGAAAAAAATATACTTCCGATTATAGATAAAGACTTTCCACTGTTGGCCGGGCACAGGTACATACGTATATACATACATATATTTAGAATTCTTTTTCAATTTTTTATTTTTTAATATTTTTTAGTTTTTTTTTTTTTTTTTTTTTGCCAATTATAGGTACCAAAACATGATCGAGCATTTTAAGGATTGGCTTCCATCTAGCTATCGGAGATACATAACACATATCGAAGATGCCCAGCCGGACGGTAACTGTGGGTTTCGATCCATAGCTATGGGTTTGGGGTATGACCAGAAACAGTGTAAGTGGGTCCGCCAAGAGCTGCTCGACGAGATGTTCATTAACAAAAAGCGTTGGGGGCATATACTCGAATCATTGGACAAGGGATGTTACGAAAATGTGTATTGATCGATAAATTGGTTAAATGTTGAACCTGCACCTATGGCATGCTGGATGTTGTTGCCCTACAAAGGGTTGTTGGTGGCTCAAAAATTTGTGGTGATTGTTCAACATTTAAGCAACGGTGTTTGTCAAACTTACTTCCCGATGTTCGATGGACCGCATGTTTACCCGAACCATTTCATTTTAACGATTGCTTATGTCGAAGATAGCCATTTCATCATGGTTAAGTTAGCGGATGATAGCCCGATTCCAGTACCAAATGGACTTTGGAATATATACCGAAGTATGGAAGCTATGGAATGGGAGACAATGTACATGTCTCGTATTACACAGGGTAGGTGATGTCTGTCGTTATGGACATGCAAAAACCAACTAAACTATGTAGATAGGATAAGTCGGATATCGAACCAGAGGAGGATTGTGGAAAGTGTTGTAATGAAAAGTTTCAATTAACTACTACAGAATTGACAAATCAGTTTGTTTGATTGTGAGAAATAACTAAATTAACGAACAAAAATTGAGATTTAAATCACTAGGAGAGAAGATGGTTCCTCCAGATTTCAGGTTTTACAGCTAGATTCAATTATGTGTTTAACCGAAACACTCACATAGACATAAGTGTTTAAACTTAATTCACCAATTGTGATAACCAACGACTAAGTACTCCGGTCAATACATAACGGGAGGTTATCGAATGATTATCAATTACAATTACAAACCCTAACCCCATGTCAAATATATCCCAATTACTAGAACTCTCGGGAACTGAATGCTTAGAAATTAAGGTTTAAATAAATGCAATTGTTTACAACCAATAAATCAAATTAAGGTGAAAAGCATCGAATGCTTAGATCACCAAGTTAAAACGATTGTCACAAACACATAAAATTATCCAACTTACAAAAACCCTCCATCCGGAGGAAACCACTAAGAAACTAGCCGCTCATGTTGAAGATTGATCGTCAAAGGCTCGAATCACGGTTGAAACCCTGTGAGGTAGCTGCCTCCTTCTCTCCGTCGAAGATGATGTTATCTGATGTTTTCCTCTTTTAAAATAATAATACCCTCAAAAGTCCAACTAGGCTGCCAATGCCTTAGAGTTCGGCCCATGTGCCAATTATTCCCTCCAAAGTCTACATAGGGCTGCTCTAATTCGTATCTCATGTCTGCGGCCCACTATGGATATTGAATTAATTAAAACCAAACCTCCTCTCTATTCACGTGAATCATGATGATGTTGTTTAACATTAATTGCCTCCACATGATTTCTGTTGCATTATGATGAGATTGTTAATATTGTTCTCTTTTGATGTTGCCGCCCCCAAGTGCAACCGAAGTCTTTTGTTTTAATGTTGATGATGTGATGCCTCCTCATATGTCAGCCGTCACCTCCTCATTGTGTGTGAATGTATATGTTGTGTGTGTTGTTTGATTAAACTCACATGCTGCCCTTCTCCAAGTCAGAATGACGATGAGTATTGATGATATTTGTGTTGTTGACTTTCGATCCTTGTGCCTCTCCTATCGATCCCTTCAAGTCTTTTTAAACCATTTAACAATTCATTCATGCGCTAATATGTTCAACCTGCCGTAGCCTACGTGTGAAAATCGTAGTTTACGGTTCATACTTTCTGTTGTAATCAGACACTTCTACCCGTAAGCCACACTCCTCACACACCCAACTTTCATTTAATTACCACTCAGCCCCTGGACTTCAATATTATGCGTATCTTATGATTTGAAGTCATTTTATCACCCGAACAAGTACCTAGCAACATGATATGTCCCGGTTAACATCCATGGGTGTTCCGCTTCATCACCAAGCATCCTAACTTCACCATTTTAAGCTGATTAACCTGTAACACGAGAAATACGCGTAGTTATCACATTCGAAACACTTAACCGCTTAAAACACAATACGATACGTATTTTAACACACTTAACGCTCTTGTTTTGCAACCTCCATCAGTAGGGCGTTACTACGTAGTAATAGAACTCGACAAAAAGAAGTTATTGACTTGTGTTAGGTGTAGCATCCGTGAAACATAGTGTACGCAACGAATTTATTAATGTTTCTCTTTAATATAATTTAAATATATTGTAACATCCGTCAAATATAGTGTACGCAACAATTTTTTTATAATTTTTTTTAATTAAAGTGCTTCATATAAAAGAAAGGAGTACAAAATAAATAAATAAAAAACTATTGTTTTAAAGGGATTTAAAATTGTTGACTCAAACTAAAAATAAAAATAAAATATGTTATTGTTTTTTTTAATAAAAGGAATTAATTTTAATATAAATAAATGAATAATAAAAAATGTCAAAAAATGCAAAAAACCGGCCATAAACCAGGTTCAACGCGGCTCGAACTCGTGACCTCCCAGTTAAATGCACCCGTCCCTTCCACTGGTACAAGTGTCTCACCCATTGATTATCCCGATTATTATTTCTCATATACTAAGTTTCATAGATTCAAAATTCAAAAAGGAAAGTACAACTCCTATACGTCGCTCATTGAACCATACGGGTCTCATTGAACACAAACACTTTCCCAACTTCAATAAAGGGGTAACATAGATCTAAAATTTGAAAACTCACACACTAAAACACCAAGAACACACACACAAACGCTCTGGACCACACGATTTTCACAAGACAAACTCTGGACCACACGATGAAGGTTAGTTTGTATTCCAAATTTTATTGCTTAATCTTCAACCTTTTTTTTATTTTTTGGTTTTATTTCTGCCGTTTGTGGTGGTGTTGGGTTTGACGGTGGTTGGGGATTGACGGTGGTGGGTGATTGACGGCGGTGGGGGATTGGTGGCGGTGAGGATTGACGGCGGTGGGGGATAGACTGTGGTGGGGAATGACGGCGGTGGTGATTGACGGCGGTGGTGGTGGTGGTGGTGGCTCTGGTGGTGGCTGTGGTGGTGGTGGTGGTTGTGGTGGTGGTGGGGATTGACGGCTGTGGTTGTGGTGGTGGGGATTGACGGCTGTGGTCGTGGTGGTTGTTGTGGTGGTGGTTAGGCGGGTGTGGTGGTGGCTGTAGTGGTGGTTAGGCGGGTGTGGTGGTGGCTGTGGTGGTAGTGGTGGTGGTGGTGGTTACGCGGGTGTGGTGGTGGCTGTGGTAGCGTAACCCTACCCGACCCCGGCCCGACACGTTTGCCGGGTCTAGACTTATATCATCATTTTTTTTAAATGTGCATATGTTATTTTTATTATTATATTTATTATTTTTAATAATATATTTTCGGATGTCGGGTCTAATGCTATAATTGTATGTTTTATTAACAGGATATCGAAAGTCGGTGTTTTGATGGTGGTGTAGCGTAATCCTTATGGAGAAGTACACTGCGTTCATATTTCAGATTCAAATGCTTAACTGCGTTCGTATTCCAGATTCATGCACCGGAACGTCCACCAACGACAATGCTTATGCACCCACAATCTGTGACGGTGGAAGTAGATATTTACCGGTGACTTTGAGGGTGAACTGGAATGTTCTTCCACCTCCACCAACGATAATGCTTCTGCGTTAGCAACCTCGAGGGAGAACTCCTTCTGTATGGATTGGTTCTTCATGCTGTGGAACCAGTTACTGAGAATTCTTCTGCAACAACGAGGGAGCGCCAGATCAGGTCGGAGGTTCTTCATGAGGTAATGGGGAAGCGGAAAGCACGTTTACCGTGGAACGCATCCTTAAACTTGATAGCAATAATATGGTGACCGAATAGAGATCTGAATAACCGATACAGTTTCCAAGAATTTAAGAATATGTAACAGTTAGCGATTTAGGGTTTAGGGTTTAATCGTTACATTTTGTATTAAAATGACATGTTTTGTGTATTAATATAAAACGATGTTTCGTGTATTTATTGCGTTATGGTTAATAAATGACAAGTGAAAAATAATTAAAGACATAATAATAATTGATAAATAAAGTTTGACATTTTATAATACACAAAATTCATTTCATAAAATATCGTCATGGGTCAAAGACCCTACCCGACCCCCGGCCTGACCCGTTTCCCAGGACTAGATATAACATCGTTTTTTTTAAATGTGCATATGTTTATTATTATTATTATTATTTGTTATTATTATTATTATTATTATTATTATTATTATTTATTACTATTATTATTATTGTTATTATTATTATTATTGGTCAATGAGCAACTGAATATGTGCATATGCTTTATTATTATTACTATTATTATTATTATTATTATTATTATTATTATTATTATTATTATTATTATTATTATTATTATTATTATTATTATTATTATTATACGATACGTCGGGCCAAAACGTATTTAAGCAATGGTGTTTGTCAAACTTACTTCCCGTTGGTTCGATGGTCCAGAGGTTTACCCGAACCATTCCATTTTATCGATCGCTTATGTCGAAGGTGTCTATTTCATCATTGCTAAGTTAACGGGATGATTGCCCGATGTCGGCACGAAATGGACTTTGAAATACCTCACCGACGTATAGAAGCTATGGAATGAGTGACAATGTACATGTATCGTATTACACAGGGTAGGGCGTTAGTAGATAGTAATAGAACTTCACGAAAAAGAATTTGTTAACTTGGAAAAGGTGTAACATCCGTGAAATATAGTGTATGCAACAATTTAAAAAAAAATAATATTAATTAGGGTGTTTTATAACATAAAAACCCTTAATTACCACATAAAATTTAAAAAAAATTAATTTCATATGGGTCATATAGGGCAATGAGACCCATATACAACTCCTATAAGGTGCTCATTTACCAATAAGCCTCTTCTGGTTGACACCTTATGAGTGTCTCATTGACCAATAAGCCTCTCCTGGTGTTGTTATTATTTATTATTTATTATTTATTATTATTATTTATTAATATTATTTATTATTACTTTAATAAAATTATTATTTATTATTAATATTTATTATTTATTATTAACTATTATTATATATTATTGTTATTGTTATTGTTATTATTTATTGTTGTTATTATTATTATTTATTATTATTGTTATTATTTATTATTATTATTATTGTTATTATTATTAATATTATTATTATTTATTATTATTGTTATTAATGTTATTATTATTATTTATTATTTATTATTATTGTTATTATTTTTATTATTATTATTTATTATTAATTTAATAAATTTTCGGTTATAATTAATTTAATAAATTTTTCTGTTTTAATTAATTTAATAAATTTTTAGTTTTAATTAATTTAATAAATTTTCTGTTATAATTAATTTAATAAATTTTTTGGTTTTAATTAATTTAATACATTTTCTGTTATAATTAATTTAATTAATTTTTGGTTTTAATTAATTTAATAAATTTTCCGTTATAATTAATTTAATAAATTTTTCGGTTTTAATTAATTTAATAAGTTTTCTGTTATAATTAATTTAATAAATTTTTCGGTTTTAATTAAGATTAAAAAGGAAAAAAACCCAAAAAAATGCAAAAAACCGCCTCTAAACCCGGATCGAACTCGTGACCTTTCCCTTAAATGCACCCGTCCCTTCCACTGGGACAAGTGTCTCACCCATTAATCTTTCCGATTATTAATTTTCTTATGCTTATTTCTAGAGATTAAAAAAGAAAAAAATCTATCCACCCCTTATTGCCTTATACGCCCCTCATTGATTCAAAAACTACTTTTCAACTTTGACCAAATAGAGACCAGATCTAAAAGTTAACCCCACACACACACTAAAACACCAAGAGAACACACACTGCCTCTCTCGTATCGCTCGATCCAAACGTATCAACCTATACAGTGCATATTTTCATAAAAGGTTAGTGTATTATTTCATATTTCCTTTGTCTATTTTTGTTTTTTTTTTAATTTTGGCCGGTGGTGGGTTGTAAAGGTTGACCGGATAAGTTGGGGATGGTGATAAAGGTGTCACCGGAATAGTTGGGGATGGTGATAAAGGTGTCACCGGAATAGTTTTTATAGAAAGTCCTTCTTGTCCTTCACTTTGTTAAACTTTGGCAGGAATCTCGCCGGAATAGTTGGGGATGGTGATAAAGGTGTCACCGGAATAGTTTTTTTTTTGTTAATTTTGGCCGGAATCTCGCCGGTAAAGCAGTTTTGGCCGGTAAAATGTTTAATACAAATCTTAAATTTAAACATTAAAATTGTAAAAAGTTTTTATAGAAATTATTTTGTTTTCTAAATTTATTTAATGTTTCTGTAAAAAATGTAGGTTATAAAAAAAGTTTTTATAGAATTTTTTTTGTTTTCTAAATTTATTTAATATTTCTGTAAAAAAAATGTAAGTTATAAAAAAAATTAACTCGAAAGGTTTATTGAAGAATAATGTGTTACAAATAAAATAAACGATTAGTTATTTAGTTATGTCTTATTTGGCGTGAAGTGTTGATTATTCGGGTGTTATTTGGTATTGTTTGTCGATTATTTAGATGTTAATTTGTTAGAAACTTTTTCGACTATTTAGGCGTTAATTTAGTTAAGGTGGGTCGGATGTGGTGGTGGTGTTGGGTCGGCTATACAATTCGTTACTAAAATTATTACAAGTTTATAAAAATTGTAAAAAGTTTATAATATGACACGTATTATATATTAATTTTTGCAGATATGTCATCAGACGAGGAGGAGTTTGCTGCGGCACAGGTGCCTGGATTCGATGAGATGGCCGGGGGTGATTGTTTGGGTATTTCCTATATGGACTACCCGAACAATTCTAGGGAGTATAAACGTTTTAACAGGTTGCGAGAAATGAAGGTGGGTCGGCAGAGGGCGTTGTCATGGGAGGCTTTACGGGAGGTCGGGGAGGAGGAGAGAGCCCGGGGTTTGTTCAGGGAGAATTCCCCGTGGGATCGCATGTTTTCGGTGGCGACTGGGCCGTCTTATAGGACCATGTTGGTGGAGTTCCTGTCCACATTCGTGTTTCATCCACGACCGGCTGACCGGCCCAATTCGGATATGGACGATCCGAACGTGGAAGCACCGCCTCCCGAGGTATCTTTCTGTTTGTTCGGGCAGTGATGTGCGTGAAGTGTGTTATGGTTTTAATGTTTATTTTAAGCCCTTTTACACTTTCTTTAGTCAAGTTTTAAATTTATAAAACACGATATTTACTAACACTAAACACACATATGGGCAAGTGCACCCATCGTGAGCGTAGTATAGTGTTGGTAAGATACCGAGGTCGTCCAAGGACACAAGAGCTTTTAGTACCGGTTTATCCTCAACGTCTAATCAAACCAAAAAAAGTTTAGAAAAATGTTTTAAACTAAGAAAAATAAAAACTAACTAAAATGCTGAAAAATAAAAATAAAAATAAAACAGATAGACAAGATGAATCACTTGGTTCCGACTCGTGTTTAGTGTAACCTTTGATTATTTTCGCACTTTTGCACTATTTAAGAGATTATCTTAGTTATTGTAGTAGGCCCCTCTTTTGAAGGTGACGTTACCCTCAACCCAGTAGTTTGAGTCAGCAAGGATACAATCCTAAAGGGTCGGATTATTGAAAGATAATTAATTAAGTTATTAATGCATATTGTGGTAGGCCCCTCTTTTGAAGGTGGCGTTACCCTCGGCTAAGTAGTCTGAGTCAGCAAGGATACAATCCTAAGTAGCCGGGTTAAAGTATTAATAGTAGTTTAACTTATGATGGGATCAAAGAGTTTGGACCCCCGCCATCCAATACCGTTAAGTATTGAAGGAGGTCCTACTAAATTTGACCCAGGTCCTTTGCAGGATCTATACACTGAACAATGGTAAGACTCTTACCAAACCGTTCCCTTAACCCCCGACCAGGTAGCCAACATACCTCCATATAGACCGTGGAGATATGAATGGTGAAAATCTTTTATTTTATATAGACAGTAAAATAATGCCAAGACACCACGGACAAACGATAAGGAAGAATCACCTTCAACATAAGAAACTAGTTATTAAAGTCATTAATACATAACCAATTAAAAAGTGCGAAAAGATTAAAAATAAAAAGTATTACACTAGACACTTTGTCTTCACCAAGTGATGTAAGAGACTTAGGCAAACATGGCCTTGATTGTCAAGAACTCTTACGATCAATCTTGGATCCCGAGACGACTCACACACTCTATGATGGACAATGGATGATGGTGGTGGATGATGGTGTTATGGTGGTGGTGGGTGGTGGGTGAAGTGTGAGAGAGGTGATGTGCCAAGGGATGGTTTGAGCTTGAGCCAAGCACTCCTATTTATAGGCTGAATAGAAGCTCGGGCACGGCCCCGTGTCCACATCCTTCTCTTTCTTCATTAATTGCTCTTGTCTTTATTAGTTGACCACGGCCCCGTGTCCGCTGGGCACGACCCTGTGTGCAGAAGCATATCTGTACTATCAAGATTTGCCTGGATTCTGCGAATCTTATAGTTGACCACGACCCCGTGTCCGCTGAGCACGACCCCGTGGTGGGCGATGGAAGCTTCTACAACTTTGTCTTTTATGCTGATACTTGGGCACGCCCCCGTGCTCACTGAGCACGGGGCGTGTTCAACCTCCTGTTTTCTTGTTTTGCTTGGGAAGATGCTTTCGGGGAGGTCGGGCATGCCACGTTTATTCCTTTTCTTGTATTTATGTTAGATTTAGCTGCTTTTTTGCTTCTTATGTTAATTTGAGCTCATTTAATCCTGAAAATACAAAAGGAAGACAAAAACACACTTTTTTCAACATTAGTACTAAAAAAGGGTTAGTTTTATGCCACAATTGATGTAATTTATATGTTGCATTTTGCACACATCAAATACCCCCACACTTAAATCTTTGCTTGTCCTCAAGCAAAACTCTTTATAATGTGGCTTTACACTCCCAAATGGAATTGGTAGAAAAGAAGGTTTTTGGGCTTGTCATAGAGTGTCGGGATTTCCAAGATCCTTTATTTAGTTTTATTTTTATTTATTTACAATCTTATTCGTCATGATTTATTCAAAACTTTTCATAAGATAAATTACTTATTAGGGCATAACATGCCTCTTTAAAATTCTATTTATATACAAGTTCACATACCTCACGGGGGATCACTCAACACTCGGCCGAAGATGTATTTTAGTAAATCACTCGAGAGCGGCATGGAACTTACTCCTACCATAGGCTTGCCAAGCAATCAATCCTCCTCCTTTTTAACTATAAACCTTTGTAAATATCAAGAGGACTTTTGGGTGAAGGGTTAGACTAGGGTTAAAGGTAGGTGGTTGGATTAGTGGTTAGTGGTTAGTAGAAAAGGGCGAAAAAGCGTAAAAAGCGTCGGTTTTCGAAAGACTTTTTTTTTTTGAAAATTTTAATTTGATGAAGCTATTATTCAAACAAAGTTATTTTTGATGAACTTGTTTGTTTATTTCTTTTGCTTCATCAACAAAACAATTTTTTTTATTTTTTTTTCTTTTCAAAGTCAAATGAAAAACCGAGCTTGTTACTAAAACAAAGGGTTAAAAATAAAAAGGTTTTGGTGGGTGAAAGGGTGTTTGGTTTGGGTTAAGAAATGAAAAGGTTTAGGCTCAAAGGGGTTAACTATGGGGATTTTGGGTAGGTGGTAAAAAAAAGAAAATAATGGTGTAGAAATAAAAAGGGTTAGTCCTAATGCCTCCATCATTTACTTACTCGGGTTTAAGTTGGTAAGGACCGGGAATGTATCGTCGTGTCAAGTTCTAGAGTTGTAAGAACCAAGCGGCTATTCACACAAGAAACGAAAAATGGGCATTTACTTTAAAGATATGTATTTGTGTGTTCAATAAAGGCTCAAAACTCACTTTTGTGGGAATGGTTTTTTATGTGATCAAGTATATATAATTAAATTTTAACTAAGCTTGTTATGCCTTTTCATAATTTTCTTATGTTGGTTCTTTTTAGCACGACGTTATCGGTTGTAAATTTGTAAAAATATAACCTTTTTAGAATTTTGAAATTCCCAAATTAAACCTAGACAAGTAAAAAAATGAAATTTTTTGAAAAAAAATTTGGGGTGATTAGCGGTTCCAATAGAGTTTTGTGTAAGGCTTGTTTTTAGGACTTGCAAGATTCAAGGTTTTAGCATACCCCCCACACTTAAATTACATATTGTCCTCAATGTGTCCCAAAAATAAGTTTTTAGGTTGATTGAATGTGTAAAGGGTGTGAAAAAAAAACAAAAATTTGTGTTACTGGGCGCTGGACACGGCCCCGTGTTGTCCGGGCACGGCCCCGTGTTCAAGTGCCAGTAACAAAAATTAAACAAAAGAAACAGAAGTCTGGAAACGGGGGCGTGTTGGGTGAACACAGCCCGTGTCTAGTTTACCTGAACTGGGTCATTTCTGCAGACTGTGCAACACGGGGCCGTGTTGGGCGGACACGGCCCGTGCTGAGCTTACTGTTAATGAAGAAAATTGTCGGATGGCCCTGTTTTCCTGCATGGGGTGCTGGTTCAAGTTTTCCTTGTATCCTTTGCCATCCTGAGTGTATTTTGTTTGTTCCAACACCATCCAAACACCAAATTAACTAAAATCATCATTTTTTAAGTCATAGAGAGAATTACATAATAGTCCTAGAAAATTGAAAATAAAGCAGAAAATAAAAGTTAAAGGTCCTAAATTAAATAGGTCAAGTGATACGTAAAATCATCCTAAGGAGTTCTACTTCTACAATAAGAACCAAAATTCCGGAAATAGTCTTCCGGTATCTAAAAGTCTTGTAGAACTCCGAACCGAGGGGCGTTTAAAGCCATTCTTCTATCTTTCTTGGGAGGAAGAAGGCAGCGTCATTCTCTTCAACATCTTGTGGAGGAGGAGCGACACCGACCGGAATCCCTTGTAGCACTTCCCGAGGGGGCTCCGGATGCATCGCGTACCACTCGGCCGGTATGATGACTTCAGGAACCACATTCCATGCCCTTTGGGTAATGATTGGTACCAAAGGAGGAGAAGCGAGAATGTTCAACCTTTGGTGCAAAAGCTTGACCTCTCGAAGACATCCCTCTAGTCCCACCGTCAAATGATTAATACGGTCAACCAATGCCTCTTCCACCCCTGTCATTTCATCAAGGGCCTCTCTTAGGGCGTAAACATAGTTTACAAGAGAATCTTCAACCGTTGATGACCTTCTCCCTTGGCGGTTGTTTCTGGAGTGTGATGAAGATGTTCCGCTAGTTCTGCTCGCCATTCTGAGAAAACAAACCGAGAAGAGTTCAACTTTATGAAGTCAGTATTTCGGACACGGCCCCGTGTTCAAATGTCTACAGATTTTTAGGACAAGGGATCTTGGGGTTTTAATTTGTTTTTATGATGTTTAAAACGTTTTTAAGCAGAAACAACTCAAAACATTGTTGTAGAACTTATTTTTAACAAGATCCCATGAATAAAAATCTAACAAACATCTCACTAAAGCTTGAAATTATGGAGATTTCAAGTTCTAATGGAAGCATGAAGAAGATGGAAGTGGATAAAAGAGGAAAGGACAAGAAGGGTGTTGAGAAACTTCTTTTAGAAAATACCTAGGATGGTATGTGAGAATATTCTCCAAATCTCTGTCCCTTGAATGGTCCAAATGTGCAGGATTTTTTGCTGCATTTATAGAAAACGACAGTACGCTGCACACGGCCTCGTGTCGGCTGGACACGGCCCCGTGTTCAGGGGAATCCTGACACATTTTGTCCGTATTCAGACACGAAATCAGATGAGAATCTTTGAGTGGACACGGGGGCGTGTTGACCTGGACACGGCCCCGTGTCTAGAAGCTGTCTTATGGAGTTTGCCTATTTTTAAGGAACTTTTCCGGATCGGGCGGTTCCTTACTGGATGGAACAACCCCAAAGTGCCTAAGATACCTTAATTGTTCTAGATTGAGACGAGAACGCAAGAGGTTGTCGGTGAGGGTGATTCCTATGCTATATGTAGGTGGACAAGTCCAACCCTTTCCCGGGCTCTCGTTAAAGAAGGTGTATGCCGAATCGCTCAGGTCTATATATGCATCGAACGAAGTCGATGGGGAGTCCTTCACGGCACAATCGGCACAGGGACGACTATCGCTCAAGTCCTCACTAGAGTTAGAAGTATCGCCAGGGACAACGAAGTTGTTTGAATGCGATTCCAACACTTCTTCTTGGTTATTATTTTGAGATAAATTATTGAAATCTATCCTAAGTTCTTTTAACCAATTAAGAATTAGATCTTCTAATTGAAATAGTTCATCAAGAAGCATTTCTCCTAGAAAATCTGGTTGGGAGCATTCGAGGGAGAGATAGGGATTATTTTTACTTTCGCCCCTCTTAAGGATATAAGGAAACGATGGGTCTATATAGAAGGGCTTATAATTTAGAAAATAACATTCTAATTTCTCATGGGTACCACTACATAATTGACACCACGTACCATAAGAGTGCCGAAAGTAAAAAGTATTAGTATCACTCATGTTTGTGTCAGAAATTACCAACCGTCGGGATCTTACGGTTCTGTTTTCAGTAACTGACTCTTGGGCACGGGGCGTGTTGAGTGGGCACGACCCCGTGTTCAGCTTACTGTCTGACTTAAAACAGGATTGCCAGTTCCAATGATTGGGCACGGGGCGTGTTCAGCGGGCACGGCCCGTGCTGAGTTCTGCAGAAGCTGAAAAACTAAGAAAAAATCCTAAAAAAATAGAAAAATAAGAAAAACGATTAGGCCGTTGATTCCTAACTTTCTTAAAATCCTTGTGTCCCCGGCAACGGCGCCAAAAACTTGATGTGCGTGAAGTGTGTTATGGTTTTAATGTTTATTTTAAGCCCTTTTACACTTTCTTTAGTCAAGTTTTAAATTTATAAAACACGATATTTACTAACACTAAACACACATATGGGCAAGTGCACCCATCGTGAGCGTAGTATAGTGTTGGTAAGATACCGAGGTCGTCCAAGGACACAAGAGCTTTTAGTACCGGTTTATCCTCAACGTCTAATCAAACCAAAAAAAGTTTAGAAAAATGTTTTAAACTAAGAAAAATAAAAACTAACTAAAATGCTGAAAAATAAAAATAAAACAGATAGACAAGATGAATCACTTGGTTTCGACTCGTGTTTAGTGTAACCTTTGCAGGATCTATACACTGAACAATGGCAAGACTCTTACCAAACCGTTCCCTTAACCCCCGACCAGGTAGCCAACATACCTTCATATAGACCGTGGTGATATGAATGGTGAAAATCTTTTATTTTATATAGACAGTAAAATAATGCCAAGACACCACGAACAAACGATAAGGAAAAATCACCTTCAACATAAGAAAACTAGTTATTAAAGTCATTAATACATAACCAATTAAAAAGTGCGAAAATATTAAAAATAAAAAGTATTACACTAGACACTTTGTCTTCACCAAGTGATGTAAGAGACTTAGGCAAACATGGCCTTGATTGTCAAGAACTCTTACGATCAATATTGGATCCTGAGACGACTCACACACTCTATGATGGACAATGGATGATGGTGGTGGATGATGGTGTTATGGTGGTGGTGGGTGGTGGGTGAAGTGTGAGAGAGGTGGTGTGCCAAGGGATGGTTTGAGCTTGAGCCAAGCACTCCTATTTAAAGGCTGAACAGAAGCTCGGGCACGGCCCCGTGTCCAGTGGTCACGGCCCCGTGTCCACATCCTTCTCTTTCTTCATTAATTGCTCTTGTCTTTATTAGTTGACCACGGCCCCGTGTCCGCTGGGCACGACCCCGTGTGCAGAAGCATATCTGTACTATCAAGATTTTCCTGGATTCTGCGAATCTTATAGTTGACCACGACCCCGTGTCCGCTGAGCACGGCCCCGTGGTGGGCGATGGAAGCTTCTACAACTTTGTCTTTTATGCTGATACTTGGGCACGCCCCCGTGCTCACTGAGCATGGGGCGTGTTCAACCTCCTGTTTTCTTGTTTTGCTTGGGAAGATACTTTCGGGGAGGTCGGGCATGCCACGTTTATTCCTTTTCTTGTATTTATGTTAGATTTAGCTGCCTTTTTGCTTCTTTTGTTAATTTGAGCTCATTTAATCCTGAAAATACAAAAGGAAGACAAAAACACACTTTTTCCAACATTAGTACAAAAAAAGGGTTAGTTTTATGCCACAATTGATGTAATTTATATGTTGCATTTTGCACACATCAGGCAGCGACAAAATTGGTGGCTGCGTCAGTTTGCTGTTGCCACCGGGTTCTATACCGATTATGAGTTGGTTCAGGACATCTATACCACCGCGATTTGGGCTATGCCTGATGATTAGTTGTTTGCTTGGTGGCCCACTCTATGTCCTGGACCCTTCGGTAAGAAGGCCCGAGTTTCTGCGATTCTTGACCCACTCGTTCGCTACATACACCGCTGCATTGCCACATCGATCTCTGCGCGTGGCAAAAGCAACGAGTGGGTCACGAAGGTGGATCTTTTCTTTCTGTACTGCTTATATACGGGCACCCCGTGCTCCCCCCATCGCTGGCTGGCGGAGTATTTCAATTGGAGGGGCGTTTATCACGTGTATTGCCCAGCATTGCGGTCTGTATTACCCATTCCTGGAGGATATGCCGGCCCCAGCACCACACGAGCCCTTAGATCTTATGACGATGAGAGGGATGAAGATTGCGGTGAACTTTCTGGATATCGGGCATCGGTTTGTTGACGATCACCAACAGATTTATGAACCCCAACCGATAGTCCACCAGGCACTGCTCGAGGCTGGGGAGGTGGAGATGCCGCATATTGCCGATGTGCCTGCTATGGATGGAGACATGGAGCCTCAGGTTGACCAGGGGCATCCGCAGGAGCCGCCACAGTTTCCATAATGCGTTTATCATGCAGTGCGGTTGCCTCAGTCCACCCAACGTCTCCTTGAGAGGCTGGTGGCGGGTCCGGATGGTATGATGGCGAGCTGGACACAACAGTTTCAGCGGATGGACAGGCGGATGGACCGGATGGAGGATTTGATGGAGTGGGTGATGGCTAGTGAGGCCGAGAGACGTACCCAGGCGGGGTTGCCGGTTCGACCCCCGCCACATCCACGAGTGTATCCGGGTTTCGACATGGAGGCAGGTCCGTCCGGGACGCAAGCAGGTGGTGGGGATGATTCTGACGACAGCGATGAGGAGATGGAGGATTAGTATTTGTATTTGTTAGGTGAACTTTATTTTGTTAAACATTTGTGGGCATGTATGAAAAAATATTTATTTCTTTTCGTTTATTTTTGTATGTTTAAACATTTGTAACTTGATGAATGTTTGTTCGTTTTGTTATTAATGCTTAGTTATTTATGCTTAGTCGACTTATTATAAAAAACAACATTTTTTTTAAAAAACTTAGTATATATAATAACAATAAAAAATAACAAGACAAACAACACAATATTCGATTACATTTTTTTAAAAACTTAATATATATAAAAAACGACATTTATAACTAATATTCGATTACATGTCTTGCATAAACTTACATACTAACAATGAAAAATAACAAGACAAACAACACAAAAAAAAATCCAACTGATTACCAACCAACGTTCCCTCTAACGAACAACCCTTGAATGAATATCTTCAAATTCCGCTTCTTGCAGTTTATAAATTCGAACCTCCTCTCTCAAATACTTGACTTCGTTTTGAAGCACAACCTTCGTATCCATCAGTTCTTTGATGACCACACATGCCCGACGACACATGGGAGGATCGACCCACACAAAGAAGTTGCACTTAAAACGCTGACACGAAAAAAAATAAATCACTAATATACAAGGCTCAATGGAAAAAAAAATACATTAAAAACATACCATACTGTGACAAGTGTAAAATTGACGTCCGGGATTAGCTTCAGTCCAAGATGTTCTCAGTGCAGCCGTCCGACCACATTTGCAAACAACCATTGTGAATTTGTGATTGTGAAGATGGTGTATATTTCTGTGGCAAGTAAGGATGACAAAAATACCCGACATTTGCAACCAACATATACAAGCTTTTTAATAAAAAAAAAAACAAAAAAAGCAAACCAATATGTCTCTCATAGGCCCATACGCGCGTATGGTGATACGGAGGCTGACAACTTTTCAGCCCATATGCCTCGTATAGCCCGATGAGACCCATTTCCACCTACCGCCCATATGCCTCGTATAGCCCGATGAGACCCATTTCCACCTACCTTTTCTGAAAAGTTGACATGACATTTATGACACCCCACTTGCATACGCCTCTTATCGACCCATACGGGTCTCATTGAAGTCCAGTTTCACTTCCTTTTATAGTTCAACCGAGAACAAGTACATACCCAAATACAAAAGTTATTTTTTGGACGAGTTCTAGACCACACGATGACAATCCAGAAGGGGACCACATACGTCTCTCGTATAGTTTTTGCTCTCGTATCGGTCTATATGGTCGGAATATTCAAGGTTTGTTTACCCTTGTTTTTTTGTGGTTTTATTTTGGCGGTTTGTAGTTGTGTTGGGGTTGTGGTTGTGGTTGTGGTGGTGGTGGTGGTTGGGGTTGTGGTGGTGGTGGTGGGTCGGCTGTGGTGGTGGTGGTGGGTCAGCTGTGTTGGTGGTGGTGGGTCGGTTGTGTTGGTGGTGGTGGTGGGTCGGCTGGGGTGGTGGTGGTGGTGGGTCGGCTGGGGTGGTGGTGGTGGGTCGGCTGGGGTGGTGGTGGCGGTGGTGGTGGTGGGTCGGTTGTGGTGGTGGTGGGTCGGCTGTGTTGGTGGTGGTGGTGGTGGTGGGTCAGCTGGGGTGGACGGTGGTGGTGGTGGTGGGGGTGGGTCGACTGTGGTGGTGGCGGTGGTGGGTCGGCTGTGGTGGTGGCGGTGGTGGGTCGGCTGTGGTGGTGTTTTGTTTTTTTTTTTAATTTTTACAATATATTTTTGAATGCCGAGTCTAATGCTAAATTGTATTTTTTATTAACATGATATCGAAAGTCGGTGTTTTGATGGTGGTGGTAGCGTAATCCTTATGGAGAAACTACGTTCGTATTTCAGATTCATGCACTAGAATGTCGATCTAGGATTACGTGTTATCGGAGTAGCCTGTTGACTCGTCAACTCCAAGTGACGCTAGCCAACGCGGTTTGCCCTGTGACACGTCCTTCCAAGAGAGGAGTTCATTAGTGTTCTCATGAGCCTTCCACCAATGGGAATGCCACTTCGCTCACCATCCTGACATGAGGCGGAAGACTGGACGGTGGTTGATAAACGAAATGCCGACTCCATTGCTCCAACCTCCTGATCCCTTGTGCCATTTCAGTGTGGTAGATGTGAAACAGAATCCCGTTGGAAGGTAGGGTTCGGTACGCAATTTCAAGATAGTCGGGCTGTCTTTGTATTGTGTATGCTGCACCTATCGTTTTCCTGTACAGGAATTAAAAAATATGTAACAATTAGCGATTTAGGGTTAAGGGTTTAGTCGTTACATTCTGTATCAAAGTTACATGTTTTGTGTATTAATATAAAACGATGTTTAATTACATTTTGAATTACGTTTCTTGTTGCGTTATGGATAATAAACGACAATTGAAAAACAATTAAAGACTTTCAGAAGTTGACATTTTTTAACATACACATTGCGTTATGGAAACAATTAAACACATAACAATAATTGATAAATAAAAAAGTTGACATTTAATAAAACGTTTAATAATACTTATAAAAAATTGGCATTTTATAATATATACAATTCGTTTTATAAAAAAAATTGACATTTAATAATACTTATAAAAAATGGCATTTTATAATATACACAATTCATTTCATAAAAATGTGAAGTTTTCATAATACTAACACAATTATATAACAACATTTTATAAAAAAAAAATTAATTTTCTTAATATTTCACAACTTCCCTATACAAATACCCTATCAAAATAAAGTTCCTTACACCCCAATCATCGGTAATCATTGGCTGACACCCAATGATTAGCATTAATTAGATGGTGGGACCATTTTCAAACGTATTGGGAAAAAAAAGTAATCGTTACTTAAGAGTACGAAGCAATAAGGCTGGGTGGTGTGATCTCACGCCCCTAGGGCCTTTATCATGTCACGTAAGCGCTACGTAGGCAACACATAAGCGGGAGGCTTTATCGCTAACTTGCACGGTGTGCAATAACGCCCCTATAAAGCCTCTTTTAACTATGTTAAAAAAAGAAAACAAAAAGATAAATAAAAACAAAATCTGATTGGTTGATGGAGATAGACCCCATTGCTTTCTTCCTCTCACGCCCGCTATTTCTTTGGCGGAGGCCAAGGATAGTGCCCCCATTGGTAGAGGCGGGATGATGTAGGGGCGCCATGGAACGCTAAAATGGGTGAGGTGACCGGGGGCGCGAAACCACACCATGTGGTAAAACATATAACTTTCTTGATATTAACAACATTTTATATAATTTTAATATAAAAGAGAAGAAAAAAAGATGATAAATAGAAGGGAACAAACTAAAATGATCAGGAATGTATAAAAAATTAGAGGTTTGCAAAGATAGGGCTAATAACTCATAATCTAGTGATATGGTGTTCATACTTTATAAGGCCAGTGGGGGTGGTCCGTGATGGAGATTAGCACACCGCCGCCACCACTTTGTTTAATGTGTTGAAGTTGTAACGCATTGATAATATCACGCGTTGAACATTGAACGAATTTGAACGTTGCTCCATTTTCGACCGTTTTTCAATGGTAAAGTTAATTAAAAAAATCAACCCCTTAGATATGCATGACAATTGAACATACAAAAGACTTGAACGTACGGTTCCATAAACTTCATACCTTGAGAATCTGTTGATCTTGTAATGAAGGAGTGAAGCAAAATAGCAAAAACAAAAGAGAGATGATATGACAATGTTTGAGTTGGTGATTTTCTTGATTGAAACTTGAAGGATTTATATAGTTGCCAAAAGATTCTAAAACATGGGACCCATGTCAAAATGGAAGTAGTAAGATTTTTGTCCAAAACATTTTTGGTAGTGTATTTTCATATGGTCTCCATGGAATGAGATTCCAAAAGTTGACAAGTCCCATTTTGGTTCGATAGACCTTCTAATAAGTGTTATCTTGGTGCAGATAAGCCTTCCCATCTGTGAAGAAAAATCATCCATACAAGCAAAATCTAATCATGATTATTGGTTAAATATAGTTAAACCTAGCTTGTGTGAGTGAATATCTATAATTAAGTTCTCATTATTTATGTTAATTTGTATTTAGCTTCCATGTATAAGTTAACAATGATAAACTCACATATAGTATAAAGCTGAAGTGGTATGGTCCCAAATCCTGCGCCCGCCACATAAGCTAACCTCAGGTTGCGCGCGAGACCATATCCAAAATAAACCAAAGTGTTGGCTTCCTCGATCTCGCGCCGACTACAAGGGTGTGCCCTAGCCACGCGCAAGGTCAGGACCAAGATAGAACCAATTCTGACACTTAGCTTCTTTGACAAAAGACCTAGCTTCCTTGACCTTGCGCCGACTACACGGGTGTATCCAAGTCGCGCGAGGACAAGATGCGTTGGGCAACAACGGACAAGTACAGAAAGTACGAGTGGCAGAGCAGTGGGCCTAGGCGCTCAACAGGCTGTATTCTATCATGCTGCACGATGAGCAATCATGCAGGAGACATGAAGTACATAAGGACACATAAGTGGCACCAATCCGATTGCGCCGACCACTGCTCCACAATCTTCACCTAACTGCTGATGACAGGCCAGACAACAGGGACAACCGTCAGGACACGAGGATCTATTCAGCGTGCGTCAGATACCCTCTCGCCTGAATCACTAACGGTTGTTATAGGGGAGGCATAACGGATATTCTTTGTTGTCGATCTCTGGCCCAAGGCCCATCAGCCCATCTCCTTCACAATTCACCTTGGCTATAAATAGAGAACTTCACCTCCAGGTTTAAGGATCGCTCTCTTGCTCTCTCACTTAATACATACACTTTCATCCTCAAAGCAAGTTCTTATTCCTACGCCGGAGGGTGGTTACAAGGGGAACCCCCTATTTTCCTCCTTGTAACGAGCTTCACGGTGTGCTGATGTTTTGCAGGATTGACGTAGATGTTCATCGAGTTCAGAAGAAGATTAACATAATTTGGACGAAACACAAACCACAAGCCAATCGCCAGATTAACTTTGTGTTTCTTCAAAAACCTAACTTGGTTGAAAAACACCTTAGATGCAATCTATATGTTTTATGCCAAGGCCCTTTGTTATTAATAGTTTGACCTAAAATCAAGGGCACACAAGAAAAAAAAATCCAAGTGGGGCCAACGTTTCGAGGTATATATCACCAATGTTTTAAAAACCGGTAAATACCGGTATTACCGTTTTCATATGTAAATCTGGTACGAAACACCTCGGTAAATAAGTGAAACGGCATAAGGTTTGTACCGGCGGTAAAATCCAGTATACTGATTTGAAACGTAATACCGGTACCGGCCCAGGGTTATTTTAGTTTGGGTTGTTACTTATATTTATTATATATGTTACTTAACCTACGTAATTTTTATATATTATGATTATTCGTAACTAAAAGTTCTTATTTATTATTTTATGAAACTTGATGTATTCAACACTCAAATTATAGAGTTAGGTAGTCAATCCGGTTAAACCGCTCAATACAACCTGATTCAACCGGTTGAACCATTTTTTAAGCCTAATCCGGTTTGATTTAAAAACCGGTTTTTAAAACATTGTATATCACTACTACTTAAAAAATAGTATAACGGGTGACATACTAAAAATGAAAATCATTTCTAGAAAAATGGATTTTCAAAATACATCATATACTTTTATTCCTAGAAATTTTAAATAGATCCAATATTGTTACTTTTCAATAAAATTTTTGATGGACAATTAGCGAATGACCGTGGTCATTCGATAATCTGTCATAAACCTACGCTAAACTGCTATTGGTATTCGGTTGGTAAATGGTCAACAATAATATGTAGGAAAATGTGCCTCAGCTCCAACGCTGGCATAATTGTCGATATTCTATCGGGGATCATGTTTGTCTCACATCCCTCGATAAAATTTGTAGGTAAATCGTTGATGAATTCATTAACCATGTCATGTTTTCTGATAGAGTATCACCGCCGAAGCATCCTTTCACCACGTGATTTTTGATAGATACTGTAAGGACCTGCAAAGTTGTCCAAAAACGATCCATAAGTGAAAAACCGGACCCCTGGAACCATAGTGCTTATGAAAAACCAAGAAAACAAGAATTTGTGATTTCACGCGGGCCGCGTAAGCCATAAGGTAAGGCTACGCGTGCCTCGACAACTTAAAATTCTCCGGATAAGCGTTCAAGCCACGTGTCGCACACGTGGCAGACCTACATGTGACACACCAGCCCTACACGTAGACTAGGAGTCCTCGCGGGCCGCGTAAAACTCATGTTAAGGTTTACGCGGGCCGCGTAAAACTTAAAATGTTGCTATAAGTAGCCTGTGCATGGGACTTGCTTCTGTGTTCGAAATTTTAGTTTCAAAAGTCCATATTCTGCTTAAAAACGAGCATTAAGGGGTCACGACGCTGCTACGATACAGGGTATTAACTCGATCACTGCTACGATACAATGTCCGATCGATTGAAACCAATCCGATGGATGTTTAAGTGTTGCCCGTATTTGGGCTATACTTTGTCATTCGTCGTGAAGGTTTTGATTTCATGAGTTTATCGTAAAGAGTTGTATTAAGTTACTTACCTAGTTTCGTATGCATTGTCATTTTAACTAGGTTACAATGCTAAATCAGTAGGCTAAACTCTGCCCGTCTAAACTTGCAATGTGAGGCATTCTCTTTTTATAAACAAGGTTTTTTAATACTCAAATTATTTTCAAAGGTTATAATTACAGGGATTAAGTCGTGGTTATCTTGAATTACTGGCAAGTGGGGTATTGTGCACATTACTAATTTCTCACAGTTAGGTAAACAAACCTAACAGTGATAATCATCACTACTTGGGTGAAAGGACCCAATAGTGGTATGACCATCGTCACCAGGGTGTGACACGGCGCCAGATAAAAATAAGATAGTAGCCATTGTAATCGCTCTTATGCTGTAATTTATAACTATGTGTCGTTTTATTGAAATTGAGTGACTCGCCAGTATTTCCCCGTTGATAAAATATTTTTAAACATGTTTTAGGTGACTTACTGTGAATCAAGGAAAAAGTGATACGGAGCACTAACAAGCTTGAAGTGGTGGCTCAATAAAATAAATAAACATGTTTTGTAAAACAAGGGATTTCCTCATGAAATTCCCTTCACTGTAAATTACGGGGTTTGTCCCCAATTATGAAATAAAATAATCGGGCATTTTTAAGTTTTAAAAGATCCTGTTAAACTTCCGATGTCAACTCAAATAATAAATACCACGAGTTTCTGTCCCGCAGCTCCTGGACCGGGTAACACCGAGACGGGGGCCGTGACAGAAAAAGGTGTGTGTTCATCATATATGTTGACAGCATGAATGAGTTGTCTGAAGCTCTTCAGAATCTCACTATCTATTCTGCTGACATGGAAGTTTCTGAGGGCTTTTCCGGTTATTGGGCCGACACTGAGGAACCTATGGAATTCCAAGCCCAGCCTCAGGAGAAACCCAAATCGAAAAAGAGAAGGAGAATCATAGGCTGGAGACGCGGACGAAGGAAGAAGCCAGCTGCACAGAAAGTTAAAAAGAATGAGGATCCCAAGAATAAAGGAAAGGAGATTGGGGAAAGTTCAGGGCACGCCCAGGAAATGCCACCCTGGGAGGAGCTTGTTCGCAAACTGGCAAATTGTGACCTCATCGGACCTGCCGATGAAAACCTCTTCAATTACCCCGCTGAATCACAACTCCCAGTTAACTTAGCACCTGCTATCCCAGATCCCATTGTCAACCACCAACTTCTACCCGGAGAGCTGGAGGAATGGTGGACAAGTGATTGGCAATTTCAAAACTTCATGAATAACCCTAATGCCTACTTCCCCCAATTTGACCCTGAACCAGCACCAAACCCACCGATGAGTACCAAAAACTTAGCTGTACTTCGTTACTATGGCGAGGAGCTGGTAGACACAGGAAATAGAATCCGGGAAGTGGGGGAGAAAATAACATGGAAATACGACGAGAGGGAACGTCGTTTCTAAAAGTACCAGCTGACGGGGATCGTATGTGGTTGTGTGGTTATGTGTTTAATAATAAAAAAATAATAATAAATATTAATAAAAAATATATAATCATGTAAAATAACTTAAAATAAAACTTTTGTAATATAACTGGTGTGTATGGATGCAAACTAATATATATATATATAAATATCAACGTCGCAAAGTTGACAATTTTGGCTATACGTGTTGACATGATTATGTGTGATTGTTTTATCGTGACTGGTTATTATTTATTTCATTTTGTGCCAATAATTTATACATTTATATATTGAAAATTATCAGATGGAACCCGTCCTCAATGAGCCAGTTAACGAAGTTAACCAATCTGAGCCAAACAATGAGGATCACTTTCTTAATAGGCAAGATATAGAAAATATTGTTGCTTAAGGAATAGCCAATGCTATTCCAGCAATCCTTGCTGCTGCCCGAAATCCATTTGAACCTCCACCATCTACTCCCAGCAAACGTACTTGTGATGACAACTTCAGTAATAGTGTAAATGGGGGCGGCAACAATAATAATAATGATGATGCGATGCAAGCCCCATTTCTTAAGAAAATGAAAGTTGCAACGCCTGGTTGCACTTACAAGGAATTTCTTGCTTGTAAACCAATCGAATTTGCAGGCAATGAAGGGGCAACTGCTGCACTGCGTTGGTTAGAGAAAACCGAAGCAATAATTAAAATAAGTAAATGTGCCGAGGAAGACAAGGTCATGTACGTGTCGCATCTTTTTAAAGAAGGGGCACTAGAATGGTGGAATACAGTACTACAAGCCAAGGGAAGCAATGTGGCTTATGCCATGAATTGGGAAGAATTTAAGAGACTAGTAGAAAGAAAATTATGTCCCGAATATGAAAAGGAACAAATGACAAATAAGTTCCTAAACCACCGGATGGTGGATGTTGATTGTCTAGGGTATACTTCGACATTCTACGAGACTAGGCCATTTGTGCTATTATTAACTTATAAATTAGGATTTATGATAAAAATCCTGAATAAAATAAATATCCTTCCTTCCCTGCCAGTAGGCATTTTAAAAAGAATCTTAAAGGTGAAACCTAGCCTACGCGGCCAAGGTGATGAAACCTACCTAAGGGATTCCGATCCTTGTTAACACCTAAGAACGTGTTAGCACTCCTGACAAATGTGATTCGATAAAATCACAACAGTCATCCTTATATTGGATTCTTTCAATTTTCTTATCTAGCCTAGTGATTTAGAAATCATGGCTTGTGTCATCCTATAAGATGATCATATTATAAACATCCGATAGTGATGAAGTGCCTGCGGGCTAAACTTGTTGTCCGATAAGATAACGACAGTGGTGATCTTTGACCTTCTGTCTAAAAATGTTGGACTAGGTCCAACCTTAATAGTCGGTAGGATCCATATGATCTCGACTAATAGCATCTGAGAAGATGATCATATTATAACCATCCCTCAGAAGGGAAATGCCCACGGGCTATATCTATTGTCCTAAAAGACAAAAGACAGTTGAAGTTTTTAGCTCTCTGTCAAGAAAATGTAATGAAATATGTTCAAACCTTAATGCCTCGATTCTCTGAAATCATGGCTTATAAATTTAAAATTTGTCCTTGTGACTAGGCCTTTTTGCGCCACTTTAATATCCTTAATGTTTTATAACTAGGATAAATTATAATGGAAAATACTAATTAAATATAACTAACAAGTTAACCAATATGGTTTATATTACCATGGTTGATAAATCGTCAAAGATGATGATTCCATAATAATCTCTGAATAAATCATTGTTAATATTTATGTAGCGATCAAGCTACATGGCTGGATTAGATGAAGTTAACAGTCACTTGAAGGAGAGCAATGATACTACCAGAATTAATGTAACTGGAGCAGAACTGCAGGCAATAATAGATTATGCTGTTACTCGAGCTCTTGATCGACAGTATGATGAATCAAATGATACCCACTCCAAGACTCTATCTATGGCTCGTAGTAAGCCCCCTCCTAAAACACATGAGTCAAGGGAGGACGATGTTCATGACTTGTCAAATCAAAGGAGTATTCCGTCTAGACAAGTTGTGTTTCATCAAGAGGCATCAGTTAAGACCTGTTCATATAAATATTTCGTCTCCTGCAAGCCCAGAGACTTTACAGGAGAAGAAGGGGCCATCGATTGCATGACATGGCTCGATGAGATGGACGCTGTTGTTGACATCAGCGGTTGTGCGGAGCAAGATGTTGTGAAATTTGTTTCACAATCATTTAAAGGAGAAGCGTTGGCATGGTGGAGATCATTGCTCCAAGCCACGGGAAAGGTTATACTCTACAACTTATCTTGGGATCAATTTGTTGCATTAGTCAAGGAAAACTATTGCCCTCAGCATGAAGTAGAAAAGATAGAATCAGACTTCTTGACTTTGGTCATGGAAAATTTGGATTGTCAGGCATATGTGACAAGTTTCAACACTATGTCCCGCCTAGTTCCTTATTTAGTCACCCCTGAACCTAAACGCATAGCGCGTTTCATTGGAGGCCTAGCACCAGAGATAAAAGGAAATGTTAAAGCATCTAGGCCAACCACATATAGGTCCGCGGTGGACTTATCCTTATCTCTCACCTTAGATGCAATTAGAATTAAGTCTGTTAAGGCTTCTGGCGAGGGAAGAAGAGAAAGAGAGGAGGAAAACTCTCTTCATTTTAACAAGAAGAAGAAGGGAAGCTCGGAGCGCGGGAAGGATTCCGAGGTTAGGAAGAACTCGAGTCAGTCTGATAACAGACCCAAATGCAGTAACTGCAAAAAGCAACATTTTGGAAAATGTACAATCGACCCACGTGCTAAGTTGTGTGGAATTTGCAAGACCAAGGGTCACAAAACCTTAGATTGCAAGGGGATGAAGAACGCCACATGTTACAATTGTAACGAGGAAGGGCACATCAAAACCAACTGCCCAAAGCTTATAAAGAAGCCTGGAGAGGCCAGGAAAACAAACGCATGAGTCTTCCGGATGAACGCCAGGAGATGGTGCAGAAGGATAACTATATAGCAGGTACTTTTCCTTATCAAGCAGTTATGCAGAAATTTATTTGATGCTGACACATGTGATTCAATAATGAACGATGACTGTTGAAAACTGTTGTCTTCGTCTGATTAGGACTTCGGTCATTTATACGAAGTGGAAATTGGCCGATGATACTTTAGAAAATGCTCCAACAAACCCTAGATGGATATTTTATATCTAATAGGAATCACTCTTTTCTGATATTCCTATGGCAAGCTTTCAAGCTACCTAAATTCTTAAATATAATAAAGACAGATGTGACGTTTTGATCCTCTGTCAGAAAAGTGAGGGACTAGGTCCAAATCTTTAATGCCATTGATGGTCTTTTGCGACCTAGGCTAAGTAATATTAATATATCTTAAATAATGTTCATTAAGAATGTTATCGCTATAATAGCCTGTATAGGTTATTGACGCCATGGTTAGTATATGTTAAGGCCATCAGAATGAAAAATAGAAGTTGTTGGATTTCAACTAAGAAATTGTTTTATTGGTGTTAGGAACCAATAGAAAGTATGGCAAACTCGGATAAGACAACAGTCGATCGCGCCATTGATGGCACGACGCATGCTAATGATGCTGAAATTGTGAACCTTAGAATTTCCAAAGATGTTCTTCAAACTATGATAGACGCAGCTGTTGGAAAAGCTGTGAAGAAGGCTGTGAAAAAGTTCAAGGAGCCTCATGCTGCTCGGTCCAAATTTTATCTAGGACCACACATCCTTACTCTTAAGGAGGATCTCGTTCATTCCTCTGATGTAAAGGATGAACTAAAAAGGAAAAGGAAGGTAGATAACTCCCAGAGTTCTAAGAAAAAGAACAAACAAAAGTCCGACCAGAAACCAGTATGTGAGACCTGCAAGAAGCGCCATTATGGGAAATGCAGGTTCGAAGCAAAATCCAATTCGCAGCCCAGGACTTGTGGGATCTGCAAGGCTAAGGGACATAAAACGTTGGACTGTAAGGACATGATGAATGCAGTCTGCTTCGGCTGTAATGAGAAGGGCCACATCAAGACTACGTGCCCTAAATTTTTCAAAGGAAATGCGGCTGAGGAAGTAAAGCCTAAAATTGAAAGCGCCTAAAATGCCTAAGCTAGTCCATAAATAATGACAACAGGTACATTCCTTGACATTTATCAGTAATTTAAATGTTAAGAGTTTTTATTTTGGTTCGGATACCAGTAAATCCTTCATAAACTATAAGTATAACAAGTTTTTAAAACTTTTCATAAGGACCCTATATATATTAAGTGTAAGGAAAAATTTACAAGTAGAAAATTTACCAGAACTATTTTCTGTTCCTGTAAGAAATCGGTAAGTCGCAAAAATGGTGGAACCGGCCGTCCCCGGAATCGAACCTGGGTCTAGGCCGCACCCTTTCGCGCGCCTAGCCAACCGAGCTAGGTGCCTAGTTTGTGAAACTTCCATTATTGATTAAATATAAGCACTTGTACAATAAACTTCCTTATCATTTATCAATGATAATTTCTGCTAAGTGTCCTGTTTTTAATACAGGCAATAATAAATCTTCATGAACCATAAACTTAGCAAAATTTTTATTACCATCCACAAGGTATAACTACCAAGGAAACCATAGTAACCGATTCTTATAGATCGGCAAGGAATCCTTCCGAAAATCTAAGAGCACTCTTTCTTTGCATAGAGTACGACAACATATGTTATTTTAATTATTCTTCTCATTATTTTTATCGCCTGCGAATGCCAAACTATGTTTGATAAAAGTGCCATGTGAGGATTGGCGTATCCTAGTGTGTCCCATAGATTACTTCCATGCCTGATCAGTATGGAGGTTTAATACATGGAACCCCTGAGATATCCCAATGGTCATATTGTACTAATGTCGACTAGTAGTATTCAAAGATGATATCCAAAATGAAATTGTCCAAGTAAATATTCCCGATTAAGGAATTTGTGGACTAGTAACATAAATGTGTCACTTATTCGACACAAGCAGCGATGAGTGAAATGGAGCCTGAGATATGAAAATCTCTGCAACCTCCTTGTACTTTGATTATCTTCTCCTAAGTTTACCCAGTTTACCTCCCTAGAGGCAAGTAGAGTTAAGATTAACATCCCGCTTTGGGTTAGAGTGTTGTAAGAACTCCATGTTGATTATGGAATACTCGAAAACCTGATTAAGTAAATTTTAAGATAAGAGATTCATATAGCCTAACTCGATATTTTCAGAGTATGATATTTGTTAGATAAGAAAGACGGTTCATTTTGCTTATGCACTCATTACCGCAACCCTATTTAGACCACGATTAAAAATCGCCATCAACTACCCAGGATTGTCGAATTGTTCGACTAGCCGTAAGGATTAGCTACTCCTTAAGATTTGTTAAACGGTGGTTGGAATAACCATCTCAAGAGAAGCTTTTCTATAATAGTTGATATAGAAGTATCAAGGTTGCTCCTTTAGAGACCTTGTACAAATGAAATGTTAAACATCTGTTGTTAGGACAATAGATTGGTAAGTCCAATATTCAGGATCTGAAAGTTGCATGGAAACAACAAATAAGATCATACAAATTCCTAATCATCTGTAAGTTGCCATTATTAGGCAGAGAATACTTCCTTTAATTCGGTAAATCTCGGGCCGAGATTTCTTTTAAGGGGGTGAGGATGTAACACCTCGAAAATTCACGTCCTATAAGGTATTGACACGTGTCATAAGCTTGAACGTGGGAAAGTATACTTTAGAGGGGCTAAAGTTGACAAACATAGAAAGTATGTGAAAATAAGGGTGGTTCAGAATGTCAACAATGGATAAATATACTTTACAATAACCCTACATGATGTTTATACCCTTAGACGGATAAATCATGGATCATACGAAGCTAAAAGTGAGAGATTACAAATGACAGGGGTTAAATGTGTCAACATGTTTAAGTTATGCCACTGAGTGACCTTTTGACAAACCCGAAGCTTTGTAACGATTAATTATGCTCACTAGAATACACGTTATAAATTTCATAAAGTTTCGTTATCGTATGAGCAAGTTGTGATCAAATTCGTTTACAAGGGTTAAAAGCGTTAACGTTGAAAGTTTGGACTTTTCGGGTGACAATAAAGTTAAACAGGGGCTAAACAAAATAGGTAAATGCCTTGGAGCCCTTATATGTCAAATTAGAGGGTCCAAATTGCAAAATAAAGGTTACTTGACCTTTCGGAAGGGCCAAGAGACACTTATACAAAAATTGGAAACAATTGGGAGGTTGATCAGAGCCTTGCGCACCGTAGGCATGAAACCCCTACGATGCGCAAGCATGTGCCAGCGACCAGAATTTCGCCTGTTGGCTATTTTAAGCGTTGCAACTCACTTTCATCCGATTTTCCTCATCATACTTGGCCCCTAAACACCCCCTAAACATCTAGGGACACTTGTTAAGATGTTGTGGTCACTCATAGACTTGGGTGTCAAGAATTTGTGGTGATCTAAACACTATATAAAGTCAATAAGTTGCAACCATTCTTCACACTTCACTTGTGCAATTGAGGAGCCTTTCTGGAACTTCAAAGCAGACACAAGACCTTCCTAATAAAGCTTAGGACTTCAGTAAGTTTTCTAATCTTTCCTTAGTTTAAGTTTTAGCTTAGTTTAGCTTAAAAGTCAACCGTCGTAATTAAAGGTTGACTTAACGATTAATCACTATTGGTCCAGTGATTAGTCGAATCAAAGGTAGTTATAAGTTGGTAATCATGTGGGCTTTAAACCCTTAAAAGGGCATCCACTGATTCCCATCCTAACTAGGTCATTTGTCGAGTCAAAGATAATTAGAAAAAGTCAACAGAAATGTAATCTTTCGTTTAACGCATAATTAACAAGGTAAAAGGCGTGTAACCTATTTTATCATTCATATAACTTGATAATAAGCATAAGAACTTGTCTAAGCTTGTTTGATTCGACAACTTTCCATTGTGAACCGATTCGGAACCGAAAGTCGCAAAGCTTTGACCTTTGTGTTTTGGTCAAAAATTACCGAAGTAATTAAGTGATCAAATTAGTTTAGTGAGGTAGTGTGCTAGAAGTAAGTGTCAAAAAAGTGTTAATTAAATTACTTGCAAAAACAGTTTAAGGATACGGCTCGGGATATTGAGCTGTATCGATGATCAAACAATGAGCAATTAATGAGCAAAAAGTAAAGAAAGTGACACGAGATGTACGAGGAAAGCCCTTGATTAATCTAGATCGCCGGCATAAAACCTCGGGAGCTGACAATCGCAGCTGCCTTGTTCTTCAATTGCTTCAAAAATCAGGATACAGTGCAGGATGTGGTACGGATCGACTAAGTGTTACAACGAAAATGAAATACAAGTGTGATGTTTGCTATCAGCTAGAGAGTGATCGTGTTCGAGAGTGTAAGTGTGAAAATGATGTGTTCTAAGTTGATCCGACCTCATCTATTTATAGTAAAGATAAGATAACTAACTACCCTAAACTCGCGGGATCCACCGAATATTCCCTCTTGGAACGTTGCAGACCTGGTCTTTCGGGCTCAACGTCTCTTTCTCAACAAATTCGTCCGAGTCTTGAGGAGAAGAAGTCCTTGTGACCGTTAGCAAGCCTCTGCTCTTAACCTGCACGTGGTTAATTCAATAAGCTTCAGGATATCGCCCAAGATGTCAGCAATATCCTCTTCCAGCATCCTGATCACAAATAAACAAACAAAGGCAGGATATTGGTCAGGATACATATGTTAAGAAAATGACCCCTAACAATTGTCCCCAAATATATCAGTTGGGATACCAATCCAACGGATATATTTCAAAACTTTACTTCATAATTTAAGGCAATTAATATGAGTAGACTCCTGAAATGACAGCAGTGCTATTTCCAAGACATTATTTACTTTTTACCCCCTTATACTCATCCTATATTAACCAAGGGACTCCTTGTCTCGGTCATCCTTATCTTCAAGCAAGCATCAGGTAACTTCTCTTCTAATTTTCTCTCTTTAATTTTTCATGATTTGCTCAATGGCACCACGAACGAAATCCCGCTCGGTCCGGTCTGCCTCAACCCTGATAAGTCAAAACCTTATCACTGATCCAGCGAAGGAGATTTGCTGTTTCAATAATGCTGACATTGCTGCTCTCCAAAACTCCGGTGCCTTTCCCGCCGGAACGGTCTTTCGCCCGTTTGACAAGGAAGCCCGATCGGATGCATCATCCGATGAGTGGGTTTGTTTTTTCGCTTATCCTTTCTCCCTTGGACTCCGGTATCCATTTTCACCCTTTATCTCCAGTTTTTTCGACCTCACCGGCCTTAGTTATGCCCAAGTTATGCCAATGGTCTGGCGAATCTTGATAGTGTTGGATCAAATCAAATCTCGTCGTTACCCCAACCTTCTTGTTGAGGACCTTCCCGTAGCATACCGATTAAGATCCCACGGCAACCACCGTTATCTTCTATTCTCCATCAAGAGTCCTTTGGTCCTTAAAGTCACCAAGAACGAAGATCGATGGCGACGAAAATTCTTTTTCGTCAAAAGAGACTCCATCGATAAGGGTTTCGATCTACCGGTTAAATGGTTAACCAAGGGTAGGATTTAGGGTTTTAGGAATATCCCCAATCATATTCTCAAACTGTATCCCGGACTTATATTCTGATGTTTTTATGCAGCGAATTTAAGAGATTTAGTGCCTCCTAGCGCGGAATCCGAATCCAAGATCAAGGACATCTACCGTCTTCCTGCCAGCGAAAGAAGTTTTTCCCTGTCTCTCACAGATCCTCATCAAAAATCAAATTCAGAAATGTCTGGTAAGCACATTTTCATATGTTAATTATTTTCAAAAATATGATGAGTTTTGAGAGTATCTCCCCTTATGTAGCACCAGTTGTCAACCTTGATGCTTTCGAACTCGATGAACTGGATTGCTATTCCAGCCTTGAACCCGCCAAACAAGAATCCAAGCCAAAGTCGTCTGCTACACCAAAGCCTATTTCCTCGAAAGCTGTTTCTGCTCCCAAAGGCCCTCCGGCATCCAGGACCAGGGCATCCAGTTCCCGGAAGAGAAAGGAGACTGACTCCCCAGCTGTTTCTGAAACATTCTCTCTTGAGAATCATGGGTTCAATGACGCCACCTCATTTCTCAAACAGGTAGAACTTTCTTTCCAATATCCTGCACAAGTATGTTAGTCTTTATCCTGCTTATATTAATACCTGTGTCTTTATCTATAGGGTCTGGATCGCCTCATGCATTTATACGAAGATGCTACCGGTCTTAACAAGATGTTGCAGATTCAGTTGGAGAAAGCTCAAGCCACCATAGCTGATCAAGGGACCATCGCAGCTGCCAAATCCCAGCACTATGAGGACAAATACAAAGCAATGACTCAGGAACATCAAGCCGCCCTTCACAAAGCTAATGAGGATGCTCAAGCCAAGCTGGACGCCGCTCTTCTCCAATATCAGCAGAACATGAGCTCATACCGGGATAGCCTAAAAACTTCGGTGGTCGTCTCTCTTCTCCAAGCCAGAATAAAGATGGCTTATGAAGCCATGGACCTGGGCTTTGAATGCCCTTCCTGGAATGTAAAGGCTTGGGAGGAGAAACTACAGGGCCTTGGAGGTCATCCCGTTGCTCATCCTGCAAAACATACTGGTGAAGAGCCTTCTAAGACGGCAGAGGAGGTGGCCAATGCTGATGATGATGCTGAGAAGAATCCTGAGGGTGATGCTGGGGTGAATGCTGGCAAGGAGGTTGCTGTTCAAGAAGGTGCTGCCCCTTAGGCAGCAGAGTGGGCGATGATGGATATACGTGCCAAGGCCGGAGCCCACTTTTTAATTTCATGGTTGTGGTTGCATAAACAATTTACTTTTCCTGTCCTTGAACAATTTACTTTTCCTGCACTAGAACAATGTGATGACCAAAGGTGGATGGGTCCTAGGTTTTAGGACGAAGCCCTTGGTCATCAGTTAGTATAACTTGTTTTGAACACAGTAACGGTTGTAGGTGAACGGGTCCTGTTTTGAGACAGATCCTGCAACCGTTACACAAATATGGTAAAAACTAATTGTGCTTTTGGTGGATGGGCCTTAATTTAAGGTGAAACCAAAAGCACAACTTTTGACTTGTTAATAATATAACTATCTTTTGACTTATTTTCTGTTACCTTGCATTGTTTAGTATGAGTCTTATTTTTGTAAAAATTTCATACTGTTATTTTACAAAATATCCTGATTGGTATGCTCAGAAACATACTGCAAAAGCCTTTTATTAAATAGATCTTCCAGACATTCCTTTATCTTTATAAAAAGTTTTCTAGAAAGTAAAAAATAGCTTATCTCTTCAAAACCAAGTTTTGATGATGATCCAAATTCCAAACCAATACTAGTTTCAAACATCCCAGCCAAATATCCTTAAAAGGACTTTGAGGATATGTGTCAAGATATTTAACACGATGTTACTAAAAATTTAAATGAGACTTGCAAAGGAAAGACCATACCAGACATAGGATATAAACCTATTACCGAACTTCAATCCCTTTGCAACTCTTCCAATGAAGATGTCCCCAGTGCAAGGTACTCAATGCATTAGTCGCAAACTTCATTCTTTTAGCCTTACACCACCATCTTGGCAGGGATGTCCCCTGTGTACAATGTCTTCAAGTATCTTAGAAATCTATTTAATGTCAGTTTGCATTGCATAAGCAATTTTTCTTGTTCCGAGGGTATAACCCAAGGATGTACTGGAGATAAATCCTTTGTATCCTGGGGAAAATCCCAATTTTTCATGCGCTACAGGCGGGAGTGTATAAACTCCAAGACTTAGAAAGGTGAAAACCTTTAAACCTTAGAGAGTATGAAAATACCCTTTCGTGAGAGAGGGTGATCAATCCTCATATACCGTTAGGATTCAGGATATAGCCAATGGTAATGAAATTGTCAGCCACTTTTACATGGACTGGTCCCGCCACCTTGAACTATCCCTGAATAACTTGCGCTCCAGGCGGGGTGTTTAAACCCAATTCGGAAGAAAGGTGAATACCTTTAAACTTGTGAAGGGATCAGTATCCCTTAAACGTGAGAGAGGGGGCCAATCCTCTAATCTTCTGAGTTATCCCGAGTGCATATTCTGGAGCTATATCCTAGAACATATCTTGCAAAACAAATGTAAACTAAGGTGGGTGTTAGCTTAGCTAAAACCCCTCCGATGCTTAAGTTAGTATTGGGTTCAAAAGAATTAATAATATAAAAATATATTAAAAAGAAGTAAGAATTCATACCATCTTGAGTTAGAAATTAAATTCTAGACTCACTTGAAATAGAGCTTAAGGTGTATAGCATTCCAAGATCTCGGTAGCATATCTCCCTCCATATTCTTGAGTCTATATGCTCCTTTCCCTGCTTCTGATTCAACTTCATATGGTCCTTCCCATTTTGGAGCTAACTTGCCATCGGCAGGATTAGTAGTATTTTGGAAGGCCTTTCTTAATACCCAATCTCCAACCTTAAATCTTCTGGTTCTAATATTCTTGTTGTATGCCCTGGATATTCTCTGTTGATATGCTGCCATCCTTAGCCTTGCTGCATCTCTCTTTTCATCTATAGTGTCTAAATCTTGACTCAAGGCCTCAGGATTCTTCTCAGGATCACTTAAGATAGATCTTGCAGTGGGTATTGTCATCTCCGTTGGAATCACTGCTTCTGCTCCAAACACCAACGAAAATGGGGTTTGACCTGTTGCATTCTTTATCGTTGTCCTATCAGCCCATAAAACAAAGGGTAACTCTTCTGCCCATCTTCCTTTTTTGGCTCCAAGCCTTTTCTTTAATTTGTTGACAATTATCTTGTTAGAGGATTCTGCTTGTCCATTTGCTTGAGGATGTACCGGAGTTGATGTGATCATTTTGATTCCCCAACTCTTGCAAAAGTCAGTAGTCCTCTTACTTATGAACTGAGAGCCATTGTCACAGATTATCTCAGCTGGTACTCCGAATCTGGTCAGGATATTTCTCTTGATGAAGGATACTACTTCTTGGTCTCTTACTTGAACAAATGCTTCAGCTTCAACCCACTTAGAGAAGTAATCCGTCATTGCTAGCATAAAGACTTTTCCTCCCGTAGCTTTCGGTAACTTTCCTACTATATCCATCCCCCACTTCATGAATGGCCAAGGGGAAATTACAGGATATAGTGGTTCAGCTGGTTGATGTAGTATGTTACTATGCCTTTGACATGCATCACATCTTCGAGCATATTCTGCAGCATCTTTTCTCATTGTTGGCCAAAAGTATCCTGTCCTCAATACTTTCGAGAATAATGATCTGCCCCCAGTATGATTACCACAGTCCCCTTCATGTATATCTTGAAGTACTTCTTTAGCTTCATGATCCTCCAAGCACCTTAAATATGGTCCTGCAAGAGATTTCTTGTATAAAATATTATCTATAATAGTGAACCGTGATACCTTCATCCTAAATGCCTTAGGATTTTCATTTCCAGGAATGTGTCCTTCTTCGAGATATTTCATGATTGGAGCCGTCCAGGTTCTAGGATCCTCTTCAGGATATTCCGCCCCAGGATCCTGAATACCAGCTACTTCTTTATCCCGAGGATTCGTTGCAGGATATAAGACATGTACTATTGGTATTTGTGTCCCTTCAGGTATCCTGACCGACGATCCCAGATTTGCTAAGGCGTCTGCTTCAGCATTATCTTCCCTTGGTACCTGTTTAAGTATAAAAACATCGAAATATCCTGCCAATTTTTTGAGAATATCGAGATATTCGATTAATTTCTCTCCCTTAACTGCATATGATCCATTAAAATGGTTAGTAATTAACAGAGAGTCAACATATACTTGCAAATTTTTGATACTCATGCTCTTAGCCAATTCTAATCCTGCAATTAAAGCTTCATATTCTGCCTCATTATTGGTAGCAGGAAATTCACACCTAATAGCCTGGGGTAATATGTCCCCCTGTGGCGATTTTAGTAGTATTCCTAATCCTACTCCTCTTACATTAGATGCACCATCAGTATATAGTGTCCAGGATCCTGAGGATTCTCCTAGTTGTTGAACTTCTAGATCTACCTCATCCTGAATGTCACTACTAAAGTCAGCCACAAAGTCAGCTAAAGCCTGAGACTTTATGGCATTCCTAGGTTCATATACTAAATCATAAGCACTCAACTTTACTGACCACTTGGCCATCCTGCCTGACATCTCTGGTTTCCTAAGCACATTTTTAAGAGGATAGTTTGTTTTAACATGAATCCTATGTGTCTCGAAATAATGCCTAAGTTTCGTTGATGCCATAATTAATGCTAGTATCAATTTTTCTAAATGAGAATACATAGTTTCAGCATCTAACAAACTTTTACTAACATAATAAACAGGATACTGCTGACCTTCATGGTCTTTTATAAGAACGGCACTTACAGCATTCCCTGATACAGCAAGGTATAGGGATAGTGGTTCACCATTTTCCGGCTTCATCAACAGAGGTGCGGTTGAGAGATACCGTTTTAAATCTTGTAGGGCTGCTTCATGCTTTTCCCCCCATTCGAATCTTTTGTTCTTCTTTAGGATATCATAGAAGTCTTTGCATTTCTCCGAGGATCTTGAGATAAATCTGTTTAGAGCTGCTACCCGGCCTGTTAATCTTTGTACATCCTTCATATTCGAGGGTGATTTTATATCCAGGATAGCTTTAATCTGCTCCGGACTTGCCTCTATCCCCCTTTTCGTCACCATATACCCAAGAAACTTTCCTGCCCCCACTCCGAAATGGCACTTAGCAGGATTCAGCTTCATATTATACTGATCCAGGATATCAAATGCTCCTTTAATATCCTGGAGGTGATCCTGAGCTTTCTTTGACTTTACTACCATATCGTCAATGTATACTTCCATGGTGTCCCCCAGTTTATCTTTGAACATCATGTTTACCAATCTTTGGTATGTTGCACCTGCATTTTTCAAACCAAAAGGCATAGCTGTATAACAATAAATACCTGTTGGCGTCATGAAGGCGGTATCCTCCTGGTCAGAAGGCTCCATTTGGATCTGTTGAAATCCTGAGGATGCGTCCATGAAAGTCAGCATTTCATGCCCAGCAGTAGCATCTACCATTGCATCAATATGGGGGAGAGGAAATGGGTCTTTAGGACAAGCTTTGTTCAAGTCTGTGTAGTCTACACAAACTCTCCATTTCCCATTCTTCTTCTGTACTACAACCACGTTTGCAAGCCACCTTGGGAACTTAACCTCTCTGATCATTCTTGACTTTAATAATCTCTCAACTTCCTCTTGAATAATCGTGTTCCGCTCAGGAGCAAACTTCCTTCTTTTTTGTTGGACAGGCTTGAACGACTTATCAATTCCAAGCTTATGAGTGATGATATCTTTGGATATGCCAGTCATATCCTCATGTTTCCATGCAAATGTAGACATCCTGCATTTCAAAAAGTTAATTAATTGTTCCTCAATATCCTGAGGGATATTGGTCCCTACGAGCACCGATATATCGGGGTTATCCTGGTCCAGGATAACTTTCTTCACATCCTGCTCCGGATTCTCCACGATATCCTGGGCCCGCGTCTTTAATTGCTATGCTGCACTAGTTCTGGCTGAGGATTTCATCGAGGAGGAGTAGCATTCTTTCGCCTCCTGCTGATCGCTATCAACTTTAACAACTCCCCAAGGGGTAGGTATCTTGATGCATTGGTGATATGTTGACGGCACGGCCTTCATATCGTGAATCCATGGTCTTCCCAGTATAATGTTATAGCAGGATAGAGAGTCCATCACACAGAAACGTTGTATCGAGTTAACTCCTTCAACGTATACCGGCAACTTTATCTCTCCCACTGTGTTTCTGGCCTCTCCACTGAACCCAACAAGCACGGTGGACTTCGAAGTAATATCCATTGGAGATACATTCATCCTTTTAAGTGTCTCTAGTTGGATTATGTTGACGGAGCTGCCATTATCAACCAATATCCTGCGTACAAAATGGTTAGCCACATATAACGTTATTACCAGAGCATCATGGTGAGGATCCTGGACAGTATCCCTGTCATCAGCATCAAAAGTGATCACTTTGTCAGTTGTGAGGGTCGTCATCCTGACAGGTTTGTCTCCCCTTTCGGCCTTAGCTTCCTTTGCATGTCTCTTTGCTGCCGAATACGAGGTCCCACAAATGTCGGATCCTCCCGAAATGAAATTGATTATCTTGGCATCCGAGGGAGGTGACGCTGCTCGTTCAGGATCCTTGTCAGTATCCTGACCCTTATTCTTCTTCTTTCCTAAGAGATCTTTCAGATATCCCTTGCTTAGAAGATAGCTTATTTCTTTCCTTAAAGCAATGCAATCCTCAGTCATATGTCCGAAATCTTCATGGAAAGCACACCATTTCGACTTATCTTTCCAGTCAGCCTTTTGTTGATTCTTTCGAGGCCATCTAGCCTTGTCTCCTAGGCCCTGCATAGCATACATTAATTCAGGAATATTAACAGAAAAGCAATATTCAGACAACTCAGGATACTCTTCAGGATCCTCATCTTCGACGGCATTCACTCTCTTGTTTTCATTTCTACCATATGGCTTAGGCCGATATGACTTAAATGAGGATTCTGACTTCCTATTAGTCGATTCATAAGTGTTGGACGAGTTCATCCTTTCTTGCATCTTCTTGTCATCTTCAAGACGGATATATCTCAAGGCCCTGTTACGAGCTTCATCGAGATTCCTGCAGGGATTCATTACAAGATCCTGATAAAACTGAGAATCCTTTTGTAATCCCATCTTAAAAGCTTGCACAGCTGTTGCAACATCAAGATGTGGGATATCCAAGGATTCTCGACTAAATTTGTTCACATAATCCCTCAAGGATTCTTGAGGCCCTTGAGTTATCCTGTAAAGATCACTGGTTAGTTTCTCAAAACTCCGACTACAAGAAAATTGACTGTTAAATAAATTAACCAAATGAGCAAATGAAGTGATTGAGTGAGGAGGAACGTTCAACAGCCATTTTAAGGCTGATCCCGTTAGAGTAGAACCAAATCCCTTGCACAAGCACGCTTCCTTGAGCTCCGGAGGAATAGGGTTAATCTCCATTCTTTCCCTATACTGAGCAATATGTTCCTCAGGATCCGTAGTCCCATCATAAAGCTTCATGTTGAGAGTCTGGAATCTCTTTGGGATCTCAGCATCACATATAGGGTACGCAAAACGAGATATCTTGTGGCTATCTTGAGATACTTCCGGGATCGGCTGGACCACCCCCGGTACACTAGATATCATGTCTTTCAACTTCTGAAGTTCCCTAGTAAGTGCTGATGTTACACCTGTATCCCGTTGGAGGGTTTTGCCCATATCCTGAAGCATATCCTGAGCTCCTTATGGTTGACATCCTGATCGAGGAGGGTATTTCAGGAGTATGATTCTGAGGAAGACTGGGCACGATATTCCCCCTGTTATCCTCGGTATACACAGCTGAACTAAAGTTCAACGCTCTGGGGTGTAATGGAGTGATATTGTCCTCAGCAGATCTGCTCGAGCTAGACTTCAGGAGTTGTATTTCCCTTAAAAGCATTTGGTTTGTTTCCTGTTGCTGCCTCATTTGTTCCTGCACACTTCCAAATAAGGTTAAAATTTCATCATTAGAAGCTAAAACGGGAGCAGATCCCTGGACACTCCGAGTAGGGATAACATCTTGAGATTGTGTAGAGGCTGGCATCCTTGGAGGAGGTGGTGGAAGCACCGAACCGGTAGTAGTAGAAGTCATAGCAGACATAGTAGAGGAACTCATGTTTGATCGTGAGGCCATTGTGGACAATGTAGCAAAAAGTTTTGAAAATAAAAAACCGATTAGCGATTTAACAAAAACTTTTAGTAAAGAGAGCACCACTTGCCCCACGGTGGGCGCCAAATTGTTTTGGTCAAAAATTACCGAAGTAATTAAGTGATCAAATTAGTTTAGTGAGGTAGTGTGCTAGAAGTAAGTGTCAAAAAAGTGTTAATTAAATTACTTGCAAAAACAGTTTAAGGATACGGCTCGGGATATTGAGCTGTATCGATGATCAAACAATGAGCAATTAATGAGCAAAAAGTAAAGAAAGTGACACGAGATGTACGAGGAAAGCCCTTGATCAATCTAGATCGCCGGCATAAAACCTCGGGAGCTGACAATCGCAGCTGCCTTGTTCTTCAATTGCTTCAAAAATCAGGATACAGTGCAGGATGTGGTACGGATCGACTAAGTGTTACAACGAAAATGAAATACAAGTGTGATGTTTGCTATCAGCTAGAGAGTGATCGTGTTCGAGAGTGTAAGTGTGAAAATGATGTGTTCTAAGTTGATCCGACCTCATCTATTTATAGTAAAGATAAGATAACTAACTACCCTAAACTCGCGGGATCCACCGAATATTCCCTCTTGGAACGTTGCAGACCTGGTCTTTCGGGCTCAACGTCTCTTTCTCAACAAATTCGTCCGAGTCTTGAGGAGAAGAAGTCCTTGTGACCGTTAGCAAGCCTCTGCTCTTAACCTGCACGTGGTTAATTCAATAAGCTTCAGGATATCGCCCAAGATGTCAGCAATATCCTCTTCCAGCATCCTGATCACAAATAAACAAACAAAGGCAGGATATTGGTCAGGATACATATGTTAAGAAAATGACCCCTAACACTTTGCTTTGACTTCAGTTCTGACCCGCTTTAGTATGATTTGGAAATGCCTTAGAGTTTCCTTAGGACCAGGCTACATGTTAGCATAACCCTCTGTGGTTGGTTCATTGATTGACCCATTCGTTTACACGTTTCCGTTAATTGCTCATATGTTGACCATTATGCCCTTATTACCTTAAAACGTGATTTATGAAAATGTAAAAGTGTAGAAACCTTAATTACTGATATATAAACTTGTATGCAAAATTTGACATCAGTTTGACTTGTAGAATAAGAGTTATGCTCATTATCGCAAATTTGTAGCTTTATATTAATAAAACGGCGTAATTAGCATATAGCCTAGTTAAGCCTACTTTTCGGTATCAAACTTAATACCCACTGATGTAATATATTATTTTGGGATTTTTAAAGATTTTTAAGTAATTTTAGGCTGAGCATAACTAGTAGTCGTAGGCTTAACCCGGTAATTGTCGGTTTTGCCCTTACGGGCCATAAAATGAGTTTTACACATCTAAACGACTCCAAACCTTTTGCTACTGATCACATATGATAAATAAATTATTTTAAGCCTTCAGGAAATATAAAAATATCAGATTTAAGTATCGAACCCGGAAATGGCCTTTAATCGCCTTATTTAGCGTTTTAACGTGTAGTATGTTTTAAAATCATATTGGACATACCCGGGTTGATACCTACTGATATAAGAGGCAAATTATAATATTTTAACAGTAAGCAAAGGTTGATAAACTCAGACTTCAGTTTTGAGCTTTTCGGCTTATGTGAAATTACCAAAATACCCCTACGGGGCATAGTTTGGTTATAATGGATAAATTTCACATATGTACTTTATCCTACTGTTATAACTCATTAATTTGAGTATGTTTACTGATTACATCAGACCTGTAACTCAGTTAAACACTTAAACCCTTTTACAACCTTTAAAATGACCAAACTACCCCTGCGGGGCCTAGTTTGTGTTTAAAAACGTTTCGGGCATAAGGAAAGACATCTTACTGATGTCACAACATATTTGAGGCATAATTAACTTAGGAAACCTGTTTAGGACCCATATGGTTACCCGTTACGCCTCTGGCGCGTTCGGTTCGGTGTATGTGACTAGTTTGCATAAATTAGCCGAAACGGGTCAAACCTTATCCGCTTTATCTCAAAATCCAGAATGTGTTTAGTTTACCCATATTATACAAGTCTTCAAACTTGTCGGGTCTAAATCACATTCTATTCCGGTCTCCGCTTAATCATGCGTTTGAACCGTAAACCTTCCTTAAAACTAACCGGTCTAAGTTACGACTTAAATAAGACCCGTTAGGAATCTAATAGGTTAATAAAACCTTCGTTCCAGATTGAGAGCCCCAGTAGAAGTACTTGTGCTTGCTGATTAGAATATACGGCTGAGTATAAATTGCATTGCTAGCTCAGGTAAATACTTTTAACTTATTTTCCCTTATACGGGCTTGGGATACGGTATTATAAAAATACCGCTTGGTCGGGTGTAGAAACCTTTTAATCGGAGATGATTAAATTGCATAATCCCGTTTTAATCTGTATTGATTGATAACAAATAACATTGGGGGTTAATAACCGTGTCCTGGATATCCTTGGCTCATTTTAAAAAGTGAATGGCCACGACGTAAGCACAAGGTGTAGACATAACACCTCCTGTTGCATATGTATAACGTATACTCACTCGTAAGGGTGTCTTCTTGTGAGATTATATTTGTGGTGTGTCGATTAATCTTGTCCGGCTTGTATTGTATAATCACCGGCCCTAAATGTTGGACAACCATGTAAATCGGATACAAGATTTTTATTAATAAAATTGTCTCAAGTATAAAAGATTAATTTTGCCTCTGTGCATTTTAATCAATGTGTCAAGATATTTTGTGCCGTTTGCACTCGAATCACTTTTCAAACTCTTTTTCCAAAATGAGTCAGTTAATTGTATTTACCAGTGTAAACTGACGTATTTTCCAAAAGGTTAAGTGACAGGTACTACGCATAATTGGCTGGGAGCTCAGGGCGTCATTAGGGGATCTTGCAAGTTCTAGATGCCTAAAGTCTGTTGAACAGTTTTAGTTTCTTTTATTTGATCCGCCTGTGGATCCTTTACTTTCCGTTGTAATACTTTGATATTGCTTTATATTCGGAATGTAATATATTTATCTTTCGCTTCCGCTGTGCATTTATATATTGTGTTGTTTGACTATGATGTTGCCAACCACGTCACGATACTCCCCCACCGGGCCCACCGGTGACACGTGGAAATCGGGGTGTGACAGGTTGGTATCAGAGCCAACATTGAGTGAATTAAACACTAGCTTTTTGTGTTTAATCTCAATGACACAATTGCACATTCCTAAATCTTCTGAGTCTAGACTTAACATAGGAATACTTTCAATCCTAATCTGGAAATTTTACTTCCAAAATTTTTATTGAATACGTCGCCAAGCGAAGAAGCCGTAATAGGAGTCCTCCACACCCGGAGCCTAGGAATGCTGAGCTTCGTACCGCGGCTAGAATGGAACGAGCATCCAAGGAGAAAGCATTCAGAAATAACTTGAAGAAGAAACTCCTTTGCTGAAGATCGTTTCCTTAATAGTCCTCATAAGGACATATTTATCTTTCAGTCCCTTTAAGGACACATTATTCCTCTCAAAAACCCGCTTAGGGCAACTCTGTACTTTTATTTTCATATAATGGATTGATTAAATTGAGTTTTCATTCTAAGCATGAGATATGAAATAAATGGAAAATAACATCCCTTAGAAGGGAAGTGCCTACGGGCTATAATTAACGTCCTCTGAGACTAAAGACGGTGGTAGCCTACAACTCTCTGTCAAGGAAAAGTAATGAACTTTGATTCACACCTAAATGCCTCGATCCCAGACGATCATGGCTTATAAATTAAACTTGTCCACGTGACTAAGCCTTTTGTGCTATTACTAAATGCCTCGATCCCAGACGATCAGGGCTTATAAATTAAACTTGTCCACGTGACTAAGCCTTTTGTGCTATTACTAAATGCCTCGATCCCAAACGATCATGGCTTATAAATTAAACTTGTCCACGTGACTAAGCCTTTTGTGCTATTACTAAATGCCTCGATCCCAAACGATCATGGCTTATAAATTAAACTTGTCCACGTGACTAAGCCTTTTGTGCTATTACTAAATGCCTCGATCCCAAACGATCATGGCTTATAAATTAAACTTGTCTACGAGACTAGGCCATTTGTGCTATTATTAACTTATAAATTAGGATTTATGATAAAAATCCTGAATAAAATAAATATCCTTCCTTCCCTGCCAGTAGGCATTTTAAAAAGAATCTTAAAGGTGAAACCTAGCCTACGCGGCCAAGGTGATGAAACCTACCTAAGGGATTCCGATCCTTGTTAACACCTAAGAACGTGTTAGCACTCCTGACAAATGTGATTCGATAAAATCACAACAGTCATCCTTATATTGGATTCTTCTAATTTTCTTATCTAGCCTAGTGATTTAGAAATCATGGCTTGTGTCATCCTATAAGATGATCATATTATAAACATCCGATAGTGATGAAGTGCCTGCGGGCTAAACTTGTTGTCCGATAAGATAACGACAGTGGTGATCTTTGACCTTCTGTCTAAAAATGTTGAACTAGGTCCAACCTTAATAGTCGGTAGGATCCATATGATCTCGACTAATAGCATCTGAGAAGATGATCATATTATAACCATCCCTCAGAAGGGAAATGCCCACGGGCTATATCTATTGTCCTAAAAGACAAAAGACAGTTGAAGTTTTTAGCTCTCTGTCAAGAAAATGTAATGAAATATGTTCAAACCTTAATGCCTCGATTCTCTGAAATCATGGCTTATAAATTTAAAATTTGTCCTTGTGACTAGGCCTTTTTGCGCCACTTTAATATCCTTAATGTTTTATAACTAGGATAAATTATAATGGAAAATACTAATTAAATATAACTAACAAGTTAACCAATATGGTTTATATTACCATGGTTGATAAATCGTCAAAGATGATGATTCCATAATAATCTCTGAATAAATCATTGTTAATATTTATGTAGCGATCAAGCTACATGGCTGGATTAGATGAAGTTAACAGTCACTTGAAGGAGAGCAATGATACTACCAGAATTAATGTAACTGGAGCAGAACTGCAGGCAATAATAGATTATGTTGTTACTCGAGCTCTTGATCGACAATATGATGAATCAAATGATACCCACTCCAAGACTCTATCTATGGCTCGTAGTAAGCCCCCTCCTAAAACACATGAGTCAAGGGAGGACGATGTTCATGACTTGTCAAATCAAAGGAGTATTCCGTCTAGACAAGTTGTGTTTCATCAAGAGGCATCAGTTAAGACCTGTTCATATAAATATTTCGTCTCCTGCAAGCCCAGAGACTTTACAGGAGAAGAAGGGGCCATCGATTGCATGACATGGCTCGATGAGATGGACGCTGTTGTTGACATCAGCGGTTGTGCGGAGCAAGATGTTGTGAAATTTGTTTCACAATCATTTAAAGGAGAAGCGTTGGCATGGTGGAGATCATTGCTCCAAGCCACGGGAAAGGTTCTACTCTACAACTTATCTTGGGATCAATTTGTTGCATTAGTCAAGGAAAACTATTGCCCTCAGCATGAAGTAGAAAAGATAGAATCAGACTTCTTGACTTTGGTCATGGAAAATTTGGATTGTCAGGCATATGTGACAAGTTTCAACACTATGTCCCGCCTAGTTCCTTATTTAGTCACCCCTGAACCTAAACGCATAGCGCGTTTCATTGGAGGCCTAGCACCAGAGATAAAAGGAAATGTTAAAGCATCTAGGCCAACCACATATAGGTCCGCGGTGGACTTATCCTTATCTCTCACCTTAGATGCAATTAGAATTAAGTCTGTTAAGGCTTCTGGCGAGGGAAGAAGAGAAAGAGAGGAGGAAAACTCTCATCATTTTAACAAGAAGAAGAAGGGAAGCTCGGAGCGCGGGAAGGATTCCGAGGTTAGGAAGAACTCGAGTCAGTCTGATAACAGACCCAAATGCAGTAACTGCAAAAAGCAACATTTTGGAAAATGTACAATCGACCCACGTGCTAAGTTGTGTGGAATTTGCAAGACCAAGGGTCACAAAACCTTAGATTGCAAGGGGATGAAGAACGCCACATGTTACAATTGTAACGAGGAAGGGCACATCAAAACCAACTGCCCAAAGCTTATAAAGAAGCCTGGAGAGGCCAGGAAAACAAACGCATGAGTCTTCCGGATGAACGCCAGGAGATGGTGCAGAAGGATAACTATATAGAAGGTACTTTTCCTTATCAAGCAGTTATGCAGAAATTTATTTGATGCTGACACATGTGATTCAATAATGAACGATGACTGTTGAAAACTGTTGTCTTCGTCTGATTAAGACTTCGGTCATTTATACGAAGTGAAAATTGGCCGATGATACTTTAGAAAATGCTCCAACAAACCCTAGATGGATATTTTATATCTAATAGGAATCACTCTTTTCTGATATTCCTATGGCAAGCTTTCAAGCTACCTAAATTCTTAAATATAATAAAGACAGATGTGACGTTTTGATCCTCTGTCAGAAAAGTGAGGGACTAGGTCCAAATCTTTAATGCCATTGATGGTCTTTTGCGACCTAGGCTAAGTAATATTAATATATCTTAAATAATGTTCATTAAGAATGTTATCGCTATAATAGCCTGTATAGGTTATTGACGCCATGGTTAGTATATGTTAAGGCCATCAGAATGAAAAATAGAAGTTGTTGGATTTCAACTAAGAAATTGTTTTATTGGTGTTAGGAACCAATAGAAAGTATGGCAAACTCGGATAAGACAACAGTCGATCGCGCCATTGATGGCACGACGCATGCTAATGATGCTGAAATTGTGAACCTTAGAATTTCCAAAGATGTTCTTCAACGATAGACGCAGCTGTTGGAAAAGCTGTGAAGAAGGCTGTGAAAAAGTTCAAGGAGCCTCATGCTGCTCGGTCCAAATTTTATCTAGGACCACACATCCTTACTCTTAAGGAGGATCTCGTTCATTCCTCTGATGTAAAGGATGAACTAAAAAGGAAAAGGAAGGTAGATAACTCCCAGAGTTCTAAGAAAAAGAACAAACAAAAGTCCGACCAGAAACCAGTATGTGAGACCTGCAAGAAGCGCCATTATGGGAAATGCAGGTTCGAAGCAAAATCCAATTCGCAGCCCAGGACTTGTGGGATCTGCAAGGCTAAGGGACATAAAACGATGGACTGTAAGGACATGATGAATGCAGTCTGCTTTGGCTGTAATGAGAAGGGCCACATCAAGACTACGTGCCCTAAATTTGTCAAAGGAAATGCGGCTGAGGAAGTAAAGCCTAAAATTGAAAGCGCCTAAAATGCCTAAGCTAGTCCATAAATAATGACAACAGGTACATTCCTTGACATTTATCAGTAATTTAAATGTTAAGAGTTTTTATTTTGGTTCGGATACCAGTAAATCCTTCATAAACTATAAGTATAACAAGTTTTTAAAACTTTTCATAAGGACCCTATATATATTAAGTGTAAGGAAAAATTTACAAGTAGAAAATTTACCAGAACTATTTTCTGTTCCTGTAAGAAATCGGTAAGTCGCAAAAATGGTGGAACCGGCCGTCCCCGGAATCGAACTTGGGTCTAGGCCGCACCCTTTCGCGTGCCTAGCCAACCGAGCTAGGTCCCTAGTTTGTGAAACTTCCATTATTGATTAAATATAAGCACTTGTACAATAAACTTCCTTATCATTTATCAATGATAATTTCTGCTAAGTGTCCTGTTTTTAATACAGGCAATAATAAATCTTCATGAACCATAAACTTAGCAAAAATTTCATTACCATCCACAAGGTATAACTACCAAGGAAACCATAGTAACCGATTCTTATAGATCGGCAAGGAATCCTTCCGAAAATCTAAGAGCACTCTTTCTTTGCATAGAGTACGACAACATATGTTATTTTAATTATTCTTCTCATTATTTTTATCGCCTGCGAATGCCAAACTATGTTTGATAAAAGTGCCATGTGAGGATTGGCGTATCCTAGTGTGTCCCATAGATTACTTCCATGCCTGATCAGTATGGAGGTTTAATACATGGAACCCCTGAGATATCCCAATGGTTATATTGTACTAATGTCGACTAGTAGTATTCAAAGATGATATCCAAAATGAAATTGTCCAAGTAAATATTCCCGATTAAGGAATTTGTGGACTAGTAACATAAATGTGTCACTTATTCGACACAAGCAGCGATGAGTGAAATGGAGCCTGAGATATGAAAATCTCTGCAACCTCCTTGTACTTTGATTATCTTCTCCTAAGTTTACCCAGTTTACCTCCCTAGAGGCAAGTAGAGTTAAGATTAACATCCCGCTTTGGGTTAGAGTGTTGTAAGAACTCCATGTTGATTATGGAATACCCGAAAACCTGATTAAGTAAATTTTAAGATAAGAGATTCATATAGCCTAACTCGATATTTTCAGAGTATGATATTTGTTAGATAAGAAAGACGGTTCATTTTGCTTATGCACTCATTACCGCAACCCTATTTAGACCACGATTAAAAATCGCCATCAACTACCCAGGATTGTCGAATTGTTCGACTAGCCGTAAGGATTAGCTACTCCTTAAGATTTGTTAAACGGTGGTTGGAATAACCATCTCAAGAGAAGCTTTTCTATAATAGTTGATATAGAAGTATCAAGGTTGCTCCTTTAGAGACCTTGTATAAATGAAATGTTAAACATCTGTTGTTAGGACAATAGATTGGTAAGTCCAATATTCAGGATCTGAAAGTTGCATGGAAACAACAAATAAGATCATACAAATTCCTAATCATCTGTAAGTTGCCATTATTAGGCAGAGAATACTTCCTTTAATTCGGTAAATCTCGGGCCGAGATTTCTTTTAAGGGGGTGAGGATGTAACACCTCGAAAATTCACGTCCTTTAAGGTATTGACACGTGTCATAAGCTTGAACGTGGGAAAGTATACTTTAGAGGGGCTAAAGTTGACAAACATAGAAAGTATGTGAAAATAAGGGTTCAGAATGTCAACAATGGATAAATATACTTTACAATAACCCTACATGATGTTTATACCCTTAGACGGATAAATCATGGATCATACGAAGCTAAAAGTGAGAGATTACAAATGACAGGGGTTAAATGTGTCAACATGTTTAAGTTATGACACTGAGTGACCTTTTGACAAACCCGAAGCTTTGTAACGATTAATTATGCTCACTAGAATACACGTTATAAATTTCATAAAGTTTCGTTATCGTATGAGCAAGTTGTGATCAAATTCGTTTACAAGGGTTAAAAGCGTTAACGTTGAAAGTTTGGACTTTTCGGGTGACAATAAAGTTAAACAGGGGCTAAACAAAATAGGTAAATGCCTTGGAGCCCTTATATGTCAAATTAGAGGGTCCAAATTGCAAAATAAAGGTTACTTGACCTTTCGGAAGGGCCAAGAGACACTTATACAAAAATTGGAAACAATTGGGAGGCTGATCAGAGCCTTGCGCACCGTAGGCATAAAACCCCTACGATGCGCAAGCATGTGCCAGCGACCAGAATTTCGCCTGTTGGCTGTTTTAAGCGTTGCAACTCACTTTCATCCGATTTTCCTCATCATACTTGGCCCCTAAACACCCCCTAAACATCTAGGGACACTTGTTAAGATGTTGTGGTCACTCATAGACTTGGGTGTCAAGAATTTGTGGTGATCTAAACACTATATAAAGTCAATAAGTTGCAACACATTCTTCACACTTCACTTGTGCAATTGAGGAGCCTTTCTGGAACTTCAAAGCAGACACAAGACCTTCCTAATAAAGCTTAGGACTTCAGTAAGTTTTCTAATCTTTCCTTAGTTTAAGTTTTAGCTTAGTTTAGCTTAAAAGTCAACCGTCGTAATTAAAGGTTGACTTAACGATTAATCACTATTGGTCCAGTGATTAGTCGAATCAAAGGTAGTTATAAGTTGGTAATCATGTGGGCTTTAAACCCTTAAAAGGGAATCCACTGATTCCCATCCTAACTAGGTCATTTGTCGAGTCAAAGATAATTAGAAAAAGTCAACAGAAATGTAATCTTTCGTTTAACGCATAATTAACAAGGTAAAAGGCGTGTAACCTATTTTATCATTCATATAACTTGATAATAAGCATAAGAACTTGTCTAAGCTTGTTTGATTCGACAACTTTCCATTGTGAACCGATTCGGAACCGAAAGTCGCAAAGCTTTGACCTTTGCTTTGACTTCAGTTCTGACCCGCTTTAGTATGATTTGGAAATGCCTTAGAGTTTCCTTAGGACCAGGCTACATGTTAGCATAACCCTCTGTGGTTGGTTCATTGATTGACCCATTCGTTTACACGTTTCCGTTAATTGCTCATATGTTGACCATTATGCCCTTATTACCTTAAAACGTGATTTATGAAAATGTAAAAGTGTAGAAACCTTAATTACTGATATATAAACTTGTATGCAAAATTTGACATCAGTTTGACTTGTAGAATAAGAGTTATGCTCATTATCGCAAATTTGTAGCTTTATATTAATAAAACGGCGTAATTAGCATATAGCCTAGTTAAGCCTACTTTTCGGTATCAAACTTAATACCCACTGATGTAATATATTATTTTGGGATTTTTAAAGATTTTTAAGTAATTTTAGGCTGAGCATAACTAGTAGTCGTAGGCTTAACCCGGTAATTGTCGGTTTTGCCCTTACGGGCCATAAAATGAGTTTTACACATCTAAACGACTCCAAACCTTTTGCTACTGATCACATATGATAAATAAATTATTTTAAGCCTTCAGGAAATATAAAAATATCAGATTTAAGTATCGAACCCGGAAATGGCCTTTAATCGCCTTATTTAGCGTTTTAACGTGTAGTATGTTTTAAAATCATATTGGACATACCCGGGTTGATACCTACTGATATAAGAGGCAAATTATAATATTTTAACAGTAAGCAAAGGTTGATAAACTCAGACTTCAGTTTTGAGCTTTTCGGCTTACGTGAAATTACCAAAATACCCCTACGGGGCATAGTTTGGTTATAATGGATAAATTTCACATATTTACTTTATCCTACTGTTATAACTCATTAATTTGAGTATGTTTACTGATTACATCAGACCTGTAACTCAGTTAAACACTTAAACCCTTTTACAACCTTTAAAATGACCAAACTACCCCTGCGGGGCCTAGTTTGTGTTTAAAAACGTTTCGGGCATAAGGAAAGACATCTTACTGATGTCACAACATATTTGAGGCATAATTAACTTAGGAAACCTGTTTAGGACCCATATGGTTACCCGTTACGCCTCTGGCGCGTTCGGTTCGGTGTATGTGACTAGTTTGCATAAATTAGCCGAAACGGGTCAAACCTTATCCGCTTTATCTCAAAATCCAGAATGTGTTTAGTTTACCCATATTATACAAGTCTTCAAACTTGTCGGGTCTAAATCACATTCTATTCCGGTCTCCGCTTAATCATGCGTTTGAACCGTAAACCTTCCTTAAAACTAACCGGTCTAAGTTACGACTTAAATAAGACCCGTTAGGAATCTAATAGGTTAATAAAACCTTCGTTCCAGATTGAGAGCCCCAGTAGAAGTACTTGTGCTTGCTGATTAGAATATACGGCTGAGTATAAATTGCATTGCTAGCTCAGGTAAATACTTTTAACTTATTTTCCCTTATACGGGCTTGGGATACGGTATTATAAAAATACCGCTTGGTCGGGTGTAGAAACCTTTTAATCAGAGATGATTAAATTGCATAATCCCGTTTTAATCTGTATTGATTGATAACAAATAACATTGGGGGTTAATAACCGTGTCCTGGATATCCTTGGCTCATTTTAAAAAGTGAATGGCCACGACGTAAGCACAAGGTGTAGACATAACACCTCCTGTTGCATATGTATAACGTATACTCACTCGTAAGGGTGTCTTCTTGTGAGATTATATTTGTGGTGTGTCGATTAATCTTGTCCGGCTTGTATTGTATAATCACCGGCCCTAAATGTTGGACAACCATGTAAATCGGATACAAGATTTTTATTAATAAAATTGTCTCAAGTATAAAAGATTAATTTTGCCTCTGTGCATTTTAATCAATGTGTCAAGATATTTTGTGCCGTTTGCACTCGAATCACTTTTCAAACTCTTTTTCCAAAATGAGTCAGTTAATTGTATTTACCAGTGTAAACTGACGTATTTTCCAAAAGGTTAAGTGACAGGTACTACGCATAATTGGCTGGGAGCTCAGGGCGTCATTAGGGGATCTTGCAAGTTCTAGATGCCTAAAGTCTGTTGAACAGTTTTAGTTTCTTTTATTTGATCCGCCTGTGGATCCTTTACTTTCCGTTGTAATACTTTGATATTGCTTTATATTCGGAATGTAATATATTTATCTTTCGCTTCCGCTGTGCATTTATATATTGTGTTGTTTGACTATGATGTTGCCAACCACGTCACGATACTCCCCCACCGGGCCCACCGGTGACACGTGGAAATCGGGGTGTGACAGTGCAAAGGGTACTTCAATTAATGCAAAATTCCGGGGCATCAAGAAGAAGATTGCAGGAGGAAGAAATTAACAATCTGCTTCAACTGTGGAGAAGCTGGACATTTTAGACCAGACTGCCCCAAATTGGTCAAACCAGCTGACAACAAAGCCAAATCTGCAGAAGGAACCACCAAAAAGAATGCAAGAGCATTCTAGTTAACTACCCAAGAAGCAGAACTCATCCCAGATGTGATAGCTGGTACGTTCCTAGTTCACGATGTTTATGCAAAAGTATTATTTGACTCTGGTGCAAACCAAAGTTTCATAAACACTTCATTCTGCCAAGCTCTTAACTTAGCCTTAACCAAACTTAGGCAGATTTTTACGGTAGAAACCGCAGATGGAAATTCTGTTCGCATAGATAAGATTTTGCAAAAAGGAAAGATAGAACTCTTAGGCCATAAATTTTCTGCAAACCTGTTACCTATGAATTTAGCCGGATTCGATGTTGTGTTAGGAATGGATTGGTTAGTAGCCAACCATGCTCGAATCCTCTGTGATAAGAATTCCATAAAAATACATACACCCATAGGAGAAGTAGTGGTGATTACAGGAGATAAGCCACGTAAGCCAATGAAATTCATTTCAGTAATGAAAGTGGCTAGTTATTCAAGAAAACAAGGAATAGTGTATATGATTTTGGCAATCATCAACACTAAAGGTAAGGAACTTAAGGAAATTCCAGTATTATCATAATACCCGGATGTATTTCCAGAAGAACTACCTGGATTACCAACCGATAGGGAAGTAGAATTTAGAATTCATCTAATTCCTGGAACTACACCGATAGCCAAGGCACCTTATCGGTTAGCACCCACCGAAATGTTAGAATTGAAAAAGCAGTTAGATGAATTATTAAGCAAAGGATTTATACAACCTAGTTCATCCCCTTGGGGAGCGCCCGTGTTGTTTGTGAAAAAGAAAGATGGTTCGATGCGAATGTGTATCGATTACAGGGAATTGAATAAGGTTACAATTAAGAATCGATACCCATTACCTAGGATTGATGATCTTTTCGATCAACTTCAGGGAGCTAGATATTTTTCTAAGATAGATTTACGCTCCGGATACCATCAGTTGAAAGTACAAGAAGAAGCCATACCTAAAACTGCTTTCAGAACTAGATATGGTAATTACGAGTTTACAGTCATGCCCTTTGGGTTAACCAATGCTCCTGCAGGATTCATGGACATGATGAATAGGATCTGTAAACCGTACCTGGATAAATTTGTAATCGTCTTTATCGACGATATACTCATTTATTCCAAAAGTCAGGACGAGCATTGTGAGCACCTACGTGCACTCTTAACCTTGTTAAGAAAAGATAAACTTTATGCCAAATTCTCGAAGTGTGAATTTTGGCTACAAGAGGTGCAATTTTTAGGACACATGGTGAATCACGAAGGTATTCACGTAGATCCCTCCAAAATAGAAGCGATCACCAAATGGAAGGTCCCGCAATCCGCTATGGAAGTTAGAAGCTTTCTAGGGTTAGCCGGATACTATAGACGGTTTATTAAGGATTTTTCCAAAATAGCTGTACCATTAACTAAGCTAACCTATAAAGCAGTGAAGTTTGAATGGGGATCTAGACAAGAAGAGGCTTTTAAGATTTTAAAGCAAAGATTAACAAACGCCCCAATTCTTGCCTTACCAGAAGGGACAGAAGATTTTGAAGTTTACTGTGATGCTTCTAAGCTAGGATTAGGATGTGTGCTAATGCAATGCAGGAAGGTAATTGCGTACGCCTCAAGGCAATTAAAGAAGCATGAGGAAAATTATACGACTCATGACCTAGAGTTAGGAGCCGTAATTTTTGCCCTTAAAATTTGGAGACATTATCTGCACGGAAGTAAGTTTACTGTCTATACAGATTATAAGAGTTTAAGATATATATTTGGGCAAAAGGAATTAAACATGAGGTAAAGAAGATGGATGGAAATTCTAAGTGACTACGACTGTGATATTCAATATCACGAAGGAAAAGCAAACGTAGTTGCAGATGCCTTAAGTCGTAAGTATCATGAGAAACAACGACGAATTCGTGCTCTTAGATTAAGTTTACAATTAGACTTAATGGAATAACTGAAGAATATTCAGGAAACAGCAATCAAGGATGATGCTGAGGGAATGAAAGGACGAATAAAGGAATTAGAGCAAGGAAGTGATGGAATTTGGAGATTCCACAAGAAAAGGATTTGGGTACCTAAGCAGGGAGAGTTAAGAAATAAGATTTTAGAGGAAGCCCATAAATCTAGGTATACTATGCACCCTGGAAATAATAAGATGTACCAAGATCTAAGAAATAACTTCTGGTGGATAGGAATGAAGAAGGATATAGCCAGATACATCTCTAAATGCTTAACTTGCTCACAAGTTAAAGCAGAACACCAGAAACCTTCAGGGTTACTCCAACAATTAGAAATGCCTGTTTGGAAATGGGAACTAATAACCATGGATTTTGTTACTAAGTTGCCCAAAACCAGAAAAGGTAACGACGCAATTTGGGTAATTGTGGATCGATTAACCAAATCAGCTCATTTTCTACCCATGAAGGAAACCTTTAGCATGGAAAGATTAGCAAAACTTTACGTAGATGAAGTAGTATCATTACATGGAGTCCCACTCTCCATTGTTTCCAAGAAGCAATGGGGACCCGACTGAACTTAAGTACTGCATACCATCCCCAAACAGACGGACAAAGTGAAAGGACGACTCAAACCCTGGAAGACATGCTCAGGGCATGTGTGATAGGTTTTGGAGGAAACTGGGACAACCATTTACCTTTAATTTGTAACACCCCGAAAACGGGTTTGGTAATCAAACCATATTAATAATAATGAATAGGTAAAATACCGTTAGTGGTAAATTAACCGGATGAATATAAGGATTTAAATAAATAATCTAATATCAATTAAAAAGGAGGATAAATACTTTGAGAAAACAAAGTATATAAAAGACCCGAGTTAACGGGACCTAAAATAAAACGGGATAGGTAACACCCCAAAAATATATAGGTTTTATATACATATTAAATAGCGGTTATGAACAAGATAAAAATTAACTAGGAAATAAATAACCTAGTTAATTACAAGTCTTGTAGTTATGAGAAACCTTGGTTAAAACATGTTATATGCAACAAGGGTAAACTAGAGGGGCCAAAAAGGAGAAAGTTAGAAACTAAATGTTATTAAAATTAAAACACTACACACACACTATGGGTGTGTGCGTGTAATCGACCAGAGGAAAGGAAAAAGGGAGCCAAACCCTAAATTGTCAAGAATAATCAAATTGAAGCTTGATCAAGGCCAAATCGATGCATGAACATGAATTAATGATCACCCAACCTAGGGGATCATAAGGTATGTAAAAATTTGATGATTCGTGAAGTTGAAAAATTTGAGTTAGCATCATAATTCACGAATTATGTAAGGATTAGAGGAGCTATGGCTAAATTAGTGATGTATACATGCTTAGGAACAAACCCTAAGTGAAAATTATACATATGATGCTATAACTTGAATGATTTGGTGATTACCTATATGTGTGTGATGTATTGCAAAATACATACTTATATCGTGTATAGTTTGTACATTTTATCGTTATTTCTAGTTTAGTTTTGTTTAGAATTGCGTGCTATTGATAAAAGTTCGGTTTTCCGGGTCTTGATATACGAAGATGCTGAAAAAGGAGCAAAATTGAGTTATATGGCTGAAGCATCAAGTCCCGGAACCATTTGAAACAAGTGTTAGAATTATTTTAGAGAATTTGGAAGTTGGAGCTGGAATTTTGAAGCAACATTCTGTGAAAATCAAGTGCTCGTGTAGCGCTACGGATAGAGGCCAATCACTCGCGCTACGCTACAAACAACAAACAAAAATGCTGATACTGGTGGTGCTCGCGTAGCGCTAGCACAAGAGGAAGACCCGTCGCGCTACGCGACGGGCTGGTGGATCGCGATTTACTTGTTTTGAGGCTAGGGTTTACTATTTAATCAAGATTTAATGATCATTAAGAGAACTTACGAATTAACAAACCCTAGGCGACTTTGGAGAGCATATTTTGAGCATTACGGAGAGTTTTAGCTTGCGGGAATCATAAGGTTGAAGCTTGGAAGCGTGGAAGTGAAGATTGTTCGGGTTTTATCTCCCGGTTTTCTTTAATTTCGTGTTTTCGATTTTTTTCCAATGAATTCTTGTTTTGAATTTGATTTATTTGTTATAGACAACATGTTTCTTGGCTAAACCCTAGATACTACCTAGACATGATGATAGTTTGATTAAAGTTTGGATCTTTTAATGGTTATTATTGTTTGATTATGGATTGATTTTTGAAAGTAAAGTGTTCTAGAATTTCTGATTTGGTGCGTGTGCGTATTTACTTGTGATTGTTGATTATTTACTGTTTCACATAGATTTTGGTGAATGTCTTTCACATAATAAATTTGTGTTGATTATTTGCATCCTCACGGGTTCGGGTGATCTTTGGGTAAATTGGCCAATAGCCCTAGAAACATTAATTAAAATACAATTAGAGTTAAATATTCTGCTTAACTTGTCGCTGAGAGGCTCGAGTTAGTAATTAGGTCGCAGTGCAATATATAGCTAAGATAGATTTTGAGAGAAGTCGGTTTTAGTTCCCTAATTGCATTAGTGTCTAGTAAACCAAGTCAGAACCTAGAGTTGCCTTAGATTATCGCGCTGAGAGGTAGATAGTCATATTAGGGCACTTTTAGAATCGTTAGAGGACTGAGAGGAAGTCTAACAGTCGGTGTTCATAACAGCCTTGTAGGATTTCCTAGGTTTCTTCCTGAGAAGGGTCGGGAAGTCTTAGCATTGAAATACCTTAAGGTTTAGTATTTTACGATCCCGGCTCCATACAACAATAATACCATTAGAAGTCCATTCCCAGTCAAACTGGATTTAAGTCTAGGTAGTCGTTAAACTCATCTGAATAAAACCTTAGTCTTCGTTCGTGTCTTAGTCTAAATCTAGTTAATTAATTAGTTTAATTTAGATTTCCTAGTTTTTCAGTAACACCCCCCCCCCCCAAACAATTAAACAAGTTTAAGTCGCGTCCGTCAGTGTCTGTCAGAGTCTAGCTTGCGTAATTTATAGAGTCCTGTGGTTCGATATCCGGACTTCCTAGGTTATACTACATTGATCGGTACACTTTCCGATTGTGTGGTTTTAGGTCGAGTCTAGAATTAAAGCTTTATAGTGTCTAGAATAGAGAGTCTAATTTAGTATATTATTATAGTCTGTTTAGCACACATCAAGTTTTTGGCGCCGTTGCCGGGGACTCTTGGTAATTGCGTTCATTAGCTTTGATAGATTTACTTGACAAATACGTGCTACGTGTTTACTTTGTTTTGTGTCTTTTATTTCCATCTTGAGTCGTAGTAACTATTGTTTGCTTTTCTTGTGTTCAGGTTTTTGCTTGTAGTGGATGCCACATCTGCGCTCGCACGGACCACCACCACCCGTCAAGCAGTCATCCTCTCAATTGGGCCAAGGCCCACAGGTTAATTCTACATCCTCTTCTCGTTTCCCCAATTTCGATTCCACCCCGTTACCCACCCCACCTCCTACACCACCACCTTCGCCAAACCATTCACCTAAAACCTCACCTAAGGTTTCCCCACCCGATAGCCCTACTTCTAGTACCTCTAGCAACCTAGCAAACTTAGAACCAATGGCCAACAATAGGAAAACCGTCCATCAGCAAGCCACTCAGAATTTCACCGGCCTTGCTTCACTCATCACCGTACCACCCATAGTTAATGAGAATTCATGGCAGATTCCATCTTATGCCATGCAGGCTATAACCAATAACATACAATTCCATGGCCGAGACGATGAGGACGCCCCGACCCACATTAACCGTTTCTCCCGTATCATAGCCACCTTTAGCCTTCACGGTGCTCCTAATGATGCTACCTACTTACAGCTTTTCCCATTTTCTTTAGCTGGCCGTGCAGCTACTTGGTTGGACTCATAACCAGCCTGTACCTTCACTACTTGGGCAGGGCTTCGTCAAGCCTTTCTGAATAAGTATTTCCCTCCCGCTAAGGCCTCACGTCTTAGAGACTAAATCCACTCCTTTCGCATGGAGCCCGACGAGCCTTATTACCTTGCTTGGGAGCGTTTTCAAAACCTTTGTGCTCGTTGCTCCCAGCATGGTCTTTCCGATTGGGCTTTATGTGAGAAATTTTATAACGGTCTCACCCAAGAGACTCGTGATAGGTTCGATACTAATGCGGGGGGCATATGATAGGTATTCTTACAGTTGCTGAGTGTTTAGAGCGTTTTGAGGAATTTGCTCAGTCTCAATCCCAATCACGATCCGATCAGAGGTATCAAAGTGGTAGTTCCAATACCAATACTAGTGCACTCGCCCGAGGGGTGAACCATGTCACCATGGATCCTAGTCTAGCCGCTGTTTTGGAAAACATGTCTAGGGAACTTAAGGAAATTATGGCTAAGGTAGACAAGTGTGAGTATTGCCGAGGGGGTCACGATACGAGTGCGTGTCCTTTACTAGTTGGTGAGGAGCAATGTGATTACTTAGGAGGAGGGTTCGGTAGAGGTCAGTCTGGCGGTTTTGGAAGTACTAATCCTTTTGGATCGGGTTGGCGAAATAATAATATTAATAATAACTTTAATAATAATAACACTTTTCGCTCAAATGGACCCCCTGGCTTTCAAATGGCTCAAAACCCGAATAGGGGCCAAAGTTCACCTTTTGGTGGGGGTTCAGGTGGGCAGTTCAATAAAGGGTTCAACGGGCAGGTCAAAGATGGGGGGTCAAATAACCAGGGTCAAACAGGTCAAGGTTCAAGTTATGACCTAGGGGGTAGTTTAGAAAGAATGGAGTCCATGATGAGTCAACTAATTGTTAGGGACCAAACCACCCAAAATACCCTTAGTGAACATGACCTCATGCTTAAGAACCACCAAGCCTCGTTCCAAGACCTTCAACGAGTTGTGGGAGACATGTCTAGGAAGTTAGAGGAGAGATTACCCGGTCAGTTTGCGGGTAACACCTTAAAGAACCCGGCCCATGCCAAAGCCATTACCACTCGTAGTGGCAAGACCGTAGGTAACCCAAGAGTCGAGGAAAGGGTAGTCGATGAAGATGGAGATATTATAGATGAGGAGATTGAAATGGAAGCGCCCGGTAAAGTGCAAACTAGGTTAAGCCCAGCAAGTACCGCACACACCGGGGGGTTTCCAAGTGAGAATAGTTTAGGTAAAAAGCCCACTCAAGTCGTTTCGTCACCCACTGTTAATCTTTCCCGTGCCCCATTCCCATCTCGTCTTAAAAACCAAACTTACTCAAAAGAGTACGGGAAATTCTTAGAGATCTTTAAGCAGCTTAGAATAAACCTTCCTTTCATAGAAGCCCTTCAATCGATGCCGAAATATGCAAAAATTTTAAAAGACCTTCTAAAACGTAAGGATAGGTTAGGAGAGGTTTCTAACATTCCCCTTAGTGGCGGGTGTTCAGCCGTAGTCTTGAACAAGGTCCTGGAAAAGTTGACGGATCCGGGCCTTTTCACCATCCCGTGCTTGTTTGGGAGTGATACCGAGTGTAGGGCCCTAGCCGATTTAGGAGCTAGTATAAACTTAATGCCATATTCCTTGTATGAGAGGCTAGGTCTAGGAGAGTTATCACCTACACGTATGTCTTTGTCTCTAGCCGATAGATCAGTGAAGTATCCACGTGGTATAATCGAAAACCTCTTAGTTAAAGTGGATAAATTCGTCTTCCCCGTAGACTTTGTCGTTCTTGATATGGAAGCCGACGAAAAGGTTCCTATCATTCTAGGACGCCCGTTCTTGTGTACCGCCAAGGCTATCATCGATGTCTTCGACGGGAAAATTACACTTCAAGTCGGTGAGGAGATTTTGAGCATTACGGAGAGTTTTAGCTTGCGGGAATCATAAGGTTGAAGCTTGGAAGCGTGGAAGTGAAGATTGTTCGGGTTTTATCTCCCGGTTTTCTTTAATTTCGTGTTTTCGATTTTTTTCCAATGAATTCTTGTTTTGAATTTGATTTATTTGTTATAGACAACATGTTTCTTGGCTAAACCCTAGATACTACCTAGACATGATGATAGTTTGATTAAAGTTTGGATCTTTTAATGGTTATTATTGTTTGATTATGGATTGATTTTTGAAAGTAAAGTGTTCTAGAATTTCTGATTTGGTGCGTGTGCGTATTTACTTGTGATTGTTGATTATTTACTGTTTCACATAGATTTTGGTGAATGTCTTTCACATAATAAATTTGTGTTGATTATTTGCATCCTCACGGGTTCGGGTGATCTTTGGGTAAATTGGCCAATAGCCCTAGAAACATTAATTAAAATACAATTAGAGTTAAATATTCTGCTTAACTTGTCGCTGAGAGGCTCGAGTTAGTAATTAGGTCGCAGTGCAATATATAGCTAAGATAGATTTTGAGAGAAGTCGGTTTTAGTTCCCTAATTGCATTAGTGTCTAGTAAACCAAGTCAGAACCTAGAGTTGCCTTAGATTATCGCGCTGAGAGGTAGATAGTCATATTAGGGCACTTTTAGAATCGTTAGAGGACTGAGAGGAAGTCTAACAGTCGGTCTTCATAACAGCCTTGTAGGATTTCCTAGGTTTCTTCCTGAGAAGGGTCGGGAAGTCTTAGCATTGAAATACCTTAAGGTTTAGTATTTTACGATCCCGACTCCATACAACAATAATACCATTAGAAGTCCATTCCCAGTCAAACTGGAAGTCTAGGTAGTCGTTAAACTCATCTGAATAAAACCTTAGTCTCCGTTCGTGTCTTAGTCTAAATCTAGTAAATTAATTAGTTTAATTTAGATTTCATAGTTTTTCAGTAACCCCCCCCCCCCCCCAAAAAAAAAAAAAACAATTAAACAAGTTTAAGTCGCGTCCGTCAGTGTCTGTCAGTGTCTGTCAGAGTCTAGCTTACGTAATTTATAGAGTCCTGTGGTTCGATATCCGCACTTCCTAGGTTATACTACAGTGATCGGTACACTTGCCGATTGTGTGGTTTTAGGTCGAGTCTAGAATTAAAGCTTTATAGTGTCTAGAATAGAGAGTCTAATTTAGTTTATTATTATAGTCTGTTTAGCACACATCAGTGTGCTAAGTGGGTTTTATGACAATATGATGAACACTCGAATTAAAGTGTTAAATTGATGAATATTGATGATTATGATATAAGTTCTAGATGTAGTTCATGAACACTAGACATAGAGGTTTGATTTTTGGTGTAAATCTTGGTAAAAATAACTAGTTATGAACTAGTTAGTAAATATGTAAAATTATGCACATTAGGTGTTTGTTAAAATGCCTAAATAAGAACCAAAGTGTTGAAATTTAAAGTGAAACGCACATTTGAATGATATAACAAATTATGCGTAATATGAAGCAATAGGGGTTCTAAACATCATGTTGATTTAGACTAACTATGTAAAATCATGTGATTAAAGTTAACTTTTGATAAGTTGAACAAATAAATGATGAAGTCGAATAGTAGATTCAACATAGAATTCGTAAGATGGAATAGTCGTATGTGATAATGACCAATCTAACCGTCTTACGAATTATGATTATAGTTTGACGCTTGACAAGCTAGGTGGAGGCTTGGAAAGGAAGCGGGTCAAACGAATCAAGAATGAAGGAAAAGCGTAATTTGGATGCAAGGTAAGTATATCTTACACTAGTCATACATTTTAGAATATTCTTTTGTCGTATTAATTACGAAAAAGACAAATACCTAATTGAGAAATGGTGTTCCGGCGTGTAGTCGTACGGAACAAGATAATCAAATATGATAAGCAACCATAGTGATGGCTAAAAATGAATTAAATCGGTAATTCGATCATATTATGACGAATGAAATATGTGCTTTTAATGGTTACCATATAAGGTAAATCATAATAACCAATAAGGGCAAAATGGTAATTTGGTCACATGTTGACCATAACCGTTAGTTTTGAAAGACAATTATGACGTAAGCCATAATAGGCCAAAAAGTGTTAAGAAATGAATTTACAAGTAAAATGACCGCACGATGTAAACTGGAGTGAGTCATATATACGAGGTGGTAATAAATGTCATCTCACTAGTATAATCGGTCATTTAGACCAAACAGGTCAAAAGGTGAAATTATCACCTTTGACGATATCGACTAATGGGTTGTCGAGTTGTATGATTTTAGGAAATAAATAGCACATGGATGTTTACATCGCTATTACTTAGCAGCCTCTAAAGCAAGGTATTGAAACGGGTCAATATATTGATCCGAGCCAGGTATGTAAAAAGATACAACTCATCATGTAGAATTTGGAGTTCTATAATAGTTAGACAAGGTTAAAATAAGATATTCGGTTACCATTTTCGTAAAGCGAATAAATTGAGTTATGATTATGGTGTTTTAGAAACATATTGGTTTCTAAATAAGATTATGGTTAAAAGGTCGGATTTTGGGTCAAACAGGTACTAAAAAGTCCTTTGTCGTAAAAGAAGGGTGAAAATTGACCAAAAAGCCCTTATAAACTAAATTGAACAAACAACCTATAAAGGTTGCTTGAAAACGAGCTTTATGAGTAAATAAATACTTAGGAAAAGTATAGAAAGTGAAAGATGTAAATACTTGGGTCAAATGACTATATAGGAATCTTTGCTGTAAAACAATGATCTGAGGGGTAAAACTCGGAATATATAGATCTCCACATTAAATCCACCACAAATACAGTTGTGGTGGAAGATTACTTGGTAAGAAATGTGGAAATATAAAGCTAGGTACGAATGAAAGCGAATCATGTTTAAAATATACTCAAATACCCTTAACGGGTCAAAATAAGCATACGAGCGAAAACGGGTTTAATTTGTGTAAGAAACCTGTGATTAGAACCTAACATGGTAGATAACATTAATTTGAAGAGGTGCATGTGAAATAAGGATCAAACAAATATGTTGGTTTGATAAAATGCATAAACGGGTTAAAATTCGGTAAAAAGGTAATGAGTCAAAAGCTTAGAAGCCTCAAAATTTATTATGTCGGATGTTGGATTTTAACTCCATAAGATGAAGAATTAAATTACGGACGCGTAGGAAAAAGAATCGCATAAAACTGATCAATAACGAATAAGTTATGGCCATTTCCGTAAAAACTGGCATAGCTGGTAGAGTGCAGGTTCCAGTAACGAACCTGCTGGAAAAGGGTCTCCCTCGCGCCACGCGAGGGAGCAAGTGGGTTCTTTCGCGTGGCATGACGGAGTCAGTTTTTAAAAATTTGTTTTTTTCAATTATTTTGCCTCGCGAACTCGTTTAAACACGTTCTAAACTACGTATGACTAATTCAATTCATGTTTTATGAATTGTAGGTGTTATATACAATACTGGGGGACGATCAAGCTCAACGAAGAACCGAACACAATCAAGTTACAAGCTTCCGCACATTGTTAATCGTTAATTTTAAACAACGAATGCAGTCACATTATGTGGTGTACTTGAAAATTGTAAAAGTATCAATTAATCCGTATTCTCTAATGTACATGTACTTATATTTAAATGATTTTGTTCGTAATTAAAGAAGAAATCCGTTTAAAAATAGTAAGGGTGTTACATAATTGAATTCTCCTATAACAATAGTTATCATTCAAGCATTGAAGCTGCCCCGTTCGAAGCACTGTATGGACGAAAGTGTAGAACTCCAATTTGCTGGGCAGAAATAGGAGAAAGCCAGTTATCAGGTCCTGAAATCGTACAAGAAACCACCGACAAGATAACTCAAATCAAGGAAAGACTGAAAACGGCTCGAGATCGTCAGAAAAGTTATGCAGACAATCGACGCAAGCCGCTAGAATTTCAAATTGGAGACAGGGTACTCTTGAAAGTTTCTCCTTGGAAAGGAGTAGTCCGATTCAGAAAGAAAGGAAAGCTAAGTCCAAGGTACGTAGGACCATTCCCAGTAATCCAGAGAATTGGACCGGTCGCCTATCGCTTACAACTACCGGAAGAGTTAGTTGGGGTACATGACGTATTTCATGTTTCCAACCTCAAGAAATGTTTATCTGACGAATCCCTGGTAGTCCCTCTTCAAGACATACAGGTGAATGAAAAGTTGAAGTTCGTGGAAAAACCGCTCCAAATAGAAGACAGAAAGATTAAATTCCTCAAGCATAAAAGATTGGTACTGGTCAAAGTCAAGTGGGATTCAAAAAGATGACCAGAATACACCTGGGAACTGGAATCGGAAATGAAGCGAAAGTATCCTCACTTATTTCAGTAAATCTCGAGGACGAGATTTTAAATAAGGTGGGGAGGATGTAAGGACCTGCAAAATTGTCCAAAAATGATCCGTAAGTGAAAACCCTGACCCCTGGAACCATAGTGCTTATGAACAACCAAGAAAACAAGAATTTGGGATTTCACGTGGGCCGCGTAAGCCATAAGGTAAGGCTACGCGGGCCGCGACGACTTAAAATTCTCTGGATAAGCGTTCAAGCCACGTGTCGCACACGTGGCAGATCTACATGTGACACACTAGCCCTACACGTAGACTAGGAGTCCTCGCGTGCCGCGTAAAACTCATGTTAAGGTTTACGCGGAATGTTGTTATAAGTAGCCTGTGCATGGGACTTGCTTCTGTGTTCGAAATTTTAGTTTCAAAAGTCCATATTCTACTTAAAAACGAGCATTAAGGGGTCACGACGCTGCTACGATACAGGGTATTAACTCGATCACTGCTACGATACAATGTCCGATCGATTGAAACCAATCCGATGGATGTTTAAGTGCTGCCCGTATTTGGGCTATACTTTGTCATACATTGTGAAGGTTTTGATTTCATGAGTTTATCGTAAAGAGTTGTATTAAGTTACTGACCTAGTTTCGTATGCATTGTCATTTTAACTAGGTTACACGACTAAATCAGTAGGCTAAACTCTGCCCGTCTAAACTTGCAATGTGAGTCATTCTCTTTTTATAAACAAGGTTTTTCAATACTCAAATTATTTTCAAAGGTTATAATTACAGGGATTAATTCGTGGTTATCTTGAATAACTGGCAAGTGGGGTATTGTGCACATTACTAATTTCTCACGATTAGGTAAACAAACCTAACAGTGATATCATCACTACTTGGGTGAAATGACCCAATAGTGGTATGACCATCGTCACCAGGGTGTGACACGACGCCAGATAAAAATAAGATAGTAGCCATTGTAATCGCTCTTATGCTGTAATTTATAACTATGTGTCGTTTTATTGAAATTGAGTGACTCGCCAGTATTTCCCTGCTGATAAAATATTTTTAAACATGTTTCAGGTGACTTACTGTGAATCAAGGAAAAAGTGCTACGGAGCACTAACAAGCTTGAAGTGGTGGCTCAATAAAATAAATAAACATGTTTTGTAAGACAAGGGATTTCCTCGTGAAATTCTCTTCACTGTAAATTACGGGGTTTGTCCCAAATTATGAAGTAAAATAATCGGGCATTTTCAAGTTTTAAAAGATCCTGTTAAACTTCCGCTGTCAACTCAAATAATAAATACCACGGGTTTCTGTCCCGCGGCTCCTGGACCGGGTAACACCGAGACGGGGGCCGTGACAGATACCCCATTGCTAAAAGTCATGTGTTCTGTCTGATATATTGATCCTCATGTTGATTTATTTATAGGTTAAGCCATAAATTAAAACTAACCGATTGTAGTGTTTTATCCAAAAATGAACTCGCAACAGTGTCATTTAAACCTGAAAATCTTAATTTTCTTGATATTTTTAACGAACCTATAGAATTTGTCATGTAAAACACATAACCTTGAATGTTATATTTAAATCGAAGTATGTTCTTCCTCTCACGCCCGCTATTTCTTTGGCGGAGGCCAAGGATAGTGCCCCCATTGGTGGAGGCGGGATGATGTAGGGGCACCATGGAACTGTTAGATTCACAAGTAATACGAGAAATTTTTCACTCAAATTTCTGATGATTATTCAATAGAAAGAGCTGGCTATAAATAGCCTACAACCACGACTCAAAACCCCAACGTTCACCTCACTAATCGGAGCTACCCATGACTCAACTATTTTGACCTAATCTTCCGGAGAAGATAACAAACAAGAACGTGTGCACGCAGGCACTAAAACAAGACTACTAGACTGACTACTGGACTTAATAAAGAAAAGAAACAAACTTGGGCCAAGGACCATTATTCTCACGAATTGGAACAGAAAATCTAGACCAAACAAACCTTCCCTTAAACTGGAATGAGTCACCATCCAGTTTAATCAACCAAATCTTTTACTCCAAACAAGCTCCTTAATCGCTCAAATGCTTCAAGTTTCAGTGGTTTTGTCATTGCATCAGCAAGTTGATCTTCAGTAGGGCAGTATGCAAGCTTTATATGTTCATCATTCACCAAATCCCTCAAATAGTGAAATCGAACATCAATGTGTTTGGTCCTGCGATGCATCAGAGGATTCTTTGAAAGTTTGATTGTAGAATTGTTGTCACCCCAAATCTCCAATGTGCCTTCTGCCCTTCCCCTTATATCTTCTAACAGCCCTTTTAGCCACATTCCATGACATGCACACGAAGTAGCTGCCACATATTATGCTTCTGTCGTGGACAAGGTGACAATCTCTTGCTTACGACAACTCCAGCAGATAGCTGCGTTAGTAAGAGTACAAATGTACCCACATGTGCTCCTTCTATCTTCTTGGTCCCTTGCATAATTACTATCAGTATAGACCTGCACCTTTTCATCCTCACTTGCTTCATACACCAATCCATAATTATAAGTTCCCTTAACATACCTTAGGATCCTCTTTGCTGCCAGCAAATGCTCTTCTTTTGGTTTTGACATAAATCTAGCGACCAAGTACACACTGTACATCAGATCCGGACGGGTCATTGTGAGATACATTAGGCTTCCCACTAAACTCTTGTATTGTGTTGCATCAACTTCTTTTCTAGATCCTTCTTTGGTAAGCACTACACCAGGAACAATAGGATTTTTTTACTGAATTTCCATTCAGCAAACCAAACCTATCAAGTATCTCCTTTGCATATTGTTTTTGACATATGCTTATTCGACCATCTTCCTGTCGAACCTCTGACGGGTGGTCCGTAGGACAACCCTTAAGACCTTTAAATAGATTAAAACCTCATACTTTATTCGGTTAATTGTTTGAACTTGGTAACCACTCTATGTTTGATAATGCAGGTGCTAAAGTGCTCAAAATGCGGGTTTTAGACAGTTTGGATGGATGCTAGAAGCTGGTGGAAACAAGTCGGGGCTGTGAAGAGTTGAAAAAGAGAAACAAGGGAATCATCATACTCAGCGCCGTAACCTACGGCTTTGGCCGTAGGCTACGGCCCCCATCATGTGTCAAAGGATCAGCACCGTAAGACAGAGTATTTGCGCCGTAAAAGATTGCTGACCGCCGTAAGCTACGGCAGGTGGCGTAGCTTACGACGCCCAATATTGACTTGTTGACCTGATGATTGCCGTAAGTTATGGCGGGAGCCGTAGCTTACGGTGCCGATTGTCTACAACTTGTAACTCCTACATTTAAGTATCATTTTGAGGGGATTTATGGTGGCTAATCATATGTTTTTCGGTTACCACTTACTTGGACACGAATTTCGAGCATCTTGGGAGACTTTTAGCTAAAAGAACACTTTCTAAATCATTAGTTTATTGTCTTTGATTTGGATGAACGATAATACTTTTGTTATGATGTTGATTCGAGCCATGAGTGGCTAAACACTTTGTGATCATCCTGGATTGAAGGTTTGTTTGAGACATTTCATGTTTGTTGTCCTAATTTATAGAATAACAATCTCTATCTTAATGGTTTGTTTGTTATGGTGTGTGATTGTTTGTTAGTAACTTGTTAATTCTTGCATTGAACTAATTAGAAACCATACTTTCTTGGTGCCGTTGGCAATCGAGATATCATGGGTATAGTTAGGCTTGGGTAAGGGTTGATTGATCATCGGGTAACAACCTCACGTTCTAGGAATCTGAGTACTTAGTTCCCTTTCATCACTGCAAGTAGTCATACATGAGCTATGTCTATGTAGTTCTTTCTAGTGGAATGATAACATGAATGTCAATTGAAACCGGAAATCTAGGATGGTCATTTATCTCTAATTTGTTTACATCCAAAACTTTTCTCTTGCAATTTAATTAGTTAAATTTAGTTTTAAAACTCTAATCAATCAAATCAACTCTTGAACTTTACTTTCATTGCAATTAGTTTAATTTAGTTAATTTAGATACACTTCTAAATAACACACATTCCACAAACTCCCTGTGTTCGATACCCACTTACCGCTATCTATTAGTAGTATTTGGATTAAATTTGATTGTGACCACGACATCACGTCAAATTTTGGCGCCATTTCCAAGGAGTAGTGCGCAACGTGTGTTATTTTTGTTCTTTTTAAGTTTGTTATTTTTCTGGTTTACGCTAGGTGTGTTAGTGTGCAGGTATTTACAGGTGCATGCGTACTAGAAGCTCTCACAAGCTATCACCATTGGCATTTGATCCGTAAATTGAGCGAACATTAAGAGGAAACAGGATTTTGTTACGAGAAAACAAGTTTAGTGGTTCACCAACAACACCAACTACACCAATCACACCAATTCGATACATGGATCCACCACAACCACCACCCACTACGGGTGAACTTATACCACCTTTCATACCATCATCCACTCAACCTTCACCAAACACTACCATACCAAACACCACTACCAATCCTATTTCACCTCATGATGCAATACCAACTAACACCACCCAACCCATTACCACTCAAGAAGAACCTACACTTACCTTTAACCCTTCTACCACAATTCCACCATTCACTCATTTCTTCCCAGTTTCAGGTCAATCATCTGCAACCTATACATTACCACAAGGTTCAACTGTCATTCATGCTACTTCTACATTTAGACCATCGAATCAGTCGGGTTTTCAATATTCTACTCTTCCATTTGGGCAATCTTCGGGTATAGGGGGAGATGGATACGAAGAAGGATATGAGGATTTTGAGGGTTATGAGGAAGAAGGATATGCATATATGGGTGATGGGGACCAAGGAGAACTTACTTACGTGCAAGGGCAAACTCAAAGAATGCCAAGTGTTGGTGGGTTTCAAAAACAACAAATTATACCACAACATATTCGGCCAAGGCCACATGGGCCACAAATGCAACGTCCTACACCATTGCAACAAGTTCGACCGCAAAATGTACAACCACAATTCCAAAGGCCAATTCAACACCCACCGATGCCACAACAACAATTTCAATCCTATGTACCACAAGGGCCTATGCAAAGGCCAATGGGTCCTATTCGACCAAGGGTTCGGTTGGGTGTGCCAAGAAGGCATCTTAGAGAACATGCGAGAGGCATTGAAGCGCATTTTAGGCCGGTAATCACTCACAATCCTTCACCGGTAGTTATTCCTCACAATGATCAAGGGAGGACCTTTGAAGTGAGAGCCAATTCCTTGCAAAGTTTGCCGAAATATAAGGGTCTAGCAACGGAGGAACCTTATTTTCATTTGGAGGCCTATGATTCAATTTGCAATACTCTTGGGAGTCAAGGTTTTTCGGCTGATGATGTCAAGTTCGTCTTGTTTCAATTTTCTTTGGAGGACAAGGCAAAGAAGTGGTTCTACACTTTGCCTTCAGCATCTATTTACACTTGGGCGGAAATGAAACAAATTTTCCTAGATGAATTTTACACCGCTCAAAAGACCAACGATGCTAGGAAGGGGTTGAGGAGTTTTCAACAACAACAAGGGGAAATGTTGCATGAAGCCTTTGAGCGTTTCAATATGATGATCAAGAATTGCCCTCACCATGGAATTGAACTTTGGGAATTAATGAATGCTTTCCACGAGGGATTGAGTGCCGAAGATGCTCGCGATTTAATGTCCATCACAAATGGGACTTTTGGCACAAATTACGAGCATGACGATTGGGAGTTTTTGGAGCAAATGGCAATTACATCAAAGAGGAAAGCCCAAGCATCAAGGAGAGCATGACCGGCCGTTACCCGAACTCAAGTGCATGCGGTCGGCCATGATAATGTACAAACCTCTAACCAAATTTATGATGTTTGTGCCATTTGCAATGAAATAGGGCATGCGGCTGAAAATTGCCAAGGAATGAAAGGGCAATATGAAGAAGTTCATGCGGTACAAGGTCAAGGAGGGGGTGGTAGAAACTTCAATATGAATTCTAACACTTATCACCCTGGGTTGAGGAACCACCCAAATTTTCGGTATGGGAACCCTTCAAATCAAGCTAACCCGAACTTTCAAGGTAGCCAAGGAAACTTTGGTTCCCGCCAACCTTACAACAATCAAAGTGGATATAGAGGTGGGAACAACCAAGGGTATCAAAGGAAATATCAAACGGGTCAAGAACAAGGGGGTCTTCAGGTGGAAACGAGATGATGGATATGTTGAAAAGCATGCAAGCGAAGATGCAAAAGAGAAATCAAATGGATGATGTGTGGATACAAAAGGATGAAGCCCGTGACAAAGCAATTCAAACTTTGACCACCCAAATGGGTCAACTCGCAACCGAAGTGGCGGACTTGAAGAAAAGTAAAGGTCAATTACCAAGCGACACTAAGGTAAACCCGTCTCATAATACTTCTAGAGGTAACAATGTCAATATTCATCATGTAAGTGTTTTGAGAAGTGGGAAAGAGTACAAAACCAATCCTTCACCGGATTTGGTTGATGGGGTGGTTGAGGATATAACGGGTCAAGAAAGTGAGGAAGAAAATGAAACACCCACTATTTCTTCTAAAAAACCCAACTTTGAAAAACCCGAAATTAATAAAGAAAAAGAAAAGAAAAATGAGGATGAGGGATCTAGTCAAGTACCATTTCCCTGGGCTTTATTAGATCCGGGTAAGAAAAATTTTATTTCAAAACGGGGTTCTCAAAAGGAAGAGATGTGGGAGGTTTTTAAACAAGTTAAAATCAATCTTCCTTTACTTGAAGCAATCAAACAGGTACCCGCTTACACCAAGTTTTTAAAAGAATTGTGTACCCAAAAGAGGCAACAAAAAGTGCCTAAATTGGTTGACTTGACGGAGCGGGTAAGCGCAGTCTTGAAAGGAGATCTTCCTCCTAAGCTACAAGATCCGGGAACGCCTCTTATAAATATTCAAGTAGGAAATTTTCAAACCGCAAGGGCGTTATTGGATCTTGGAGCCAGAGTAAGTATCTTACCGGGGGGGTTATACGACCAATACGGTTTTGGTCCATTGAAACGGGTTGAGACAACGGTGGTATTAGCTGATTTGTCTCATAAACTTCCTCGGGGTATTGTACGAGATGTTATAGTTAAAGTTGATGAGTTTTATTATCCCGTGGATTTTCTTGTGCTAGATTACTCATCCGCGGACCCAATTCAACAACAAAATGTTATTTTGGGTCGGCCATTTTTGAACACCGCACATGTCGTTATTGATTGTCGATATGGTATGGTCGACATGACATTCGGTAACAGAAAGATGAGATTAAATGTTTTTACTAACGGTACTAATGTTTATGGTGATGAGTGTTTTCTAGCAGATTTCATAGATGGATATGACCCAAAGGAGTTCGAGGAAGAGATTTTGGGTTCTTGTGTTTGTGATGTGTCTTTGCAGGTGCATGCTTGTGAGTTGGAAAAGGAAGAGAAGGAGCAAGAGGCTCTTGCGGTGAAAGAAGGAAGACCGCCATGGACCCACCAAATGGAAGCTTTACCGGTGGGAATTGATTCGGGTACAAAACCTTCGTTAGAGTGTCCACCAAGCGTGGAATTGAAAGAGCTACCGAGGCATTTGAAGTATGTGTTCTTGGGGGAGAGTGACACCTTACCGGTGATCATTGCTTCTAATTTGGCGGTAGCTCAATAAGAGGATTTGATACGGGTTTTGAAGGCTAATAAGGCGGCAATCGGATGGACGATAGCCGACTTGAAAGGTATTAGTCCATCCATTGTAATGCATAAAATCATTACAAGCGAAGCTGCAAAGCCAACCCGTGAAACACAAAGAAGGTTGAACCCGAACTTGAGAGAAGTGGTAAAGAAAGAAGTTATCAAGTGGTTGGATGCGGGGATCATTTATCCCATTTCGGACAGTGCGTGGGTATGTCCGACTCAGGTAGTGCCTAAAAAGTCGGGCATTCAGGTAATTAAAGATGAACAAGGTGAGCAAATTGCCACCCGCCCGGTCACCGGGTGGCGAGTTTGCATTGATTATAGAAAATTAAACGCCGCTACCTCCAAAGACCATTTCCTGTTACCCTTCATTGATCAAATAATTGAAAAACTTTCCGGTAAAAAATATTACTGTTTTTTGGATGGGTATTCGGGATATAACCAAATAGCAATACACCCGGATGACCAACACAAGACCACCTTCACTTGTCCATATGGCACTTTTGCTTTTCGGCGAATGCCATTTGGCTTGTGCAATGCACCAGCAACTTTCCAACGATGTATGATGAGTATCTTCTCGGACATGGTTAGAGAGTCGCTTGAAGTGTTTATGGATGACTTCTCTATTTTTGGCACTAGTTTTGAATCGTGTCTTAATGAATTACAAAAAGTTTTAAAACGATGTGTTGAGAAAAATTTAGTGCTTAGTTGGGAGAAAAGTCATTTTATGGTGCAAGAGGGTATTGTGTTGGGGCACGTGATATCGGACCAGGGAATGGAGGTAGACAAAGCAAAAATTCGGGTAATTTCATCTCTACCCCCACCAAAGAATGTTAAGGGGGTGAGATCATTTTTGGGACACGCGGGATTCTATAGAAGGTTTATTAAGGGTTTTAGTGTAATTACAAAACCTTTATGTAACTTATTATTGAAAGATGTTCCATTTGATTTTACTGACGAATGTTTGCAAGCTTTTCGTGTGTTGAAGGAACAGTTGGTGAAGGCTCCTATCTTGAAACCACCGGATTGGTCGAAGCCGTTTGAGATTATGTGTGATGCTAGTGACACGACCATCGGAGCGGTTTTGGGTCAAAGAGTTGATAAGAAGCTGGTGGTAATTTATTATGCAAGTAAAACTTTGTCCGAGGCGCAACTTAATTACACCACAACCGAGAAAGAATTATTAGCGGTGGTGTATGCCTTGGACAAGTTTAGATCATACATTTGGGGGAGCAAGGTGATCGTGTATTCGGATCATAGCGCGGTCCGATATCTAATGGAAAAGAAGGATGCAAAGCCCCGGTTGATTCGTTGGGTGCTTCTGTTGCAAGAGTTCGATCTAGAGATCCGGGACAAAAAGGGGTGTGAAAATGTTGTTGCGGATCATTTATCCCGGATCACATTGGAGGGTGTTGATGACCTGAGTGAAATTAACGAACGATTTCCCGATGAGCAATTGTTAGCCGTTTCTACTTTCGTTGCACCTTGGTATGCTCACTACGTGAATTATTTGGCCAAGGGTGCAATTCCGAGTCATTGGACGAAGAAGAGACGACAACAATTTTTGAGTCAAGTAAAACAATATATTTGGGATGAACCAGATTTGTTCAAAATCGGACCTGATCAAGTGATAAGAAGGTGTGTTCCCGAAACTGAAGTATTAGAGATTTTGACCCATGCTCATTCGTCGGCATGTGGAGGGCATTTTAGTGGGAATAAGACGGTTATCGGGTGTTATCATGTGGGTTTTATTGGCCCACAATTTTTAAGGATTCTTGTGAGTTTGCCCGGAATTGCATCAATTGTCAAAAAGTTGGAAGCATATCGAAGCGGGATGAAATGCCTTTACAACCAATTTTGGTAGTTGAGGTGTTTGACGTTTGGGGGATAGATTTTATGGGTCTGTTTCCTAATTCGAATGGGTTCTTATACATATTGGTTGCGGTTGACTACGTTACGAAGTGGATAGAAGCCATTGCTACAAGGACCAATGATCATTCCGTTGTATGTAAGTTTGTGCAATCCAACATATTTGCTCGATTCGGTGTGCCAAGGGTGATAATAAGTGATGGCGGTTCACATTTCAAGAACTTCAATTTCGGGAAATTGCTAAAAAGATATAATGTGAACCACCGTGTGGCGACACCATACCATCCGCAAACAAGTGGACAAGTTGAAGTGTCCAACCGTCAAATTAAAGAGATTCTCATGAAGACGGTAAGAACGGATAGAAAAGATTGGTCAAGTAAACTTGACGATGCGTTATGGGCATACAGGACGGCCTACAAAACTCCAATTGGTACTACCCCTTATCGGATGGTGTATGGGAAGGGGTGCCATCTACCAATGGAGTTAGCACATCGAGCGCATTGGGCCATCAAAACTGTTAATGCGGATTATGACGAAGCGGGTCGGGTAAGGAAGTTGCAATTGAACGAGATTGAGGAAATTAGAGATGAAGCTTACGAATGTGCTTCCGCATACAAAGAGAAACTGAAGAAAGTTCATGATGCAAAGCTAAGGAAAAAGACTTTCGAAGTGGGTTAAAAGGTGTGGTTGTATAATTCAAGGTTGAAGATGTTCGCGGGAAAACTTAAGAGCAAATGGATGGGTCCTTACATCATCCGAAGAGTGGGGAGATTTGGTGATGTCGATATAGAAGACGAACAAACAAATAAGCAACAAACGGTGAACGGGCATCGGCTTAAACCGTATTTGGAAGGCAACGACATCAACAATCTTGAGCTTGACAAAGTGGGTTACATTCTACGCCCATTGGATGACGAGGAAACTTGAAAGAGGCCCAGGTTTGGTGTTTTGTACATATTTAATTTAGTTGTCTTGTTTGAATAAGTCCCGTTTAGAACCGGTGTTTGAAATAAGTGTGGGGAAATCCGTACGAGTTTCCCGAACATAGTGTTGAGGACAACACGGGTTTTTAACGGGGGGTAGGGTGTTAATTTTCTTGTTTTCAAGAAATTTATACAAAACCATAAAAGTTAAGCAATTTTATAAAGTTAAAAAAAAAAGAAAAAAAAAGAAAAAACAAAACAAAACATAAAATTCTTTTTTGTGCAACATAAAGAGTTTTGGCCCCTCCCAAACGCACAACGATCGCCGTAAGCTACGGCCCTGTGGCGTAGCTTACGGTGGCCAATGGTTAAAAAAGTTCCTTACGCCATCAATACACTGACCTACGCCATCAAAAAGTTCCCAGACACTGTCGTAACCTACCGCATGGTGCCGTAGGCTACGACACCGATTGAAGAAGTGGGCTCAGGTTTGTTCGGCGGTTTCATAAAAAAAAAACCCGAAATAAATATATAAAATAATAATAACCATTTTAATAAAAACAAAAACAACAATAAACCCCATCCACACATATCATCCATTGATCCCCAACCACAACCTTTCTTCTTCTCCATTTTTCTTCTTTCTTTCGAACCCTAAACTCCATAACCTTCAAAACTTCATATCTCCTTCATAACTTGTCCGATTTCAGTGATTTTTGAGTCCATTTTGGGTGAAATTTCACAAGGATTCTAGATTCATACTTGTATCTTGAAGATTCCTTTGTTTTGGGGTCGGATTTGAGCATAGGGGTGCCGAAAATTTTGGGGTTTCTTGTGGGTTTTTGTGTAAACTTCAAGTGCTTGTTATTCTCATCCTCTACAACACCAAGGTATGCAATTTCACTTCATTTTTTGATGTACATTGAGGTTTGTAAGTTTTCATTATAGTTTTTGGTTACACACTTGCTTGTATGTTATAGATGATAGGATATTTGTGAACCATTGAATGTTTGGGTGTAAATGTGTTTGATGTCTAGTGAAAATTTTTGGAAAAAATTCTGATTTATAGAGACATCATGCCGAATTTTTGTTTGAAAAGATGAATATTTGGTTTTTGTACATTTATCCCCGTAACATAAAGCAAGTGTGGGGAAGATTGGGAAGTTGAACTAATTTGAATTGTTTTGGGTGGTTTATGAATGGGTGTAGGTATGTTGAAATAAAAAGGTAAAGCGGTTGCAGGTTCGTCTGATCAACCTCAAAGGGAAAAAGAACAACAAAAGAGGAGAAGATTGGCTCGGATAGGAGACCCGGATTCGGAGGAGGATGCACCTCCTAGGGGTCCAAAACCGGATTGGACCTCCGGTTCACTATTAGACCAACCCGAAGAATGGAGAGAGGACTTGTTCCACGAACAAATGAACAAGTTGAAGCAAAGGGGGGAGGCATTTATTTGTGAAAAGGAGATCCGGGAAGCTGTTTTTGGGCCGTTTAGTATAACGGCAAGGTTTAAAGCATTGGGTTGGGGGCGGCCTTGAAGTGTTATGATGGCGAGGTGAAGAAGATGTATGATACTCAGATTCAAGAGTGGATGGCTTCACTCGAATGTCCCCCGTTTAATGGGGTGAGGGTTGAAATGTCTTATGATTCACTGCGCCGAATAGCAAAGTTTAACGACCTATCATCCAATGAATATATCTTCCCAAGCCTTAAGGATCTCTACATCGAGCCCGACAAGCATCCTCAATGGCAAAACATGTTGGATTACCTTTTTCTTCCAGGTACTACGCATGGAAAATTGTATAGACGAAACCTAAGAATGGAGGCGAAGTTGTTGTTAGTTTAGTGTACGCACAATGTCATTCCACGATGGGGTGAAAAGATGGAGGTGCGATTTCAAGAAGTGCCGATATTGTACATGTTGATGCATGGTTCTCCCAAAGTCCCCTTCCGATTTCTCGTGTTAAACAACATTTGGATAAGCCGAAATAGTGGAGAAAGAAAAATTGTGCCTCATTGCCGTTTGATCACGGCGTTGTTGAAGAAATACGGGGTAATTAAAGGCGATGAGAAGGGTTCGTATAAGAGGTTCAGCCCGTTTGACATATAGAATTTGGGATCCGGATGGGACTACAAGGAATCGGAGAGGTATCATAAGCTGAAGACAGATGGAGAGTGTTGAAAGCGGATGCGAGACCGTTACGACCGGGTGAGGCTGATGAGCCCGAAACGTCTGATGACGAAGTTAGTGGTGATGACGACTACCGTGAAGACACGTTCATGGTGGATGCTCAGATAGGGGGCACTGGCCCAGGTGGAGTTCAGGGAGCGGGTGTACAGTTTGGTTATGTGGGGAGTGCATTCGACTATGCACAACAGGCCTATGATCCCTATTGGGCCCATTCAGGGAATATGGGCCAGATTATTGAACAAAGGCGACCACCCACTTTTGGCGAATGGAGTGAACTGAATCAGATGCTCTATGATCAATAAACTTTTTTGGGGGCCAGTATGGAGAGAGCTCTGAAGCAGAGTTACGACAGAAATGAGCAATGGAACCGTGCTCGTATGTATGCTCATGAGGAAGAAGTGAATAATCGCTACCTAGACGATCGTTAGAGACGCTTGCATGATCAGTGGCATGCGGGACAACCACTCGAAGCAGACCCGCCAGTTGTGGATTATACCACATTGCCACCGTATGACGGTAGTGTGTCGTATCCCACCCCACCATTGCATCATTCCCAATGGGTGGATCCACACGCCATGAGTTATCAACAAGCGGGTCAAAGTGGTGACCAAGGCGGTAGCAGTAGCAGTGGAGCATTTGGCTTTGGCGAGTGGAATGATATGATGACATCCATCTCGGACCTCCACAGCCGAAGTATTACTAGCCAGGTCGTATCTTGATCCTTTGTATATTTGTGTATATTTTTTTTTATCTCGTATGTTTATGTTTTGGTTGGGAGGTAGGGTGGTGTTATGATGTTGATGCGTTGTCTTGGGATGTGTTAGTGGTGGTGTGTTCGAATAATAAAAAAAAATACAAAAAGAAAGTTGGGATTTGAGAGTTTTAGCGGAAGTTAATGTTTTGATTAGAAGCGATCATTCCCTCAAAACCATACATTGGGACAATGTATCCCAAGTGTGGGGATGGGGGGAAATTTTGAGAATTTTAAAATTTTTTGTAAATCCAAGCGAAAATTGTCAAAATTTGAAAGCTTGATTTTGTCCCGCTTGACACACCGACACCCATTCCTAGTCTTTTCTTGGTGAGAATTTGAGCCACATATGTTTATCATAGACATTTCTTTGTTTGAGTGGCGGTGTGTGTATTCTATTAATAGAACTTGTGTACGAATTCTTGTTAAATCCTAGAGTTAGCATGCTTTTGAAAATGATAGGGGACTTTTAGGAAGCCTCGTCTAGATGTGTGAGAGTGCGGGATTGGTGGGTTGGACCTCATACTTTACATATATGAGCTTGGTATTGTGAGGGGTGGGGGTTTGGTCCTTAGAAAGCCATGTTTGAGCCTTATACCATTCGGTTGTTACCCAAACCTACTTCCTATAAAATTTTACCTTTTGAGACGACCCGGTTTAGGAGATTTAGTATGTAATGTTAATGTTCTTGCATATATTGTTGAAGTTTGAAGTGTTAAAAAAATAAAAAATAAAAAAAATAAAGAGAGAGAGAGAGAAAAACATGAGAAAAACACAAAAAAAAAAACATTTAGTTGTAATAGAAATTGAGAAGTTTATGATGTTTTCTATATAGTTGATGTTGCTTTGTTTAGTAGTAAAAATAAAAACCGGGTCGAATCAACTAGCTCTTTCATATGTAATCCACCATTTTCCTACCTTTGCACCTAGCCCCATTACAGCCCGTAAGTCCCTTTTGATTCTTAAGCATGCTAAGTATTTGTTAGGAGGAAACTTGATTCTTATACAAGCTTATTGTCGTACAAACACAAACACGCATTCAGTGGTTTAGCATAATGTGCTAATATTCCTTGTCGCCGAGAGTTTTTATGAGGGGTGTGTCTTGTGGTATGATTGAAAGTTAGTAGAAGGACGGCACATTCTAGCTTGGTTTGCATAATTGATCGCTTGAATGTTGAAAATAGTTCTTGAATGAGTTCTTGGGACAAGCAACGGGTAAGTGTGGGGATGTGACGGGTGGTCCGTAGGACAACCCTTAAGACCTTTAAATAGATTAAAACCTCATACTTTATTCGGTTAATTGTTTGAACTTGGTAACCACTCTATGTTTGATAATGCAGGTGCTAAAGTGCTCAAAATGCGGGTTTTAGACAGTTTGGATGGATGCTAGAAGCTGGTGGAAACAAGTCGGGGCTGTGAAGAGTTGAAAAAGAGAAACAAGGGAATCATCATACTCAGCGCCGTAACCTACGGCTTTGGCCGTAGGCTACGGCCCCCATCATGTGTCAAAGGATCAGCACCGTAAGACAGAGTATTTGCGTCGTAAAAGATTGCTGACCGCCGTAAGCTACGGTAGGTGGCGTAGCTTATGGCGCCCAATATTGACTTGTTGACCTGCTGATTGCCGTAAGCTACGGCGGGAGCCGTAGCTTACAGTGCCGATTGTCTTCAACTTGTAACTCCTGCATTTAAGTATCATTTTGAGGGGATTTATGGTGGCTAATCATATGTTTTTTTGTTACCACTTACTTACTTGGACACGAATTTGGAGCATCTTGGGAGACTTTTAGCTAAAAGAACACTTTCTAAATCATTAGTTTATTGTCTTTGATTTGGATGAACGATAATACTTTTGTTATGATGTTGATTCGAGCCATGAGTGGCTAAACACTTTGTGATCATCCTGGATTGAAGGTTTGTTTGAGACATTTCAAGTTTGTTGTCCTAATTTCTAGAATAAAAATCTCTATCTTAATGGTTTGTTTGTTATGGTGTGTGATTGTTTGTTAGTAACTTGTTAATTCTTGCATTGAACTAATTAGAAACCATACGTTCTTGGTGTCGTTGGCAATCGAGATATCATGGGTATAGTTAGGCTTGGGTAAGGGTTGATTGATCATCGGGTAACAACCTCACGTTCTAGGAATCTGAGTACTTAGTTCCCTTTCGTCACTGCAAGTAGTCATACATGAGATATGTCTATGTAGTTCTTTCTAGTGGAATGATAACATGAATGTCAATTGAAACCGGAAATCTAGGATGGTCATTTATCTCTAATTTGTTTACATCCAAAACTTTTCTCTTGCAATTTAATTAGTTAAATTTAGTTTTAAAACTCTAATCAATCAAATCAACTCTTGAACTTTACTTTCATTGCAATTAGTTTAATTTAGATACACTTCTAAATAACACACATTCCACAAACTCCCTATGTTCGATACCCACTTACCGCTATCTATTAGTAGTATTTGGATTAAATTTGATTGTGACCACGACATCACGTCAACCTCCACACCAAGAAAGTATTTCATCCTCCCTAAATCTGTCATTTCAAATTCTTTTTGCATAGACCGTTTGAAACTTTCACATAGCACGGCATCATTCCCAGTATATATCAAATCATCAACATAAAGACTCACAATTATGCAGCTATTACACACTCTTTTTATGAACAAAGTAGAGTCGTACCTGCTTTTGTTAAACCCTTCACGTTTGAAATAACTTTCGATTCTTTTGAACCAGGTTCTTGGGGCCTGTTTCAGGCCGTAAAGAGCCTTCTTCAATCTATATACCTTCCCTTCTTCTCCAACTTTTATGAATCCTTGAGGGTGATCCACAAAAACAGTCTCATCAAGTTCACCGTGTAAGAAGGCACTCTTTACATCAAGCTGATATACGACCCATCTTCTTTGTGCTGCAACTGCCAACAAGGTTCTAACTGTATCCCATCTTGCAACCGAAGCGAACACCTCTCCATAATCTATCCCGTACCTTTGAGCATAACCCTTAACTACCAAACGAGCCATATACTTGTCTACTTTGCCTTTCTCGTTCAACTTTGTCTTGTAGACCCACTTTACACCAATTGATTTAGCACCTTTTGGCAGTTCTACTAAATCCCATGTTTTGTTCCTTTCGATAGATTGAATCTCATTTTCCATGGCTTTCACCCACTTGGATTCTTTTGATGCTTGTTCGAATAAAGTAGGGTCTTCAGATGAGCTAATCAAGGCAAAATCAACCTCTTCTCCTGAGGAACCATCGCCCATTTCATAATTCTGCATCCAAACAGGTTGGGTAATGACTCTTCTCAGTCTTCCTTCCCGTGTACTTGAGCCTATATTCTCATTCAGAGTTTCTCCTTCTGTACCATCACCACTATTATCATTAGATGTTACATTGGGAATTAAGGGCGATACCTCCGAGTTTTGATTCTGTTGAGCCTCTGCAGTTCCTTCTTCAGCAGCCTCATCATCTGACTGATGAGTACCAGCTCCATCATTTTCTTCATCTGGAATAATCAACCTTGAGTCCCCAAGTTCTTGTTTACCCCAGACCCAACTTCCTTCTTCATCAAACACGACATCACGACTTATTATCACCTTTTTCTCCAAAGGATCATAACACCGATAGGCTTTAGATTATGTGCTTATACCCAAGAAAATACACTTGCGACTTCGGTTATCTAGCTTGGTTCTCAGTTGTGCTGGTACATGAACATGGCATATACACCCGAATACCTTAAAATAATCGACATTAGGCTTTCTTCCAGACCACTCCTCTTCCGGAACTTTGTTTTCTAAGGTTGAGGTAGCACATCTATTTACTATATGACTCGCCCATTTTGCAGCTTCAGACCAAAGCCACTTTGGTAAGGACTTCTCAGCAAGTAAGCACCTCACCATGTTCATGATTGTACGATTCCTTCTTTCTGCTACCCCATTGTGTTGTGGGGTAAAGGCTGGTGTAAGTTACCTTTTAATTCCATGATCTTCACAGAACTCATTGAAAGCCTTTGAGGTAAATTCTCCACCTCGATCGCTCCTCAGCCCCTTTATCTTTTCTCCCGTTTCATTTTCTACTAATGCTTTAAATTTCTTGAATATCTCGAAACTGTCACTCTTGTTTGAGAGAAAATAGATCCAATTCTTTCTAGAAAAATCATCGATAAAAACCAAGGCATACCTTTTTCTGGAAGGAGAAGCTGGAGAAATAGGACCGCAAAGATCCGTATGAATCAGTTCCAGCCGTTCACTTTCCCTCCAATTGCTTCTTTTGGGCATGTTTTCTTTGTGCTGCTTTCCCACATTGCACACCTCACAAACCTCGGTTGATTCGGCTTCAAGAGATAACCCATGGACAAGACGTCTATATTGCATCACTCTAATTGACTTGTGATTCAGGTGGCCGAACCTTCTATGCCAAATCTGCTTGTTACCATCACTATCCACCTTAAAACAGTTATCCACTAAAGGCTTCATCGTACCTTTCACAAGGAACATTCTGTTCCTGGTCATGTGTGAGGTAAGAATTAAACCTCTTTGTGGATGTTCTAGTTTACAAACACCTTCTCTTATTGTGATCACCAAACCTTTCTCTTGTAATTGACCCACACTCAACAGGTTTGAGGTGAGGTCTGGAACGTAATACACATTAGTAACCACTTGTGTCAGCCCTTCGACCTCAAACCGAATGTCCCCAATCCCTTTTACACTAAGTCTGACATCATTTCCTAACTTGACACTATGTACAAAAGTCTCATCTAAGTGAATAAACCAATCTTTTGTACCTGTCATGTGGTTTGAGCACGCCGAGTCCAAGAACCAAAATTCTTTTCTTTCGGTTGTGTTGATGTGAGAATGAGCCATAAGCAGCAGATCTTCACCCTCATCAAATTCTGCATAGTTAACTGCACGATCTCCCCTAGGACATTCATATTGAAAATGTCCCATTTGATGACATCTATAACATTCTACTGTTGACTTATCAAACTCACCTCTACCTCTTCCTCTTCCACGACCTCTTCCTCTGCTGGAAATAGGCCTGCCTCGACCTCGACCTTTTCCAATGCTTGCATCATTCTCTACCTTTAAAACCTGATCATCAGTAGGCGTGGACTTTCTCTTTAACTTTTGTTCATGGACGAGTAGAGAACTCTGCAGTTCGTCCACAGTCATAGTCTCAGTATCTTTAGATTCTTCTATTGAACAGACTACAAAGTTGAAGTTTTCTGTTAGCGATCAAAGAATCTTTTCAACAATTTTGACATCAGCCATAACTTCCCCACAATTTCTCATGGCGTTTGAGACCACTGTCACTCGACCGAAGTAGTCGGTTACCCCTTCTCCTTCTTTCATCTCCAGAATCTCGAATTCTCTTCTAAGTCTCTGCAATTGAGCCCTCTTCACCCTGGCATTACCATGATATTTCACTTTCATGGCATCCCATATATCTTTTGCAGACTCCTTTTGAGTAATGGTCTTCAAGATTTGCTTATCAATTGACTGAAATAAGTAATTGCGTGCCTTCAAATCTTTGATCCTCATGGCCTCCAAGTTCGTTCTCTGAGTCGGTGTTAGCTGTTCTCCTGGTGTGGGTTCCTTGAACCCATGCTCGATCACCACCCAGTATTCCTTCGACCTCAGGAGTGTCTCCATAACTAGACTCCAGTGATCGTAGTCTCCATCAAACTTTGGTACGCTCGGCACCTGGAAATTGGAAGCTTCTTCTGCCATTGCTCACTCAAATCTCTCGATTAATCTCCCAGAGTTTGCTCTGATACCACTTGTTAGATTCACAAGTAATACCAGAAGTTTTTCACTCAAATTTCTGATGATTATTCAATAGAAAGAGCTGGCTATAAATAGCCTACAACCACGACTCAAAACCCCAACGTTCACCTCACTAATCGGAGCAACCCATGACTCAATTATTTTGACCTAATCTTCCGGAGAAGATAACAAACAAGAACGTGTGCATGCAGGCACTAAAACAAGACTACTGGACTGACTACTGGACTTAATAAAGAAAAGAAACAAACTTGGGCCAAGGCCCATTATTCTCACGAATTGGAAGAGAAAATCTAGACCAAACAAGAACGCTAAAATGGGTTAGGTGACAGGGGGCGCGAAACCACACCATGTGGTAAAACATATAACTTTCTTGATATTAACAACTTTTTATATAATTTTAATATAAAAGAGAAGAAAAAAAGATGATAAATAGAAGGGAACAAACTAAAATGATCAGGAATGTATAAAAAATTAGAGGTTTGCAAAGATAGGGCTAATAACTCATAATCTAGTGATATGGTGTTCATACTTTATAAGGCCAGTGGGGGTGGTCCGTGACGGACACTCCATCACGCGTGATGGAGATTAGCACACCGCCGCCACCACTTTGTTTAACGCGTTGAAGTTGTAACGCGTTGAACGAATTTGAATGTTGCTCCATTTTCAACCGTTTTTCAACGGTAAAGTTAATTAAAAAAAATCAACCCCTTAGATATGCATGACAATTGAACATACAAAAGACTTGAACGTACGGTTCCATAAACTTCATGTAAGAAGAGGTTACACCGAACATAAAGTCATAGACTATCATCTTCAAAGCAAAAAAAAAAAAAACAAGAACACTACTTAAAAAAAGAAAAGAAACATAAAAAACACACAGAGAAAAATGTTTTTTTAAGATGGTTGTTGAAGCAAAGGGTTGTCTTCCTCAGATTCATTTGCATCCTGAAAAAAGTAGGAAAATAAAATCTTTATACATTAATCAGAAAAAAAACCTGCCAAAACACATATAATTTTTAGAAATGAAAAGTAGCTTAATTTATAATTACCTTAATTACTCCTTGATGCTTTGCATTTATAGCATTCCATCCTGCTAGCATAATTGTGCACCCCACAACCTAATCTACTTCAGATCAAACAATGAACAAACTAGATTAAGTAACATTTCACAAAAAAAATGATATATTGATTTAGTTCACTTGTGAATCTTATATATCTATACCTATTGCAAATCCAATCTCCGGTTTTCCAGCCCGGAACAGCGCTAGCATCATAGCCGTAACATGTTGCGGTTGAAGCAGCCATCATAGCACTATAATCTCTAGCCGCACCACATCTATAACATGCGGTCCTGCTAGCGTAATTATGTGACCCACAGTTGAATGTAGCACAGTACCAATCGCCTGCTAAGACTTCCGTTCTATTCACATAAGATGAAACCTCGTCAGGGGTGGCGAATTTGGGACAATGACATCTTTGACACGAGTCGCGTTTCTTGAAGTTCAAATGTTGGCATGCAGCACACATCCAATCTCCACTGCTCATTCTCTCTTGTTTTTAGTTTTAGAACCTGTAAAAAATAAACAAACAAAATGAACATGAGTCACATTTCATTTCCTTAAAAACCCTTGAATATATCAATCCCTAAAGAAAGTACTAACCTTGAGAATTTGTTGATCTTGTAATGAAGGAGTGAAACAAAATAGCAAAAACAAAAGAGAGATGATATGACAATGTTTGAGTTGGTGATTTTCTTGATTGAAACTTCAAGGTTATATATAGTTGCCAAAAGATTCTAAAGCATGGGACCCATGTCAAAATGGAAGTAGTAGGATTATTCTCCAAGACATTTTTGGTAGTAAATTTTCATATGGTCTCCATGGAATGAGATTCCAAAAGTTGACAAGTCCCATTTTGGTTCAGATAGACCTTCTAATAAGTGTTATCTTGGTGCAGATAAGCCTTCCCATCTGTGAAGAAAAATCATCCATACAAGCAAAATCTAATCATGATTATTGGTTAAATATAATTAAATCTAGCTTGTGTGAGTGAATATCTATAATTAAGTTCTCATTATATGTTAATTTGTATTTAGCTTCCATGTATAAGTTAACAATGATAAACTCACATACAGTATAAAGCTAAGGGGTATGGTTCTAAATTCTGTGCCGGTCATATGAGCTAACCTCAGGTCACGCGCGAGACCATATCCAAAATAAACAGTGTTGGCTTCCTCGACCTCTGCCTCAGCCGCGCGCGAGGTCAGGACCAAGATAGAACCAATTCTGACACTTAATTCCTTTGACAAAAGACCTAGCTTCCTTGACCTTGCGCCGACTACATGGGTGCATCCAAGTCGCGCAGGGACAAGATGCGCAGGGCAACATCGGACAAGTACAGAAAGTACGAGTGGCAGAGCAGTGGACCAATAGATGCTCAACAGGCTGTATATGCTGCACGATGAACAATCGTGCAGGAGACATGAAGTACACAAGGACACATATGTGGCACCAATCCGCTTGCGTCGACCACTGCTCCACAATCTCCACCTAACTGCTGATGACAGACCAGACGACATACTTTTCAATAGTATAACAGGTGACATACTTAAAAATGAATATCATCTCAAGAAAAATGGATTTTCAAAATATACAATATATTTTTATTCCTAGAAATTTTAAATAGATCCAATATTGTTACTTTTCAATAAGAATTTTGATGGACAATCCATTAACGAATGACCATGGTCATTCGACATTCTGTCGTAAACCGATGCTAAATTGCTATTGGTATTCGGTTGGTAAATGGTCAACAATAATATGTAGGAAAATGTGCCTCAACTCCAACGCTGGCATAATTGTCGATATTCTGTCGGGGACCATGTTTGTCTCACATCCCTCGATAAATTCCGTTGGTAAATCGTTGATAAATTCATTAACCATGCCATGTTTTCTGACAGAGTATCACCGCCGAAGCTCCCTTTCACCGCGTGATTTTTGACAGATACCCCCATTGCTAAAAGTCCTGTGTTTTGTCTCTTATATTGATCCTCATGTTGATTTGTTTATAGGTTAAGCCATAAATTGAAACTAACCAATTGTAGTGTTTTATCCAAAAATGAACTCACTATAGTGAAAATCTTAATTTTCTTGATATTTTTAACGAACCTATAGAATTTGTCATGTAAAACACATAACCTTGAAAAAAATTGAACTATGATATGTTACATGTAAATCGAAGTATGTATAAAGTTTAATGAGTGTTTCTATAGTTGTTGATTATTTTAATGTAATCAAATCAAAAAGGAAAAAAAATAATCGTTACTTAGACCATGTGTAGTGGTTAAAGAAAATAATGCCCCCACCATGGGGCATTATTCGACACGTGACAGTCCAGTCAGCATGGGGCGTTATTGCAAAAGTGGCGTAATGGGAATAATGCCTAATAATACCCCTTCCAATCATTAAAAAAAAAAGCAAACTATTTATCATTGGCCAGTCAAACCTTGGACCACTCCCATTGGCCACATGCAATTCTCTTTCAGCGTTATTATAAAAATGCCAGATTCAATTTTTTGATTTTTTTTTTTTAAAAAACGCCCCATGAAATGGGGGGGGGGGGGGCGTTTTTGAGCTTTTTTTCAATTTTTTTTTAAAAATACCGCCCCACTACGGGTGGTCTTAAGAGTACGAACTAATAAGGCTGGGTGGTGTGGTCTCACGCCCCTAGGGGCTTTATCATGCCACGTAAGCGCTACGTAGGCAACACATAAGCGGGGGGCTTTATCGCTAACTTGCACGGTGTGTAATAATACCCCTATAAAGCCCCTTTTAACTATATTAAAAAAGAAAAAAAAAATAAAAACAAAATCTGATTGGTTGATGGAGGTGGACCCCATTGCTTTCTTCCTCCCACGTCTGCTATTCCTTTGGCGGAGGCCAAGGATAGCGCCCCCATTGGTGGAGGCGGGGTGGTGTAGGGGCGCCATGGGACGCTAAAATGGGTGGAGGTGGTAGGGGGCGTGAAACACACCATGTGGTAAAACATATAACTTTCTTGATATTAACAACTTTTTATATAATTTTAATATAAAGAGAAGCAAAAAAGACGATAAATAGAAAGGGAACAAACAAAAATGATCAGGAATGTATAAAAAATTAGAGGTTTGCAAAGATAGGGCTAATAACTCATATCTTTTAACATCTGAGCCCCCAACATCTTTTTTCTAGCCCTTTTGGCCTGACGTCTTTTTTTCTAACCCTTTTAACATCTCGAACGTTTCGCATTTCAGGTTTTTCCATCGCGTTCGGACTTTTTGTCATCCCTACTCACTTTAAGGAATTGATTACAGCAATGAGTTTTAAGTTTGTTTCTTTTTAGTATAAAGTTACTTTGGGTTTCAGATTACGGTTCATTGTTTGATTTGAGGAGACGAATGTGAATTTTAAAAAAGTTCTTGATGCAATTTGGCTTTTTAAAACTGACAAGAGTCGAGTTATCTGAGTGACAAGAGTCATAAATCCTCAATCCATGTCTATATATGCTATATTAACTCTTACATAAAAGAACATTTTTTACAAGATAAAAATTCCAAGAATGCTTCTGTTTGCATGATTCCTCTTGCATTATTTGAACAAAAGGGGTATTGGATTTTAATAATCCAAAGTTTCACCCGTTGGCCACTAATAATCCCAACTTCAAAAATTCCCTGTAACAATCCCAACTTGTATGATTTTGGCGACCAATGATCCTTGTCTAACTGGGTTAGTTAAAAGTGACGTGGCAAGTGACGTGGCAGCTGACGTGTTTAAAACTTGAAATATTTTGGCCACCAATAATCCCAAGTTTCACTAATTGGCCGTTAATAATCCTTCAGTCACCACCATCATCTCCTCCAGTCACCACCATCATCTCCGACCACCTCCATCTCCTCCACTGCCACCACCATCTCCGACCAGTCACCACCATCATCTCCGACCTCCACCTCCACCACCTCCTCCTCCAGTGCCACCACCATCTCCTCCAGCCACCACCATCATCTCCGACCACCACCATCACCCACCACCATCACCTCCGACCACCTCCGACCACCTCCACCCACAGTCTTCCAGCACCGGAAAAACACTATCACCTCTGATTCACCATATCCACCGAACACCCCACCCTTCCAACCTCCGGCCACCACCATTAAACTGCCATCCACAACTCCAACCGCCTCACCGGAAAAACGTGATACCTAGATATGATGGAAATTTTGAAGTTTTGAGCGGCGGAGAAGGTCACTAGAGGTTGGAGATGACAAGTGGTGGTCTCCTTTGGTGGTTTCAGGGGTAAAGAAGGTCGTCGGAATAAGTTGCAGGTCACCGGAGTTGCATAGATGGTGGAAACTTTAAACTTTTGAGAAGCGGAGAAGATTATAGGAGGTCGGAGATGATTGGTGGTGGTCTCGTTTGGTGGTTTTAGGGGTAAAACGGGTCGTCGGAATAAGTTGCAGGTCACCGGAGTTGGGTAGGTGATGGAGGTGGTCGCAGGTGATAGTGGTTTCCGGTGGCAGATGATGGAGGTGGAGGTCGGAGATGATGGTGGTGACTGGAGGAGATGGTGGTGGCAGTGGAGGAGATGGAGGTGGTCGGAGATGATGGTGGTGACTGGAGGAGATGATGGTGGTGACTGGAGGATTATTACCGGCCAATTAGTGAAACTTTGGATTATTGGTGGCCAAAATATTTCAAGTTTTAAACACGTCAGCTGCCACGTCACTTTCCACGTCACTTTTAACTAACCCAGTTAGACAAGGATCATTGGTGGCCAAAATCATACAAGTTGGGATTGTTACAGGGAATTTTTGAAGTTGGGATTATTAGTGGCCAACGGGTGAAACTTTGGATTATTAAAATCCAATACCCCTGAACAAAAAGGCTTTTATGATATTCTCCCTTACTATCTCCACTTTTAGTAATATATTATGTGTACCATTAATGTTAATTAAGTTATAACTAAGTGAGATGTACATGATACATCCCCCATTGGTTTCTACTCATTAGATGGCATGGACATGCATCTATCATATATCTTCATACATTGTACTAACATATTAATATATACACAAAACCTTTAGTGTGTTGGTACATATATTTATACAAATTAAAATTACTTATGGTAGTTATTTGATTATAATAAGCTTTATGTCCCCCCTTCCATATTGAGAATAAGTTCCTTATGTATGGAACAAAATGTGCCAATTCAAAATTATTTTATTCTTTGCCTACGATTACTTTTGTGGCAATAATTCAAATCCCCACTTAAAGATTCAGTCTCCCATCACTTTATCTATTTAAATTATATATATGAAATTGTATACAATTGTAAGTGTACACTTGCACACACATACCTTCAGAGCCGTCTCCGAGAACTCACAAAAAAATTTGGACCTTGGGCGACAAAAGAATTGGGCCCAAAATTGTGGTTAAGGGAAAATGAATTAAAAAAATAAAACCTTAGTAGTGAAGCCAAGACTTAAACTTGAGACCTCAACATTTTATCTTAAGATGGTTTTTTCCACTCTACTACCAACATTTTTTTGCATAACAAACGGATAAACATACTAAATATATAATTTAATAAATATATATAAAAGCTTATAAAACCTTTTGGGCCCTTTGAAAACTTGGGCCTCGTGCGACGGCACGGGTTAGCCGGCTCAAGAGCCGGCCCGCATACCTTATTAGCGGAGTTACTAATTCAAGATAGTTGGTATATACAACTTTGAATGTTAGATAAACATAAGATCATTAATTCAATATAAATAATCAGTAGTACGTACACGGTACTTAGAATGCTAGATTATAAGTTGTCGATGACACATACATACATGCTAACCAGTGGCGCAGCATGTAAGGGGCGGGGGGGGGGGGGGACGTCCGCCCCCCGGGATTTTTCGCTCAGTAGTGTTATATATGTAGTTTTCGTATAGAAATTTGTGGGTATATACGTTTTCACCCCCCCCCCCCCCCCCCCCCGGTTCTATAGAAATTTTTGGGTATTCTATAGAAATTTTTGGGTATATATGTTTTCACTCCCCGGCCGAAAAAATCCAAGCTTCGCCACTGATGCTAACACCATCACGACAACATACATAATGGTCCAAAAATATTTTTCGAAAACGAAAGTGTATACAACTATACTTGTATATGAAGTAGGACCCACTAGATTTCATGTGTAAGTGATTTTTTTGAATTGGATTTCCTCATAGTTTCATGAAAACTAAAAAGTGTTGATCTTTGTTCACTCTTCATGATCATTACATTTATATATTTGTTCTTATAACAATTTATTTTACCAATATAGTTGTCATAACTCATAACTCATGAGTACATGAATAAATAAATAAAAAGTAAAATTTCACCCACCCTTGTGAAATAATTCTGAAAATCAGAATATAGTGATATGGAGGACCATAAAATGGTCACTAAAAGGTTCCCACTTATTGGTCAAAATTTTGGTGACATGTAAAGCTTAAATAAATAAGTTGATTCCACGCGGGAAACTTAGATGCTTTGTTGTCAACATAGGATTGGATAACAAGGAATCCTAGTCATCAACCTTTGGACAAGAGAATATTCCAACACATGAACGAGTTCGAAAGAATAATGGAGTCATTGGCCCCACAATAATAATTCAAGAATCTATATGCTATGCGGCAAATAGCCGCTGTTTTTTGATATGGAATATTCCTTATATTTCTTTTTAATTAGTTATATCTTATGTTGTGTATATAGAAACTAGAAGTGTTTCATGCACAATGTGTGCTAGGTGTGTCACGTTATTATGTGTATTAATTGCATATTTTTTGCCTTTTCTAAAATTATATAAGAATATAATAATTAGGATCAAATGCAACAAGATGCAATTTGTAACAAGTAGTTTTGTTGATTGAATAATTGGTCACATTTTATTCATGAAATGAGTTGGATTGCTATTAGTTTGGATACGACAAAATCTATTTGGAAGTACATTCAAGCTAATAAATACCTTGTGTCAAAATTGAAAAATTCTATGTCTATGGCTTGTATCTTTAATATTTTCTTATTAGTTACATTTGTCTACTATTTAGACAGAATACCGTCACCCACTGCCAAAAGCCAATTTTTCCATAAGAAATTAGGGGGTCAGGGTGAAACCTTAATATACCCTGGATTCCTCCAATCTTGGGTTGCCACCTCACTTTTACCCTAAAACAATTTAATAGATGACAACGCTTCCTAAATCATGGACCCTATCGTTTTACACTATTCTCTCTCTCTCTCTCTCTCTCTCTCTCTCTCTCTCCCAGCCTCTCTCATCATCATCAACATACCCAAATTGGTATATACCCTAACCAAATTGGGTACCCAAATAGACGGCACCGATTAACCCGATTTGGGTACCCTACCCAAAAGCCCCTACGCGAGAACGCCCTTCCCCTTAGGGCCAACTGACTTTGACTAACTTCTTGGGTCGATTGGTGAAAGTAGTAACCATTGGTAATCCTTCATCGTTATTGGTGTGGGTAAAGAATTTACGAACAATATTTACCCACGTATATTTTTGTTATTAAAGTCTTTTCTCTCGGTTGAAACATTTGTCGATAGTCCATGATCGATTATCATTGTATATCTATAGTTTTTTTTATAATTTCTCTGGGATCAGTTCTATAGATATGTATAATTTGTATTTTTTAATTTCTTTTGGATACGTCGATGATCTGTTAGTAGTTATAGGCGAAATGAAATGTTGGTGCTTTTAGTGTCATCATTCTCATTTTAGCATGATTGGATTTACTTAAGACCAAATGGGAAATTTGAATAAATATAAATATAATTTAGGATGTGTAGAGTACACAATCATTCAAAACTATTCTGATATCGAGTATAATAAATCCCAAATAGTTCCAAGGGGGTTCCATTGGTAGCACCCTCCGTTGGTGGGGTTTGGGGCTGGCTTGGAATGGATGGAATACAATAACTAAATCTAAACACGAGTTGAATCGGTCTGATTATGTCGTAAAGGGTTTATTATATTTAGAAGAACTATCAAACTATTTCACCCATTCAGAAAGGAACAAGAAGCAAGTCTAAGACAAACAATTCTTTTCAAATATTTTGGATCGATGTATAAAACAACTTATTCTTTTTCAAATGAGTCAAGTTGCACCAATATCATGAAGCATTTTAAGCATAGCTAAAGTCATCCATATAAAGCATACAATATATGCCAATCACCAAGGGCGTAGGATAGTGGGGGCGGGAGGGGGCGGCCGACCCACCGAACTTTTCGCTCAGTAGTGGAGAGTATGTAGTTTTCGTATAGAAATTTTTGGGTATATACGTTTTCGACCCCCCGTTTTATAGAAATTTTTGGGTGTGTACATTTTCGACCCCCCGGTCGGAAATCTTAAACTTCGCCACTGCCAATCACACGTCGTAAAACAATGAAGATATTGTAACATTTCGTTCATTTCTTTAAATATTAAGGAAACAACAAGAAAACATATATAGCATTCTTGGAGCACAAAGGAAAAGTTCACATAACTTCTAATACTCCTATTCTCTTGGTGATTTGCATCTATAGCATTGTACCTTACTTGCAAAGTTATGTCCCCCACACCTGTGCAAATTAACCCATGATCAAATTAGGCATTACAATATTATAAGTTTAATAGACAAAATATTGCATCTTAAATGATCTTAAATAGTTGTTACCTATTACACATCCAATCACCTACTTTCCCTCCAGGAAGAAGGCTAGCATCACAAGAAGGATAGCTACTTGACGAGTTGAATGCCATCATCACGTGTACACCACATCTGTAACACTCGGTTCGGTTTGCAAAGTTGTGGGCCTCACAACAGCAATACCAGTCGCCTGCCAGCACCCTCGTCTTGTTTGCATGAGTTGAAATTTCGGCTGGTGTTGCGAATTTAGGACACTGACATCTTTGACAGACATCGCGTTTCTTGAAGTTTGAGTGTTGGCATGCACCACACATCCAATCTCCGCTACTCATTTTATTTTCTTCTTGATTTTTGGACTGAAACATCAAAATATTATATGTAAATATATTTGAAAAAAATTGTGCATCATATGATGTAGATCTTTATCCATAATATAAATACTAATTATAATATTAATATAAGTACTAATTTCATATTTTGTGTTTGTTATGTAAACAAGCTAGAATCTGATTATTTATTGAAAGTGTAATAATTACTAACCTTGAATGGGGAAGTAATGTATGTGTTTGTATGTCAATAAATAAATGATCGATCTTCAAAGGTTTATATACTTGAAAAAAGATTCTAAAAACTAAAAAGTGAATAGACATATAAAGTAACCCCTCTACCAGAAAGAAACATGTAATATTCTTCATTCATTTTATTAACTATATAGAAAATATTTAATAGAAAACTATATAGGCAAAGATAAGTATTATATATTTTTTATTGCTCTGGAAACTGATGTAATTGTATAACATTAGTTACTTAAATAAATACTAACAATGTTTATAGCTTTTGTTTAAGGAACTTCAAGTTAAGAGTTGGTTGTGGCAAAGTGTGGATGATTTTTTAACGGCAAATTTGAATAACTGACGGATCACTGGAGTATCATCGTGTCACCAGTGGAACCACCCGATCATACAGGGGCGGAGCTACCTTATGCCGGGGGGCAACGCCCGCTACGGCTTGGCGCGGAAAAATTTGGAAAAATTAGTGTAAATTTTGGAAAAATTTGAGGTTTTTTCGATTTCGTTACGGCTTATTTATAAGACGTTACGGCTTGGCGGATTTTCTAGATCCGCCACTGCGATCATATTAGTCTCCACTAGGCAATAATGCCTATACACCAATTTAGGAGTAAACCCAATAAATTTTGGAAAACCCCCATTTGTAGGAATCGAAACCAGAACCTAATGGTTCCTAAGCCTTATCTCACTCCCAAGATGTCATTCGGCGATAATGCCTAGGCTATGATTAATTAGCACATGTTTATTTTTCTTGTTATCCAAATTAAAAAAATACCATCATAGTATCTTACACAAATTAAGTAAAAAAACACGGAAAACAATCAAATATTGATACTATCACGTTGTATATTATCATGATTAAATAACTCAACCTAGCACAATTGTTATCTTTTTAAAGCTAATAAAAGATTATCCACATTAAACTCTGTATATATAGTATATTATCATAAAAATACCCATGTACCACTTTTATCATCATCATACTTAAAATACTAAAGTATAGTCTTTCCTAAAAATGGTAAGCATTAAGTACATTAATTTAAAAAAGAGAGATCCCCTTAATTAGTTATTTGTATAGTTTAGATGAACATTTCTTGTCAAAGTGTACTCATGACATTTTACTATACACCGTTAGATTGTTCTGTATGTGTTCTCATAATAGACTCGAGAAAACTTTGGTTAATAGTTGTATAGATAGGATTTCTCATAAGTTATCGAGTTATAGATTTACTTGGTATATCATGGCCTTGTACAACTAGAAAATATGAGTCATTAAAATATAAACTTATACATAAAAAGACAATAATATAACTGTAAATGTGTAACAAAATGATCTAATTTAAATAGAAAAATGAATTAGATTGGGTTATTTAATTGGGTTCAAACTTTTAAGTTTTCAATTGAGATACATATGGTTAGTTGGGTTAAATGAAAAAAAGGGTTTAAATAGGCCCAAAACTAGATAGATTGATAGGTTTAAAAATCATATTGAGTATTAAATATGATTTTTTTTTTCTAAATGAAAGTTATAAATAAAATAGAAAATAAAAATAAAAATTTAGGCCTCGGAAAAATGGGCTGTAGGTGGTGGTCGCCCACCTCGCCCTTGCTATGGGCTGGCCCTATATTTTTCGTTCATTGTATCTTATACATAATTTCATAACTAACTCGGGCTCTAGCTGGTGGTCGCCCACCTTGCCTTTACTAAGCGCCCGCCCTATATTTTTTGTTCATTGTATCTTTATACATACAATATATATGTATAACTAACTCTTAGTTTTTATTTTTATTTTATCTTCATGTTTGTTCAAATATTATTCGTTTATTTCATCATATAACATAGAAAATATATAACATACAATGTGTGATTTATATTGAAGGCTTATTATAACATTGATTATTAGGATATAATCATAAACTATGACAAATGTATTCCAAACAGACTACATGGAATTGGAATTGGATTCCAAAAGGTCTAATATCGGTTTAGATAAACCTCCCCCAACATGTGTATGCGTAAGTTCATATGTTTCTAGGATAGAACTTACAAAAATACCCCTATGTAAATGATTCCTTCATGAATTATTTGACCAAAAGGTTTCTATCCATATCTTTCTCACATGGATGGCCCCACTTGTGGCTGACATGGACTCCACGTAAGCATACACCATTTACACCTATGGCTTTACTCGTAAGCAATGGCGAAGCGTTTAAGGGGCTAGGGGGTGCGCTCTCCGGCCCTCCCCCTTTTTTTGGTCAGTGGTGTATATTTACGCGTATTTCATGCCGAAAATTGTATCACATATTGAGTCCAGCTGCCCCCTCCCCCCCCCCCCCCATGATTTTTAGAAGTTCAGCCCCTATATATTTGTTCAAACTCTGTCATTGCTAATATGTGAACTTGTTAGATTCATATGCACCATTAAATGAGTATCCAAACATAAAGAATTTTAGTTTGCCTTCCATATAGGAATAAGTTCCTCATAATGCAACACATTGCCAAATTCCTCTTTTTAATTGTCAATCTTCATACTGTTTCTTGATCAGACAAATCTAAAAATATAACTCCAATACCATTTGTAAGCGATCATCCTATGAAATTCGATGAGCCATCTTCAAAAGCAAAACCGACTTTGGTTTTAAAACTATATGTACTGTTTTCTATAATTTGATTGTGTAGTTCTTGGAAGTAAAGTAGCTAACTACATGTTTATAATCTATATTGTTAAAATTGAATGTATGATACAATAAAGTCTTATACTTGGTGCATATGTTTTTACGTATGAGGCCATCGACTATTTGTAAGACCCTTACTAATATTATTGCTTTACGTATAAATATCAACAATTAAATGTGTATTTACGACTACACATACTTATGAAAATATGGGTTTATTAAAACTTTTCTCAATAAAAACAATACAACATAATATGTATAAGTTCGTCATTTAAAAATGACAACGAAACAATGTGCAGAAGCTTGTAACTTGATCGTCTTCGGTTCTTCGTTGAGCTTGATCGTCATCCGATACTCCAATTATTACCTACATATCATAAATCATGATATACGTTAGTTATATGAAATCTATAACTAATCTAGCTAAGCCCGAAAGCTCAATACGATGACCAGGTAACTCGTGTGGGTTATGGCGACTGATAACCCAGATGAGTAGATAACTTGTCTGGGTTATGGCAACACCTAGATGACCAAATAACTTGTCTGGGTTATGGCAACTGATAACCCAGATGACCAGATAACTCGTATGGATTATGGCAACTGATAGCCCAGATAACCAAATAACTTGTCTGGGTTATAGCAACTGATAACCCATATAACCAAATAACTTGTCTGGGTTATGGCAACTGATAACCCAGATATATATTTAACAAGTCTGGGTTGCAGAACTTGGCCATTTTTCCCTTTTTAGTAATTGCTGCGTAACTTCTCTGATATTTGTCCGTTTAACTTGAAACTTGTTTCTAATTGATTGTAATACATTTGCCTACATTATTAACCCCTAATCTTTAACCCGGATTCATAAATTTTATGATTTACACAACCATTACCGGGTTTATGCGCATTATTATTTTGACCCGTTATGAGATTTAAGCACTTTAAGCTTAAATTATCCACAACCCTTCATATCTTTTATTCCCTGTAACACCTAGAAAATTTATGTCCAATAATATATCAACACGTGTCATGGACTTTAAACGTGTAAAGAAGTGGTTTAGAGGGACTAAAGTTGACAAACAGAGAAAGTATGTGAATAAAAGGGTTCAAAGTGTCAACAATGGATAAATATATCTTGGAATAACCCTACACGATGTTTACATCCTTAAACGAATGAATCATGGATCATACGAAGCTAATTGTGAGAGAAAGTGAGAAATTACAAACTATAGGGGTTAAATGTGTCAACATGTTTAAAGTATACCTCTGAGTGACCTTTTAGCAAACCCGAAGCTTTGTAATGATTAATTATGCTCACTAGAATAAGTGATAAAAATTTCACAAGGTTTCGATAAAGTATGAGAAAGTTATGACAATATTCGTATACGAGGGGTTAAAAGCGTCAACGTTGAAATTTAAGGCTTTACGGGTGATCACAAAGTTAACCGAGGACTTAACAATATTTGGTTATGTCATGGAACCCTTAAAATTCAAGTTAAAGGGCCAAAAGTGCAAGAAATAAACTCAAAACCACGTTTGGAAGGACCAAGGACCTAAAATGCAATTAATGAAACTTGTTTGGCCTGTTCTAACCACTCACACGGGCCGCGTAAGGTGTCAGGGGATCCTTACGTGGGCCGCCTCAGCCTGCCAGCAACAGAAACATTGCACAGGTGCCAGTTCAGGCTGTGTAACCGACTTAAGGGCCTGTAAAATGATACCAGGGGCTGTGCAAATGGATTTTCATGCACTAGGGACAATTGTGATGATCTGAATCCATGCATAGAGTTGCTTGGCATGATCTAGTTGAATCAAATTCAATATATAAGGAGCTCCCTACTTGCAACACTTCACACATTCACTTGCAAACTTTCACAAGCTTATTTCTGGTGCTCTCTGGTCAGCAACCAAGTTTTCCTAGGCTTCCTAATCGAGCATAGGACCTTTGTAAGTGTCCCTAACCTTCCTTAATCCAGTTTTCTTAGTTAATTAGCTTAAAGTCAAACCATCGTAATTAAGGTTTGACTTCGTAATTAATCATAATTTGTCCAGTCAAATTTCAAATTGAATGTACCTATGAGTTGGTAATTATGTGGGCAATAAACCCTTAAAAGGGCACCCTCTGATTCCCACTCTAAGTAGGTCAAATGTCGGGTCAAAGTTAATCTTAAAAAGTCAACAGAAAGCTTATTTTCAAATTAACACATAATTAACAATGTAGAACCCATGCAACCTGTTTTATCACTAATATAACTTGTTAATTAATGTAATAACATGTCTAAACATGTTCAACCCGACAATTTTCAGTTTAGGCTCGGTTCAGAACCGAAAGTCGCATAATTTGACTTTTGCTTTGACTTTCAGTTCTGACCCAATGTAGCATGTTTTAGAAATACCTTTGAGCTTTATTTGGACCAGGTTACATGTTAGTATAACCCTCTGAGATTATACAACTTGGTTCATTAGTTATCCGATTCATATGCATGTTTCCGTTAAATGCTTAAATGTTGACTATTATGCCCATATGACCTTAAAATGTGATTTTTAAAAACATAAAAGAGTAGAAACCTTCATTACTGATTTATAGACTTGTCCCTAAAATTTGACATCAGTTTGAGGTCTAGCTTAGGAGTTATGCTCATTAGCGTAAGAGTTAAATGCTTGGTTGGTCCCTGTGGTTTGCGAAAATTGCAGACTTGGTCCCAGTGGTTCACTAATTACACGCGCGGTCCTAGTAGTTGTAAAAAATGCACTCGGGTGGTCCTTGACACTAACCTAAGTTAAATATCTCAGTTAAGTGTGTGTGAAATATCTGTTTTACCCCTAAGATTAAAAAAAAATAGAAATAAGGCACCCTTCTTCTTCCCCACTCCACCCTTTAAAACCACCCACCCTAGCCCATCACACACACCGATCACCCCACTCTCTCGGTTCCCTTTCTCTCTCGTGTTCACAGCAAGAAGCACGGCCGGTCACCGGTGAAACACCGGCGACGGCTGCTGGCGGCGGGTCCGCTTACAGGCAGCACACAAACACCCCTAGCCCTGCCTTCTCCGACTAACACCCGTATCACCTTTCTCTTCATCTGCATCTTCTCGATTTACAACTGTTTGTTCTTCCTGTGCATCTGAATCAACGATCTGTTCAACAGATCGTCACAGATTTCATACTTTACTCAAAAAGGTTGAATCGAATCATGTTGTTTTAGTATGTGATTGCAGACGACCTGTGTTCGGACTCGTGGATCTTGTTTTCTTTCTCAGTCATGAAGATGTGGTTTACCCGAAGCATCTTCGAAATCCGGTTGAATTCGGAAAACACATCGGTTTCGTTAATGTGTTCGTGTGATGCATCTGGTTGCGTGTTGAGAGTGAAATTCAGGTTAGGATTTGTGTAATTTAGGTTAGGGTTTGTGTGAAACAAGGGGGGATGGCAGGTGGTTGTTGGGGGTTTGTCGGAGGTGGGTGTGGTGCTACCGGAGAACGGAGATGTCGGAAAACCGGTCGGTCACCGGTGTGAGATCGAGAGAGAGCAGAGGGAAATGGGTATGATGATGATGAAGATGATGCAGAGGGTAATATAGTTTTAGGTTTTTAATTGTTCAAGGGTAAAACAGACATTTCACACATAGTTAACTCAGAAATTTAACTGAAGTTAGGGCTGGGGACCACCCGAGTGCATTTTTTACAACTACTAGGACCACGCGTGTAATTAATGAACCACTGGGACCAAGTCTGCAATTTTCGCAAACCACAGGGACCAACCAAGCATTTAACTCTTAGCGTAATTAGAAAGCTTTTATTAATTAAACGACGTAATTAGTATATAGCCTATTTAAACCCAAATTTTTATACCAAACTTTTTACCTACTGATATAAAATAATATTTTGGGATTTTTGAAGATTTTTATTTAATTTTAGGCTGAGCATAACATAGAGTTCTAAGCTTGATTCGGTAATTGCCGGTTTTGCCCTTTTGGCCTATAAAATGAGTTTTTCAAATTATTTTGATACCAAACCTTTTTCTACTGATCTAATATGATAAATAAAATATTTTGACCCTTCTGGAATAATAAAAATATCAGCTTTCCTTTAAAAACCCGGAAATAGCTCAAAATCGCCTTTTTAAGCGTTTTTAACGCATAGTATGTATTAAAACTATTTTAAACATACAATGTTTGATGCCTACTGATATTTTCAGTAAATTTTTATATTTTTAACAGTAAGCAAAAGTTTTAAACTCAGATTTCTAGAATTGACCTTTTAGGCTTATGTGAAATTACCAAAATGCCCATACGGTGCATAGTTTAGTTATAAATGGTAAGTTTCACATATATTTAATACCCTACTAATATTACTTATTAAATTAAGTATTTTTACTGATTATTTCAGACCTGTAACTCAGATTATTATTTAAACTCTTTTATAACCTTTTAAATGACCAAAATACCCCTACGGGGCGTAGTTTGTGTTTATATCCATTTTTGGGCATAATAGAAGATATCTTACTGATGTCACAATATATTTAATGCATATTAACTTAGGAAACCTGTTCATGAATCATTTGGTTACCCGTTACGCATTATTCGCGTTCGGTGCGGTTTATGTAACTAGTTTGCATAATATTGATAACTAAATCTAACTATTTCTCTAATTATTAACGAGCCTAACCCTGGTCACTTTTCTTGGGCTCCCCACAATCCATGTAGTTTGACTGACTACCACCAACTCGCAAACAGGAAAACTGGAGTTCTGCCATGGCACAATCGTAAGCAAAGTTTGCTTCTTCATCGGTGATACCGTCCCACTCATCATCAGTATTCAGAGGCGGCGTGTTGAATAAATTAGGATTTAAACGGGATGGAGGCGGTGCACGGCAGCCTGGTGGCATTGCACGGCAGCCTGGTGGCGGTGTACAGTGGGCTGGTGGCGGGGCACGGCACCCTGGTGGCGGTGTACAGTGGGCTGGTGGCGGGGCACGGCAACCTGGTGGCGGTGTACAGTAGGATGGTGGCGGTGCACGGCAGCCTGGTCGCGGTGCACAGTAGGCTGGTGGCGATGAACGGTAGCATCGTGGTGGGTTGCAATCACCCGATGGTTCAAATTCACCACCACTCATCTCTTCTAATTATTTGTTTAGTGGTATACTAGTTACCAAATTTTAAATATATAGATGGAGATATGAATAGAAATGTCAAATTTATCAATTATATAAAAAAAAGAAATAACATACAACTTTTTATTTAATTTAAACACAACAAATTAAGCTAATAAAAAAATAAACCAAAAAAAAATTATAGACTAAAAAAGAAAATTTTTAAGCGAACACGAAGTGATCCAATTCCTCCACAAAGCTCGGTCTCCAATTCCTCTTTGTTTTTGAATAATTTGGAGGCATAGGAGCAGCGGTAGAGGACGTGGACGGGGAAATCCGATAACACGAAGTGATCCAACGTGCCCGTTGTAGGTGAGTTCTTCGCATTTCTTCGTTAAACCCCCTACAATAAATGGCAACGAAGATCACTTCCGTCACTAGTGGCAGGTCCCGTCACCCATAAACACTAGGACTTCTAAAGCTCAGGAAAACGTCATCTTCAACACTGTTAAACAACTTCATTTTTATTTGGAGAGTATCAAAAGGAGGATACATTGACATAAGTATTCTATAAAAATTGGTTTGGAGAGAACATGTCCAAAATAACTGATTTTCGTCATTATATATAGTAGAAGGGTTTGAATTAACAAAAAAAAACTAAATCAATATGTGAAATATAAAAAAAAATCAGAAAAGCACGGAAACCGATGCGACCTACAGCCCCTGATGCGCCTTACAGCTCCTCCAAAGGAGCCACTCAACGAGCCACAACCAAGCCAGCAGCTGGTCCAGATGCAGCTAAGCCGGACGCATCCGCCTACTTTTTGGCCGGGATGCGCTGGCGGCTGAGGTATCAGGTCACTTTTGCCACGTGTCAACTAACCATTGGCAGACGCATCAAATGTGGGATGCCCTACTCCAAGGAGGCATCAAATGGCCATTTTGGTAAGTCAAAGAAATTCTTGGCTATTTTGGTAATTTTCTCTTAAAAGATTATCTAATACTTGTCTTCAACATCCATATAATATTAAATGTGAAGACACTATATACACGAGGCTGATAGTGAAATCTTAAAAGAAATTTGTGGTATCCAATATTCCCAACATCATATTCATATATAATATATGTATATGTATATGAAACATGGTCCCGCATCTTAGACATACATATATACTCATAACATTCCTACAACTAAATGGTCATATGCGAAAATATATTCTAATAATAATAACAATCAAGTAGTTACACTTGTGTAGATTTAATAATAATAAGTTTAAAAGGTGTGTGAAACAAAAAAGCTATTAAAAAAGCATTACTGAGATTTCATTTAAAAAGTTTTTCACGTGTGACTTGTTGCAGCAGTTCAAAGTTTACTTTGACAATATATACGACCAACAATATTTCTTGTGATGTCCATTCAATACACTAATTTTGACAAAATAGATATGCTGCTTTCTTATGGATCCCACCCACCCACAAATGCTTGATGCTTCACCACTAGTACATACAACTACACCATTTGTACATTGCTTACGTGTATATATACACATATATGACACACAATTTACTCACTACTCCACACTTATGCTTGTGGGCTTACATGTGTTCAAGTAAGCATGGCTTGCTTCTCCTGCAAATAAATATGACTTCTCATCACTATCTTTCTATTCATACTCCAACAAACCAAAACCATACAAAACTTTACAACTAAATCACCATGCAAATGTCTGGAGTTACTAAGAGAATCAATGCAGATGGATACATAGATGGTAATGCCGACGCCTACGATTGTCGGATGTCAGCTTGGTTACAAGGAAATGGTGAAGATTATGAGTATGTTTCGGCAACATCAGAGGGAGACGGAGATGATGATGATGATGATGGCGATTATGATTATGCTCCTGCCGCCTGATCAATAGCAAATTGATGCAGTACACCTAGTACTGGCTAGGGGAGAACACCTGGGTTCAAATTCCTGACATGAGGTAGATTAAGATTAATATGGCGTAATTTAGGAGTACGAGTAGAGTAACGTATTGTACTCATCGTTAAAACAAATTACTTGTTAGTGAGAATATGTGGAAGAATAATACCCGGATCATGGGGAATTTTTTATATGAGAATGTAACTCTTAAGTAGTTGTATGAGACTATATACTAGTGTTTTTTTGTTGGATTTAAAATTCATGTTTTATTTTTATAATGGTTTACTATATGATATCCAAGATTTAGTGTTACTTTATGAACAAAATACAAAAGGTACAAAAAAGAGCTTTCATATAAGGAAAGGTACAAAATTACAAATATGAATCCGCATGATTTAGCTTCAACTATGGGATACTTCGAAATTTGCTTGTAATATTGTGATATATTGTATGTTCTAGCATCTTGCTAGTTTGTTTTTTTATTTGAATAAAATGCTTTGCCGTTCAAAAAGAAAAAAAAAAGAAACTAAAATTGTGCCATCGAACTTATTAAGCTTCACTACCGCCTTCTACCATTACTTCAAAAACATAAGAACACCCAACGACACTATGATACACGTTGTTGGTGACATGTGGCCTAAACAAAAACATAGAAAACATTTGCAAGATGAATAAGCGTGCAAGAATTTCAACGAACACGGTAATATAAGGGTGTTCGGAGTGGGCGGCAAACCCACTCGGCAAAGTGAGTTTGCAACTCGGTAACACCACCACCAACACTAGTTTACCACTCAAAGTTTACCAAATCGTTTGTGGGTTGATGATGCGGTGAGGGGAGGAAGGAGAGAGAGAGGGGGTGTGTGGGTGGGGTCCATGCCATCTCTCAACCAATCACACCTTTTCCTTTTTTTTTTAAGTTTACCACTTCACCAAATGTGAAATGTCTAAACCATAGCCAACACTTTTCACCAAAGTTTAAACACTTTTCACTGATTGACGTGGCGCACTCTGATTGGTCGATTTTTTAGTTTGCCACTCCAAAGTGTTTAACCACTCCTTACACCCTAATGTGATTCACTTGACATATTTGGTTGGGCTACGTCACAACCAAACTTGAAAATTTTTAGTAAGACGATTTTTAGAACGATTTATGTTTATAAATAAAATTTTTAGTAAGACGATTTTTAGAACAATTTATGTTTATAAATAAGATGACAATTTACATATAAAGTAGATGGATTTTGGCTGGTAAGATGTTCCCTTATTTTTACACAACTAATAAGAAAACCGAACCTAAAATTTAGCGTCAACATGGATTAAAAATGCTCATGTGCGAATTGGAGGTGGAGGTAGGGTGGGGTGGGTGGTGGCAGGTTGTGATGGAGGTGGATTGGAGGTGGTGATAGGTGGAAGAGACCAAATCTGAATTGACAAAAATGCCCTCATGTGTAAAGCACATGACCAAATTTAACTGAAAAAACTAATTGGGTTAGGCATAAATGACAAAACGTGTATGATTTGAAAACATAAAGGACAAAACTCGTCAATTTTGAACATAAAAAGACAGCGCCTGAAAATAGGTATAAAGATAAAGGATAATTCTTGAAATTCAACAAAGCAAATAAAAATTCAAGCCCATGTTGATAGTTAAATTGTTTAGGCCCAAAATTTAAATTGTTAAAGTGTTTTAGCTCATCTGGTTTTTGAGAGTTAAATTGTTTGTTTTAAAACCTAAATAAAGTAAACAAAAGCGTCAATTACAAAAAGAAAAAAAAGAACAACCGATTAGAAAAAAATGAACAGACGCACACTACACATACAAAATAAAATCAAATAGATCTCGCTGCCAAGTCCATTGCCTTCCTTCATGTAATCCACTAATCACCCTTTAACTTCCAATTTAATTAACTACCTTTCATTTTTTTTTTACTTTATTTGATTATGGTTTGTATAATAGTTTATTTGATAAATTTTTTTAGAGTTAATTGCCAAAATCGTCCCTGAGGTTTGTGCAGGTTTGCCATTTTCGTCCAAAATGACACTTTTGTACCAAATTGCCCCCAACATTTGTAACTTTTTGCCATTTTCATCCAAACCACTAACTTAGTTTATTTTTTCTGTTTAGTTTAGGATATTTGGATGAAACTGGCAAATATAAAACCACATGGACGATTTTGGGGATTTACTCAAACTCTTTTAAATTATTTTATTTAATTAATTTTGTTACATATATAATAAAAAAGAATATACATGCAATTTTTATATGAAAAAAAATAATAGCTTTGTCACATAATTTTTATAAATTTTCATCCAACCACTAACTAAGTTAATTTTTCTATTAAGGCGAAGAATGTTTATAAACTAAGACATAAATTAATTTCTAATTTTTTATATAGATCAATTTTATTAAAATAAAATCTACTTAAACCTCTAAATTTTATAAAACTAAAATGCTGGTCACCAAACAGCGTATCGTTACCAAACCTTAAAATTACCCACCAAATTGTAATTATAATGTGACCAAAAAATTTATAGCATTATAATTACAATTTGACAAGAATTTATAGCATTATAATTACAATCTGACAAAAATTATGTGACAAAAATTTATAGCATTATAATTACAATTTGGTGGGTAATTTTAAGGTTTGGTAACGATACGTTGTTTGGTAACTAGCATTTTAGTTTTATAAAATTTAGAGGTTTAAGTAGATTTTATTTTTATAAAACTAATCTATATAAAAAATTAGAAATTAATTTCTGTCTTAGTTTATAAACATTCTTCGCCTTAATAGAAAAATTAACTTAGTTAGTGGTTGGATGAAAATTTATAAAAATTATGTGACAAAGCTATTATTTTTTTCATATAAAAATTGCATGTATATTATTTTTTATTATATATGTAACAAAATTAATTAAATAAAATAATTTAAAAGAGTTTGAGTAAATCCCCAAAATCGTCCATGTGGTTTTATATTTGCCAGTTTCATCCAAATATCCTAAACTTAACAGAAAAAATAAACTAAGTTAGTGGTTTGGATGAAAATGGCAAAAGGTTACAAACGTTGGGGGCAATTTGGTACAAAAGTGTCATTTTGGACGAAAATGGCAAACCTGCACAAACCTCAGGGATGATTTTGGCAATTAACTCTTTTTTTAATAGTTGATATATTACTAGAATATGCTTGATTATTTGATTAGTGAATGTTTATTTCTTAACGTGTACTTTAAGAAATATCAATCACAGAATGGAACAATTTTTCAAAAGAAAAGTGGACAAAACATCTTCTAAAACTCATGAATATATTGACCTGAACCAATCTGAGCCGAACTAAACCGGAAATTTTAATATATAGCGATAGTTAACCATCTCAAAAAAATTCTATGAATTTTTTTTTTTAGTCCACCACTAACTGACCACTTGGTCCTCAGGCCGAGCGTAGTGGCTCGTGGTTAAGCCAACCATGAGGCCACCACTGCTCCCTGATCTCGTGAAATGCAAATTTTGGCCGTCTCTCGTTGTGACCACGAGCAAAAGAGAGAGACGGACATTGGTTGGACTTTGTGTTAACCAATCAAATTTATTTATTTATTTTTTAATTCCAAACCCACTAATTTCACATGCTTCTCCACTATTACATTTTACCTAATTTTCTGGCCTTGATGACGTGGACGCCACGTGTCGAAAAAGACCAAACCACATACCTCACCACTACAGATGGTCTCAATAGTACTAATTAGGCCACAGGAGGCGTACCGTGATTTTTCCGTGATAGCATAAAATCAACACGTGGAAAACAAAAATTCCCACCGCCACCTCTCAATTTCACGCGTGATAGTTTAACGTGGGCCGATTTCGTTATTTTCTTCACGGCCCGTGATGGTTTTTTTGTGAGGGTAATTGTTGGTTGGGGGGAAATTGTTGGGTGTGGTGGTGAGTGATGACCATTGCCACCAAAAAAGGTTGTGAGTGATGGAAAAATGGTTGATGACATGGCGGAACTTGATTGGTGCTTGTGAGTGATAGAATTCTATTACTAGTGACCACCCCCACCCCCCTTAGCAATACTTGGAGCAGTGGTAACTGTACAACTATTGACGGTTGTTATAACCACCAAATGAAATGATGTAATGGTTCATCCCATATATTACTAAGGTCTTTGGAATTCGAATACACGTTATTTTCATAATAGATTCTACATGTTCTGCTTGTATTTTAAGTGAATTATTCAATTGAACTCTAGACAAATTCCATCGAAATATTTAAATCAAGCAGTGAATTATACACGATTCACAAAAGATATCCAAACCATACAAGTTCTAATGCTTAGACCAATTTGTCGAAGAGCCCAATACTCTTGGAACCACTGAGATAGCGCCGAGAGGAGGATGAACTGAACAAACCACTGGAGTGAGACTTCAAGATGGTGAAGATAAACGGTGCTGGGACTTCGATACATCTAGAAAATTTATCTCGGTTTTAAGAAAGCCGTACACTTGATGGGAAAATGTTATTTGCATCCAACTTAAAGACCTCTTGGAACTAATGGGAGCCAAAGAAAGTTGATAACATCATATCCCTTCAAAATTAAATTGAACCTGAATGTGAGAGGTGTCAAATGCTATAGTTTGTAATATTTGATGATGATCTTGAAGATATATATGAATATTAAGGCCGATTGTAACATATTCTTATAGAATTGCCTTTCAAAAATACAATATTCTTGTTAAAGATTGCAACGTTTTTGGTCCGTTATAAAATCTTTTATTTTGTTCTAACGTTTTGAGATCTATGATGGAGTTATAAGACCAAGTTCAACCAGTGGCGGATCCAGGAATATTTTCCACCCGGTTCTTTTTGGTGATTCACACTAATTTTTTCCAAATTATATAAGGTTTCCACTAATTTTTTTCATTTTTTTCAAACCAAGGGGGTTCCCGGGAACCCCCAAAACACCCATGGATCCGTTCCTGAGTTCAACCAATATTTCATCTTGATTGATATTAGGGAACATATTGAATTAATTCAGTTGACTTGTATCGAAATCGGATATGAATAAGAACAATAAAACACATTGAAGTTATTGTAGAATCGTTGAGCATTAAGCATTTCTTTTCACAAATGAAAAGGGGAGAATATACTACACTATACATTTTAAAACCTCTTAGTTCATATGAACTATTGAAAAACAATTTGTATATATATATATATATATATATATATATATATATATATTATTTAGGCACTTAAAGTGATTTTGGTTCATCTTTGGGGGGAAAGTGAAAATAGACTGTCAGTTATGTATGCAGCACTCAATAAAAGTAGCATCTGGTTCTTATCTATGCAAATTATTGAAGTGTTTTCTTTGTATTCTTAGCAGAATAAATAGTTATTGTTAGTGATATGAGACAAAAGTTCAAACTCTACTTGTTTAAGTTAAGGGTTTATGAGTTTTGTATGTTTTAAGTTTATGTCTAAAACTTAAGTTTTGCTTGTTTATTAATTATTAATTATCTTTTATATTTTCTTTATTTATAACTATAACATATATAATATAGCTTTTTAAGCGTATTCATATAATTGTAATGTAATTATATATCATATAAATAATAATTTCATTTAGGCTAGGGAACATAATCAATCAGGTTGTATGAAGCTTGGCTCGTGCTTAAGCTCGATATAATTAAACGAGCTTCATCTTAGGCTAGATGTTGTTTAAGCTTGGCTCGATTCAATCATTTAATAAGGCGATCTTGAGTATCTCATGATCGGGTTGACTTGTTTATATCCTTTTAAATATAGTGTCAAAATGCGCATAGGAAAATGTGGTGTCGGAAATGCGTAGAAAAAAATATATGGCAAAAACGCTTAGGAAAATAAATTGTGTCGGAAATGCGTAAAAGATATAGTTTTTCACAACAGACCTTCTAATAACAAATCAATTTTGTCTGAAAAGTGTCGGTACATTGTTGTTTCCTATGCATTTCCAACAAATTAATTAGCCGTATTAAACGGCTAGTTTTCTAGCAGTGTTTGTTTTCTATATACAGCTCTTATTGGTATCTAGGGTGAGTAGAAAACTGAAATAACCGAAAAATCCGAATGGAAAAACCGAATCGAAACAAAAATCGACGGTTCGGTTTCTGGATCATTAATAACCGACAAGATCGGACAACCATTTCCAATAACCGAATCGATAAGTTACAATAGTAGCCAAATCCATATATTTTTATGTTTAAGTTTAAGTTGTTTAAGTGTTTAACCCATGCTACTAAAAATTATTAATTTTATTCTTGATTGTTAAATATTTATAATAAGAAAATTAACGTGTTTATTTATCATTGAAATTATTTATCCATTGTTTATAAGAAAATAACAAAAGTTTTTATAGAAATTAAATGATTTTCAAAGTATTTTAAAGAAAACGTCTTAATAAAAACTTTGAAAAAACACTAAAATAAATTAGAAGGTTAGATTCATGTGAACAATATTCATTAAAATGACTAAATATATTAACTTAAATGTAAATATTTTAAAAAGGTTCTTAAACTCTGAATTATTACGCAATTTATTTCAAAAACCGAAAAACCGAAAAATCGAACTGAACCGAACCTTTACTAAAACCGAAACCAAAATAAAACTATAACCGAACGGTTTTCAAAAACCGAAAACCGAACTTTCGGATACGGTTATGGTTTTGGTTTTTTACCCCAAAACCGAACCGAACCGTACACGCACATATAATGGCATCTATTAATGGGCATTTTGAATTGTGTTTAGTATTTTATCATTAATGGGCACTTTTGAATTGTGTTCAAGTATCATTAATGGGCACTTTTGAATTGTGTTCAAGTATTTTATGGGTTAACATTTGGCAGGAAATGCTTGGATGGTGGTCCGTTATATCGGTCCCTTTGAAGTTCTATCCAATCTTGAGCATATATCAAATGTTTTCTTGACAATTACGATTCATATTCCGGTATGGACCGAAGGTTACAAAATTATTGATGCCCGCATACATGTGTACGTTCTTGGTGTGTTAATTATGTGAGAATGAGTGTTCAATATATTTAAAAAAAAAAATCAGTGGTTCATTAACTTCATGTATTCTAAGATCTTACACCATACACAAAAGGAAAAAAAAGCAAAATACTGGTTGAAGGGAGAATAAAAAACATGCCAAAGAGTTTTGGGGATTCATAGCTTCAATGTAGAATGATATATAAAAAAATACTTGCATCATTTATACTTTTTGTTAGAATTGAAACCATAAATCATAAAGGGAATATTCTTGCAAAAAAGAGGATAGTTTATAGATTTAAAATAAACACAAGAACTTGCATAATATATTTGTGGAAATTCATAAATTTCATGCAAAAAAGCTTGGTTACACCATATATTGTGTAAAAAAATCATTAATCTTTGAAGCAAAACACAAAATATTGATTAATTACTATGAGAGAGAGAGAGTTAGAGATGCATGACAATTGAACATACAAAAGACTTGAACGTACGGTTCCATAAACTTCATGTAAGAAGAGGTTACACCGAACATAAAGTCATAGACTATCATCTTCAAAGCAAAAAAAAAAACAAGAACACTACTTAAAAAAAAGAAAAGAAACATAAAAAAAAAACAAAGAGAAAAATGTTTTTTTTTTTAAGATGGTTGTTGAAGCAAAGGGTTGTCTTCCTCAGATTCATTTGCATCCTGAAAAAAGTAGGAAAATAAAATCTTTATACATTAATCAGAAAAAAAAACAAAAAAAAACTAGCAAAACACATATAATTTTTAGAAATGAAAAGTAGCTTAATTTATAATTACCTTAAATACTCCTTGATGCTTTGCATTTATAGCATTCCATCCTGCTAGCATAATTGTGCACCCCACAACCTAACCTACTTCAGATCAAACAATGAACAAACTAGATTAAGTAACATTTCACAAAAAAAAATGATCTATTGATTTATTTCACTTGTGAATCTTATATATCTATACCTATTGCAAATCCAATCTCTGGTTTTCCAGCCCGGAACAGCGCTAGCATCATAGCCGTAACATGTTGCGGTTGAAGCAGCCATCATAGCACTATAATCTCTAGCCGCACCACATCTATAACATGCGGTCCTGCTAGCGTAATTATGTGACCCACAGTTGAATGTAGCACAATACCAATCGCCTGCTAAAACTTCCGTTCTATTCACACAAGATGAAACCTCATCAGGGGTGACGAATTTGGGACAATGACATCTTTGACACGAGTCGCGTTTCTTGAAGTTCAAATGCTGGCATGCAGCACACATCCAATCTCCACTGCTCATTCTCTCTTGTTTTAAGTTTTAGAACCTGTAAAAAATAAACAAACAAAATGAACATGAGTCACATTTCATTTCCTTAAAAACCCTTCATCATCATCATCATACTCAGTAAATCCCACCAATAGCAAAGTTAAGGTAGGGTCTGAGGAGGGTAGGATGTAGACAGCCTTACCTCTACCCCGTAGGAATAGAGAGGCTGCTTCCTGGGAGACCCCCGGCTCGTTCCTTAAAAACCCTTGAATATATCAACCCCTAAAAAAAGTACTAACCTTGAGAATATGTTGATCTTGTAATGAAGGAGTGAAGCAAAATAGCAAAAACAAAAGAGAGATGATATGACAATGTTTGAGTTGATGATTTTCTTGATTGAAACTTGAAGGATTTATATAGTTGCCAAAAGATTCTAAAGCATGGGACCCATGTCAAAATGGAAGTAGTAAGATTTTTCTCCAAAACATTTTTGGTAGTGTATTTTCATATGGTCTCCATGGAATGAGATTCCAAACGTTGACAAGTCCCATTTTGGTTCAGATAGACCTTCTAATAAGTGTTATCTTGGTGCAGATAAGCCTTCCCATCTGTGAAGAAAAATCATCCATACAAGCAAAATCTAATCATGATTATTTGTTAAATATAATTAAACCTAGCTTATGTGAGAGAATATCTATAATTAAGTTCTCATTATATATGTTAATTTGTATTTAGCTTCCATATATAAGTTAACAAAAATAAACTCACATATAATATAAAGCTGAAGGGGTATGGTCCTAAATTCTGCGCCGGCCACATGAGCTAACCTCAGGTTGAGCGCGAGCCCATATCCAAAATAAACCAAAGTGTTGGCTTCCTCGATCTCGCGCCGACTACAAGGGTGTGCCCTAGCCGCGTGCGAGGTCAGGACCAAGATAGAACCAATTCTGACACTTAGTTTCTTTGACAAAAGACCTAGCTTCCTTGACATTGTGCCGACTACACAGGTGTATCCAAGTCGCACGGGGACAAGAAGCGCATGGCAACATCGGACAAGTACAGAAAGTATGAGTGGCAGAGCAGTGAGCCAATAGGCGCTCAACAGACTGTGTTCTATCATGCTGCACGATGAACAATCGTGCAGGAGACATGTAGTACACAAGGACACATACGTGGCACCAATCCGCTTGCGCCGACCACTGCTCCACGATATGCGCCTAACTGCTGATGACAGGCCAGACAACAGGGACAACCGTCAGGACACGTGGATCCATTCAGCGTGCGTCAGATACCCTCTCGCCTGGAATCACTAATGGTGGCGACAGGGGAGGCAGAACGAATATTCCTTGTTGTCACGGCCCCAGCCCCGGTTTGACCCGGTCAGGAGCCGCGGGACAGGAACCCGTGGTATCTATGATGCGACAGCGGAAGATTTTTAACAGGATCTTTTAAAACTCAAAATGCCCAATTATTTTATTCCATAATTTAGGATAAACCCCATAATTTACAATAGAGGAATTTAACTAGGAAATTCCCTGATTTATTAAAACATGTTTATTCATTTTAACTGAGCCACCTCTTCAAGCTTGTTAGTGCTCCGTAACACGTTTCCTTGATTTACAGCAGGTCGCCTGAAACATGTTTTAAAAATATTTTATCAGCGGGGAAATGCTGGCGAGTCATTCAAGTTATACAAAATGACACATTAGTTATTAATTACAGCATAAGAGCGATTGGCTTCTATCTTATTTTTATCTGGCGCCTTGTCACCCGTGTGACGACGGTCATACCACTATTGGGTCCCACCCCAAGTAGTGACGTTTATCACTGTTTATGATTTATTAGCCTAACCCGTAAGAAATTAGTAATGTGCACAATACCCCACTAGCCAGTGATTTAAGATAACCACGACTTAATCCCTGTAATTATAACATTTGAAAATGGAGTATTGTAAAATACAGTTGATAAAAAGAGAATGACTCACATTGCAAGTTTAATTGGACAGAGCTTAGCCTACTGATTAGCCTTTTGACCTAAATTAAATAATATGCACACGAACTGGGTTAGTAACTAATACAGCATTTACGATAACTCACGAGATTAAACCCTCACAACGAATGACAAAGCGCGATACTTAAACATCCATCGATTTCACGATGAATGACAAAGCATAACCCTAATGTGGGCAGCACTTAAACATCCATTGGATAGTTTCAATCGATCGGACATTGAATCGTAGTAGCGATCGAGTTATTACCCTGTTTTGCGGCAGTGATTCATGATTTGTGTGTGTTTCTGTATTATTTGAATGATATCTCAGTGCATGAATCGAATTTTAACGTCGAACCAACGCGTAATTGCAATTGCCAGACTCCCCTATTTATACCTAAAAAACAGCCCCCTCGCGTGGCGCGAGGAGCTGTCGCGTGGCGCGAGGGGTGCTACCCTATCATAGGGTAGCCCCGTGTCCAGGTAGCTTGGGTGAGTTGGTCATGCGTTCAATTTCATTTTAAACGTAAAACTGTCAAGATAATATCAACTAGGGTTTTACCCCCCTGAGTTTTAGGGGCCCTAATCCTGATTCCGATTGTTCTGAAAATTTTAGGGTTTATGCATGATCACTTGGGGGTCTCAATTAGGGTTTCCTATTGAACCAAATATAATAATAAATAATAGTTTTGGTGAGAGTTGTTACATCCTCCCCACCTTAATAAAAATCTCGTCCTCGAGATTTACTGGAACAAGTAGGGATACTTTCTCTTCATCTCTGATTCCAGCTCCCAAGTGTATTCAGATCCTCTTTTAGAATCCCACTTGACTTTGACCAATACTAGTCGTTTATGTTTGAGAAACTTGATCTTTCTGTCTTCTATCTGTAGTGGTTTCTCAACAAATTTTAACTTTTCATTAACTCTACATCTTGAAGAGGTACTACTAGTGATTCGTCAGATAAACACTTCTTGAGGTTGGATACATGAAACACGTCATGTACTCTAGCTAGTTCTTCTGGTAGTTGTAAGCGATAAGCAACTGGTCCTATACGTTGGATCACTGGGAATGGTCCTACGTATCTTGGACTTAGCTTTCCTTTCTTACCGAATCGAACTACTCCTTTCCAAGGAGATACTTTTAATAGTACTTTGTCTCCAACTTGAAACTCGAGTGGCTTGCGCCGATTATCTGCATAACTCTTCTGGCGATCTCGAGCCGTCTTTAGTCTTTCCTTGACTTGAGTGATCTTGTCAGTAGTTTCTTGCACAATCTCTGGTCCTGATAATTGACTTTCTCCTATTTCTGCCCAACAAACTGGAGTTCTGCACTTTCGTCCGTACAGTGCTTCGAACGGGACAACTTCAATACTTGAATGATAACTATTGTTATAGGAGAATTCAATTAAGGGTAAATGATTGTCCCAGTTTCCACCAAAATCTATTACACATGCCCTAAGCATGTCCTCCAGGGTTTGGATCGTCCTTTCACTTTGTCCGTCTGTCTGAGGATGATAGGCAGTGCTTAGATTTAGTCGAGTTCCCATTGCTTCCTGGAAACTTGTCCAGAAATGGGAAGTGAAACGACTATCTCTATCCGATACAATGGAGAGTGGAACTCCATGTAAGGATACTACTTCATCCACATACAGTTTTGCCAATCTTTCCATGCTAAAGGTTTCTTTCATAGGTAGAAAGTGAGCTGATTTGGTTAATCGATCCACAATTACCCAAATTGCATCATTGCCTTTTCTGGTTTTGGGCAACTTAGTAACAAAGTCCATTGTTATGAGTTCTCATTTCCATACAGGCATTTCTAATTGTTGTAGTAGACCTGATGGCTTCTGGTGTTCTGCCTTAACTTGTGAACAAGTAAGACACTTAGAAACATATCTAGCTATGTCCTTTTTCATACCTATCCACCAGAAGTTATTTCTTAAATCTTGGTACATCTTGTTGTTACCAAGATGCATGGTATACCTAGATTTATGGGCTTCCTCCAAAATCTTATTTCTTAATTCTCCTTGTTTAGGTACCCAAATTCGTTTCTTATGGAATCTCCAGATTCTATCACTACCTTGTTCTAAGTCTTTTATTCGTCCTTTCATTCCTTCAGCATCGTCCTTGATTGCTGTTTCTTGAACCTTCTTTATTTGTTCCATTAAATCTAACTGTAGATTTAATCTAAGAGCACGAACCCGTCGTTGTTTCTCATGATACTTACGACTTAGGGCATCTGCAACTACATTTGCCTTTCCTTCGTGATATTGAATATCATAGTCGTAGTCACTTAAGATTTCCATCCATCTTCTTTGCCTCATGTTCAATTCTTTTTGCCCAAATATGTACCTTAAACTTTTATGATCTGTATAGACAGTAAACTTACTTCCATACAGATAATGTCTCCAAATTTTAAGGGCAAAAATTATGGCTCCTAATTCTAATTTGTGAGTCGTATAGTTTTCCTCGTGCTTTTTCAATTGCCTTGATGCATATGCGATTACCTTTTTACGTTGCATTAGCACACATCCTAATCCTAGCTTTGAAGCATCACAATATACTTCAAAATCTTCTGTTCCTTCTGGTAAAGCTAGAATTGGAGCATTGGTTAACTTTTGCTTTAAAATCCTAAAAGCTTCTTCTTGTTTAGGTCCCCATTCAAACTTAACTGATTTACAGGTTAGCTTAGTTAATGGTACAGCTATTTTGGAAAAATCCTTAATAAACCATCTATAATATCCGGCTAAACCTATAAAACTTCTAATTTCCATTGCTGATTGCGGAATCTTCCATTTGGTGATTGCTTCTATCTTAGCAGGATCTACGTGAATGCCCTCGTGATTCCCCATATGTCCTAAGAATTGCACTTCTTGTAGCCAAAATTCACACTTCGAGAATTTGGCGTAAAGCTTCTCCTTTCTTAACAAAGTTAAGAGTACATGCAGATGCTTACAATGTTCCTCCTGACTTTTGGAATAAATGAGTATATCTTCGATGAAGACAATTACAAATTTATCCAAGTACGGTTTACAGATTCTATTCATCATGTCCATAAATGCTGCAGGAGCATTTGTTAACCCAAAGGGCATGACTGTAAACTCGTAGTGACCATACCTAGTTCTGAAAGCCGTTTTAGGTATGTCTTCTTCTTGTACCTTCAATTGATGATATCCGGAGCGTAAATCTATCTTAGAAAAGTATCTAGCTCCCTGAAGTTGATCGAATAGACAATCAATTCTAGGTAATGGGTATCGATTCTTAATTGTAACTTTATTCATTTCTCTATAATCGATACACATTCGCATCGAACCATCTTTCTTCTTTACAAACAATACTGGCGCTCCCCATGGAGATGAACTAGGTTGTATAAATCATTTGCTCAGTAATTCATCTAATTGCTTTTTCAATTCTAGCATTTCATTGGGTGGTAACCAATAAGGTGCCTTAGCTATTGGTGTAGTTCTAGGAATTAGATGAATTCTAAATTCAACTTCCCTATTAGGTGGTAATCCAGGTAGTTCTTCTAGGAATACATCCGAGTATTCGGATACTACCGGAATTTCCTTAAGTTCCTTACCCTTAGTGCTAATGATTACCGAAATCATATACACTACTCCTTGCTTTCGTTCATAATTAGAAATTTTCATTACTGAAATGAACTTCATAGGTTTACGCGGTTTATCTCCCGTAACCATAATTACTTCTCCATTGGGTGCACGAATTTCTATGGAATTCTTATCACATAAGATTCGAGCATGATTGGCTAGTAGCCAATCCATTCCTAACACAACATCAAATCCGGCTAAATTCATGGGTAATAGGTTTGCAGAAAATTTATGATCTAAGAGTTCTATCTTTCCTTCTGGCACAACCTTATTTATTTTAACAGAATTCCCATCTGCTGTTTCAACTGTAAAAATCTGCCTAAGGTTGGTTAATGGTAGGTTAAGAGCTTGGCAGAATGAAGTATTTATGAAACTTTGGTTTGCACCAGAGTCAAATAATACTTTTGCATAGACGTTGTGAACTAAGAACGTACCAGCTATCACATCCGGAATTAGTTCGGCTTCCTGAGTCGTCAGTTGGAAGGCTCTTACGTTCTTCTTGGTAGTTCCTTCTGCAGGTTTGGCTTTGTTATCGGCTGGTCTGACTAATTTTGGGCAGTCTGGCCTAAAGTGTCCAGCTTCTCCACAGTTATAGCAGACTCTTGCTTTCTTCTTCCTGCAGTCTTCTTCTTGGTGCCCTGGGATTTTGCAGAAATTGCAATATCCTTTGTATCTTCCAAAATGCTTTCTTTTACAAGCATTGCAAAATGGCATATTGGAAGATTGCCCAGTTCCTTTTCTCTTGAAATTACTACGATTACCCATACGGAAACCCTGGGTAATCTTTTGGGCTACTTCCTTTTTCCTGGTTTCTTCTCGTGTACGTACCAGTCCGTTGGTTAGGGTGTTAGCTAATTCCACAGCATCATCAATTGTGCGTGGTCTCGCAGCTTTGACAATGTCACGGATTTCGCTAATTAATCCCCAAATATAACGGGAAATAAGTACTGGTTCTGGCGAAGCCAGAGTTGGTACTACTCTCGCATACTCGAAGAATGTCGAAGTATACCCTCGACAGTCTACATCCACCATCCGGTGTTTTAGGAATTTATTTGCCATTTGTTATTTCTCATATTCGGGACAGAATTTTCTTTCCATTAGATTTTTAAAATCTTCCCAATTCATGGCATAGGCCACATTTCTTCCTTTGGCTTGAAGTACTGTATTCCACCATTCTAGAGCCCCTTCTTTGAAAAGATGTGACGTGTACATGACTTTGTCGTCCTCGGCACATTTACTTATTGCAATTACTGCTTTGGTTTTCTCTAACCAACGTAGGGCAGCAGTTGCTCCTTCGTTGCCTGCAAATTCAGCCGGTTTACAGGCAAGAAACTCCTTGTAAGTGCAACCAGGTGTTGCGGCTTTCTTTTTCTTAAGGAGCGGAGTTTGCATCCCATCGTTGTTGTTATTAATATGATTGCCTCCTCCATTTACACTATTACTGAAGTTATCTTCATTAGTACGTTTGCTAGGAATAATCTGTTGAGGTTCGGCTGGATTTCGAGCAGCAGCAAGGATTGCTGGAATAGCATTGGCTATTCCCTGAGCAACGATATTTTCGATATCTTGCCTATTTAGAAATTGATCCTCATTGTTGTGCTCGGAATGATTACCCTCGTTAACTTGTTCATTACCAGCGTTTGCCATCTGGTAATAAATTTTATATAAATGATTAGTATAAATTTAATAATAACAACCATTACACATAATCAGATTAACACATATAGCCAAAAGTTTATCGATTCCTTAACTCTCATTTTTATATATTATATTATGCATCCATACACACTGTTATCTTACCACCGTTTTATTTTTAGATTATTACACATACTTATATCTGGATTACTATTATTACTATTATACACATAGCTTCATAACCCCACTTTTCCCTAGTCAGCTAGCATTTTTAAAAGCGATGTTCCCTTTCATCGTATTACCAGGAGATTTGTCCTCCTATATCCCGGATCCTATTCCCTGCATCCATCAACTCCTCGCCGAAATGGCGGAATTCTGCTAAATTTTCATTGCTCATTGGTGGGTTTGGTATAGGTTCTGGGTCGAACCGAGGGAAAAAGGTATAAGGATTATTTAGAAGGTTCTGGAACTGCCAGTCGTTGGTCCACCATTCGTCCATTCCTAAGGGTTGAGTGTGAATTAAAGGTTCTGGGATAGCTGGTTCCAGGTTTATTGGAAGTTGGGTTTCAACAGGATAGGTAAAAATATTTTCATTGACAGGTTTAATGGTATCACAGCTTGCCAGTATGAAATCTAGCTCTTCCTGCAATGTCATTTCTTTGATTTGCTTGGAGCTTTCTCCAATCTCTTGCTTAGAACTTTCCCCAATTTCCATCCCTGCTTGCCTCGAATCTTCCTCAATCTCGATTCCTTTTCCTTTATCCATGGGATTTTCTATCTTAGGAATTCTCTTAGTTGCTGGTTTCCTTCTACGTACACGCCTCCAACCCACAAATCTTTTTCTTTTCTTAGGTTTTACTTTCTCCAAAGGTGGAGCTTGAAATTCCATAGGTTCCTCAACATCGGCAAAGTAACCAGTAAAATCTTTGGAAACTTCTATTTTCACAGGATAGAGGTTGAGATTCTCTAGGGCTCCAGATAATTCATTCATGCTGTTTTAGCATATATGAAAAATACTAAGTTAAAATTTTATAACAAAATTTCACAGATAACCTTCAAGTATTATTGCATACCGGGTGACTAATTTAATACAAAGGACAACTGAAAATTAAAACATACTAGGGTTTATTGTAAACTTATTTATTTACTGGGTAAAGTTTCTGACTTGTAGGTGATAAGGGTGCTAAAACTGAGTCAGGGTATTTAAAGATTTGTATTTACTGCTACAGTGGCTAGCATATAGAGATCTGCCCATTTTTCATCTAACTTGTCTTCCCATGGTGGTTTGCTGCCTATTTTCTGGGTTTCTGGTGACTTCCTTATTTTCTCTTGACTTTTTCTAATAATCAAACTTCTTTTATTAGGAGGGAGTGGTTCCTCATATTGTGTCTTTCGAACAAATATTCTTTCCTCAGTATCTACTGAGTATCTTGAGGAATTTGATTCGGATGAGCTTCCCTTTTCTTTTGGTGAATTATCTAATTTACTATAGATATCCGAAATTCTTTGCTTACCCATACTGTAATTAACAAATAGTCAAATAGAAAATCAAATAATCACAAATTGACAATTAGGAGAATTAAGTATTTTTAAATACTTAATAGGCTTTAAATCAGTGGCTCTGATACCACATTTTCCTGTCACGGCCCCAGCCCCGGTTTGACCCGGTCAGGAGCCGCGGGACAGGAACCCGTGGTATCTATGATGTGACAGCGGAAGATTTTTAACAGGATCTTTTAAAACTCAAAATGCCCAATTATTTTATTTCATAATTTAGGATAAACCCCATAATTTACAATAAAGGAATTTAACTAGGAAATTCCCTGATTTATTAAAACATGTTTATTCATTTTAACTGAGCCACCTCTTCAAGCTTGTTAGTGCTCCGTACCACGTTTCCTTGATTTACAGCAGGTCGCCTGAAACATGTTTTAAAAATATTTTATCAGCGGGGAAATGCTGGCGAGTCATTCAAGTTATACAAAATGACACATTAGTTATTAATTACAGCATAAGAGCGATTACAATGGCTTCTATCTTATTTTTATCTGGCGCCTTGTCACCCGTGTGACGATGGTCATACTACTATTGCCCCCCCCCCCCCAAGTAGTGACGTTTATCACTGTTTATGATTTATTAGCCTAACCCGTGAGAAATTAGTAATGTGCACAATACCCCACTAGCCAGTGATTTAAGACAACCACGACTTAATCCCTGTAATTATAACATTTGAAAATGGAGTATTGTAAAATACAGTTGATAAAAAGAGAATGACTCACATTGCAAGTTTAATTGGACAGAGCTTAGCCTACTGATTAGCCTTTTGACCTAAATTAAATAATATGCACACGAACTGGGTTAGTAACTAATACAGCATTTACGATAACTCACGAGATTAAACCCTCACAACGAATGACAAAGCGCGATACTTAAACATCCATCTATTTCACGATGAATGACAAAGCATAACCCTAATGTGGGCAGCACTTAAACATCCATTGGATAGTTTCAATCGATCGGACATTGAATCGTAGTAGCGATCGAGTTATTACCCTGTTTTGCGGCAGTGATTCGTGATTTGTGTGTGTTTCTGTATTATTTGAATGATATCTCAGTGCAAGAATCGAATTTTAACGTCGAACCAACGCGTAATTGCAATTGCCAGACTCCCCTATTTATACCTGAAAAACAGCCCCCTCGCATGGCGCGAGGAGCTGTCGCGTGGCGCGAGGGGTGCTACCCTACCATAAGGTAGCCCCGTGTCCAGGTAGCTTGGGTGAGTTGGTCATGCGTTCAATTTCATTTTACACGTAAAACTGTCAAGATAATATCAACTAGGGTTTTACCCCCCCTGAGTTTTAGGGGCCCTGATCCTGATTCCGATTGTTCTGAAAATTTTAGGGTTTATGCATGATCACTTGGGGGTCTCAATTAGGGTTTCCTATTGAACCAAATATAATAATAAATAATAGTTTTGGTGAGAGTTGTTACACTTGTTGCCGACCTCAAACCCCATCTCCTACACAATTCACCTCGGCAATAAATAGAGAACTTCACCTCCAAGTTTAAGGATCACTCTCTTGCTCTCTCACTTAATACATACACTTTTATCCTCAAAGCAAGTTCTTATTCTCACGTCGGAGGGTGGTTACAAGGGGAACCCCTCTATTCTCCTCCCTGTAACGAGCTTCACGGTGTGCTGATTGTTTTGCAGGATCAACGTAGCTATTCGTCGAGTTCGGAAGAAGATTAACTTTATTTGGACGAGACACAAACCACAAAGCTAATCGCCAGATTAACTTGGCGTTTCTTCAAAAGCCTAACTTGGTTGAAAAACACCTTAGATACAATCTATATGTTTTATACCATGGCCCTTTGTTATTAATAGTTTGACCTAAAATCAAGGGAACACAAGAAAAAAAAATCCAAGTGGGGCCAACGTTTGCTTAAAAAATAGTATAACGGGTGACATACTAAAAAATGAATATCATTTCTAGAAAAATGGATTTTCAAAACATATCATATACTTTTATTCCTAGAAATTTTAAATGGATCTAATATTGTTACTCTTCAATAAAAATTTTGATGGACAATCCGTTAACGAATGACCGTGGTCATTCGATAATCTGTCGTAAACCGACGCTAAACTGCTATTGGTATTCGGTTGGTAAATGGTCAACAATAATATGTAGGAAAATATGCCTCAGCTCCAACGCTGGCATAATTGTCGATATTCTGTCGGGGATCATGTTTGTCTCACATCCCTCGATAAAATTCGTAGGTAAACCATTGATGAATTTATTAACCATGTTATGCTTTCTGACAGACTATCACCGCCGAAGCTCCGTTTCACCGAGTGATTTTTGATAGATACCCCATTGCTAAAAGTCCTGTGTTTTGTCTGATATATTGATCCTCATGTTGATTTATTTATAGGTTAAGCAATAAATTGAAACTAACCAATTGTAGTGTTTTATCCAAAAATGAACTCACTAGTCGCTATAGTGTCATTTAAACCTGAAAATCTTAATTTTCTTGATATTTTTAAAGAATTTGTCATGTAAAACACATAACCTTGAAAAAAATTGAACTATGATATGTTATATTTAAATCGAAGTATGTATAAAGTTTAATGAATGTTTCTATAGTTGTTGATTATTTTAATGTAATCAAATCAAAAAGGAAAAAAGAAGTAATCGTTACTTAAGAGTACGAAGCAATAAGGCTGGGTGGTGTGGTCTCACGCCCCTAGGGGCTTTATCATGCCACGTAAGCGCTACGTAGGCGACACATAAGCGGGGGGCTTTATCGCTAACTTGCACGGTGTGGAATAACGCCCCTTTTAACTATATTAAAAAAAGAAAAAAAAGATAAATAAAAACAAAATTTGATGGCTGATAGAGGTAGACCCCATTGCTTTCTTCCTCTCACGCTCGCTATTCTTTTGGCGGAGGCCAAGGATGGCGCCCCCATTGGTGGAGGCAGGGTGGTGTAGGGATGCCATGGAACGCTAAAATGGGTGAGGTGACATGGGGGCCGAAACCACGCCATGTGGTAAAACATATAATTTTCTTGATATTAACAACTTTTTATATAATCTATACATATAATAAAGTAAACCAATTTGAGACACATGGCAATCAATGAGACTATCTAGAAATCTATTTTCCCTCCTAAAATATAATCCCTTTAGTTTCATAGTTAATCCTTAATTCATAATAATAATAATAATAATAATAATAATAATAATAATAACAATAATAATAATAATCCTGAAATCTGATCTCCCTTCACATATCAATTTAATTTTATTATTATTTATCCGTTTAAAAAACATATAAAAGCAAATGTTTATAAATTATATATTTTATAGTAAAGATAAGTTTATAATTTCAAAGTAGAAAAATCACTTTAAAAACATAATCAACTTTAAATGGTTAATACCTTATCAACTTCAAACGTAATCTACTACTAATATATTTAGATTATTATAACAAAAATATTAGCACCAGAACAAAAAAAAAAACATATTCATTTATCGAACAACCAATTGATGAAAAACAATAGATTTATGAATATAAAACATGTATTAGTAATTAAAAATTATATTAAAATAAAATACTATATAAATTAAAATTGTAAGATTAAAGTAGAGGGTGTCACGTGACATTATTTGAAATTCTTTATTTTATTTTATTATATAATTTGACATATTAAATAAAAGAAAAACTTTAAGTAACCCCGTGTATTGTACGTGTTGAATAAATGTAATTTTATATACCAAACTTATACTATAAATAAACTAATATGTGACACGTATCATTCATTGGAGTCATCTATTTTCTATTTTCCTAAAGAAAAATTAAAAACATCTTATCTTAAATTAACAATTTTAAATTCGAAGATAATACTTTGTTAGAAAAATAGAAGGATTCTATTTCAAATTCAAACTAGGATACGATTTAATATTAATTTAATATTTAATTAATATAAGATAACTGTACAAAAGAGGTGGGAAAACAGAAAATTAGATGGTTCCAATAAATGACATGTGTCACACATTGGTTTACTTATCTCTTTAGTTTCATAGTTAATCCTAAATTAAAAAAAAATCCTGAAATCTTGGTAACAACTTTCCAAATCTTCAAATAATACATTTAATGAAAATATTCGTAAATTATCATTATTCATGTTACATCTTTTTTTTAAACATTGAGTGTCTTTGTAATTTACATCCATTCTATATTTTTATTTATCATTAAATTTAAATGTAATGTAATACGTAAATACAATAATATGTATTACATAATATATTTATTTTTGTATTATTTTTAGCGACAGTTTGATTACATTATTCTCTGATAAATTTTATAATACTAACATACATCATCTTTATATTAACTTATTTATGTCAATTGGTATATAAATGTCACCCTCTTTAGTTTGTATTTACAAGAAATATTTATTAAATAGTTTAAATTGTTCAACCCGTGTAACACACGGGGAACTAACCTAGTTTTAATATAAAGAGAAGAAAAAAAGATGATAAATAGAAGGGAACAAACTAAAATGATCAGGAATGTATAAAAAATTAGAGATTTGCAAAGATAGGGCTAATAACTCATAATCTAGTGATATGGTGTTCATACTTTATAAAAAAAAAAGAGTCTTTTTTTACGCCGTACGTTGCGGCGAAATCAAGCAAATGATAATGTTAAACAAACGTAATTTGAAAATAAAGCATGGTGTTTAGAAAGCCAAACTATTAGAACGGTTTAGTTTATCATTGTACCGTTTTATTATACCAAATAAATACTTTATTTTGAATAAAACTTCATTTTTAAGAAAACTTATAACGGAATGTAGAGGGAAAAAATCAAGCACACAACTACGTACTTAAGTTTTTAGAAAAAAGTTATAAACGTAAATTATAAAAGAAGTATCAAATTATTTGATAAATTAATACATGTTCTAAAAAAAGAAAAGAAAAATTATTAAAAAATGGTAAAAGAAATATATGGTTTTAGAAAAGAAAAAAAAATAAAATATGTTATTAAAAGTAAATTTAATAATAAACTATTATAATATATTAAATAAAAATTAATAAAAAGCTATATGTTATTTTAAAAATAAAGGTACTATTCATCATCCTTTGTAAAGTACCGTTTTATGATACCTAACAAATACTTTATTTTGAGTACAACTTCGTTTTTAATAAAACTTATAACGTAATGCAGAGGAAAAAAATTAAGCACACAACTACGTACTTAGGTTTTCGAAAAAAGTTATAAATGTAAATTATTAAAGAAGTATCAAATTATTTGATAAATTAATATATGTTCTTAAAAAAGAAAAAAAAACTATTAAAAATTGTAAAGAAAATATATGGTTTTATAAAAGAAAAAAATTTAAAATATGTACTTTAAAGTAAATTTAACAATAAACTATTATAATATATTAAATAAAATAATAAAAAGCTATATGTTATTTTAAAAATAAAATTACTATTTATCATCCTTTGTAATATATATATATATATATAATAGTGTAGATTTAAATTATTGTACAATCATGTTTCATATATCATACATTACTTTGATGGCAATGGATTGATAAGTTTTAATAATCTTAAGCCTCATAATCAATTGTAATACATCACTTAACGGGTTCGTGGATATCGTATATATTGTGTGATTCAAAGTTACTTGTTGAAATGATAGTCAGCCTAAATTCGATCTTGAACTCACCTAAAAACCGACTTCAAAAATAAAATATTCAAACACATTTCTACTCATTTTGTATTTTCAATAATAAGCCATATACAATACGAGCGGCCAACAACACCAACTTAAACAACCAGAGAATACTAGATGAAACATCTACTAGGGGAGTGATTCCATATGTGAAAATAGAGAATCATGATTTGCTCTGTTCCGAGTCCATGAGAACATATTCGCTACAATATCTTCTACCATTGATGAGATTTGTTGCATCAAGTCATTTCTAGCCTTCCACGTGAACTAGAAAGTCATATACAAGATGGCATAAATCAGCCTCTTTTCGTCTTCAGATGTCCTAGAACCGAAAAGGCTTGCTATAATAGCGGCCAATGAGTTTGTAAAATCTATCCTGCACCACCATGATATACATACAATTGCGTATGTAATATACATAAAAACTTACAAAGTTAAGTTTTTATATGTTTTTTGAACGTTTAAACATATTTCTACACGTTTTTGGGTAATATACATATGTTGAACTTGCACTTTTGTTGGTTGTATAAATAAATGAAATTTAGTCATATATATATATTTGAATGTGTAGGCAATGTATGTGTGGAACTTGCACTTGTGTAGATTATACAAATAAATGAAATTTATTCATATTTTTTTATTTCAAGATAGATGAATATACATTGTATTTTAACAATTTATTTTTTTAATTTCAAAGATTTTAAAGTTTTTAAATTGAATTATTAGTACTATGCATATATAGAGTCCTAATACTTCATTTTTTCAACTTCAATTTTTTTTTTTGGTAAACAAGTTTGAGTAATCGGGCATGTATCAGCTAATACCATACCTGTCCTAAAGTCATGATAAATTTTAGGTCTAATCCCATATCTAGATACTTATCTCGAACGTTTCGCATTTCAGGTTTTTCCATCGCGTTCAGACTTTTTGTCATCCCTACTCACTTTAAGGAATTGATTACACCAATGAGTTTTAAGTTTGTTTCTTTAGTAAATTACAAGTATTGTCCTTTATGTTTATACCAAATTGCAAGAGCTGTCCTTTAGCGCAAAAGTTGACAAGTTTTGTACTTAATGTTTCAAAATCTTGCATGTTATGTCCTTTAGGCCAAACCCAGTTAGGCTTTTTGGTTAAATCTGGTCATGTGCCTTGCAAATGAGGGTATTCTCATCATTTCAGCTCCCAAGGACTATTGACTAATAACTTGTATTAAAAGACTATTTCTGTAAAAAATGAAAAAGTAAAATATAGATAAAAAAAACCTCTGCACACATCTCTCTCTACCACTTGCCACCACCACTCACCGCAAGTCATCGTCACCATCTGCCACCCACCACCGGAAACCTACCACCACCTTCAAATTGCTGCCTCCACCATCAGACACAACCAGAATTTAGAGAACAAACACTGTCTCCCACATACCACCACCACCCACTCGCACCATCTGCCGCCGCAATAACCCACCCCACGCCACCACTACCCCCACAACACCTACTACTTCAACCACCCATCACCACCATTCCCGTCAACCACAACCACCACTGTACCTTTGCCATTAAAAACCCTAGCCGCACCACGACCGTACCACTCCCACACATCAGAACCACCATCACCACCATCCACCCCTGTTCATCATCTTTCTGAGTTAAACCCCAAAATTAAACTCAAAAAACCCTAACACAACCATTTCAGAACCTATTCATCAATACACCTATTTCAGAATCAAACACCCAAAATTAAACTCTCAAAACCCTAACTAATCAGAACTTGTTCATCAATACACCTACTTCAAAATCAAAATGGTGGCTATAAACACCAATACAACCATAAATTGAAGTCAAAATCCTCAATTTTATCTTGCACACAGTTCTTTGATCGAGCATATATGCTTTTAAGGAGAAGTTGCCGGAGAAGTTGTGTTCGCCGGTGATGAGAAAGGAGAAGGATTTGTTGACATGAGACAACAGCTGTGGCGGTTTCGTTGTATTGTGTCGGAGTGGCGTTGATGGCCGGTGGTTGGGTGGGTGGTCGGAGCTCGTGTAGATGGTAGGGGGTGTAGTTGGCCGGTGGTTGTGGTATAGATGGGGGCAGAAGTCTGGATAAAGGAAAAGAGAGGGGAGAGATAAAATGATAATTGTAAAAATTGCATATAAGTTATATATATATATATAAGTTTTATATATATATATACACACAATACTCCCTACATATAAGTTATTTACACAAAAATAGTCCCTGAAAATGAAATGACAAAAATGCCCTCATGTGCAAGGCACATGACCTAACTTAACCAAAAAATCTAACTGGGTTTAGCCTAAAGGACATAATGTGCAAGATTTTGGAACATTAAGTACAAAACTTGTCAACTTTTGCGCTAAAGGACAGCGCCTGCAATTTGGTGTAAATATAAAGGACAAAACTTGTAATTTACTCGTTTCATTTTAGTACAAAGTTAGTTTGGGTTTCAGATTACGGTTCATTGTTTGATTTGAGGAGACGAATGTGAATTTTATAAAAGTTCTTGATGCAATTTGGCTTTTTATAACTGACAAGAGTCGAGTTATCTGAGTGACACGAGTCATATATCCTCAATCCATGTCTATATATGCTATATTAACTCCTACATAAGAATGTGACAAGAGGTGGTAGTGTAGCAAAAGAACATTTTTTACAAGATAAAAATTCCAAGAATGCTCCTGTGTGCATGATTCCTCTTGCATTATTTGAACAAAAAGGCTTTTATGATATTCTCCCATACTACCTCCACTTTTAGTAATATATTATGTGTGCCATCAATGTTAATTAAGTTATAAGCAAGTGAGATTCTACTCATTAGATGGCATGGACATGCATCTATCATATATCTTCATACATTGTACTAACATATATATATATAGGGTCGGGATTTAGAGAAAACGGTAGAAAGTGTGACAACTGGCACCAAACCGGTAATTTCCGTACACTTTAATCATTATTTAATGACTGCAATTATGTGTTTAATTGTTAACAATGTCTGAACACATACTAAATAAGTGAATTCATGCACGTTGTATACTACAGAATATTGCTTTATGCATAAACGAGAGCGTTGCGTCAAAAATACTAAGTAAACTCACCGGTAAGACACTATGTGTCAACGGAAATGCAGAAAGCAGTCAGACAATAGAATTGAGGCCTAGGTGTAGGTCCGACGACAAAAGTACATTAAAACCCAAGAGTACATATAAGGGTTTAATTTATAGACATTGCGAAAGCAAAAATAAACACTAAAAAGCACCCGAAACGCACTTTAAGTGCATAATTTTGTATAATTCAGCAATAATTCAGCATTTAAACATACGAATATTATGCAGAAAATATAAATTTTCAGTCAGAATATTTCCCTAAGTGTTGGGAATCAAAAGTGTTACAAAAGGATACTTTAAAGTCACTAAAAGTGTAATTTATCACTTTAACGAACCGGTGTATGACCGAACAACCGGACTTTACCCGGAGCACCAAAAAAAAAAATATTGTCTATGACATTGTTTTTATTTTTCTGAGCCAGTTAGGGTCCCCGAATACCCTAACACCCATTATATATTACAACACACTAATAACTAATTTAAATATCTAAACTAACAAACTATACCACTAACTAAATGGTTAGAAGTCAACCATTTTGCAACCCCCCTTGTAACCGATCGATCCCCATGAGGGGGACACACTTCTTACAAGTTAAATTATTTAATTCTTGATGTATAATATCTTGTTGACATTTTATCCAAAAGGTTTTAGTAAATAATAAGTTTATAAGATGACTAGTGGATAAACTTCACATTCACAAACCACACATCAAATTTGCATTTCCTTCTTTTCCCCTTAGCCACTCTCGGCCGATCACACACACCCATATCCTCACATTTTCCCATTTCAATCTTGCAATCCCACTCACTTACAAAGGTGAAGGATCACATACGAGGAGACCCGGTGCTTACGGATTGCCAAGGACCTCACCACAACGCTATTAACCACCCGTTTTTCGTCTAGTTTCTTCCCTAGCCACGGGCTAGTAGTAAGTGACTCGAAACACCCTATTGTTCATATCTAAAGTGGTTAATAAGAAATTTGTCGGATAAAAATTATGAACACTAGAGATCAAAGTTTAAAGTCTACTAAAAATGATGAACAAAGTGGTTAATGAGTAAATATTAGTGTAAAACTCATGGAACTTGTTTTGTTATGGTTATTTATTATTGTTGGATGCTAGTAGGGGAACGGATCGTCATCTAACCACGCTAGGTCACGTTCGTGGAACATGAACTAGCACTATGTTTAGTGTAAAAAAAAATATAAACTAGATGACGAACCCTTTCACTCACAAACATGAACTTGTGTAAAAACAATTTTCCTTATGAAATGGGGTTCTAAACTAGTAGATCTAAAGATCTACAAGTGGTATTTTCGAAGAACCAACTGTAAGACGAAACCATGTTTTAAAATTGGATCTTTCATGAACTAGAGGTGTTTTTGTGAACAAACAAGTGTGTGGACACTTGTGTAACAAAAGTCTTAGCAAAGAAATAATTTTCGTAAAAACCGACTAGAAGTTGTGAAACTTCATATTCTTTAAAAATAAAGTTTTTAAGAAATTAAACTTATTTTTAAAGATAACAAGACTTACTAAATGTGCTAGTAAGTTACTACACATTTTTGTAAATATTCAAGTTCATGAAATGGAGAAATTAGTGATTGTTGTTGATGATTATTGTTGATAATTGTTGTTGATGATTGTTGACAATTTAAAAGAAAATAAACACATGTTTTGAAAACATGGGAAACCTTCATTTTTAGGGGAAACTCTGTCAATTTTTTTTTTTATAAATTCTGACACTTAGAAAAAATATAAGTTTTTGAGAAACTTATTCCCTAAAAATGTATTTAAGAGTATTACCAAGGTTTCCCTAATTTTTGGTGATAAGAAATGAGGATTTCTTCAAGAAAAAATGGATATAAGTATGTATATTTTTGAGAGAAAAATATATATTATTTTATCACCAACTTTTGTGCTAAGTGTATATAGTATGTGTTATACGTGCTAGTGTATTAAGACTTAAAAATACACTAAATACTCGTGAGGAGTATAAACATAGAAATACACATACAACATACAAGATACATAATTCGGGTGCAAAGTGCAAAACACGAGATACTTATATTAATTTTAGAGAAAATAATATAAGTAAGATACTTAGTTAAAAATATAAAATATTTTTAACACAACAATACCAATACAAAAGAAAGTGACTGTACTTGTGCGACGCAAGTCTAGTGACTAACGTTAAGAAAACGCGTATAGGTTACGACGTTAATTAAGCAAGTCCGGTGAAGTTTACGACGCAAGGAACGCAAAGTTGTGAGTTCATGCTCCCCCTTTTCTCTTTAACTGTTTTCAGTTTTTATAACTTCGGGGGTGAAATACATGTACAAATGTACAATATTTATAATTGGTATGATATAAATACAAGAAGTATACTTGGTGAGAACGAGAACCAAGTGTGACGAAATATAAAAATACAAGAAGTACACTTGGTGAGAACGAGAACCAAGTGTGACGAAATATAAGAATACAAGAAGTACACTTGGTGAGAACGAGAACCAAGTGTGACGAAATATAAGAATATGAGAAGCGCACTTGGTGAGAACGAGAACCAAGTAGGAGGCGTTATGAGAAATGATGCGAGAAATAGTGTCACGAATAGGGTACAGAAGCACCATTAATCAACAATATACCTAGACCGCAGAACAAAAGGTTAGATCTAACGGGTGCCGGGCAGCCACACACTCGGTGAGGGCGAGAATCGAGTAGTGCTTTTGTGTCTCAGAATATACCAATTAAATGCCTAAGGTTTGGTGACTTCCTATGTCGTGTCACATGTTAATGGCTTTGCAACCCATTAACAATCCTGATACATACAGGAATACTTTATTTACATAAAATTCATACCATACTAAAACATGAATTATACTTGAGTACGTGGGGTACTCAAGAAAACGGGAATAATACTTGAAGTACGTGGGGTACTCAAGAAAAGCATGAATTATACATGAGTACGTGGTGTACACATGAATACTTGATTTATATATGAAAACTTGATTTATACATGACTTAAACTATGTTTTCATACAAAGTATACAAACGTGAAATACAAAACTGCATGAATTCACACCAACATTATGTTGACGTTTTTCCAAAACTCACATGTATTTCAGGTAACTAGGATGGATGTGCGCATGGTCTTACTCATGCTCGTGGATGTCGCTTATGTTTATCTTTAAATAAAGTTGTAAACTTTTTAAGACAATGTTTTATGCGACTTAGCGATGTAAACGCTAAATTTATGTTTTCAAATTATGGTATTTGATGTTTTTACGAGCATATAGCATGTTTACCTTTCGTATGCAACGAGAACCTTTCATGATCCCACCTCGTACTTCCGCCGCAGAAAGGGGTGTGACAGATTGGTATCAGAGCAGCGATTGTAGTGAACCAGGATTCCTTCTCGAGTCTAGTCTACAATCTCTAGGATCCTTTCACGAAAACAATTTTTCAAAGAGTTGTCATTGCATAAAACGTCCCGCGACATCCACTACCTGAAACTGTTTACATGAGTCTAGAAAAGACACTACGAGACTTAGAGTGCACTTGAGTAGCACAAGTCGTTGACTAGAAATTACTTGCAATTATGTGTGATAATTAGCATGTACTAGAAGTAGAATGTCACAAGTATACGTGACTTTATCTGAAAGCCATGGCCCATCTGAAGGAAGAAATACGAGGATGAAACGAACTGTGCGGACTGTGCAAGGAGTTACGTAATTATGGATGCATACATAATTATGGAATTCAGTGCACAGAAATCACAGCAAGTCTTGTCACGTATAGATTCCCTCAGTGCAAGCCTACTAAGTACTCTGCTAAAGTAATAATTGTTTGATGTCACGTATGTGGTATATATACCTGTGAATATATATGATACTACTGTCTAGTGTGACGATATCAAACAAATGTCTAACCCTGTTGTGTTATGTTCTGTCAGAACATGGCACCCAGGAAAGCTGTGAATGCTCGCAATGATGATCAACCTCCTCCTCCCCCACTGCCAAGAACGGCTGAAGAGCTGAACGCTCTACTGGAAGAAAGGATCTCCGCTGCTATCGCCCAATACGAGGCGAACCGTACTCAAGACAGTGGTGGCCCAAGCAACGCTAGACGTAATGGGAACGGAGATTCATCTGGAGGCAATGCAGCTCAAGGTAACCTTAGACGTTTTGCTAAGCATGAAGAAATTTATGAACGATCCTTGTTTCATTAATTCTTCGATTGCTCACATGTGAATTGGTTGAATCAATTCTAGGCTGCACTTTCAAGCAGTTCCTCGACTGCAAGCCGATGAACTATGACGGCACAGGAGGTGCGGTAGCATTTGTGCGCTGGACGGAGAAGACTGAAGCTACTATCCGCATGAGCAAGTGTACCGCGGATCAACAAGTCACTTTTGCTACTGGGTTGTTTGTCGATGAAGCTCTGACTTGGTGGAACCTGCAAGCCCAAACTTTGGGTGATGATGTCGCTTATGGCCTAACTTGGGAGGAACTGAAGGAAAGAATGAGAGAGAAGTACTGCTCTCGTGCGGAACTCCAAAGGCTGGAAACGGAGTTCTAGCACTTGACTATGGAAGGTGCTGACATCAATGGTTACACTCGAAGGTTCCACGATCTGTCAAGAGTGCTACCCTACATGGTGACTCCGGAATTTAAGCATGTTGAACGCTACATTTGGGGACTGGCCCCAGAGTTTCGTGGCATGGTGACGTCGGCCAAACCACAAACAATCACCGAGGCTGTAACTCTGGCTGTCAGCCTAACTGAAGATTGTGTTCGTATGAAGAAGTTATCATCGAACCCAACAGAGAAGACCGAGACGCATGCTGAGTCGTCCGGCGACAAGAAAAGAAAACATGCAAACCTGAACCAAGCAACTCGTAACAATAAGGGTTTCAACAACAAGAAGCGTGACGCTAACCCGTCTCAGGAGGCGAAAACCCATGCAACCAAAGCATACCAAGGTTCCATGCCTAGATGCCAAAAATGTAAGTATCACCATGATGGAGCTTGTCGCATTCCAAGGTGCGACAAATGTGGTAAATTGGGTCATCAAACAGAAGACTGTTGGGGAAAAGGAAAGAACCGAAATGGAAACGGTGCTGGTAACAAGAATGGTAACGGGAAAGGGCAGAACCAAGGATGCTTCAAGTGTGGAAGCAATGATCATTTCATGAAGAACTGCCCAGAGGGAAACAATGCTCAGGCTAGAGCATTTGTGATTGGAGCAAAGAACGCACGCGAGGACCCTAACGTGGTCACCGGTACGTTTCTCATTAACAATCACTTTGCATCCATATTATTTGACACTAGCGCCGATTATAGCTTCATGTCTGTGGAATTTAAACGTATACTCGGAATAGAATCTAGTAGATTAGAAATTCCTTATTCCATAGAACTAGCCAATGGTAAACTTGTTGAATCGGGCGAAGTTGTTAGAGGCTGCACACTAGAACTTGGTGAACGAAGATTTAGCATCGACCTCTTACCTATTCAATTGGGTAGCTTCGATGTAGTAGTCGGGATGGACTGGTTGTCCAAGAACAAAGCTGAAGTTATTTTTCATGAGAAAATCATTCGCATCCCTTTAGCGAATGGTGAAACTCTCATCGTGCATGGAGAAAAACGAGACGCGCCTCTTCGAATCATCAGTTGTATGAAGGCACAGAAGTGCTTGAGGAAAGGATGTGTCGCTTTCCTAGCACACGTTATAGACAAGAAGGCTGTGGAGCCAAAACTCGAAGACATTCCTGTATTGAAGGAATTTCCTGATGTGTTTCCTGAGGATCTGCCAGGACTACCTCCGCAACGACAAGTCGAATTCCGTATAGACTTGGTTCCAGGAGCTGCTCCTGTAGCCAAGGCACCCTATCGACTTGCGCCATCCGAAATGCAAGAATTATCTAAACAACTTCAGGAGTTGTTGGATAAAGGATTCATAAGGCCAAGCTTCTCGCCCTGGGGAGCTCCAGTATTATTCGTAAAGAAGAAGGATGGAACATTGCGGATGTGTATCGATTACAGGGAACTGAACAAGCTCACTATCAAGAATCGGTACCCGCTACCGAGGATTGATGACTTATTTGATCAACTGCAAGGATCAAACTACTATTCCAAGATCGACCTTCGGTCTGGATACCACCAGCTGAGAATCCAAGAGGAAAGCGTACCAAAGACTGCATTCAGAACGCGATATGGGCACTACGAATTTCTTGTGATGCCGTTTGGGCTGACGAATGCACCAGCGGTCTTTATGGATCTGATGAACCGCGTATGCAAACCATATCTCGATAAATTCGTGATTGTATTTATCGATGATATCCTGATTTACTCGCGAACGAAAGAAGAGCACGAGCAACACCTCAGGACTATCTTGGAACTACTGAAGAAAGAGAAGCTTTATGCAAAGTTCTCGAAATGCGAATTCTGGATTCGCGAAGTACAATTTCTTGGTCACGTTGTGAATGAGAAGGGCATTCATGTAGACCCGTCCAAGATAGAAGCAATAAAGAATTGGGAAGCTCCCAAGACCCCAACTAAAGTTCGACAATTTTTGGGCTTAGCGGGCTACTATCGGCGATTCATTGAGAATTTCTCAAAGATAGCTCAACCGCTAACAACCCTTACACAGAAAGACAAGAAATACGATTGGGGTCACAAACAAGAAGAAGCCTTCCAGTTACTTAAGAACAAGCTCTGCGATGCACCGATACTATCATTACCCGAAGGCACTGAAGACTTCGTGGTATACTGCGACGCCTCACGACAAGGCTTGGGTTGCGTGCTCATGCAACGCCAAAAAGTCATCGCTTATGCTTCAAGACAACTGAAGGTACATGAAAGAAACTATACCACTCACGACCTGGACCTGGGCGCAGTGGTATTAGCCCTGAAGATCTGGCGACATTATTTATATGGTACTCGATGTACAATTTTCACAGATCACAAAAGCTTACAACACATATTTGATCAGAAGGAATTGAATATGCGCCAGCGACGTTGGGTCGAGCTGCTGAACGATTATGACTGTGAGATTAAGTACCATCCTGGAAAGGCGAACGTTGTAGCGGACGCGTTGAGCCGAAAAGAAAGGGTTAAGACCCTAAGGGTTCGAGCATTGGAAATGACGATTCGAACGAACCTCACTGCACGCATTCGTGATGCACAACAAGAAGCTCTTAAAGGAGAGAACCGTAAAGCTGAATACCTACGGGGTATGCTGAAATACATGGTGCCAAACGAAGAGGGGGACTTATACTTCAAGAAGCGTATTTGGGTTCCACTCTATGGTGGCATACGAGAAGTCATCCTTAATGAAGCCCACAAATCGAGATATTCGATCCATCCAGGATCGGACAAAATGTATCAAGACTTGAAAGAATACTATTGGTGGCCGAGACTCAAAAGCGACGTTGCTGTTTATGTTGGAAAATGCCTAACCTGTGCCAAGGTTAAGGCAGAATATCAGAAACCGTCCGGCCTACTACAACAACCAGATATTCCCGTGTGGAAGTGGGAACAAATCTCGATGGACTTCATAACGAAATTACCCAGGACCCCGAGAGGGCACGATATGATATGGGTAATAGTTGATCGATTAACGAAGTCTGCGCACTTCCTACCGATCCGAGAAAAAGACAGCACTGGAAAGCTTACTGAAATATACTTAAGAGAAATTGTGGCACGACATGGAGTGCCAATCTCAATCATTTCAGACAGAGATGGATGCTTTGTCTCAAGAATCTGGCAATCATTTCAGGAAGCCTTTGGATCTCAGTTAGATCTAAGCACGGCATTCCATCCACAAACAGACGGCCAGAGCGAACGGACTATACAAACGTTAGAAGATATGCTTCGCGCATGTGTCATGGATCTAGGCGGCAGCTGGGATACTCATCTACCTTTAGTTGAGTTTTCCTACAATAACAGTTATCATACGAGCATAAAAGCCGCGCCGTTCGAAGCCCTGTATGGCCGCAAGTGCCGATCGCCCTTATGTTGGGCAGATGCCGGAGATAAACGTATGGTTGGTCCTGAACTTGTACAAGAGACAACCGACAAGATTGCGCAGATCCGAGAGCGCATTAAGGCGGCTCGAGATCGACAAAAGAGCTACGCTGATCCGAAAAGAAAATCAGTAGAATTCAAGGGGGGAGACAAAGTGTTGTTAAAAGTCTCACCATGGAAGGGCGTAGTCAGATTTGGAAAGCGTGGAAAGCTGAATCCACGATACATCGGACAATTCAGAATATTGAAAAAAATTGGTACCGTGGCATACAAGTTAGAGTTACCGGAAGAACTTAATGGAGTACATGATACGTTTCATGTATCCAACCTGAAGAAGAGTCCAACACAAGAAAACGTGATCATCCCGGTGGATGAAGTGCATATTGATGAAGCCCTCCGATTTACAGAACAACCCGTTGAGGTTACCGACTGGAAAGTCAACAAGACCAGGAGGAGCAGTGTGAAACTTGTCAAAGTACGTTGGAGCTCTAAGCACGGACCGGAGTACACATGGGAACGTGAAGACCAGTTCAAAGAAAAGTATCCCCACCTATTCAAGAAGACTCCTGCGAGAGTTAGTTCAGCCTGAATTTCGGGACGAAATTCTTTTAACGGGGGGAGACTGTGACAACTGGCACCAAACCGGTAATTTCCGTACACTTTAATCATTATTTAATGACTGCAATTATGTGTTTAATTGTTAACAATGTCTGAACACATACTAAGTAAGTGAATTCATGCACGTTGTATACTACAGAATATTGCTTTATGCAGAAACGAGAGCGTTGCGTCAAAAATACTAAGTAAACTCACCGGTAAGACACTATGTGTCAACGGAACTGCAGAAAGCAGTCAGACAATAGAATTAAGGCCTAGGTGTAGGTCCGACGACAAAAGTACATTAAAACCCAAGAGTACATATAAGGGTTTAATTTATAGACATTGCGAAAGCAAAAATAAGTACTAAAAAGCACCCGAAACGCACTTTAAGTGCAGAATTTTGTATAATTCAGCAATAATTCAGCATTTAAACATACGAATATTATGCAGAAAATATAATTTTTCAGTCAGAATATTTCCCTAAGTGTTGGGAATCAAAAGTGTTACAAAAGGATACTTTAAAGTCACTAAAAAGTGTAATTTAGCACTTTAACGAACCGGTGTATAACCGAACAACCGGACTTTACCCGGAGCACAAAAAAAAAATATTGTCTATGACATTGTTTTTATTTTTCTGAGCCAGTTAGGGTCCCCGAATACCCTAACACCCATTATATATTACAACACACTAATAACTAATTTAAATATCTAAACTAACAAACTATACCACTAACTAAATGGTTAGAAGTCAACCATTTTGCAACCCCCCTTGTAACCGATCGATCCCCATGAGGGGGACACACTTCTTACAAGTTAAATTATTTAATTCTTGATGTATAATATCTTGTTGACATTTTATCCAAAAGATTTTAGTAAATAATAAGTTTATAAGATGACTAGTGGATAAACTTCACATTCACAAACCACACATCAAATTTGCATTTCCTTCTTTTCCCCTTAGCCACTCTCGGCCGATCACACACACCCATATCCTCACATTTTCCCATTTCAATCTTGCAATCCCACTCACTTACAAAGGTGAAGGATCACATACGAGGAGACCCGGTGCTTACGGATTGCCAAGGACCTCACCACAACGCTATTAACCACCCGTTTTTCGTCTAGTTTCTTCCCTAGCCACGGGCTAGTAGTAAGTGACTCGAAACACCCTATTGTTCATATCTAAAGTGGTTAATAAGAAATTTGTCGGATAAAAATTATGAACACTAGAGATCAAAGTTTAAAGTCTACTAAAAATGATGAACAAAGTGGTTAATGAGTAAATATTAGTGTAAAACTCATGGAACTTGTTTTGTTATGGTTATTTATTATTGTTGGATGCTAGTAGGGGAACGGATCGTCATCTAACCACGCTAGGTCACGTTCGTGGAACATGAACTAGCACTATGTTTAGTGTAAAAAAAAATATAAACTAGATGACGAACCCTTTCACTCACAAACATGAACTTGTATAAAAACAATTTTCCTTATGAAATGGGGTTCTAAACTAGTAGATCTAAAGATCTACAAGTGGTATTTTCGAAGAACCAACTGTAAGACGAAACCATGTTTTAAAATTGGATCTTTCATGAACTAGAGGTGTTTTTGTGAACAAACAAGTGTGTGGACACTTGTGTAACAAAAGTCTTAGCAAAGAAACAATTTTCGTAAAAACCGACTAGAAGTTGTGAAACTTCATATTCTTTAAAAATAAAGTTTTTAAGAAATTAAACTTATTTTTAAAGATAACAAGACTTACTAAATGTGCTAGTAAGTTACTACACATTTTTGTAAATATTCAAGTTCATGAAATGGAGAAATTAGTGATTGTTGTTGATGATTATTGTTGATAATTGTTGTTGATGATTGTTGACGATTTAAAAGAAAATAAACACATGTTTTGAAAACATGGGAAACCTTCATTTTTAGGGGAAACTCTGTCAAAAAATTTTTTTATAAATTTTGACACTTAGAAAAAATATAAGTTTTTGAGAAACTTATTCCCTAAAAATGTATTTAAGAGTATTACCAAGGTTTCCCTAATTTTTGGTGATAAGAAATGAGGATTTCTTCAAGAAAAAATGGATATAAGTAAGTATATTTTTGAGAGAAAAATATATATTATTTTATCACCAACTTTTGTGCTAAGTGTATATAGTATGTGTTATACGTGCTAGTGTATTAAGACTTAAAAATACACTAAATACTCGTGAGGAGTATAAACATAGAAATACACATACAACATACAAGATACATAATTCGGGTGCAAAGTGCAAAACACGAGATACTTATATTAATTTTAGAGAAAATAATATAAGTAAGATACTTAGTTAAAAATATAAAATATTTTTAACATAACAATACCAATACAAAAGAAAGTGACTGTACTTGTGTGACGCAAGTCTAGTGACTAACGTTAAGAAAACGCGTATAGGTTACGACGTTAATTAAGCAAGTCCGGTGAAGTTTACGACGCAAGGAACGCAAAGTTGTGAGTTCATGCTCCCCCTTTTCTCTTTAACTGTTTTCAGTTTTTATAACTTCGGGGGTGAAATACATGTACAAATGTACAATATTTATAATTGGTATGATATAAATATAAGAAGTACACTTGGTGAGAACGAGAACCAAATGTGACGAAATATAAAAATACAAGTACACTTGGTGAGAACGAGAACCAAGTGTGACGAAATATAAGAATACAAGAAGTACACTTGGTGAGAACGAGAACCAAGTGTGACGAAATATAAGAATATGAGAAGCGTACTTGGTGAGAACGAGAACCAAGTAGGAGGCGTTATGAGAAATGATGCGAGAAATAGTGTCACGAATAGGGTACAGAAGCACCATTAATCAACAATATACCTAGACCGAGAATCGAGTAGTGCTTTTGTGTCTCAGAATATACCAATTAAATGCCTAAGGTTTGGTGACTTCCTATGTCGTGTCACATGTTAATGGCTTTGCAACCCATTAACAATCCTGATACATACAGGAATACTTTATTTACATAAAATTCATACCATACTAAAACATGAATTATACTTGAGTACGTGGGGTACTCAAGAAAACGGGAATAATACTTGAAGTACGTGGGGTACTCAAGAAAAGCATGAATTATACATGAGTACGTGGTGTACACATGAATACTTGATTTATACATGACTTAAACTATGTTTTCATACAAAGTATACAAACGTGAAATACAAAACTGCATGAATTCACACCAACATTATGTTGACGTTTTTCCAAAACTCACATGTATTTCAGGTAACTAGGATGGATGTGCGCGTGGTCTTACTCATGCTCATGGATGTCGCTTATGTTTATCTTTAAATAAAGTTGTAAACTTTTTAAGACAATGTTTTATGCGACTTAGCGATGTAAACGCTAAATTTATGTTTTCAAATTATGGTATTTGATGTTTTTACGAGCATATAGCATGTTTACCTTTCGTATGCAATGAGAACCTTTCATGATCACACCTCGTGCTTCCGCCGCAGAAAGGGGTGTGACAGAAAGTGTGAGAACGCTTAACGATCGTCCGGTCAAAACAATCTATGGACTAGATTGGCGCGGTGGCGTTTTCGTAAATAACATCAATTTTATTACGTGGACGCGCTTCATTAAGGGTAAAAGGGTATTTTGACTACTCCACACAAAAAGTCATCTCAAGAAATAAAACGCCAAAAACAAAAATCACAGACCATTCTTAGTAAAACGCCATTAAATATAAAACGCCAAACTTAATTATAGTAAAATCCCGCCTAAAAAAGCCGCCAAAAAATCCTATATATACAACATCTCAGACCTTCAATTAAAAACACACACAAAAACCCAAACGCCATATTTTATATAACCCATTCTCCTCAGAAACGCCAAAAAAACCAAACATCAAATATCTTCCTACCCCAAAAACGTTTTTTTTGAAATTCAGTTTGCCTGTCGGTAGATATTTCACTCATGAAATAGACAATCCTTATGTGAGGATATTGTCCATTTCATTGAGTAAAATATTATTGACTTATCCTAAACTTCCATCTAAATTTATAACGCCAAAACATACAAAAAAATTATTGAGGTTTGTTGTCAATAGTTGTATGGGGTGGACAACATTGTCAGTTATCTTTCTTAACCGATGATTAACAATGTTGTCCATCTCATACAGCAAAACATTATTGATTTTAGCATGATCAAAATTTGAGGTTTAAGGTGATCTTATTTCGTGGCGTTCTTTTTATCGGTAAAAAGCCAAAAAAGTTAAAAAAATCAAACATCTTTGATTGTAAAAACTCAAGATTGCTGGCTGAAAGGGTCTAAACTCAATAAGATTTTGCTGCATGAGATGAACAAATCTTCAAGAAAAAGATGCTGATGTCAAACTGTGTGCTTCCAAACAGCGATACATAAAGCTACTTGAAAAACAAAAAAACAAAATGAATCATACGAAAGTCGAACCAGCCAGTTAACATGATTCAAAAAAGAAGAAAGAGACTGGTGACAGTGAAGATTTGGAAGATCAATTGTTTATGTATTCTTTTTTTTTATTTTCCTTTTCAGTTGATTGTTATATATTAAAAACGCCATATATAATAAAAACGCCAAAACAACCAAAATGCTTGTTTAAACGATATCATCCCGTTAAACGCCACCAAAAACTCCCAAACTATAATAAAATTACTTTGAAAAATTATTATAAAAAACACAAAAAAATTATAATAAAAAAAAAGCAAACTTGAAAATGTAACTAGAAACAGTAAATATAAAATCGGTAAATACTAAAGAATCTAAAACGTCAAACTTGAAAGATGGGACGCGTTACAGACTTCAGAGATAAAGCTTATCAAAAACATTAATTACAAAACAGTAACTGAAAAGACGAATACTTTATTATAATAATGCACCGCCTAATTTAGGCGCCAAAAAGACATCCTATAAAATGATACGTCTCAGCAACTTCCATTTGATCAAACAAAAAAAAAACAAACGCCAAAACTACTAAATAACACCCACTGTAAAACGCCAACAAATAAACTGAATGAATTGTGATCAGAGGGGAGGTAACTCAGAAAGATTTTGCTGCATGAGATGGACAAAATTTCAAGAAAAAGATACTGATGCCAGTCATATGGCATTTTGTATTTTTTGTTCTTGAAGAAGGATTGGATGAGGAGAAAAGATCAATGACACTGAAGAGTGGGTTCACTATAAAGATGAAGATCCAGATAAAGAAAAAGCGAAAAACTCACTCACACGCCATAGATCTATGTCCCCAAAAATCTACAAAAAAAAGCCAGTTCAACAGACGAGTAGGCAAAAAAAAAAAAAAAATCAAACCGATGGGTTTGTTAAGTTTTACATAAAACGTCATATATTTGGTGACAGTTCTTGTACTATTAAAAAAGAGAGAGACTGATGACAATGAAGATTGGGAAGAGATCCGACTAGGGTTTTTAATTTATTTCTTTCCCTTGTATTTTTTTTTCCTGTGGTTGAAATATAATTTAACAATAGTAAAATGCCAAGATACCATAAACGCCAAAATGTTTATAAAAAATAATAGAACAATAGGCCATCTTGTTTAAAACCCCTTGGAAAACGCCATTCAAAAAGATTTCTTGCCCCCTGGGTTCCAATGTCATACGATGTGAATAAACGCCATAAAAGCCATAAACGCCAAAATATTGATACAATGAAACTATTAAAACGCCATTAATTATTGAATTTGATTAACGCCAAAAATCTTAAAAACCAAAAATTAAAACAACATTGGGAAAAAGCGGAACTGGAAAAGCAGAAGATGAAAGGACAAAAAAACCCCTCCGCCCTTTTCTAAGCGGCGTGACACGTGTTAGGCCAGGAGCGTTCTCACCGTTCTCACACTTTCGAGCGTTTTCTCCCGATCCCGTTTCTATATATATGTATATATATATAGGGAGGAGATCATGCGAGAACCACCCTTATTGCGAGAACCGCGAGAACCAATGTGAACACAACCTAAAATAGCTAAAAAAACTTAACCCCCACCCCCCCCCCCCCCCCCCCAAAAAAAAAAACCTAAACCTAACACCCCCCCCCCCCAAGCTAAATGCTAAAAACTAAAACCCCAAAAAAACCTACCCCCCCCCCCCCCCCAAAAAAAAAAAAACCTAAACCCCCCTCCCCCACCCCCCAAAAACCTAAACCCCCCCCCCTAGGCTAAAATGCTAAAAACTAAACCCCCAAAAACCTAAAAAAATAAAAAAAAAATCTAAAATTTTTTTTTTAATATTTTTTATGCTCAAATCGGTACTTTTAGTGGCAAAAAAAAAATTTTTTTTTAATTTTTTTTTTGCATCGAAAAGTAGCGATTTTTATATAAAAATATTAAAAAAAAATTTGTGTGATTTTTAGCTATTTTTAGGCATTTTTTGTTGTGTTCACATTGGTTCTCGCGGTTCTCGCAATAAGAGGTGGTTCTCGCATGATCTTCTCCCTATATATATATATATATATATATATATATATATATATACACATACAAAACCTTTAGTGTGTGGGTACATATATTTATACAAATTAAAATTACTTATAGTTAGTTATTTGATTATAATAGGCTTTATGTCCTCCCTTCCATATTGAGAATAAGTTCCTTATGTATGGAACAAAATGTGCCAATTCAAAATTATTTTATTCTTTGCCTACGATTACTTTTGTGGCAATAATTCAAATCCCCACTTAAAGATTCAGTCTCCCATCACTTTATCTATTTAAATTATATATGATACAGTTGTAATTTTACACTTGCACACACATACCTGATATACCTTATTAGCGGAGTTACTAATTCAAGATAGTTAATAAATACTACTTTGAATGTTAGATAATTATAAGATTATTAATTCAAGATATTTAATCACTAGTACGGTACTTAGAATGCTAGATTATAAGTCGTCGATGACACATACATACATGCTAACACCATCACGAAAACATACATAGTGGTCCTAAAATATTTTTTGACAACGAAAGTATATACAACTATACTTGTATATGAAGTAGGACCCACAAGATTTCATGTGTAAGTGATTTTTTTTGCATTGGATTTCCTCATAGTTTCATGAAAACTAAAAATTGTTGATCTTTATCTTTATCAGATGAGAAGAAAGAGCGTGGTGTTTTCAAAATCCCAAAAATAAGTGCGACGTCATTATTCAATATAAATAACGTGTTTTAGAACTTATACTTTTAAACCTAAAACCGAATATCTATAAAATATTTGTTCACTCTTCATGATCATTACATTTATATATTTGTTCTTATAACAATTTATTTTCCCAATATAGTTGTCATAACTCATAACTCATGAGTACATGAATAAATAAATAAATAAAAAAGTAAAATTTCACCCACCCTTGTGAAATAATTCTGAAAATCAGAATATAGTGATATGGAGGACCATAAAATGGTCACTAAAAGGTTCCCACTTATTGGTCAATATTTTGGTGACATGTAAAGCTTAAATAAGTTGATTCCACGCGGGAAACTTAGATGCTTTGTTGTCAACATAGGATTGGATAACAAGGAATCCTAGTCATCAACCTTTGGACAAGAGAATATTCCAACACATTAACGAGTTCGGAAAGAATAATGGAGTCATTGGCCCCACAATAATAATTCAAGAATCTATATGCTATGCGGCAAATAGCCGCTGTTTTTTTAGTTTGGAATATTCCTTATATTTCTTTTTCATTATTTAGGGTGTTAGGGTGAGAGGGGCACTCCCCTAAGAGGGGAGTCCCCTCTCTTACACACCACGAATCAGATAGTGTCACGTCAACTCCCCTCTTAAACTCCCCTAACACTCCATTTTGATGGCGGCACTCCCCTAATAGGGGACTTGGGTTTTTTTTTTTTATTTGTTGTAAAATTATGCATGTTTATAAATTAAAAAAATATTAATAAAAATAAAAATTAAATAAAAGGCATTTCATTAAATTAAAAAAAAAACAACCTAGAAAAATAAAAATTACATTCAAACTAGAAAAATAAAAATTACATTCAAACTAGAAAAATATAAAAACAAACTACTCGTCGTCGGAACTCACTTCAAGGTGAGGTAGATCTAAACGTCCGAGATGCTCAACGAGATCGTGTTTTAGTCTCCAATGCGTGTCTTCGTCAATGAGCTCGCTATAAGCTGTATCAGCGAAGACGGGTTCGACTGGAGGATCTTGAATGTGTACCGGTGCTATCGCCCTTCCGTCGTCTTTTATAATCATGTTATGTAAAATAATGCACGTATACACGAGTAACCTTATCTTTTTCACCGTTTTGGAACGCATTGGACGGTTTAGTATTCCCCACTTCGCCTTTAACGCACCAAACGCCCGTTCCACATCTTTTCTTGCGGCCTCGTGTTGCCTCTTGAACTTTTTTTCATTCGGGATGTGAGGATATGGAAAAGACTTCACAAACACGGACCAGCTAGGGTAGATCCCATTAGTAAGATAATACCCGCGTTTGTATAAGTGGTCGTTCACCTGAAATGGACAATATGGCGCCGTTCCGTTTCGTTGAGTAAGAAATAACGGAGATTGTTGGAGCACGTTGATGTCGTTTTGTGCACCCGCCGGGCCACAAAAAGCATGCCAAATCCACAAATCTTGAGACGCCACCGCCTCTAACATAACCGTCGGGTATTGATGATCGCCTCTCATATATTCTCCACGCAATTCTGTGGGGCACATTCTCCAGACGAAGTGTGTACAATCCAGACTACCCAACATACCAGGTAGGTGATGTCTCTCCTCATGAGCCTGATACAATAGCGCAACGTCGTGGCTCGTTGGTCTACGTAAGAATTCACCGGCATACATTGCACAGACCGTCTGGCAGAAATATTCAAGGCACTCACGAGAGGTCCTTTCAGACATCTTTAAATACTCGTCGTTTTCGTCTGGTGGGTTACCGGTTGCAAGTTGTTTAATCGCAGAAGTAACCTTTTGCAACGTCGTGAAACTTTTCTTCATTCTCCCGTCCAAGCCCTCTTGAAACCACCCGTCGTACGCTTCGACGTCACTAACAATTTTTAGGAACAAAGACTTGGACATACGAAACCTCTGACGAAAAATATCGGCATTAAATTTTGGATTTTCTACAAAATAATCGGCCATTAGTGTTTCGTGGCCACCCTCACGATCTCGAGGGACAACTTTTTTTTTACTAGACGATGCCGTGTCTAGTAGCTCCGCTTGTTGGATGAGATTTTGGAAGAAAATTAAGCTACTATCGTTTGACGGTTCACCTTCATCGTCGGGAAAGTCGGGTAGGGGAGGAAAAATCGGGAACCTGGGATCCATTTAGTGAAGTGGGTGTTGTTTGAGAGTATAAAAAATAAGAAGTGGGTGTGGTTTGAGAGTATAAAAAATAAGAAGTGGGTGTGGTTTGAGAGTATAAAAAATAGTGAAGTGGGTGTGGTTATTTATATTTGTTTAAAAAGTGAATTTTTTTTTTTTAAAAGTCGACCGTTAAAGGACCGTTCATCAAAACTTGTGCCATTTCAAAGCGGGGAAGAAGGGCCGAAACCACTCCCCGATTCGGGTCCCCGCGGTGATGGCGGCGGTGTTCCCGATCGGGGAAGGTGGTCACCGATGGGGTCACCGATGTACGCCCCGGACACCCTTAGGGGTGGTTAAACACCTTAGAGTGGCAAACTAAAAAAACGACCAATCAGAGCGCGCCATGTCAATCAGTCAAAAGTGTTTAAACTTTGCTGAAAAGTGTTGGCAATGGTTTAAACACTTACAGAAGTGGTAAACTTTTTTTTTTCTTTTTTTTTTTAATTCTAGATAAAATGGAAAAAAACATCAAACTTTTATAAATAAAAATAAAGCATTACATTTTAAATAAAATCTAACTTAAAAAAACTAAAAATCACAAGGCCATCCATATTTTTTTGCGATCTCACGTTTTCTAGCGAGCGTGATTTACACGTTTATCTTGAGCCCTCGACTTCGAACCGGACCCTACCATTTTTTTCTTGCCTTCACCTTTGTTCGAGCCTTCCATTTTTTTGAAAAGATTTGAAAAAAAGAGAGTGAAATGTAGTAAAAATGGATGAGATTGTTGTTTGGTGAAAATGGATTTGAAATTGTTTAATTTATAAAGGTAAAAAAGAATTTATTTTTTTAATACCCAACGGCATTATAGCCGTTTGAAATTTTGGTCCCCGCGTCGGCATGCACTCCCCGATCCACACAAGTCACGGCATCGGCAAAGGGTTGGCGGCGGTGTTTGCCGCGCGGCAACCCGCTTTACCGCACCCTTTGCCGACTCCACTCCTAACACCCTTATATCTTGTGTTGTGTGTATATATTAAAAAGTGATTCATGCACACATGACACAACTTGTATTTTCTCAAAAGATGTAAAAATATAATGATATTTTATTAAGTTTACATTTGGGTCAATTAAAATTTCATTGTTGAAAAGATTAAACTAGCTTGAGTAGTGAGAAAAACAATAGAAATTTAATAAACTGTCTTTTTTTACATATGTATTTGCAAACCGATATTATAAAACATAGGGCGTTTAAGTGTTAGGGTGAGTATTGCGGTTGTCTAAGAAAAGGGAAAAAGAAACGAAATTGTTGGTGTTGACTTTCTGTTTGACCGACAGGTGTGGCCAACGATGGTTTGATCCATGGTTGTAAAACAAGGTTTCCGAGGCCGAATATTGTCCAAGTAATCGCTACAAAGTAGGCTGGAATCGATCAAATGTGATCAACCTCGGCCAAAATCGGATCTAGTAGGTCAACTCGGGCCGAATTTGACTTTTAAAAAATTAAACATAATTCCTCTGCCTATCATATTAAAGAATAAATATCATTTTTAAAGGAATGAATATGATTTTTTGAAGACTTTACTATTTGAACATGTATTTTTTATTTATATTGATATTCACGTATTTTGTTATAAACTAGGTTTATTATGGTCGCTGCGTTGCGGCGTACTTCTTTTGTTATTTAGTCTGTGTTTATATGTATTTTGAAATCACTGCGAGCGCCTTGCGCACGGAACCACTGACAAAAATTAAAAAAATGTAGGAAAAACACTAAAAGAGAACCTGAAGAAAATCAACCAAAAAAGTTATATGGTAATGATGTTCGTATGAAACTCATGGTCAGATATGAGCCAATGGTATTGGGTATCGGTACCGAATTTCCCGAACCGAAATATATTAAGTAACAATTCGGTACCGACTTTTGGCGTTCATGGTACCGGTTCGCCACCGGTTTTACCTTCATAAACCGGTACCGTAATAAGCATTTTCGGTACAAGTACCGATTCGGATTTGGTATCGGTTGGCACCGTGCTCATCCCTACCCCTAAAACTAAAATAAATAAATCATTAAAAGTTAAAGAAAACCAACAAAAAGTTGTGCGATAGCGTTATTGTTCATACAATCGTACGTTACTCGTGATTAACGATGAAACAACGATACCATGTAGCATTAAAACACTATTCATTAACTTTGTTTTTTAATATATAGGTAATATAATTAATAGATATAAAAAAATGTAAAGAGTGGGACTTGAACCCATCCCCTTTGCAAACTAAAACACCACACAAACCACTTTACCAAACATACAAATATGTCATATTAAATAAACCAAAAGTATATAAACAATAACATCAAAGGATGACACTCACTATTCATTATTTTTCCAAGATTTTGAGACCTTTAATGCTTTGTGGCAGCATCATCCTCTACCATCTTCATATGAAAAGGGCCAAACTATCTACACACTTGGTGTGTAGATAGTCTCCTTTAAAAGGTGCTTTTTCTCTTTATATGTGCACACTGCAGTGTCGAACTTTGGCTAAAACGCGGCGTTTTGGTCAGGTTAACCAGACAAAGACTGACGGGTCTGTTGACCGGACCAAAACGCCGAGCTTTGGCAGCGTTTTGGTCCTGTCAACCAGACCGGGTGTCAGTCTTTTGTCTGGTTGACAGGACCAAAATGCGGCCAAAGCTCGGCGTTTTGGTCCGGTCAACAGACCAGTCAGACACCCGTCAGTCTTTTTCTGATTAACCGGACCAAAACGCCACGTTTTGGCCACAGTTCGACACTGCAGGATATGCATATAAAGACAAAAAACATCTTTTTAGGTGTGTATATAGTGAGATGGGTGTGCCAATAGGTAGCCAAACTATCTACACACTTGGTGTGTAGATAGTCTCCTTTAAAAGGTGCTTTTTCTCTTTATATGTGCACACTGCAGTGTCGAACTTTGGCTAAAACGCGGCGTTTTGGTCAGGTTAACCAGACAAAGACTGACGGGTCTCTTGACCGGACCAAAACGCCGAGCTTTGGCAGCGTTTTGGTCCTGTCAACCAGACCGGGTGTCAGTCTTTTGTCTGGTTGACAGGACCAACATGCGGCCAAAGCTCGGCGTTTTGGTCCGGTCAACCGACCAGTCAGACACCCGTCAGTCTTTTTCTGATTAACCGGACCAAAACGCCACGTTTTGGCCACAGTTCGACACTGCAGGATATGCATATAAAGACAAAAAACATCTTTTTAGGTGTGTATATAGTGACTCACCAGCTACACTTTTGATATTTTCTGCAAATCAAAATCACCATCATCAACTTCGTATCTGAAGATCAAAAAACCAGAAATCAAAAACACAACATTGTTTGGTACTTTATTTCTTAAAAAAAGTACATAAAGATAAAACCCACACAATTGTCACTTTCTCTCTCTCTCTCTCTCTACAAATCAACACTTGTTCTTCGTAGTAGCTTTCTAAGTAGTCTACGGCGGTTGTTTTGGGTTCACCGGTAATGTCTTCATCATTACCGCTATTCTCTTCCGCAAAGATAGTACCTAATGCATAGCAAGTTGTATTTTAGGAAGCAATCAACAATTGAAATAAAGCCTGTGGTTCGTAAAAAATCAGCAAATGAAGCTGGTACATAAAGAAATCCCCCGATGCCGGCTGCAACCACCATAAATCACCTCCGCAACATCATTAGACGTCATGCAGACCACCGCCGTTACTCTTCATCGCCGAAACCAGGAGGAGTACATCGCCGACTCCTCTTCCGGCTTCCTTTCACTCTACTCTACTCTCATTTTACTTCTCTGTCTGTCTCTTCTTTGGTATCTCCTTCTGTCCATTTATTATTTTTTTTTTAACGGCAAGGTGTCACAATTTTTTGGGTGCGAGACACCCCACACCCCCCCTCATTGGGGAGGCCCGTCGCCCCACTCCGGCCAGACGTGAGTGTCTTAACCGTGCCCCAGCTGGCATCAGAGTGTGACCGGCGTCCAAAGGAAAAACCCCACAGGTGCCTCGCCCAGCGTAGGACTTGACGGGTTGAGAGCCGCCACAGAGGGGAATAAACCGCCTCAAGTGGGGATCGAACCCGGGCATCATGGGTAAAACCCTGGTGCCTCACCTTTGGAGGAGACGGGGATCGAACCACAACAGCTGGCATCCTATCTCTGTTTCAACCACAACAGCTGGCACCCGAGGAAAGGAAATTCCTAAAGTGCCCCCTTAACACTGTAGATAACAATCGACGTGAATTGTTATATATAATAATAATAATATTAGTAAATTTATGATATTTGATTTATATATAATTTCCCAAAAACTAATTTCTTTATAATTTAACATGTCCGAGTACTCTCCGCCTAGGTCGAGTAGTCTCAACTCCCCAGTCTACCGACTAGGGAGCGCCTAACAATTTTTGCAACCATGGTTTGATCAGACCATGTTCTGGTCGGTTATTATTCTAATCACAACAACTGCTATTGATTTGTAGCACTACACACACAGACACAAACGTCAACAAACATTATATAAAATAGAACCTAAGAATTTACGTGCTTCAATTTAAATTGTCTTACGTCCGCGAATGCATTAGTGAGTCAATATCATTATCAGGTGTTGAAGATCACAATTATGGTAGATCGATGTACTTATAAACTAGAGATTAGGGTTATAAATTTAAGGCCAAAAAATCTTCAAAAATAGTTTTATGCTGGATATTAGGAACCTAGCAAAGGAATTAAGGCCAGCTGACTTTGATCCAAGCCTCCACACTAACCCAACATTTAATGTCGAGCACATCCGTTGGGAGTTTATCCGTTGGGGGTGGCTAGGAATGGATGGAAAACGAGTTAAAACAACCAACTCTAAACACGAGTTGAAAGTTGAGTCGATCTGATTGTGTCGTAAATGTTTTATTATATATTGAAGAACTATCAAACTATTTTACCCAGAAAAGAATAGGAAGGAAGTTTAAAGACAAACTTTTATTTTCTAAATATTATAATATATTTTGGATCGATGTATAAAAAAACCTTTTTTTTTTTCCAAATGTCAAATTGCACCTTTATCAACAAGCATTTTAAGCCTATAAAGACATCCATATAACACATACATCACATGTTAAAAAGATGAAGATAATGTAACATTGTGCTCATTTCTTCATATATTAAGGAAAATACAAGAAAACATATAGCATTGTTGGAGCACAAAGGAAAAAACACAACTTCTAATACTCCTATTCCCTTGGTGATTTGCATCTATAGCATTGTACCTTACTTGCAAAGTTATGTCCCCCACACCTGTGCAAATTAACCCATGATCAAATTAGGCATTACAATATTATAAGTTTAATAGACAAAATATTGCATCTTAAATGATCTTAAATAGTTGATTACCTATTACACATCCAATCACCTACTTTCCCTCCAGGAAGAAGGCTAGCATCATAAGAAGGATAGCTACTTGACGACGTGAATGCCATCATCACGTGTACACCACATCTGTAACACTCGGTTCGGTTTGCAAAGTTGTGTGCCTCACAACAGCAATACCAGTCGCCTGCCAGCACCCTTGTCTTGTTTGCATGAGTTGAAATTTCGGCTGGTGTAGCGAATTTAGGACACTGACATCTTTGGCAGACGTCACGTTTCTTGAAGTTTGAGTGTTGGCATGCACCACACATCCAATCTCCGCTACTCATTTTATCTTCTTCTTGATTTTTGGACTGAAACATCAAAATATTATATGTAAATATATTTGAAAAAAAAAATTGTGCATCATATAATGTAGATCTTTATCCATAATATAAGTAAAGTACTAATTTCATATTTCTGATTATTTATTGAAAGTGTAAGATTACTAACCTTGAATGGGGAAGTAATGTATGTGTTTGTATGTGAATAAATAAATGATCGATCTTCAAAGGTTTATATACTTGAAAAAAGATTCTAAAAACTAAAAAGTGAAGAGACATAAAGTAACCCCTCTACCAAAAGGAAACATGTTAATATTCTTCATTCAGTTTATTAACTATATAGAAAATATTTAATAGAAAAATATATAGGTAAAGATAAATATTATATATTTTTTATTGCTCTCGAAACTGATCTAATTGTATAACATTAGTTACTTAAATAAATACTAACAATGTTTATACCTTTTGTTTAAGGAACTTCAAGTTAAGAGTTGGTTGTGGCAAAGTGGATGATTTTTTAACGGCAAATTTGAATAACTGACGGATCACTGGAGTATTATCATGTCATCAGTGGAACCACCCGATCATATTGGTCTCCACTAGGCAATAATGCTTGTACATCAATTCAGGAGTAAACCCAATAAATTTGAGAACCCCCCCCCCCTTGTGGGAATCAAACTCAAGACCTAATAGTCTCATCTCACCCTTATCTCACCCTTAAGATGTCATTAGGCGATAATGCCTAGGCTATGATTAATTAGCACATGCTATTTTTCTTGTTATCCAAATTAAAAAAATACTATCACAGTATCTTACACAAATTAAGTTAAAAAAAACAAGGAAAATAATCAAATATTGATACTATCACGTTGTATATTATCATGATTAAATAATTCGACCTAGCACAATTGTTATATTTTTAAAACTAATAAAAGATTATCCACATTAAAATCTGTATGTATAGTATATTAGCATAAAAATACCCATGTATGGGAACACACCACTTTTATCATCATCATACTTAAAATACTAAAGTATAGTCTTTCCTAAAAATGGTAAGCATTAAGTACATTTTAATTTAAAAGAGAAAGATCCCCTTTAATTAGTTATTTGTAAGTTTAGATGAACATTTCTAGCAAATGATTCCAGCCCAACTGGTTGATGCATTGGAAATGATGGGGAAGGACTCAGGTTCGACTCTTGATCCTACCCGAGTTTTCTACTACAGTGCATTTACTCCAGATGGTCGGCTCTTGTGGAGGGTGTAACTCCTGTCATATGGCAGCAGGCTGGAAATTTTCTCGGGGACAGCGTAACACCCCTCTCGACCAGGCGTGGGCCCGGTTAAGACAACATAGTCCTGGTAATGAGTGGTGGCGGGCCTGCGTCTTGCGGGTATGAATTAGTCGTCTGTTGTGAAGTTCACCTGTAAAAAAAAAAGATGAACATTTCTTGTCAAAGTGTACTCATGACATTTTACTATACACCGTTAGATTGTTCTGTATGTATTCTCATAGTGGACTCTGAGAAAACTTTGGTTAATAGTTGTATAGATAGGTTTTCTCATACGTTATCGAGTTATAGATTTACTTGGTATATCAGGGCCTTATACAACTAGAAAATATGAGTCCTTAAAATATAAACTTATACATAAAAAGACAATAATATAACTGTAAATGTGATAACAATAAATAAAAATTGTTATAACAAAATGATCTAATTTAAATAGAAAAACGAATTAGATTGTGTTATTTAATTGGGTTCAAACTTTTAAGTTTTCAATTGAGATACATATGGTTGGTTGGGTTAAATGAAAAAAGGGTTTAAATAGGTCCAAAACTAGATAGATTGATAGGTTTAAAAATCATATTGAGTATTAAATATGATTTTTTTTTCTAAATGAAAGTTATAAATAAAATAGAAAATAAAAATAAAAATTTTAGGCCTCTAGAAAAATGGGCTCTGGGTCTGGGTGGGGGTCGCCCACCTCGCCCTTGCTAAGGGCTGGCCCTATATTTTTTGTTCATTGTATCTTTTACATAATTTTATAACTAACTCAGGCTCTAGGTGGTGGTCGCCCACCTTGCCTTTACTAAGGGCACGCCCTATATTTTTGTTCATTGTATCTTTATACATACAATATATGTATAACTAACTCTTAGTTTTTTTTATCTTCATGTCTGTTCATATATTGTTTGTTTATTTCATCATATAACATAGAAAATATATAACATACAATGTGTGATTTATATTGAAAGCTTATTATAACATTGATTATTAGGACATAATCATAAACTATGACAAATGTATTCCAAACAGACTACTTGGAATTGGATTCCAAAAGGTCTAATATCGGTTTAGATAAACCTCCCCAACATGTGTATGGGTAAGTTCATATGTTTCTAGGATAGAACTTCCAAAAATACCCCTATGTACATGATTCCTTCATGAATTATTTGACCAAAAGGTTTCTATCTATATCTTTCTCACATGGATGGCTCCACTTGTGGCTGACATGTACTCCACGTAAGCATACACCATATACATCTACAGTGGCGGATCTAGAAAACCTTCATAGCGGTAACGTCTTAAAAGAAAGGGGTAACGAAATCGAAAAAACGTTAAAAAAATATCAATTTTTTCCAAAATATACACTTCCGCCAGAGTGCCAAGGGGTAGCGTAGGCTACCCCTTCTCATATGGTACATCCGCCCCTGTACATCTATGGCTTTACTCGTAAGCAATGGCGAAGTGTTTAAGGGGCTAGGGGGTGCCCTCTCCGACCCTCCCCCTTTTTTGGTCAGTGGTGTATATTTACGCCTATTTCATCTGAAAATTGTATCACATATGGGTAAAATTTCCCGCCCCCCCATGATTTTTAGAAGTTCGGCCCCCTATATATTTGTTCAAACTCTGTCATTGCTAATATGTGAACTTGTTAGATTCATATGCACCATTAAATGAGTATCCAAACATAAAGAATTTTAGTTTGCCTTCCATATAGGAATAAGTTCCTCATAATGCAACACATTGCCAAATTCCTCTTTTTAATTGTCAATCTTCATACTGTTTCTTGATCAGACAAATCTAAAAATATAACTCCAATACCATTTGTAAGCGATCATCCTATGAAATTCGATGAGCCATCTTCAAAAGCAAAACCGACTTTGAGTTTTAAAACTATACGTACGACCATATGTTTTCTATAATTTGATTATGTAGTTCTTGGAAATTAAGTAGCTAACTACATGTGTATAATCTATATTGTTAAAATTGAATGTATGATACAATAAAGTCTTATACTTGGTGCATATGTTTTCACGTATGAGGCCATCGACTATTTGTAAGACCCTTACTAATATTATTGCTTTACGTATAAATATCGACAATTAAATGTGTATTTACGACTACACATACTTATGAAAATATGGGTTTATTAAAATTTTTCTCAATAAAAACAATACAACATAATACGTATAAGTTCGTCATTTAAAAATGACGACGAAACAATGTGCGAAAGCTTGTAACTTGATCGTCTTCGGTTCTTCGTTGAGCTTGATCGTCATCTGATACTCCAATTATTACCTACATATCATAAATCATTATATACGTTAGTTATATAAAATCTATAACTAATCTAGCTAAGCCCGAAAGCTCAATACGATGACCAGGTAACTCATATGGGTTATGGCGACTGATAACCCAGATGAGTAGATAACTTGTCTGGATTATGGCAACACCTAGATGACCAACTAACTTGTCTGGGTTATGTCAACTGATAACCCAGATGACCAGATAACTCGTATGGGTTATGGCAACTGATAACCCAGATAACCAAATAACTTGTCTGGGTTTAACTTGCACCGTTTTGAAGTTTAATGTCAAACAACCGTATATATGTTCGATATCTAGTGTTACATATTAAACTAATTACAAAAGTTATAAGTTACATAAAATACAAATATACTATTTTAAATTCCATGCATATATATATGGTAGAAGGCAACCATGCATATATATATATAGAATCCATGATGGCACACAAAACTATTTTAAATTCCAAATAGACAAGAGTCAAATTGCTGACAATTCTTTACCTCTGACTCAATATTTAAAAGATTATATAATACTAGTCTTCAACATCCATATAATATTAAATGTGAAGACACTATATACACGAGGCTGATAGTGAAATCTTAAAAGAAATTTGTGGTATCCAATATTCCAACATCATATATAATAATATATACGTATATGAAACATGGCCCCACATCGTAGACATACATATACTCATAACATTCCTACAACTAAATGGTCGTATGCGAAAATATATTCTAATAATAATAACAATCAAGTAGTGTTATTATAATTAATATGAGTTTTTTATAATTAATATTAGTGTTATTGAAATTAATATGAGTTTTTTTATAATTAATATTAGTGTTATGGATATTAAAAAGAGAAAACCAAAAAAATTAAAAATCTATGCCGCATATAGGCTAGACTGGGCGTATAATGTGGTCCAAAAGACCATTATAGCCATGTTTTGCCCCCAGTCTAGGCCTAACTCAGGGCTAAAATGGTAATTTGCCATTTATAAAAGTGTTTAAAAAAACTCATTATATACATACGCCTCATACAGGCTTATACTAGGCATATAAGAGAGGCAAAAAAGATCAATTTACCCCCAGTCTAGGCCTAACTCAAGGGTAAAATGGTCTTTTTCGTCTATACGCTTCATATAAGCCTATACGAGGCATATACGGGGCATATAAGACAAAATATGACATAATCAGAGATTCTCTTGGAAATTGAAAAAAATTATACGCGACGTATAGACCTATACGAGGCGTATATAAAGGTGTGTAAATAGGGACTAGGGTGTGTGAATATGTAAACCCTTTAATAATAATTAGTTTAAAAGGTGTGTGAGCCGTTTTAAAAACAGGAAACAAAATGTTATTAAAAAAACATAACTGAGATTTCATTAAAAAAAGTTTTTCACGTGTGAGTTGTTGCAGCAGTTCAAAGTTTACTTTGACAATATATACGACTAACAATATTTCTTGTGATGTCCATTTAATACACTAATTTTGACAAAATAGTAGATAAAAGACATTATTATGCTTTCTTTCCACCACTTATGGAACCCACCCACAAATGCTTGATGCTTCACGACTAGTACATACAACTACACCATTTGTACATTGCTCAGTGGCGGATCTAGGATTCACGCCAAGCCGTAACGTTTTATAAATAAGCCGTAACGAAATCGAAAAAACGTCAAATTTTTCCAAAATTTACACTAAAAACGTCAAATTTTTCCGAGCCAAGCCGTAGCGGAGGTTACCCCCAGGTTAAGGCTAGGTCCGCCCCTGACATTGCTTACATGTATATATACACATATATGACACACAATTTACTCACTACTCCACACTTATGCTTGTGGGCTTACATGTGTTCAAGTAAGCATGGCTTACTTCTCCTGCCAATAAATATGACTTATCATCACTATCTTTCTATTCATACTCCAACAAACCAAAACCATACAAAACTTTACAACTAAATCACCATGCAAATGTCTGGAGTTACCAAGAGAATCAATGCAGATGGATACATAGATGGTAATGCCGACGCCTACGATTGTCGGATATCAGCTTGGTTACAAGGAAATGGTGAAGATTATGAGTATGTTTCGGCAACATCAGAGGGAGACGGAGATGATGATGATGATGGCGATTATGACTATGCTCCCGCCGCCTGATCAATAGCCGCCGAATTGATGCAGTACAACTAGTTACCTGGGTTCAAATTCCTGACATGAGGTAGATTAAGATTAATATGGCGTAATTTAGGAGTACGAGTTAAAACAAAATTACTTGCTAGTGAGAATATGTGGAAGAATAATACCCGGATCATGGGGAATTTTTTATATGAGAATGTAACTCTTAAGTAGTTGTATGAGACTATATATACTAGTGTTTTTTTTGTTGGATTTAAAATTCATGTTTTAATAGTGTTTTATATGTTGGATTTAAAATTCATGTTTTATTTTTATAATGGTTTACTATATGATATCAAAGATTTAGTGTTACTTTATGAACAAAATACAAAAGGTACAAAAAAGAGCTTTTATATAAGGAAAGGTACAAAATTACAAATATGAATCCGCATGATTTAGCTTCAACTATGGGATACTTCGAAATTTGCTTGTAATATTGTGATATATTGTATGTTCTACCATCTTGCTAGTCTGTTTTTTATTTGAATAAAATGCTTTGCCGTTCAAAAAGAAGAAAAAAAAGAAACTAAAATTGTGCCATCGAACTTATTAAGCTTCACTACCGCCTTCTACCATTACTTCAAAAACATAAGATCACCCAACGACACTATGATACACGTTGTTGGTGACATGTGGCCTAAACAAAAACATAGAAAACATTTGCAAGATGAATAAGCGTGCAAGAATTTCAACGAACACGGTAATATAAGGGTGTTCGGAGTGGGCGGCAAACCCACTCGGCAAAGTGAGTTTGCCACTCGGTAACACCACCACCAACACTAGTTTACCAATCAAAGTTTACCAAATCGTTTGTGGGTTGATGATGCGGTGAGGGGAGGAAGGAGAGAGAGAGGGGGTGTGTGGGTGGGGTCCATGCCATCTCTCAACCAATCACACCTTTTCCTTTTTTTTTTTAAGTTTACCACTTCACCAAATGTCTAAACCATTGCCAACATTTTTCACCAAAGTTTAAACATTTTTCACTGATTGACGTGGCGGACTCTGATTGGTCAATTTTTTAGTTTGCCACTCCAAAGTGTTTAACCACTCCTTACACCCTAATGTGATTCACTTGACATATTTGGTTGGGCTACGTCACAACCAAACTTGAAAATTTTTAGCAAGACGATTTTTAGAACGATTTATGTTTATAAATAAAATTTTTAGTAAGACGATTTTTAGAACAATTTATGTTTATAAATAAGATGACAATTTACATATAAAGTAGATGGATTTTGGCTGGTAAGATGTCCCCTTATTTTTACACAACTAATAAGAAAACCGAACCTAAAATTTAGCGTCAACATGGATTAAAAATGCTCATGTGCGAATTGGAGGTGGAGGTAGGGTGGGGTGGGTGGCAGTGGCGGACCCAGGAATTATTTGCTGGGGGTGCGGATGAGTGGCTCAAGCATATTTTCAAGGGGTGCGGTCGGGTTTTTTGCCTAAAATATACACTAAATTTTTTTTCCAAGGGTTGCGTCCGCCCCTGGTGGGTGGTGGCAGGTTGTGATGGAGGTGGATTGCAGGTGGTGATAGGTGGAAGAGACCAAATCTGAATTGACAAAAATGCCCTCATGTGTAAAGCACATGACCAAATTTAACTGAAAAAACTAATTGGGTTAGGCATAAAGGACAAAACGTGTATGATTTGAAAACATAAAGCACAAAACTCGTCAATTTTGAACATAAAAAGACAACGCCTGAAAATAGGTATAAAGATAAAGGATAATTCTTGAAATTCAACAAAGCAAATAAAAATTCAAGCCCATGTTGATAGTTAAATTGTTTAGGCCCAAAATTTAAATTGTTAAAGTGTTTTAGCTCATCTGGTTTTTGAAAGTTAAATTGTTTGTTTTAAAACCTAAATAAAGTAAACAAAAGCGTCAATTACAAAAAGAAAAAAAAGAACAACCGATTAGAAAAAAATGAACAGACGCACACTACACATACAAAATAAAATCAAATAGATCTCGCTGCCAAGTCCATTGCCTTCCTTCATGTAATCCACTAATCACCCTTTAACTTCCAATTTAATTAACTACCTTTCATTTTTTTTTACTTTATTTGATTATGGTTTGTATAATAGTTTATTTGATAAATTTTTTTAGAGTTAATTGCCAAAATCGTCTCTGAGGTTTGTGCAGGTTTGCCATTTTCGTCCAAAATGACACTTTTGTACCAAATTGCCGCCAACATTTGTAACTTTTTGCCATTTTCATCCAAACCACTAACTTAGTTTATTTTTTCTGTTTAGTTTAGGATATTTGGATGAAACTGGCAAATATAAAACCACATGGACGATTTTGGGGATTTACTCAAACTCTTTTAAATTATTTTATTTAATTAATTTTGTTACATATATAATAAAAAAGAATATACATGCAATTTTTATATGAAAAAAAATAATAGCTTTGTCACATAATTTTTATAAATTTTCATCCAACCACTAACTAAGTTAATTTTTCTATTAAGGCGGAGAATGTTTATAAACTAAGACATAAATTAATTTCTAATTTTTTATATAGATCAGTTTTATTAAAATAAAATCTACTTAAACCTCTAAATTTTATAAAACTAAAATGCTGGTCACCAAACAGCGTATCGTTACCAAACCTTAAAATTACCCACCAAATTGTAATTATAATGTGACCAAAAAATTTATAGCATTATAATTACAATTTGACAAGAATTTATAGCATTATAATTACAATCTGACAAAAATTATGTGACAAAAATTTATAGCATTATAATTAAAATTTGGTGGGTAATTTTAAGGTTTGGTAACGATACGTTGTTTGGTAACTAGCATTTTAGTTTTATAAAATTTAGAGGTTTAAGTAGATTTTATTTTTATAAAACTAATCTATATAAAAAATTAGAAATTAATTTATGTCTTAGTTTATAAACATTCTTCGCCTTAATAGAAAAATTAACTTAGTTAGTGGTTGGATGAAAATTTATAAAAATTATGTGACAAAGCTATTATTTTTTTCATATAAAAATTGCATGTATATTATTTTTTATTATATATGTAACAAAATTAATTAAATAAAATAATTTAAAAGAGTTTGAGTAAATCCCCAAAATCGTCCATGTGGTTTTATATTTGCCAGTTTCATCCAAATATCCTAAACTTAACAGAAAAAATAAACTAAGTTAGTGGTTTGGATGAAAATGGCAAAAAGTTACAAACGTTGGGGGCAATTTGGTACAAAAGTGTCATTTTGGACGAAAATGGCAAACCTGCACAAACCTCAGAGATGATTTTGGCAATTAACTCTTTTTTTAATAGTTGATATATTACTAGAATATGCTTGATTATTTGATTAGTGAATGTTTATTTCTTAACGTGTACTTAAAGAAATATCAATCACAGAATGGAACAATTTTTCAAAAGAAAAGTGGACAAAACATCTTCTAAAACTCATGAATATATTGACCTGAACCAATCTGAGCCGAACTAAACCGGAAATTTTAATATATAGCGATAGTTAACCATCTCAAAAAAATTCTATGAATTTTTTTTTGAGTCCACCACTAACTGACCACTTGGTCCTCAGGCCGAGCGTAGTGGCTCGTGGTTAAGCCAACCATGAGGCCACCACCGCTCCCTGATCTCGTGAAATGCAAATTTTGGCCGTCTCTCGTTGTGGCCACGAGCAAAAGAGAGAGACGGACATTGGTTGGACTTTGTGTTAACCAATCAAATTTATTTATTTATTTTTTAATTCCAAACCCACTAATTTCACATGCTTCTCCACTATTACATTTTACCTAATTTTCTGGCCTTGATGACGTGGACGCCACGTGTCGAAAAAGACCAAACCACATACCTCACCACTACAGATGGTCTCAATAGTACTAATTAGGCCACAGGAGGCGTACCGTGATTTTTCCGTGATAGCATAAAATCAACACGTGGAAAACAAAATTTCCCACCGCCACCTCTCAATTTCACGCGTGATAGTTTAACGTGGGCCGATTTCGTTATTTTCTTCACGGCCCGTGATGGTTTTTTTGTGAGGGTAATTGTTGGTTGGGGGGAAATTGTTGGGTGTCGTGGTGAGTGATGACCATTGCCACCAAAAAAAGTTGTGAGTGATGGAAAAATGGTTGATGACATGACGGAACTTGATTGGTGCTTGTGAGTGATAGAATTCTATCACTAGTGACCACCCCCACCCCCCTTAGCAATACTTGGAGCAGTGGTAACCGTACAACTATTGACGGTTGTTATAACCACCAAATGAAATGATGTAATGGTTCATCCCATATATTACTAAAGTCTCTGGAATTCGAATACACGTTATTTTCATAATAGATTCTACATGTTCTGCTTGTATTTTAAGTGAATTATTCAATTGAACTCTCGACAAATTCCATCGAAATATTTAAATCAAGCAGTGAATTATACACGATTCACAAAAGATATCCAAACCATACAAGTTCTAATGCTTAGACCAATTTGTCGAAGAGCCCAATACTCTTGGAACCACTGAGATAGCGCCGAGAGGAGGATGAACTGAACAAACCACTGGAGTGAGACTTCAAGATGGTGAAGATAAACGGTGCTGGGACTTCGATACATCTAGAAAATTTATCTCGGTTTTAAAAAAGCCGTACACTTGATGGGAAAATGTTATTTGCATCCAACTTAAAGACCTCTTGGAACTAATGGGAGCCAAAGAAAGTTGATAACATCATATCCCTTCAAAATTAAATTGAACCTGAATGTGAGAGGTGTCAAATGCTATAGTTTGTAATATTTGATGATGATCTTGAAGATATATATGATTATTAAGGCCGATTGTAACATATTCTTATAGAATTGCCTTTCAAAAATACAATATTCTTGTTAAAGATTGCAACGTTTTTGGTCCGTTATAAAATCTTTTATTTTGTTCTAACGTTTTGAGATCTATGATGGAGTTATAAGACCAAGTTCAACCAGTGGCGGATCCAGGAATATTTTCCACCCAGTTCTTTTTGGTGATTCACACTAATTTTTTCCAAATTATATAAGGTTTCCACTAATTTTTTTTCATTTTTTTCAAACCAAGGGGGTTCCCGGGAACCCCCAAAACACCCATGGATCCGTTCCTGAGTTCAACCAATATTTCATCTTGATTGATATTAGGGAACATATTGAATTAATTCAGTTGACTTGTATCGAAATCGGATATGAATAAGAACAATAAAACACATTGAAGTTATTGTAGAATCGTTGAGCATTAAGCATTTCTTTTCACAAATGAAAAGGGGAGAATATACTACACTATACATTTTAAAACCTCTTAGTTCATATGAACTATTGAAAAACAATTTGTATATATATATATATATATATAGGGTAGGGTTCCAGCATGAACCTAATCCCATGCGTGAACTGCGTGAACTAATCTGGACCATTGATTTCCTTTTTAGTTGTTAAGGGCATGATTGTAATTATATAAAAATTAGATTTAAATCATTATTTTAATAATTGAATTAAGTTACATCTTTCCTATTTTAAATTCATTATCCACATTATCTTTTATTTCATTTTTATTTTTTAGATTTCACCACCAGAATTCGGATTATGATTTTTAAGATTCACGTAACCTTCATATTTCAACGGTATACACATGTGTACTTGGATATGAATTGAACAGTACACATGTGTACTCAGCATGGTACATATGTGTAATTAGCTACATTATACATACATATAACCAAACAAAACCTGTAAAACTATTTTATATTAAGCAAATAACAAGTTAAATAATGTTTGCCAAACCAAAAAAAAAACATACAATTACAAGTTCCAGATTCGTGAAAACAATAAACGCAACATAATCGGAAAAATAAAAAAGACATAGTCTTTTACAACTATTCGCCACGTTGTATGCTGAATCATCCTTATCGACCAAGCAAACAAACATACGTGAATCATCCTTATCGACCTCATACGTGAATCATCCTTATCGACCTTCCATCTCCACTTTTCTCGTTTACGACATCTCCTATAATAACACAAAAAACTCAGCAATTAGTACTTTGCATAATTCACAAGTGTACATCAACTACTTTACATATTCAATACACAAAAAAATATGAGATATCACAAAAACATACGCTATACACATGTGTACATCGCATTAAAATCAGAGCAAAAATCAGAATACACATGTGTACATCGCATTAAAACAGAGAAAAATCAGAATACACATGTGTACAGCGCGTTAAAAACAGAGCAAAATAAAAAAAATTGAACAAAAAAACAGGGACATCACAAAAACAGACGCTATACACATGTGTACATTGCATAAAAAACAGAACAAAATCAGAATACACAAGTGTACATCGCATTACAAACAGAGCAAAAACAAAAAAAAAATGAACTCCAAAAAAAAGCTAAACAACTTTCTGATATCATTTTCAAACTAATACAAATTAAACACATTCCTATCGATTCGAATGTCAACAAAACCCTAATTCCGTAAAACAAACTGAATCTAAAAAGAAAAAAAAGCAACGTATTACGCATCAGTTCAATAAACAAAACCTCATCACTAACGCACGATACAGGAATCAAAGAGATACAAACCAGCAGAACTAAAGCAGGAACTAAAGCAATTAGGGAACTGATAACAAATGAACTGAATCTAACCTTGCCACATACATGTTCCCTACAACTCCTACACACACCAACATCAATACCTAAATAAGTAATCACTCAAATTGCCGCAAAAAAAAAAACAATCAAACCAGATATGCTACAAATCAACAAAAAGAAAACCTAATATAACATCAACACAAAAACAAAACGATATTCATCAAATCAGATCCACAAAACCCCAGCACAACCAAAAACTCGTATACGATGCAGGGATCAAAGAGATGCAGACCAGCAGAATGAAAGAATTAGAAAAACTGAATACAAATAACTGAATCTAACCAGGCTGTACCTGCTGCTGTTCGTGATCGGAGCCGGCGTCGGAGTGCGAAGAGGGTGGTCAAAGGCGGAAGTGTGCGAAACCAGCGACGGTGGTCGGACCGGATTTATGCAGATCGCTGATTGTCGGCGGACCGGATGTTCTCCTCTGCTTGTCGGCGATTTTGATCTTGATTTGTGAGAGAGAAAGATATGTGTGGGGGATTTGAAACCTAAAATGTGGATATAAACGTGATTAATGCAATCAAATTAATATGGAAATTACACAAATACCCTTGTTCTCTTAATTAATTAGAAACAAATAACCAAATAATTACCATCATGCCATTAACTTAAAATCTCAAGATCAAAAAAATCAAGGGCCAAGATCAGTTCACGCTGGAGAAATTGTTCACGTTTGAACCTAATCCTATATATATATATATATATATAAATAGAGGCCATAAATCTTAATTATTTAGGCACTTAAAGTGATTTTGGTTCATCTTTGGGGGAAAGTGAAAATAGACTGTCAGTTATGTATGCAGCACTCAATAAAAGTAGCATCTGGTTCTTATCTATGCAAATTATTGAAGTGTTTTCTTTGTATTCTTAGCAGAATAAATAGTTATTGTTAGTGATATGAGACAAAAGTTCAAACTCTACTTGTTTAAGTTAAGGGTTTATGAGTTTTGTATGTTTTAAGTTTATGTCTAAAACTTAAGTTTTGCTTGTTTATTAATTATTAATTATCTTTTATATTTTCTTTATTTATAACTATAACATATATAATATAGCTTTTTAAGCATATTCATATAATTGTAATGTAATTATATATCATATAAATAATAATTTCATTTAGGCTAGGGAACATAATCAATCAGGTTGTATGAAGCTTGGCTCGTGCTTAAGCTCGATATAATTAAACGAGCTTCATCTCAGGCTAGATGTTGTTTAAGCTTGGCTCGATTCAATCATTTAATAAGGCGATCTTGAGTATCTCATGATCGGGTTGACTTGTTTATATCCTTTTAAATATAGTGTCAAAATGCGCATAGGAAAATGTGGTGTCGGAAATGCGTAGAAAAAAATATATGGCAAAAACGCTTAGGAAAATAAATTGTGTCGGAAATGCGTAAAAGATATAGTTTTTCACAACAGACCTTCTAATAACAAATCAATTTTGTCTGAAAAGTGTCGGTACATTGTTGTTTCCTATGCATTTCCGACAAATTAATTAGCCGTATTAAACGGCTAGTTTTCTAGCAGTGTTTGTTTTCTATATACAGCTCTTATTGGTATCTAGGGTGAGTAGAAAACTGAAATAACCGAAAAATCCGAATGGAAAAACCGAATCGAAACAAAAATCGACGGTTCGGTTTTTGGATCATTAATAACCGAAAAGATCGGACAACCATTTCCAATAACCGAATCGATAAGTTACAATAGTAGCCAAATCCATATATTTTTATGTTTAAGTTTAAGTTGTTTAAGTGTTTAACCCATGCTACTAAAAATTATTAATTTTATTCTTGATTGTTAAATATTTATAATAAGAAAATTAACATGTTTATTTATCATTGAAATTATTTATCCATTGTTTATAAGAAAATAACAAAAGTTTTTATAGAAATTAAATGATTTTCAAAGTATTTTAAAGAAAACGTCTTAATAAAAACTTTGAAAAAACACTAAAATAAATTAGAAGGTTAGATTCATGTGAACAATATTCATTAAAATGACTAAATATATTAACTTAAATGTAAATATTTAAGAAAGGTTCTTAAACTCTGAATTATTACGCAATTTATTTCAAAAACCGAAAAATCGAACTGAACCGAACCTTTACTAAAACCGAAACCAAAATAAAACTATAACCGAACGGTTTTCAAAAACCGAAAACCGAACTTTCGGATACGGTTATGGTTTTGGTTTTTTACCCCAAAACCGAACCGAACCGTACACGCACATATAATGGCATCTATTAATGGGCATTTTGAATTGTGTTTAGTATTTTATCATTAATGGGCACTTTTGAATTGTGTTCAAGTATCATTAATGGGCACTTTTGAATTGTGTTCAAGTATTTTATGGGTTAACATCTGGCAGGAAATGCTTGGATGGTGGTCCGTTATATCGGTCCCTTTGAAGTTCTATCCAATCTTGAGCATATATCAAATGTTTTCTTGACAATTATGATTCATATTCCGGTATGGACCGAAGGTTACAAAATTATTGATGCCCGCATACATGTGTACGTTCTTGGTGTGTTAATTATGTGAGAATGAGTGTTCAATATATTTAAAAAAAAAATCAGTGGTTCATTAACTTCATGTATTCTAAGATCTTACACCATACACAAAAGGAAAAAAAAAGCAAAATACTGGTTGAAGGGAGAATAAAAAACATGCCAAAGAGTTTTGGGGATTCATAGCTTCAATGTAGAATGATATATAAAAAAATACTTGCATCATTTATACTTTTTGTTAGAATTGAAACCATAAATCATAAAGGGAATATTCATGCAAAAAAGAGGATAGTTTATAGATTTAAAATAAACACAAGAACTTGCATAATATATTTGTGGAAATTCATAAATTTCATGCAAAAAAGCTTGGTTACACCATATATTGTGTAAAAAAATCATTAATCTTTGAAGCAAAACACAAAATATTGATTAATTACTATGAGAGAGAGAGAGAGTTAGAGATGCATGACAATTGAACATACAAAAGACTTGAACGTACGGTTCCATAAACTTCATGTAAGAAGAGGTTACACCGAACATAAAGTCATAGACTATCATCTTCAAAGCAAAAAAAAAAAAAAAACAAGAACACTACTTAAAAAAAGAAAAGAAACATAAAAAAAAAAAAACAAAGAGAAAAATGTTTTTTTAAGATGGTTGTTGAAGCAAAGGGTTGTCTTCCTCAGATTCATTTGCATCCTGAAAAAAATAGGAAAATAAAATCTTTATACATTAATCAGAAAAAAAAAAAACAAAAAAAAACTAGCAAAACACATATAATTTTTAGAAATGAAAAGTAGCTTAATTTATAATTACCTTAAATACTCCTTGATGCTTTGCATTTATAGCATTCCATCCTGCTAGCATAATTGTGCACCCCACAACCTAATCTACTTCAGATCAAACAATGAACAAACTAGATTAAGTAACATTTCACAAAAAAATGATCTATTGATTTATTTCACTTGTGAATCTTATATATCTATACCTATTGCAAATCCAATCTCCGGTTTTCCAGCCCGGAACAGCGCTAGCATCATAGCACTATAATCTCTAGCCGCACCACATCTATTACATGCGGTCCTGCTAGCGTAATTATGTGACCCACAGTTGAATGTAGCACAATACCAATCGCCTGCTAAAACTTCCGTTCTATTCACACAAGATGAAACCTCATCAGGGGTGGCGAATTTGGGACAATGACATCTTTGACACGAGTCGCGTTTCTTGAAGTTCAAATGCTGGCATGCAGCACACATCCAATCTCCACTGCTCATTCTCTCTTGTTTTAAGTTTTAGAACCTGTAAAAAATAAACAAACAAAATGAACATGAGTCACATTTCATTTCCTTAAAAACCCTTCATCATCATCATCATACTCAGTAAATCCCACCAATAGCAAAGTTAAGGTAGGGTCTGAGGAGGGTAGGATGTAGACAGTCTTACCTCTACCCCGTAGGAATAGAGAGGCTGCTTCCTGGGAGACCCCCGGCTCGTTCCTTAAAAACCCTTGAATATATCAACCCCTAAAAAAAGTACTAACCTTGAGAATATGTTGATCTTGTAATGAAGGAGTGAAGCAAAATAGCAAAAACAAAAGAGAGATGATATGACAATGTTTGAGTTGGTGATTTTCTTGATTGAAACTTGAAGGATTTATATAGTTGCCAAAAGATTCTAAAGCATGGGACCCATGTCAAAATGGAAGTAGTAAGATTTTTCTCCAAAACATTTTTGGTAGTGTATTTTCATATGGTCTCCATGGAATGAGATTCAAAAAGTTGACAAGTCCCATTTTGGTTCAGATAGACCTTCTAATAAGTGTTATCTTGGTGCAGATAAGCCTTCCCATCTGTGAAGAAAAATCATCCATACAAGCAAAATCTAATCATGATTATTTGTTAAATATAATTAAACCTAGCTTATGTGAGAGAATATCTATAATTAAGTTCTCATTATATATGTTAATTTGTATTTAGCTTCCATATATAAGTTAACAATAATAAACTCACATATAATATAAAGCTGAAGGGGTATGGTCCTAAATTCTGCACCGGCCACATGAGCTAACCTCAGGTTGAGCGCGAGCCCATATCCAAAATAAACCAAAGTGTTGGCTTCCTCGATCTCGCGTCGACTACAAGGGTGTGCCCTAGCCACGCGCGAGGTCAGGACCAAGATAGAACCAATTCTGACACTTAGTTTCTTTGACAAAAGACCTAGCTTCCTTGACATTGTGCCGACTACACAGGTGTATCCAAGTCGCGCGGGGACAAGAAGCGCATGGCAAGTATGAGTGGCAGAGCAGTGAGCCAATAGGCGCTCAACAGACTGTGTTCTATCATGCTGCACGATGAACAATCGTGCAGGAGACATGTAGTACACAAGGACACATACGTGGCACCAATCCGCTTGCGCCGACCACTGCTCCACGATCTGCGCCTAACTGCTGATGACAGGCCAGACAACAGGGACAACCGTCAGGACACGTGGATCCATTCAGCGTGCGTCAGATACCCTCTCGCCTGGAATCACTAACGGTCGCGACAGGGGAGGCAGAACGAATATTCCTTGTTGTCACGGCCCCAGCCCCGATTTGACCCGGTCAGGAGCCGCGGGACAGGAACCCGTGGTATCTATGATGCGACAGCGGAAGATTTTTAACAGGATCTTTTAAAACTCAAAATGCCCAATTATATTATTCCATAATTTAGGATAAACCCCATAATTTACAATAGAGGAATTTAACTAGGAAATTCCCTGATTTATTAAAACATGTTTATTCATTTTAACTGAGCCACCTCTTCAAGCTTGTTAGTGCTCCGTAGCACGTTTCCTTGATTTACAGCAGGTCGCCTGAAACATGTTTTAAAAATATTTTATCAGCGGGGAAATGCTGGCGAGTCATTCAAGTTATACAAAATGACACATTAGTTATTAATTACAGCATAAGAGCGATTACAATGGCTTCTATCTTATTTTTATCTGGCGCCTTGTCACCCGTGTGACGATGGTCATACCACTATTGGGTCCCACCCCAAGTAGTGACGTTTATCACTGTTTATGATTTATTAGCCTAACCCGTAAGAAATTAGTAATGTGCACGATACCCCACTAGCCAGTGATTTAAGATAACCACGAATTAATCCCTGTAATTATAACATTTGAAAATGGAGTATTGTAAAATACAGTTGATAAAAAGAGAATGACTCACATTGCAAGTTTAATTGGACAGAGCTTAGCCTACTGATTAGCCTTTTGACCTAAATTAAATAATATGCACACGAACTGGGTTAGTAACTAATACAACATTTACGATAACTCACGAGATTAAACCCTCACAACGAATGACAAAGCGCGATACTTAAACATCCATCGATTTCACGATGAATGACAAAGCATAACCCTAATGTGGGCAGCACTTAAACATCCATTGGATAGTTTCAATCGATCGGACATTGAATCGTAGTAGCGATCGAGTTATTACCCTGTTTTGCGGCAGTGATTCGTGATTTGTGTGTGTTTCTGTATTATTTGAATGATATCTCAGTGCATGAATCGAATTTTAACGTCGAACCAACGCGTAATTGCAATTGCCAGACTCCCCTATTTATACCTGAAAAACAGCCCCCTCGCGTGGCGCGAGGAGCTGTCGCGTGGCGCGAGGGGTGCTACCCTATCATAGGGTAGCCCCGTGTCCAGGTAGCTTGGGTGAGTTGGTCATGCGTTCAATTTCGTTTTACACGTAAAACTGTCAAGATAATATCAACTAGGGTTTTACCCCCCTGAGTTTTAGGGGCCCTGATCCTGATTCCGATTGTTCTGAAAATTTTAGGGTTTATGCATGATCACTTGGGGGTCTCAATTAGGGTTTCCTATTGAACCAAATATAATAATAAATAATAGTTTTGGTGAGAGTTGTTACATCCTCCCCACCTTAATTAAAATCTCGTCCTCGAGATTTACTGGAACAAGTAGGGATACTTTCTCTTCATCTCTGATTCCAGCTCCCAAGTGTATTCAGATCCTCTTTTAGAATCCCACTTGACTTTGACCAATACTAGTCGTTTATGTTTGAGAAACTTGATCTTTCTGTCTTCTATCTGTAGTGGTTTCTCAACAAATTTTAACTTTTCATTAACTCTACATCTTGAAGAGGTACTACTAGTGATTCGTCAGATAAACACTTCTTGAGGTTGGATACATGAAACACGTCATGTACTCTAGCTAGTTCTTCTGGTAGTTGTAAGCGATAAGCAACTGGTCCTATACGTTGGATCACTGGGAATGGTCCTACGTATCTTGGACTTAGCTTTCCTTTCTTACCGAATCGAACTACTCCTTTCCAAGGAGATACTTTTAATAGTACTTTGTCTCCAACTTGAAACTCGAGTGGCTTGCGCCGATTATCTGCATAACTCTTCTGGCGATCTCGAGCCGTCTTTAGTCTTTCCTTGACTTGAGTGATCTTGTCAGTAGTTTCTTGCACAATCTCTGGTCCTGATAATTGACTTTCTCCTATTTCTGCCCAACAAACTGGAGTTCTGCACTTTCGTCCGTACAGTGCTTCGAACGGGACAACTTCAATACTTGAATGATAACTATTGTTATAGGAGAATTCAATTAAGGGTAAATGATTGTCCCAGTTTCCACCAAAATCTATTACACATGCCCTAAGCATGTCCTCCAGGGTTTGGATCGTCCTTTCACTTTGTCCGTCTGTCTGAGGATGATAGGCAGTGCTTAGATTTAGTCGAGTTCCCATTGCTTCCTGGAAACTTGTCCAGAAATAGGAAGTGAAACGACTATCTCTATCCGATACAATGGAGAGTGGAACTCCATGTAAGGATACTACTTCATCCACATACAGTTTTGCCAATCTTTCCATGCTAAAGGTTTCTTTCATAGGTAGAAAGTGAGCTGATTTGGTTAATCGATCCACAATTACCCAAATTGCATCATTGCCTTTTCTGGTTTTGGGCAACTTAGTAACAAAGTCCATTGTTATGAGTTCTCATTTCCATACAGGCATTTCTAATTGTTGTAGTAGACCTGATGGCTTCTGGTGTTCTGCCTTAACTTGTGAACAAGTAAGACACTTAGAAACATATCTAGCTATGTCCTTTTTCATACCTATCCACCAGAAGTTATTTCTTAAATCTTGGTACATCTTGTTGTTACCAAGATGCATGGTATACCTAGATTTATGGGCTTCCTCCAAAATCTTATTTCTTAATTCTCCTTGTTTAGGTACCCAAATTCGTTTCTTATGGAATCTCCAGATTCTATCACTACCTTGTTCTAAGTCTTTTATTCGTCCTTTCATTCCTTCAGCATCGTCCAAGATTGCTGTTTCTTGAACATTCTTTATTTGTTCCATTAAATCTAACTGTAGATTTAATCTAAGAGCACGAACCCGTCGTTGTTTCTCATGATACTTACGACTTAGGGCATCTGCAACTACATTTGCCTTTCCTTCGTGATATTGAATATCACAGTCGTAGTCACTTAAGATTTCCATCCATCTTCTTTGCCTTATGTTCAATTCTTTTTGCCCAAATATGTACCTTAAACTTTTATGATCTGTATAGATAGTAAACTTACTTCCATACAGATAATGTCTCCAAATTTTAAGGGCAAAAATTATGGCTCCTAATTCTAAGTCGTGAGTCGTATAGTTTTCCTCGTGCTTTTTCAATTGCCTTGATGCATATGCGATTACCTTTTTGCGTTGCATTAGCACACATCCTAATCCTAGCTTTGAAGCATCACAATATACTTCAAAATCTTCTGTTCCTTCTGGTAAAGCTAGAATTTGAGCATTGGTTAACTTTTGCTTTAAAATCCTAAAAGCTTCTTCTTGTTTAGGTCCCCATTCAAACTTAACTGATTTACAGGTTAGCTTAGTTAATGGTACAGCTATTTTGGAAAAATCCTTAATAAACCATCTATAATATCCGGCTAAACCTAGAAAACTTCTAATTTCCATTGCTGATTGCGGAATCTTCCATTTGGTGATTGCTTCTATCTTAGCAGGATCTACGTGAATGCCCTCGTGATTCACCATATGTCCTAAGAATTGCACTTCTTGTAGCCAAAATTCACACTTCGAGAATTTGGCGTAAAGCTTCTCCTTTCTTAACAAAGTTAAGAGTACATGCAGATGCTTACAATGTTCCTCTTGACTTTTGGAATAAATGAGTATATCGTCGATGAAGACAATTACAAATTTATCCAAGTACGGTTTACAGATTCTATTCATCATGTCCATAAATGCTGCAGGAGCATTTGTTAACCCAAAGGGCATGACTGTAAACTCGTAGTGACCATACCTAGTTCTGAAAGCCGTTTTAGGTATGTCTTCTTCTTGTACCTTCAATTGATGATATCCGGAGCGTAAATCTATCTTAGAAAAGTATCTAGCTCCCTGAAGTTGATCGAATAGATCATCAATTCTAGGTAATGGGTATCGATTCTTAATTGTAACTTTATTCATTTCTCTATAATCGATACACATTCGCATCGAACCATCTTTCTTCTTTACAAACAATACTGGCGCTCCCCATGGAGATGAACTAGGTTGTATAAATCATTTGCTCAGTAATTCATCTAATTGCTTTTTCAATTCTAGCATTTCATTGGGTGCTAACCAATAAGGTGTCTTAGCTATTAGTGTAGTTCCAGGAATTAGATGAATTCTAAATTCAACTTCCCTATTAGGTGGTAATCCAGGTAGTTCTTCTAGGAATACATCCGAGTATTCGGATACTACCGGAATTTCCTTAAGTTCCTTACCCTTAGTGCTAATGATTACCGAAATCATAGACACTACTCCTTGCTTTCGTTCATAATTAGCAATTTTCATTACTGAAATGAACTTCATAGGTTTACGCGGTTTATCTCCCGTAACCATAATTACTTCTCCATTGGGTGCACGAATTTCTATGGAATTCTTATCACATAAGATTCGAGCATGATTGGCTAGTAGCCAATCCATTCCTAACACAACATCAAATCCGGCTAAATTCATGGGTAATAGGTTTGCAGAAAATTTATGATCTAAGAGTTCTATCTTTCCTTCTCGCACAACCTTATTTATTTTAACAGAATTCCCATCTGCTGTTTCAACTGTAAAAATCTGCCTAAGGTTGGTTAATGGTAGGTTAAGAGCTTGGCAGAATGAAGTATTTATGAAACTTTGGTTTGCACCAGAGTCAAATAATACTTTTGCATAGACGTTGTGAACTAAGAACGTACCAGCTATCACATCCGGAATTAGTTCGGCTTCCTGAGTCGTCAGTTGGAAGGCTCTTACGTTCTTCTTGGTAGTTCCTTCTGCAGGTTTGGCTTTGTTATCGGCTAGTCTGACTAATTTTGGGCAGTCTGGCCTAAAGTGTCCAGCTTCTCCACAGTTATAGCAGACTCTTGCTTTCTTCTTCCTGCAGTCTTCTTCTTGGTGCCCTAGGATTTTGCAGAAATTGCAATATCCTTTGCATCTTCCAAAATGCTTTCTTTTACAAGCATTGCAAAATGGCATATTGGAAGATTGCCCAGTTCCTTTTCTCTTGAAATTACTACGATTGCCCATACGGAAACCCTGGGTAATCTTTTGGGCTACTTCCTTTTTCCTGGTTTCTTCTCGTGTACGTACCAGTCCGTTGGTTAGGGTGTTAGCTAATTCCACAGCATCATCAATTGTGCGTGGTCTCGCAGCTTTGACAATGTCACGGATTTCGCTAATTAATCCCCAAATATAACGGGAAATAAGTACTGGTTCTGGCGAAGCCAGAGTTGGTACTACTCTCGCATACTCGAAGAATGTCGAAGTATACCCTCGACAGTCTACATCCACCATCCGGTGTTTTAGGAATTTATTTGCCATTTGTTATTTCTCATATTCGGGACAGAATTTTCTTTCCATTAGATTTTTAAAATCTTCCCAATTCATGGCATAGGCCACATTTCTTCCTTTGGCTTGAAGTACTGTATTCCACCATTCTAGAGCCCCTTCTTTGAAAAGATGTGACGCGTACATGACTTTGTCGTCCTCGGCACATTTACTTATTGCAATTACTTCTTTGGTTTTCTCTAACCAACGTAGTGCAGCAGTTGCTCCTTCGTTGCCTGCAAATTCAGCCGGTTTACAGGCAAGAAACTCCTTGTAAGTGCAACCAGGTGTTGCAGCTTTCTTTTTCTTAAGGAGCGGAGTTTGCATCCCATCGTTGTTGTTATTAATATGATTGCCTCCTCCATTTACACTATTACTGAAGTTATCTTCATTAGTACGTTTGCTAGGAATAATCTGTTGAGGTTCGACTGGATTTCGAGCAGCAGCAAGGATTGCTGGAATAGCATTGGCTATTCCCTGAGCAACGATATTTTCGATATCTTGCCTATTTAGAAATTGATCCTCATTGTTGTGCTCGGATTGATTACCCTCGTTAACTTGTTCATTACCAGCGTTTGCCATCTGGTAATAAATTTTATATAAATGATTAGTATAAATTTAATAATAACAACCATTACACATAATCAGATTAACACATATAGCCAAAAGTTTATCGATTCCTTAACTCTCATTTTTATATATTATATTATGCATCCATACACACTGTTATCTTACCACCGTTTTATTTTTAGATTATTACACATACTTATATCTGGATTACTATTATTACTATTATACACATAGCTTCATAACCCCACTTTTCCCTAGTCAGCTAGCATTTTTAAAAGCGATGTTCCCTTTCATCGTATTACCAGGAGATTTGTCCTCCTATATCCCGGGTCCTATTCCCTGCATCCATCAACTCCTCGCCGAAATGGCGGAGTTCAGCTAAATTTTCATTGCTCATTGGTGGGTTTGGTATAGGTTCTGGGTCGAACTGAGGGAAAAAGGTATAAGGATTATTTAGAAGGTTCTGGAACTGCCAGTCGTTGGTCCACCATTCGTCCATTCCTAAGGGTTGAGTGTGAATTAAAGGTTCTGGGATAGCTGGTTCCAGGTTTATTGGAAGTTGGGTTTCAACAGGATAGGTAAAAATATTTTCATTGACAGGTTTAATGGTATCACAGCTTGCCAGTATGAAATCTAGCTCTTCCTGCAATGTCATTTCTTTGATTTGCTTGGAGCTTTCTCCAATCTCTTGCTTAGAACTTTCCCCAATTTCCATCCCTGCTTGCCTCGAATCTTCCTCAATCTCGATTCCTTTTCCTTTATCCATGGGATTTTCTATTTTAGGAATTCTCTTAGTTGCTGGTTTCCTTCTACGTACACGCCTCCAACCCACAAATCTTTTTCTTTTCTTAGGTTTTACTTTCTCCAAAGGTGGAGCTTGAAATTCCATAGGTTCCTCAACATCGGTAAAGTAACCAGTAAAATCTTTGGAAACTTCTATTTTCACAGGATAGAGGTTGAGATTCTCTAGGGCTCCAGATAATTCATTCATGCTGTTTTAGCATATATGAAAAATGCTAAGTTAAAATTTTATAACAAAATTTCACAGATAACCTTCAAGTATTATTGCATACCGGGTGACTATTTTAATACAAAGGACAACTGAAAATTAAAACATACTAGGGTTTATTGTAAACTTATTTATTTACTGGGTAAAATTTCTGACTTGTAGGTGATAAGGGTGCTAAAACTGAGTCAGGGTATTTAAAGATTTGTATTTACTGCTACAGTGGCTAGGATATAGAGATCTGCCCATTTTTCATCTAACTTGTCTTCCCATGGTGGTTTGCTGCCTATTTTCTGGGTTTCTGGTGACTTCTTTATTTTCTCTTGACTTTTTCTAATAATCAAACTTCTTTTATTAGGAGAGAGTGGTTCCTCATATTGTGCCTTTCGAACAAATATTCCTTCCTCAGTATCTACTGAGTATCTTGAGGAATTTGATTGGGATGAGCTTCCCTTTTCTTTTCGTGAATTATCTAATTTACTATAGATATCCGAAATTCTTTGCTTACCCATACTGTAATTAACAAATAGTCAAATAGAAAATCAAATAATCACAAATTGACAATTAGGAGAATTAAGTATTTCTAAATACTTAATAGGCTTTAAATCAGTGGCTCTGATACCACCTTTTCCTGTCACGGCCCCAGCCCCGGTTTGACCCGGTCAGGAGCCGCGGGACAGGAACCCGTGGTATCTATGATGTGACAGCGGAAGATTTTTAACAGGATCTTTTAAAACTCAAAATGCCCAATTATTTTATTTCATAATTTAGGATAAACCCCATAATTTACAATAAAGGAATTTATCTAGGAAATTCCCTGATTTATTAAAACATGTTTATTCATTTTAACTGAGCCACCTCTTCAAGCTTGTTAGTGCTCCGTACCACGTTTCCTTGATTTACAGCAGGTCGCCTGAAACATGTTTTAAAAATATTTTATCAGCGGGGAAATGCTGGCGAGTCATTCAAGTTATACAAAATGACACATTAGTTATTAATTATAGCATAAGAGCGATTACAATGGCTTCTATCTTATTTTTATCTGGCGCCTTGTCACCCGTGTGACGATGGTCATACTACTATTGGGTCCCACCCCAAGTAGTGACGTTTATCACTGTTTATGATTTATTAGCCTAACCCGTGAGAAATTAGTAATGTGCACAATACCCCACTAGCCAGTGATTTAAGATAACCACGACTTAATCCCTGTAATTATAACATTTGAAAATGGAGTATTGTAAAATACAGTTGATAAAAAGAGAATGACTCACATTGCAAGTTTAATTGGACAGAGCTTAGCCTACTGATTAGCCTTTTGACCTAAATTAAATAACATGCACACGAACTGGGTTAGTAACTAATACAACATTTACGATAACTCACGAGATTAAACCCTCACAACGAATGACAAAGCGCGATACTTAAACATCCATCGATTTCACGATGAATGACAAAGCATAACCCTAATGTGGGCAGCACTTAAACATCCATTGGATAGTTTCAATCGACCGGACATTGAATCGTAGTAGCGATCGAGTTATTACCCTGTTTTGCGGTAGTGATTCGTGATTTGTGTGTTTTTATGTATTATTTGAATGATATCTCAGTGCATGAATCGAATTTTAACGTTGAACCAACGCGTAATTGCAATTGCCAGACTCCCCTATTTATACCTGAAAAACAGCCCCCTCGCGAGGGGTGCTACCCTACCATAGGGTAGCCCCGTGTCCAGGTAGCTTGGGTGAGTTGGTCATGCGTTCAATTTCGTTTTACACGTAAAACTGTCAAGATAATATCAACTAGGGTCTTACCCCCCCCCCTTGAGTTTTAGGGGCCCTGATCCTGATTCCGATTGTTCTGAAAATTTTAGGGTTTATGCATGATCACTTGGGGGTCTCAATTAGGGTTTCCTATTGAACCAAATATAATAATAAATAATAGTTTTGGTGAGAGTTGTTACACTTGTTGCCGACCTCAGGCCCAAGACCCATCAGCCCATCTCCTTCACAATTCACCTCGGCAATAAATAGAGAACTTCACCTCCAGGTTTAAGGATCACTCTCTTGCTCTCTCACTTAATACATACACTTTTATCCTCAAAGCAAGTTCTTATTCTCACGTCGGAGGGTGGTTACAAGGGGAACCCCTCTATTCTACTCCCTGTAACGAGCTTCACGGTGTGCTGATTGTTTTGCAGGATCAACGTAGCTATTCGTCGAGTTCGGAAGAAGATTAACTTTATTTGGACGAGACACAAACCACAAAGCTAATCGCCAGATTAACTTGGCGTTTCTTCAAAAGCCTAACTTGGTTGAAAAACACCTTAGATACAATCTATATGTTTTATACCAAGGCCCTTTGTTATTAATAGTTTGACATAAAATCAAGGGCACACAAGAAAAAAAATCCAAGTGGGGCCAACGTTTGCTTAAAAAATAGTATAACGGGTGACATACTAAAAAATGAATATCATTTCTAGAAAAATGGATTTTCAAAACATATCATATACTTTTATTCCTAGAAATTTTAAATGGATCTAATATTGTTACTCTTCAATAAAAATTTTGATGGACTATCCGTTAACGAATGACCGTGGTCATTCGATAATCTGTCGTAAACCGACGCTAAACTGTTATTGGTATTCGGTTGGTAAATGGTCAACAATAATATGTAGGAAAATATGCCCCAGCTCCAACGCTGGCATAATTGTCGATATTCTGTCGGGGATCATGTTTGTCTCACATCCCTCGATAAAATTCGTAGGTAAACCATTGATGAATTTATTAACCATGTTATGCTTTCTGACAGACTATCACCGCCGAAGCTCCGTTTCACCGAGTGATTTTTGATAGATACCCCATTGCTAAAAGTCCTGTGTTTTGTCTGATATATTGATCCTCATGTTGATTTATTTATAGGTTAAGCAATAAATTGAAACTAACCAATTGTAGTGTTTTATCCAAAAATGAACTCACTAGTCGCTATAGTGTCATTTAAACCTGAAAATCTTAATTTTCTTGATATTTTTAAAGAATTTGTCATGTAAAACACATAACCTTGAAAAAAATTGAACTATGATATGTTATATTTAAATCGAAGTATGTATAAAGTTTAATGAATGTTTCTATAGTTGTTGATTATTTTAATGTAATCAAATCAAAAAGGAAAAAAGAAGTAATCGTTACTTAAGAGTACGAAGCAATAAGGCTGGGTGGTGTGGTCTCACGCCCCTAGGGGCTTTATCATGCCACGTAAGCGCTACGTAGGCGACACATAAGCGGGGGGCTTTATCGCTAACTTGCACGGTGTGGAATAACGCCCCTTTTAACTATATTAAAAAAGAAAAAAAAGATAAATAAAAACAAAATTTGATGGCTGATAGAGGTAGACCCCATTGCTTTCTTCCTCTCAAGCTCGCTATTCCTTTGGCGGAGGCCAAGGATGGCGCCCCCATTGGTGGAGGCGGGGTGGTGTAGGGATGCCATGGAACGCTAAAATGGGTGAGGTGACATGGGGGCCGAAACCACGCCATGTGGTAAAACATATAATTTTCTTGATATTAACAACTTTTTATATAATCTATACATATAATAAAGTAAACCAATTTGAGACACATGGCAATCAATGAGACTATCTAGAAATCTATTTTCCCTCCTAAAATATAATCCCTTTAGTTTCATAGTTAATCCTTAATTCAAAATAATAATAATAATCCTGAAATCTGATCTCCCTTCACATATCAATTTAATTTTCTTATTATTTATCCGTTTAAAAAACATATAAAAGCAAATGTTTATAAATTATATATTTTATAGTAAAGATAAGTTTATAATTTCAAAGTAGAAAAATCACTTTAAAAACATAATCAACTTCAAATGGTTAATACCTTATCAACTTCAAACGTAATCTACTACTAATATATTTAGATTATTATAACAAAAATATTAGCACCAGAACAAAAAAAAAAACATATTCATTTATCGAACAACCAATTGATGAAAAACAATAGATTTATGAATATAAAACATGTATTAGTAATTAAAAATTATATTAAAATAAAATACTATATAAATTAAAATTGTAAGATTAAAGTAGAGGGTGTCACGTGACATTATTTGAAATTCTTTATTTTATTTTATTATATAATTTGACGTATTAAATAAAAGAAAAACTTTAAGTAACCCCGTGTATTGTACGTGTTGAATAAATGTAATTTTATATACCAAACTTATACTATAAATAAACTAATATGTGACACGTATCATTCATTGGAGTCATCTATTTTCTATTTTCCTAAAGAAAAATTAAAAACATCTTATCTTAAATTAACAATTTTAAATTCGAAGATAATACTTTGTTAGAAAAATAGAAGGATTCTATTTCAAATTCAAACTAGGATACGATTTAATATTAATTTAATATTTAATTAATATAAGATAACTGTACAAAAGAGGTGGGAAAACAGAAAATTAGATGGTTCCAATAAATGACATGTGTCACACATTGGTTTACTTATCTCTTTAGTTTCATAGTTAATCCTAAATTAAAAAAAAAATCCTGAAATCTTGGTAATAGTTAATCCTAATTTCAAAAAAAAAAAAAAAATCCTCAAATCTTGGTAACAACTTTCCAAATCTTCAAATAATACATTTAATGAAAATATTCGTAAATTATCATTATTCATGTTACATCTTTTTTTTAAACATTGAGTGTCTTTGTAATTTACATCCATTCTATATTTTTATTTATCATTAAATTTAAATGTAATGTAATACGTAAATACAATAATATGTATTACATAATATATTTATTTTTGTATTATTTTTAGCGACAGTTTGATTACATTATTCTCTGATAAATTTTATAATACTAACATACATCATCTTTATATTAACTTATTTATGTCAATTGGTATATAAATGTCACCCTCTTTAGTTTGTATTTACAAGAAATATTTATTAAATTGTTTAAATTGTTCAACCCGTATAACACACGGGGAACTAACCTAGTTTTAATATAAAGAGAAGAAAAAAAGATGATAAATAGAAGGGAACAAACTAAAATGATCAGGAATGTATAAAAAATTAGAGGTTTGCAAAGATAGGGCTAATAACTCATAATCTAGTGATATGGTGTTCATACTTTATAAAAAAAGAGTCTTTTTTTACGCCGCACGTTGCGGCGAAATCAAGCAAATGATAATGTTAAACAAACGTAATTTGAAAATAAAGCATGGTGTTTAGAAAGCCAAACTATTAGAACGGTTTAGTTTATCATTGTACCGTTTTATGATACCAAATAAATACTTTATTTTGAATAAAACTTCGTTTTTAAGAAAACTTATAACGGAATGTAGAGGGAAAAATCAAGCACACAACTACGTACTTAAGTTTTTAGAAAAAAGTTATAAACGTAAATTATAAAAGAAGTATCAAATTATTTGATAAATTAATACATGTTCTAAAAAAAGAAAAGAAAAATTATTAAAAAATGGTAAAAGAAATATATGGTTTTAGAAAAGAAAAAAAATAAAATATGTTATTAAAAGTAAATTTAATAATAAACTATTATAATATATTAAATAAAAATTAATAAAAAGCTATATGTTATTTTAAAAATAAAGGTACTATTCATCATCCTTTGTAAAGTACCGTTTTATGATACCTAACAAATACTTTATTTTGAGTACAACTTCGTTTTTAATAAAACTTATAACGTAATGCAGAGGAAAAAAATTAAGCACACAACTACGTACTTAGGTTTTTGAAAAAAGTTATAAATGTAAATTATTAAAGAAGTATCAAATTATTTGATAAATTAATATATGTTCTTAAAAAAGAAAAAAAAACTATTAAAAAATTGTAAAGAAAATATATGGTTTTATAAAAGAAAAAAATTTAAAATATGTACTTTAAAGTAAATTTAACAATAAACTATTATAATATATTAAATAAAATAATAAAAAGCTATATGTTATTTTAAAAATAAAATTACTATTTATCATCCTTTGTAATATATATATATATACAATAGTGTAGATTTAAATTATTGTACAATCATGTTTCATATATCATACATTACTTTGATGGCAATGGATTGATAAGTTTTAATAATCTTAATTAAGCCTCATAATCAATTGTAATACATCACTTAACGGGTTCGTGGATATCGTATATATTGTGTGATTCAAAGTTACTTGTTGAAATGATAGTCAGCCTAAATTCGATCTTGAACTCACCTAAAAACCGACTTCAAAAATAAAATATTCAAACACATTTCTACTCATTTTGTATTTTCAATAATAAGCCATATACAATACGAGCGGCCAACAACACCAACTTAAACAACCAGAGAATACTAGATGAAACATCTACTTGGGGAGTGATTCCATATGTGAAAATAGAGAATCATGATTTGCTCTGTTCCGAGTCCATGAGAACATATTCGCTACAATATCTTCTACCATTGATGAGATTTGTTGCATCAAGTCATTTCTAGCCTTCCACGTGAACTAGAAAGTCATATACAAGATGGCATAAATCAGCCACTTTTCGTCTTCAGATGTCCTAGAACCGAAAAGGCTTGCTATAATAGCGGCCAATGAGTTTGTAAAATCTATCCTGCACCACCATGATATACATACAATTGCGTATGTAATATACATAAAAACTTACAAAGTTAAGTTTTTTATATGTTTTTTGAACGTTTAAACATATTTCTACACGTTTTTGGGTAATATACATATGTTGAACATGCACTTTTGTTGGTTGTATAAATAAATGAAATTTAGTCAAATATATATATATTTGAATGTGTAGGCAATGTATGTGTGGAACTTGCACTTGTGTAGATTATACAAATAAATGAAATTTATTCATATTTTTTTATTTCAAGATAGATGAATATACATTGTATTTTAACAATTTATTTTTTTAATTTCAAAGATTTTAAAGTCTTTAAATTGAATTATTAGTACTATGCATATATAGAGTCCTAATACTTCATTTTTTCAACTTCAATTTTTTTTTTTTGGTAAACAAGTTTGAGTAATCGGGCATGTATCAGCTAATACCATACCTGTCCTAAAGTCATGATAAATTTTAGGTCTAATCCCATATCTAGATACTTATCTCGAACGTTTCGCATTTCAGGGTTTTCCATCGCGTTCAGACTTTTTGTCATCCCTACTCACTTTAAGGAATTGATTACACCAATGAGTTTTAAGTTTGTTTCTTTAGTAAATTACAAGTATTGTCCTTTATGTTTATACCAAATTGCAAGCGCTGTCCTTTAGCGCAAAAGTTGACAAGTTTTGTACTTAATGTTTCAAAATCTTGCATGTTATGTCCTTTAGGCCAAACCCAGTTAGGCTTTTTGGTTAAATCTGGTCATGTGCCTTGCAAATGAGGGTATTCGCATCATTTCAGCTCCCAAGGACTATTGACTAATAACTTGTATTAAAAGACTATTTCTGTAAAAAATGAAAAAGTAAAATATAGATAAAAAAAAACCTCTGCACACATCTCTCTCTACCACTTGCCACCACCACTCACCGCAACTCATCGTCACCATCTGCCACCCACCACCGGAAACCTACCACCACCTTCAAATTGTTGCCTCCACCATCAGACACAACCAGAATTTAGAGAACAAACACTGTCTCCCACATACCACCACCACCCACTCGCACCATCTGCCGCCGCAATAACCCACCCCACGCCACCACTACCCCCACAACACCTGCTACTTCAACCACCCATCACCACCATTCCCGTCAACCACAACCACCACTGTACCTTTGCCATTAAAAACCCTAGCCGCACCACGACCGTACCACTCCCACACATCAGAACCACCATCACCACCATCCACCCCTGTTCATCATCTTTCTTAGTTAAACCCAAAATTAAACTCAAAAAACCCTAACACAACCATTTCAGAACCTATTCATCAATACACCTATTTCAGAATCAAACACCCAAAATTAAACTCTAAAAACCCTAACTAATCAGAACTTGTTCATCAATACACCTATTTCAAAATCAAAATGGTGGCTATAAACACCAATACAACCATAAATTGAAGTCAAAATCCTCAATTTTATCTTGCACACAGTTCTTTGATCGAGCATATATGCTTTTAAGGAGAAGTTGCCGGAGAAGTTGTGTTCGCCGGTGATGAGAAAGGAGAAGGATTTGTTGACATGAGACAACAGCTGTGGCGGTTTCGTTGTATTGTGTCGGAGTGGCGTTGATGGCCGGTGGTTGGGTGGGTGGTCGGAGCTCGTGTAGATGGTAGGGGGTGTAGTTGGCCGGTGGTTGTGGTATAGATGGGGGCAGAAGTCTGGATAAAGGAAAAGAGAGGGGAGAGATAAAATGATAATTGTAAAAATTGCATATAAGTTATATATATATATAAGTTTTATATATATATATATATATACACACAATACTCCCTACATATAAGTTATTTACACAAAAATAGTCCCTGAAAATGAAATGACAAAAATGCCCTCATGTGCAAGGCACATGACCTAACTTAACCAAAAAATCTAACTGGGTTTGGCCTAAAGGATATAATGTGCAAGATTTTGGAACATTAAGTACAAAACTGGTCAACTTTTGCGCTAAAGGACAGCGCCTGCAATTTGGTGTAAATATAAAGGACAAAACTTGTAATTTACTCGTTTCATTTTAGTACAAAGTTAGTTTGGGTTTCAGATTACGGTTCATTGTTTGATTTGAGGAGACGAATGTGAATTTTATAAAAGTTCTTGATGCAATTTGGCTTTTTATAACTGACAAGAGTCGAGTTATCTGAGTGACACGATCCATGTCTATATATGCTATATTAACTCCTACATAAGAATGTAACAAGAGGTGGTAGTGTAGCAAAAGAACATTTTTTACAAGATAAAAATTCCAAGAATGCTCATTTGTGCATGATTCCTCTTGCATTATTTGAACAAAAAGGCTTTTATGATATTCTCCCTTACTATCTCCACTTTTAGTAATATATTATGTGTGCCATCAATGTTAATTAAGTTATAAGCAAGTGAGATTCTACTCATTAGATGGCATGGACATGCATCTATCATATATCTTCATACATTGTACTAACATATATATATATATATATAGGGTCGGGATTTAGAGAAAACGGTAGAAAGTGTGACAACTGGCACCAATCCGGTAATTTCCGTACACTTTAATCATTATTTAATGACTGCAATTATGTGTTTAATTGTTAACAATGTCTGAACACATACTAAATAAGTGAATTCATGCACGTTGTATACTACAGAATATTGCTTTATGCATAAACGAGAGCGTTGCGTCAAAAATACTAAGTAAACTCACCGGTAAGACACTATGTGTCAACGGAACTGCAGAAAGCAGTCAGACAATAGAATTGAGGCCTAGGTGTAGGTCCGACGACAAAAGTACATTAAAACCCAAGAGTACATATAAGGGTTTAATTTATAGACATTGCGAAAGCAAAAATAAACACTAAAAAGCACCCGAAACGCACTTTAAGTGCAGAATTTTGTATAATTCAGCAATAATTCAGCATTTAAACATACGAATATTATGCAGAAAATATAAATTTTCAGTCAGAATATTTCCCTAAGTGTTGGGAATCAAAAGTGTTACAAAATGATACTTTAAAGTCACTAAAAAGTGTAATTTAGCACTTTAACGAACCGGTGTATAACCGAACAACCGGACTTTACCCGGAGCATAAAAAAAAAATATTGTCTATGACATTGTTTTTATTTTTCTGAGCCAGTTAGGGTCCCCGAATACCCTAACACCCATTATATATTACAACACACTAATAACTAATTTAAATATCTAAACTAACAAACTATACCACTAACTAAATGGTTAGAAGTCAACCATTTTGCAACCCCCCTTGTAACCGATCGATCCCCATGAGGGGGACACACTTCTTACAAGTTAAATTATTTAATTCTTGATGTATAATATCTTGTTGACATTTTATCCAAAAGGTTTTAGTAAATAATAAGTTTATAAGATGACTAGTGGATAAACTTCACATTCACAAACCACACATCAAATTTGCATTTCCTTCTTTTCCCTTTAGCCACTCTCGGCCGATCACACACACCCATATCCTCACATTTTCCCATTTCAATCTTGCAATCCCACTCACTTACAAAGGTGAAGGATCACATACGAGGAGACCCGGTGCTTACGGATTGCCAAGGACCTCACCACAACGCTATTAACCACCCGTTTTTCGTCTAGTTTCTTCCCTAGCCACGGGCTAGTAGTAAGTGACTCGAAACACCCTATTGTTCATATCTAAAGTGGTTAATAAGAAATTTGTCGGATAAAAATTATGAACACTAGAGATCAAAGTTTAAAATCTACTAAAATTGATTAACAAAGTGGTTAATGAGTAAATATTAGTGTAAAACTCATGGAACTTGTTTTGTTATGGTTATTTATTATTGTTGGATGCTAGTAGGGGAACGGATCGTCATCTAACCACGCTAGGTCACGTTCGTGGAACATGAACTAGCACTATGTTTAGTGTAAAAAAAAAATATAAACTAGATGACGAACCCTTTCACTCACAAACATGAACTTGTGTAAAAACAATTTTCCTTATGAAATGGGGTTCTAAACTAGTAGATCTTTAATCTAATGATCTACAAGTGGTATTTTCGAAGAACCAACTGTAAGACGAAACCATGTTTTAAAATTGGATCTTTCATCAACTAGAGGTGTTTTTGTGAACAAACAAGTGTGTGGACACTTGTGTAACAAAAGTCTTAGCAAAGAAATAATTTTCGTAAAAACCGACTAGAAGTTGTGAAACTTCATATTCTTTAAAAATAAAGTTTTTAAGAAATTAAACTTATTTTTAAAGATAACAAGACTTACTAAATGTGCTAGTAAGTTACTACACATTTTTGTAAATATTCAAGTTCATGAAATGGAGAAATTAGTGATTGTTGTTGATGATTATTGTTGATAATTGTTGTTGATGATTGTTGACGATTTAAAAGAAAATAAACACATGTTTTGAAAACATGGGAAACCTTCATTTTTAGGGGAAACTCTGTCAAAAATTTTTTTTATAAATTTTGACACTTAGAAAAAATATAAGTTTTTGAGAAACTTATTCCCTAAAAATGTATTTAAGAGTATTACCAAGGTTTCCCTAATTTTTGGTGATAAGAAATGAGGATTTCTTCAAGAAAAAATGGATATAAGTATGTATATTTTTGAGAGAAAAATATATATTATTTTATCACCAACTTTTGTGCTAAGTGTATATAGTATGTGTTATACGTGCTAGTGTATTAAGACTTAAAAATACACTAAATACTCGTGAGGAGTATAAACATAGAAATACACATACAACATACAAGATACATAATTCGGGTGCAAAGTGCAAAACACGAGATACTTATATTAATTTTAGAGAAAATAATATAAGTAAGATACTTAGTTAAAAATATAAAATATTTTTAACACAACAATACCAATACAAAAGAAAGTGACTGTACTTGTGCGACGCAAGTCTAGTGACTAACGTTAAGAAAACGCGTATAGGTTACGACGTTAATTAAGCAAGTCCGGTGAAGTTTACGACGCAAGGAACGCAAAGTTGTGAGTTCATGCTCCCCCTTTTCTCTTTAACTGTTTTCAGTTTTTATAACTTCGGGGGTGAAATACATGTACAAATGTACAATATTTATAATTGGTATGATATAAATACAAGAAGTACACTTTGTGAGAACGAGAACCAAGTGTGACGAAATATAAGAATACAAGAAGTACACTTGGTGAGAACGAGAACCAAGTGTGACGAAATATAAGAATATGAGAAGCGCACTTGGTGAGAACGAGAACCAAGTAGGAGGCGTTATGAGAAATGATGCGAGAAATAGTGTCACGAATAGGGTACAGAAGCACCATTAATCAACAATATACCTAGACCGCAGAACAAAAGGTTAGATCTAACGGGTGCCGGGCAGCCACACACTCGGTGAGGGCGAGAATCGAGTAGTGCTTTTGTGTCTCAGAATATACCAATTAAATGCCTAAGGTTTGGTGACTTCCTATGTCGTGTCACATGTTAATGGCTTTGCAACCCATTAACAATCCAGATACATACAGGAATACTTTATTTACATAAAATTCATACCATACTAAAACATGAATTATACTTGAGTACGTGGGGTACTCAAGAAAACGGGAATAATACTTGAAGTACGTGGGGTACTCAAGAAAAGCATGAATTATACATGAGTACGTGGTGTACACATGAATACTTGATTTATATATGAAAACTTGATTTATACATGACTTAAACTATGTTTTCATACAAAGTATACAAACGTGAAATACAAAACTGCATGAATTCACACCAACATTATGTTGACGTTTTTCCAAAACTCACATGTATTTCAGGTAACTAGGATGGATGTGCGCGTGGTCTTACTCATGCTCGTGGATGTCGCTTATGTTTATCTTTAAATAAAGTTGTAAACTTTTTAAGACAATGTTTTATGCGACTTAGCGATGTAAACGCTAAATTTATGTTTTCAAATTATGGTATTTGATGTTTTTACGAGCATATAGCATGTTTACCTTTCGTATGCAATGAGAACCTTTCATGATCACACCTCGTACTTCCGCCGCAGAAAGGGGTGTGACAGATTGGTATCAGAGCAGCGATTGTAGGGAACCAGGATTCCTTCTCGAGTCTAGTCTACAATCTCTAGGATCCTTTCACGAAAACAATTTTTCAAAGAGTTTTCATTGCATAAAACGTCCCGCGACATCCACTGCCTGAAACTGTTTACATGAGTCTAGAAAAGACACTACGAGACTTAGAGTGCACTTGAGTAGCACATGTCGTTGACTAGAAATTACTTGCAATTATGTGTGATAATTAGCATGTACTAGAAGTAGAATGTCACAAGTATACGTGACTTTATCTGAAAGCGATGGCCCATCTGAAGGAAGAAAGACGAGGATGAAACGAACTGTGCGGACTGTGCAAGGAGTTATGTAATTATGGATGCATACATAATTATGGAATTCAGTGCACAGAAATCACAGCAAGTCTTGTCACGTATAGATTCCCTCAGTGCAAGCCTACTAAGTACTCTGCTAAAGTAATAATTGTTTGATGTCACTTATGTGGTATATATACCTGTGAATATATATGATACTACTGTCTAGTGTGACGATATCAAACAAATGTCTAACCCAGTTGTGTTATGTTCTGTCAGAACATGGCACCCAGGAAAGCTGTGAATGCTCGCAATGATGATCAACCTCCTCCTCCCCCACTGCCAAGAACGGCTGAAGAGCTGAACGCTCTACTGGAAGAAAGGATCTCCGCTGCTATCGCCCAATACGAGGCGAACCGTACTCAAGACAGTGGTGGCCCAAGCAACGCTAGACGTAATGGGAACGGAGATTCATCTGGAGGCAATGCAGCTCAAGGTAACCTTAGACGTTTTGCTAAGCATGAAGAAATTTATGAACGGTCCTTGTTTCATTAATTCTTCGATTGCTCACATGTGAATTGGTTGAATCAATTCCAGGCTGCACTTTCAAGCAGTTCCTCGACTGCAAGCCGATGAACTATGACGGCACAGGAGGTGCAGTAGCATTTGTGCGCTGGACGGAGAAGACTGAAGCTACTATCCGTATGAGCAAGTGTACCGCGGATCAACAAGTCACTTTTGCTACTGGGTTGTTTGTCGATGAAGCTCTGACTTGGTGGAACCTGCAAGCCCAAACTTTGGGTGATGATGCCGCTTATGGCCTAACTTGGGAGGAACTGAAGGAAAGAATGAGAGAGAAGTATTGCTCTCGTGCGGAACTCCAAAGGCTGGAAACGGAGTTCTGGCACTTGACTATGGAAGGTGCTGACATCAATGGTTACACTCGAAGGTTCCACGATCTGTCAAGAGTGCTACCCTACATGGTGACTCCGGAATTTAAGCATGTTGAACGCTACATTTGGGGACTGGCCCCAGAGTTTCGTGGCATGGTGACGTCGGCCAAACCACAAACAATCACCGAGGCTGTAACTCTGGCTGTCAGCCTAACTGAAGATTGTGTTCGTATGAAGAAGTTATCATTGAACCCAACAGAGAAGACCGAGACGCATGCTGAGTCGTCCGGCGACAAGAAAAGAAAACATGCAAACCTGAACCAAGTAACTCGTAACAATAAGGGTTTCAACAACAAGAAGCGTGACGCTAACCCGTCTCAGGAGGCGAAAACCCATGAAACCAAAGCATACCAAGGTTCCATGCCTAGATGCCAAAAATGTAAGTATCACCATGATGGAGCTTGTCGCATTCCAAGGTGCGACAAATGTGGTAAATTAGGTCATCAAACAGAAGACTGTTGGGGAAAAGGAAAGAACCGAAATGGAAACGGTGCTGGTAACAAGAATGGTAACGGGAAAGGGCAGAACCAAGGATGCTTCAAGTGTGGAAGCAATGATCATTTCATGAAGGACTGCCCAGAGGGAAATAATGCTCAGGCTAGAGCATTTGTGATTGGAGCAAAGAACGCACGCGAGGACCCTAACGTGGTCACCGGTACGTTTCTCATTAACAATCACTTTGCATCCATATTATTTGACACTGGCGCCGATTATAGCTTCATGTCTGTGGAATTTAAACGCATACTCGGAATAGAATCTAGTAGATTAGAAATTCCTTATTCCATAGAACTAGCCAATGGTAAACTTGTTGAATCGGGCGAAGTTGTTAGAGGCTGCACACTAGAACTTGGTGAACGAAGATTTAGCATCGACCTCCTACCTATTCAATTGGGTAGCTTCGATGTAGTAGTCGGGATGGACTGGTTGTCCAAGAACAAAGCTGAAGTTATTTGTCATGAGAAAATCATTCGCATCCCTTTAGCGAGTGGTGAAACTCTCATCGTGCATGGAGAAAAACGAGACGCGCCTCTTCGAATCATCAGTTGTATGAAGGCACAGAAGTGCTTGAGGAAAGGATGTGTCGCTTTCCTAGCACACGTTATAGACAAGAAGGCTGTGGAGCCAAAACTCGAAGACATTCCTGTGGTGAAGGAATTTCCTGATGTGTTTCCTGAGGATCTGCCAGGACTACCTCCGCAACGACAAGTCGAATTCCGTATAGACTTGGTTCCAGGAGCTGCTCCTGTAGCCAAGGCACCCTATCGACTTGCGCCATCCGAAATGCAAAAATTATCTACACAACTTCAGGAGTTGTTGGATAAAGGATTCATAAGGCCAAGCTTCTCGCCCTGGGGAGCTCCAGTATTATTCGTAAAGAAGAAGGATGGAACACTGCAGATGTGTATCGATTACAGGGAACTGAACAAGCTCACTATCAAGAATCGGTACCCGCTACCGAGGATTGATGACTTATTTGATCAACTGCAAGGATCAAGCTACTATTCCAAGATCGACCTTCGGTCTGGATACCACCAGCTGAGAATCCAAGAGGAAAGCGTACCAAAGACTGCATTCAGAACGCGATATGGGCACTACGAATTTCTTGTGATGCCGTTTGGGCTGACGAATGCACCAGCGGTCTTTATGGATCTGATGAACCGCGTATGCAAACCATATCTCGATAAATTCGTGATTGTATTTATCGACGATATCCTGATTTACTCGCGAACGAAAGAAGAGCACGAGCAACACCTCAGGACTATCTTGGAACTACTGAAGAAAGAGAAGCTTTATGCAAAGTTCTCGAAATGCGAATTCTGGATTCGCGAAGTACAATTTCTTGGTCACGTTGTGAATGAGAAGGGCATTCATGTAGACCCGTCCAAGATAGAAGCAATAAAGAATTGGGAAGCTCCCAAGACCCCAACTGAAGTTCGACAATTTTTGGGCTTAGCGGGCTACTATCGGCGATTCTTTGAGAATTTCTCAAAGATAGCTCAACCGCTAACAACCCTTACACAGAAAGACAAGAAATACGACTGGGGTCACAAACAAGAAGAAGCCTTCCAGTTACTTAAGAACAAGCTCTGCGATGCACCGATACTATCATTACCCGAAGGCACTGAAGACTTCGTGGTATACTGCGACGCCTCACGACAAGGCTTGGGTTGCGTGCTCATGCAACGCCAAAAAGTCATCGCTTACGCTTCAAGACAACTGAAGGTACATGAAAGAAACTATACCACTCACGACCTGGAGCTGGGCGCAGTGGTATTCGCCCTGAAGATCTGGCGACATTATTTATATGGTACTCGATGTACAATTTTCACAGATCACAAAAGCTTGCAACACATATTTGATCAGAATGAATTGAATATGCGCCAGCGACGTTGGGTCGAGCTGCTGAACGATTATGACTGTGAGATTAAGTACCATCCTGGAAAGGCGAACGTTGTAGCGGACGCGTTGAGCCTTAAAGAAAGGGTTAAGACCCTAAGGGTTCGAGCATTGGAAATGACGATTCGAACGAACCTCACTGCACGCATTCGTGATGCACAACAAGAAGCTCTTAAAGGAGAGAACCGTAAAGCTGAATACCTACGGGGTATGCTGAAATACATGGTGCCAAACGAAGAGGGAGCCTTATACTTCAAGAAGCGTATTTGGGTTCCACTCTATGGTGGCATACGAGAAGTCATCCTTATTGAAGCCCACAAATCGAGATATTCGATCCATCCAGGATCGGAAAAAATGTATCAAGACTTGAAAGAATACTATTGGTGGCCGAGACTCAAAAGCGACGTTGCTGTTTATGTTGGAAAATGCCTAACCTGTGCCAAGGTTAAGGTAGAATATCAGAAACCGTCCGGCCTACTACAACAACCAGAGATTCCCGTGTGGAAGTGGGAACAAATCTCGATGGACTTCATAACGAAATTACCCAGGACCCCGAGAGGGCACGATATGATATGGGTAATAGTTGATCGATTAACGAAGTCTGCGCACTTCCTACCGATCCGAGAAAAAGACAGCATTGGAAAGCTTGCTGAAATATACTTAAGAGAAATTGTGGCACGACATGGAGTGCCAATCTCAATCATTTCAGACAGAGATGGACGCTTTGTCTCAGGAATCTGGCAATCATTTCAGGAAGCCTTTGGATCTCAGTTAGATCTAAGCACGGCATTCCATCCACAAACAGACGGCCAGAGCGAACGGACTATACAAACGTTAGAATATATGCTTCGCGCATGTGTCATGGATCTAGGCGGCAGCTGGGATACTCATCTACCTTTAGTTGAGTTTTCCTACAATAACAGTTATCATACGAGCATAAAAGCCGCGCCGTTCGAAGCCATGTATGGCCGCAAGTGCCGATCGCCCTTATGTTGGGCAGATGCCGGAGATAAACGTATGGTTGGTCCTGAACTTGTACAAGAGACAACCGACAAGATTGCGCAGATCCGAGAGCGCATTAAGACGGCTCAAGATCGACAAAAGAGCTACGCTGATCCGAAAAGAAAATCAGTAGAATTCAAGGTGGGAGACAAAGTGTTGTTAAAAGTCTCACCATGGAAGGGCGTAGTCAGATTTGGAAAGCGTGGAAAGCTGAATCCACGATACATCGGACCATTCAGAATATTGAAAAAAATTGGTACCGTGGCATACAAGTTGGAGTTACCGGAAGAACTTAATGGAGTACATGATACGTTTCATGTATCCAACCTGAAGAAGAGTCCAACACAAGAAAACGTGATCATCCCGGTGGATGAAGTGCATATTGATGAAGCCCTCCGATTTACAGAACAACCCGTTGAGGTTACCGACTGGAAAGTCAACAAGACCAGGTCTAAGCACGGACCCGAGTACACATGGGAACGTGAAGACCAGTTCAAAGAAAAGTATCCCCACCTATTCAAGAAGACTCCTGCGAGAGTTAGTTCAGCCTGAATTTCGGGACGAAATTCTTTTAACGGGGGGAGACTGTGACAACTGGCACCAAACCGGTAATTTCCGTACACTTTAATCATTATTTAATGACTGAAATTATGTGTTTAAGTGTTAACAATGTCTGAACACATACTAAATAAGTGAATTCATGCACGTTGTATACTACAGAATATTGCTTTATGCATAAACGAGAGCGTTGCGTCAAAAATACTAAGTAAACACACCGGTAAGACACTATGTGTCAACGGAACTGCAGAAAGCAGTCAGACAATAGAATTGAGGCCTAGGTGTAGGTCCGACGACAAAAGTACATTAAAACCCAAGAGTACATATAAGGGTTTAATTTATAGACATTGCGAAAGCAAAAATAAGCACTAAAAAGCACCCGAAACGCACTTTAAGTGTAGAATTTTGTATAATTCAGCAATAATTCAGCATTTAAACATACGAATATTATGCAGAAAATCTAAATTTTCAGTCAGAATATTTCCCTAAGTGTTGGGAATCAAAAGTGTTACAAAATGATACTTTAAAGTCACTAAAAAGTGTAATTTAGCACTTTAACGAACCGGTGTATAACCGAACAACCGGACTTTACCCGGAGCACAAAAAAAAAATTATTGTCTATGACATTGTTTTTATTTTTCTGAGCCAGTTAGGGTCCCCGAATACCCTAACACCCATTATATATTACAACACACTAATAACTAATTTAAATATCTAAACTAACAAACTATACCACTAACTAAATGGTTAGAAGTCAACCATTTTGCAACCCCCCTTGTAACCGATCGATCCCCATGAGGGGGACACACTTCTTACAAGTTAAATTATTTAATTCTTGATGTATAATATCTTGTTGACATTTTATCCAAAAGGTTTTAGTAAATAATAAGTTTATAAGATGACTAGCGGATAAACTTCACATTCACAAACCACACATCAAATTTGCATTTCCTTCTTTTCCCCTTAGCCACTCTCGGCCGATCACACACACCCATATCCTCACATTTTCCCATTTCAATCTTGCAATCCCACTCACTTACGAGGAGACCCGGTGCTTACGGATTGCCAAGGACCTCACCACAACGCTATTAACCACCCGTTTTTCGTCTAGTTTCTTCCCTAGCCACGGGCTAGTAATAAGTGACTCGAAACACCCTATTGTTCATATCTAAAGTGGTTAATAAGAAATTTGTCGGATAAAAATTATGAACACTAGAGATCAAAGTTAAAAGTCTACTAAAAATGATGAACAAAGTGGTTAATGAGTAAATATTAGTGTAAAACTCATGGAACTTGTTTTGTTATGGTTATTTATTATTGTTGGATCGTCATCTAACCACGCTAGGTCACGTTCGTGGAACATGAACTAGCACTATGTTTAGTGTAAAAAAAAAATATAAACTAGTTGACGAACCCTTTCACTCACAAACATGAACTTGTGTAAAAACAATTTTCCTTATGAAATGGGGTTCTAAACTAGTAGATCTAAAGATCTACAAGTGGTATTTTCGAAGAACCAACTGTAAGACGAAACCATGTTTTAAAATTGGATCTTTCATGAACTAGAGGTGTTTTTGTGAACAAACAAGTGTGTGGACACTTGTGTAACAAAAGTCTTAGCAAAGAAATAATTTTCGTAAAAACCGACTAGAAGTTGTGAAACTTCATATTCTTTAAAAATAAAGTTTTTAAGAAATTAAACTTATTTTTAAAGATAACAAGACTTACTAAATGTGCTAGTAAGTTACTACACATTTTTGTAAATATTCAAGTTCATGAAATGGAGAAATTAGTGATTGTTGTTGATGATTATTGTTGATAATTGTTGTTGATGATTGTTGACGATTTAAAAGAAAATAAACACATGTTTTGAAAACATGGGAAACCTTCATTTTTAGGGGAAACTCTGTCAAAAATTTTTTTTATAAATTTTGACACTTAGAAAAAATATAAGTTTTTGAGAAACTTATTCCCTAAAAATGTATTTAAGAGTATTACCAAGGTTTCCCTAATTTTTGGTGATAAGAAATGAGGATTTCTTCAAGAAAAAATGGATATAAGTATGTATATTTTTGAGAGAAAAATATATATTATTTTATCACCAACTTTTGTGCTAAGTGTATATAGTATGTGTTATACGTGCTAGTGTATTAAGACTTAAAAATACACTAAATACTCGTGAGGAGTATAAACATAGAAATACACATACAACATACAAGATACATAATTCGGGTGCAAAGTGCAAAACACGAGATACTTATATTAATTTTAGAGAAAATAATATAAGTAAGATACTTAGTTAAAAATATAAAATATTTTTAACACAACAATACCAATACAAAAGAAAGTGACTGTACTTGTGCGACGCAAGTCTAGTGATTAACGTTAAGAAAACGCGTATAGGTTACGACGTTAATTAAGCAAGTCCGGTGAAGTTTACGACGCAAGGAACGCAAAGTTGTGAGTTCATGCTCCCCCTTTTCTCTTTAACTGTTTTCAGTTTTTATAACTTCGGGGGTGAAATACATGTACAAATGTACAATATTTATAATTGGTATGATATAAATACAAGAAGTACACTTTGTGAGAACGAGAACCAAGTGTGACGAAATATAAAAATACAAGAAGTACACTTGGTGAGAACGAGAACCAAGTGTGACGAAATATAAGAATACAAGAAGTACACTTGGTGAGAACGAGAACCAAGTGTGACGAAATATAAGAATATGAGAAGCGCACTTGGTGAGAACGAGAACCAAGTAGGAGGCGTTATGAGAAATGATGCGAGAAATAGTGTCACGAATAGGGTACAGAAGCACCATTAATCAACAATATACCTAGACCGCAGAACAAAAGGTTAGATCTAACGGGTGCCGGGCAGCCACACACTCGGTGAGGGCGAGAATCGAGTAGTGCTTTTGTGTCTCAGAATATACCAATTAAATGCCTAAGGTTTGGTGACTTCCTATGTCGTGTCACATGTTAATGGCTTTGCAACCCATTAACAATCCTGATACATACAGGAATACTTTATTTACATAAAATTCATACCATACTAAAACATGAATGATACTTGAGTACGTGGGGTACTCAGGAAAACGGGAATAATACTTGAAGTACGTGGGGTACTCAAGAAAAGCATGAATTATACATGAGTACGTGGTGTACACATGAATACTTGATTTATATATGAAAACTTGATTTATACATGACTTAAACTATGTTTTCATACAAAGTATACAAACGTGAAATACAAAACTGCATGAATTCACACCAACATTATGTTGACGTTTTTCCAAAACTCACATGTATTTCAGGTAACTAGGATGGATGTGCGCGTGGTCTTACTCATGCTCGTGGATGTCGCTTATGTTTATCTTTAAATAAAGTTGTAAACTTTTTAAGACAATGTTTTATGCGACTTAGCGATGTAAACGCTAAATTTATGTTTTCAAATTATGGTATTTGATGTTTTTACGAGCATATAGCATGTTTACCTTTCGTATGCAATGAGAACCTTTCATGATCACACCTCGTGCTTCCGCCGCAGAAAGGGGTGTGACAGAAAGTGTGAGAACGCTTAACGATCGTCCGATCAAAACAATCTATGGACTAGATTGGCGCGGTGGCGTTTTCGTAAATAACATCAATTTTATTACGTGGACGCGCTTCATTAAGGGTAAAAGGGTATTTTGACTACTCCACACAAAACGTCATCTCAAGAAATAAAACGCCAAAAACAAAAATCACAGACCATTCTTAGTAAAACGCCATTAAATATAAAACGCCAAACTTAATTATAGTAAAATCCCGCTTAAAAAAACCGCCAAAAAATCCTATATATACAACATCTCAGACCTTCAATTAAAAACACACACAAAAACCCAAACGCCATATTTTATATAACCCATTCTCCTCAGAAACGCCAAAAAAACCAAACATCAAATATCTTCCTACCCCAAAAACGTTTTTTTTGAAATTCAGTTTGCCTGTCGGTAGATATTTCACTCAATGAAATAGACAAAATCCTTATGTGAGGATATTGTCCATTTCATTGAGTAAAATATTATTGACTTATCCTAAACTTCCATCTAAATTTATAACGCCAAAACATACAAAAAAATTATTGAGGTTTGTTGTCAATAGTTGTATGGGGTGGACAACATTGTCAGTTATCTTTCTTAACCGATGATTAACAATGTTGTCCATCTCGTACAGCAAAACATTGTTGATTTTAGCATGATCAAAATTTGAGGTTTAAGGTGAACTTATTTCGTGGCGTTCTTTTTATCGGTAAAAAGCCAAAAAAGTTAAAAAAATCAAACATCTTTGATTGTAAAAACTCAAGATTGTTGGCTGAAAGGGTCTAAACTCAATAAGATTTTGCTGCATGAGATGGATAAATCTTCAAGAAAAAGATGCTGATGTCAGACTGTGTGCTTCCAAACAGCGACACATAAAGCTACTTGAAAAACAAAAAAAACAAAATGAATCATACGAAAGTCGAACCAGCCAGTTAACATGATTCAAAAAAGAAGAAATAGACTGGTGACAGTGAAGATTTGGAAGATCAATTGTTTATGTATTCTTTTTTTTTTATTTTCCTTTTCAGTTGATTGTTATATATTAAAAACGCCATATATAATAAAAACGCCAAAACAACCAAAATGCTTGTTTAAACGATATCATCCCGTTAAACGCCACCAAAAACTCCCAAACTATAATAAAATTACTTTGAAAAATTATTATAAAAAACACAAAAAAAAAATATAATAAAAAAAAGCAAACTTGAAAATGTAACTAGAAACAGTAAATATAAAATCGGTAAATACTAAAGAATCTAAAACGCCAAACTTGAAAGATGGGACGCGTTACAGACTTCAGAGATAAAGCTTATCAAAAACATTAATTACAAAACAGTAACTGAAAAGACGAATACTTTATTATAATAATGCACCGCCTAATTTAGGCGCCAAAAAGACATCCTATAAAATGATACGTCTCAGCAACTTCTATTTGATCAAACAAAAAAAAAAAAACAAACGCCAAAACTACTAAATAACACCCACTGTAAAACGCCAACAAATAAACTGAATGAATTGTGATCAGAGGGGAGTAACTCAGAAAGATTTTGCTGCATGAGATGGAAAAAATTTCAAGAAAAAGATACTGATGCCAGTCATATGGCATTTTGTATTTTTTGTTCTTGAAGAAGGATTGGATGAGGAGAAGAGATCAATGACACTGAAGAGTGGGTTCACTATAAAGATGAAGATCCAGATAAAGAAAAAGCGAAAAACTCACTCACACGCCATAGATCTATGTCCCAAAAAATCTACAAAAAAAGCCAGTTCAACAGACGAGCAGGCAAAAAAAAAAAAAAAAAATCAAACCGATGGGTTTGTTAAGTTTTACATAAAACGTCATATATTTGGTGACAGTTCTTGTACTATTAAAAAAGAGAGAGACTGATGACAATGAAGATTGGGAAAAGAGATCCGATTAGGGTTTTTAATTTATTTCTTTCCCTTGTATTTTTTTTTTCCTGTGGTTGAAATATAATTTAACAATAGTAAAACGCCAAGATACCACAAACGCCAAAATGTTTATAAAAAATAATAGAACAATAGGCCATCTTGTTTAAAACCCCTTGAAAACGTCATTCAAAAAGATTTCTTGCCCCATGGGTTCCAATGTCATACGATGTGAATAAACGCCATAAAAGCCATAAACGCCAAAATGTTGATACAATGAAACTATTAAAACGCCATTAATTATTGAATTTGATTAACGCCAAAAATCTTAAAAACCAAAAATTAAAACAACATTGGGAAAAAGCGGAACTGGAAAAGCAGAAGATGAAAGGACAAAAAAACCCCTCCGCCCTTTTCTAAGCGGCGTGACACGTGTTAGGCCAGGAAGCGTTCTCACCGTTCTCACACTTTCGAGCGTTTTCTCCCGATCCCGTTTCTATATATATGTATATATATATATAGGGAGGAGATCATGCGAGAACCACCCTTATTGCGAGAACCGCGAGAACCAATGTGAACACAACCTAAAATAGTTAAAAAAACCTAACCCCCCCCCCCCCCCAAGCTAAATGCTAAAAACTAAAACCCCAAAAAAACCTAACCCCCCCCCCCCCCAAAAAAAAAAACCTAAACCCCCCCCCCCCCCCCAGGCTAAAATGCTAAAAACTAAACCCCCAAAAAACCTAAAAAAATCTAAAAAAAAAATTTTTAAAATTTTTTATGCTCAAATCGGTACTTTTAGTGGCAAAAAAAAAAAAAAATTATTTTTTTTTTTGCATCGAAAAGTAGCGATTTTTATATAAAAATATTAAAAAAAAAAATTGTGTGTTTTTTAGCTCTTTTTAGGCATTTTTTTGTTGTGTTCACATTGGTTCTCGCGGTTCTCGCAATAAGAGGTGGTTCTCGCATGATCTTCTCCCTATATATATATATATATATATATATACACACACAAAACCTTTAGTGTGTGGGTACATATATTTATACAAATTAAAATTACTTATAGTTAGTTATTTGATTATAATAGGCTTTATGTCCTCCCTTCCATATTGAGAATAAGTTCCTTATGTATGGAACAAAATGTGCCAATTCAAAATTATTTTATTCTTTGCCTACGATTACTTTTGTGGCAATAATTCAAATCCCCACTTAAAGATTCAGTCTCACATCCAGGGGCGGACCTACCTCTTTGGTAGGGGTAACCTCCGCTACCCCTTGGTCGGAAAAAAATTGGAAAAATTAGTATAAATTTTGGAAAAATTTGACGTTTTTTCGATTTCGTTAAGGCTTATTTATAACACGTTACCCCTTGGTCGGAATCCTAGATCCGCCACTGCTCCCATCACTTTATCTATTTAAATTATATATGATACAGTTGTAATTTTACACTTGCACACACATACCTGATACCTTATTAGCGGAGTTACTAATTCAAGATAGTTAATAAATACTACTTTGAATGTTAGATAATTATAAGATTATTAATTCAAGATATTTAATCACTAGTACGGTACTTGGAATGCCAGATTATAAGTCGTCGATGACACATACATACGTGCTAACACCATCACGAAAACATACATAGTGGTCCTAAAATATTTTTTGACAATGAAAGTATATACAACTATACTTGTATATGAAGTAGGACCCACAAGATTTCATGTGTAAGTGATTTTTTTTTGCATTGGATTTCCTCATAGTTTCATGAAAACTAAAAATTGTTGATCTTTATCTTTATCAGATGAGAAGAAAGAGCGTGGTGTTTTCAAAATCCCAAAAATAAGTGCGACGTCATTATTCAATATAAATAACGTGTTTTAGAACTTATACTTTTAAACCTAAAACCGAATATCTATAAAATATTTGTTCACTCTTCATGATCATTACATTTATATATTTGTTCTTATAACAATTTATTTTCCCAATATAGTTGTCATAACTCATAACTCATGAGTACATGAATAAATAAAAAAAAAAGTAAAATTTCACCCACCCTTGTGAAATAATTCTGAAAATCAGAATATAGTGATATGGAGGACCATAAAATGGTCACTAAAAGGTTCCCACTTATTGGTCAATATTTTGGTGACATGTAAAGCTTAAATAAATAAGTTGATTCCACGCGGGAAACTTAGATGCTTTGTTGTCAACATAGGATTGGATAACAAGGAATCCTAGTCATCAACCTTTGGACAAGAGAATATTCCAACACATTAACGAGTTCGGAAAGAATAATGGAGTCATTGGCCCCACAATAATAATTCAAGAATCTATATGCTATGCGGCAAATAGCCGCTGTTTTTTTAGTTTGGAATATTCCTTATATTTCTTTTTCATTATTTAGGGGTGGTTAAACACCTTAGAGTGGCAAACTAAAAAAACGACCAATTAGAGCGCGCCATGTCAATCAGTCAAAAGTGTTTAAACTTTGCTGGAAAGTGTTGGCAATGGTTTAAACACTTGCAGAAGTGGTAAACTTTTTTTTTTCTGTTTTTTTTTTTAATTCTAGATCAAATGGAAAAAACATCAAACTTTTATAAATAAAAATAAAGCATTAAATTTTAAATAAAATCTAACTTAAAAAAAACTAAAAATCACAAGGCCATCCATATTTTTTTTGCGATCTCACGTTTTCTAGCGAGTGTGATTTACACGTTTATCTTGAGCCCTCGACTTCGAACCGGACCCTACCATTTTTTTCTTGCCTTCACCTTTGTTCGAGCCTTCCATTTTTTTGAAAAGATTTGAAAAAAAGAGAGTGAAATGTAGTAAAAATGGATGAGATTGTTGTTTGGTGAAAATGGATTTGAAATTGTTTAATTTATAAAGGTAAAAAAGAATTTATTTTTTTTAATACCCAACGGCATTATAGCCGTTTGAAACTTTGGTCCCCGCGTCGGCATGCACTCCCCGATCCACACAAGTCACGGCATCGGCAAAGAGTTGGCGGCGGTGTTTGCCGCGCGGCAACCCGCTTTGCCACACCCTTTGCCGACTCCACTCCTAACACCCTTATATCTTGTGTTGTGTGTATATATTAAAAAGTGATTCATGCACACATGACACAACTTGTATTTTCTCAAAAGATGTAAAAATATAATGATATTTTATTAAGTTTACATTTGGGTCAATTAAAATTTCATTGTTGAAAAGATTAAACTAGCTTGAGTAGTGAGAAAAACAATAGAAATTTAATAAACTGTCTTTTTTTACATATGTATTTGCAAACCGATATTATAAAACATAGGGCGTTTAAGTGTTAGGGTGAGTATTGCGGTTGTCTAAGAAAAGGGAAAAAGAAACGAAATTGTTGGTGTTGACTTTCTGTTTGACCGACAGGTGTGGCCAACGATGGTTTGATCCATGGTTGTAAAACAAGGTTTCCGAGGCCGAATATTGTCCAAGTAATCGCTACAAAGTAGGCTGGAATCGATCAAATGTGATCAACCTCGGCCAAAATCGGATCTAGTAGGTCAACTCGGGCCGAATTTGACTTTTAAAAAATTAAACATAATTCCTCTGCCTATCATATTAAAGAATAAATATCATTTTTAAAGGAATGAATATGATTTTTTGAAGACTTTACTATTTGAACATGTATTTTTTATTTATATTGATATTCACGTATTTTGTTATAAACTAGGTTTATTATGGTCGCTGCGTTGTGGCGTACTTCTTTTGTTATTTAGTCTGTGTTTATATGTATTTTGAAATCACTGTGAGCGCCTTGCGCACGGAACCACTGACAAAAATTAAAAAAATGTAGAAAAAACACTAAAAGAGAACCTGAAGAAAATCAACCAAAAAAGTTATATGGTAATGATGTTCGTATGAAACTCATGGTCAGATATGAGCCAATGGTATTGGGTATCGGTACCGAATTTCCCGAACCGAAATATATTAAGTAACAATTCGGTACCGACTTTTGGCGTTCATGGTACCGGTTCGCCACCGGTTTTACCTTCATAAACCGGTACCGTAACCAGCATTTTCGGTACAAGTACCGATTCGGATTTGGTATCGGTTGGCACCGTGCTCATCCCTACCCCTAAAACTAAAATAAATAAATCATTAAAAGTTAAAGAAAACCAACAAAAAGTTGTGCGATAGCGTTATTGTTCGTACAATCGTACGGTACTCGTGATTAACGATAAAACAACGATACCATGTAGCATTAAAACACTATTCATTAACTTTGTTTTTTAATATATAGGTAATATAATTAATAGATATAAAAAAATGTAAAGAGTGGGACTTGAACCCATCCCCTTTGCAAACTAAAACACCACACAAACCACTTTACCAAACATACAAATATGTCATATTAAATAAACCAAAAGTATATAAACAATAACATCATCAAAGGATAACACTCACTATTCACTACTATTCATTAGCTTTGTCTATTAATATATATACATCAAAGGATGACACTCACTATTCACTACTATTCATTAGGGGGGACGGGGTGGTCCGTTATACCACCCCAAAACGCGTTGAACCATCACGAAACACCGTCGCCGGTTACTTTATAACGCGTTGTGAACTTAACGAGTTGTGTGTATAACGCGTTGAAATTGTTGAATTTTGGAACGATGATGGGACCAGATGGCAGGGCTGCAGCAGGAGGTAGAAGAAGGCTGCATGTGGGCATCTCTTCAAATGACACGTGTTCAACTTTTGAATTAAAGGCTGCATGGGGCATCTCTTCAAATGACACTTGTACACGAAACATGTATATATTCACACACATGTATATAAATATTGGGTGATAGAATTCCATCACTAGTGATACCACCCCGCCTACATTTCTATCACTAGTGATAGAAATTTGGTTGATGACATGGCATGATATGATTGGACAATGGGAGTGATAGTTTCTATCACTAGTGAACCACCCCGTCCCCCCTTAGCTTTGTCTATTAATATATATTAATAATTAATAATATATAGGATAATGATTTTTCCAAGATTTTGAGACCTTTAATGCTTTGTGGCAGCATCATCCTCTACCATCTTCATATGAAAAACACCATTACTACTCACCACCTACACTTTTGATATTTTCTGCAAATCAAAATCACCATCATCAACTTCGTATCTGAAGATCAAAAAACCAGAAATCAAAAACACAACATTGTTTGGTACTTTATTTCTTAAAAAAAGTACATAAATATAAAACCCACACAATTGTCACTTTCTCTCTCTCTCTCTACAAATCAACACTTGTTCTTCGTAGTAGCTTTCTAAGTAGTCTACGGCGGTTGTTTTGGGTTCACCGGTAATGTCTTCATCATTACCGCTATTCTCTTCCGCAAAGATAGTACCTAATGCATAGCAAGTTGTATTTTAGGAAGCAATCAACAATTGAAATAAAGCCTGTGGTTCGTAAAAAATCAGCAAATGAAGCTAGTACATAAAGAAATCCCCCGATGCCGGCTGCAACCACCATAAATCACCACCGCAACATCATTAGACGTCATGCACACCACCGCCGTTACTCTTCATCGCCGAAACCAGGAGGAGTACATCGCCGACTCCTCTTCCGGCTTCCTTTCACTCTACTCTACTCTCATTTTACTTCTCTGTCTGTCTCTTCTTTGGTATCTCCTTCTGTCCATTTATTTTAACTACAATAGCTGGCATCCTATCTCTGTTTCAACCACAACAGCTTGCACCCGAGGAAAGGAAATTCCTAAAGTGCCCCCTTAACACTGTAGATAACAATCGACGTGAATTGTTATATATAATAATATTAGTAAATTTATGATATTTGATTTATATATAATTTCCCAAAAACTAATTTCTTTATAATTTAACATGTCCGAGTACTCTCCGCCTAGGTCGAGTAGTCTCAACTCCCCAGTCTACCGACTAGGGAGCGCCTAACAATTTTTGCAACCATGGTTTGATCAGACCATGTTCTGGTCGGTTATTATTCTAATCACAACAACTGCTATTGATTTGTAGCACTACACACACAGACACAAACGTCAACAAACATTATATAAAATAGAACCTAAGAATTTACGTGGTTCAATTTAAATTGTCTTACGTCCGCGAATGCATTAGTGAGTCAATATCATTATCAGGTGTTGAAGATCACAATTATGGTAGATCGATGTACTTATAAACTAGAGATTAGGGTTATAAATTTAAGGCCAAAAAATCTTCAAAAATAGTTTTATGCTGGATATTAGGAACCTAGCAAAGGAATTAAGGCCAGCTGACTTTGATCCAAGCCTCCACACTAACCCAACATTTAATGTCGAGCACATCCGTTGGGAGTTTATCCGTTGGGGGTGGCTAGGAATGGATGGAAAACGAGTTAAAACAACCAACTCTAAACACGAGTTGAAAGTTGAGTCGATCTAATTGTGTCGTAAATGTTTTATTATATATTGAAGAACTATCAAACTATTTTACCCAGAAAAGAATAGGAAGGAAGTTTAAAGACAAACTTTTATTTTCTAAATATTATAATATATTTTGGATCGATGTATAAAAAAACCTATTTTTTTTCCAAATGAGTCAAATTGCACCTTTATCAACAAGCATTTTAAGCCTATAAAGTCATCCATATAACACATACATCACATGTTAAAAAGATGAAGATAATGTAACATTGTGCTCATTTCTTCATATATTAAGGAAAATACAAGAAAACATATAGCATTGTTGGAGCACAAAGGAAAAAACACAACTTCTAATACTCCTATTCCCTTGGTGATTTGCATCTATAGCATTGTACCTTACTTGCAAAGTTATGTCCCCCACACCTGTGCAAATTAACCCATGATCAAATTAGGCATTACAATATTATAAGTTTAATAGACAAAATATTGCATCTTAAATGATCTTAAATAGTTGATTACCTATTACACATCCAATCACCTACTTTCCCTCCAGGAAGAAGGCTAGCATCATAAGAAGGATAGCTACTTGACGACGTGAATGCCATCATCACGTGTACACCACATCTGTAACACTCGGTTCGGTTTGCAAAGTTGTGTGCCTCACAACAGCAATACCAGTCGCCTGCCAGCACCCTTCTCTTGTTTGCATGAGTTGAAATTTCGGCTGGTGTAGCGAATTTAGGACACTGACATCTTTGACAGACGTCACGTTTCTTGAAGTTTGAGTGTTGGCATGCACCACACATCCAATCTCCGCTACTCATTTTATCTTCTTCTTGAATTTTGGACTGAAACATCAAAATATTATATGTAAATATATTTGAAAAAAAAATTGTGCATCATATGATGTAGATCTTTATCCATAATATAAGTAAAGTACTAATTTCATATTTCTGATTATTTATTGAAAGTGTAATATTACTAACCTTGAATGGGGAAGTAATGTATGTGTTTGTATGTGAATAAATAAATGATCGATCTTCAAAGGTTTATATACTTGAAAAAAGATTCTAAAAACTAAAAAGTGAAGAGACATAAAGTAACCCCTCTACCAAAAGGAAACATGTAATATTCTTCATTCAGTTTATTAACTATATAGAAAATATTTAATAGAAAAATATATAGGCAAAGATAAATATTATATATTTTTTATTGCTCTGGAAACTGATGTAATTGTATAACATTAGTTACTTAAATAAATACTAACAATGTTTATACCTTTTGTTAAAGGAACTTCAAGTTAAGAGTTGGTTGTGGCAACGTGTGGGTGATTTTTTAACGGCAAATTTGAATAACTGACGAATCACTGGAGTATTATCATATCATCAGTGGAACCACCCGATCATATTGGTCTCCACTAGGCAATAATGCCTATACATCAATTCAGGAGTAAACCCAATAAATTTGAGAAAACCCCCTTGTGGGAATCAAACTCAAGGCCTAATAGTCTCTAAGCCTTATCTCACCCTTAAGATGTCATTAGGCGATAATGCCTAGGCTATGATTAATTAGCACATGCTATTTTTCTTGTTATCCAAATTAAAAAAATACTATCAGAGTATCTTACACAAATTAAGTAAAAAAAACACGGAAAATAATCAAATATTGATACTATCACGTGGTATATTATCATGATTAAATAATTCAACCTAGCACAATTGTTATATTTTTAAAACTAATAAAAGATTATCCACATTAAAATCTGTATGTATAGTATATTAGCATAAAAATACCCATGTATGGGAACACACCACTTTTATCATCATCATGCTTAAAATACTAAAGTATAGTCTTTCCTAAAAATGGTAAGCATTAAGTACATTTTAATTTAAAAAAGAAAGATCCCCTTTAATTAGTTATTTGTAAGTTTAGATGAACATTTCTAGTAAATGATTCCAGCCCAACTGGTTGATGCATTGGAAATGATGGGGAAGGACTCAGGTTCGACTCTTGATCCTACCCGAGTTTTCTACTACAGTGCATTTACTCAAGAGGGTTGGCTCTTGTGGAGGGTGCAACTCCTGTCATATGGCAGCAGGCTGGAAATTTTCTCGGGGACAGCGTAACGCCCCTCTCGACCAGGCGTGGGCCCGGTTAAGACAACATAGTCCTGGTAATGAGTGGTGGCGGGCCTGCGTCTTGCGGGTATGAATTAGCCGTCTGTTGTGAAGTTCACCTGTAAAAAAAAAAGATGAACATTTCTTGTCAAAGTGTACTCATGACATTTTACTATACACCGTTAGATTGTTCTGTATGTATTCTCATAGTGGACTCGAGAAAACTTTGGTTAATAGTTGTATAGATAGGTTTTCTCATACGTTATCGAGTTATAGATTTACTTGGTATATTAGGGCCTTGTACAACTAGAAAATATGAGTCCTTAAAATATAAACTTATACATAAAAAGACAATAATATAACTGTAAATGTGATAACAATAAATAAAAATTGTATTAACAAAATGATCTAATTTAAATAGAAAAACGAATTAGATTGGGTTATTTAATTGGGTTCAAACTTTTAAGTTTTCAATTGAGATACATATGGTTGGTTGTAGGGGTGTCCAAACTGCTCGGCGCTCGAAGATCGTTCGACGATCGTTCGAAAAAGCTCGGAAATTTGCTCGTTCGATTCCTTGCTCGGTTAAAACCGAGCCGAGTAGCTCGGTTCGGTTCGGTTTAAAAACGAACTGAGCACGAGCATAGGTACGCTCGCTCGTCGCTCGTTCGGTTTCGATCGAATTTATTATTATTATATATACATATTATATTTATTAAGTATATATATTATATTTATTAATTATAATAAACATGTAGCATATCCAACCCCTAAAATCCTCATCGCTCGTCTGTCGGCCATTCACCGTCCGCGTTGTTGGGTTATTTTATGGGTTTGAATTGATGTTACTGTATCAAACTTTATGTTTTGAATTCAGTTTTTTATTGAAGATGTCTGGAATGACTTCAACGCGTGTTTTGGAAGTTATTTTGCATTTTAGATGTTCTTAAACATTAAACATTTGGATGACATTTTGTGTTTATTTTTGTAGGACTTTTTATGTTTTTATTTTGTTAAATTGTTAAAGTGTGTGTGAAACATATAAGTTGGTGAATTTTGGTGAATGAATGGCTGTGTAGGAATGCTAAATAAAACTGAGCAAAAGCGAACCGAACCGAGCACGAGCATAAGATTTCCGCTCGATTTCCTAAATCCGAACCGAACCGAGCGGCTCGGTTTCAAACCGAACCGAGCACGAGCACGAGCAGACCTCCGTTCGGTTCGGTTCGGCTCATGAACACCCCTAGTTGGTTGGGTTAAATGAAAAAAGGGTTTAAATAGGCCCAAAACTAGATAGATTGATAGGTTTAAAAATCATATTGAGTATTAAATATGATTTTTTTTTTCTAAATGAAAGTTATAAATAAAATAGAAAATAAAAATAAAAATTTTAGGCCTCAGAAAAATGGGCTCTGGGTCTGGGTGGGGGTCGCCCACCTCGCCCTTGCTAAGGGCTGGCCTTATATTTTTTGTTCATTGTATCTTTTACATAATTTCATAACTAACTCAGGCTCTAGGTGGTGGTCGCCCACCTTGCCTTTACTAAGGGCACGCCCTATATTTTTGTTCATTGTATCTTTATACATACAATATATGTATAACTAACTCTTAGTTTTTTTTATCTTCATGTTTGTTCATATATTGTTTGTTTATTTCATCATATAACATAGAAAATATATAACATACAATGTGTGATTTATATTGAAAGCTTATTATAACATTGATTATTAGGACATAATCATAAACTATGACAAATGTATTCCAAACAGACTACTTGGAATTGGATTCCAAAAGGTCTAATATCGGTTTAGATAAACCTCCCCAACATGTGTATGGGTAAGTTCATATGTTTCTAGGATAGAACTTCCAAAAATACCCCTATGTACATGATTCCTTCATGAATTATTTGACCAAAAGGTTTCTATCCATATCTTTCTCACATGGATGGCTCCACTTGTGGCTGACATGTACTCCACGTAAGCATACACCATATACATCTACAGTGGCGGATCTAGAAAACCTTCATAGCGGTAACGTCTTAAAAGAAAGGGGTAACGAAATCGAAAAAACGTTAAAAAAATATCAATTTTTTTCCAAAATATACACTACCGCCGGAGCGCCAAGGGGTAGCGTAGGCTACCCCTTCTCATATGGTACATCCGCCCCTGTACATCTATGGCTTTACTCGTAAGCAATGGCGAAGTGTTTAAGGGGCTAGGGGGTGCCCTCTCCGACCCTCCCCCTTTTTTGGTCAGTGGTGTATATTTACGCCTATTTCATCTGAAAATTGTATCACATATTGAGTCCACCCCCCCCCCCCCCCCCTCCTTGGTAAAATTTCCCGCCCCCCATGATTTTTAGAAGTTCGGCCCCCTATATATTTGTTCAAACTCTGTCATTGCTAATATGTGAACTTGTTAGATTCATATGCACCATTAAATGAGTATCCAAACATAAAGAATTTTAGTTTGCCTTCCATATAGGAATAAGTTCCTCATAATGCAACACATTGCCAAATTCCTCTTTTTAATTGTCAATCTTCATACTGTTTCTTGATCAGACAAATCTAAAAATATAACTCCAATACCATTTGTAAGCGATCATCCTATGAAATTCGATGAGCCATCTTCAAAAGCAAAACCGACTTTGAGTTTTAAAACTATACGTACGACCATATGTTTTCTATAATTTGATTGTGTAGTTCTTGGAAGTTAAGTAGCTAACTACATGTGTATAATCTATATTGTTAAAATTGAATGTATGATACAATAAAGTCTTATACTTGGTGCATATGTTTTTACGTATGAGGCCATCGACTATTTGTAAGACCCTTACTAATATTATTGCTTTACGTATAAATATCGACAATTAAATGTGTATTTACGACTACACATACTTATGAAAATATGGGTTTATTAAAACTTTTCTCAATAAAAACAATACAACATAATACGTATAAGTTCGTCATTTAAAAATGACGACGAAACAATGTGCGGAAGCTTGTAACTTGATCGTCTTCGGTTCTTCGTTGAGCTTGATCTTCATCCGATACTCCAATTATTACCTACATATCATAAATCATGATATACGTTAGTTATATAAAATCTATAACTAATCTAGCTAAGCCCGAAAGCTCAATAAGTTATATAAAATCTATAACTAATCTAGCTAAGCCCGAAAGCTCAATACGATGACCAGGTAACTCATATGGGTTATGGCGACTGATAACCCAGATGAGTAGATAACTTGTCTGGATTATGGCAACACCTAGATGACCAAATAACTTGTCTGGGTAATGGCAACTGATAACCCAGATGACCAGATAACTCGTATGGGTTATGGCAACTGATAACCCAGATAACCAAATAACTTGTCTGGGTTTAACTTGCACCGTTTTGAAGTTAACTGCCAAACAACCGTATATATGTTCGATATCTAGTGTTACATATTAAACTAATTACAAAAGTTATAAGTTACATAAAATACAAATATACTATTTTAAATTCCATGCATATATATATATGGTATGCATATATAGGGGAGGGTTCATTGGGGAACACTAAAAAAGTGGGGAACGGGGGGAACACTCTTAAAAATTATACTTAACATGTTAAAAAAATCATTTTCTAAATTTTTTTCGGCGCTTTTTCTTATAAATACAAGTAGAAACATTTTTAATAAAAAAAAATCAAAAAGTAAAAATATAAAAAATGTTTAAAAAACAGTTATATCTTATAGAATTAACTTAACATGTTAAAAATAATTTTTTTTTAAAAATTTTTCAGCGCTTTTCTTTATAAAAAGGAGGAGAAACTAGTCGGATAAAAAAAATAATTTTTCTAAAAAAAAATTTTTAGCCTTTTTTTAATTGTTTTTTTTAATATTTTTCGTTTTTGATTTTTTTTAATAAAAATGATTCTACAAGTATATATAAGGAGAAGCGCCGAAAAAGATGTTTAAAAAATTAATTTTTAACATGTTATGTTAAATTTTTAAGATTATTCCCCGGTTCCCCACTTTTTTAGTGTTCCCCAATGAAACTCACACTGCATATATATATATATATATATATATATATATATATATATAGAATCCATGATGGCACACAAAACTATTTTAAATTCCAAATAGACAAGAGTCAAATTGCTGACAATTCTTTACCTCTGACTCAATATTTAAAAGATTATATAATACTGTACTAGTCTTCAACATCCATATAATATTAAATGTGAAGACACTATATACACGAGGCTGATAGTGAAATCTTAAAAGAAATTTGTGGTATCCAATATTCCAACATCATATATAATAATATATACGTATATGAAACATGGCCCCACATTGTAGACATACATATACTCATAACATTCCTACAACTAAATGGTCGTATGCGAAAATATATTCTAATAATAATAACAATCAAGTAGTGTTATTATAATTAATATGAGTTTTTTATAATTAATATTAGTGTTATTGAAATTAATATGAGTTTTTTTATAATTAATATTAGTGTTATGGATATTAAAAAGAGAAACCAAAAATATTAAAAATCTATGCCGCATATAGGCTAGACTAGGCTTATAATATGGTCCAAAAGACCATTATAGCCCTGTTTTGCCCTCGGTCTAGGCCTAACTCAGGGCTAAAATGGTAATTTGCCATTTATAAAAGTGTTTAAAAAAACTCATTATATACATCCGCCTCATACAGGCTTATACTAGGCATATAAGAGAGGCAAAAAAGATCCATTTACCCTCAGTCTAGGCCTAACTTAGGGGTAAAATGATCTTTTTCGTCTATACGCTTCATATAAGCCTATACGAGGCATATACGGGGCATATAAGACAAAATATGACATAATCAGAGATTTTCTTGGAAATTGAAAAAGATTATACGCGACGTATAGACCTATACGAGACGTATATAAAGGTGTGTAAATAGGGACTAAGGTGTGTGAATATGTAGACCCTTTAATAATAATTAGTTTAAAAGGTGTGTGAGCCGTTTTAAAAAAGGAAACAAAATGTTATTAAAAAAACATAACTGAGATTTCATTAAAAAAGTTTTTCACGTGTGAGTTGTTGCAGCAGTTCAAAGTTTACTTTGACAATACATACGACTAACAATATTTCTTGTGATGTCCATTCAATACACTAATTTTGACAAAATAGATAAAAGACATTATGCTGCTTTCTTTCTACCACTTATGGAACCCACCCACAAATGCTTGATGCTTCACCACTAGTACATACACCTACACCATTTGTACATTGCTTACGTGTATATATACACATATATGACACACAATTTACTCACTACTCCACACTTATGCTTGTGGGCTTACATGTGTTCAAGTAAGCATGGCTTGCTTCTCCTGCCAATAAATATGACTTCTCAACACTTTCTTTCCATTCATACTCCAACAAACCAAAACCATACAAAAATTTACAACTAAATCACCATGCAAATGTCTGGAGTTACCAAGAGAATCAATGCAGATGGATACATTGATGGTAATGCCGACGCCTACGATTGTCGGATATCAGCTTGGTTACAAGGAAATGGTGAAGATTATGAGTATGTTCCGGCAACATCAGAGGGAGACGGAGATGATGATGATGATGGCGATTATGATTATGCTCCCGCCGCCTGATCAATAGCAAATTGATGCAGTACAACTAGTTACCTGGGTTCAAATTCCTGACATGAGGTAGATTAAGATTAATATGGTGTAATTTAGGAGTACGAGTAGAGTAACGAATTGTATTCATCGTTAAAAGAAAATTACTTGCTAGTGAGAATATGTGGAAGAATAATACCCGGATCATGGGGGATTTTTTATATGAGAATGTAACTCTTAAGTAGTTGTATGAGACTATATAATAGTGTTTTTTGGTTGGATTTAAAATTCATGTTTTAATAGTGTTTTTTTGTTGGATTTAAAATTCATGTTTTATTTTTATAATGGTTTTATGAACAAAATACAAAAGGTACAAAAAAGAGCTTTTATATAAGGAAAGGTACAAAATTACAAATATGAATCCGCATGATTTAACTTCAACTATGCGATATGTTGGAATGGAAGGAGTGATGTAACTTCGAAATTTGCTTGTAATATTGTGATATATTGTATGTTCTAGCATCTTGCTAGTCTGTTTTTTTATTTGAATAAAATGCTTTGCCGTTCAAAAAGAAAAAAAAAAAAAAACTATAATTGTGCCATCGAACTTATTAAGCTTCACTACCGCCTTCTACCATTACTTCAAAAACACAAGAACACCCAACGACACTATGATAGCCTGTTGTTGGTGACATGTGCCCCAAACAAAAACATAGAAAACATTTACAAGATGAATAAGCGTGTAAGAATTTCAACAAACACGGTAATATAATGTGATTCACTTGACATATTTGATTGGGCTACGTCACAACCAAACTTGAAAATTTTTAGTAAGACGATTTTTCAGAACAACTTATATTTATAAATAAGATGACAATTTACATATAAAGCAGTCGGATTTATAGCAATGGCCACTTTTATAGCAATGTTAACCTTTTGCAAAATTTGATTTCCAAAGTCAAGAGTTTTCAAGATTATACACTCTTGAGATAAAGATAAATGATGTAATAACACCAAAGGTAAATCCTACATCGGTCATGGACATAAGCTATTTTGGTTAATAAATATTTACTTAATAACAAAGAAGAAATCTTAATAAGTGTTAATATAAGTTAGGAGGTGTGGAGTACACACTCGTTCAAAACTATTAGTGAAACTGACTATTAGTAGTAAGTTACTACTAATTAGCAATGATAATTGTGGTTTGCATCAACTTTGCCAACTAGTGACAACATTGGCAGGCAGGCCTAAGGCTAAAGTGCAGGGTCGATCGCGTCCCGTGAAATTTTTTTTTTTTTTTTTTTTTTGTGTTATATATACCATAAAATCACGAACCACCCTTACCCCTGTGATTTGTTTACGCCGACCCCATAACATTTTGACATTGACCGAAAATAATAATTTAAAAGTTTAAAAATATAGATATGAATATAAACATATTTGTATGATCTAAATAATAATTTTGAAACAATATAAATATTTAAGGCCACAACAAAGCAAATAAAAATTCAAGCCCATATTGATAGTTAATTTGTTTAGGCCCAAAATTTTAATTGTTAAAGTGTTTTAGCCCATCCGGTTTTTGAAAGTTAAATTGTTTGTTTTAATATATAGCAATAGTTAACTATCTCAAAAAAATTCTATGAACTTTTTTTTTTGAGTCCACCACTAACTGACCACTTGGTCCTCAAACCGAGCGTAGTGGCTCGTGGTTAGGTCAACCACGAGGCCACCACCGTTCCCTGATCTCGTGAAATGCAAATTTTGGCCGTCTCTGGTTGTGGCCACGAGCTAAAGAGAGAGAGGGACATTGGTTGGAATTTGTGTTAATCAATCAAATTTATTTATTTATTTTTTAATTCCAAACCCACTAATTTCACATGCCTCTTCACTACTCCATTTTATCCAATTTTTATGCCTTAATGACGTGGACGCCACATGTCGAAAAAGACCAAACCACATACCTCACCACTACACATGGTCTGAGTAGTACTTACTACTGATTAACAATACTTGGAGCAGTGGTAACTGTACAACTATCGACGGTTGTTATAACCACCAAATGAAATGATGTAATGGTTCATCCCATATATTACTAAGGTCTTTGGAATTCGAATACACGTTATTTTCATAATAGATTCTACATGTTCTGCTTGTATTTTAAGTGAATTATTCAATTGAACTCTCGACAAATTCCATCGAAATATTTAAATCAAGCAGTGAATTATATACGATTCACAAAAGATATCCAAACCATACAAGTTCTAATGCTTAGACCAATTTGTCGAAGAGCCCAATAATCTTGGAACCACTGAGATAGCGCCGAGAGGAGGATGAACTGAACAAACCACTGGAGTGAGACTTCAAGATGGTGAAGATAAACGGTGCTGGGACTTCAATACATCTAGAAAATTTATCTCGGTTTTAAGAAAGCCGTACACATGATGGGAAAATGTTATTTGCATCCAACTTAAAGACCTCTTGGAACTAATGGGAGCCAAAGAAAGTTGATAACATCATATCCCTTCAAAATTAAATTGAACCTGAATGTGAGAGGTGTCAAATACTATAGTTTGTAATATTTGATGATGATCTTGAAGATATATATGAATATTAAGGCCGATTGTAACATATTCTTATAGAATTGCCTTTCAAAAATACAATATTCTTGTTAAAGATTGCAACGTTTTTGGTCCGTTATAAAATCTTTTATTTTGTTCTAACGTTTTGAGATCTATGATGGAGTTATAAGACCAAGTTCAACCAGTGGCGGATCCAGGAATATTTTCCACCCGGTTCTTTTTGGTGATTCACACTAATTTTTTCCAAATTATATAAGGTTTCCACTAATTTTTTTTCATTTTTTTCAAACCAAGGGGGTTCCCGGGAACCCCCAAAACACCCATGGATCCGTTCCTGAGTTCAACCAATATTTCATCTTGATTGATATTAGGGAACAGATTGAATTAATTCAGTTGACTTGTATCGAAATCGGATATGAATAAGAACAATAAAACACATTGAAGTTATTGTAGAATCGTTGAGCATTAAGCATTTCTTTTCACAAATGAAAAGAGGAGAATATAATACACTATACATTTTAAAACCTCTTAGTTCATATGAACTATTGAAAAACAATTTATATATATATATATATATATAGGGAGCCGCTAAAATAAGAACCACTTCCAGTTGTAAGAACCACGAGAACTACTTTCAACCAATCAGAATTTGACAACCTAAAGGGTATTATGGTCATTTACCCCATATGTCTAATCTCTCTATCTCTCTCTTCATTAATTGTGTCAGTCATTTTATCTCTCATCTCTCTTCTTTCTTTTCTTTAAAATTCAAACCATCTTTGTATTTTGTAGCAGACAAAAAAACTCAACCTCTCATCTCTCTCATCTCTCTCTTTGAAATCCTTCTCTGGCGACGATTCCGGCCACACATATCATCATCAAACGGTAGGCGATGACAGAATGGTGGTGATAAAACCTTGGACGACACCGTTTAACGGAGATAAAACCTTGGTCGTCGCCGCCGCCGTCTCCTCCGCCACCGTCACCGTCTCCTCCGCCACCGTTCAGCACCCTTTTGCGACCTTGCTGGGTTTTTTTTGTTATGTTGGGGGTTGATTGGGTTTGGGGTTTCTTTTGATTCTGATTATGTTGGTTTGGGATTCTTTATTTGTGTTTTTTGATTTAGGTGGGTTTCTGTTGCATAAAGTGTCCATGTTTTGCATATGGTGATTCTGGTGGGTTTTGTGTTTGCATAAAGTGACCCTCAATGTTTGATCGGTCGTTAGGGGGTGGTTGGTTGGCGGCGGAAGACGGTGGTGGGAGGTGGTTGGTCGGCGGTGGTGGCGGCGAATGATGGTGGTGCGACTGTGATACTGAAGATTGGTGTTCTTGAATTTTGGGTCTTTGTGATTCTTGATGATTGGCCCAAAGGTCCAAATTTGTTTCTGTTTTGATTGGGGTTCTTTGATTCAAAAAGTTTGGGTTTTTTTTTTTTTCTGCTTGAAGTTTGGTGGGTTTTGATTATTTTGGTGGGTTTGTAAAAAATAGTGGTTGAAGTGGGTTTTGATATGTTGAGGGTTTTGATTTGTGATCTTTGAATTTGTGGATTTTAATACGATCGATTGGGTGGCGATGATGCAAAAAAAAAGAAAAATAAAAACGTAGATTTTGATGACGATGGCGCGGCAAGGACGGCGGAGGGTAGGTTTTTTGAACCTGCAACCCCACTTTTGCAGCCTCTAGATTATCGAAAAATCTGAGCCAAAACTTCATTTTTTTTCAAGAATCCACTCGTTCTTTTGATTTTTGTTTGTTGGTTTTTTTTTTGAGGCGTCGATGATGATAGCAAACTATCTGAGACACCCCCCCGAGTGTGCGATTTTCTGGGTGCGTTCGGTTTTCCGTAAAAACGTTTTTGTAAAAAAAAAGTTAAACCGTAAACTTTAACGTAAAACGTAAAAAACGTAAAACGTAAAACGTGAAAAGTTTTACGTAAAACGTAAAAAGTTTTTTGTAAAACGTAAAAAGTTTTTAGTAAAACGTAAATCGTAAAAAAAAATTTAGTAAAACGTAAAAAACCGGCGCGTAAAACGGAAAAACGTAAAAAATGTTAACGTAAAAAAACCGGCGCGTAAAACGTAAAAAAACGGCGTTAAAAAAACGGCGCGTAAAAAACGGCATTAAAAAACGGCGCGTAAAAAACGGCATTAAAAAACGGCGCGTTAAAAAAACGGCGTGTTAAAAAAACGACGCTTGAAAAAACCCGGCGTAAAAACGGCGCGTCAAAAAAACGTAAAACGTAAAAAGTTTAACGTAAAACTTAAATTGTAAAAAGTATAAAAAATCTTTTAAAAAAATCTGAATTTAAAAATGTTTTTAATAAAATTATGTTTAAAAATAAAAAATAATATAATAATACAATAAAGTAATAAAAAAACAATAAACTCAAAAAGACAAAATAAAGTGATTTTACTTAAATACCCTTTTAGATTATAATATTAAAGACATAATAAGACAAAAAATACTTAATATTATTTTTAAAAAATACTTTTAATCTCATCCATCCATCTACTTGATCTAATGGCTAGAAAGTGGTTCTCGCGGTTCTTACAACTGGAGGTGGTTCTCATTTTCTTGATCTAATGGCTAGAAAGTGGTTCTCGCGGTTCTTACAACTGGAGGTGGTTCTCATTTTGGCGGTCCCCCTATATATATGTATAAATAGAGGCCATAAATCTTAATTATTTAGGCACTTAAAGTGATTTTGGTTCATCTTTGGGGGGAAAGTGAAAATAGACTGTGAGTTATGTATGCAGCACTCAATAAAAGTAGCATCTGGTTCTTATCTATGCAAATTATTGAAGTGTTTTCTTTGTATTCTTAGCAGAATAAATAGTTATTGTTAGTGATATGAGACAAAAGTTCAAACTCTACTTGTTTAAGTTAAGGGTTTATGAGTTTTGTATGTTTTAAGTTTATGTCTAAAACTTAAGTTTTGCTTGTTTATTAATTATTAATTATCTTTTATATTTTCTTTATTTATAACGATAACATATATAATATAGCTTTTTAAGCATATTCATATAATTGTAATGTAATTATATATCATATAAATAATAATTTCATTTAGGCTAGGGAACATAATCAATCAGGTTGTATGAAGCTTGGCTCGTGCTTAAGCTCGATATAATTAAACGAGCTTCATCTTAGGCTAGATGTTGTTTAAGCTTGGCTCGATTCAATCATTTAATAAGGCGATCTTGAGTATCTCATGATCGGGTTGACTTGTTTATATCCTTTTAAATATAGTGTCAAAATGCGCATAGGAAAATGTGGTGTCGGAAATGCGTAGAAAAAAATATATGGCAAAAACGCTTAGGAAAATAAATTGTGTCGGAAATGCGTAAAAGATATAGTTTTTCACAACAGACCTTCTAATAACAAATCAATTTTGTCTGAAAAGTGTCGGTACATTGTTGTTTCCTATGCATTTCCGACAAATTAATTAGCCGTATTAAACGGCTAGTTTTCTAGCAGTGTTTGTTTTCTATATACAGCTCTTATTGGTATCTAGGGTGAGTAGAAAACTGAAATAACCGAAAAATCCGAATGGAAAAACCGAATCGAAACAAAAATCGACGGTTCGGTTTTTGGATTATTAATAACCGAAAAGATCGGACAACCATTTCCAATAACCGAATCGATAAGTTACAATAGTAGCCAAATCCATATATTTTTATGTTTAAGTTTAAGTTGTTTAAGTCTTTAACCCATGCTACTAAAAATTATTAATTTTATTCTTGATTGTTAAATATTTATAATAAGAAAATTAACATGTTTATTTATCATTGAAATTATTTATCCATTGTTTATAAGAAAATAACAAAAGTTTTTATAGAAATTAAATGATTTTCAAAGTATTTTAAAGAAAACGTCTTAATAAAAACTTTGAAAAAACACTAAAATAAATTAGAAGGTTAGATTCATGTGAACAATATTCATTAAAATGACTAAATATATTAACTTAAATGTAAATATTTAAGAAAGGTTCTTAAACTCTGAATTATTACGCAATTTATTTCAAAAACCGAAAAATCGAACTGAACCGAACCTTTACTAAAACCGAAACCAAAATAAAACTATAACCGAACGGTTTTCAAAAACCGAAAACCGAACTTTCGGATACGGTTATGGTTTTGGTTTTACCCCAAAACCGAACCGAACCGTACACGCACATATAATGGCATCTATTAATGGGCATTTTGAATTGTGTTTAGTATTTTATCATTAATGGGCACTTTTGAATTGTGTTCAAGTATCATTAATGGGCACTTTTGAATTGTGTTCAAGTATTTTATGGGTTAACATTTGGCAGGAAATGCTTGGATGGTGGTCCGTTATATCGGTCCCTTTGAAGTTCTATCCAATCTTGAGCATATATCAAATGTTTTCTTGACAATTATGATTCATATTCCGGTATGGACCGAAGGTTACAAAATTATTGATGCCCGCATACATGTGTACGTTCTTGGTGTGTTAATTATGTGAGAATGAGTGTTCAATATATTTAAAAAAAAATCAGTGGTTCATTAACTTCATGTATTCTAAGATCTTACACAATACACAAAAGGAAAAAAAAAAAACAAAAAACTGGTTGAAGGGAGAATAAAAAACATGCCAAAGAGTTTTGGGGATTCATAGCTTCAATGTAGAATGATATAAAAAAAATACTTGCATCATTTATACTTTTTGTTAGAATTGAAACCATAAATCATAAAGGGAATTCATGCAAAAAAGAGGATAGTTTATAGATTTAAAATAAACACAAGAACTTGCATAATATATTTGTGGAAATTCATAAATTTCATGCAAAAAAGCTTGGTTACACCATATATTGTGTAAAAAAAAAATCATTAATCTTTGAAGCAAAACACAAAATATTGATTAATTACTATGAGAGAGAGAGAGAGTTAGAGATGCATGACAATTGAACATACAAAAGACTTGAACGTACGGTTCCATAAACTTCATGTAAGAAGAGGTTACACCGAACATAAAGTCATAGACTATCATCTTCAAAGCAAAAAAAAAACAAGAACACTACTTTAAAAAAGAAAAGAAACCTAAAAAAAACAAAGAGAAAAATGTTTTTTTTAAGATGGTTGTTGAAGCAAAGGGTTGTCTTCCTCAGATTCATTTGCATCCTGAAAAAAGTAGGAAAATAAAATCTTTATACATTAATCAGAAAAAAAAAAAACTAGCAAAACACATATAATTTTTAGAAATGAAAAGTAGCTTAATTTATAATTACCTTAATTACTCCTTGATGCTTTGCATTTATAGCATTCCATCCTGCTAGCATAATTGTGCACCCCACAACCTAATCTACTTTAGATCAAACAATGAACAAACTAGATTAAGTAACATTTCACAAAAAAAAAATGATCTATTGATTTATTTCACTTGTGAATCTTATATATCTATACCTATTGCAAATCCAATCTCCGGTTTTCCAGCCTGGGACAACGCTAGCATCATAGCCGTAACATGTTGCGGTTGAAGCAGCCATCATAGCACTATAATCTCTAGCCGCACCACATCTATAACATGCGGTCCTGCTAGCGTAATTATGTGACCCACAGTTGAATGTAGCACAATACCAGTCGCCGGCTAAGACTTCCGTTCTATTCACATAAGATGAAACCTCGTCAGGGGTGGAGAATTTGGGACAATGACATCTTTGACACGAGTCGCGTTTCTTGAAGTTCAAATGTTGACATGCAGCACACATCCAATCTCCACTGCTCATTCTCTCTTGTTTTAAGTTTTAGAACCTGTAAAAAATAAACAAACAAAATGAACATGAGTCACATTTCATTTCCTTAAAAACCCTTGAATATATTAATCCCTAAAGAAAGTACTAACCTTGAGAATTTGTTGATCTTGTAATGAAGGAGTGAAGCAAAATAGCAAAAACAAAAGAGAGATGATATGACAATGTTTGAGTTGGTGATTTTCTTGATTGAAACTTGAAGGATTTATATAGTTGCCAAAAGATTCTAAAGCATGGGACCCATGTCAAAATGGAAGTAGCAGGATTTTTCTCCAAGACATTTTTGGTAGTAAATTTTCATATGGTCTCCATGGAATGAGATTCCAAAAGTTGACAAGTCCCATTTTGGTTCAGATAGACCTTCTAATAAGTGTTATCTTGGTGCAGATAAGCCTTCCCATCTGTGAAGAAAAATCATCCATACAAGCAAAATCTAATCATGAATATTGGTTAAATATAATTAAACCTAGCTTGTGTTAGTGAATATCTATAATTAAGTTCTCATTATTTATGTTAATTTGTATTTAGCTTCCATGTATAAGTTAACAATGATAAACTCACATATAGTATAAAGCTGAAGTGGTATGGTCCCAAATCCTGCGCCGGCCACATGAGCTAACCTCAGGTTGTGCGCGAGACCATATCCAAAATTGTAGGTCCACCCGGAGGATCGAGTCAACCTCTATTCCATGTTTTCCGACGAACCCGAGAGTGCGGAATCCAAACGGGTAAGTTAAACCAAGTTCGAACACGTAAGACACAAGATTCAACGATTAACACTCAATGTATTAATGCTATGAACGGTTACAATACAATGCTTACAAGATCTCCCTGTAAACTCTCAGTGTGTGTGTGTTCTTACAGTGTGTTCTCTCAATGAAATCTATTCAGACTTCTCTACCTGCTCTCACTGTTCTGCTGTGTATTTATACTAACATATCGACGAACTTTAGGAAGTCGACGAAGATTGAATCTTCGTCGACATCACTTCTGACGAACCTTCAATGTGACGAAGTCTTCAATCTTCGTCACCTGTGTATCTTCGACGAAGGTTAACCTTCGTCCAACAAGAACTTCGTCATGCAGATCTTCGTCTACAAGCAGTCTTCGTCATGTGGAGATGTAGCAGGCCCAATGCAAACAAATGGCCCAAGTAAAGTGGCCAAACATGCATTCTTTACGTAAATGAATTCTGAAAATTCATATTGCAAAGATTAGTCAACATGTGACATCATCATGACATCAACATGATGATGTCATGGTGATGTGTCATCGGGAATTGGTTCGCGGCTCTCCGTGCTTCGCGTGTCGAACTCTGGGGCGCACGACGGAGGAATGTCGCTACGTCGGGCTTGAGCTGAACCTAACCGAGTCAAACCGAACCGGATCGAGTCGAGTCGAGTCGCGTCCACATAAAGTGTACCAACAAACTCCCCCTTGGACGCTACTCGTGAGGTTCATCTTCCATGTCTTCCATGTCTTCCATGTCGGAGGATCTTCAAAGTCTTCACGAGTCGTAAGTAGAAATTGTATCAACAAACTCCCCCTTTCATTTAGGAAGTATGTTAACAAACTCCCACTTAAAATAAACTCTCCCTTGAGTTATGCTCATGAATCTTTTGATCTTCAATACTTTAGATCCTTGTGGTGTTGATGATAGGTCAGCGGCAACTCGATCATATTTATCTTTTGAGTGCCTCCATCTCGTGTCTTCATTCCGAAGCTTGTCTTCTATCACGTTCTCTTCTGCACAAACCAGAAAGCTAAACGCGCAATGAGAACAAACGCTTGAAATATAGTTAACATAAACAAACGACACACAGGTGACCATTTTTCAATCAACTACCGTCCGACAGTTTGAAAGTTTAACAAATTGTTCAGTTTTGGTTCTTAACTTTCAAAATTTGCAAATTTCAACCGATTATGAAGATTTAGTCGATTTGGTTTTCGTTCAGGTTTCAGGTAACGAAGACTCGAGATCCAACATCGTTCAATCGAAAATAAGATAGAAATAAAATCTTTTTGGCTTTTTAGAAAGATTATATTAAAACACACCTAAAATCTTTTTGGTATTTTGAATATTTGAAATGTAAAGACTGAAAGCAGTAAATAAATATATACAAAGATGCAGAAACTGAAAGCATTAAATAAATATTTACAGACATTCTTTTTGCGAGTTTCGAGGGTAAGAGAACCATATCAGTGTACGGTCACGCCAAAACGCTCTTGTTGTTCAGTTAGTTAACATTTAGATAAACATCCTATAGCAATTATCGGTATTGTTGTCCACATAAGCTCAACTTATCAGATGTAATCATGGTGAGGGGATACGTTAAGGTATGATTTATACTTACCGACCGGTGTTCATCCACACACGACACATTCCCGTATCAAGGTATGCACGAGGGTTCATCTTACTGGTGAGTATACCATTTATCACCTGTTTTGACGTATATGAAAATGTGAGAAACTCACTTATTTATTGAAAATAAGCCCTATGTGATAGAATCACTTATTGATGAGGAACTTGATTTTCAGATGCATGAGGGCACAGGAGCAAGTCCGTGAACAGGTCAGTACATCGTACAGCAAAGAGACGAACTTGACTCCCGGATAAATGTGATATATTATCACTTATTTTGTTTGGACATGTGATTGTTGATCACTTATTGAGGTCGTATGCAGTATGTACACGTATGTATGGTATCATGGAAGATCTAGACTTTGTCTCCGTTTGTTTCGGTAAAAGATACAACCATGATACCCAGATGATAAACAACATAAAGACCACATATCTCAGAACCTCGGCAATCTCTCAAACGAAATTTCGGTACTAAGACCGTATGCCAATGTGCGGTTCCCACCTGGTCTTCAGTCGATTAAGGTTTATATCACCCTGCACACTTTAAAATGATTGTGAGCTTACCGATACATCTTATATAGAGCGGCTTATCGTTTTTCATTTTAAGGTTTAAAGAGGTTTGGACAGACCACTGATGTACTATCATTTTCTCTTTTGCTCGCCAGGAAACTCATTTTTGTTTTTCTATTGTTTTTGAGTTTTTGAAATTTTTTGATGTTTTTGAATTTTTCAAATTTGGATTTATTCCCCCTAAAATCAACAAACTTACAATAATTTTAAAAACACAAAGATATTTACAAAAACGATTTTCCGATGCGGATTACTCTTGCTTGACCTTAATGTCGTTTACCAATAATAAAAAGTCAAATCGTGATTTGTCAAATGCTTTGGTAAAAAGGTCGGCACGTTGGTCGTCGGTGTGGACCTTAACAACATCGATTAGCCTTTTATCAAAGTAACCACGTATGAAGTGATACTTAATTTCAATGTGTTTGGTCTTTGAATGCTGCACAGGATTTCTAGTGATAGATAAGGCAGCAAAATTATCGACTAAAATAGGAGTAGTTAGGAATTCAAAACCGTAATCACGCATTTGTTGTTGTTTCCACAGGACTTGGGAGCAACAACTTGAGGCAGCAATGTATTCAGCTTCACAAGTTGATGTAGCGACACAAGTCTGCTTCTTGCACTGCCATGTTACGAGGCGATTTCCTAAAAACTGGCATCCAGCCATTGTGGATTTGCCGTCGATTTTGCATCCGTCAAAATCAGAATCACTGAAAGCGACTAAATCAAAGTTATTATCCTTAGGGTACCATAGACCGGTGTCAGGGCAACCCTTCAAATAACGAAAAATCCTTTTTACAGCTGCAAGATCTGAGGCCTTCGGGTTAACTTGATATCTGGAAAGCAGGCACGTTGTATACATTATATCTGGTCTTGATCCTGTGAGGTACATAAGGGATCCAATCATCGCGCGATAATATGAGGAGCTAACAACTTCACCCTTCAAGTCTGGATGAATTCCGTGATTTTGCTGCAGTGGGGTACCAATGGGCAATGTGTCGGACATCTGAAATCGGTTCAGGATGTCACTCACATACTTAGTCTGATGGATGAAAATCCCAGACTTCGTTTGTTGCACTTGCAGGCCCAAAAAGAAAGTCATCTCCCCCATAGCGCTCATCTCGAATTTATCCTGCATTACATGCTCGAAATCCCTACACATAACATTGTTAGTAGAACCAAATATAATATCATCCACATATACCTGTACCAGTAGAAGATCTCCATCTTGTTCTTTTATGAAGAGAGTGCAATCGATAAGACCTCTACGAAATCCATTCTCCAACAGATGAACTTTGTGATCCCGAGGTACTTGGTTTTGAACTGTTTTGTTCATTTCTTTTCAAAATTTTCGCTTGATTAACAAAATCTAGGTTAGATTTGTTTTCAAATGTGTCAATTTTATCCGTTCCCTTTGATTTCACAAAGTTCATCTTCTTGTCCTTTTTCTGGGTCTGTTTCTTTTGGCCTTGAGTCGGTGATTTACCTTTTGGTTTGGTGCGATTTTACTGAACTTTCTCAGTTGGTAATCTTTGATTGCCATTTTGTTTGCGAATTTCAGCTCTTGGAATCGGAGGACACTGTGTTACCACAACGTGTGATCCTGTCTTTCCCAAGAACTTACTTGTTGAATCTTCAAAAAATTTACTAATTAAAGATTGATTAACATTCTTAATAGGAAAATCTTTGTCATAATAGATTCTATCATCACCAACAAGATTGTACAGCAAATTCACACTCTCAGACTCTTGTGAGGAAGTGGACGTGGACTCGGTCAGAACAGTTGTAGCAGGTTTTGCGGGAGGATCACATAGAATATGATTCTCGAGAGGTGTGTCCTCTTCTTTAATTACCGCATCTGACTGTGCTGAGTCAGTATCATTAGATTCATCATCTGAAGAATCAGCATCCTCAATAATGACTTGAGCATCCTGATTTTGTTCAGCAGTTACAAATGTATCTGCTGACACATCCGAATCTGATGATACTTCCGGTTTGTATCCAAGTCCCGTTGCAAACTCCTCAATGTTTAAAGAAACAGATGGCTCAAAATAAGTTCTATCTTCTTCATCAGGCATGGCATCATAATTGTGTTTCACAGGAGGTGGACATTTTTTATATCCAATGCACGTGACATCCCTTTTCTCTTTCTGAACATCAATGATGTGATCCAACAAATAGCTAGAGTTCAAATAACTATTTAGCTTAAGATTGATCGCCTCACTTTCAGATTTTACACAAGCTATCTCTTTTTGCATTATCTCGAGCCTATTGATGTAACAGTTAATGGTTGTTTGTTTTCTTGAAACCATTTTCGTTAGCTCGGATTTGTTTTCTCTTAAATTTTCAATCATTGTTTTATACTCGTTTTCATGGTTTGTATAAAACATGTTGCCTTCTGTGCATTTGGCAAGATCCACGATCAACTTTTGGTTGTGGATAAATGTCACATCATACTTGGTTTGCAAAGCCTCATGTTTGCTTTGCAAATCAGACATCTTAGCATTTAAAGAAACATGTTTGTTTTGCAAGTCAGACAATTCAACATTTAAAGCATCATGTTTGCTTTGCAACTCAGACATATTAGCATCTAAATCAGCACATTTATCACTTAAGCTAGCACAATTATCACAATTAACGATAGTTGGTTCATCGACACATACCTGGCTTGATGAACTGCCACCATTAGCCATAAAGGCTGAATGAAGAGAAGAAGAAGAATAAGTAGCTTGAGCCACCAGAATAGATCTTCTATCATTCCTTGCTGCAGCTTCTCCTAACAATTCATCGATATCTGCATCGATTCTCCCACTAGATACATCATCAGAATAATCTTCGCCTGAGGTTGAGGTTTCCTCATCTGAACTCCTTGAATCACCAGAACTCTCTTCATCTGAAGATTCACCACCACTGGCGGAAGATTCTCCACCACTGGCGTGATTCAAATCTTTAGCAGTTTCAGCAAAACAAGCTGCTCCTCCCTGATCACCAATGCCTAATTGCATTGACCAGTTGCAACCTTCATCTATTTGCACCACAAGAGCTTGATTGGTGTTCGATGGTCCTGCTTGATTGTTTGCAGGGACCAAGGTGCGATCGTCAGTCCTGGTTTGATTCTGATTCTGTTGGTTGCCTTGACCTCTGAAAGGATTTTGGTTTCCACGCTGTGCTGGCTTTGTGCATTCCCTCTTGAAGTGACCCCGTTTGCCACAGTTAAAGCACTTAACAGACTGCTTATTAAACCCATACTTGGTGTCTTTCTTGCTTTCCAAGCTGGTTCTACCTGTCCGTTCCATGAAGTCTTTAGCTCGCCGTACAACACTGGCAAAGGCCCACTTGATGTCCATCATATCCATCTCTTCTTTATCGATTTGCTGATAATCTTTTTGAGTTAGATTGATGTTTCCAATCTGCCCTGCTATCAGCCCACAATACGCGCTCACCAAAGTGTTCAATATCTCCATGTGATCCTTAGCTACTTCAACGCTAACTTTGGATAAACTTGATGTGTCCAGTCGTACTGTATTAGATGGCTGACCAGCTGATGACGTGCTACCATAACAGGCTTGCTGTTGCACAGGTAGTGGATTGCCGTACAAATCTGTGGTTGGTAGAACAACCGTTGGTCTTGAGGAAGCTGGAAGTGGATTTCCATACAGATCTGTTGCTCCGGTAGATCTAACAGGTAATGGATTTCCGAACATATCAGTTGCTACGATAGATCGTTGGCTTGGATGTTGTGGAGCTGGTTGTAGTGGATTTCCATACAAGTCTGTGGTTAGAGCTAGCTTAACAGGAACTTGTATCGGATTGCCATACAAATCTGTGCTTGTGACAAACGCCGTTTGGAGTGGAGCATGTTGAGCAGGTCTTGCAGAAGTGCTAGAAGCTCTATAATACATATCAGGATTTTGTTGTACTGGAACCTTTTTCGCCTTTAGAGTTTCTTCCTGATCTTTATTCTCCAACATCTGAACGAAATCATTGATTGAGGTTGTAGCCAATGTGCCATTGTACTTCAAAATTTCCAAGAAACCCTTCCATTGAAATGGCGGCGCATCGGCCAACTTTGTGACAACCTCTGCAGGAGTTGTTACTACCCTATAATGATTCAACTCAGTCAACAAGTGATAAAATCGACTTGTCAAATCTCTCAAAGATTCTCTTTCCATACATGTGAAACCGTCAAACTCTTTCTTGAGTAAGTCATGTCGTAATTTGCGTGACGCTTCGTTTCCTTCACCTCTTGTCTTCAATGCGTCCCATAAACGCTTTGTTGTCTTGAAGCTTACAAACTGATGATAGATGTCCTTGTTTAACGCCTGAGTTGGAATAGAAAAAGCCTTCTTTTCTAAATCATAAATCTTTTTATCATCTGGAGTAAGATCCGCAAATGACGCGGCAGTTGAAGCGGCAACATCAAGTGCTTGATCGAAGTCTGTAATGAATCGTAACCATAACTCCGTGTTTTGCCCAAGAATATACGTATGAAATTTGTCTTCCCATCCAGGATATTCGTTCATGTGCATTAGCTTTGGTGGACGATTATTGCTTCCGGTTTCATTTTCGCTTAAAAGTATACTTTGAATACTTTGATTTTGATTTAAAACAAACGCCCATTGACTTGACGAAATTTGAGGTGACGACGATGGTGCAGGAGGTTCGGCCCAAGATGGAGATAATCTCGTGCTTCTATACTTACTTTCCGTATTAGACGGAGTACCCCACCAATCCGGATTAATTTTAGCTGAATGTTGATGAATACAAGCTTACAAAAACAAAACAAACAAGTTAAATATGATTTTGAAAGCTTCTATTTGAAAGTTCAAGTGATGTTCGACAAAGTATATGAGGTTCGTCCAAAACAATAATGACGAAGGATGATTCTTCTTTGAATTCCAATGTGACGAAGGATGGAAGGGTTCGTCAATGATGGTGTAGACGAGGGTTCGTCGATGATAATGTCGACGAAGGTTAGAGGGTTCGTCGATGATAATGTCGACGAAGGTTAGAGGGTTCGTCGATGATAATGTCAATGAAGGTTAGGAGAGTTCGTCGAGGACTTCTTTTGACGAAGTCTTAGAGTTCGTCGACCTGAAAGTTCGTCGAAAATTGTTACACAAACACAGAAGATATTTTGCAAAGTAAATCAAATATTTTCTTCTGACACACAACCCTCTTTGTCAAAACAACATGCTTTCTCTGATTTCGAAGCTCCTTTTTCTCAACAACCCATCATCACACATGTACACAATGTCAACATAATATATTATAATTGACAAACACCTTGATTCAAACAACACACAGATCAAATACACATGTATATCAAGAACAGTTTGAATATTCCAAGAACACTATGATGATTCTGCCCAAACTTATCAACAGATAAAATTTTCGAGACCCAAATTTTGCTAAAACTTTCAATAAAAACCCACAATAACATACAAGCATGTAATATAACAAGGTTTCCAATAAAACAAGAAGCAAAATGATGTGTGTAAAATGCAACATATAAATTACATCAAATGAGGCATAAAACTAACCCTTTTTTAGTACTAATATTGGAAAAAGAGTGTTTTTGTCTTCCTTTTGTATTTTCAGGATTAAATGAGCTCAAAAACGCAAAAGAAGCAAAAAGACAGCTAAATCCAACATAAATACAAGAAAAGGAACATTAGTGGATTGCCCGAACCCTCAACGGCACCTTCCAAAGCAAAATAGAGAAAACAGAAGGCTGAACACGCCCCGTGCTCAGCCAGCACGGGGCCGTGCCCAAGAAGCAGCAGAAAAGACAAACCTATAGAAGCTTCTATTGCCCACCACGGGCCGTGCTCAGCGGACACGGGGGCGTGTCGAAAGTACAGCAGGCGCATTTATTGTATTTGCGAATTACAATTAATGAGGAGAGAGAGTGTCAGACGGGCACGGGGCCGTGTCCAGCGGACACGGGGCCGTGTCCAGCTCTCTGTTCAGCCTATAAATAGGAGTGCTTGGATTCATTTCATCTCATCCCTTGGAACACCACCTCTCTCACACTTCATCCACCACCCACCACCATCACAACACCATCATCCACCACCATCATCCATTGTCCATCATAGAGTGTGTGAGTCGTCTCGGGATCCAAGATTGATCGTAAGAGTTCTTGACAATCAAGGCCATGTTTGCCTAAGTCTCTTACATCACTTGGTGAAGACAAAGTGTCTAGTATAATACTTTTTATTTCTAATCTTTTGCACTTTTTATTTGGTTTTGTATTAATGACTTTAATAACTAGTTACTTATGTTGAAGGTGATCTTTCCTTATCGTTTGTCCGTGGTGTCTTGGCATTATTTTACTGTCTATATAAAATAAAGGATTTTCACCATTCATATCTCCACGGTCTATATGGAGGTATGTTGGCTACCTGGTAGGGGGTTAAGGGAACGGTTTGGTAAAGGTCTTGCCATTGTTCAGCGTTTAGAGGTCCTGCAATGGACCTGGGTCAAATTTAGTAGGACCTCCTTCAATACTTCACGGTATTGGATGGCGGGGGTCCAAACTCTTTGATCCCCTCATAAGTTAACTACTATTAATACTATAACCCGGCTATTTAGGACTGTATCCCTGCTGACTCAGACTACTTAGTCGAGGGTAACGTCACCGCCAAAAGCGGGGCCTACCACAATACTGCATTAATAACTTAATTCATTATCTTCCAATAATCCACCCCTTTAGGATTGTATCCCTGCTGACTCAAACTACTGGGGTGAGGGTAACGTCACCTTCAAAAGAGGGGCCTACTACAATAACTAAGATAATCTCTTAATTATGTGCAAAAGTGCGGAAATAATCAAAGGTTATACTAGATACGAGTCGGAACCAAGTGATTCATCTTGTCTATCTGTTTTTATTTTATTTTTATTTTCAGCATTTTAGTTAGTTTTTATTTTTCTTAGTTTAAAACATTTTTCTAAACTTTTATTTTGGTTAGACGTTGAGGATAAACCGGTATTAAAAGCTCTTGTGTCCTTGGACGACCTCGGTATCTTACCAACGCTATACTACACTCAACGATGGGTGCACTTGCCCATATGTGTGTTTAGTGTTAGTGAAATATCGTGTTTTATAAATTTAAAACTTGGCTAAAATAAGTGTTGAAAAGGGCTTAAAATATACACCTAAAATATACGACACTTCGCACGCATCAAGTTTTTGGCGCCGTTGCCGGGGACACAAGGATTTTAAGAAAGTTAGGAATCAACGGCCTAATCATCTTTTATTTTTCTTTTTTTTATTTTTTATTTTTTTAGGATTTTCTTAGTTTTTCAGCTTCTGCAGAGCTCAGCACGGGCCGTGCCCGCTGAACACGCCCACGTGCTCAATCATTGGAACTGGCAATCCTGTTTTACATCAGACAGTAAGCTGAACACGGGGCCGTGTCCACTCAACACGCCCCCGTGCCCAAGTTTCAGTTACTGAAAACAGAACCGTTAGATCCCGACGGTTGGTAATTTCTGACATAAACATGAGTGATAGTAATTATTTTTACTTTCGGCACTCTTATGGTACGTGGTGTCAATTATGTGGTGGCGAACATGAAGAAGTAAAATGCTACTTCCTAAATTATAGGCCCCACTACATGGACCCACGATCTTCTCACAACCTTAAGAGGGGCGAAAGTAAAAATAAGCACTATTTCTCCCTCGAATGCGCCCAGCCAGATATTCTAGGGGAAATGTTCCTTAGCGAATTATTTCAACTAGAAGAGCTAATTCTGAAATAGATAGAAGAGCTTAGGAAAGATTTTATTAATCCGCCCCAAGACGATACCCATGAAGAAATGTTGGAACCGCATTCCGACAACCTCGTTGCTCCCGAAAATACCTTCGTACCTAGCAAAGACTTGGACGATAGTCGTCCCTGTGTCGATTGTGCCGTGAAGGACTCTCCATCGACTTCGTTCGGTGCATACATAGACCTGAGCGATTCGGCATATACCTTCTTTAACAAGAGCCCGGAAAAGGGTTGGACTTGTCCACCTAGAATGAAAATAGGAATTACCCTCACCGACAACCTCTTGCGTTCTCGCCTTAGTCTAGGACAATTAAGGTATATTAGGCACTTTGGGGTTGTTCCAACCAGTCATGAACCACCCGATACAAACAAGTTCCTTAAAAAACTAGACAACTTCATAAAACAGTCCGTAGACACGGGGCCGTGCCCAGCCAACACGCCCCCGTGTCCATCGAAAGATTCCTTTCTGATCAGTACGTCAGAATACGGACAAACTGTGTCAGAACTCCACCTGCACACGAGGCCGTGTCCACTGAACACGGGGCCGTGTCCAGGTTGCTGTCATTTTCTATAAATGCAGCCAAGAATTCTGCACATTTGGACCAACTTGGGGCAGAGATTTGCAGGAATCTTCTCTCAAACTATCCTAGGTAAGTCTAAAAGAAGGTTCCAACAACCCATCTTGTCCCTTCCTCTTTTAGTAATTTCCTTCTTCTTCATCTTTCTCCAAGAACTACCATTGAAAGTTTGGAATTCCTCCAACTCTATGGTAGAGATAAATGAGTTTTGTTCAAAGAATCTTGGTAAAAACATGTTATGAAACATGGTTTTAAGTTATTAGTAGCCAAAAAGGGCCTACAACATTCAGAAAATAACTTAAAAATACAAGTTTCCTTGTTCCAAAACTCTGCAGAAAGATGGACACGGGGCCGTGCTCAGTGAGCACGGGGCCGTGTCCGGTTACTGTTTCATTAAATAAGCTATTTTTAGTTTATTTTTCGTAGGATGTCGAGTGAAAACAGCGATACATCTTCTGTGCATTCGTCAAACAACCGAAGAGGAAGAAGACCCTCCATTGAAGCTACACTTGTTCACTATGTGATAGCATTAAGGGAGGCTCTTGACGAAATGACTTCAGTAGAGGAGGTCCTTATCGACCGTATTAACGATCTTACGATGGGACTTGAAAGCAGCTTCCAAGAAATTAACCTCTTGCACCAGAGGTTAAATATTCTTGTAGCACCTCCAATGGAACCAGTCCTTCCTCAGCAGGATTGGAACCTGGCTCTCGGAATCAACAACCCTACCGGGTGGGAAGACTTTCCGGCGGAACCTCCCATGGAACACCAACAAGAGATCCCGGTGGAAGTTGAAACTCCTCAAACTAATGCCAACGAGCCTTCTTTTCTCCTTCCAAGGGAGATAGAAGAATGGCTCGCCGACATTTGAGGAGAACCGCACTCGGGAGAAGGAGTTCACTAAGGCCTTGTTTAACCAAGATTGAGTATTTCTTGGAAATTTTGCTAAATTAAAATAAAGTAAAGGCTAGGACTCCATGGTTTGTTATTTCTTTTATCTAGTTTAATTTAGGATTATGTAAGTTCTCTCTATGATGAAATGAAATGATGGTTTTAATGTTTGGATGGTTTGTAATAAATAAAACACACTCATGGTGGTAAAGGATGAAAAGGGGAACGAGAAAAATGATCCCATGCACAAGAACGAGGCAACCCGACAATTTTCTCCCTTTCAGAAGGTTCAACACGGGCCGTGCCCAACCAACACGGCCCCGTGTCGAACCACCTGCAGAAAACGCCCAGTACAGGTAACTGGACACGGGCCGTGTTCACCCAACACGCCCCCGTGTCCAGACTTCTGTTTCTCTTATTTCAATTTTGTTACTGGCACTTGAACACGGGGCCGTGCCCGGATAACACGGGGCCGTGTTCAGTGCCCAGTAACACAAATTTTTGCTTTTTAAACACTATTTTACACATCTAATCAACCTAAAAATTTATTTTTGGGACACATTGAGGACAATGTGTAATTTAAGTGTGGGGGGATGCTAAAACCTTGAATTTTGCAAGTCCTAAATACAAGCCTTACACAAAACTCTATTGGAACCGCTAATCACCCCAAATTAATCACCCCAAATTTTTTCAAAAATTTCAAATTTTTTTACTTGTCTAGGTTTAACTCGGGAAATTCAAGCTCTCAAAAAGGTTATATTTTTACAAATTTACAACCGATAGCGTAGTGATAAAAAGAACCAACATAAGAAAATTATGAAAAGGCATGACAAACTTATTTAAAATTTGATTATATATACTTGATCACATAAAAACCCATTCCCACAAAAGTGAGTTTTGAGCCTTTATTGAGCACACAATTCCATATCATTTGACTAAATGCTCATTTTTCGTTTCTTGTGTGAATAGCCGCTTGGTTCTTACGACTCTAGAACTTGCCATAACAATACATTCCCGGTCCTTATCAACTTAAACCCGAGTAAGTAAATGATGGAGGCATTAGGACTAACATTTTTTTCTACACCATTATTTTTCTTTTTCTTTTACCACCTACCCAAAAATCCCCCTAGTTAGCCCCTTTGAGCCTAAACCTTTTCGTTTCATCACCCAAAACAAAAACCCTTTCACCCACCAAAACCTTTTTCATTTTTAACCCTTTATTTTAGTAACAAGTTCGGTTCTTCGTGAAAAAAAAAATGAAGCAAAAAGAAAATAAACAAACAAAGTAATCAAAAATAACTTTGTTTGAATAAAAGCTTCATCAAAAATAAAAAGTTGCAAAAATACGAAAACCGACACTTGTTACGCTTTTTAGCCCTTTTTCTACTAACCACTAACCCAACCACCTACCTTTAACCCTAGCCAACCCTTAACCCACAAAGTCCTCTTGATATCTACAAAGGTATAAAAGTTAAAAAGGAGGAGGATTGATTTCTTGGCAAGCCTATGGTAGGAATAAGTTCCGTGCCGCTCTCGAGTGATTCACTAAAAATACACCTTCGGCCGAGTGTGAGTGATTTCCCCGCGAGGTATGTGAACTTGTATATAAATAGAATTTTAAAAAGGCATGTTATGCCCAAATAAGTAATTTCTTTTATGAACAGTTCTAAATAAATCATTACGAATAGGAGTGTAAATAAATAAAAATAAAACCCCAAAAAGATCTTGGAAATCCCGACACTCTATGACAAGCCCAAAACCTTCTCTTCTACCTATTCCATTTGGGAGTGTAAGCCAAATATTAAAGAGTTTTGCTTGAGGACAAGCAAAAGTTCAAGTGTGGGGGTATTTGATGTGTGTAAAATGCAACATATAAATTACATCAAATGAGGCATAAAACTAACCCTTTTTTAGTACTAATATTGGAAAAAGAGTGTTTTTGTCTTCCTTTTGTATTTTCAGGATTAAATGAGCTCAAAAACGCAAAAGAAGCAAAAAGACAGCTAAATCCAACATAAATACAAGAAAAGGAACATTAGTGGATTGCCCGAACCCTCAACGGCACCTTCCAAAGCAAAATAGAGAAAACAGAAGGCTGAACACGCCCCGTGCTCAGCCAGCACGGGGCCGTGCCCAAGAAGCAGCAGAAAAGACAAACCTATAGAAGCTTCTATTGCCCACCACGGGCCGTGCTCAGCGGACACGGGGGCGTGTCGAAAGTACAGCAGGCGCATTTATTGTAATTGCGAATTACAATTAATGAGGAGAGAGAGTGTCAGACGGGCACGGGGCCGTGTCCAGCGGACACGGGGCCGTGTCCAGCTCTCTGTTCAGCCTATAAATAGGAGTGCTTGGATTCATTTCATCTCATCCCTTGGAACACCACCTCTCTCACACTTCATCCACCACCCACCACCATCACAACACCATCATCCACCACCATCATCCATTGTCCATCATAGAGTGTGTGAGTCGTCTCGGGATCCAAGATTGATCGTAAGAGTTCTTGACAATCAAGGCCATGTTTGCCTAAGTCTCTTACATCACTTGGTGAAGACAAAGTGTCTAGTATAATACTTTTTATTTCTAATCTTTTGCACTTTTTATTTGGTTTTGTATTAATGACTTTAATAACTAGTTACTTATGTTGAAGGTGATCTTTCCTTATCGTTTGTCCGTGGTGTCTTGGCATTATTTTACTGTCTATATAAAATAAAGGATTTTCACCATTCATATCTCCACGGTCTATATGGAGGTATGTTGGCTACCTGGTAGGGGGTTAAGGGAACGGTTTGGTAAAGGTCTTGCCATTGTTCAGCGTTTAGAGGTCCTGCAATGGACCTGGGTCAAATTTAGTAGGACCTCCTTCAATACTTCACGGTATTGGATGGCATGGGTCCAAACTCTTTGATCCCCTCATAAGTTAACTACTATTAATACTATAACCCGGCTATTTAGGACTGTATCCCTGCTGACTCAGACTACTTAGTCGAGGGTAACGTCACCGCCAAAAGCGGGGCCTACCACAATACTGCATTAATAACTTAATTCATTATCTTCCAATAATCCACCCCTTTAGGATTGTATCCCTGCTGACTCAAACTACTGGGGTGAGGGTAACGTCACCTTCAAAAGAGGGGCCTACTACAATAACTAAGATAATCTCTTAATTATGTGCAAAAGTGCGGAAATAATCAAAGGTTATACTAGATACGAGTCGGAACCAAGTGATTCATCTTGTCTATCTGTTTTTATTTTATTTTTATTTTCAGCATTTTAGTTAGTTTTTATTTTTCTTAGTTTAAAACATTTTTCTAAACTTTTATTTTGGTTAGACGTTGAGGATAAACCGGTATTAAAAGCTCTTGTGTCCTTGGACGACCTCGGTATCTTACCAACGCTATACTACACTCAACGATGGGTGCACTTGCCCATATGTGTGTTTAGTGTTAGTGAAATATCGTGTTTTATAAATTTAAAACTTGGCTAAAATAAGTGTTGAAAAGGGCTTAAAATATACACCTAAAATATACGACACTTCGCACGCATCACAAAACATCATGATTTTCAAGGTTTTGTAAAAAGTTTTTCAGAAAAATGATTTTCAAACAAGAACATAAACTGAAAGACACTTTCAAAATCTATAAAACACAAGAAATCAACTTGGTTTTAACAAGGAATCGAGCCAATGCTCTGATACCAATTGTAGGTCCACCCGGAGGATCGAGTCAACCTCTATTCCATGTTTTCCGACGAACCCGAGAGTGCGGAATCCAAACGGGTAAGTTAAACCAAGTTCGAACACGTAAGACACAAGATTCAACGATTAACACTCAATCTATTAATGCTATGAACGGTTACAATACAATGCTTACAAGATCTCCCTGTAAACTCTCAGTGTGTGTGTGTTCTTACACTGTGTTCTCTCAATGGAATCTATTCAGACTTCTCTACCTGCTCTCACTGTTCTGCGGTGTATTTATACTAACATATCGACGAACTTTAGGAAGTCGACGAAGATTGAATCTTCGTCGACATCACTTCTGACGAACCTTCAATGTGACGAAGTCTTCAATCTTCGTCACCTGTGTATCTTCGACGAAGGTTAACCTTCGTCCAACAAGAACTTCGTCATGCAGATCTTCGTCTACAAGCAGTCTTCGTCATGTGGAGATGTAGCAGGCCCAATGCAAACAAATGGCCCAAGTAAAGTGGCCCAACATGCATTCTTTACGTAAATGAATTCTGAAAATTCATATTCCAAAGATTAGTCAACATGTGACATCATCATGATGATGTCATGGTGATGTGTCATCGGGAATTGGTTCGCGGCTCTCCGTGCTTCGCGTGTCGAACTCTGGGGCGCACGACGGAGGAATGTCGCTACGTCGGGCTTGAGCCGAACCTAACCGAGTCAAACCGAACCAGATCGAGTCGAGTCGAGTCGCGTCCACATAAAGTGTACCAACAAAAATAAACCAAAGTGTTGGCTTCCTCGATCTCGCGCCGACTACAAGGGTGTGCCCTAGCCGCGCGCGAGGTCAGGACCAAGATAGAACCAATTCTGACACTTACTTTCTTTGACAAAAGACCTAGCTTCCTTGACCTTGCGCCGACTACACGGGTGTATCCAAGTCGCGCGAGGACAAGATGCGTTGGGCAACAACGGTCAAGTACAGAAAGTACGAGTGGCAGAGCAGTGGGCCTAGGCGCTCAACAAGCTGTATTCTATCATGCTGCACGATGAGCAATCATGCAGGAGACATGAAGTACATAAGGACACATAAGTGGCACCAATCCGCTTGCGCCGACCACTGATCCACAATCTTCACCTAACTGCTGATGACAGACCAGACAACAGGGACAACCGCCAGAACGCGAGGATCTATTCAGCGTACGTCAGATACCCTCTCGCCTGAATCACTAACGGTTGATATAGGGGAGGCATAACGGATATTCTTTGTTGTCGATCTCTGGCCCAAGGCCCATCAACCCATCTCCTTCACAATTCACCTTGGCTATAAATAGAGAACTTCACCTCCAGGTTTAAGGATCACTCTCTTGCTCTCTCATTCTCTCACTTAATACATACACTTTTATCCTCAAAGCAAGTTCTTATTCCCACACTGGAGGGTGGTTACAAGGGGAACCCCCTATTTTCCTCCTTGTAACGAGCTTCACGGTGTGCTGATGTTTTGCAGGATCGACGTAGATGTTCATCGAGTTCAGAAGAAGATTAACATAATTTGGACGAAACACAAACTACAAGCCAATCGCCAGATTAACTTTGTGTTTCTTCAAAAACCTAACTTGGTTGAAAAACACCTTAGATGCAATCTATATGTTTTATACCAAGGCCCTTTGTTATTAATAGTTTGACCTAAAATCAAGGGCACACAAGAAAAAAAATCCAAGTGGAGCCAACGTTTCGAGGTATATATCACCAATGTTTTAAAAACTGGTAAATACCGGCCGGTTATACCGGTATTACCGTTTTCAGATGTAAATCTGGTATGAAACACCCTGGTAAATAAGTGAAACGGCATAAGGTTTGTACCGGCGGTAAAATCCAGTATACTGGTTTGAAACGTAATACCGGTACAGGCCCAAGGTTATTTTAGTTTGGGTTGTTACTTATATTTATTATATATGTTACTTATCTTACGTAATTTTTATATATTATGATTATTCGTAACTAAAAGTTCTTATTTATTATTTTATGAAATTTGAAGTATTCAACACTCAAATGGCCTAAACATATCGTACACTTTCATTTAAAAGAGCTAGTTGGAAAATTAAATGATTTTCGATTATCTTTTGGATAATTTTTTATTATGGATTTACTTTTGAATCATCTTTTAATATGTAATCATGCATTTTTGGATTAACTTTTAAGTTGATGTTGTGATTTATGAAATTATACAGTTAGATAGTCAATCCGGTTAAACCGCTCAATACAACCTGGTTCAACTGATTGAACCATTTTTTTAGCCTAATCCGGTTTGATTTAAAAACCGGTTTTTAAAACATTGTATATCACTACTACTTAAAAAATAGTATAACGGGTGACATACTAAAAATGAAAATCATTTCTAGAAAAATGGATTTTCAAAATACATCATATACTTTTATTCCTAGAAATTTTAAATAGATCCAATATTGTTACTTTTCAATAAAATTTTTGATGGACAATTAACGAATGACCGTGGTCATTCGATAATCTGTCATAAACCTACGCTAAACTGCTATTGGTATTCGGTTGGTAAATGGCCAACAATAATATGTAGGAAAATGTGCCTCAGCTCCAAAGCTCCAACGCTGGCATAATTGTCGATATTCTGTCGGGGATCATGTTTGTCTCACATCCCTCGATAAAATTTGTAGGTAAATTGTTGATGAATTCATTAACCATGTCATGTTTTCTGATAGAGTATCACCGCCGAATCTTCCTTTCACCGCGTGATTTTTGATAGATACCCCATTGCTAAAAGTCCTATGTTCTGTCTGATATATTGATCCTCATGTTGATTTATTTATAGGTTAAGCCATAAATTAAAACTAACCAATTGTAGTGTTTTATCCAAAAATGAACTCGCAACAGTGTCATTTAAACCTGAAAATCTTAATTTTCTTGATATTTTTAACGAACCTATAGAATTTGTCATGTAAAACACATAACCTTGAATGTTATATTTAAATCGAAGTATGTATAAAGTTTAATAAATGTTTCTATAGTTGATTATTTTAATGTAATCAAATCAAAAAGGGAAAAAAAGTAATCGTTACTTAAGAGTACGAAGCAATAAGGCTGGGTGGTGTGGTCTCACGCCCCTAGGGGCTTTATCATGTCACGTAAGCGCTACGTAGGCAACACATAAGCGGGAGGCTTTATCGCTAACTTGCACGGTGTGCAATAACGCCCCTATAAAGGCTCTTTTAACTATGTTAAAAAAAAGATAAATAAAAACAAAATCTGATTGGTTGATGGAGATAGACCCCATTGCTTTCTTCCTCTCACGCCCGCTATTTCTTTGGCGGAGGCCAAGGATAGTGCCCCCATTGGTGGAGGCGGGATGATGTAGGGGCGGCATGGAACGCTAAAATAGATGAGGTGACAGGGGGCGCAAAACCACACCATGTGGTAAAACATATAACTTTCTTGATATTAACAACTTTTTATATAATTTTAATATAAAAGAGAAGAAAAAAAGTTGATAAATAGAAGGCAACAAACTAAAATGATCAGGAATTTATAAAAAATTAGAGGTTTGCAAAGATATGGCTAATAACTCATAATCTAGTGATATGGTGTTCATACTTTATAAGGCCAGTGGGGGTGGTCCGTGATGGACACTCCATCACGCGTGATGGAGATTAGCACACCGCTGCCACCACTTTGTTTAACGCGTTGAAGTTGTAACGCGTTGAACATTGAACGTATTTGAACGTTGCTCCATTTTCGACCGTTTTTCAACGGTAAAGTTAATTAAAAAAAATCAACCCCTTAGATATGCATGACAATTGAACATACAAAAGACTTGAACGTACGGTTCCATAAACTTCATGTAAGAAGAGGTTACACCGAACATAAAGTCATAGACTATCATCTTCAAAGCAAAAAAAAAAAACAAGAACACTACTTAAAAAAAGAAAAGAAACATAAAAAAACAAAGAGAAAAATGGTTTTTTTTAAGATGGTTGTTGAAGCAAAGGGTTGTCTTCCTCAGATTCATTTGCATCCTGAAAAGATTAGGAAAATAAAATCTTTATACATTAATCAGAAAAAAAAAACTACCAAAACACATATAATGTTTAGAAATGAAAAGTAGCTTAATTTATAATTACCTTAATTACTCCTTGATGCTTTGCATTTATAGCATTCCATCCTGCTAGCATAATTGTGCACCCCACAACCTAATCTACTTCAGATCAAACAATGAACAAACTAGATTAAGTAACATTTCATAAAAAAAAATGATCTATTGATTTATTTCACTTGTGAATCTTATATATCTATACCTATTACAAATCCAATCTCCAGTTTTCCAGCCCGGAACAGCGCTAGCATCATAGCCGTAACATGTTGCGGTTGAAGCAACCATCATAGCACTATAATCTCTAGCCGCACCACATCTATAACATGCGGTCCTGCTAGCGTAATTATGTGACCCATAGTTGAATGTAGCACAATACCAATCGCCTGCTAAAACTTCCGTTCTATTCACACAAGATGAAACCTCATCAGGGGTGGCGAATTTGGGACAATGACATCTTTGACACGAGTCGCGTTTCTTGAAGTTCAAATGCTGGCATGCAGCACACATCCAATCTCCACTGCTCATTCTCTCTTGTTTTAAGTTTTAGAACCTGTAAAAAATAAACAAACAAAATGAACATGAGTCACATTTCATTTCCTTAAAAACCCTTCATCATCATCATCATCATCATCATCATCATCATCATCATCAGTAAATCCCACCAATAGCAAAGTTAAGGTAGGGTCTGAGGAGAGTAGGATGTAGACAGCCTTACCTCTACCCCGTAGGAATAGAGAGGCTGCTTCCCGGGAGACCCCCGGCTCGTTCCTTAAAAACGCTTGAATATATCAACCCCTAAAAAAAGTACTAACCTTGAGAATACGTTGATCTTGTAATGAAGGAGTGAAGCAAAATAGTAAAAACAAAAGAGAGATGATATGACAATGTTTGAGTTGGTGATTTTCTTGATTGAAACTTGAAGGATTTATATAGTTGCCAAAAGATTCTAAAGCATGGGACCCATGTCAAAATGGAAGTAGTAAGATTTTTCTCCAAAACATTTTTGGTAGTGTATTTCAATATGGTCTCAATGGAATGAGATTCCAAAAGTTGACAAGTCCCATTTTGGTTCAGATAGACCTTCTAATAAGTGTTATCTTGGTGCAGATAAGCCTTCCCATCTATGAAGAAAAATCATCCATACAAGCAAAATCTAATCATGATTATTGGTTAAATATAATTAAACCTAGCTTGTGTGAGTGAATATCTATAATTAAGTTCTCATTATATATGTTAATTTGTATTTAGCTTCCATATATAAGTTAACAATGATAAACTCACATATAGTATAAAGCTAAAGGGGTATGGTCCCAAATAAACCAAAATGTTGGCTTCCTCGACCTCGCGCCGACTACAAGGGTGTGCCCCAGCCGCGCGCGAGGTCAGGACCAAGATAGAACCAATTCGGACACTTAATTCCTTTGACAAAAGACCTAGCTTCCTTGTCGCACGGGGACAAGATGCGCAGGGCAACATCGGACAAGTACAGAAAGTACGAGTGGCAGAGCAGTGGACCAATAAACGCTCAACAGGCTGTATTCTATCATGTTGTACGATGAGCAATCGTGCAGGAGACATGAAGTACACAAGGACACATACGTGGCACCAATTCGCTTACGCCGACCACTGCTCCACGATCTCCACCTAACTGCTAATGACAGACCAGACAACAGGGACAACCGTCAGGACACGTGGATCCATTCAGCGTGCACCAGATACCCTCTCTCCTGGAATCACTAAAGGTCGTGACAGGGGAGGCAAAACGGATATTCCTTGTTGTTGACCTCAGGCCCAAGGACCATCAGCCTATCTCCTTCACAATTCACCTCGGTTATAAATAGAAAACTTCACCTCCAGGTATAATGATCACTCTCTTGCTCTCTCACTTAATACATACACTTTTATCCTCAAAGCAAGTTCTTATTCTCACTCCGGAGGGTGGTTACAAGGGGAACCCCCTATTCTTCTCCTTGTAACGAGCTTCACGGTGTGCTGATTGTTTTGCAGGATCGACGTAGCTGTTCATCGAGTTCAGAAGAAGATTAACCTTATTTAGACGAGACCAAATCACAAGCCAATGATCCGATTAACTTGGTGTTTCTTCAAAAGCCTAACTTGGTTGAAAAACACCTTAGATACAATTTATATGTTTTATACCAATGCCCTTTGTTATTAGGCCTTACAGAGTGGAGCGGCAAACTCCTTCAGCACCGCCATTTTCCGATCGGTGAACCAATGCCAACACTTTTGTTTACCGAATATTGGGGTGAAATCGGTGAACCTTCACCAATTCGGTGAAGGTGAAGGAAAGGGGGAGGGAGGGGGTGTGTGTTGGGGTCCAATTCTTCTCAACCGATCACACTTTTTTCCCTTTTTTTAAATAGTTTACCAATTCATGAAGTGTCTAACCATTGCCAACACTTTTGACCATGGTATAAACACTTTTCATTGAATGACATGGCATACTCTCATTGATTGATTTTAAAGTTTACCACTTTCAAGTATCTAACCACTCCCTACACCCTTAATAGTTTGACCTAAAATCAAGGGCACACAAGAAAAAAAATCCAAGTGGGGCCAACGTTTCGAGGTATATGTCACTACTTAAAAAATAGTATTACGGGTGACATACTAAAAATGAATATCATTTCTAGAAAATGGATTTTCAAAATACATCATATACTTTTATTCCTAGAAATTTTAAATAGATCCAATATTGTTACTTTTCAATAAAAATTTTGATGGACAATTAACGAATGACCATAATTCGTCATAAACCGACGCTAAACTGTTATTGGTATTCGGTTGGTAAATGGTCAACAATAATATGTAGGAAAATGTGCCTCGGCTCCAACGCTGGCATAATTGTCGATATTCTGTCAGGGATCATGTTTGTCTCACATCCCTCGATAAAATTCGTAGGTAAATCATTGATGAGTTCATTAACCATGTCATGTTTTCTGACAGAGTATCACCGCCGAAGCTCCCTTTCACCGCGTGATTTTTGATAGATACCCCATTGCTAAAAGTCCTGTGTTTTGTTTGATATATTGATCCTCATGTTGATTTATTTATAGGTTAAGCCATAAATTGAAACTAACCAATTGTAGTGTTTTATCCAAAAATGAACTCACTATAGTGTCATTTAAACCTGAAAATCTTAATTTTCTTGATATTTTTAACGAACCTATAGAATTTGTCATGTAAAACACATAACCTTGAAAATTTGAACTATGATATGTTATATTAAAATCGAAGTATGTATAAAGTTTAATGAATGTTTCTATAGTTGTTGATTATTTTAATGTAATCAAATCAAAAAGGAAAAAAAAAGTAATCGTTACTTAAGAGTACGAAGTAATAAGGCTGGGTGGTGTGGTCTGTAAGAATCCATTCGTGTAAAAATAAATAAAACTTTATTAACTTGAATTACAGAATGATACTGGAAATAATTGCAATTACAACTGGAAAATTGAAAACAAGAACAGAAAAATAGAACAGAAAAACTGTTCCCAGCTTAGGATCGTGTTGAACACGGGTCCCTTAAAACAAATTTCGTGTCTCCCAGGAGAACACGTTTGTTTCCAGGATACAACAGCTAAAGCAGTTGCACTGCCGGTCTTGACTCCAACCCGAAGGTGTACCTGAAGCTTGAAGAAGATGAAGAATTATGTGAGAGAAAAAGATTAGAGCTAGTGAATTCAGTGTGTTCAAACTGCAGCATGAACCTCGTATTTATACTGCTGATCTTGAAGAAACTGAAAAATAAATTAAACGGGCGAATTAATTTGCATTGAACGTCTTCAATGCACTTTAATTCGTCATTTAATTAACAGTCAAAAGCATTGACTTCGTCAGTTTCGAATGCTGAATTGTAACTGCCCAGTGTAACTGCACTGTCAAAAATGCTGGAAGCTTATGCGCGCGAGGACGCAGGTCTGCACGCTCTTGCGCGCGTGCGCCATTTTGGCTCACTTTCATGCGCATGCGCCACGTCACCTGTGAGCCACTACGAGCACGCCACACAGTTTTGGCTCACTTTGGTGCGCCACGCACGTCACTTCAGTGCCTATACTCCATGCGCGAGTTCGCGCCATCATGCCATGTGTACTCGCGACTGCATCCCACGTCACCAACCACTTGGTCTTTGCAGCCCTTTTGCTCCACCACGCGCACGCGGTCAAAAATACAAAGGCGGCTCTCAAGAGGCGATGCGAAGTGCAAAGTGTGCCATCAAAGCGCCGCATTGCGCCTCATCGCGAGTACACTTAGTGAGTGCTTCCATGAAACAATAAGGATGGAGAGTTCCCACTTAAATACCCCTTTTAAGTTTCATCTCTCCTCCTATGTGGGACAAGGTGCCACTTTCCCATTTTTTCAGCATTCAAGTTTCAAACACCAAACTTTGAGCATCGATATCTCATTCATCTTAGCTCCGTTTTGGACGTGGTTTAGTTCGTTGTGAAGCTCTTTCAACGTAGAACACAAACCCACAAATAAATATATAAAACACACTCATTTTCTTATATTTATTTCTAGTCCAAGATAGGAAAAAAAAAACATTTCCTATATTTGTGAAAAATACTATTTTCACAAATTTCCAACATGGTCTCACGCCCCTAGGGGCTTTATCATGTCACGTAAGCGCTGCGTAGGCGACACATAAGCGGGGAGCTTTATCGCTAACATGCATGGTGTGGAATAACGCGCCTATAAAGCCCATTTTAACTTTATTAAAAAAAAGAAAAAAAAAAGATGAATAAAAACAAAATCAGATTGGTTGATGGAGGTGAACCTCGTTGCTTTCTTCCTCTCACACCCGCTATTCCTTTGGCGGAGGCCAAGGATGGCGCCCCCATTGGTGGAGGCGGGGTGGTGTAGGGGCGCCATGGAACACTAAAATGGGTGAGGTGGTAGGGGACGCGAAACCACACCATGTGGTAAAACATATAACTTTTTTGATATTAACAACTTTTTATATAATTTTAATATAAAGAGAAGAAAAAAAGATGTAAATAGAAGGGAACAAACTAAAATGATCAGGAATGTATAAAAAATTAGAGGTTTGCAAAGATAGGGCTCATAACTCAAAATCTAGTGATATGGTGTTCGTACTTTATAAAAATAGTGTAGATTTAAATTCTTATAAGTGCAATATTAAGTGTAAAACTAAAAATTGTTGTTAAAAAATCAGATAAAATCAAACCATAAGTACAAGTCTAATAAATTTGTGCCGATAGTGATTTCTAGCCAACCCCTTGTGCTCACTTTGATGGCAATGGATCGATAAGTTTTAATAATCTTAAGCCTCATAAATAATCAATTGTACAATCATGTTTCATATATCATACATTACTTAACGGGTTGGTGTATGATAGTAAGCCTAAATTCGATCTTCAAAAATAAAATATTCAAACACATTTCTACTCATTTTGTATTTTTAATAATAGGCCATATACAATACGAGCGGCCAACAACATGAAACATCTACTAGGGGAGTGATTCCATGTGTGAACATAGAGAATCATGATTTGCTCTGTTCCGAGTCATTTCTAGTCTTCCACGTGAACTAGAAAGTTGTATACGAGATGACATAAATCAGCCTCTTTTCGTCTTCAGATGTCCTAGAACCGAAAAGGCTTTCCATAATAGCGTCCATTGAGTTTGTAAAATCTATGTCGCGCCACCATGATATACATACAAATGTGTATGTTGTATACATAAAAACCTACTAAGTTAAGTTGTTTATATGTTTTTAACGTTTAAGCATCTTTCTACACATCTCTAGGTAATATACATATGTTGAACTTGCACTTATGTTGGTTGTACAAATAAATGAAATTTAGTCATATATATATACACACACTTGAATGTGTAGGCAATGTATATGTGGAACTTGCACTTGTGTAGATTATACAAATAAATGAAATTTATTCATATTTTTTTAATTTCAAGATAGATGAATATACATTGTATTTAAACAATTTTTTTTTTAAATTTTAAAGTTTTTAAATTGAATTATTAGTACTATGCATATATATATATATATAGAGTCCTAATACTTCATTTTTTCAATTTCAATTTTTTTTGGGTAAACAAGTTTGAGTAGTCGGGCATGTATAAGCTAATACCATACCCGTCCTAAAGTCATGATAAATTTTAGGTCTAATCTCATATTTAAATACTTATCTCGAACGTTTCGCATTTCAGGTTTTTCCATCTCGTTCAGACTTTTTTGACATCCCTACTCACTTTAAGGAATTGATTACAGCAATGAGTTTTAAGTTTGTTTCTTTTTAGTATAAAGTTACTTTGGGTTTTAGATTACGGTGTCACACCCTGGCTTTTGCGAAAGCGTGGGTTTATTTGGTGTGACTTCTTAATACCATAGCAACAATCATAACAATGCTATATGATAAAAACAGAAGATGTTCATCCATTAATTAAGTCTTAGAAAATACCATTCATACTTGTCTTGAAAACGTTGATACCAAAATAAATTACAAACCATGAAAATGTTTAACCGAGTTCATAAGACTCCACAATGACTTAAATAAAAACCTGAGTTTAGAAACATGTATTCCGTCCAGGAAAGGAATACACCCCCTAAACTCCCAACTACCATGGATAACATCCTTTATTCAAACGCAGCTTGACACATATGCAGACACCTGCCAGATCCCTTTAGTTTCCTGAAATACATGTAGTTTGAAAATTCAACAAAAAGTTGAGCGAGTTCATGTGTATGTCTGTGAGTATAAACCGTTAAAGTATGTCTGTATGAAATTCCCTGGTATGTAGCAATAAGGAAAAAGAGATTACCAATGGGTTGCAAAGCCACTGGTATGTGTGAAGTGATGCAGGAAAACTTAAACCTACCGGAGCTGCACCGGGCTTCCGGCTGGAAGACATAGTCACCACTATGGGCCACCCTGGCCTCATGGGTGTGGGCTCGCTACACCCAAATAGACCTATCACTCATGTCCCTCGGTCCTACGACGAGGATTAATGGCCTTAAGTGTTGTACCCACCACTCACATGATCTAAGTAGTATACCCTCCTTAGGCTAACCATACCATGTATAAAAATGTCTGTAATAATTTGTAACATGTATTCCACCCCCGAAGTATAAAACCGAAAACAGTTAAAAAGAAAAGGGGGACATGAACTCACAGTAGTGCGTCTTCTGTACCGTAACTCAAACTTGATCAGCTACACGACAACCTACAACGTACTATTGTCTATTAGATGAACGGGCCCTGCCTTTGCTTAGTATGAAGGTTTTTGAGTTACGTTTTCTTGTGTCTCGGTATATTATTCCAAGTTATAATTATTTGTTAAAATAATAATTATTTTAACGTTGAATTATATTTAGTTTTGGAATAAACGTGTAAAAAATATTCTTGTATTAGCACTTCACAAGTATTTTAATTTCGTATTTCCTTCCAAAGGATAGGGGTATTTTGTGATTAAAGTCTTGACATTATATATTCCTAAGTCCCACTTTAGAAAAATATATAATAACTTATTTGTCGAAAATAATATATTCCCAAGATATACTTTCACTTTTTGTATTCAAAATAATATTTACCAAAATATATTCATAAAAGTGTTTTCCGGAATAGTTCATAAGTTACGTTTTAGTGTTTGTTTCCACAATAACGAGCGTGTAACTTAAATATTTATTCCTTGCAATTTTTGGTATTATTCTGGAGTTATAAATGTGATGGTGTTTTGATAAGTTACATTATTTTGATAATAACAAAACTTATGGCGAAGTTTATTTTGAAAGGCAATGTTTAAAACATATTTGTAAACACTTGTTAGAAAATAATTTCCAAGTGTTTATATTTTTAGAAAATTTCGCCATAGTTTCCCCTAAAAACGGAGGTGTCCATGCTATTAAGCATATCATTTTCTTTTCAAAATCAATCAACAATCAATCCTTAAACAATTTTACATCACCAAGAGCAAAAACTATATGCGTTTCATATTAATCATGAACTTGATATATCACAAAAACACGTAGTAACCTGGTAAAGCGTTTAGTGGTCTTAGTTACCTCTCAAAGTGTATTTACTTCTTTAAAAATCATTTTCTTAAAAGAGTTAAGTGTTTACAACTTGTAAACAATTTTTACAAAAAAAAAAAAAAAAAAAATTAACCTTTGGAACTCTTCTTGTAAATAGAATGTTCTTACACTTATTTTATCACCAAAAGTGGTGTAAATGCAAGTAGAAGTCATGATCTTTTAAAAATCGATTCTTGAACTTGGTTTATTTAGAAAAGTCTTTTGTAAAACTCAGATCTACATGATCATCAACCTACTTGTTTACTTATATTTCAAGAAAATCAATTTCTTTCAAGTTCATGTTTAACTAGAAGATGATTATTTCATGTATCACATAATCACCTCCTAATCTTGTTAAATCATGTTTCTAAACATCATTTAACAAGTTCCATATGGTGATTAACATCACATAACCAAGAATCAATAAGAAATTAACAATATACTCACAACAACATCACACTACAACATTTCATCATGTTTCCTTTTTATGTAAGATTTATGTTCATGTTTCTTGTTTAAACCTTTTAGTGCTCTTGTAAATTTCAACATACTACAACTTTTTAACCAACAAAAAGAGAAGTGACAAAGGTTAATCAATAAACTTACAACTAGCTCAAGGGCTAGGGAAGATATCTAGTGAAAAAGATGAGGAAAAGTGGTGAATGAAAGCAATGTATGAAGTTCCTTCAAGTTCTTCAAGCTTCCATCTTCTCAAGACACCTTCTTAAACTTGAATCAAGCTTGAAAATGGATGAAGATGGTGGTGGTGGTGGCGGTTATAGTGAGGGCCGAGAGGGAGAGAGAGAGTGAGGGAGAGTGGGGTGATCATGAGTGAAGGTGAAATGAAATGATGAAGATATTGTATTCCATACTTATAATCTCTTCCTCTAATATTTTGTTTACTCCAACAAGCAAAGATCCATTATAAAATTGAAGTAATATCTAGTAGGATATGTTGGTGATTTGGGTGGGTCCCTTGTGACCGAAAATGGGTATGGGGGGGGGGGGGGGTTAATTGTAAAAACTTGATGGTTAGTAGGTAAATGGTAGTTCAATTTCAAGTGTATATTTAGTTTAGTTAGTTTACTAGATATTTTAGTGGGTGGTATGATGTTCGGGGATTATAACTAGCCAAGAAATAATTAAACAATGTGTTTGGCAAAATTTTGGTGTTCCGGGTAATGTCCGGTTGTTCGGTTAGATACCGTTCCGTTGAAGTGCTTAGTTATTCCGTACAGTGTCCTTTATGTGTCTTTTTGTAACACTTTTAATTCCCGTCACTTAGGAAAGCATTCAGGACCATTTAGTCAATTTTCTGCATCTTACTAGCAGGTTAAAATGCTGAATTTTTGCTGAAAATGCAGAATTCTGCACTTAAAGTGTGTTTTAGGCACTTTCCGGCACTCAAACTATCACCTAGTGACGCAGTTTTATGGTCCTCACTTCCCTACACACCATACTGGTGTAGTACCTTGTCCCTGGCCCACACTGGGTCTCAAAACACTGTATGTCTATGTACTGGCACTGTCGGTATATTTCTGAGTTATCCGCTCATTGTGCTAACTGTGCTTTGTGCATCAGGTATGTCACTAAGGTTTGTATGTAATGAATGGAGTGACAGTATGAATTGTGATGCATATGTATGTATGATACAGAAATCAGAAAGCAGTTTACGTCATCAGTTGTAATCAAGCACAGTCATTAAGCACGTAATTAATATTAATTAATTGTACGGATACCTGTAATTAAGAGGGTTGTCACATTCTCCCCCCGTTAAGAAAATTTCGTCCCGAAATTTTAAGTTCTGCTTCTAGTTGCAGGGGTCTTGGGGAACAAATGTGGGTATTTTTTCTTCATTCGATCCTCATGTTCCCATGTGAATTCTGGGCCATGTCGTGCATTCCATCGAACCTTGACGAGTTTGACACTACTCCTACGTGTTTTGTTAACCTTCCAATCCATAACCTCAACGGGTTCTTTAATAAAGTGGAGTGTGTCGTCAACATGAACTTCGTCAGCAGGAATGACCACTGTTTCTTGAGTTGGACTCTTTTTCAAATTTGATACATGGAATGTATCATGAACGCCATTTAGCTCTGCAGGTAAATCCAACTTGTATGCTACGAGACCAATCCGTTCCAGGATTCTGAATGGACCAATGTATCTGGGGTTCAACTTCCCACGCTTCCCAAAGCGTGCCACACCCTTCCAGGGTGAAACCTTCAACAATACCATATCTCCTACCTCAAATTTCAGAGGTTTCCTTCTACGGTCCGCATAACCCTTTTGTCGATCACGAGCCGCTTTGATGCGCTCTCGGATCTGAAAAATTTTGTCTGTTGTCTCTTGAACCAAATCCGGACCAACCAACTGTCTATCACCCACGTCAGCCCAACAAACCGGTGATCGACACTTGCGTCCATAGAGAGCTTCGAACGGTGCGGCCCGAATGCTTGCATGATAACTGTTGTTGTATGAAAACTCAACCAATGGTAGGTGAGTGTCCCAACTTCCACCTAGATCCATTACGCAAGCTCGCAGCATGTCTTCTAACGTTTGAATCGTTTGTTCACTCTGTCCGTCTGTCTGCGGATGAAAAGCAGTACTCAGATTCAACTGAGAACCAAAAGCTTCTTGAAAGGATTGCCAAATCCTTGACACGAATCTTCCATCTCTATCAGAGATAATTGAGAGAGGCACTCCATGCCGTGCAACAATCTCTCTCAGGTATATCTCAGCAAGTTTGCTCGTGTTTTCTTTCTCCTTATTTGGCAAGAAGTGTGCAGATTTCTTTAAACGGTCTACAATTACCCAAATTGTATCGTGACCTTTGGGCGTCCTTGGCAATTTTGTTATGAAGTCCATCGAAATCTGTTCCCATTTCCATTGGGGTATTTCAGGTTGTTGCAAAAGACCTGAAGGTTACTGGTATTCAACCTTTACCTTGGCGCAAGTTAAACATTTGCCAACATATACAGCAACATCGCCTTTCATTCTTGGCCACCAATAGAAATCCTTAAGATCTTGGTACATCTTATCCGATCCTGGATGGATCGAGTATCGAGATTTGTGAGCTTCATCAAGAATAACATTTCTCAAACCACCAAACAAGGGAACCCATATTCGTTTCATGAAGCACAACGTTCCTTCCCCGTTTGGTACCAACTGCTTCTCCATCCCACGGAGATACTCATTCTCAATATTCCTTTCCTTGAGGCTTCTCTCTGCGCGGCACGAATGCGCAACGAGAGGTCTGTTTGAATAATCATTTCCAAAGCCCTAACCCTTATGGGCTTGATCCTTTCCTTCTGACTCAGGGCATCGGCGACCACATTCGCCTTCCCTGGGTGATACTTGATCTCATAGTCATAGTCATTAAATAGTTCAACCCAACGTCTTTGCCTCATGTTAAGCTCTTTTTGATAAAAAATGTGCTGCAGGCTCTTGTGATCGGTATAGATCGTACATCGCGTGCCATATAAGTAGTGTCGCCAGATCTTCAAAGCAAACACCACCGCGCCTAATTCCAAATCATGCGTGGTGTAATTTTTCTCATGGACCTTCAACTGGCGAGATGCATATGCTATAACTTTCTGTCACTGCATCAGCACACAACCTAACCCTTGACGCGAGGCGTCGTAATATACCACGAAGTCGTCGGTGCCTTCGGGTAGAGATAAAATTGGTGCGTCGCAAAGTTTGTTCTTCAATAACTGAAATGCTTCTTCTTGCTTGTCTCCCCAATCAAACCTCTTGTCCTTCTGCGTAAGGGAGGTCAAAGGTTGAGCGATTTTCAAGAAATCCTCAATGAACCTGCGATAGTACCCAGCCAAACCTAAGAATTGCCGAATCTCAGTTGGCATTTTCGGAGTCTCCCAATTCTTGATCGCTTCAATCTTTGTAGGATCCACGTGGATTCCGTTTCCATTAACCACATGACCAAGAAACTGGACTTCCTGTAACCAGAACTCGCACTTTGAGAACTTTGCATATAACTTCTCCTTCTTAAGCAGCTCCAGGATAGCCCTTAGATGTTGCCCGTGATCCTCTTTCGTCTTTGAGTAGATCAAGATGTCATCAATAAACACGATTACAAACTATCAAGGTAGGGCTTGCAGACTCTGTTCATCAGATCCATGAACACCGCGGCCGCGTTTGTCAACCCGAACGTCATAGCCAGGAACTCGTAATGTCCATAACGAGTCCTGAAGGCAGTTTTTGGAATACTCTCCTCCTGAATCCTCAGCTGGTGATAACCTGATCGTAGGTGGATCTTTGAGTAAAAACTTGAATCTTGTAACTGATCGAACAGGTCGTCAATCCTCGGCAAAGGATATCTGTTCTTAATTGTCAACTTGTTCAGTTCCCGGTAGTCAATACACATGCGGAAACTACCATCCTTCTTTTTAACGAACAAAACTGGAGCTCCCCAAGGTGAGAAGCTTGGCCTGATGAATCCCTTGTCTAACAACTCCTGCATTTCCGAAGGTGCAAGTCTATAAGGTGCCTTAGCCACAGGAGCGACGCCTGGAATTAAGTCAATATGAAACTCGACTTGTCTTTGTGGCGGCAATCCTGGCAAGTCTTCTGGAAAGACTTCAGGATATTCCTTGACGACTGGAATGTCTTCTATCTTTGGCTCAGCGGCCTCCTTATCCACGATGTGCGCCAAGAAGGCAACACATCCCTTCTTCAAACATTTTCTAGCCTTCAAGCAACTAATGATCCTTAAGGGCGTATCACGCTTCTCTCCGTGTACCACAATTGTTTCTCCATTCGCCATTGGGATGCGAATGGTCTTCTCGTGACATACAATTCTGGCTCTGTTGCTTGACAACCAATCCATTCCTACTACCACGTCGAAGCTTCCCAACTCGACCGGTAGTAGATCCAGTGCAAACTCGTGCTCTCCCAGCTCTATTACGCACCCCCTGATGACTTCATTTGTTTCAACTAGCTTTCCATTAGCCAGTTCAATTGAGTAAGGAATATCTAACTTACTAGCAGTTAACCCAAGCATATTCTTAAATTCTAGCGATATAAAACTATAGTCGGGACTAGTATCAAAAAGCACAGATGCAAAGCGTTGATTAATAGGGAACGTACCAGTAACAACATTTGGGTCCTGGCGTGCTTCCCTCGCTCCAATGTTGAATACCCTTCCACGAGCTTCATTGAGTTTTGGGCATTCACGCTTGAAGTGCCCGATGTCTCCGCAGTTAAAACCTCCCGGTCCTCGACCGTTACCATCTCCATTACCGCCTTGGTTGTTGTTTTGATTGCGGTTACCATTTCCTGCTTGATTCCCGAAGTTACCGCGATTACCATTTCCGCCGTTGCGGTTCCCATTCCTGTTACCTCCACGGTTGTTGTTACCAAATCCCCTTTGGCCACCACGGCCAGTACCAACCCAACATGTTTCTTTTAAGTGGCCAACCTTCCCACAAGATTCACATTTTCTAACTCTACACTGGCCAGCATGATGATACTGGCATATTTCACATTTGGGCAGAGCGCCCATGTATCCTTTCCCTTTGACTTCAGCACCATACTTAGCTTCAGCCGGTGGGTTCACATCCTTCCTCTTGTTGGCACTGCCGGTACTCTTTTTAAAGTTGGAGAATTTCCTCTTGTTCTCTCCTGAGGATTCAACATGTGTCTCCTTTTTCTTCGGTTCAGAATTTGAAAACTTGTTCAGTCTGATGGCTTCTTATGTAAGTGCCACACTGAGATCAATGGCTTCGGTAATTGTCGGAGGCTTCGACGTTGTTACCATGCTCATGATCTGGGGTGCCAATCCCCAGATGAAACGCTCAATGCGTTTAAATTCAGGATCAACCATATACGGCACTACGCGTGACAAGTCGTGGAACGTTTGCACATATTCAGCAATTTTTGGGCCGTCCATTTTTAGGTTCCAGAATTCCGTTTCCAGCTTCTGTATTTCGGCCCGTGAGCAGTATTTCTTCCTCATGAGCTCCTTCAGCTCAGCCCATGTTAGTGCATACACCGCCGCCTCTCCCAGGGTTTGAACTTGCAGGTTCCACCAGGATAAAGCACCATCAAGAAAGAGTCCCGAGACGTAAGTAACTTGGTTTTCAGGAGCACACTTGCTCATCCTTATTACCGAATCCGTCTTTTCCGTCCACCTGACGAAAGCAACAGCACCTCCAGTGCCATCGTAATTTAGAGACTTACAATCCAGAAGTTGTTTGTAGGTACAGCCTGTACGGGCAATAACATTTACAGAAAGCATTAGCGGATGTGCAAGGAATATCCGAATGCAATGTAGTGTGTCTCAATCGACTTGAATATTACCATTGGGTGGGTTGTTGTTGTTGTTTGAGGTATTCATGCTTGTTTCGGCGCGCGAGGCCTCATAGTCTGCTATTGCTTTTGAAATATGTTCCTGTAATTCTGCCTCAGTAGTAGGCAAGCGTGTGTCTCGTCGTGGAGGCATCTTCTAAAAGAAGATCATATTGGTCAGGTCATAGTAAGTATAGTAAGTAAGTAATATGCGTATGTAATAGCATCCATCAACACAATAACACATAACATCCCATGTCATAACACAAATCAAATAATTCAACAACGCATGTGATGAGAACGCTGCGATTGAGCTATCATATAACAAGACCACTAATAAGGTTCACAAGTTTTACAAATGTAACATACATCAAAAGAGACTAAGGGTTACATCACCCTTGTCTGAATCGTCTAACAATATATACAACAACCAAAAGTCAAATATCAAAAGTCATAAGTCATCATGTGGTCTTCAAAATGCTACGCAGTCAGGCTCAATCGTTGTACTCTCATCAAAAGCATGACATCTTCGTTAAACCAAATGCCCCTAAGCTGATGGTGGGGGAGGAGGAGGAGGAGGAAAGAAAAACAACCGGCGCAAATGCACCCAATCCTCCTCGAGTGCGTGGATAACGCGCAACAGGTAAGCAATCTGCTGCTCCGGAGTGAGGAAGCGGACATCAGAATCCGAGTGTAGTGGAAGAGGAGCTGGTGGTGTAGCAAATGGAGACTGGCAATGACAAGGGGGAGGACGCAGGGTCCTCTCCAGCTCCTGGACTCGTCGGCTCAACGCATCCTGCTGTAACTGCAAGGATATAAGTATATCATCCGTCGTATACCCAACATGAAAAGGATGGTATGGGTCTGACAAAGGCATGACGTTGGGCGAAGACCACATAAATGGCTCGCCCATGGGTGCTGAAGAAGCAAAAGTAGTGTGTGCAGCCGGTGCAAAAGGGGGTATGAATGGAAAAGCGGCTGTCATAGGTGGTACGTGATCGTGTTGCTGAGAAGAAGGTCCTTCCCCTGGACGGGGAGGAGGAATGTCCTGTAGAAAAGTAATGGGTAAATCCATGCGATGAGTGTCAGATACGCGAGGGTGAAATGGTGGAACATCAACAGGTGCAAAAACAGGTGTTGCAGGGGGAGTGACCGGTAGAACAAAAGGAGGATAATCATCATCATCCTCAAACCACCCATTACGGGTGTCGGCATATCTAGGATCGATGTGTGTAGCAAAAGGTGCAAGGTCATCAAACACCGGCATAGGGTCAGGTATAGGTGCAGAAACTGGGATATCAACAACTGGTGGTGCAATGACCGGAACATCATCAAGTGGTGGTGCAACAACTGGTGCATCAATGGGTGGCTCAGCAGGTACAAACTCAACCTCAGGATCCGGGTCAAAGTCATGGGGAACAATGGGTGTTGCAGACATCGCCATGTCTGAATCAGTGTCGGTGGAGTAGTGCTGCACTTCCTGGGTGTGAAGAGTGGCGGATGATACAGACTCAAGCGAGTAGGAAATAGACGGATCGGGTAAGGCCTCCACAATGGGAGCCTCGATAGGTGGCACAACAAAAGCATCAACAGCAGGAACCTCAACCATAGGAACAACAGGGTCAACAATCGGGATATCAGCTAGTGGAACATCGTCATCCATCGGGGCCCCACCATCCTGGTCACCCTCCGGGGGACCCTCAATGAATAAATCGATATCGTCATCAGATAACGCGTCGAGTGGCAGGTCCTCAACAGGAACTGCCGCGAGTGGGAGAGGAGCAGGGATCTGAATGAGAGGTAGATCCCCGCCGAAAGACCATCAGCTAATGGTATATCGTCCACAAAATCCGGTAGGGCAAACGGCTGGAAGTCACCCTCATCGGTACTCGTAGTGTCTGATGTATAGACCTCGTCCTCAGGGCCAATCTCGCCGTCCGATACAATCGCCATAGGATCCAGTGAATCTGACTCTTCGGTATCAGAAGAAGGTGGCATGGTGTCTGTAACACAACCACACATATGCACATATATCATCATGTAATCAAATAAGCATGTAAGTCGCAATCAATGTAAGCAAGTAATCATCCTAGTCTTTCCCAGACTATCCCACCCAGTCTCTTAGATTGAACTCCCTAGTCTCTCAGACTAACTCCCTGGCCTCTAAGACCAACTCCATGGTCTCTGAGACCAAAATCTCCCAGTCTCTAAGACTAAACCTCCCCAATCGTTAAGATTGAACCCCTCAGTCTCTAAGACTGATCCTCCCTCAGTCTCTAAGACTGAACTTCCCCAGCCTCAAAGGCTGAACTCCCTCAGTCTATAATACTGAATTATAAACATAAATTTTGAAATGTGTATTTGTGCCTTTTTGTTCGTAAAAATGTTTGTTCCCTAGATCTGGACGTTTAGTGTATGCAATGTAAAAAAAATGTTTGAAAACCTTTTCGTGAGAGCCCTAGTGATCATAGTCTAGACTCGAGAAAGAATCCTAGTTCGCTATAATCGAGGCTCTGATACCAAGCTGTCACACCCTGTCTTTTGCGGAAGCGTGGGTTTATTTGATGTGACTTCTTAATAACATAGCAACAATCATAACAATGCTATATGATAAAAACAGAAGATGTTCATCCATTAATTAAGTCTTAGAAAATACCATTCATACTTGTCTTGAAAACGTTGATACCAAAATAAATTACAAACCATGAAAATGTTTAACCGAGTTCATAAGACTCCACAATGACTTAAATAAAAACCTGAGTTTAGAAACATGTATTCCGTCCAGGAAAGGAATACACCCCCTAAACTCCCAACTACCATGGATAACATCCTTTATTCAAACGCAGCTTGACACATATGCAGACACCTGCCAGATCCCTTTAGTTTCCTGAAATACATGTAGTTTGAAAATTCAACAAAAAGTTGAGCGAGTTCATGTGTATGTCTGTGAGTATAAACCGTTAAAGTATGTCTGTATGAAATTCCCTGGTATGTAGCAATAAGGAAAAAGAGATTACCAATGGGTTGCAAAGCCACTGGTATGTGTGAAGTGATGCAGGAAAACTTAAACCTACCGGAGCTGCACCGGGCTTCCGGCTGGAAGACATAGTCACCACTATGGGCCACCCTGGCCTCATGGGTGTGGGCTCGCTACACCCAAATAGACCTATCACTCATGTCCCTCGGTCCTACGACGAGGATTAATGGCCTTAAGTGTTGTACCCACCACTCACATGATCTAAGTAGTATACCCTCCTTAGGCTAACCATACCATGTATAAAAATGTCTGTAATAATTTGTAACATGTATTCCACCCCCGAAGTATAAAACCGAAAACAGTTAAAAAGAAAAGGGGGACATGAACTCACAGTAGTGCGTCTTCTGTACCGTAACTCAAACTTGATCAGCTACACGACAACCTACAACGTACTATTGTCTATTAGATGAACGGGCCCTGCCTTTGCTTAGTATGAAGGTTTTTGAGTTACGTTTTCTTGTGTCTCGGTATATTATTCCAAGTTATAATTATTTGTTAAAATAATAATTATTTTAACGTTGAATTATATTTAGTTTTGGAATAAACGTGTAAAAAATATTCTTGTATTAGCACTTCACAAGTATTTTAATTTCGTATTTCCTTCCAAAGGATGGGGGTATTTTGTGATTAACGTCTTGACATTATATATTCCTAAGTCCCACTTTAGAAAAATATATAATAACTTATTTGTCGAAAATAATATATTCCCAAGATATACTTTCACTTTTTGTATTCAAAATAATATTTACCAAAATATATTCATAAAAGTGTTTTCCGGAATAGTTCATAAGTTACGTTTTAGTGTTTGTTTCCACAATAACGAGCGTGTAACTTAAATATTTATTCCTTGCAATTTTTGGTATTATTCTGGAGTTATAAATGTGATGGTGTTTTGATAAGTTACATTATTTTGATAATAACAAAACTTATGGCGAAGTTTATTTTGAAAGGCAATGTTTAAAACATATTTGTAAACACTTGTTAGAAAATAATTTCCAAGTGTTTATATTTTTAGAAAATTTCGCCATAGTTTCCCCTAAAAACGGAGGTGTCCATGCTATTAAGCATATCATTTTCTTTTCAAAATCAATCAACAATCAATCCTTAAACAATTTTACATCACCAAGAGCAAAAACTATATGCGTTTCATATTAATCATGAACTTGATATATCACAAAAACACGTAGTAACCTGGTAAAGCGTTTAGTGGTCTTAGTTACCTCTCAAAGTGTATTTACTTCTTTAAAAATCATTTTCTTAAAAGAGTTAAGTGTTTACAACTTGTAAACAATTTTTACAAAAAAAAAAAAAAAATTAACCTTTGGAACTCTTCTTGTAAATAGAATGTTCTTACACTTATTTTATCACCAAAAGTGGTGTAAATGCAAGTAGAAGTCATGATCTTTTAAAAATCGATTCTTGAACTTGGTTTATTTAGAAAAGTCTTTTGTAAAACTCAGATCTACATGATCATCAACCTACTTGTTTACTTATATTTCAAGAAAATCAATTTCTTTCAAGTTCATGTTTAACTAGAAGATGATTATTTCATGTATCACATAATCACCTCCTAATCTTGTTAAATCATGTTTCTAAACATCATTTAACAAGTTCCATATGGTGATTAACATCACATAACCAAGAATCAATAAGAAATTAACAATATACTCACAACAACATCACACTACAACATTTCATCATGTTTCCTTTTTATGTAAGATTTATGTTCATGTTTCTTGTTTAAACCTTTTAGTGCTCTTGTAAATTTCAACATACTACAACTTTTTAACCAACAAAAAGAGAAGTGACAAAGGTTAATCAATAAACTTACAACTAGCTCAAGGGCTAGGGAAGATATCTAGTGAAAAAGATGAGGAAAAGTGGTGAATGAAAGCAATGTATGAAGTTCCTTCAAGTTCTTCAAGCTTCCATCTTCTCAAGACACCTTCTTAAACTTGAATCAAGCTTGAAAATGGATGAAGATGGTGGTGGTGGTGGCGGTTATAGTGAGGGCCGAGAGGGAGAGGGAGAGTGAGGGAGAGTGGGGTGATCATGAGTGAAGGTGAAATGAAATGATGAAGATATTGTATTCCATACTTATAATCTCTTCCTCTAATATTTTGTTTACTCCAACAAGCAAAGATCCATTATAAAATTGAAGTAATATCTAGTAGGATATGTTGGTGATTTGGGTGGGTCCCTTGTGACCGAAAATGGGTATGGGGGGGGGGGGGGGTTAATTGTAAAAACTTGATGGTTAGTAGGTAAATGGTAGTTCAATTTCAAGTGTATATTTAGTTTAGTTAGTTTACTAGATATTTTAGTGGGTGGTATGATGTTCGGGGATTATAACTAGCCAAGAAATAATTAAACAATGTGTTTGGCAAAATTTTGGTGTTCCGGGTAATGTCCGGTTGTTCGGTTAGATACCGTTCCGTTGAAGTGCTTAGTTATTCCGTACAGTGTCCTTTATGTGTCTTTTTGTAACACTTTTAATTCCCGTCACTTAGGAAAGCATTCAGGACCATTTAGTCAATTTTCTGCATCTTACTAGCAGGTTAAAATGCTGAATTTTTGCTGAAAATGCAGAATTCTGCACTTAAAGTGTGTTTTAGGCACTTTCCGGCACTCAAACTATCACCTAGTGACGCAGTTTTATGGTCCTCACTTCCCTACACACCATACTGGTGTAGTACCTTGTCCCTGGCCCACACTGGGTCTCAAAACACTGTATGTCTATGTACTGGCACTGTCGGTATATTTCTGAGTTATCCGCTCATTGTGCTAACTGTGCTTTGTGCATCAGGTATGTCACTAAGGTTTGTATGTAATGAATGGAGTGACAGTATGAATTGTGATGCATATGTATGTATGATACAGAAATCAGAAAGCAGTTTACGTCATCAGTTGTAATCAAGCACAGTCATTAAGCACGTAATTAATATTAATTAATTGTACGGATACCTGTAATTAAGAGGGTTGTCACATTCTCCCCCCGTTAAGAAAATTTCGTCCCGAAATTTTAAGTTCTGCTTCTAGTTGCAGGGGTCTTGGGGAACAAATGTGGGTATTTTTTCTTCATTCGATCCTCATGTTCCCATGTGAATTCTGGGCCATGTCGTGCATTCCATCGAACCTTGACGAGTTTGACACTACTCCTACGTGTTTTGTTAACCTTCCAATCCATAACCTCAACGGGTTCTTTAATAAAGTGGAGTGTGTCGTCAACATGAACTTCGTCAGCAGGAATGACCACTGTTTCTTGAGTTGGACTCTTTTTCAAATTTGATACATGGAATGTATCATGAACGCCATTTAGCTCTGCAGGTAAATCCAACTTGTATGCTACGAGACCAATCCGTTCCAGGATTCTGAATGGACCAATGTATCTGGGGTTCAACTTCCCACGCTTCCCAAAGCGTGCCACACCCTTCCAGGGTGAAACCTTCAACAATACCATATCTCCTACCTCAAATTTCAGAGGTTTCCTTCTACAGTCCGCATAACCCTTTTGTCGATCACGAGCCGCTTTGATGCGCTCTCGGATCTGAAAAATTTTGTCTGTTGTCTCTTGAACCAAATCCGGACCAACCAACTGTCTATCACCCACGTCAGCCCAACAAACCGGTGATCGACACTTGCGTCCATAGAGAGCTTCGAACGGTGCGGCCCGAATGCTTGCATGATAACTGTTGTTGTATGAAAACTCAACCAATGGTAGGTGAGTGTCCCAACTTCCACCTAGATCCATTACGCAAGCTCGCAGCATGTCTTCTAACGTTTGAATCGTTTGTTCACTCTGTCCGTCTGTCTGCGGATGAAAAGCAGTACTCAGATTCAACTGAGAACCAAAAGCTTCTTGAAAGGATTGCCAAATCCTTGACACGAATCTTCCATCTCTATCAGAGATAATTGAGAGAGGCACTCCATGCCGTGCAACAATCTCTCTCAGGTATATCTCAGCAAGTTTGCTCGTGTTTTCTTTCTCCTTATTTGGCAAGAAGTGTGCAGATTTCTTTAAACGGTCTACAATTACCCAAATTGTATCGTGACCTTTGGGCGTCCTTGGCAATTTTGTTATGAAGTCCATCGAAATCTGTTCCCATTTCCATTGGGGTATTTCAGGTTGTTGCAAAAGACCTGAAGGTTACTGGTATTCAACCTTTACCTTGGCGCAAGTTAAACATTTGCCAACATATACAGCAACATCGCCTTTCATTCTTGGCCACCAATAGAAATCCTTAAGATCTTGGTACATCTTATCCGATCCTGGATGGATCGAGTATCGAGATTTGTGAGCTTCATCAAGAATAACATTTCTCAAACCACCAAACAAGGGAACCCATATTCGTTTCATGAAGCACAACGTTCCTTCCCCGTTTGGTACCAACTGCTTCTCCATCCCACGGAGATACTCATTCTCAATATTCCTTTCCTTGAGGCTTCTCTCTGCGCGGCACGAATGCGCAACGAGAGGTCTGTTTGAATAATCATTTCCAAAGCCCTAACCCTTATGGGCTTGATCCTTTCCTTCTGACTCAGGGCATCGGCGACCACATTCGCCTTCCCTGGGTGATACTTGATCTCATAGTCATAGTCATTAAATAGTTCAACCCAACGTCTTTGCCTCATGTTAAGCTCTTTTTGATAAAAAATGTGCTGCAGGCTCTTGTGATCGGTATAGATCGTACATCGCGTGCCATATAAGTAGTGTCGCCAGATCTTCAAAGCAAACACCACCGCGCCTAATTCCAAATCATGCGTGGTGTAATTTTTCTCATGGACCTTCAACTGGCGAGATGCATATGCTATAACTTTCTGTCACTGCATCAGCACACAGCCTAACCCTTGACGCGAGGCGTCGTAATATACCACGAAGTCGTCGGTGCCTTCGGGTAGAGATAAAATTGGTGCGTCGCAAAGTTTGTTCTTCAATAACTGAAATGCTTCTTCTTGCTTGTCTCCCCAATCAAACCTCTTGTCCTTCTGCGTAAGGGAGGTCAAAGGTTGAGCGATTTTCAAGAAATCCTCAATGAACCTGCGATAGTACCCAGCCAAACCTAAGAATTGCCGAATCTCAGTTGGCATTTTCGGAGTCTCCCAATTCTTGATCGCTTCAATCTTTGTAGGATCCACGTGGATTCCGTTTCCATTAACCACATGACCAAGAAACTGGACTTCCTGTAACCAGAACTCGCACTTTGAGAACTTTGCATATAACTTCTCCTTCTTAAGCAGCTCCAGGATAGCCCTTAGATGTTGCCCGTGATCCTCTTTCGTCTTTGAGTAGATCAAGATGTCATCAATAAACACGATTACAAACTATTAAGGTAGGGCTTGCAGACTCTGTTCATCAGATCCATGAACACCGCGGCCGCGTTTGTCAACCCGAACGTCATAGCCAGGAACTCGTAATGTCCATAACGAGTCCTGAAGGCAGTTTTTGGAATACTCTCCTCCTGAATCCTCAGCTGGTGATAACCTGATCGTAGGTGGATCTTTGAGTAAAAACTTGAATCTTGTAACTGATCGAACAGGTCGTCAATCCTCGGCAAAGGATATCTGTTCTTAATTGTCAACTTGTTCAGTTCCCGGTAGTCAATACACATGCGGAAACTACCATCCTTCTTTTTAACGAACAAAACTGGAGCTCCCCAAGGTGAGAAGCTTGGCCTGATGAATCCCTTGTCTAACAACTCCTGCATTTCCGAAGGTGCAAGTCTATAAGGTGCCTTAGCCACAGGAGCGACGCCTGGAATTAAGTCAATATGAAACTCGACTTGTCTTTGTGGCGGCAATCCTGGCAAGTCTTCTGGAAAGACTTCAGGATATTCCTTGACGACTGGAATGTCTTCTATCTTTGGCTTAGCGGCCTCCTTATCCACGATGTGCGCCAAGAAGGCAACACATCCCTTCTTCAAACATTTTCTAGCCTTCAAGCAACTAATGATCCTTAAGGGCGTATCACGCTTCTCTCCGTGTACCACAATTGTTTCTCCATTCGCCATTGGGATGCGAATGGTCTTCTCGTGACATACAATTCTGGCTCTGTTGCTTGACAACCAATCCATTCCTACTACCACGTCGAAGCTTCCCAACTCGACCGGTAGTAGATCCGATGCAAACTCGTGCTCTCCCAGCTCTATTACGCACCCCCTGATGACTTCATTTGTTTCAACTAGCTTTCCATTAGCCAGTTCAATTGAGTAAGGAATATCTAACTTACTAGCAGTTAACCCAAGCATATTCTTAAATTCTAGCGATATAAAACTATAGTCGGGACTAGTATCAAAAAGCACAGATGCAAAGCGTTGATTAATAGGGAACGTACCAGTAACAACATTTGGGTCCTGGTGTGCTTCCCTCGCTCCAATGTTGAATACCCTTCCACGAGCTTCATTGAGTTTTGGGCATTCACGCTTGAAGTGCCCGATGTCTCCGCAGTTAAAACCTCCCGGTCCTCGACCGTTACCATCTCCATTACCGCCTTGGTTGTTGTTTTGATTGCGGTTACCATTTCCTGCTTGATTCCCGAAGTTACCGCGATTACCATTTCCGCCGTTGCGGTTCCCATTCCTGTTACCTCCACGGTTGTTGTTACCAAATCCCCTTTGGCCACCACGGCCAGTACCAACCCAACATGTTTCTTTTAAGTGGCCAACCTTCCCACAAGATTCACATTTTCTAACTCTACACTGGCCAGCATGATGATACTGGCATATTTCACATTTGGGCAGAGCGCCCATGTATCCTTTCCCTTTGACTTCAGCACCATACTTAGCTTCAGCCGGTGGGTTCACATCCTTCCTCTTGTTGGCACTGCCGGTACTCTTTTTAAAGTTGGAGAATTTCCTCTTGTTCTCTCCTGAGGATTCAACATGTGTCTCCTTTTTCTTCGGTTCAGAATTTGAAAACTTGTTCAGTCTGATGGCTTCTTATGTAAGTGCCACACTGAGATCAATGGCTTTGGTAATTGTCGGAGGCTTCGACGTTGTTACCATGCTCATGATCTGGGGTGCCAATCCCCAGATGAAACGCTCAATGCGTTTAAATTCAGGATCAACCATATACGGCACTACGCGTGACAAGTCGTGGAACGTTTGCACATATTCAGCAATTTTTGGGCCGTCCATTTTTAGGTTCCAGAATTCCGTTTCCAGCTTCTGTATTTCGGCCCGTGAGCAGTATTTCTTCCTCATGAGCTCCTTCAGCTCAGCCCATGTTAGTGCATACACCGCCGCCTCTCCCAGGGTTTGAACTTGCAGGTTCCACCAGGATAAAGCACCATCAAGAAAGAGTCCCGAGACGTAAGTAACTTGGTTTTCAGGAGCACACTTGCTCATCCTTATTACCGAATCCGTCTTTTCCGTCCACCTGACGAAAGCAACAGCACCTCCAGTGCCATCGTAATTTAGAGACTTACAATCCAGAAGTTGTTTGTAGGTACAGCCTGTACGGGAAATAACATTTACAGAAAGCATTAGCGGATGTGCAAGGAATATCCGAATGCAATGTAGTGTGTCTCAATCGACTTGAATATTACCATTGGGTGGGTTGTTGTTGTTGTTTGAGGTATTCATGCTTGTTTCGGCGCGCGAGGCCTCATAGTCTGCTATTGCTTTTGAAATATGTTCCTGTAATTCTGCCTCAGTAGTAGGCAAGCGTGTGTCTCGTCGTGGAGGCATCTTCTAAAAGAAGATCATATTGGTCAGGTCATAGTAAGTATAGTAAGTAAGTAATATGCGTATGTAATAGCATCCATCAACACAATAACACATAACATCCCATGTCATAACACAAATCAAATAATTCAACAACGCATGTGATGAGAACGCTGCGATTGAGCTATCATATAACAAGACCACCAATAAGGTTTACAAGTTTTACAAATGTAACATACATCAAAAGAGACTAAGGGTTACATCACCCTTGTCTGAACCGTCTAACAATATATACAACAACCAAAAGTCAAATATCAAAAGTCATAAGTCATCATGTGGTCTTCAAAATGCTACGCAGTCAGGCTCAATCGTTGTACTCTCATCAAAAGCATGACATCTTCATTAAACCAAATGCCCCTAAGCTGATGGTGGGGGAGGAGGAGGAGGAGGAGGAAAGAAAAACAACCGGCGCAAATGCACCCAATCCTCCTCGAGTGCGTGGATAACGCGCAACAGGTAAGCAATCTGCTGCTCCGGAGTGAGGAAGCGGACATCAGAATCCGAGTGTAGTGGAAGAGGAGCTGGTGGTGTAGCAAATGGAGACTGGCAATGACAAGGGGGAGGACGCGGGGTCCTCTCCAGCTCCTGGACTCGTCGGCTCAACGCATCCTGCTGTAACTGCAAGGATATAAGTATATCATCCGTCGTATACCCAACATGAAAAGGATGGTATGGGTCTGACAAAGGCATGACGTTGGGCGAAGACCACATAAATGGCTCGCCCATGGGTGCTGAAGAAGCAAAAGTAGTGTGTGCAGCCGGTGCAAAAGGGGGTATGAATGGAAAAGCGGCTGTCATAGGTGGTACGTGATCGTGTTGCTGAGAAGAAGGTCCTTCCCCTGGACGGGGAGGAGGAATGTCCTGTAGAAAAGTAATGGGTAAATCCATGCGATGAGTGTCAGATACGCGAGGGTGAAACGGTGGAACATCAACAGGTGCAAAAACAGGTGTTGCAGGGGGAGTGACCGGTAGAACAAAAGGAGGATAATCATCATCATCCTCAAACCACCCATTACGGGTGTCGGCATATCTAGGATCGATGTGTGTAGCAAAAGGTGCAAGGTCATCAAACACCGGCATAGGGTCAGGTATAGGTGCAGAAACTGGGATATCAACAACTGGTGGTGCAATGACCGGAACATCATCAAGTGGTGGTGCAACAACTGGTGCATCAATGGGTGGCTCAGCAGGTACAAACTCAACCTCAGGATCCGGGTCAAAGTCATGGGGAACAATGGGTGTTGCAGACATCGCCATGTCTGAATCAGTGTCGGTGGAGTAGTGCTGCACTTCTTGGGTGTGAAGAGTGGCGGATGATACAGACTCAAGCGAGTAGGAAATAGACGGATCGGGTAAGGCCTCCACAATGGGAGCCTCGATAGGTGGCACAACAAAAGCATCAACAGCAGGAACCTCAACCATAGGAACAACAGGGTCAACAATCGGGATATCAGCTAGTGGAACATCGTCATCCATCGGGGCCCCACCATCCTGGTCACCCTCCGGGGGACCCTCAATGAATAAATCGATATCGTCATCAGATAACGCGTCGAGTGGCAGGTCCTCAACAGGAACTGCCGCGAGTGGGAGAGGAGCAGGGATCTGAATGAGAGGTAGATCCCCGCCGAAAGACCATCAGCTAATGGTATATCGTCCCCAAAATCCGGTAGGGCAAACGGCTGGAAGTCACCCTCATCGGTACTCGTAGTGTCTGATGTATAGACCTCGTCCTCAGGGCCAATCTCGCCGTCCGATACAATCGCCATAGGATCCAGTGAATCTGACTCTCCGGTATCAGAAGAAGGTGGCATGGTGTCTGTAACACAACCACACATATGCACATATATCATCATGTAATCAAATAAGCATGTAAGTCGCAATCAATGTAAGCAAGTAATCATCCTAGTCTTTCCCAGACTATCCCACCCAGTCTCTTAGACTGAACTCCCTAGTCTCTCAGACTAACTCCCTGGCCTCTAAGACCAACTCCATGGTCTCTGAGACCAAAATCTCCCAGTCTCTAAGACTAAACCTCCCCAATCGTTAAGATTGAACCCCTCAGTCTCTAAGACTGATCCTCCCTCAGTCTCTAAGACTGAACTTCCCCAGCCTCAAAGGCTGAACTCCCTCAGTCTATAATACTGAATTATAAACATAAATTTTGAAATGTGTATTTGTGCCTTTTTGTTCGTAAAAATGTTTGTTCCCTAGATCTGGACGTTTAGTGTATGCAATGTAAAAAAAATGTTTGAAAACCTTTTCGTGAGAGCCCTAGTGATCATAGTCTAGACTCGAGAAAGAATCCTAGTTCGCTATGATCGAGGCTCTGATACCAAGCTGTCACACCCTGTCTTTTGCGGAAGCGTGGGTTTATTTGGTGTGACTTCTTAATAACATAGCAACAATCATAACAATGCTATATGAGAAAAACAGAAGATGTTCATCCATTAATTAAGTCTTAAAAATACCATTCATACTTGTCTTGAAAACGTTGATACCAAAATAAATTACAAACCATGAAAATGTTTAACCGAGTTCATAAGACTCCATAAAGACTTAAATAAAAACATGAGTTTAGAAACATGTATTCCGTCCAGGAAAGGAATACACCCCCTAAACTCCCAACTACCATGGATAACATCCTTTATTCAAACGCAGCTTGGCACATATGCAGACACTTGCCAGATCCCTTTAGTTTCATGAAATACATGTAGTTTGAAAAATCAACAAAAAGTTGAGCGAATTCATGTGTATGTCTGTGAGTATAAACCGTTAAAGTATGTCTGTATGAAATTCCCTGGTATGTAGCAATAAGTAAAAAGAGATCACCAATGGGTTGCAAAGCCACTGGTATGTGTGAAGTGATGCAGGAAAACTAAAACCTAGCGGAGTTGCACAGGGCTTCCGGCTGGAAGACATAGTCACCACTATGGGCCACCCTGGCCTCATGGGTGTGGGCTCGCTACACCCAAATAGATCTATCACTCATGTCCCTCGGTCCTACGACGAGGATTAATGGCCTTAAGTGTTGTACCCACCACTCACATTATCTAAGTAGTATACCCTCCTTAGGCTAACCATACCATGTATAAAAATGTCTGTAATAATTTGTAACATGTATTCCAACCCCGAAGTATAAAACCGAAAACAGTTAAAAAGAAAAGGGGGACATGAACTCACAGTAGTGCGTCTTCTGTACCGTAATTCAAACTTGATCAGCTACACGACAACCTACAACGTACTAATGTCTATTAGACGAACGGGCCGTGCCTTTGCTTAGTATGAAGGTTTTTGAGTTACGTTTTCTTGTGTCCCAGTATATTATTCCAAGTTATAATTATTTGTTAAAATAATAATTATTTTAACGTTGAATTATATTTAGTTTTGGAATAAACGTGTAAACAATAATCTTGTATTAGCACTTCACAAGTATTTTAATTTCGTATTTCCTTCCCAAGGATGGGGGTATTTTGTGATTAAAGTCTTGACATTATATTTTCCTAAGTCCCACTTTAGAAAAATATATAAAAACTTATTTGTCGAAAATAATATATTCCCAAGATATACTTTCACTCTTTGTATTCAAAATAATATTTACCAAAATATATTCATAAAAGTGTTTTCCGGAATAGTTCATAAGTTACGTTTTAGTGTTTGTTTCCACAATAACGAGCGTGTAACTTAAATATTTATTCCTTGCAAGTTTTGGTATTATTCTGAAGTTATAAATGTGATGGTGTTTTAATAAGTTACATTATTTTGCCCTAAAATAATATAACTAGTTCACAAATCAAACAAATATTCACACAAGCGTTTTAGTATAAAATATATCTTCTAAATATATATTTATCCGCTTTTATTTACGAAAACCCACATCCGACACTTTGAAATTTCGTAACAAAACTTATGGCGAAGTTTATTTTGAAAGGCAATGTTTAAAATATATTTTTAAACACTTGTTAGAAATTAATTTCTAAGTGTTTATATTTTTAGTAAATTTCGCCATAGTTTCCCCTAAAAACGGAGGTGTCCATGCTATTAAGCATATCATTTTCTTTTCAAAATCAATCAACAATCAATCCTTAAACAATTTTACATCACCAAGAGCAAAAACTATATGTGTTTCATATTATCATGAACTTGATATATCACAAAAACGCGTAGTAACCTGGTAAAGCGTTTAGTGGTCTTAGTTACCTTTCAAAGTGTATTTACTTCTTTAAAAATCATTTTCTTAAAAGAGTTAAGTGTTTACAACTTGTAAACAATTTTTACAAAAAAAAAATTAACCTTTTGAACTCTTCTTGTAAATAGAATGTTCCTACACTTATTTTATCACCAAAAGTGGTGTAAATGCAAGTAGAAGTCATGATCTTTTAAAAATCGATTCTTGAACTTGGTTTATTTAGAAAAGTCCTTTGTAAAACTCGGATCAACATGATCATCAACCTACTTGTTTACTTATATTTCAAGAAAATCAATTTCTTTCAAGTTCATGTTTAACTAGAAGATGATTATTTCATGTATCACATAATCACCTCCTAATCTTGTTAAATCATGTTTCTAAACATCATTTAACAAGTTCCATATGGTGATTAACATCACATAACCAAGAATCAATAAGAAATTAACAATATACTCACAACAACATCACACTACAACATTTCATCATGTTTCCTTTTTATGTAAGATTTATGTTCATGTTTCTTGTTTAAACCTTTTAGTGCTCTTGTAAATTTCAACATACTACAACTTTTTAACCAACAAAAAGAGAAGTGACAAGGGTTAATCAATAAACTTACAACTAGCTCAAGGGCTAGGGAAGATCTCTAGTGAAAAAGATGAGGAAAAGTGGTGAATGAAAGCAATGTATGAAGTTCCTTCAAGTTCTTCAAGCTTCCATCTTCTCAAGACACCTTCTTATACTTGAATCAAACTTGAAAATGGATGAAGATAGTGGTGATAAGGTGGTGGTGGTGGCGGTTATAGTGAGGGCCGAGAGGGAGAGAGAGAGTGAGGGAGAGTGGGGTGATCTTGAGTGAAGGTGAAATGAAATGATGAAGATCTTGTATTCCATACTTATAATCTCTTCCTCTAATATTTTGTTTACTCCAACAAGCAAAGATCCATTATAAAACTGAAGTAATATCTAGTAGGATATGTTGGTGATTTGGGTGGGTCCCTTGTGACCGAAAATGGGTATGGTGGGGGGGGGTTTAATTGTAAAAACTTGATGGTTAGTAGGTAAATGGTAGTTCAATTTCAAGTGTATATTTAGTTTAGTTAGTTTACCAGATATTTTAGTGGGTGGTATGATGTTCGGGGATTATAACTAGCTAAGAAATAATTAAACAATGTGTTTGGCAAAATTTTGGTGTTCCGGGTTGTCACGGCCCCCGACCCGGTTTGACCCGTTTCAGGAGCCGCGGGACAGAAATCCCGTGGTATTTAATTAATTGAGTTTAACAGCGAAAGTTTATCATCAGAATCTTTTAAAAACTGAAATATTTCCCGATTATTTTATTTCACAATTCGGGATAAAACCCGGTAATTTACAATCATTTGAATTCACGAAGAAATCTTTTATTTTACAAAACATGTTTCTTTATTTTATTCTGAGCCACTTCCTTAAGCTTGTAGTGCTTCACGGCACTTTTCCTGGATCATAACAGATCACCTGAAACATGTTTGAAAAAGGTTTTGTCAGCGGGAAATACTGAGTGAATCATTCTATTTACATAAAATGATGCATAGTTATTAATTACAGCATAAGAGCGATTACAATGGCTTCTATCTTATTTTTATCTGGCGCCCTGTCACAATGGTGACATGTCACAATGGTGACGATGGTCATACCACTATTAGGTCAATAAACCTAAATAGTGATGATTATCCCAAGTAGGTCAATGAACCTTACTGGGAGAAAATTAGTAATGTGCACAATACCCCACTAGCCAGTGATTCAAGATATCCACGACTTAGTCCCTGTAATTATAACTTTTGAAAAATAATTTGAGGTATTGTAAAATAGTTGATAAAAAGAGAATGACTCACATTGCAGATTTAATTTGAGCAGAGTTTAGCCTACTGATTAGCCTTTTAACCTAAATTAATAACAGGCACACAATTTTGGGTTAGTAATCAATGCAGCATTTACGATAACTCACGAGATCAAACCCTCACAACGAATGACAAAGTGCGATACTTAAACATCCATCGAATTAACGACTAATGACAAAGTATCACCCTAATGTGGGCAGCACTTAAACATCCATTGGATTATTGATCGATCGGAAAATGAATCGTAATAGCGATCGAGTTAATACCCTGATTGCGGCGTCGATTAGTGATCCGTGTGTGTTAATTGTGGTAAACAGAACGTAACTCCGTGCCTAGAACGAATTTCTTCATCGAACGTACGCCGAATTTCAAGTGCCAATGTCTGCTATTTATAGTCGAAATTTCACATTGCTTACGGACCGTAAGACTTAACCCTTACGGTCCGTAAGGGACACCTCATGCTCATAGTGTTGCCACGTGTGGGACTAGGCCTGCTGAGTTGATAACTTCGTAAATTTCGAAATTGACAGCATTTTATTTAGATAATCGTCACTAGGGTTTACCCCCCTGAGTTTTAGGGGCCCTGATCCTGATTCCGATTGTTCTGAAAATTTTAGGGTTTGTGCAGAGTCACTTGGGTGTCTTAATTAGAGTTTCCTATTGGACAATTAAAATAATAAATATGACTTTTTATGAGAGTTGTTACACGGGTATTGTCCGGTTGTTCGGTTAGATACCGTTCCGTTGAAGTGCTTAGTTATTCCGTATAGTGTCATTTATGTGTCTTTTTGTAACACTTTTAATTCACGAAACTTAGGAAAGCATTCAGGACCATTTAATCAATTTTCTGCCTCTTACTAGCAGGTTAAAATGCTGAATTTTTGCTGAAAATGCAGAATTCTGCACTTAAAGTGTGTTTTAGGCACTTTCCGGCACTCAAACTATCACCTAGTGACACAGTTTTATGGTCCTCACTTCCCTACACACCATACTGGTGTAGTACCTTGTCCCTGGTCCATACTAGGTCTCAAAACACTGTCTGTCTATGTACTGGCACTGTCAGTATATTTCTGAGTTATCCGCTCATTGTGCTAACTGTGCTTTGTGCATAAGGTATGTCACTAAGGTTTGTATGTAATGAATGGAGTGACCGTATGAATTGTGATGCATATGTATGTATGATACAGAAATCAGAAAGCAGTTTACGTCATCAGTTGTAATCAAGCACAGTCATTAAGCACGTAATTAATATTAATTAATTGTACGGATACCTGTAATTAAGAGGGTTGTCACATACGGTTCATTGTTTGATTTGATTTGAGGAGACGAATGTGAATTTTATAAAAGTTCTTGATGCAAATTGGCTTTTTATAACTGACAAGAGTCGAGTTATCTGACTGACAGGAGTCATAAATCCTCAATCCATGTCTATATATGCTATATTAACTCTTACATAAGAATGTGACAAGAGGTGGTAGTGTAGCAAAAGAACATTTTTTTACAAGATAAAAATTCCAAGAATGCTTCTGTTTGCATGATTCCTCTTGCATTATTTGAACAAAAAGGCTTTTAAGATATTCTCCCTTACTATCTCCACTTTTAGTAATATATTGTGTGTACCATTAATGTTAATTAAGTCAAAAGTAAGTGAGATGTATAACATGATACATCCCCCATTGGTTTCTACTCAATAGATGGCATGTACATGCATATATGATATATCTTCATACATTGTACTAACATATATATATATATATATACACACACACAAACCTTCAATGTGTGGATACATATATTTATACAAATTAAAATTACTTATGGTTAGTTATTTGATTATAATAAGCTTTATGTCCCCCCTTCCATATTGAGAATAAGTTCCTTATGTATCATATAGTTATACAACCTAATGTATGGAACAAAATGTGCCAATTCAAAATTATTTTATTCTTTGCCTACGATTACTTTTGTGGCAATAATTCAAATCCCACTTAAAGATTCAGTCTCCCATCACTTTACTAGAAAAACGTATTTCACATCAACCGAATTCATATTTATCTATTTAAATTATATATGAAATTGTATACAATTGTAAGTGTACACTTGCACACACATACCTTATTAGCGGAGTTACTATTTCAAGATAGTTAATAAATACTACTTTGAATGTTAGATAAACATAAGATTATTAATTCAAAGATATTTAATCAGTAGTACGTACACGGTAATTAGAAAATGCTAGAATATAAGTCGTCGATGACACATACACACATGCTAACACCATTACGACAACATACATAGTGGTCCCAAAATATTTTTCGGAAACGAAAGTATATACAACTATACTTATATATGAAGTAGGACCCACAATATTTCATGTGTAAGGCTGGAGGGTGTGTGTTGGGGGTTATAAAGGACACCTCAGCGCCACGTAGGCGCCACGTCAGCCAAGTGGGCTTTATAACGCCCCTCTAACATGGAGGGTGTGGTATAACATGAATTTGGGCGCTATAGGAAAAAAAAAAAAAAAAACTTTGATTGGTGAAAAGAAGTGGGCCCCACCTGATAAAGCCCCTTCTCCCTCGTTACCACCATGGAGCCCCCTCTATAGCGCCCCCTCTTAATCGTGTGGGTGTGGGTGTATAGCGCCGGGGGCGCTATAGCCTCTGACGTGGCGAGGGTGGCGCCCCCCACACCCTCTGGCCTAAGTGATTGTTTTTTTTGCATTGGATTTCCTCATAGTTTCATGAAAACTAAGAAGTGTTGATCTTTGTCTTTATGAGATGAGAAGAAAGATTGTGGGTTTTCAAAATCCCCAAAATAAGTGCGACGTCATCATTCAATATAAATAACGTCTTTTAGAACTTATACTTTTAAACCTAAAACCGAATATCTAGCTATAAAATATTTGTTCACTCTTCATGATCCTTACATTTATATATTTGTTCTTATAACAATTTATTTTACCAATATAGTTTTCATAACTCATGAGTACATGAATAAATAAAAAAAGTAAAATTTCATCCACCCTTGTGAAATTATTTGTTGTAAAATTCTGAAAATCAGAATATAGTGATATGGAGGACCATAAAATGGTCGCTAAAAAAGGTTCCCACTTATTGGTCAATATTTTGGTGACATGTAAAGCTTAAATAAGTTGATTCCACGCGGGAAACTTAGATGCTTTGTTGTCAACATAGGATTGGATAACAAGGAATCCTAGTCATCAACCTTTGGACAAGAGAATATTCCAACACATGAACGAGTTCGGAAAGAATAATGGAGTCATTGGCCCCACTATAATAATTCAAGAATCTATATGCTATGCGGCAAATAGCCACTGTTTTTTGATATGGAATATCCCTTATATTTCTTTTTAATTAGTTATATCTTGAGTGTTTGAAGATTTCAATTACTCTTGAGTTGTTTTTTGAACGGCAACAACTCTATATATTATTATGAGGTGTTTGAAGATTTCAATTAGAATAGACCTATATTTATAGACTAGAGATTAGGGTTATAAACTTAAGTTTAAAAAAATCTCTAAAAATAGTTTTCTGCTATTCAATGTGTATTCTTGAATAATCTCTTTTTTCAATTATTGAATCATTTCATTTACCAAGTTCAATGTATGCGAGATTAGTCAACATTTTTATGTTTCGATGCTATTTGTAACAAGTAGTTTGTTGGTTGAATAATTGGTCACATTTTATTCATGAAATGGGTTTGATTGCTATTAGTTTGGATACGACAAAATCTATTCGGAAGTACATTCAAGCTAATAAATACCTTGTGTTAGAATTGAAAAATTATATGTCTATGGCTGGTATCTTTAATATTTTCTTATTAATTACCTGTGTCTACTATTTTGGTAGAATACTGTCACCCACTGCCAAAAGCCAATTTTGCCATAAGAAATTAGGGGGTCGGGGTGAAACCCTAATATACCCTGGATTCCTCCAATCTTACGTTGCCACCTCACTTTTACCCTAAAACAATTCAATACTCCTAAATCATGGGCCCCACCGTTTTACACTATTCTCTCTCTCTACACTCTATGCCCTTCCCTGTCTCTCTCATCATCATCAACATACCCAAACCGGTATATACCCTAACCAAATTGGGTACCCAAATAGGCGGCGTCGATTAACCCGATTTGGGTACCCTACCCAAAAGCCCCTACGCGAGAACGCCCTTTCCCCCCTTAGGGCCAACTGACTTTGACCAACTTCTTGGGTCGATTGCCCAAGCCTCCACACAAACCCAACATTTAATGCCTAACATACCTGTTGGAAGTCTCTTGGTGAAAGTAGTAACCATTGGCAATCCTTCATCGTCGTCGGTGTGGGTAAAGAATTTACGAACAATATTTACCCACGTATATTTTTGTTATTAAATTTTTTTCTCCCGGTTGAAACATTTGTCGATAGTCCATCAGCGATTATCATTGTATATCTGTAGTTTTTTTTCTAATTTCTCTGGGATCCGTTGATGATTGCTATAGATATCTATAATTTTTATTTTTGAATTTCTTTTGGATACGTCGATGATCTGTTAGTAGTTATAGGCGAAATGAAATGTCGGTGCTTTTAGTGTCATCATTCTCATTTTAGCATGATTGAATTTATTTAAGACCAAATAGGAAATTTGAATAAATATTAATATGATTTAGGATGTGCAGAGTACACAATCATTCAAAACTATTTTGATATCGAGTACAATAAATCCCAAATGGTTCCAAGGGGGTTCCATTGGTGGCACCCTCCCTTAGTGGGTTGGGGGCTGGCTTGGAATGGATGGAATACAACAACTAAATCTAAACACGAGGTGAGTCGGTCTGATTATGTCGTAAAGGTTTTATTATATTTAGAAGAACTATCAAAATATTTCACCCATTCAGAAAGGAACAAGAAGCAAGTTTAAGACAAACAATTCTTTTTCAAATGAGTCAAGTTGCACCTTTATCATGAAGCATTTTAATCCTAGCTAAAGTCATCCATATAAAGCATACAATGAAGATAATGTAACATTGCGTTCATTTCTTTAAATATTAAGGAAACAACAAGAAAACATATAGCATTCTTGGAGCACAAAGGAAAAGTTCACACAACTTCTAATACTCCTATTCTCTTGGTGATTTGCATCTATAGCATTGTACCTTACTTGCAAAGTTATGTCCCCCACACCTGTGCAAATTAACCCATGATCAAGTTAGGCATTACAATATTGTAAGTTTAACAGACAAAATATTGCATCTTAAATGATCTTAAATAGTTGATTACCTATTACACATCCAATCACCTACTTTCCCTCCAGGAAGAAGGCTAGCATCATAAGAAGGATAGCTACTTGACGATTTGAATGCCATCATCACGTGTACACCACATCTGTAACACTCGGTTCGGTTTGCAAAGTTGTGTGCCTCACAACAGCAATACCAGTCGCCTGCCAGCACCTTTGTCTTGTTTGCATGAGTTGAAATTTCGGCTGGTGTAGCGAATTTAGGACACTGACATCTTTGACAGACGTCACGTTTCTTGAAGTTTGAGTGTTGGCATGCACCACACATCCAATCTCCGCTACTCATTTTATCTTCTTCTTGATTTTTGGACTTAAACATCAAAATATTATATGTAAATATATTTGAAAAAAAAAATGTGCATCATATAATGTAGATCTTTATCCATAATATAAGTAAAGTACTAATTTCATATTTCTGATTATTTATTGAAAGTGTAATATTACTAACCTTGAATGGGGAAGTAATGTATGTGTTTGTATGTGAATAAATAAATGATCGATCTTCAAAGGTTTATATACTTGAAAAAAGATTCTAAAAACTAAAAAGTGAAGAGACATAAAGTAACCCCTCTACCAAAAGGAATCATGTAATATTCTTCATTCAGTTTATTAACTATATAGAAAATATTTAATAGAAAAATATATAGGCAAAGATAAATATTATATATTTTTTATTGCTCTGGAAACTGATGTAATTGTATACCATTAGTTACTTAAATAAATACTAACAATGTTTATACCTTTTGTTTAAGGAACTTCAAGTTAAGAGTTGGTTGTGGCAAAGTGTGGATGATTTTTTAACGGCAAATTTGAATAACTGACGGATCACTGGAGTATTATCATGTCATCAGTGGAACCACCCGATCATATTGGTCTCCACTAGGCAATAATGCTTATACATCAATTCAGGAGTAAACCCAATAAATTTGGGAAAACCCCCCCTTGTGGGAATCAAACTCAAGACCTAATAGTCTCTAAGCATTAACTCACCCTTAAGATGTCATTAGGCGATAATGCCTAGGCTATGATTAATTAGCACATGCTATTTTTCTTGTTATCCAAATTAAAAAAAATACTATCAGAGTATCTTACACAAATTAAGTAAAAAAAACACGGAAAATAATCAAATATTGATACTATCACGTTGTATATTATCATGATTAAATAATTCAACCTAGCACAATTGTTATATTTTTAAAACTAATAAAAGATTATCCACATTAAAATCTGTATGTATAGTATATTAGCATAAAAATACTAAAGCATAGTCTTTCCTAAAAATGGTAAGCATTAAGTACATTTTAATTTAAAAAAGAAAGATCCCCTTTAATTAGTTATTTGTAAGTTTAGATGAACATTTCTAGCAAATGATTCCAGCCCAACTGGTTGATGCATTGGAAATGATGGGGAAGGACTCAGGTTCGACTCTTGTTCCTACCCGAGTTTTCTACTACAGTGCATTTACTCCAGAGGGTCGGCTCTTGTGGAGGGTGCAACTCCTGTCATATGGCAGCAGGCTGGAAATTTTCTCGGGGACAGCGTAACACCCCTCTCGACCAGGCGTGGGCCCGGTTAAGACAACATAGTCCTGGTAATGAGTGGTGGCGGGCCTGCGTCTTGCGGGTATGAATTAGCCGTCTGTTGTGAAGTTCACCTGTCAAAAAAAAAAGATGAACATTTCTTGTCAAAGTGTACTCATGACATTTTACTATACACCGTTAGATTGTTCTGTATGTATTCTCATAGTGGACTCGAGAAAACTTTGGTTAATAGTTGTATAGATAGGTTTTCTCATACGTTATCGAGTTATAGATTTACTTGGTATATCAGGGCCTTGTACAACTAGAAAATATGAGTCCTTAAAATATAAACTTATACATAAAAAGACAATAATATAACTGTAAATGTGATAACAATAAATAAAAATTGTTATAACAAAATGATCTAATTTAAATAGAAAAACGAATTAGATTGGGTTATTTAATTGGGTTCAAACTTTTAAGTTTTCAATTGAGATACATATGGTTGGTTGGGTTAAATGAAAAAAAGGGTTTAAATAGGCCCAAAACTAGATAGATTGATAGGTTTAAAAATCATATTGAGTATTAAATATGATTTTTTTTTCTAAATGAAAGTTATAAATAAAATAGAAAATAAAAATAAAAATAAAAATTTTAGGCCTCAGAAAAATGGGCTTTGGGTCTGGGTGGGGGTCGCCCACCTCGCCCTTGCTAAGGGCTGGCCCTATATTTTTTGTTCATTGTATCTTTTACATAATTTCATAACTAACTCAGGCTCTAGGTGGTGGTCGCCCACCTTGCCTTTGCTAAGGGCACGCCCTATATTTTTGTACATTGTATCTTTATACATACAATATATGTATAACTAACTCTTAGTTTTTTTTTATCTTCATGTTTGTTCATACATTGTTTGTTTATTTCATCATATAACATAGAAAATATATAACATACAATGTGTGATTTATATTGAAAGCTTATTATAACATTGATTATTAGGACATAATCATAAACTATGACAAATGTATTCCAAACAGACTACTTGGAATTGGATTCCAAAAGGTCTAATATCGGTTTAGATAAACCTCCCCAACATGTGTATGGGTAAGTTCATATGTTTCTAGGATAGAACTTCCAAAAATACCCCTATGTACATGATTCCTTCATTAATTATTTGACCAAAAGGTTTCTATCCATATCTTTCTCACATGGATGGCTCCACTTGTGGCTGACATGTACTCCACGTAAGCATACACCATATACATCTACAGTGGCGGATCTAGAAAACCTTCATAGCGGTAACGTCTTAAAAGAAAGGGGTAACGAAATCGAAAAAACGTTAAAAAATATCATTTTTTTCCAAAATATACACTACCGCTGGAGCGCCAAGGGGTAGCGTAGGCTACCCCTTCTCATATGGTACATCCGCCCCTGTACATCTATGGCTTTACTCGTAAGCAATGACGAAGTGTTTAAGGGGCTAGGGGGTGCCCTCTCCGACCCTCCCCCTTTTTTGGTCAGTGGTGTATATTTACGCCTATTTCATCTTAAAATTGTATCACATATTGAGTCCAGCCCCCCCCCCCCCCGGTAAAATTTCCCGCCCCCCATGATTTTTAGAAGTTCGGCCCCTTATATATTTGTTCAAACTCTGTCATTGCTAATATGTGAACTTGTTAGATTCATATGCACCATTAAATGAGTATCCAAACATAAAGAATTTTAGTTTGCCTTCCATATAGGAATAAGTTCCTCATAATGCAACACATTGCCAAATTCCTCTTTTTAATTGTCAATCTTCATACTGTTTCTTGATCAGACAAATCTAAAAGAGAAAAATGCACGGATAGTCCCTGTGGTTTGGTGAAATTTCACCTTTAGTCCCCAACTTTTCAAAATTACACTCTTAGTCCCTGTGGTTTGACAAGTTGTTGCTCGGATAGTCCCCAAAGTGGATGAAGGTTAGTTTTTCTGGTTAAGTGGGTGTGAAATGACAAGGACTATCCGAGTAACAACTTGTCAAACCACAGGGACTATCCGAGTAACAACTTGTCAAACCACAGGGACTATCCGAGTAACCTTCCTCCGCTTTAGGGACTATCCGAGTAACAACTTGTTAAACCATAAGGACTAGGAGTGTAATTTTGAAAAGTTGGGGACTAAAGGTGAAATTTCAACGAACCACAGGGACTATCCGTGCATTTTACTCAATCTAAAAATATAACTCCAATACCATTTGTAAGCGATCATCCTATGAAATTCGATGAGCCATCTTCAAAAGAAAAACCGACTTTGAGTTTTAAAACTATACGTACGACCATATGTTTTCTATAATTTGATTGTGTAGTTCTTGGAAGTTAAGTAGCTAACTACATGTGTATAATCGATATTGTTAAAATTGAATGTATGATACAATAAAGTCTTATACTTGGTGCATATGTTTTTACGTATGAGGCCATCGACTATTTGTAAGACCCTTACTAATATTATTGCTTTACGTATAAATATCGACAATTAAATGTGTATTTACGACTACACATACTTATGAAAATATGGGTTTATTAAAACTTTTCTCAATAAAAACAATACAACATAATACGTATAAGTTCGTCATTTAAAAATGACGACGAAACAATGTGCGGAAGCTTGTAACTTGATCGTCTTCGGTTCTTCGTTGAGCTTGATCGTCATCCGATACTCCAATTATTACCTACATATCATAAATCATGATATATGTTAGTTATATAAAATCTATAACTAATCTAGCTAAGCCCGAAAGCTCAATACGATGACCAGGTAACTCATATGGGTTATGGCGACTGATAACCCAGATGAGTAGATAACTTGTCTGGATTATGGCAACACCTAGATGACCAAATAACTTGTCTGGGTTATGGCAACTGATAACCCAGATGACCAGATAACTCGTATGGGTTATGGCAACTGATAACCCAGATAACCAAATAACTTGTCTGGGTTTAACTTGCACCGTTTTGAAGTTAACTGCCAAACAACCGTATATATGTTCGATATCTAGTGTTACATATTAAACTAATTACAAAAGTTATAAGTTACATAAAATACAAATATACTATTTTAAATTCCATGCATATATATATGGTAGAAGGCAACCATGCATATATATATATAATCCATGATGGCACACAAAACTATTTTAAATTCCAAATAGACAAGAGTCAAATTGCTGACAATTCTTTACCTCTGACTCAATATTTAAAAGATTATATAATACTAGTCTTCAACATCCATATAATATTAAATGTGAAGACACTATATACACGAGGCTGATAGTGAAATCTTAAAAGAAATTTGTGGTATCCAATATTCCAACATCATATATAATAATATATACGTATATGAAACATGGCCCCACATCGTAGACATACATATACTCATAACATTCCTTCAACTAAATGGTCGTATGCGAAAATATATTCTAATAATAATAACAATCAAGTAGTGTTATTATAATTAATATGAGTTTTTTATAATTAATATTAGTGTTATAGAAATTAATATGAGTTTTTTTATAATTAATATTAGTGTTATGGATATTAAAAAAAGAAAACAAAAAAAATTAAAAATCTATGCCGCATATAGGCTAGACTGGGCGTATAATGTGGTCCAAAAGACCATTATAGCCCTGTTTTGTCCCCAGTCTAGGCCTAACTCAGGGCTAAAATGGTAATTTGCCATTTATAAAAGTGTTTAAAAAAACTCATTATATACATACGCATCATACAGGCTTATACTAGGCATATAAGAGAGGCAAAAAAGATCAATTTACCCCCAGTCTAGGCCTAACTCAAGGGTAAAATGGTTTTTTTCGTCTATACGCTTCATATAAGCCTATACGAGGCATATACGGGGCATATAAGACAAAATATGACATAATCAGAGATTCTCTTGGAAATTGAAAAAAGTTATACGTGACGTATAGACCTATACGAGGCGTATATAAATGTGTGTAAATAGGAACTAGGGTGTGTGAATATGTAGACCCTTTAATAATAATTAGTTTAAAAGGTGTGTGAGCCGTTTTAAAAACAGGAAACAAAATGTTATTAGAAAAACATAACTGAGATTTCATTAAAAAAGTTTTTTCACGTGTGAGTTGTTGCAGCAGTTCAAAGTTTACTTTGACAATATATACGACTAACAATATTTCTTGTGATGTCCATTCAATACACTAATTTTGACAAAATAGATAAAAGACATTATTATGCTTTCTTTCCACCACTTATGGAACCCACCCACAAATGCTTGATGTTTCACCACTAGTACATACAACTACACCATTTGTACATTGCTTACGTGTATATATACACAGTGGCGGATCCAGCCAGTTTTTTCACTGGGTTCATTTTTCCAAATCATATAAGGTTTACACTACAAAAAAACGTTTTTTTTTTCCAAATCATACAAGGTTTACACTACAAAAAACGTTTTTTTTTTTTCAAATCGACTGGGTTCCTGGGAACCCATAAAAAGGCTCTAAATCCGCCCCTGTATATACACATATATGACACACAATTTACTCACTACTCCACACTTATGCTTATGGGCTTACATGTGTTCAAGTAAGCATGGCTTGCTTCTCCTGCCAATAAATATGACTTCTCATCACTATCTTTCTATTCATACTCCAACAAACCAATACCATACAAAACTTTACAACTAAATCACCATGCAAATGTCTGGAGTTACCAAGAGAATCAATGCAGATGGATACATAGATGGTAATGCCGACGCCTACAATTGTCGGATATCGGCTTGGTTACAAGGAAATGGTGAGGATTATGAGTATGTTCCGGCAACATCAGAGGGAGACGGAGATGATGATGATGATGATGATGATGGCGATTATGATTATGCTCCCGCCGCCTGATCAATAGCAAATTGATGCAGTACAACTAGTTACCTGGGTTCAAATTCCTGACATGAGGTAGATTAAGATTAATATGGCGTAATTTAGGAGTACGAGTAGAGTAACGAATTGTATTCATCGTTAAAAAAAATAACTACTTGCTAGTGAGAATATGTGGAAGAATAATACCCGGATCATGGGGAATTTTTATATGAGAATGTAACTCTTAAGTAGTTGTATGAGACTATATACTAGTGTTTTTTTGTTGAGTTAAATGCTTGGTTGGTCCTGTGGTTTGCAAAAATTGCAGACTTGATCCTAGTGGTTTATTAATTACACGTGTGGTCCCAAAACTTTTCAAAAATGCACTCGGTTGGTCCCCGGTCCTAACCTCAGTTAGATTTCTCAGTTAACTATGTGTGAAATGACTATATTACCCTTAAACAATTAAAAACCTAAAACTAAGAATTAAAAAATTAACCCCCCCCCCCCCCCACAACCTTCATCATCTGCATCACCATCATCATTTTTGTGGGTGTGTGAAGATGAAGTCTCTGATTACATCTTCAACCTAAAGAACACCTTATCCCCTCAATTTCCATTTCTCTGCAACTCTATCTAAACACCCACACAAGAAAACCCTAACACTTTTGAAAAATTCCAGCCACACATAACCAGATCCTCATCATCTTCTCCATGAAGAAACCCTATATCCTCTACATACACACACAGAACCTTAACTACAACTCAAACACACATACATAACCCAAGCCAAACACCCTCTCGGTCACCCTCTCTCCTTCGTCCTCCCTCTCTACGGTGACCGGCCGGCCACCACAGTTGGTAGCGGCGCGTGATGGTGGCGGCGGATGGGTTCTCCGATCGGAACAGGGAAGAGACGAGCCGACAGGTGGCTCGACGGCCGGCGACTAGCCGGTGAGGTTTTCTGATTTCCGGTAGTGGAGGCGACGACGACGACATAATCAAAGAGTCGGAGAACGAAAACGGGGAGTTAGTTTTGGCTCAAGTTTCAGCTTCTGTTTCGGCTCAGGTGACGGTACGGTTTTGGGCTAGTCGATTCGGGTTCATGTTCGGGTGTGGTCTTTGTCATGTGAAGATGAAGTCTCTGATTCGCCGGAGAAACCGGACGACCGACAGGTCGCCGGAGATGGTGATGAAGATGATGCAGGTTGTGGTGGGGTTTTTAATTGTTCAAGGGTAATATAGTCATTTCACACATAGTTAACTGAGAAATTTAACTGAGGTTAGGGCTGGGGACCAATCGAGTGCATTTTTGACAAGTTTTAGGACCACGCGTGTAATTAGCAAACCACTAGGACCAAGTCTGCAATTTTTCTAAACCACAGGGACCAACCAAGCATTTAACTTTTTTTTTTTGGATTTAAAATTCATGTTTTAATAGTGTTTTTTTTTTGTTGGATTTAAAATTCATGTTTTATTTTTATAATGGTTTACTATATGATATCCAAGATTTAGTGTTACTTTATGAACAAAATACGAAAGGTACAAAAATGAGCTTTTATATAAGGAAAGGTACAAAATTACAAATATGAATCCGCATGATTTAGCTTCAACTATGGGATACTTCGAAATTTGCTTGTAATATTGTGATATATTGTATGTTCTAGCATCTTGCTAGTTTGTTTTTATTTGAATAAAATGTTTTGCCGTTCAAAAGAAAAAAAAACTAAAATTGTGTCATCGAACTTATTAAGCTGCTTCACTACCGCCTTCTACCATTACTTCAAAAACATAAGAACACCCAACGACACTATGATACCCGTTGTTGGTGACATGTTCCCTAAGCAAAAACATAGAAAACATTTGCAAGATGAATAAGCGTGTAAGAATTTCAACGAACATGGTAATATAATGTGATTCACTTGACATATTTGATTGGGCTACGTAACAACCAAACTTGAAAATTTTTACTAAGACAATTTTTAGAACAATTTATGTTAATAAATAAGATGACAATTTACATATAAAGCAGTCGGATTTTGGCTGGTAAGATGTTCCCTTATTTTTACACAACTAATAAGAAAACCAAACCTAAAATTTAGAGCAAGTTTCCAATTTTAATTGATTATGACATCTAACCATTAGCGTCAACATGGATTACACCACTACAAATTACAAAATGATCATTAACAACCGCCTAAATGGACAAGTAAATGATCATTTTAGCGATTTGCTCATTAATTTTGTAACACCAAAGGTAAATTCTACATCGGTCGTGGACATAAGCTATTTTGGTTAATAAATATTTACTTAATAACAAAGAAGAAATCTTAATAAATGTTGATATAAGTTAGGAGGTGTGGAGTACACACTCGTTCAAAACTATTAGTGCAAACCGACTATTAGTGGTAAGTTACTACTAAGCAGCAATGATAATTGTGGTTTGCATCAACTTTGCCAATCAGTGACAACATTGGCAGGCCTAAGGCTAAATTACAGGGTCGGTCACGCCCCGTAATTTTTCTTTTTGTGTTTAGTGTTATATATACCATAAAATCACGAACGACCCTTACCCCTGTGATTTGTTTACGCCGACCCCGTAACATTTTGACACTGACCCAAAATAATAATAATTTAAAAGTTTAAATATATATATATGAATATAAACATATTGTATGATCTAAATAATAATTTTGAAACAATACAAATATTTAAGGCCACAACAACAAAGCAAATAAAAAATTCAAGCCCATGTTGATAGCTAAATTGTTTAGGCCCAAAAGTTAAATTGTTTAAAGTGTTTTAGCCCATCTGGTTTTTGAAAGTTAAATTGTTTATTTTAAACTTAAATAAAATAAACAAAGGCGACAATTACAAAAAGAAAAAAAAAAAGAACAAACGATTAGAAAAAATCGAACAATCGCACACTACACATACAAAATCAAATCAAACAGATCTTGCTGCCAAGTCCATTGCCTTCCTTCGGGTAATCCACTAATCACCGTTTAAGGGTGTACGGGGTGGTCGCGGCAAGTGCTTGCGGGGAAAGGTTTTGCCGCATGGAGATGTGCCGCCGTGAAGTTTTGCCGCAAGGGGAAGGGAAAGGGTGGAGGTTGAGTGGTGAACATATGCCGCATGCGAGGAATGGTGGAGGAGAGGAGGTAATAGTGGGGCCCACATCTGTCAACCAATCATACCTTTTATTGTTTTTTTTAAATGGTTTGTAAGAAACCACCCCTTGTGTTTTTGGGCAAGAGAAGAGAATGAGAAAGGAAATGACATGGTATATTATGATTGGGTGGGTGAAATTTTCCCTCCAACTCATTAGGCATGCACCTCTTAACCCTAACTTCTTAATTGACTTTTTGTTGATTGTTTTCAATTTGATAATTGGAAGTTTCAATTTAATTGTTTCCAAGTTCCAATTTAATTAATTGCCTTTCATTTTTTTTACTTTATTTGATTATGGTTTAGTTTATTTGATTAAAACAATAGTTTAGTAGGTTTGTATAATAGTTTATTCGATATAAAATTTTATTAGTTGATTTATACTAGATTATGCTTGATTATTTGATTAGTGATTTCTTGATTAGTGAATGTTTATTTCTTAACGTGTACTTTATGAAATATCAATCAAAGAATGGAACAATTTTTCAAAAGAAAAGTTGACAAAACATCTTCTAAAACTTATGAATATATTGACCCGAACAAAACCGGAAAATTTAATATATAGCGATAGTTAACTATCTCAAAAAAATCCCTTGAAATTTTTTTTGACTCCACCACTAACTGAACACTTGGTCCCCAGACCGAGCGTAGTGGCTCGTGGTTGGCCAACCACGAGGCCAGTACCACTGCCCCATGATCTCGTGAAATGCAAATTTTGGTTGTCTTTCATTGTTGTGGCTATGAGCTAAAGAGAGAGAGAGACACTGATTGGACTTTGTGTTAACCAATCAAATTTATTTATTTATTTATGGAAAAATTACAAGTTTTGTATTTTATCTTTATACCACTTTTTAGACGATGTCCTTTTTAACGAATGTTGACATGCAGTGTCCTTTACTAGGTATTTTGTTGCAAGTTTAGTCCTTTACACCCAACCCAGTTAAAAAACCCTGTTAATTGTTGACAGGCGGTGTCCTTTACTAGGTATTTTGTTGCAAGTTTAGTCATTTACCTAGGTATTTTGTTGCCAGTTTAATCCTTTACACCCAACAATTAACAGGGTTTTTAACTGGGTTGGGCGTAAAGGACTAAACTTACAACAAAATACCTAGTAAAGGACACCGCTTGAAAAATGTTATAAAGATAAAGGACAAAACTTGTAATTTTTCATTTATTTATTTATTAACTCTAAACCCACTAATTTCACATGCCTCTTCACTACTCTATTTATCCAATTTTTATGCCTTAATGACGTGGACGCCACATGTCGAAAAAGACCAAACCACATACATCACCACTACACATGGTCTGAGTAGTACTTACTACTGATTAACAATACTTGGAGCAGTGGTAACTGTACGACTATCGACGGTTGTTATAACCACCAAATGAAATGATGTAATGGTTCATCCCATATATAACTAACGTCTTTGGATTTCGAATACACGTTATTTTCATAATAGACTGTACATGTTCTGCTTGTATTTTAACTGATTTATTCAATTGAACTTTCGACAAATTCCATCGAAATATTTAAATCAAGCAGTGAATAATTATACACGATTCACAAAAGATATCCAAACCATACAAGTTCTAATACTTAGACCAATTTGTCGAAGAGCCCAATACTCTTGGAACCACTGGAGTGAGACTTCAAGATGGTGAAGATAAACGGTGCTGGGAGTTCGATACATCTAGAAAATTTATCTCGGTTTTAAGAAAGCCGTACACTTGATGGGAAAATGTTATTTGCATCCAACTTAAAGACCACTTGGAACTAATAGGTGCCAAAGAAAGTTGATAAACATCATATCCCTTCAAAATTAAATTCAACCTGAATGTGAGAGGTTTCAAATGCTATAGTTTTTAAAATTTGATGATGATCTTGAAGACATATATGAATATTAAGGCCGATTGTAACATATTCTTACAGAAGTGCCTTTCAAAAATACAATATTCTTGTTAAAGATTGCAACGTTTTTGGTCCTTTATAAAATCTTTTATTTTTTTCTAATGTTTTTAGATCTATGATGGAATTATAAGACCAAGTTCAACCAATATTTCATCTTGATTGATATTTGGGAACAGATTGAATTAATTCAGTTGACTTGTATCGAAATCGGATATGAATAAGAACAATAAAACACATTGAAGTTATTGTAGAATCGTTGAGCATTTCTTTTCATAAATGAAAAGGGGAGAATATACTACACTATACAATTTAAAACCTCTTAGTTCATATGAACTACTGAAAAACAATTTGTATATATAAATAAGAGTAAACTGCCATTTTGGTCCCTGAGGTTTGGGCAGTTTTGCCACTTTAGTCCAAAACTTTTATTTTGGTCCCTGTGGTTTCAGTTTTGTGCCATTTTGGTTCAAAAGTGAATTCAACTCATATTCCTTAAATTAAATCCTTCTTTTTTGTCTTTATCTTCAGGGGTAAATTGGTCACTATCATTTTATTGATTATTAATTAATAATAACACTAAATAAAAAAAATCTTCTTATTCCCCAAATGAGTCATTATCAAAACTCTGCACACACTCCCCAAACCCTCATACTCTCACTCCAACCCCCAAAACCCTCTCCGGTGACTCATCTCTGCCGTTCATCCTTCAAAATCCTCCGACGACTCATCTCCGCGGCAAAACCTTCAGAGCAGCGATGGCGGATTCCGAAAACGAGTCTGGCAGACAAAACGAGTTATCGGCTTGAGAACAGGATAAGTTCCTGCTGATAGCTAACGTGTCGGAGTTCATAAGCTTCATCATCGGAGAAGCGTCTGACAAGTGTCAGAGAGAGAAGCGGAAGACGATCAACGGTGACGATTTGTTGTGTGCGATGACGACGTTAGGGTTTGCAGAGTATGTGGAGCCGTTAAAGGTTTATTTGGGGAAGTACAGGGAAATGGAAGGGGAGAGGACTACCACCGTGGGGGGGGGGGGCAAGGGGAGACTGCTGCTGTTGATTCCGGTGGTTATAACAACGACAGTGGTGGTTATGGAGGGTTGCAGAGTGATGGGATGGGTCGGGTCGGGTATAACCAGATGTATAAATCGGGTTTGGTTTATCAGATGGGGTTAGGCTTAGGGAGTCCCAAGAGTGGTGGTGGTACTGGTGGTTCTGCCACTAGATAGGTGGCCTGCTCGTTAACATCTTTTATTAAAAAAAAAAGTTTTCTTTTTCTTTAGAGTAAACTGCCATTTCGGTCCATGGATGATGATGATGATGAGGTAGTGGTTGTCGCAACCCCCGATCCCATATCCCCGGGAACGGGCGGCCGCGAGCCAGTTTCGGTGGTATCTCGTATTGTCTAATTTGGCAGCGGAAATTTTCATCAGGACCGTAGTTAGGAAATATGGATCAGAGTAAAATACCACATTTTCATAACATTAAACAAATGGGTTAAAACCCAAGTTCGTAGTACACACATTTTCATAGGAATAAATCATATTTTATTAATAAAAAACATCTATTTTATTATAGGTAACTTTATTGCCACTTTTCCAAGCCTTCAGTGCTGTCCAGCTGGCTTCTATTTGGCTTTCACAGTTTGTTACCTGAAACGCGTTTTAAAAACATTTGTCAGTGGGAAATACTGGTGAGTGAATCCCAGTTTAATCAAGTTTAAATAAAATCCCATTGTACAGTATTGAGGGCGATCCCGCAATTATATTTGTTTCCAAGACATCACAATTAACATCCATGGTATTGTCGAACCCGACTTGTGGAAATGTTACTCCTTGACCAGGTGGTAACAAATTTTGTATACAAAACACCAACATACTCATGATAATTGTATTCTTACAAATACTCAATCACTGTTTAATATATAATTAATTAAATGAGGTTTTGTAAAAACAGTTAACAAAAAGCGGATCAACTCACATTGTTGTCTTAGATTTTCCGTAAGGGTTTCCTGATGACAATCTATAATTTACACAAATGTACAGGCGTTAGTATAATAACCCATTTTAACATTAGTAATACCCTCCCCGAGACGGCATTCCAACGACTACGTCGGGCAGAACCACGACAGCCGTTACGGAACCCTAGATCAATCAGGCAGCGTATCTAATACGTATCCAGGGGTTATAATACTTACAACGGAGCAAAACTTCGCTATTTAGGGGGGTATTATACCCGTGTATAAAGCCTACTATTCAGAAATTGAGATTGAGAAAAGAAAATGGGACGAACAGACTGAAGATCCGATGCATTCTATTTATAGTTGCTGAGTCTGGTTCTCTCGCGGCCCGCGTAACACAAGGGCAGGGCCTACGCGGCCCGCGTTGACTCCAGGTCAAAGCGTAGCTGGGCTGAGTCGATGTATAGGTCTGCCGGGTGTTGGGCCACGTGGCGGCCCAGGGTTGCGCCGGATTTTAAGTTCACGCGGCCCGCGTAAGGGTTGGGCTTAAGCTTACGCGGCCCGCCTCAGACCCAAAACCTGATTTTTAATTATTTTTAGTACTATTTAGGGTATTCGAGGTCCGTTTTCTCGTATGGGGTGTATTTTGGGACATATTGGGATATTTTAAAATATATTAGGGTGTCAGAAAAATTATGAGGGTGTCGGTTTTATTGAAGATTGTTACATCCTCCCCACCTTGTTTTAGAGCTCGTCCTCGAGATCTACTGGAACAAGTGCGGATATTTCCTTTGCATTTCTGATTCAAGCTTCCATGTATACTCAGGTCCTCTTTTGGAGTCCCACTTTACTTTGACCAAAACTAGTCTCTTATGCTTGAGGTTCTTGACTTTCCTGTCTTCAATTTGTAGAGGCCTTTCTACAAACTTGAGTTGTTCATTTACCTCTATATCCTTTAGAGGTACCATTAGCGATTCGTCCGCTAAGCATTTCTTGAGATTAGATACATGAAACACATCATGTATTCCTGCCATTTCCTCTGGCAGTTGTAGCTGATAGGCTACAGGTCCTATTCTTCTAATAATCTCAAAAGGTCCAACATACCTGGGACTTAGCTTTCCTCTTTTGATGAATCTTACTACTCCTTTCCAAGGAGATAATTTCAATAATACTTTATCTCCTACTTGAAATTCCAATGGTGTAACACCCCGTGTTTTCACGAGTGAAAGTCAAAGTCAAGGTCAAAGTCAACGACCGGTTTCGCGCGACGTGACTCGTAGAATTGTTTGTATGATATTTAGATTATGTGGAGTAAATGTCGTACATTGCAATAATCAACCCATATCTCAATCGACCTACGACTGTGAACGATAGGAAGTAACAATGCGATAAAGTTAATCAAGCTATGCTAATCAAATCGACATCAAATCGTAACTCGAGCTGTGTATTTTACTTGCCGTTATACGTGTGTGTGTGCCTTACGTGTTACCTGTGCATGTTTATTTTATGTTATTTTATGCTGTGATAATCAAGCGAACTCAATCGAACTCGAAGTCTAACTCGAATATAAACAAACCCGAACCCGAATCCCGAGTCAAACCATATAAGAAGTAGTTGGGACTGAAAGTAATTTGATTAGGAAACCCTATCGAATCGCTCGAAAATCAGAACCGAATCAACATCACACCGAGCTCACCCAAGGATGTGGCATCCGCACGGATGGCCAATCCGCACGGATGGCCAGTCCGCACGGATTGCCAGTCCGCACGGATGACCAGTCCGCGCGGATAGCCTACCCGGGTGCGTGCCATGCGCACTGTCACGGCCCACGACCCGGTTTGACCCGTTTCAGGAGCCGTAGCAGAAAATACTGCGGTATTTATTTAATTGAGTTTTACAGCGGAAACAGGATCGCTTAAAGCTAAAATTTTTCCCCGATTATTTTATTTCACAATTCGAGATAAAACCCCGATAATTTACAATAGTAGGTTTTTACTATAAAAGCGTGATATTACAAAATCATTTCTTTATTTTATATTGAGCCACTATCTTAAGCTTGAAATGCTCCCCAGCACTTTTCCTGAATTACAACAGATCACCTGAAACATGTTTGAAAAAGGTTTTGTCAGCGGGAAATACTGAGTGAATCATTCTATTTTGCATAATGATGCATAGTTATCAATTACAGCATAAGAGCGATTACAATGGCTTCTATCTTATTTTTATCTGGCATTCTGTCACAATGGTGACAAGTCACAATGGTGACGATGGTCATACCACTATTTAGATCAATGAACCTAAATAGTGACGATTATCCCTGTAGGTCAATGAACCCAACAGTGATTATCCCGAGTAGGTCAATGAACCTAACTGGGTGAGAATTAGTAATGTGCACAATACCCCACTAACCAATAATTCAAGATATCCACGACTTAGTCCCTGTAATTATAACCTTGAAAATAATTTGAGATATTGTAAAATATTTGATAAAATAACTTACAAACTGTGAGAAAAGAAGAATGACTCACATTGCAGATTTATATGGGCAGAGCCTGGCTTACTGATTAGCCTTTTATCCTAATTTCAATAACAAGCACACAATTTTGGAATTAGTAATCAATCCAGCATTTACGATAACTCACGAGATCAAATTCTCACAATGAATGTCAAAATGAAATACTTTGTCCATCGAATTAACGATGATCCATTGAATTAACAATGAACGACAAGGTATAATACTTTACCCATCGAATTAACGATGATCCGTTGAATTAACAACGAACGATAAAGTATAATACTTTACCTATCGAATTTAACGACAATCCGTCAAATTAATGACGAACGATAAAGTATAACCCTAATGTGGGCGGCACTTAAACATTCATTGGATATATTGATCGTCGGAAAATGAATCGTAGCAGCGATTGTGCTAATACCCTGTTTCGTAGCAGCACCCCCTCTCTAATTAGTGTTTTGTGTGTGTTTGGAGAGTAATTGGACGATAACTCAGAGTGAATTTGAAGTTTGAACGTCGTTTTTGTGTCCAGAATCAAGTGCCAATGTTCTGTATTTATAGTTGTAATTTGGACATGCTAGCCTACCTGCTTGACATGCTAGCCTACCTGCTTGACATGCTAGCCTACCTTCTTGACATGCTAGCCTACCTGCTTGACATGCTAGCCTACCTGCTTGACATGCTAGCCTACCTGCTTGACATGCTATGGACCGTAAGCAGTATCCCTTATGGTCCGTAAGGGACACCTAATCACTATAGACTTGCCACGTGTGGGACTAGCTCTGATAACTTGACACCTTCTGAAAATTCGAAGTGGCCAGCACGTAATTGTAGATAATTATCAACTAGGGTTTACCCCCCCCCCCCTGAGTTTTAGGGGCCCTGATCCTGATTCTGAAAATTATGAAAATCTTAGGGTTTGCACAGAATCACTTGGGTGTCTTAATTAAGGTTTTCTATTGGTCAAATTACTTTAGTAATTATGACTTTTGATGAGAGTCGTTACATTCTCCCCAACTTAATAAAAATCTCGTCCTCGAGATTTACTGGAATAATTGAGAATACTTTCTCTTTCTTTTTGATTCCAGTTCCCAAGTATATTAGGATCCTGTCTTTGAATCCTACTTTACTTAAACTAATACTATTTGTTTATCTTTACATCTTAGAAAGGTACTACCAAAAATTCATCTGATAGACATTACTTGAATTCATGAAATATATCATGTATTCCAACTAACCTTCCTGGTAGTTGTAAACTATAAACAACTAATCCAATATGTTGAATTACTGGAAATGATCCTACATGTCTTCGGACTTAGTTTTCCTTTCTTACTCCTTTCCAAGGAGATACTTCCAATTATATTTTGTCTCCAACTCGAACTCCAACGGCTTTTATCTATTATCTGCATAATTCTTATGACTATCTCTTGCCGTTTTCAGCTTTTCCTTTGTGATACTAAATATCATAGTTGTAGTCACTTAGGATTTTCATTCATTTCCTTCGCCTCAAATTCTTTTTGCCCAAAAATATATATCTTAAATTTTTATAATCCATATAGATAGTACCCTTACTTCCATACGGATAATGTTTCCAAATCTTAAGGCAAAAATTATGGTTCCTAATTATAACTCATGAGTGGTATAGTTTTCTTCGGACTTTTTCAATTGGCTTGAGGCATACGCAATTACCTTTTTGCATTGTATTAACATATATCCAAATCATAGCTTTGAAGTATTACCTTATACTTCAAAATCTTCAATTCCTTTTGGTAAGGTTAGAATTTATAGTATTGGTTATCTTAGTTAATGGTATAGCTATTTTGAAAATTTCTTAATGTCTATAATACTAAACTTACAAAATTTCTAATTTCCATTGCTGATATGAACTTCATAGACTTACATGGTTTATCTCCTGTAATCATAATTACTTCTCCGATAGTTGATTGAATTTCTAAGAAATTCTGATCACAGATAATGATCACAACATTGAATTCAACTAATTTCATAGATAATAGGGTTGCAGAAAACTTATAACTTATTTCTATGTTCTGCATAACCTTATTTATTTTAACTGAATTTCCATCTGCCGTTTCTAAATATAGAAATTTATCTAATGCTGGTTAACGGTAAGTTAAGAGTTTGGCAGAGTAAAGTATTTATAAAACTTTGGTTTGCACCAGAGTCAAATAATACTTTTATGTAAACGTTGTAAGCTAAGAACATACCGGCTATCACATCTGGAATCATCTCGGCTTCTTGAGTAGTCAGCTGAAAGGCTCTCGCATTCCTTTTTGCTCCTTCTGACGGTTTGGCTTGATTGTCAAATAGTTTATTTAGTTTTGGACAATCTGGCCTAAGATGTCCAGTTTCTCTACAGTTGTAGCAAACTGAAAATTTCTTCCTCCTACAGTCTTCTTCTTGATGCCCTGGAATCTTGCAAAAATTGCAATATCCTTTGCATCTTCCAAAATGCTTCCTTTTGCAAAAATTGCAAAATGGACTAGTAGAAGATTGCCCATTCCCTCCTTTCTTGAATTTGTTATGGTTACCCGAACTGAATTCTTGGGTAATCTTTTGGGCTACTTCCTTCCTTCTATTTTCTTCTCTTGTCCGTACTAGCTCGTCAGTCATAGTATTGGCTAATTCTACTGCATCATCAATCGTACGAGGTTTCGCAGCTTTGACAATATTACGGATCTCGGAAATTAATCCCCAAATATAACGAGAAATAAGTACCGGCTCTGGCGAAGCCAGGGTTGGTACTACTCTAGCATATTCGAAGAATGTCGTAGTATACCCTCGACAATCTACATCTACCATCCGGTGGGTTAGAAACTTATTTGTCATTTGTTCCTTTTCGTACTCAGGACAGAATTTTCTTTCTACAAAGCTCTTAAATTCTTCCCAGTTCATAGCATACGCCATCCTTCTTCCTTTTGCTTGTAACACCGTATTCCACCATTCTAGCGCCACTTCTTTGAAAAGGTTTGATGTGTACATGACCTGATCATCCTGAGCACATTTACTTATGGCAATTACTGCCTCGGTTTTTTCTAACCAACGCAGTGCCGCAGTCGCTCCTTCATTGCCTGCAAACTCAGTGGGTTTACAAGCAAGAAATTCCTTATAAGTGCAACCAGGCGTTACAACTTTCCTTTTCTTAGGGAGCGGAGCTTGCCGTGGTTCATTATCATGATTAACATGATTACTACCTCCATTTATGCTATTACTGAAATTATCTTCAGAAATGCGTTTACTAGGAATAACTTGTTGAGGTTCAATTGGATTTTTAACAGCAGCAATGATTGCTGGAATAGCATTGGCTATCCCTTGAGCAACTATTCCTGGAATAGTGTTGGCTATCCCTTGAGCAATGATATTTTCTATATCTTGCCTAGTCACATATTGGTTCCCCGATTGTTGCTCAGATTGATTACCCTCATTAACTGGTTCATTATTAGCGTTTTCCATCTGATATCTATTTTATAGATACATAATTAGTATAAAGGAAATAATTCAATGTCACAATTTAGTTGCACATAATCACATAAACGAATATACAAACAAAATTGTAACTTTTCTAATATTTCCTTATATCATGTTTCTATATACACCCGTTTTATTATTTATTTTACACATACTGATTTTACTATTACTTTTACACAACCACCGTTTCATAATCCCCTATCCTTTATCAGATGATGTTCTAATAACGGCGTTTCTTCTCGTCGTATTTCCAGGAGATTTGTCCCAAAGTCTCTTGGATTCTATTCCCAGCATCCATTTTGTCAAAATGATGAAGTTCAGTCCTATTCTTGTTACTTATTGGTAAATTTGGTAAAGGTTCTGGATGGTACTTAGGAAAAAGCCTATAGGGATGGTTTTGTAACAGTATTTCATTATCCAACCATTCGTCTATATTCCAGTTATTTGAAGAATTTGGAATAGATGGTTCTAAGTTCATAAAATTATTTTCATTAACAGGTTCAATAGTATCATCGTTTGCCATTATAAAATCTAGTTCTTCTTGAGATGGTAACTCTTCAATTTGCTTAGAGCTTTCCCCAATTTCCATTTTCTTAGGCTTAGGTTTCTTGAGAGGTAAAGCGTTAAATTCTATAGGTCCTTCTATGTCTGGAATATACCTATTAAAATCTCTGGAAACTTCTATTCTTACTGGATAGAGATTTAAATTCTGAAGGGCTTCCGACAAATCACTCATGCTATTTAACAAAATACACATAATTATTAAATCATACTAAAATTTTATAGAACAACTTTTTAAATAGTATTTTATATTACCAAAACAACTAAAAAATTAAAACATACTAGGTTTTTATTTGTAATTTATTTATAAATTTTCTAGACTGTAGATAATAAAAATACTAAACTTTAAATCAGAATATTTAAAGATTTATATTTACTATTTACAGTGATTAACATATCAAAATCTATATACTAAATAAGTATGATGACTTAATTTATATATATTAACTAGTCATTATCATGGTGGATATTGGTTAGTGCTGCCTTGTTTAAGCATAGGTGATCAGTCCATGCCTAACTAAGGCTAGGTTATCCAATATCTGCCTTTGATAATAACCTTAGTATTTAAAAATAATCTTAATACTACTATTATTAATATATTATTATTAATAATAAAATTATTAATGATAAATAACTAAACAAAAATTTTAAATAAGAGTATACTTCAAACATAAAAAAAATATAATTTCTTTACCACAATATAGTAATACTATATTAGGTAATTCCATATATTAATCAAATAAATTTATAATATTTTTTTTTTCGATTAACGATGATAGAGCAACAAATATTACAATATATATAAAAATATGCCCATATTAAAATTAACAAATAGCCAGTTAATAAAACACATAATCATATAATAGTAATCAGGAAAAATTAAGTATTTCTAAATACTTAATTAGCTTAACCCAGTGGCTCTGATACCACCTTTTTCTGTCACGGCCCACGACCCGGTTTGACCCGTTTCAGGAGCCGCAGCAGAAAATACTGCGGTATTTATTTAATTGAGTTTTACAGCGGAAACAGGATCGCTTAAAGCTAAAAATTTTCCCCGATTATTTTATTTCACAATTCGAGATAAAACCCCGATAATTTACAATAGTAGGTTTTTACTATAAAAGCGTGATATTACAAAATCATTTCTTTATTTTATATTGAGCCACTATCTTAAGCTTGAAATGCTCCCCAGCACTTTTCCTGAATTACAACAGATCACCTGAAACATGTTTGAAAAAGGTTTTGTCAGCGGGAAATACTGAGTGAATCATTCTATTTTGCATAATGATGCATAGTTATCAATTACAGCATAAGAGCGATTACAATGGCTTCTATCTTATTTTTATCTGGCATTCTGTCACAATGGTGACAAGTCACAATGGTGACGATGGTCATACCACTATTTAGATCAATGAACCTAAATAGTGACGATTATCCCTGTAGGTCAATGAACCCAACAGTGATTATCCCGAGTAGGTCAATGAACCTAACTGGGTGAGAATTAGTAATGTGCACAATACCCCACTAACCAATAATTCAAGATATCCACGACTTAGTCCCTGTAATTATAACCTTGAAAATAATTTGAGGTATTGTAAAATATTTGATAAAATAACTTACAAACTGTGAGAAAAGAAGAATGACTCACATTGCAGATTTATATGGGCAGAGCCTGGCTTACTGATTAGCCTTTTATCCTAATTTCAATAACAAGCACACAATTTTGGAATTAGTAATCAATCCAGCATTTACGATAACTCACGAGATCAAATTCTCACAATGAATGTCAAAATGAAATACTTTGTCCATCGAATTAACGATGATCCATTGAATTAACAATGAACGACAAGGTATAATACTTTACCCATCGAATTAACGATGATCCGTTGAATTAACAACGAACGATAAAGTATAATACTTTACCTATCGAATTTAACGACAATCCGTCAAATTAATGACGAACGATAAAGTATAACCCTAATGTGGGCGGCACTTAAACATTCATTGGATATATTGATCGTCGGAAAATGAATCGTAGCAGCGATTGTGCTAATACCCTGTTTCGTAGCAGCACCCCCTCTCTAATTAGTGTTTTGTGTGTGTTTGGAGAGTAATTGGACGATAACTCAGAGTGAATTTGAAGTTTGAACGTCATTTTTGTGTCCAGAATCAAGTGCCAATGTTCTGTATTTATAGTTGTAATTTGGACATGCTAGCCTACCTGCTTGACATGCTAGCCTACCTGCTTGACATGCTAGCCTACCTGCTTGACATGCTAGCCTACCTGCTTGACATGCTAGCCTACCTGCTTGACATGCTAGCCTACCTGCTTGACATGCTAGCCTACCTGCTTGACATGCTAGCCTACCTGCTTGACATGCTATGGACCGTAAGCAGTATCCCTTATGGTCCGTAAGGGACACCTAATCACTATAGACTTGCCACGTGTGGGACTAGCTCTGATAACTTGACACCTTCTGAAAATTCGAAGTGGCCAGCACGTAATTGTAGATAATTATCAACTAGGGTTTACCCCCCCCCCCCCTGAGTTTTAGGGTCCCTGATCCTGATTCTGAAAATTATGAAAATCTTAGGGTTTGCACAGAATCACTTGGGTGTCTTAATTAAGGTTTTCTATTGGTCAAATTACTTTAGTAATTATGACTTTTGATGAGAGTCGTTACACGCACGGCTCACCCTTTCCCTTTTTGGCATCCTATAAATACACGGGTCACTCTCCACTTTTTCCACTTTTGGCAAGTGACGTCCGAACCACACGCCTTCTTCATCTTTTCTCAGATTTCTCTCAATCCAGGTAAGATCTTGCACAAATTCTTGTACATCTTTAATCACTACACAATTCTACACACTTCTGTCTTTCGAATCTTCGATTTTAACCATGAAATCATCCGGATTTGAGGTATTCACGGGTGACGTCATCATGAAGTTCATAAGAACTTCATGCTTGGCTTCATTCCACCAAGAATACCCCAGATCTAAACGATTTCTACAAGTTTTTACAATAAATTCACCTAGATCTAAACTTTTCTAAGGATAAAAGAGTTGAAAGGAATAAACCTAAGCCTTCTCCTTCTTTTACCCTTAAAACCGGTACGAATCCGATCAGTCCTAGTGTTCTACTCGTCAATAGTAATGCCCTAGTTCTAGATCTGGAGTCCTACCCATAGACAACTGATTTCGGGGTTAACCGGGATGACCGTTCTAAGTCGCCGATAGGCCGAGTTAGGGTGGTTCCTGACCGGTCTAGTCACGCGGGTGAGAACACAACTCCAAGTGGTTGCCACGTAATCAGAACGTCTCGATAAACGACAACAGAAACCAAGTGTAGACGAACGGAACAACCAGACCAGTTGTCCGCACGGATAAGCTGTCCGCACGGACTAGCTGTCCGCACGGACGAGCCGTACGCACGTACAGGTCATACGCACGTACAGGTCATACGCACGGGTTGTCACCCGCACGGACTACACTTGGGACCCACTTTCCAAACAAGGTTTGAGTATCGACGAACGAGTAATCCGGACGGACAACCTCTGAATGAATTACTCTTCGGATCATGAGATACTAAGGCCTTAAAATGAAAATCAAAAAATCTTCATCCGCACGGCCAGGTCGTACGCACGGACAGGCTATCCGGACGGACTACCCTACGCACGGACCGCCGTCCGCGCGGCCGGCCTGAAAGGTAGAAACACTTTGGTGTTTTCTAAATGCTACAACGAAAACTCCAAAGCACAAGCCATCATACACAAACACATCTTAGGAAGAAACAATCCACCTGAACATTTGTCCACACAAGCAATCTAACCGTACGGATAAGTCGTCCGCACGTATAACTGGTCCGCACGGGTTGCCACCCGCACGGACAGTCACACGCACGGATGACTTATCCGGATGGAACACCGTCCGCACGCATCACCATCCGCACGCATCACCATCCGCACGGATAGGTCATGCGCACGGGTGACTTCTACTCACGGATAACTAATCCGCACGATCAGTCATCTTACCCACTCTCACTTGTACTGTTTTACGCGTCACTTATCGTTACGTTATCGAATCTGTTCAGGCTAATCATACTCGCTGTAAAGCGCTCCCTTCAATCCATATCACTGTGAGTATACTCGAACCCTTTTTGCTTTAGCACTTTTGGGTGTTACATACGTTACAACTATTCAAACTACAACTCTCACACTACTCAAGCTATTTTAACGCTTAACCATTAATGCATGTTATACGTGGCTTATGAATGCTTGTTTGTTATGTTTACTCATGGAATGCTGTCTACCTGCCTTAGCAACGATAGTACTATAGTTTGGACTCAGCACCCGTTCACACGGGGGTTGTTAAGGATCTTTTACTTGCATGAATTACAGTGGTAATCGTGTATTGCGAACTGCCTCAGGCAGTCAACCCGCAGTCATTGGTATCGATGGATCTATGTCGATAACTGACGTGCTTCATTTCTCTATGTGTACGTGCTGGTTATGCGTAAACGAATTCGAACTCTATATGCTACTATCAAACTTGTATGCTCACCTTTACATTTTATGTATTGACAATATTTTAACGTATGTGACAGGTGCTTAGGACGCTTATGTGGTAGGAGTTGGAAGCTAGAATAAAGCTTTAGAGCCCAACAAATAGTTGTCTGTAGATAACTTATTAGGGGTCTCTAGAAGCAGATAAACAATTGCTACTTATTTAAATCTGAGTTGTCGGAACAGAATATTTGTTTTGATGTTGTCTGTAATAACTTGTTTAACTATTTATGTTACGATATGGGACGTAATCCCATATCCCCGGGAACGGGCGGCCGCGAGCCAGTTTCGGTGGTATCTCGTATTGTCTAATTTGGCAGCGGAAATTTTCATCAGGACCGTAGTTAGGAAATATGGATCAGAGTAAAATACCACATTTTCATAACATTAAACAAATGGGTTAAAACCCAAGTTCGTAGTACACACATTTTTATAGGAATAAATCCTATTTTATTAATAAAAACATCTATTTTATTATAGGTAACTTTATTGCCACTTTTCCAAGCCTTCAGTGCTGTCCAGCTGGCTTCTATTTGGCTTTCACAGTTTGTTACCTGAAACGCGTTTTAAAAACATTTGTCAGTGGGAAATACTGGTGAGTGAATCCCAATTTAATCAAGTTTAAATAAAATCCCATTGTACAGTATTGAGGGCGATCCCGCAATTATATTTGTTTCCAAGACATCACAATTAACATCCATGGTATTGTCGAACCCGACTTGTGGAAATGTTACTCCTTGACCAGGTGGTAACAAATTTTGTATACAAAACACCAACATACTCATGATAATTGTATTCTTACAAATACTCAATCACTGTTTAATATATAATTAATTAAATGAGGTTTTGTAAAAACAGTTAACAAAAAGCGGATCAACTCACATTGCTGTCTTAGATTTTCCGTATGGGTTTCCTGATGACAATCTATAATTTACACAAATGTACAGGCGTTAGTATAATAACCCATTTTAACATTAGTAATACCCTCCCCGAGACGGCATTCCAACGACTACGTCGGGCAGAACCACGACAGCCGTTACGGAACCCTAGATCAATCGGGCAGCGTATCTAATACGTATCCAAGGGTTATAATACTTACAACGGAGCAGAACTTCGCTATTTAGGGGGGGTATTATACCCGTGTATAAAGCCTACTATTCAGAAATTGAGATTGAGAAAAGAAAATGGGACGAACAGACTGAAGATCCGATGCATTCTATTTATAGTTGCTGAGTCTGGTTCTCTCGCAGCCCGCGTAACACAAGGGCAGGGCCTACGCGGCCCGCGTTGACTCCAGGTCAAAGCGTAGCTGGGCTGAGTCGATGTATAGGTCTGCCGGGTGTTGGGCCACGTGGCGGCCCAGGGTTGCGCCGGATTTTAAGTTCACGCGGCCCGCGTAAGGGTTGGGCTTAAGTTTACGCGGCCCGCCTCAGACCCAAAACCTGATTTTTAATTATTTTTAGTACTATTTAGGGTATTCGAGGTCCGTTTTCTCGTATGGGGTGTATTTTGGGACATATTGGAATATTTTAAAATATATTAGGGTGTCAGAAAAATTATGAGGGTGTCGGTTTTATTGAAGATTGTTACATCCTCCCCACCTTGTTTTAGAGCTCGTCCTCGAGATCTACTGGAACAAGTGCGGATATTTCCTTTGCATTTCTGATTCAAGCTTCCATGTATACTCAGGTCTTCTTTTGGAGTCCCACTTTACTTTGACCAAAACTAGTCTCTTATGCTTGAGGTTCTTGACTTTCCTGTCTTCAATTTGTAGAGGCCTTTCTACAAACTTGAGTTGTTCATTTACCTCTATATCCTTTAGAGGTACCATTAGCGATTCGTCCGCTAAGCATTTCTTGAGATTAGATACATGAAACACATCATGTATTCCTGCCATTTCCTCTGGCAGTTGTAGCTGATAGGCTACAGGTCCTATTCTTCTAATAATCTCAAAAGGTCCAACATACCTGGGACTTAGCTTTCCTCTTTTGATGAATCTTACTACTCCTTTCCAAGGAGATAATTTCAATAATACTTTATCTCCTACTTGAAATTCCAATGGTTTGCGTCGGTTATCAGCATAGCTCTTTTGTCGATCACGTGCTGCTTTCAGTCGTTCCTTGACTTGAATAATCTTGTCAGTGGTTTCTTGCACTATCTCAGGTCCAGATAGTTGCTTTTCCCCAATTTCTGCCCAACAGACTGGGGTTCGGCACTTTCGTCCATAAAGTGCTTCGAATGGTGCAGCATTGATACCTGTGTGATAACTATTATTATAAGAAAATTCTATTAAAGGTAAGTGATCGTCCCAATTACCTCTGAGTAATGGAATGAACGAATGAATGGAATAGACGAAGGAAAGGAATGGACAAGTGAATGAAATGGATCATTACCATTCTATTGTCGTGTTTGGTTACCCATAAGAGAATGAAATAAATCATTACTTTGCAATGTTTGGTAGACGATAAAAGACGAATGAATGAAATACAATTAATTAAATTGACAAAAATACCCCTTACTGGTTGTGTTAACATCGCTATGATTTGAAAGTACCAGATCAAATTCAAAGTTCATCGTCTTCTCAATTAATCAAAGCTGCAAACGAAACAATAATCACTTGTGCAAGAAAAAAAAACCATTGTTCAGAATTAATTAAAACAATAGAATGAAATGAAAAAGTTCATCATGTGCAGACATCACCGGTAAAAGAAGAAATTATAAAATAATGAGATATGTTATATTTGAATGGAAATTAAACATAAAGAAAATTAAACAGAATTAGCTTTATGATGTCTAATTCGATAAACTCCATTAACATCCACTACACTCCTGACACGATTAAAATGAACAAAAACCACAAAAATTTAAATGATTCGCAGAGACGTTTTTCTAACTTGCACCTAAAGCCGGTCGCCAGCTATCTTCATGAAAAACGGAGATAGAACAATCAAATCCATCTGATGTTCAGAAAACTCAACGGACAGAAAAACTTAAAAGCCATCACGATCTGAAACAACCGAATATCGACGGCTTAAACTGATATTGAATCCCGTCGATCTCGAATCCCGCCGATCAATCGTCGGAAGTTCGCACCGACTAATTCGGCCGGAGAGTGTGTGAGAGAACGAGATCTTAGATTAATGTTGGAGCATCGGTGGTGGTCACGGCGACTGCCGTTGCAGTGCGACAGGTTCAATGGTGGTGACGGTGGTACGACAGTTATCATAGGGATGAGGATAGTAGCCAGGGAGTTGAGATTTATGAAATGATCAATTTGATTGAAGATACGTGAAAATAGCTTAAGGAGTGGAGGGCAAAATGGAGAAACAAAGAAGAGACATGGAATGGAATGAAAAAAAACTGGGGGGAGGGGAGGAATCGTTTGGAGGTGTTTAGAGGGATTTCGATTCCATGAGGAATGCTTGATTTCATTACGTTGTCCAACCAAACATTCTTATTTTCATTACTCATGAATGAAGTATTCCATTCCCTCCTTCATTACCTCATACCAAACACTACCTAAGCATGTCCTCCATTGTCTGAATTGTCCTTTCGCTTTGTCCGTCTGTTTGAGGATGATAAGCTGTGCTCAGATTTAACTTGGTTCCCATTGCCTTTTGGAAACTTGACCAAAAATGAGAGGTAAATCGGCTATCCCTATCAGAAACAATTGATAAAGGAATTCCATGTAATGAAACAATTTCATTTACATACAATTTGGCTAGCTGTTCCATACTGAAAGTTTCTTTCATTGGTAGGAAATGAGCTGACTTGGTTAGCCTATCTACAATCACCCAGATTGTATCATTTCCTTTCTTTGTTTTCGGTAATTTAGTAACAAAATCCATTGTTATTAATTCCTATTTCCACACTGGCATTTCTAACTGTTGCAATAGGCCTGAGGGTTTCTGGTGTTCAGCTTTAACTTGTGAACAAGTTAAACATTTAGAAACATAGGTTGCTATGTCCTTTTTTATTCCTATCCACCAGAAATTCTTTCTTAAATCCTGGTACATTTTATCACTTCCTGGATGCATCGTATACTTAGACTTATGGGCTTCTTCTAATATATGATGACGTAGGTTTCCTAATTTAGGTATCCACATTCTCTTTTCATGGAATCTCCAAATTCCATCTGTTCCTTGTTCTAATTCCTTAATCATACCTTTTAATTTTTCAGCATCATCCTTGATTACTGATTCTTGTGCTTTTCTGATTTGTTCATTTAAATCCACTTGTAGATTTAATTTAAGAGAACGTACCATTTTTGGCTTTTCATGATACTTTCGACTTAAAGCATCTGCCACTACATTTGCCTTCCCTTCATGATACTGGATATCACAATCATAGTCACTAAGCATCTCCATCCAGCGTCTTTGTCTCATATTCAACTCCTTTTGCCCGAAAACATACCTTAAACTCTTATGATCAGTGAATATGGTAAACTTACTACCATAAAGGTAATGTCTCCAAATCTTAAGGGCAAAAATTATAGCTCCTAATTCCAAGTCATGGGTTGAATAATTTTCTTCATGATTCTTAAGTTGCCTAGATGCATAAGCTATAACCTTTTGGCGTTGCATCAATACACATCCATAACCTAATTTAGAAGCGTCACAATAGACTACAAAGTCTTCAGTTCCTTCTGGTAACGCTAATATGGGTGTATGGGTTAATTTATGTTTAAGAATTCTAAATGCTTCTTCTTGTTTTGGTCCCCATTCAAACTTAATGGATTTACAGGTTAACTTAGTTAAAGGAATGGCTATTCTAGAAAAATCTCGAATAAATCTTCTATAATAACCGGCCAATCCTAAGAAACTTCTAACCTCGGTTGGCGATTCAGGGGTTTTCCATTTGATAATTGCCTCGATCTTTGTTGGATCCACATGAATTCCTTCATGGTTCACTAAGTGTCCAAGAAATTGTACCTGTTCTAGCCAAAACTCGCACTTTGAAAATTTAGCATAAAGCTTTTCCTTTCTTAATAGACTTAAAAGCGCGTGCAAATGCTTTGCATGATCTTCCTTATTTTTAGAATAAATGAGAATATCATCTATGAAGACAATTATGAATTTATTCAAATATGGCTTACATATTCGGTTCATCATGTCCATAAATGCGGCTGGGGCATTGGTTAAACCAAATGGCATGACAGTAAATTCATAATGGCCATACCTTGTTCTGAATGCGGTCTTAGGAATGTCCTCTTCCTGTACCTTTAATTGATGATATCCTGACCTTAAATCGATTTTAGAGAAAAATCGAGCTCCTTGCAATTGATCAAACAGATCATCGATTCTCGGTAGTGGGTACCGGTTCTTAATTGTGACCTTGTTTAATTCACGGTAGTCAATGCACATACGCATTGATCCGTCTTTCTTTTTAACGAATAATATTGGCGCTCCCCATGGTGATGAGCTTGGTTGTATGAATCTTTTTTCCAACAATTCATCTAATTGTTTCTTCAGTTCCTGCATTTCTGCGGGTGCCAAACAGTAATGTGCTTTAGCAATTGGTGCTGTTCCTGGTAACAGATGGATTCTGAATTCAACTTCCCTCTCTGGCGGTAGTCCTGGCAATTATTCTGGAAATATTTTTGAAAACTAAGACACTACTGGAATGTCTTTTAGTTCTTTTCCTTTAGTGTTAGTGATTATGGAAATCAAATACACTATAGAACATTTTCTTATATAACTTGCAGTTTTCATCACAGAGATGAATTTTGTGGATCTAGATGGTTTATCTCCTTTAATTGTGATCGTTTTACCTTTTGGTGAATTTACTTGAATTGACTTTTGATCACATAAAATACTGGCTTTATTGGCTATTAACCAATCCATTCCTAAAACGACATCAAATCCTGCCAGATTCATGGGATAAAGGCTTGCCATAAACTTTTGATTTAAAATTTCTATTCTTGCTCCCTGCAAGATTTCAGAAATCCTAACAGTTTCTCCATTAGTTGTCTCTACAAGACATTCTTGTGGTAGTTTAGTTAATGACTGATTTAGAAGTTTGCAAAATGAAGTATTAATAAAACTTTGGTTTGCACCAGAGTCAAATAATACTTTAGCAAATACATCATTAACTAAAAACGTACCAGCTATCACGTCTGGAATCATCTTGGCTTCATCTGCAGTCAGAACAAATGCCCTGACATTTTTAGTGTTCTGATTGTTTGCAGCTGGAGCCAATTTTGGGCAGTTTGTCCTGATATGACCTTTCTCTCCACAGTTGAAGCACAGCCCATTACTGGATTTTCTCCTGCAATCTTCTTCCTTGTGTCCCGGCATCTTGCAGAAATTGCAAAGAGTGGAGCATTTTCCCGAATGCTTTTTTTCTTGCAGACCTTGCAGAATGGTGCAGAGGTAGAACCCATATTCCTACGAACGGAATTCTTGAGTAAGCCTTTGGGTTAGGTTTCTCCTCTGTTCTTCTTCTCTAGTACGGATTAGTTCATATGTCAAGGTATTTGCTAGTTCTACAGCTTCTTCTATAGTTTGAGGTCTAGCTGCCTTGACTACATGTCTAATCTCTCCGATTAATCCCCAGATGTAACGGGAGATTAATACTGGTTCAGGTGATGCAAGGGTTGGTACTATTCTATCATATTCAAAGAATGTGGTAGTATAACCCTTATTATCTACCCTGGTCATTCTTAGGTTTAGGAACTTATTTGCTATCTGTTCCTTTTCATTGGGAGGGCAGAATTTCCTTTCTACCATATTCTTAAATTCTTCCCATTCCATGTTGTAAGTCCTATCATTTCCTCTTGATTCGAGGATAGTGTTCCACCATTCTAAGGCTGAGTTCTTAAATAGATTAGAAGCAAACATTATTTTGTCTTCTTCAGCACACTTGCTTATTTTTAAAACAGCCTCAGTTTTCTCTATCCAGCGTAGGGCTGCAATGGGTCCTTCATTGCCCGAGATTTCTATTGGTTTGCAGAACCAGAATTCCTTATAAGAACAACCGTAAGACACGGTTCTTCTTCTTTTGGGAATGGGCATCTGAAGTACGGGTCCATTGTTCACGCTGTTTTCTGGTTCAATTGGTCGGTTACTGCTATGTTTACTTTTATTATTCGCTTCTTGAACCGTTTGAATAATAAATGGCATTGCATCTATGATTCCTTGTGCCACTATGTGTTGAACGACACTATTATCCATTTGGTTTCCATTGTTATTGATGCTCGGATTCTCATTAACCACGTTAATGTTACTCTGGTTATCATTATTCAGATTTCCTTGATTTCCTTCATCGGCCATCTGAATTTTAAACATTTACCCCGCATTAATATCACAAAATAATAGCTAATATAGTCAATCACATGACACGCATTTTTGCCAAAAGCGTCGATCATTGCGACTTTACTCTATTCATCTATATACTAGGCATCTTATTACACACTAGTACTGAAATAAAAATTACAATACCAACAGAAAGAAAATTACACTAATAGTAGTAGGCGTCCATACACACATATTTTATTATTATTATTATTACTATTACTGCCTCCATTCTCACATTCACGGATATGGATTCATCCAAAAATCCATATTGCGCTCGTCGTACTTCCAGACGAGTCGCTCTCCCACCTGTCTCATTCTCTAACTGCTCTCTAAAATTTCCTCACCAAAAGTCCTAAGTTCTTGTACGTTTTATGCACTCATTGTGGGTGCAGGTTCTAGGACTAGGTTCGGAATCTGGGGTGCGGGTTCCTGGTGTTGGGGTGTAGGTGCCTGGAATCGGTAAGGATCTTCTAAAATCTCCCTAATATATTCATCGTGGAAATAGGGATCTAAAGGATCCAAACCTAGGTAGGCTCCTACGTTTTGCATAGGCGTGTCTTCATGTATCGGGTAACGTTGCACATAGTCCCTAACGTCATCCCACCAGGGGTCATAATTTGGGTCTAGGGGGTTTGGTGCTGGTACCCTAGGGATTTCTTCTGAATTGAAGTCATGCATCTCTACTTGGTTTTCAGGGTTTTCTATCTCCATCGGTTGGTCAGAGATTGGCAGTTGTGGTTGGGGTGCTATTATTTGCTCCAGATTAGGGTCAGCTGCAGTGGTTGCTAGAATGTGAATATTTGCTATACCCCTATTTATCATATCCTGGGCATAGGCATCTGTCTCTCTCTTGGCTGCTGCTAGTACCCTCTGATCTTGTAACTTTTTCATACACTTCCTACGCTCGTGTGCCCCTCTACTGAACCATCCCCTCTTTTTCTGAGGAAATGGCTCTTCTGACTTAGCCTTAAACACAAAGATTCCTTCTTCCGTATCAGCAGAGTACCCTGAGAGGGCAGGCTGAGAAGAGGAGGTGCCTTCGCTTCTAGGCGAACCAGACAATTGACGATACGCGTCAGATGGTACTTGGTCACTCATACTGTAAACTAACAGATAGTCAAATAACACATAACAATAAATACAGTTATGCACGTATTTCCATAATTTATTTCCTAACACTTTATATTTTGATGTCAACAGAACACCTCTGTGGCTGAATCAGTGGCTTAGCTTTGATACCACCTTCTGTCGCAACCCTCGATCCCTTATCCCCGGGAACGGGCGCCCGCGAGCCAGTTTCGGTGGTATCTCGTATTGTCTAATTTGGCAACGGAAATTTTCATCAGGACCGTAGTTAGGAAATATAGATCAGAGTAAAATACCACATTTTCATAACATTAAACAAATAGGTTAAAACCCAAGTTCGTAGTACACACGTTTTCATAGGAATAAATCCTATTTTATTAATAAAAACATCTATTTTATTATAGGTAACTTTATTGCCACTTTTCCAAGCCTTCAGTGCTGTCCAGCTGGCTTCTATTTGGCTTTCACAGTTTGTTACCTGAAACGCGTTTTAAAAACATTTGTCAGTGGGAAATACTGGTGAGTGAATCCCAGTTTAATCAAGTTTAAATAAAATCCCATTGTACAGTATTGAGGGCGATCCCGCAATTATATTTGTTTCCAAGACATCACAATTAACATCCATGGTACTGTCGAACCCGACTTGTGGAAATGTTACTCCTTGACCAGGTGGTAACAAATTTTGTATACAAAACCCCAACATACTCATGATAATTGTATTCTTACAAATACTCAATCACTGTTTAATATATAATTAATTAAATGAGGTTTTGTAAAAACAGTTAACAAAAAGCGGATCAACTCACATTGCTGTCTTAGTTTTTTCGTAAGGGTTTCCTGATGACAATCTATAATTTACACAAATGTACACGCGTTAGTATAATAACCCATTTTAACATTAGTAATACCCTCCCCGAGACGGCATTCCAACGACTATGTCGGGCAGAACCACGACAGCCGTTACGGAACCCTAAATCAATCGAGCAGCGTATCTAATACATATCCAGGGGTTATAATACTTACAACGGAGCAGAACTTCGCTATTTAGGGGGGGGGGGGTATTATACCCGTGTATAAAGCCTACTATTCAGAAATTGAGATTGAGAAAAGAAAATGGGACAAACAGACTGAAGATCCGATGCATTCTATTTATAGTTGCTGAGTCTGGTTCTCTCGCGGCCCGCGTTGACTCCAGGTCAAAGCGTAGCTGGGCTGAGTCGATGTATAGGTCTGCCGGGTGTTGGGCCACGTGGCGGCCCAGGGTTGCACCGGATTTTAAGTTCACGCGGCCCGCGTAAGGGTTGGGCTTAAGCTTACGCGGCACGCCTCAGACCCAATACCTGATTTTTAATTATTTTTAATACTATTTAGGGTATTCGAGGTCCGTTTTCTCGTATGGGGTGTATTTTGGGACATATTGGGATATTTTAAAATATATTAGGGTCTCGGAAAAATTATGAGGGTGTCGGTTTTATTGAAGATTGTTACAGTGGTGGCGGTGGTAAGAAGGGGGAGGAGGTGGCGGTGGTTTTCATGGTGGCAGTGGGGTGTTAGAAAGAGAGAAGAGAGGGAGACAGGGGAGTGTTTAGAGAAGAGAAAGATAGACAAAGGGGTGTTTTGAGGTTTTTTTATTATATATATATATATATATATATATAGGGGAAGGTTTATTTGAGAAGAAAATTTTATTGAGAAGAAAAAGAATAAAAGGGTATAATTGTAAAACATTAAATAGTTTTTTTCTTCTCATCTCATTTATTATTATGTTTGACTAATTAATTAGTCATTTAGACTATAATCCTCCACACTACATATTTTTGCCTACACACATCAAAAGTTATCCTACACATTTCGAAATTTATCCTACAAATATTGAAATTTATCCTACACAACTCGTAATTTATCCTACACGCCTCGTATTTATCCTACACTTTAAATGAATTTTTATTTTTATTTTTTGTGAAAAATATATATCTTAAAAATAAGTTACAAATTTAATATAGTTAGTTATTAAAGATGAAACTACCAATTAATGATGTATGTAAGTTTACTAATATACCCTTATAGTTACATTAAGTACAAATATTAAATGAAGTCTAATGAAGCATTTCTATTGGTTGAAATTTCTTCTTTTTTCTTCTTACAAAGAATTTCTTCTCACTTGAACCCTCCACTATATATATGTATATATATATATATATATATATATATATATATATATATATATATATATATTATTGCTTAAATGACCATTTTACCACTGAAGAAAAGGACAAAAACCAGGGTTTTTTTTTTAGAAATCTAAGTTGATTTTGTTTTTGGACCAAAATGACAATAAAAATGATACCATAGGGACCCAGTTGCAAAAACTTTGTGATTTGTACTAAAGTGGCAAAAGTGACCAAACCTCAAAGACCAAAATGACATTTTACTCTATAAATAGAGGCCATAAATCTTAATAATTTAGGCACTTAAAGTGATTTTGGTTCATCTTTGGGGGAAAGTGAAAATAGACTGTCATTCATGTATGCAGCACTCATTCAAAGTAGCATCTGGTTCTTATCTATGCAAATTATTGAAGTATTTTCTTTGTATTCTTAGCAGAATAAATAGTTATTGTTAGTGATATGAGACAAAAGTTCAAACTCGACTTGTTTAAGTTAAGGGTTTATGAGTTTTGTATGTTTTAAGTTTATGTCTAAAACTTAAGTTTTGCTTGTTTATTAATTATTAATAATTTTTTTTATTTTCTTTGTTTATAACTATAAGATATATCTATACTTCTATACTATATAATAAAAGAAATCATATAAGTGACACATGGCATTTTATGGAGTACTCTATATGAGATTTTTCGGCCTAAAATATTATATTATTAATTAATTAATATATTCAATCATTCAAGATTTATATAATCCGTTTGGTTAATTAATAATATATATTAATAAAGATATTATTGGATAATTAATAACATGATATACTATTTTGTCATGCATAAAAATTTAATAATATGTTAATGTTATCCTGTCTTTTTTTACATATCTTATATTAATTAAATAAATAATAAATTAATATTAAATCTTATATTACTCTGAATTTTGAACAAAATGCTTCTATTTTTCTATTAAAATATCATCTTCAAATTCAAATTGTTAATTTACGATATTTTTAGATAAAACAAATTACATAACACAGAAAATAAATTTTGTATTAATATATTATCGTGAGTTTTTTTATTTAACTTTTTTTTATATTCGGTATATAAAATTAGATTTATTCAACCCGTGTAATACATAGAGTTTTAAAAAGATAACTGTTTTTATTAGATACTATACAAAATTATATTTATTTAACCCATGTATTACACGGGGTTTCTAAAGTTATAATTTCTTTATTATTTGGTATATAAAATTAGATTTATTCAACCTATATAATACACGGGTTTTTTAAAGATATAAGTTTTTTAGTATTTAGTAAACAAAATTATATTATTCAATCCGTATAATACTAATACACTGGGTTTTAAAAGATATAACTTTTTTTTATTATTTGGTATATAAAATTACATTTATTCAACCCACACAATACACATAGATTTTAAAGATATAACTTTTTTAGTATTTAATTATATAACGTTATATCTATTCAATCAGTGTAATAAAGGAGTGTTTAAAGATATATTGTTTTATTATTTAGTATATAAAATTACATTTAGTCAACCCGTGTAATACACGGGGTTCTAACCTAGTAATACATATATAATATAGCTTTTTAAACATATTCATATAATTATAATGTAATTAGATATCATATAAATAATAACTTCATTTAGGCTCGGGAACATAATCAATCTGGTTGTATGAAGCTTGGCTCGTGCTTAAGCTCGATATAAATTATTAACTTCATTTAGGCTTGGGAACATAATCAATAGCTTAAACGAGTCAAAGCTCGGCTCTAGCTCGGCTCATCAATGTTATCATCATTATTAATCTATACTATATATAAAAATTTAAAATTTTGTATGGTCTCGTTTACGTTCGCGAGCCTAAACAAGCTTTGTATTTCAGGCTCGAGCTCGGGCTCGATAACAAAATGAGCTCTATTTCAGGCTCGAGCTCGAGCTCGTTAAGGCTCGGCTCGTTCGAGCTTTTAACCGAGCCGATCATGAGTAGCTCTCGAGCCTCTAGGCTTGTTTACACCACTAGATATAATTAAACGAGCTTTGTCTTAGGCTAGATGTTGTTTAAGCTTGGCTCGATTCAATCATTTAATAAGGCGATCTTGAGTATCTCATGATCGGGTTGACTCGTTTATACCCTTGTAAATATAGTGTCAAAAATGCGCATAGGAAAATGTGGTGTCGGAAATGCGTAGAAAAAAAAGATGTGGCAAAAACGCTTAGGAAAATAAATTGTGTCGGAAATGCGTAAAAGATATAGTTTTTCACAACAGACCTTCTAACGAATCAATTTTGTCTGAAAAGTGTCGGTACATTGTTGTTTCCTATGCATTTCCGACGAATTAATTAGCCGTATGAAACAGTCAGTTTTCTAGTAGTGTTTGTTTTCTATATACAACTCTTATTGGTATCTAGGGGTCAGAAAACTGATATAACCGAAAAATCCGAATGGAAAAAACCGAACCGCAACAAAAACTGACGGTTCGGTTTTCGGATTTTTAATGACCGGAGATTTCGGATAACGCTTTCGAATTACCGAAAATAACCGAATCGATAAGTACAATAGTAGCCAAATCCATATATTTTTATGTTTAAGTTTAAGTTTTTTAAGTGTTTAACTCATTCTACTAAAAATTATTAATTTTATTCTTGATTGTTAAATATTTATAATAAGAACATTAACATGTTTATTTATCATTGAAATGATTTATCCATTGTTTACAAGAAATAACAAAATTCAACATAAAAATTAAATGATTTTCAAAGTATTATAATAGAAAACGTATTAATAAAAACTTCAAAAAAACACTAAAATAAATTAGAAAGTTAGATTTATGTGAACAATATTCATTTAAAAGACTAAATATATTAACTTAAATGTAAATATTTAAGAAAGGTTCTTAAACTCTGAATTATTACGTAATTTGTTTCAAAAACCGAAAAACCGAACCGAACCTTTGCTAAAACCGAAACCAAAAAAAAAAAACTATAGCTGAACGGTTTTCAAAAACTAAAAACTGAACTTTCGGTTACGATTATAGTTATGGTTTCGGTTTTACCCCAAAACCGAACCAAACTGTGCATGCCCCTTGTAATTGTATCTATTAATGGGCACTTTTGAATTGTGTTTTAGTATATTATAGGTTAACATTTGGCAGGAAATGCTTGGATGGTGGTCCGTTATATCGGTCCCTTTGAAGTTCTATCCAATCTTGAGCATATATCAAATGTTTTCTTGACAATTATGATTCATATTCCGGTATGGACCGAAGGTTACAAAATTATTGATGCCCGCATACATGTGTACGTTCTTGGTGTCACTACTAGAAAATCTGAAACTTCTTACACCAGTTTTCCTAGGAAATGCGTCATAAAACTGGTTTTTCTACGCATTTATGACAAACACCTGATGTAGGAAAACAGCTCGTAGGAAACCTGTTTTCAACGCATTTCCTACGCAACTTCCTACACATTTTCTACGAAACTACTACGTCGCAAATTGCTACGAATCTCCTACAATATATTTAATTATTATCTTTTAGGATTTATTTTTTTGTGACCCATTTCCTACAAATAAATTAGAAGTGTTGTTACAAATTTCCTAGAAAACTGGGTATTTTTTGTGACCGACTTCCTACAAATAAATTAGAAGTGTTGTTACAAATTTTCGAGGAAACTGAGTATTTTTTGTGACCCACATCCTACAAATAAATTAGAAGTGTTGTTACAAATTTCCGAGAAAACTAAGTATTTTTTGTGACCCATTTTCTACAAAGAAATTAGAAGTGTTGTTACAAATTTCTGAGGAAACTGAGTATTTTTTGTGACCCATTTTCAACAAATAAATAAGAAGTATTGTTACAAATTTCCTACGAAAACTGAGTATTTTTTGTGACCCATTTTCAACAAATAAATAAGAAGTGTTGTTACAAATTTCCTACGAAAACTGAGTATGTTTTGTGACAAATTTCTGACAAAATAAAGAAAAAAGCTATTATGTTGTGACACATTTCCAACCACCTAATTTATTAAATAAAAAAACCTGCAAAAAAATAAATAATATTTCTGCTTTTTTCTGGCAAAAAATTCCAGAAATAATCTGCAATACCAAAAACCTGTTTTACAAAAAAAAATGATTGGAATTTATAATTTACCACTAACTAGCTGAGTTATGAGCATCTTTGTTTTTGTAAATAGCATCTATTTACGTGTTATAACCTAATATAATTTAATTTTGATAGTTTAATTAATTATAGGTTACATCTAGCAATGAAATAACATCTTTATTTTATATTGGCATTTTGATGTGATTTTTTTTCGCGCTGTTGACATTTGTTGACGCTATTACCCCGTTTTCTTGTAGTGTTAAATAACGATGAAGAATTTACACCACATCCCAGTCACGTTTGTCGCCGCCATCATCCCTACACGATCGAGGGTCTGCTCATGCTCGGATTGAATTACAACCGATCCGATCGGATCGAATTTGCAAAACCGAGCACAAAAGTGATGCTCATGCTCGGATTGAATTTGAATCGATCGGATTGAATTTTGTTAACCTTGAATATGCAGAACAACAGAAGTTTTCTGTTCCCTTTAATGCACATAAACATAAGTTTAACAAACAGAGCAGCATACTCTTTAACAGTAAGAAAAGAAGATTAATAAACAGAAGTTTAACACACATAAATGTTTCTTTTGTTCTATTGGGCAACTTTTTGGATGTTTAATCCGACAACAATTAATATAACAACGAGACAGCATACTATTTAACAAACAGAACAGAAGTTTAACGAACATAAACAGAAGTTTAACAAACAGAGAAGCATACTATTTAACAAACAGAACAGAAGTTTAATAAACAGAAGTTTAACAAACACAAACAAAATGGACTTGTGGAACTGGTAGCGAGTCCAAGCTGGATTGAACAATCAGTATATTTTGGGCTAGTATATATTTTGGGCTTTTAGTTTTTTTGGGCTAGTATATTTTTTGGGCTTTTAATCTTTAAAATCTATAATATATATATATATATATATATATATATATATATATATATATATATATATATTATTAATAAAAATAACTCGAGCGGAACCGAGCGATCAACGAGCGAGCGGACCTTTGCTCATGCTTGGATTGAATTTGAATCGAACCGATCCGAGCAGCTCATTTACAAACTGAGCGGGAATCGAACGAGCATTTTTCGAGCGATCCTCGATCGTCGAGCAGTTTGGACAACCCTACATACATACATACATACATACATACATACATACATACATACATACATACATACATACATACATACACACACACACACACACATACATACATACATACATACATGTATACAAATGCACACTTAATAACACATATAATCACATCCACATACACATATAGATACAGACATGCATATACGTACACATACATACATACATACATACATACATACATACATACATACATACATACATACATACCCATATAGATACAAACGTGCATATACGTACACATACATACATACCCACTTACACAAATACATATATATAGATACTCACATTATACTCATATGCATACGTCCACATAGTTACGTACATTTAATATTTAAAATAAGAATAATTATATAGGTTGTTTCTTACACATTTGTGACAAATCCTTAAATGTCATAAGAAATGTGTCACAGCTTGCAATGGATTTAAGCATTTTGTCATAAATCCGTAAGCAATTGTATTGATACAGGATTTTTTCCAACACCTTTGTGACCATTTGCAATGGATTTAAGCATTTTGTCATAAATGCTTAGGAAATTGTATTGATACAAGGATATTTATCAGAAATGTGTCACAAGTTGTGACGCAACTGTCAATTAAATAGGGTTTTCTTATTTTTTGTAGGAAACTTGTCACAAGTTGTGACGGAATTCCGACGGATGGTTTAAATTAATTAAAAAATAAATATTTCGTCATAAATGTGTAGGAAACGATATAATTTCTGACAGATTTGTGACGCAACTGTCAATTAATTAGGGTTTTCTTATTTTTCGTCACAAATTTGTGGGAAACGATATTATTTTCCCTTATTTATTTGGCTTATATAAATATTTATTCGGTAAAGAATAATAATTAACCTTTTGTAGGTTATTTCTGACAGATTTGAGACGCAACTGTCAATTAATTAAGGTTTTCTTGTTTTTCATCATGGATGCATAGAAAATTTGTAACAAAATCATGAATTTTTTTTTGTAGGAAATTCGTCATAAAGGTGTTGTAATCTGTGACGAAAAAAATTGTGTAGGAAATTTCTGTAGCAAATTATCTCCTTTTCTAGTAGTGTGTGTTTATGTAAGAATGAGTGTTCAATATATGTCAAAAAAAAAAAATCAGTGGTTCATTAACTTCATGTATTCTAAGATCTTACACCATACACAAAAGGAAAATAAAAACAAAATACTGGTTGAAGGGAGAATAAAAAACATGCCAAAGAGTTTTGGGGATTCATAGCTTCAATGTAGAATGATATATAAAAAAATACTTGCATCATTTATACTTTTTGTTAGAATTGAAACCATAAATCATAAAGGGAATTCATAAATTTCATGCAAAAAAAAGAAGATAGTTTATAGATTTAAAATAAACACAAGAACTTGCATAATATATTTGTGGAAATTCATAAATTTCATGCAAAAAAGCTTGATTACAGCATATATTGTGTAAATAAAATCATTAATCTTTGAAGCAAAACACAAAATATTGATTAATTAGTAATTACTATGAGAGAGAGAGAGAGAGAGAGAGAGAGAGTTAGAGATGCATGACAATTGAACATACAAAAGACTTGAACGTACGGTTCCATAAACTTCATGTAAGAAAGGTTACACCGAACATAAAGTCATAAAAAAAGAAGAACAGTACTTAAAAAAAAAGAAAAAAAACATAAAAAAAACAAAGAGAAAAATGTTTTTTTAAGATGGTTGTTGAAGCAAAGGGTTCTCTTCCTCAGATTCATTTGCATCCTGAAAAAAGTATGAAAATAAAATCTTTATACATTAATCAGAAAAAAAACTACCAAAACACATATAATTTTTAGAAATGAAAAGTAGCTTAATTTATAATTACCTTAATTACTCCTTGATGCTTTGCATTTATAGCATTCCATCCTGCTAGCATAATTGTGCACCCCACAACCTAATCTACTTCAGATCAAACAATGAACAAACTAGATTAAGTAACATTTCACAAAAAAAAAAAATGATCTATTGATTTATTTCAATTCACTTGCGAATCTTATATATCTATACCTATTGCAAATCCAATCTCCGGTTTTCCAGCCCGGAACAGCGCTAGCATCATAGCTGTAACATGTTGCGGTTGAAGCAGCCATCATAGCACTATAATCTCTAGCCGCACCACATCTATAACATGCGGTCCTGCTAGCGTAATTATGTGACCCACAGTTGAATGTAGCACAGTACCAATCGCCTGCTAAGACTTCCGTTCTATTCACGTAAGATGAAACCTCGTCAGGGGTGGCGAATTTGGGACAATGACATCTTTGACACGAGTCGCGTTTCTTGAAGTTCAAATGTTGACATGCAGCACACATCCAATCTCCACTGCTCATTCTCTCTTGTTTTTAGTTTTAGAACCTGTAAAAAATAAACAAACAAAATGAACATGAGTCACATTTCATTTCCTTAAAAACCCTTGAATATTAATCCCTAAAGAAAGTACTAACCTTGAGAATCTGTTGATCTTGTAATGAAGGAGTGAAGCAAAATAGCAAAAACAAAAGAGAGATGATATGACAATGTTTGAGTTGGTGATTTTCTTGATTGAAACTTGAAGGATTTATATAGTTGCCAAAAGATTCTAAAGCATGGGACCCATGTCAAAATGGAAGTAGTAGGATTTTTCTCCAAGACATTTTTGGTAGTGTATTTTCATATGATCTCCATGGAATGAGATTCCAAAAGTTGACAAGTCCCATTCTGGTTCAGATAGACCTTCTAATAAGTGTTATCTTGGTGCAGATAAGCCTTCCCATCTGTGAAGAAAAATCATCCATACAAGCAAAATCTAATCATGATTATTGGTTAAATATAATTAAACCTAGCTTGTGTTAGTGAATATCTATAATTAAGTTCTCATTATTTATGTTAATTTGTATTTAGCTTCCATGTATAAGTTAACAATGATAAACTCACATATAGTATAAAGCTGAAGTGGTATGGTCCCAAATCCTGCGCCGGCCACATGAGCTAACCTCAGGTTGCGCGCGAGACCATATCCAAAATAAACCAAAGTGTTGGCTTCCTCGATCTCGCTCCGACTACAAGGGTGTGCCCTAGCCGCGCGCGAGGTCAGGACCAAGATAGAACCAATTCTAACACTTAGTTTCTTTGACAAAAGACCTAGCTTTCTTGACCTTGCGCCGACTACACGGGTTTATCCAAGTCGCGCGAGGACAAGATGCGTTGGGCAACAACGGACAAGTACAGAAAGTACGAGTGGCAGAGCAGTGGGCCTAAGCGCTCAACAGGCTGTATTCTATCATGGTGCACGATGAGCAATCATGCAGGAGACATGAAGTACATAAGGACACATATGCGGCACCAATCCGCTTGCGCCGACCACTGCTCCACAATCTTCACCTAACTGCTGATGACAGGCCAGACAACAGGGACAACCGTCAGGACGCGAGGATCTATTCAGCATGCGTCAGATACCCTCTCGCCTGAATCACTAACGGTTGTTATAGGGGAGGCATAATGGATATTCTTTGTTGTCGATCTCTGGCCCAAGGCCCATCAGCCCATCTCCTTCACAATTCACCTTGGCTATAAATAGAGAACTTCACCTCCAGGTTTAAGGATCACTCTCTTGCTCTCCCACTTAATACATACACTTTTATCCTCAAAGCAAGTTCTTATTCCCACGCCGGAGGGTGGTTACAAGGGGAAACCCCTATTTTCTTCCTTGTAACGAGCTTCACGGTGTGCTGATGTTTTGCAGGATCGACGTAGATGTTCATCGAGTTCAGAAGAAGATTAACATAATTTGGACGAAACACAAACCACAAGCCAATCGCCAGATTAACTTTGTGTTTCTTCAAAAACCTAACTTGGTTGAAAAACACCTTAGATGCAATCTATATGTTTTATACCAAGGCCCTTTGTTATTAATAGTTTGACCTAAAATCAAGGGCACACAAGAAAAAAAATCCAAGTGGGGCCAACATTTCGAGGTATATATCACCAATGTTTTAAAAACCGGTAAATACCGGCTGGTTATACCGATATTACCGTTTTCAGATGTAAATCTGGTACGAAACACCCCGGTAAATAAGTGAAACGGCATAAGGTTTGTACCAGCGGTAAAATCCAGTATACTGGTTTGAAACGTAATACCGGTACCGGCCCAGGGTTATTTTAGTTTGGGTTGTTACTTATATTTATTATATATGTTACTTATCTTACGTAATTTTTATATATTATGATTATTCGTAACTAAAAGTTCTTATTTATTATTTTATGAAACTTGATGTATTCAACACTCAAATGGCCTAAACATATCTTACACTTTCATTTAAAAGAGCTAGTTGGAAAATTAAATGATTTTCGATTATCTTTTGGATAATTTTTTTATTATGGATTTACTTTTGAATCATCTTTTAATATGTAATCATGCATTTTTTGATTAAATTTTGAGTTGATGTTGTGATTTATGAAATTATAGAGTTAGGTAGTCAATCCGGTTAAACCGCTCATTACAACCTGATTCAACCGGTTGAACCATTTTTTTAGCCTAATCCGGTTTGATTTAAAACCGGTTTTTAAAACATTGTATATCACTACTAATTAAAAAATAGTATAACGGGTGACATACTAAAAATGAAAATCATTTCTAGAAAAATGGATTTTCAAAATATATCATATACTTTTATTCCTAGAAATTTTAAATAGATCCAATATTGTTACTTTTCAATAAAATTTTTGATGGACAATTAACGAATGACCGTGGTCATTTGATAATCTGTCATAAACCTACGCTAAACTGCTATTGGTATTCGGTTGGTAAATGGTCAACAATAATATGTAGGAAAATGTGCCTCAGCTCCAACGCTGGCATAATTGTCGATATTCTGTCGGGGATCATGTTTGTCTCACATCCCTCGATAAAATTTGTAGGTAAATCGTTGATGAATTCATTAACCATGTCATGTTTTCTGATAGAGTATCACCGCCGAAGCTTCCTTTCACCGCGTGATTCTTGATAGATACCCCATTGCTAAAAGTCCTGTGTTCTGTCTGATATATTGATCCTCATGTTGATTTATTTAGGGTGAGGGTATTGATACACCCCTACTTTTCAAGTGCACACCCCCCCCAAGAGGTGGCATATAGGGCAATAAGGGGAGTATGTAGTGTGAAAGCAATTAATGTGCCAGAAAAAGGGTTTTGATAAGCCTCTCATTGCCCTATGAGAGGCGTATAAGGTTGTGGTAGTTGGAGCATTAAACCCTATACGCCTCTCATTGAGCAATGAGAGGCTTATCGGCACGACTTTTGATGAATTTAAGGTATAATTACTGACATGAAAGGAGTTCAGTCTGAAAAAGCGTGAAAGTGATCCATATGACCCTTATCGACCTATACGACCCTTATCGAGCAAAACTGTTTATTTACCAAAGCATACGGGATTTATGGCTTTCAAAATTTTTCAAACTCACAAAATACCGATAAAATGAAGAAAATTCTTAACTAAAAAATTTGGTTGAGACCGTGAAGCATAAAGATGTCGTTTTGGGACATTGGTAATATTTTTGGCGAAGATTCCAACCAGTCGTACGTCTCCGAAAGCGTTTGGTTATCCGACATTGATCGAGGTGAGGAGGAGGTTGTGTCCGTGCCTCGTTGTGATGACGTGGGGTGTGCGACCCGTGTTACCTGACTTGAACAAGGTGTTTGTAGATGAGGGGGAACCATCTTACATTGCCCAAAGTTATCCGCGACACGAATACGGGACTTACCATTCGTATACGGAAAACCAACACAAGTTAGAGTATGAGGAAGGTGCTAAGGAGTATGAGAAAAATGATAACGAAGTCGAAGAAGGTGCTAACGACTTTGAGGAAAATGATAACGAAGTCGAGGAATGTGCTAAGGACTTTGAGGAAAATAATAACGAAATCGAGGAAGGTGTAATGCACTTTGAGGAGGGTGTTGAAGACGACGAAGCTGCTAACGAGGAAGGTGTTCACGACGACGAACGTGCTAACGAGGAAGGTGCTAATGACGAGAAAAAAACAAAAAAAAGTATGACATAACCGTCAATTACGTGTTATTCGTGTTATATAATGTTGATATAATTTTAGAGTGGAATAAATGATTTTGTATACGTGTTATTCGTATGTATATAATTTTTATTAGGTAGGAGAAATCTAGAAAATGTTTGACCCGTCCCGACCTTAACCCGAACCCGACCCGAAAATTGTGTCATGCATATTAACCCGATTTCGTTATCATTTTGGTGAAATATTATAGTTATATATAATTTTTATTAGGTAGGAGAAATCTAGAAAATGTTTGACCCGTCCCGACCTTAACCCGAAACCGACCCGAAAATTGTGTCATACATATTAACCCGATTTCGTTATCATTTTGGTGAAATATTATATATGTTCTGGTGAAATATTTTGTTAAAAATAGATTACTTAGGCTTGTAAATGAACTAAACGAACACGAACGAGGCATGTATACCGATTAAAAATAGAAAATGTATGACACGAAATTTCATTCAAACCCAAAAATGTGTCATACATATTAACCCGAACCCAATGTTGAACCCAAGTTTTTTTATTGTTTTTTCGACAAATTAATATATTAATTTCATTTATGTGGATTTCTAATGAACCTTTTTTTTGATGTATTTGGGTCACTTGAAGAATTGAAGAATTGGGTATACAAAAGAGAAGTTGCGAAAGGTTACATCATTGTGACCCAACGAACGAGGAAAAAGGCGAAGGTGCGTCAGCAAGGACAGTGAAGATATGGTTGCAATGCGATCGTGGCGGCGAACCCAAAAGTAAAGCATTAGTTCGGCGTTCCGGTAGCAAAAAGGTTGGCTGTCCTTTTAGTCTGATAGGGAAATTAGACTCAAGTAGTGGTAATTGGAGCCTTGTGGAGAAGAAAAACATTCACAACCATGAGCCTGCTGAATTTCTCGAGGGCCACGCATTTGCTAGAAGGCTGACCCCGGATGAAGAATCACTGGTGGAGAGACTTTATCTGCAAAACATGGAGCCTAGAAATATACATTTAACCATAAGAAATCAGTACCCACATAGCGTGTGCATTCTACAAGACGTACAAAACATGATTAAAAAGATTAAACGGAAAATGTACGGCGATCGAACTCCAATGCAGATATTGGAGAGCATGTTGCAAGAAGAAATGTACGTTTATTTCACCAGAGTGAATCCCTCCACAAACGCGGTCGAGGAGGTTTTTTTCGTTCATCCGGACTCGTACAACATGTGGCGTGCATTCCCACATGTGTTGATGATTGATGCTACCTACAAGACGAATGAGTATAAGCTTCCATTTATTCAAGTTGTGGCTATGACATCGACACACAAGTCTTTTTGTGTGGCTCATGCGTTTGTCTCTAAAGAAAAAAAAGATAACTTCTTATGGGTCCTTGAGAAGCTCAAAGAATTGTTGGTAGATTGCACGGAGCCACGTGTAATTGTAACAGATAGGGATCAAGCTTTGATGAATGCTTGCGATAAAGTATTCCCAAAAGCTTCCAAATTGCTATGTAGGTGGCACATCTCACAGAATATTCTAAAACACTGTCGGGAAAAATTTACGGATGAAGACTGGAAAATATTCAAGCTTTCTTGGTCTCGACTGTGTAGTTCTCCCACTCCGACGCTATACAATTATAACTTTCAGCGGCTTTTCACGCGACTGGTTAACGACGAACGATCAGGTGCATATTATATTAGTTTACATACATTCATCCATACATATATACATACAAACATTACAAATCATTGTATTCTATTTTTTTCAGATGTTCTGGATTATTTGTATGATGTGTGGCTGAAAGATTATAAAGAAAAGTTCGTTTCAGCTTGGACTAACACAGTCCCCAATTTTGGTCAACATACAACCAACAGAGTTGAAAGCCAGCATTCTAAGTTTAAGAGATACATTAAAGGGCCAAACAACTCGCTCCATAGACTTGTGTGTCTTGTTGGCAAAGTTGTAGAGTCACAAAAGATACAAATAAAACTTAGTTTTCAGGAGAGCAGGTCCGTGCAAATGGGGGACCACAGATTTCCATTTTTTGACAACCTACGAGGTAATGTTTCCCAAAAAGCCTTAGAGTTATTGGTTGTCGAGAGGAAGAAGCTACATGCGTTGAGGGTAGTAGGGAGGACTTGTGGCCACCAGCTTTCTACGGGTTGTGGGTTGCCATGTGCTTGTTAGATGGAGTGGGGGGGGGGGGGGGGGGGAATACAGGTAACATAACAACTATAACATATGCTTCGATCCATAGAATATAATCATCATTATACTTCATGTTTTAACAATGATTCTTGAAAAACAGGTTGCAAAATTCCACTTGCCGCAATAGACAAAACTTGATTTTTCGACAGAAAAACTTAATCAAGACGAGTGTAATATTCAGGCGGAAATGGATAGACTCACATAGCAACTACAAACGCAGCCACCTCTAGTGTTAAAAAGTATGTTGTCGAAGCTGAAAGCGGTGTTGAATCCAAGTATGACTGGCCATCAACCGCCTGAGGTACAACAAGATACCCGGGGGCGCCCAACTACGAAAGCAAAACAACAAAAGAATGAAGACCTTGCGAGACGTAAAGATAAACAACCCGAATCACAGAGGAACGACTACACTCAAAAGCCAAATGTGCGACGTAGTCGTTCAAAGAAAAACAAAGAAGAAAAAAATACACTTCCGATTATAGATAAAGACTTTCCACTGTTGGCCGGGCACAGGTACATACGTATATACATACATATATTTAGAATTCTTTTTCAATTTTTTATTTTTTAATATTTTTTAGTTTTTTATTTTTTTTGCCAATTATAGGTACAAAAACATGATCGAGCGTTTTAAGGATTGGCTTCCATCTAGCTATCGGAGATACATAACACATATCGAAGATGCCCAGTCGGACGGTAACTGTGGGTTTCGATCCATAGCTATGGGTTTGGGGTATGACCAGAAACAGTGGAAGTGGGTCCGCCAAGAGCTACTCGACGAGATGTTCATTAACAAATAACGTTGGGGGCATATACTCGAATCATTGGACAAGGGATGTTACGAAAATGTGTATCCATCGATAAATTGGTTAAATGTTGAACCTGCACCTATGGCATGCTGGATGTTGTTGCCCTACACAGGGTTGTTGGTGGCTCAAAAATTTGGGGTGATTGTTCAACATTTAAGCAACGGTGTTTGGTCAATGAGACACTCATAAGGTGTCAATCAGTGGAGTCTTATTGGTCAATGAGACACAAGTGGAAACCACCAGGGGAGGCTTATTGGTCAATGAGACACTCATAAGGTGTCAATCAGGGGAGGCTTATTGGTCAATGAGCACCTTATAGGAGTTGTATATGGGTCTCATTGCCCTATATGACCCATATGAAATTAATTTTTTTTTAAATTTTATGTGGTAATTAAGGGTTTTTATGTTATAAAACACCCTAATTAATATATTTTTTTTTAAAATTGTTGCATACACTATATTTCACAGATGTTATACCTTTGCCAAGTTAACAAATTCTTTTTCGTGAAGTTCTATTACTATCTACTAACGCCCTACCCTGTGTAATACGATACATCTACTAATACCTTTGCCAAGTTAACAAATTCTTTTTCGTGAAATTCTTTATTGTTGTTAATATTATTTATTATTATTACTATTACTATTATTATTTATTATTATTATTATTATTATTTATTATTATTGTTATTATTGTTGTTATTATTATTATTTTTTATGGTTATTGTTATTATTATTATTTATTATTATAGTTGTTGTTATCATTATTATTTATTGTTATTATTATTATTTATTATTTATTGTTGTTATTGTTATTATTTATTGTTCTTCTTATTATTTATTATTTATTATTATTATTGTTATTGTTATTATTTATTGTTATTATTATTATTATTATTGTTGTTGTTGTTGTTGTTGTTATTATTGTTGCTATTAATATTATTATTTATTGTTGTTATTATTATTATTATTGTTATTGTTATTATTTATTATTTATTATTATTATTATTATTGTTACTATTATTATTATTATTGTTATTATTATTATTATTGTTATTATTTATTGTTATTATTATTATTATTATTTGTTGTTATTATTATTTATTATTTATTATTATTATTATTGTTATTGTTATTATTTATTGTTGTTGTTATTATTATTTAATATTATTATTGTTATTATTATTATTTATTATTATTATTATTGTTATTTTTTTATTATTATTTATTATTATGATTGTTATTATTTTTATTATTATTATTTATTATTAATTTAATAAATTTTCGGTTATAATTAATTTAATAAATTTTTCTGTTTTAATTAATTTAATAATTTTTCTGTTATAATTAATTTAATAAATTTTTGGTTTTAATTAATTTAATAAATTTTCTGTTATAATTAATTTAATAGATTTTTCGGTTTTAATTAATTTAATAAATATTCTGTTATAATTAATTTAATAAATTTTTGGTTTTAATTAATTTAATAAATTTTCTGTTATAATAAATTTAATAAATTTTCGGTTTTAACTAATTTAATAAGTTTTCTGTTATAATTAATTTAATAAATTTTTTGGTTTTAATTAAGATTAAAAAGGAAAAACCCCAAAAAAATGCAAAAAACCGCCTCTAAACCCGGATCGAACTCGTGGCCTTTCCCTTAAATGCACCTGTCCCTTCCACTGGGACAAGTGTCTCACCCATTAATCTTTCCGATTATTAATTTTCTTATGCTTAGTTCCAGAGATTAAAAAAGAAAAAAATATATCCGCCCCTTATTGCCCTATACACCTCTCATTGATTCAAAAACTACTTTTCAACTTTGACCAAATAGAGACCAGATCTAAAAGTTAAGCCCACACACACTAAAACACCAAGAGAACACACACTGTCTCTCTCGTATCGCTCGATCCGAACGTATCAACCTATACGGTGCATATTTTCATAAAAGGTTAATGTGTTATTTCATATTTCCTTTGTCTATTTTTGTTTTTAATTTTGGCCGGTGGTGGGTTGTAAAGGTTGACCGAATAAGTTGGGGATGGTGATAAAGGTGTCACCGGAATAGTTGGGGATGGTGATAAAGGTGTCACCGGAATAGTTTTTATAGAAAGTCCTTCTTGTCCTTCCCTTTGTTAAACTTTGGCCGAAATCTCGCCGGTAAAGCAGTTTTTAAACTTTGGCCGGAATGTCGCCGGAATAGTTGGGGATGGTGATAAAGGTGTCACCGGAATAGTTTTTTTTTTATTTTGGCCGGAATCTCGCCGGTAAAGCAGTTTTGGCCGGTAAAAAGTTTAGTACAAATCTTAAATTTAAACATTAAAATTGTAAAAAGTTTTTATAGAAATTATTTTGTTTTCTAAATTTATTTAATATTTCTGTAAAAAAATGTAAGTTATAAAAAAAGTTTTTATAGAAATTATTTTGTTTTCTAAATTTATTTAATATTTCTGTAAAAAAAATGTAAGTTATAAAAAAAATTAACTCGAAAGGTTTATTGAAGAATAATGTGTTACAAATAAAATAAACGATTAGTTATTTAGTTATATCTTATTTGGCGTGAAGTGTTGATTATTCGGGTGTTATTTGGTATTGTTTGTCGATTATTTAGATGTTAATTTGTTAGAAACTTTGTCGACTATTTAGGCGTTAATTTCATTAAGGTGGGTCGGATGTGGTGGTGGTGGTGGGTCGGCTATACAATTCGTTACTAAAATTATTACAAGTTTATAAAAATTGTAAAAAGTTTATAATATGACACGTATTATATATTAATTTTTGCAGATATGTCATCAGACAAGGAGGAGTTTGGTGCGGCACAGGTGCCTGGATTCGATGAGATGGCCGGGGGTGATTGTTTGGGTATTCCCTATATGGACTACCCGAACAATTCTAGGGAGTATAAACGTTTTAACAGGTTGCGACAAATGAAGGTGGGTTGGCAGAGGGCGTTTTCATGGGAGGCTTTACGGGAGGTCGGGGAGGAGGAGAGAGCCCGGGGTTTGATCAGGGAGAATTCCCCGTGGGATCGCATGTTTTCGGTGGCGGCTGGGCCGTCTTATAGGACCATGATGGTGGAGTTTCTGTCCACATTCGTGTTTCATCCACGGTCGGCTGACTGGCCTAATTCGAATATGGACGATCCGAACGTGGAAGCACCGCCTCCCGAGGTATATTTCTGTTTGTTCGGGCAGCGACAAAATTGGTCGCTTTGTCAGTTTGCTGTTGCCACCGGGTTCTATACAGATGATGAGTTGGTTCAGGACATCTATACCACCGCGATTTGGGCTATGCCTGATGATCAGTTGTTTACTTGGTGGCCCACTCTATGTCATGGACCCTTCGGTAAGAAGGCCCGAGTTTCTGCGATTCCTGACCCACTCGTTCGCTACATACACCGCTGCATTGCCACGTCGATCTCTGCGCGTGGCAAAAGCAACGAGTGGGTCACGAAGGTGGATCTGTTCTTTTTGTACTGCTTATATACGGGCACAACGTGCGCCCTCCAGCGCTGTCTGGCGGAGTATTTCGCCTCGTACGGCAAACGGCAGAGGCGTAGCCGTTTGATTGGAGGGGCGTTTATCACGCGTATTTCCCAGCATTGCGGTCTGTATTACCCATTCCTTGAGGATATGCCGGCCCCAGCACCACACGAGCCCTTAAATCTTAGGACGATGAGAGGGATGAAGATTGCGGTGAACTTTCCGGATATCGGGCATCGGTTTGTTGACGATCACCAACAGATTTATGAACCCCAACCGATAGTCCACCAGGCACTGCTCGAGGCTGGGGAGGTGGAGATGACGCATATTGCTGACGTGCCTGCTATGGATGGAGACATGGAGTCTCAGGTTGACTAGGGGCATCCGCAGGAGCCGCCACAGATTCCACAACGCGTTTATCATGCAGTGCGGTTGCCTCAGTCCACCCAACGTCTCCTTGAGAGGCTGGTGGCGGGTTAGGATGTTATGATGGCGAGTTGGACACAGCAGTTTCAGCGGATGGACAGGCGGATGGACCGGATGGAGGATTTGATGGAGTGGGTGATGGCTAGTGAGGCCGAGAGACGTACCCAGGCGGGGTTGCCGGTTCGACCCCCGCCACATCCACGAATGTATCCGGGTTTCGACATGGAGGCAGGTCTGTCCGGGACGCAGGCAGGTGGTGGGGATGATTCTGACGACAGCGATGAGGAGATGGAGGATTAGTATTTGTATTTGTTGGGTGAACTTTATTTTGTTAAACATTTGTGGGCATGTATGAACAAATATTTATTTCTTTTTGTTTATTTTGGTATGTTTAAACATTTGTAACTTGATGAATGTTTGTTCGTTTTGTTATTTATGCTTAGTCGACTTATTATAAAAAACAACATTTAAAAAAAAAAACTTAGTATATATAATAACAATGAAAAATAACAAGACAACAACACAATATTCGATTACATTTTTTTAAAAACTTAATATATATAAAAAACGACATTTATAACTAATATTCGATTACATGTCTTGCATAAACTTATATACTAACAATGAAAAATAACAAGACAAACAACACAAAAAAAATCCAACTGATTATCAACCAACGTTCCCTCTTACGAACAACCCTTGAATGAATATCTTCAAATTCCGCTTCTTGCAATTTATAAATTCGAACCTCCTCTCTCAAATACTTGTAACACCTCGAAAATTCACGTCCTATAATGTGTTGACACGTGTCATAATGCTTGAACGTGTGAAAGAACACCCTAGAGGGACTAAAGTTGACAAACTTGAAAAGTATATGAAAATAAGAGTTCTAAATGTCAACAGTGAATAAATATACTTTACAATAACCCTACATGATGTTGATACCATCAGACGAATAAATCATGGATCATACGAGGCTAAAAGTGAGAGATTACAAACTACAGGGGTTAAATGTGTCAACATGCTTAAAGTATACCTCTGAGTGATCTTTTGACAAACCCGAAGCTTTGTAACGATTAATTATGCTCACTAGAATGCACGATAAAAATTTCATAAAGTTTCGTCAACGTATGAGAAAGTTATGATCAAATTCGTGTACGAGGGGTTAAAGCGTTAACGTTGAAAGTTTGGACTTTTCGGGTGACAATAAAGTTAACCGGGGACTAAACAAAATGGGTAAATATCTTGGAGCCCTTATATGTCAAATTAGAGGGTTCAAATTGCAAAATAAAGGTTACTTGACCTTTCGGAAGGGCCAAGAGTCACTTATGCAAAAAAATTGGAAAAATTAGAAGCTGACTATTTGTTGCGGACCGCAACAAATATTTGTTACGGTGCGCAAGCATGTTGCCAGCGACAGAAAGTTGCTGTTTGCTGTTTTAAACGCATTCTTGACCTTTTAAACGGTTTTCCTCATATCCCTTGGCCCCTAAACAACCCCTAACCACTCAGGGACACTTGTTAATCAGTTGTGGGCACATGTAGACTTGTGTGTCAACTTCTTATGGTGATTACATTCACTATATAAGGCCATGAGTTGCAACTCATTCCTCACACCTTCATTCTGCAATTGAGGAGCCTTCTGGAGCTTCAAAGCAGACCCAAGTCCTTTCTAATCAAGCTTAGGACTTCAATAAGTTTGCTAATCCTTTCCTAATTAAGTTTTAGCTTAAAAGTCAAACCGTCATAATTAACGGTTGACTTTAAGATTAATCACTAATGGTCCAGTGATTAGTCGAAGTGAAAGTAGTTATAAGTTGGTAATTATGTGGGTAATAAACCCTTAAAAGGGTTCCCCCTGATTCCCACTCTAACTAGGTCTAATGTCGGGTCAAACTTGTTAATAAAAAGTCAACAGGATGCTTAGTTTCTAATTTATGCATAATTAGCAATGTAGAACACATACAACCTGTATGATCATTAATATAACTTAGTAATTAGTGTAAGAACATGTCTAAACATGTTCAACCCGACAATTTTATGTTTAGACCCGGTTCGGAACCGAAAGTCGCAAAGCTTTGACTTTTGCTTTGACTTCAGTTCTGACCCGCTTTAGTATGATTTGGAAATGCCTTAGAGCTTCCTTAGGACCAGGCTACATGTTAGCATAACCCTATGCGGTTGGTTCATTGATTGACCCATTCGTTTACGCGTTTCCATTAATTGCTCATATGTTGACCATTATGCCCTTTTCACCTTAAGACGTGATTTTTGAAAAAGTAAAAGAGTAGAAACCTTAATTACTGATATATAGACTTGTATGAAAAGTTTGACATCAGTTTGAGGTGTAGAATAAGAGTTATGCTCGTTAGCGTAAAACTAAAGCTTTATGTTAATTTAACGGCGTATTTAGCGTATAGCCTACTTAAACATACTTTTTGATACCAAATCTTTTACCCACTGATGTAATATATTATTTTGGGATTTTTAAAGATTTTTAATAAATTTTAGGCTGAGCATAACTTATAGTCGTAGGCTTAATCCGGTAATTGTCGGTTTTGCCCTTACGGGCCATAAAATGAGTTTTACATATCTAAACGACTCCAAACCATTTGCTACTAATCACATATGATAAATAAATTATTTTAAGCCTTCTGGAAATATAAAAATATCAGATTTAAGTATCAAACCCGGAAATGGCCTTTAATAGCCTTTTTAAGCGTTTTTAACGCATATTATGTACTAGAAGTATTTTAAACATACAAGGGTTGATACCTACTGATATTTGAGGCAAATTATAATATTTTAGCAGTAAGCAAAGGTTGTTAAACTCAGACTCCAGTTTTGAGCTTTTCGGCTTATGTGAAATTACCAAAATACCCCTACGGGGCATAGTTTGGTTATAATTAATAAATTTCACATATGTACTTTACCCTACTGTTATAACTCATTAATTTGAGTATGTTTACTGATTACATCAGACCTGTAACTCAGTTAAACACTTAAACCCTTTTTCAACCTTTAAAATGACCAAACTACCCCTACGGGGCCTAGTTTGTGTTTAAACACGTTTTGGGCATAATGAAAGACATCTTACTGATGTCACAACATATTTGAGGCATAATTAACTTAGGAAACCTGTATATAGCTCTCATGAATACCCGTCACGCTTATTACGCGTACGGTTCGGTTTTTGTAACAAGTTTGCATAAATTAGCCGAAACGGGTCAAACGTTATCGTTTTTATCTCAAAATCCAGAATGTGTTTAGTTTACCCATATTATACAAGTCTCCAAACTTGTCGGGTCTAAATCACATCCTATTCCGGTCTTCGCTTAATCATGCATTTTGAACCGTAAACCTTTCCTTAAAACTAACCGGTCTAAGTTACGACTTAAAATAAGACCCGTTAGGAACTTAATAGGTTAATAAAACCTTTGTTCCAGATTGAGAGCCCCATTAGAAGTACTTGTGCTTGCTGATTAGAAAATACGGCTGAGTATAAATTACATTGCTAGCTCAGGTAAATACTTTTAACTTATTTTCCCTTATACGGGCTTGGGATACGGTATTATAAAAATACCGCTTGGTCGGGTGTAGAAACCTTTTAATCGGAGATGATTAAATTGCATAATCCCGTTTTAATCTGTATTGATTGATAACAAATAACATTGGGGGTTAATGACCGTGTCCTGGATATCCTTGGCTCATTTTAAAAAGTGAATGGCCACGACGTAAGCACAAGGTGTAGGCAAAACACCTCCTGTTGCATATGTATAACGTATACTCACTCGTAAGGGTATCTTCTTGTGAGATTATATTTGTGGTGTGTCGATTAATCTTGTCCGGCTTGTATTGTATAATCACCGACCCTAAATGTTGGACAACCATGTAAATCGGATACAAGATTTTTATTAATAAAATTGTCCCAAGTATAAAAGATTAATTTTGCCTCTGTGCATTTTAATCCAGTTATAAAAGATATTTTGTGCCTCGTGCATTCAAATCAAATTTTTAAACTCTTTTCCAAAATGAGTCAGTTAATTGTATTTACCAGTGTAAACTGACGTATTTTCCAAAAGGTTAAGTGACAGGTACTATGCGTAATTGGCTGGGAGCTCAGGGCGTCACTAGGGAATCTTGCAAGTTCTAGATGCCTAAAGTCTGTTGAACAGTTTTCTTTTATTGATCCGCCTGTGGATCCTTTACCTTCCGTTGTAATACTTTGACATTACTTATATTCGGAATGTAATATATTTATCTTTTGCTTCCGCTGTGCATTTATATATTGTGTTGTTTGACTATGATGATCTCAACTACGTCACGATACTCCCCACCGGGCCCACCGGTGACACGTGGAAATCGGGGTGTGAGAATACTTGACTTCGTTTTGAAGCACAACCTTCGTATCCATCAGTTCTTTGATGACCACACATGCCCGACGACACATGGGATGATCGACCCACACAAAGAAGTTGCACTTAGAACGCTGACACGAAGAAAAAAATCACTAATATACAAGGGTTAATGGAAAAAAATACATTAAAAACATACCATACTGTGACAAGTGTAAAATTGACGTCCGGGATTAGCTTCAGTCCAAGATGTTCTTAGTGCAGCCGTCCTACCACATTTGCAAACAACCATTGTGAATTTGTGATTGTGAAGATGGTTTATATTTCTGTGGCAAGTAAGGATGACAAAAATACCCGACATTTGCAACCAACATATACAAGCTTTTTAAAAAAAAAAACAAACCAATATGCCGCTCATAGGCCCATACGCGCGTATGGTGGGAACGGAGGCTGACAACTTTTCAGCCCATATGCCTCGTATAGCCTGATGAGACCCATTTCCACCTACCTTTTCTGAAAAGTTGACAGGACATTTATGACACCCCACTTGCATACGCCTCTCATCGACCTGTACAGGTCTCATTGAAGTTCAGTTTCACTTCCTTTTATAGTTCAACCGAGAACAAGTACATATCCAAATACAAAAGTTATTTTTTGGACGAGTTCTGGTGTAACACCCCAAAAATGGGTTTGGTAATTTAAACCCGGTTAATATAAGGGACCGGGTAAAATACCGTTAGGGGATAAAAGTGAACCCGTAAGTGAATAATACCTAGGAATAATTAACCTAGTTGATTTTTAATATCGTTGGTATTAAACGAAGGGTTGTAGCCTTATTTAATTAAAACGAAACATGAGGGACCAAAGTGGGACAACTTGAAAGATGTTTAATTAAAAGAAAACACACACAAACATGCACACACTTGCGTGTGTTCTGGATCGATGCCCAGGAGAAAGAACCAAGGGTTCAAACCCTAGTTCTTGAAGAATCTTCAAGTTGAAGGGCCAAATGAAGTCTAAATTCACAACCGAACGTGAATTAATGATCACCCAAGCTAGGGGATCATAAGGTATGTTGAATTTTGATGTTTAATGAAGTTGAGAAATCTTGATAATCATCACTAGTGGTGAATTATGTATGAATCATGAAGGTTATGGCCAAATTAGTGATGTATGCACGTTTAGGAACAAACCCTAAGCGAAGACTCTGAGTAAATTGCTAGAATTTAGGTGTTTGGATGAATTACCACACTTAGTTAAGTGGGTTTATGTTTAATCCATGAAATGGTATGAACTTGATTAGGAATATGTGTAGTATGTGATGTGTATTTGTATATAGATTGATTATGGTATGGAATTTGTATGATGTTTACGGGTGTTGATAAATGAAAGTGATAATTAGGAAGAAACACATGAAATACTTGTACATTATGCTTAGAAAGTAGTACGCACACCAAGTGTTTGATGAAATGTCTAAATGACAATAATATGTGAAATTGTATGCAATTAATGGGTAAACATGTATAGAATGTGGTAATGATGAAATTGATAGTAAACTAACATGAGGAATGCATTTTAGATATAGTTCATGTGAAGATTATGTTAGGTTGATGTACAGTATGCTTTATGCTTGTTTGAATTGACTAATGAAAGTCATACGTGAGATATGAATTTGATATGATCGTTCATACGTACAATCATATATGCTAACAAGAATGTGAATGTAATGACATGTACGGATAGGAGTCATGTCAACGTGGACACAAGCATGGAAGGGCAACGGGCCAAGGATAAACACGGAAGCTATGCTTGAACTCGGACGCACGAGGTAAGTGAACTCCGAACTTACCCTATTGTTTGGTAATGTATTTATGATGTATGGTAATTATTGAATGTAATATAAGAAGATATGAATCGATGTTATTACTAAGATAAGTTTTAGTGGAAATGGGTCGGAAGTGGTTAAGAAAGAGATTCGATTAAGTTTGGGTAAGAAAGGAAACTTACATAATGAATTATGCATAAAGATGAATTGAGGAGTTATACATGTAGGATGTAAATTGTAAGTACGTGTATGAATAGAAAGTGAATACATGCTTGAGTGGGTATTTAATTATATGCTTGAATGAATAAGATGAGTTATGTGTATTCGAGGACATGTTCATATGAAGGGAAGCTAATGATACTAACCGTTTTTCTATTGAGAATTAATGTGAAGTATAGGCATGTTAACAATGGAAGTGAAGGTTGACTCCGCAGTCCGATGCGAGTGAACGAATGGATGGATGAAGGGGCTAGTATAAGAGAAAGCATGATACGTTGACGCCTTATTATGCATGTGTTAAGATTTTTTATTATGTCACCGGTTGCTAACAATGTGATTGAATGTGGTGACTGCAGGCTGTACAGGTTTATGGATGTTTCATCAAGAAGTGTACGCGGTTGAAGATCGAGTCAAGACATGGATTGTACGTGGAGGGGCGTGGTTACGCAATATGACATAACTATGTCAGGTTTTACTTAAATTATAGAAGGGATTAAATTATTTAAGGTGGATGAATGAAATTAATAAAAGAAATTTTAAATATGTAATTTCCGCTGCGATAAATTAGGTTAAAATGTGTTAGGGTCTTACAAGTTGGTATCAGAGCCTAGGTTTGAGCGAAATCAAGTACAAAAAGTGAGTACTTGAACTCAAACCCGTGTGCTCTTGTGATAAATGACCCGTACAATCCGAGACTCGATCAAGACCGAAAGGTAAAGTTTAATATAAGTAAGTATGCGTGGTGCTACTAACAATGATGAATATTGAAAGGTGAGCTTGTTGAATAATGAGGACGTTCCGCAGTTGCGGGCCAGTACGAAGGTTAAGGCGTGTGATATGTCAGAAAAATGGACCCCAGGTACCCAAATTTTAAATTTGGCAAGCATTAGTATGTAGCATACCCTTATTTACGAGGGTGAAATCCTTGAAGGATTCAAATGGGTGTGGCACGAACTTAATACCGGTTCCCTGGACATAAAGTGATAATTCTTATGAGGACACGAGACTAGTATGTGGATTGCACGCCTGGCCAGTGTGCAAGAAGCATAGGACGCTCGTGGGATCATGAGGATCATCACATGTATGTCCGGACGAATCGGGAATAGGGGTCGTGTGGGATGGAAAGGGGTCCTCCGATTCTTTAAGAATCGGGTCAAACATGAGAAAGAAAGATAAGAATGAAAAGAATGAAAAATATGAATAAAGATAAAAAAAAATGAGAAGAATGTAAAGTATGAATGAAAGGTTTGAATTCGGGAATGAATTCAAACCGGAATGGAATGAAAGAAAGGAAAGGTTTGAGTTCGTGAATGAATTCAAACGTAAATGGAATGGAAAGAATAGGAGGTATGAATGAAGGTTTGAATCCGTAGATGAATACGGATCAAACTTATGAAGAATGAAAAGAAGAATGAAAGTTAAATCCGTGGTGAATACGGATTAAATATGCAAGGAAGAAAAGAAGAATGAAAGGCTTGAGCCGTAAGCAGTAAACGAATCAAGTACGCGGAAAAACGTAGTCGGATGGAAAGGTAGGTAAAGCTTACGGTATTTAAAGTAGTACAGCTACTTATATATTTGACTAGAAATAAGAGATGTTAGTATTCGAAAAGAGATTTCGAATAAGATGTTCCGACACGAATCGATACGGGTCGGAACAAGTTAAAATTGGCAGTAAACCATATTTGATGGTAAAAAGGGTAAAATGGTAATTTGGTCATGGAATGATGAAAGTATAATGAGTTTTGAAATATTTTGTTATGATGTATGCCATGATAAGTAATAAGGGTAAAATGGTAATTTAGTTACATGGACGAATGAAAATAAAGTTTAAAGAATACCCTATGGCGTAAGCGATGATGGGTTAAATGTATGGAAGAAAGGTTTAAAGATTATGACCATACGGTGAAAATCCGTAATGAGCGAAATGGTAAATCGATACCATTTTATTTAAAATGTAAAAGGTTTGGGACGTTTAGACCAAATGGGTCAATTAATGATGATATGATCAATTGATGATGATGATTAATGAACGTTTGTTGAGTTTTATGCTCACAGGATGGATAGCATATGAAAATTGTGTTGCTATTAATTTTCGGTTCTGAAAGCAAAGCATTAAACGGGTCAATATGTTGACCCGAGCCAGGTATGTATAATAGGTCAACTCATCATTTGGAACTTGAGGTTCTATGAGAGTTCGACAAAGTCAAAATGGATATTTGGTTACCTTAATAGGTAAACCGAATGATTTAAATTATAGCCATGGTGTTTTGAAAGCATAATGATATATTAATAAAAAAACAAGATTATGGTTTAAAAGATGGAATTGTGGTCAAACATGGCTTAAAAGGCCCTTCGTCGAAAAAGAAGGGTTAAAGGTGACCAAAACGCCATTGAAAGGCAAGTTGTTCAAACGACCCGTAAGGGTAGTTTGGAAATGAGTTTTATAGATGAATAAACCCTTTTGGTTGCGAAAAAGTGAAAAGTATAAGCCCTTTTTGGCGTAATGCCTTGTAAAGGGCCTTTTTCGTAAATTGTCAAACTAAAGGGTAAAGTGTGGAATATTTGACGTGAGCATGTAGAATCACCACGAATATAGTCGTGGTGGAAGATGAAAGAAGTTTTAATGTGAAAATATGAGACATGAAAAGTATAAGCGAGATTCGAGCTGAGTGTTTAAATCTCATTAAACGGGTCGAATAACTTTAATGCATACCGGGTCGCGGATGCCTAAATCCCATGAGTGGAACTCCGGATAATGAGACACTTTTATGGTTATAAGGTTCATGTGAGTTTTGAGTATAAACAAATGTGTTGGTTTGATAAAAACAGGAACGGGTCGAATAATGTTAAATAAATATTAAGCCGAAAGCTTATAAGTTAAAAATTTTCTAAATCCGGACGTGGGATTTTGAGTCCATATGAAAGAGGACCAAATTTTGAGCATGTAGGAAGAAACGGGAGGTTAAACGGGTAAACGGTTCAAAAGTTATGCGCGTTTAAGTATGTAAGAACGACGGAAAATGAAACAGCAGGAAAATGAATAATCGGGGTGCCGTCGCCGACGCCCAGAAGGGCCGTCGCCGATGGCATGTATGGTCTGGATTTTTGGCCGACGGCCTAACCTTCTGTCTACGGGGATTTTGGGCGACGGAGGTGCGTCGCCGACGGCCCATATGGGCGTCGGCGACGGTGCCCAGAATTTACGTTTTCTGTTTACTTCCATTTGTGATCTCGGTTGATCCAGTTCGCGTCCCGGTGCTCTGTTAAGCTTCCGAATGGGCCGAAATTAAGTTTCTGATGCATTTTTGATAAAAGACTATTGTCCAGCCAGGGGCTGCCGCCCCTTGGACCCCGCTTCTCTCGGGGGCGCTGCCCCCGAACCCCCGTTATTCCCAATGAAGGATATGCACGTATGTAAGTATGTAAGAATGTATGCACATATGTAGATATGTATGAATGAATGTATGTATGTATGTATGCACGTATGAAAGCATGTACGTATGTACGATTTAGATACGTTTGAGTATTAACGTTATTAATCGTGTTTCCGTTGAGAAAGCAATGTAATGCAGGTATGAGAACATTGGATGCATGAGGAATTGGAGTTGATCTCAGAAAGGGCAAAGTTACGTTATGTTACGAATTGAACCAATTATGAACCTTGTAAGGGTTGTATGAGTATGAATATTTTATTATATTTAAAGTGTTGAAGTGTTATTAACATTGTATGAAAGTTTATGGGCATTATTTATATAAAATGCGAAGGTCCTTATAAATTTCAATTACGTAAGCATAGGTCTTACAAATTATATTATTTGACCCATGTACAGTATAATGCTAATGCAAATCGGGAATTTGTGAAGGAACTATGGGTGAATGAACACCAAGTTGAACGCAAGTATGAAAGGAAATGTGATAACCGTTAATGTTATAAATGAGAATGATGGGAATTCTTGGTTGATGATAGTAGTAGATGTGTTGAAAGGATGCTCACGATGAGAGCTCATTTTACAGACGAATGAAGTCAATCTGGTTAGAGGTCAATAAAGGAATAAAATCTTAGTTCAGTCTTAAAGTATTCAGTAACGCCCATATGTGTGAATAGTAAGTAATGCATGAGAAATCACGAATGAAATGATTTGTAAAGTAATATATGAATATACGTGTAAATGTACGTATGCATGAAGAAGGAATTATCGTCCAGGAAGGTATGAATGGCATGTATGAATTGTATGCATGTATGTAGAGATGTAGGAATGTATGTAAGTATGTATATATGTAATAACTGTATGAAGTTTCGTATGCGTGTGTGCATTATATAACGATAAGTAAGCATGTAAACATGTACGTATAGATGTGTTATTGTTGCAAGTATGTTTTCGGGTGTATGTAAATAGATGTATGCGTGTACATATATGAAAGTATGTACGTTTGTATTAAATGGGACTGAATGTGCACAAAGGAATAAAGCTTGTATGTATGTAAGAATATACGTGTGAATCTACGTATATGAGTATACCTAGTAGCATGTAACGTTAACAGACGTAGAATGTTGTTAACTTTAGAGCTAAGCAAGTATGTGTGACTATGAAATAGTTGTTTTGTTGTGATAACGAAACAAGAATTAAATGATATGCAGTGTATGTATGGAATGTAATCCTAAAAGATGAGATAAAGGTATTAAATTCGTTATAAACGGATCATACGAATGTATGTATTACTACAAGTTTGAAGAAGTATGCATATTGACCGGTTACTAACGGGTCAAGGAAATGAAAAGGATATGTGAAAGTATGGTATGGAAAGTATGGAATGTTGTAATGAGTATTTATGCGATGAAAGCAAGAGTGGCATGTCCAACATGATTTATGAATAAAAGTAGATATAATCGAGTCGCTATGATTAATGGATACGTGGAAGTGTTATGTTTGATTAAGAAAGCAAGGATAGGACGTACAGTTATATTTGTTCATGAATGAGGCCTTTTTATAAGGTGTGAGTAAATTCTTTCCATGGTACGTATTGTGAATGGAATGAATGAATAAACATGTAGTAATGATCATCACTAAGAAACCATCATGAGGCAAGAATTTGAAATCTAAAGATATATATTTTAGAAATGTGTGTTAATTAGAAGGAATGGTAGTAACCGGTAGGTAAAGGATTATGGTCCCGTGGGTATGAGCAAGGTTTCGGGGACGAAACCTCTTTTAAGGTGGGTAGACTTGTAACACCCCAAAAATGGGTTTGGTAATTTAAACCCGGTTAATATAAGGGACCGGGTAAAATACCGTTAGGGGATAAAAGTGAACCCGTAAGTGAATAATAACTAGGAATAATTAACCTAGTTGATTTTTAATATAGTTGGTATTAAACGAAGGGTTGTAGCCTTATTTAATTAAAACGAAACATGAGGGACCAAAGTGGGACAACTTGAAAGATGTTTAATTAAAAGAAAACACACACAAACATGCACACACTTGCGTGTGTTCTGGATCGATGCCCAGGAGAAAGAACCAAGGGTTCAAACCCTAGTTCTTGAAGAATCTTCAAGTTGAAGGGCCAAATGAAGTCTAAATTCACAACCGAACGTGAATTAATGATCACCCAAGCTAGGGGATCATAAGGTATGTTGAATTTTGATGTTTAATGAAGTTGAGAAATCTTGATAATCATCACTAGTGGTGAATTATGTATGAATCATGAAGGTTATGGCCAAATTAGTGATGTATGCACGTTTAGGAACAAACCCTAAGCGAAGACTCTGAGTAAATTGCTAGAATTTAGGTGTTTGGATGAATTACCACACTTAGTTAAGTGGGTTTATGTTTAATCCATGAAATGGTATGAACTTGATTAGGAATATGTGTAGTATGTGATGTGTATTTGTATATAGATTGATTATGGTATGGAATTTGTATGATGTTTACGGGTGTTGATAAATGAAAGTGATAATTAGGAAGAAACACATGAAATACTTGTACATTATGCTTAGAAAGTAGTACGCACACCAAGTGTTTGATGAAATGTCTAAATGACAATAATATGTGAAATTGTATGCAATTAATGGGTAAACATGTATAGAATGTGGTAATGATGAAATTGATAGTAAACTAACATGAGGAATGCATTTTAGATATAGTTCATGTGAAGATTATGTTAGGTTGATGTACAGTATGCTTTATGCTTGTTTGAATTGACTAATGAAAGTCATACGTGAGATATGAATTTGATATGATCGTTCATACGTACAATCATATATGCTAACAAGAATGTGAATGTAATGACATGTACGGATAGGAGTCATGTCAACGTGGACACAAGCATGGAAGGGCAACGGGCCAAGGATAAACACGGAAGCTATGCTTGAACTCGGACGCACGAGGTAAGTGAACTCCGAACTTACCCTATTGTTTGGTAATGTATTTATGATGTATGGTAATTATTGAATGTAATATAAGAAGATATGAATCGATGTTATTACTAAGATAAGTTTTAGTGGAAATGGGTCGGAAGTGGTTAAGAAAGAGATTCGATTAAGTTTGGGTAAGAAAGGGAACTTACATAATGAATTATGCATAAAGATGAATTGAGGAGTTATACATGTAGGATGTAAATTGTAAGTACGTGTATGAATTAGAAAGTGAATACATGCTTGAGTGGGTATTTAATTATATGCTTGAATGAATAAGATGAGTTATGTGTATTCGAGGACATGTTCATATGAAGGGAAGCTAATGATACTAACCGTTTTTCTATTGAGAATTAATGTGAAGTATAGGCATGTTAACAATGGAAGTGAAGGTTGACTCCGCAGTCCGATGCGAGTGAACGAATGGATGGATGAAGGGGCTAGTATAAGAGAAAGCATGATACGTTGACGCCTTATTATGCATGTGTTAAGATTTTGTATTATGTCACCGGTTGCTAACAATGTGATTGAATGTGGTGACTGCAGGCTGTACAGGTTTATGGATGTTTCATCAAGAAGTGTACGCGGTTGAAGATCGAGTCAAGACATGGATTGTACGTGGAGGGGTGTGGTTACGCAATATGACATAACTATGTCAGGTTTTACTTAAATTATAGAAGGGATTAAATTATTTAAGGTGGATGAATGAAATTAATAAAAGAAATTTTAAATATGTAATTTCCGCTGCGATAAATTAGGTTAAAACGTGTTAGGGTCTTACATCTGGACCACACGATGACAATCCGGAAGGGGACCACACGCGTCTCTCGTACAGTTTTTGCTCTCGTATCGGTCTATATGGTCGGAATATTCAAGGTTTGTTTACCCTTGTTTTTGTGGTTTTATTTTGGCGGTTTGTGGTGGTGTTGGGGTTGGGGTTGGGGTGGTGGTGGTGGTGTTGGGGTTGTGGTTGTCGTGGTGGTGGTGGTGGGGGTGGGTCGGCTGGGGTGGTGGTGGTGGTGGTGGGTCAGCTGTGTTGGTGGTGGTGGTGGTGAGTCGGCTGGGGTGGTGGTGGTGGGTCGGTTGTGGTGGTGGTGGTGGTGGGTCGGCTGTGTTGTTGGTGGTGGTGGTGGGTCGGCTGGGGTGGTGGTGGTGTTGGGGGTGGGGGTGGGTCGGCTGTGGTGGTGGTGGTGATGGGTCGGCTGTGGTGGTGGCGGTGGTGGGTCGGCTGTGGTGGTGTTATTGTTTTTTTTTATTTTTACAATATATTTTCGAATGCCAAGTCTAATGCTAAATTGTATTTTTTATTAACAGGATATCGAAAGTCGGTGTTTTAACGGTGGTGGTAGCGTAATCCTTATGGAGAAACTACGTTCGTATTTCAGATTCATGCACTAGAACGTCGATCTAGGATTACGTGTTATCGGAGTAGCCTGTTGACTCGTCAGCTCCAAGTGACGCTAGCCAACGCGGTTTGCCCCGTGACATGTCCTTCCAAGAGAGGAGTTCATTAGTGTTCTCATGAGCCTTCCACCAACGGGAATGCCACTTCGCTCACCATCCTGACAAGAGGCGGAAGACTAGACGGTGGTTGATAAACGAAATGCCGACTCCACTGCTCCAACCTCCTGATCCCTTGTGCCATTTCTGTGTGGTAGATGTGAAGCAGAATCCCATTGGAGGGTAGGGTTCAGTACGCAATTTCAAGATAGTCGGGCTGTCTTTGTATTGTGTATGCTGCACCTATCGTTTTCCTGTACAGGAATTCAAAAATATGTAACAATTAGCGATTTAGGGTTTAGGGTTTAGTCGTTACATTCTGTATCAAAGTTACATGTTTGTGTATTAATATAAAACGATGTTTAATTACATTTTGAATTACGTTTCTTGTTGCGTTATGGTTAATAAACGACAATTGAAAAACAATTAATTATAGGGCTGTAAACGAACCAAATGTTCAGCAAACAGTTCGTGAACCGTTCGGCGGGAAGTTCGTTTGTGTTCGTACGTTTATTAAACAAACGAACACGAACAAGAAATTTCGTTTGTTTAGTTAAATGAACAAACATGAACAAAGGTCGTGTTCGTTTATTTATGTTCGTGAACGTTCAGTAACGTGTTCGTTTGTATTCGATAGTTCATTAGTGTTTTGTTTTTACATATTATTTAAATATTACAAGATTCTGACAAATAAAATATTTAATAAGCGTTAGTGTCTTATATAATCTATTCATGAGCGCATGTTTGTGTATGTTTATTTCCATTTGTATTCATCAACGTTCGTTTTCGTTCGTTGTCTAAGATTAACAAATGGACACGAACAAGTTTATTTCCTTAACAAACGAACACGAACAAAAAATCTCGTTCGGTGAGCGTTCATGAACCGTTCGTGAACACATATATTCTTTAACAAACGAACACGAACAAGGTCTCGTTCGTGTTCGTTTGGTTCGTTTGCAGCCCTACAATTAAAGACTTTCAGAAGTTGACATTTTTTAACATACACATTGCGTTATGGAAACAATTAAACACATAATAATAATTGATAAATAAAAAAGTTGACACTTAATAAAACGTTTTAATATACCAATTTAATAAAATTAAACACATAATAATAATTGATAAATAAAAAAGTTGACATTTAATAAAACTTTTAATAATACTTATAAAAAAATTGGCATTTTATAATATATACAATTCGTTTTATAAAAAAAATTGACATTTAATAATACTTATAAAAAATTGGCATTTTATAATATAGACAATTCATTTCATAAAAATATGAAGTTTTTATAATACTAACACAATTATTTATAACAACATTTTATAAAAAAAAATTAATTTTCTTAATATTTCACAACTTCTCCATACAAATACCCTATCAAATAAAGTTCTTTACACCTCAATCATTGGTAATCATTGGCTGACACCCAATGATTGACATTAATTAGATGGTGGGACCATTTTCAAACGTATTGGGCAATTAGGGGCGTATGGGTGGGTCAGTTTGAGGCGTATTGGGCAATGAGGGTCCTTTAGGGTTAGGGGGTGTGTAAATACTTTTGTGGGGGTGTGTGGATACCTCCACCGTTTATTTATAGGTTAAGCCATAAATTAAAACTAACCAATTCTAGTGTTTTATCCAAAAATGAACTCGCAAAAGTGTCATTTAAACCTGAAAATCTTAATTTTCTTGAAATTTTAACGAACCTATAGAATTTGTCATGTAAAACACATAACCTTGAATGTTATATTTAAATCGAAGTATGTATAAAGTTTAATGAATGTTTCTATAGTTGATTATTTTAATGTAATCAAATCAAAAAGGAAAAAAAAAGTAATCGTTACTTAAGAGTACGAAGCAATAAGGCTGGGTGGTGTGGTCTCACGCCCCTAGGAGCTTTATCATGTCACGTAAGCGCTACGTAGGCAATACATAAGCGGGACGGCTTTATCGCTAGCTTGCACGGTTTGCAATAACGCCCCTATAAACCCTCTTTAACTATGTTAAAAAAAAGGAAAAAAAAAGATAAATAAAAACAAAATCTGATTGGTTGATGGAGATAGACCCCATTGCTTTCTTCCTCTCACGCCCGCTATTTCTTTGGCGGAGGCCAAGGATAGTGCCCCCATAGGTGGAGGCGGGATGATGTAGGGGCGCCATGGAACGCTAAAATGGGTGAGGTGACAGGGGGCGCGAAACCACACCATGAGGTAAAACATATAACTTTCTTGATATTAACAACTTTTTATATAATTTTAATATAAAAGAGAAGAAAAAAAGATGATAAATAGAAGGGAACAAACTAAAATGATCAGGAATGTATAAAAAATTAGAGGTTTGCAAAGATAGGGCTAATAACTCATAATCTAGTGATATGGTGTTCATACTTTATAAGGCCAGTGGGGTGGTCCGTGATGGACACTCCATCACGCGTGATGGAGATTAGCACACCGCCGCCACCACTTTGTTTAACGCGTTGAAGTTGTAACGCGTTGATAATATCACGCGTTGAACATTGAACGAATTTGAACGTTGCTCCATTTTCGACCGTTTTTCAACGGTAAAGTTAATTAAAAAAAAATCAACCCCTTAGATATGCATGACAATTGAACATACAAAAGACTTGAACGTACGGTTCCATAAACTTCATGTAAGAAGAGATTACACCGAACATAAAGTCATAGACTATCATCTTCAAAGCAAAAAAAAAAAAAAAAAACAAGAACACTACTTAAAAAAAGAAAAGAAACATAAAAAACAAAGAGAAAAATGTTTTTTTTAAGATGGTTGTTGAAGCAAAGGGTTGTCTTCCTCAGATTCATTTGCATCCTGAAAAAAGTAGGAAAATACAATCTTTATACATTAATCAAGAAAAAAAAGAAAACCTACCAAAACACAATTTTTAGAAATCAAAAGTAGCTTAATTTATAATTACCTTAATTACTCCTTGATGCTTTGCATTTATAGCATTCTATCCTGCTAGCATAATTGTGCACCCCACAACCTAATCTACTTCAAATCAAACAATGAACAAACTAGATTAAGTAACATTTCACAAAAAAAAAATGATCTATTGATTTATTTCACTTGTGAATCTTATATATCTATACCTATTGCAAATCCAATCTCCGGTTTTCCAGCCCGGAACAGCGCTAGCATCATAGCCGTAACATGTTGCGGTTGAAGCAGCCATCATAGCACTATAATCTCTAGCCGCACCACATCTATAACATGCGGTCCTGCTAGCATAATTATGTGACCCACAGTTGAATGTAGCACAGTACCAATCGCCTGCTAAGACTTCCGTTCTATTCACGTAAGATGAAACCTCGTCAGGGGTGGCGAATTTGGGACAATGACATCTTTGACACGAGTCGCGTTTCTTGAAGTTCAGATGTTGACATGCAGCACACATCCAATCTCCACTGCTCATTCTCTCTTGTTTTTAGTTTTAGAACCTGTAAAAAATAAACAAACAAAATGAACATGAGTCACATTTCATTTCCTTAAAAACCCTTGAATATATTAATCCCTAAAGAAAGTACTAACCTTGAGAATCTGTTGATCTTGTAATGAAGGAGTGAATCAAAATAGCAAAAACAAAAGAGATATGATATGACAATGTTTGAGTTGGTGATTTTCTTGATTGAAACTTGAAGGTTATATATAGTTGCCAAAAGATTCTAAAGCATGGGACCCTTGTCAAAATGGAAGTAGTAGGATTTTTCTCCAAGACATTTTTGGTAGTAAATTTTCATATGGTCTCCATGGAATGAGATTCCAAAAGTTGACAAGTCCCATTTTGGTTCAGATAGACCTTCTAATAAGTGTAATCTTGGTGCAGATAAGCCTTCCCATCTGTGAAGAAAAATCATCCATACAAGCAAAATCTAATCATGATTATTGGTTAAATATAATTAAACCTAGCTTGTGTGAGTGAATATCTATAATTAAGTTCACATTATATATGTTAATTTGTATTTAGCTTCCACATATAAGTTAACAATGATAAACTCACATATAGTATAAAGCTAAAGGGGTATGGTCCCAAATTCTGCGCCGGCCACATGAGCTAAACTCAGGTCGCGTGCGAGACCATATCCAAAATAAACCAAAATGTTGGCTTCCTCGACCTCGCGCCGACTACAAGGGTGTGCCCCAGCCGCGCGCGAGGTCAGGACCAAGATAGAACCAATTCGGACACTTAATTCCTTTGACAAAAGACCTAGCTTCCTTGTCGCACGGGGACAAGATGCGCATGGCAACATCAGACAAGTACAGAAAGTACGAGTGGCAGAGCAGTGGACCAATAAACGCTCAACAGGCTGTATTCTATCATGTTGTACGATGAGCAATCGTGCAGGAGACATGAAGTACACAAGGACACATACGTGGCACCAATCCGCTTACGCCGACCACTGCTCCACGATCTCCACCTAACTGCTGATGACAGACCAGACAACAGGGACAACCGTCAGGACACGTGGATCCATTCAGCGTGCGCCAGATACCCTCTCTCCTAGAATCACTAAAGGTCGTGACAGGGGAGGCAAAACGGATATTCCTTGTTGTTGACCTCAGGCCCAAGGACCATCAGCCTATCTCCTTCACAATTCACCTCGGTTATAAATAGAGAACTTCACCTCCAGGTTTAATGATCACTCTCTTGCTCTCTCACTTAATACATACACTTTTATCCTCAGAGCAAGTTCTTATTCTCACGCCAGAGGGTGGTTACAAGGGGAACCCCCCTATTCTTCTCCTTGTAACGAGCTTCACGGTGTGCTGATTGTTTTGCAGGATCGACGTAGCTGTTCATCGAGTTCAGAAGAAGATTAACCTTATTTAGACGAGACACAAACCACAAGCCAATCATCAGATTAACTTGGTGTTTCTTCAAAAGCCTAACTTGGTTGAAAAACACCTTAGATACAATTTATATGTTTTATACCAAGGCCCTTTGTTATTAGGCCTTACAGAGTGGAGCGGCAAACTCCTTCAGCACCGCCATTTGCCGATCGGTGAACCAATGCCAACACTTTTGTTTACCGAATATTGGGGTGAAATCGGTGAACCTTCACCGATTCGGTGAAGGTGAAGGAAAGGGGGAGGGAGGGGGTGTGTGTTGGGGTCCAATTCTTCTCAACCAATCACACTTTTTTCCTTTTTTTTAAATAGTTTACCAATTCATAAAGTGTCTAACCATTGCCAACACTTTTGAGCATAGTATAAACACTTTTCATTGAATGACATGGCATACTCTCATTGATTGATTTTAAAGTTTACCACTTTCAAGTATCTAACCACTCCCTACACCCTTAATAGTTTGACCTAAAATCAAGGCCACACAAGAAAAAAAAATCCAAATGGGGCCAACGTTTCGAGGTATATGTCACTACTTAAAAAATAGTATAACGGGTGACATACTAAAAATGAATATCATTTCTAGAAAATGGATTTTCAAAATATATCATATACTTTTATTCCTAGAAATTTTAAATAGATCCAATATTGTTACTTTTCAATAAAAATTTTGATGGACAATTAACGAATGACCAAGGGCGGATCTTAGTAGAGCCGTGGCAAGGCCACGGCCCGGGCAAGTTTTTCGGCCGTAGTGCTAATTTTTCGCATTTCGATCGAAATTTTGTATATATACTATGTTCGATCCGGGCAAGTTTTTCGGCCGTAGTGCTAATTTTAGTGCCCGTGTCTTTCGGCCCTGGCAGGTTCAACGGGCAAGATCCGCCACTGCGAATGACCATAATTTGTCATAAACCGACGCTAAACTGTTATTGGTATTCGGTTGGTAAATGGTCAACAATAATATGTAGGAAAATGTGCCTCAGCTCCAACGCTGGCATAATTGTCGATATTCTGTCAGGGATCATGTTTGTCTCACATCCCTCGATAAAATTCGTAGGTAAATCATTGATGAATTCATTAACCATGTCATGTTTTCTGACAGAGTATCACCGCCGAAGCTCCCTTTCACCGTGTGATTTTTGATAGATACCCCATTGCTAAAAGTCATGTGTTTTGTCTGATATATTGATCCTCATGTTGATTTATTTTTAGGTTAAGCCATAAATTGAAACTAACCAATTGTAGTGTTTTATCCAAAAATGAACTCACTATAGTGTCATTTAAACCTGAAAATCTTAATTTTCTTGATATTTTTAACGAACCTATAGAATTTGTCATGTAAAACACATAACCTTGAAAAATTGAACTATGATATGTTATATTAAAATCGAAGTATGTATAAAGTTTAATGAATGTTTCTATAGTTGTTGATTATTTTAATGTAATCAAATCAAAAGGGAAAAAAAAAGTAATCGTTACTTAAGAGTACGAAGTAATAAGGCTGGGTGGTGTGGTCTGTAAGAATCCGTTCGTGTAAAAATAAATAAAACTTTATTAACTTGAATTACAGAAACAATTACAGAATGATACTGGAAATAATTGCAATTACAACTGAAAAATTGAAAACAAGAACAGAAAAATAGAACAGAAAAACTGTTCCCAGCTGAGGATCGTGTTGAACACGGGTCCCTTAAAACAAATTTCGTGTCTCCCAGGAGAACACGTTTGTTTCCAGGATACAACAGCTAAAGCAGTTGCACTGCCGGTCTTGACTCCAACCCGAAGGTGTACCTGAAGCTTGAAGAAGATGAAGAATTCTATGAGAGAAAAAGATTAGAGCTAGTGAATTCGGTGCATTCAAACTGCAGCATGAACCTCGTATTTATACTGCTGGTCTTGAAGAAACTGAAAAATAAATTAAATGGGCGAATTAATTTGCATTGAACGTCTTCAATGCACTTTAATTCGTCATTTAATTAACAGTCAAAAGCATTGACTTCGTCAGTTTCGAATGCTGAATTGTAACTGCCCAGTGTAACTACACTGTCAAAAATGCTGGAAGCTTATGCGCGCGAGGACGCAGGTCTGCACGCTCTTGCGCGCGTGCGCCATTTTGGCTCACTTTCATGCGCATGTGTGCCACCTTGGCTCACACCCATGCGCACCTACGCGCGTGCGCCACGTCACCTGTGAGTCTCTATGAGCACGCCACACAGTTTTGGCTCACTTTGGTGCGCCGCGCACGTCACTTCAGTGCCCATACTCCATGCGCGAGTTCGCTCCATCATGCCATGTGTAGTCGCGCGCGTACGCACATGACCGCCACGTCATGCGACTACATCCCACCTCACCAACCACTTGGTCCTTGCAGCCCTTGTGCTCCACCTCGCGCACGCGGTAAAAAATACAAAGGCGGCTCTCAAGCGGCGATGCGAAGTGCAAAGTGCGCCATCAAAGCGCCGCATTGCGCCTCATCGCCCACGCCACGCGCGCGCGAGTGCGATTTAGGGTCCGCACCCTTCGCGAGTACACTTAGTGAGTGCTTCCATGAAACAATAAGGATGGAGAATTCCCACTTAAATACCCCTTTAAGTTTCATCTCTCCTCCTATGTGGGACAAGGTGCCACTTTCCCATTTTTTCAGCATTCAAGTTTCAAACACCAAACTTTGAGCATCGATATCTCATTCATCTTAGCTCCGTTTTGGACGTGGTTTAGTTCGTTGCGAAGCTCTTCCAACGTAGAAGACAAACCCACAAATAAATATATAAAACACGCTCATTTTCTTATATTTATTTCTAGTCCAAGATAGGAAAAAAATCATTTTCCTATATTTGTGAAAATTACTATTTTCACAAATTTCCAACATGGTCTCACGCCCCTAGGGGCTTTATCATGTCACGTAAGCGCTACGTAGGCGACACATAAGCGGGGGGCTTTATCGCTAACATGCATGGTGTGGAATAACGCCCCTATAAAGCCCCTTTTAACTTTATTAAAAAAAAAGATGAATAAAAACAAAATCTGATTGGTTGATGGAAGTGAACCTCGTTGCTTTCTTCCTCTCACGCCCGCTATTCCTTTGGCGGAGGCCAAGGATTGCGCCCCCATTGGTGGAGGCGGGGTGGTGTAGGGGCGCCATGGAACACTAAAATGGGTGAGGTGGTAGGGGACGTGAAACCACACCATGTGGTAAAACATATAACTTTCTTGATATTAACAACTTTTTATATAATTTTAATATAAAGAGAAGAAAAAAAAAGATGATAAATAGGAGGGAACAAAGTAAAATGATCAGGAATGTATAAAAAATTAGAGGTTTGCAAAGATAGGGCTCATAACTCATAATCTAGTGATATGGTGTTCATACTTTATAAAAATAGTGTAGATTTAAATTCTTATAAGTGCAATATTAAGTGTAAAACAAAAAATTGTTGTTAAAAAATCAGATAAAATCAAACCATAAGTACAAGTCTAATAAATTTGTGCCGATAGTGATTTCTAGCCAACCCCTTGTGCTCACTTTGATGGCAATGGATCGATAAGTTTTAATAATCTTAAGCCTCATAAATAATCAAATGTACAATCATGTTTCATATATCATACATTACTTAACGGGTTGGTGTATGATAGTAAGCCTAAATTCGATCTTGAACTCACCTAAAAACCTACTTCAAAAATAAAATATTCAAACACATTTCTACTCATTTTGTATTTTTAATAATAGGCCATATACAATACGAGCGGCCAACAACATGAAACATCTACTAGGGGAGTGATTCCATGTGTGAACATAGAGAATCATGATTTGCTTTGTTCCAAGTCATTTCTAGCCTTCCACGTGAACTAGAAAGTTGTATACGAGATGGCATAAATCAGCCTCTTTTCGTCTTCAGATGTCCTAGAACCGAAAAGGCTTGCCATAATAGCGTCCATTGAGTTTGTAAAATCTATGTCGCGCCACCATGATATACATACAAATGTGTATGTTATATACATAAAAACCTACTAAGTTAAGTTGTTTATATGTTTTTAACGTTTAAGCATCTTTCTACACATCTCTAGGTAATATACATATGTTGAACTTGCACTTATGTTGGTTGTATAAATAAATGAAATTTAGTCATATATATATACACACACTTGAATGTGTAGGCAATGTATATGTGGAACTTGCACTTGTGTAGATTATACAAATAAATGAAATTTATTCATATTTTTTTAACTTCAAGATAGATGAATATACATTGTATTTAAACAATTTTTTTTTTAAATTTTAAAGTTTTTAAATTGAATTATTAGTACTATGCATATATATATATATATAGAGTCCTAATACTTCATTTTTTCAATTTCAATTTTTTTTGGGTAAACAAGTTTGAGTAATCGGGCATGTATAAGCTAATACCATACCAGTCCTAAAGTCATGATAAATTTTAGGTCTAATCCCATATTTAAATACTTATCTCGAACGTTTCGCATTTCAGGTTTTTCCATCTCGTTCAGACTTTTTGTCATCCCTACTCACTTTAAGGAATTGATTACAGCAATGAGTTTTAAGTTTGTTTCTTTTTAGTATAAAGTTACTTTGGGTTTTAGATTACGGTTCATTGTTTGATTTGAGGAGACGAATGTGAATTTTATAAAAGTTCTTGATGCAATTTGGCTTTTTATAACTCACAAGAGTCGAGTTATCTGACTGATAGGAGTCATAAATCCTCAATCCATGTCTATATATGCTATATTAACTCTTACATAAGAATGTGACAAGAGGTGGTAGTGTAGCAAAAGAACATTTTTTACAAGATAAAAATTCCAAGAATGCTTCTGTTTGCATGATTCCTCTTGCATTATTTGAACAAAAAGGCTTTTATGATATTCTCCCTTACTATCTCCACTTTTAGTAATATATTGTGTGTACCATTAATGTTAATTAAGTTAAAAGTAAGTGAGATGTATAACATGATACATCCCCCATTGGTTTCTACTCAATAGATGGCATGGACATGCATATATGATATATCTTCATACATTGTACTAACATATATATATATATATATATATATATATATATATATATATATATATATATATATATACACAAAAACCTTTAATGTGTGGATACATATAGTTATACAAATTAAAATTACTTATGGTTAGTTATTTGATTATAATAAGCTTTATGTCCCCCCTTCCATATTGAGAATAAGTTCCTTATGTATGGAACAAAATGTGCCAATTCAAAATTATTTTATTCTTTGCCTACGATTACTTTTGTGGCAATAATTCAAATCCCACTTAAAGATTCAGTCTCCCATCACTTTACTAGAAAAACGTATTTCACATCAACCGAATTCATATTTATATATTTAAATTATATATGAAATTATACCTACTTATACAATTAGGATGGCGGTAATAGTTGTTTCATTTAATTGGTGGAGGTCGCCGGCTGCCAACGGGCAAATTATTATTATTATTATTTTTTTTTTTTGCTAAATTATGATTTTGCCCCGTTTATATTTATAGTCATGCATGACACTCCCCTATTGGTCTAACAAATTTACGATTTTATCCTGTTTTAAAATTACGATTTTACCATCATTTCAAAATTATGCTTTTGCCCTCGCTTAAAAATAAATTTACGCTTTTCCTCCCATCTAACAAATTTCAATTTTGCCCTCGGTTCAACATTACGATTTTGCCCCGTTTAAATTTACAGCTTTGCCACTAGGTTTTTTCCCTTATAATAACGATTTTGCCACCTGTTCAAAATTATGTTTTTACCCTCATTTAAAAATAAATTTACGCTTTTGCTTTAAGCTAAAAATTTCAATTTTGCCCTCGGTTCAAAATTACGATTTTGCCCCGTTTAAATTTACAGTTTTGCCATTAATTTTTTCTCACACAGCCAGGTTACGATTTTGCCCTCAACCCCATTGGTCCATTTAATTTACGATTTTATCCCTGAAACAAAATTATGATTTCCCCCTCAATTCAAAGTTACGTTTTCCCCATCCTTTTAATTTTTCTAGCAAAACTATAAATTTTTTTTATTTTAATTGGCTAACTCGATTTAATTTTTTTCGACTAAAGGAGCTGCCTAACACTCACTCATTAGTACTGAAAAATTACTGTTTTGTCCTGAGCCCAAAATTACGGTCTTATCATCGTTTTAGTTTTTTTCCTAGCAAAATTATAGTTGTGTTTTTTTAATTGATTGAGAACTATTCGGCCATCGCCCCGCAACGCGGGCGGGAAGTATCACCCTGCTATTGGTTCAAATGGGCGGCGAGCAATACCCATTGGACCAACCAGTTTATTATTTTATATCCATTTTAAAATTACGTTTTTTCCCTCGGTTAAAAATACGGTTTTGCCTCAATTTCAAAATACGTTTACCCTTTTGCCCCGAGCTAAAAAATACGTTGCCCTCGGTAAAAAAATTACGTTTTTACCCTCAACAAAAATTACGTTTTCACCCCAGTTCAAAATAAAATTTTGTTTCCCCCCCCCCCCCGGCTCAAAATTACGAATTTACACCAGTTTATTATTTTTTACCTACTTTACAATTACGGTTTTGCCCACAGTTTAAAATAACGTATTTGCCCCCAGTTCAAAATAAATTTATGCTTTTGCCCCCAGCTAAAATTTACGAATTTCCCCTCGGTTCAAAAATATGATATCACCCTCAATTCAAAATTATGTTTTTGCCCCCAGTGCAAAATAAAAATATGGTTTCCCCTAGCTAAAAATTAGGATTTTACCCTCGGGAAAAAATTGATTTTTCCCCCAAGTAAAAATAAAAATAAGACTTTGCCCCCAGCTAAAAATTGTGTCAAATAGCTGGCTAACACTCTTTTTACTTTTTATTTATAGCAAAACTATAGTACTGTCTTTTTAATTGGTTGAAAATTATTCGGTTATCGCACCGCAACACGGGCGGGCCAGCACCTAGTTGTATACAATTGTAAGTGTACACTTGCACACACATACCTTATTACCTTATTAGCGAGTTACTAATTCAAGATAGTTAATAAATACTACTTTGAATGTTAGATAAACATAAGATTATTAATTCAAGACATTTAATCAGTAGTACGTACACGGTACTTAGAATGCTAGATTATAAGTCGTCGATGACACATAAATACATGTTAACACCATCACGACAACATACACAGTGGTCCTAAAATATTTTTCGAAAACGAAAGTATATACAACTATACTTGTATATGAAGTAGGACCCACAAAATGTCATGTGTAAGTGATTTTTTTTGCATTGGATTTCCTCATAGTTTCATGAAAACTAAAAAGTGTTGATCTTTGTTCACTCTTCATGATCATTACATTTATATATTTGTTCTTAGAACAATTTATTTTACCAATATAGTTGTCATATCTCATAACTCATGAGTACATAAATAAATAAATAAGTAAAATTTCACCCACCCTTTTGAAATAATTCTGGAAATCAGAATATAGTGATATGGAGGACCATAAAATGGTCACTAAAAGGTTCCCACTTATTGGTCAATATTTTGCTGACATGTAAAGCTTAAATAAATAAGTTGATTCCACGCGGGAAACTTACGGGGTGCTTGGTTCGCGGAATGATTTGGAATTGGAATTGTAATTGGAATTTGTATAGGAATTAGAATTTGAAGGAACTGGATTTGTAATTTAAACATTCCAATTGGAATTGGAAATTGTTGGAATTGAAATCTGAATTCCATTTTTGTTGTGTTTGGTTGTCAAATGAAATGGAATCCCACCCCGACACCCACAACCACCAGTTTGGGTCGAAACAGTACGGGTCGAAACGGTTCGCGTCGAAGCGGTTCGATTCGAAATGGTATTGGTCGAAACGGTTTGGATCGAAACGGTTCGCGTCGAAACGGTTCGATTTGAAACGGTTTGGGTCGAAACGGTACAGGTCGAAAGCGTACGGGTCGAAACGGTTCGATTCGAAACTGTTTGGGTCGAAACGGTACGGGTCGAAACCATTCGCGTCGAAACGTTACGGGTCGAAACGGTTCGTGTCGAAACAGTACGAATCGAAAGTGTTCGCGTCGAAACGGTAAGGGTCGAAACGATTCGGATCGAAACCAGTAGGGGTCGAAACGGTCTAGGTTGAAACGCTGCGGGTCGAAACGGTCGAAGATTCCAATGAATTTACTTTAATTCCTTCACATATAGGAAGGATTTTGAATTCCTTTAGTTAAAGGAATTTGAAGGAATTTATGCATAATTCCAATTCCAATTCCAATTCCAATTCCATTGTCAACCAAACACATGAAGATTAGAATTATGATTCCAATTCCATCACATTCTGTAAACCAAACATATCAAGAGATGGAATTCAAATTCCAATTCCCTTAAATTCCATTGAATTCCTGCGAACCAAACGTCCCCTTAGATGCTTTGTTGTCAACATAGGATTGGATAACAAGGAATCCTAGTCATCAACCTTTGGGACAAGAGAATATTCTTACACATGAACGAGTTCGGAAAGAATAATGGAGTCATTGGCCCCACTATAATAATTCAAGAATCTATATGCTATGCGGCAAATAGCCGCTGTTTTTTGATATGGAATATTCTTATCTTGCGTGTATAGAAACTAGAAGTGTTTCATGCACAACTTGTATGCTAGGTAGGGATGAGCAAATCAGACCCGGTATCAACTAGAAGTGTTTCATGCACAACTTGTATGCTAGGTAGGGATGAGTAAATCAGACCCGGTACCGGTATCAAACCGGTACCGGTACCGAATTTACCGAACCGGGTACCTTTTTGGTACCGATTCGGTACCGACTTTTGACATTTTCGGTACCGATACGGTACGGTACCGGTTCGGTACCGGTATTTACCCTTAAATACCGGTACCGGTATCGAACCGTACCGAACTGGGTATATTCGGTACCGGTATCGAACCGTACCGAACTGGGTATATTCGGTACCGGTACCGGTACCCACTTTTGGGGATTTTCGGTACCGGTTCTTTCGGTACCGGTACCGGACGGTACCGAGCTCATCCCTAATGCTAGGTGTGTCATGTTATTTCCACATTATAAATTTTGAACATTCTAATACATAAAGTAGTTGTAATAGAGGCTTAGGGGAATTTTCAAAATAATTTTGATTTATACTAATATATTGTTATGCATAAAGGAGTTGTAATAGAGGCTTATAGGAGTTTTATATATTGTTGTGCATAAATGACTTGTACAAGAGGCATAGGGGAGTTATCAAAATAAATTTGTTATTATACTTTTAACTAAAAAGTATTTGGTTTTTTTATTTACTTTTAATCCAACAATGTTCATCTTTTGCAAATTTAAGCTCACAACTTTTTTGTTTTCAACTTTGGTCTTCTACTTTTCATGTTTAGCAAATTTTTTGTTTATGTTTCTCTCGAAATTTTGCCAGTTCACACGGCTCAACGTGCGTATATGGTTCAACGTTTCAACGTTTTCTTCTAAATTTTGCGACTTAACATGACGCAACGTGCCTGTGTGGTTCAACATTTTTACGTCGTCTATTATTTCATGTTTGACAAGTTCGTCGCAATGCGCGGATTCTAAATTGACTTGGTTATTACTTTCCATACTTTACGTTTCGGTCTAATTTTTCACATTAACACGCCGCAACTTTAGTGTTGGTGGTCGTTGTCGGTGATGTGGCATTTGTGCTATTTCTCTTGGTTTTACACCCCCACCGCAACGCGGAGGGCTTCACACTAGTTAAAGTTAAAACACATAAAAATAATAATTTGTATTGTTCATTTGTTTTGGTTAAAAAAAATTGAAAACTTAGTTTTTGGTTAAAAACAAATTAATGTTCATTTGTTTGGTTAAAAAATTAGAAAACTTAGTTTTTGGTTAAAAACAAATTAAAGTTAAAACACGTAAAAATAATAATTTATATTGTTCACTAGTATTAAACCCCTGCGTTGCAGCGGTTGTCATAAAACGGTGTTAAGTAGTAGCAATACTATACAATTGTCAGCGACCACCAACACCGGAAAAGCTCGTAAAAACAAAATAAATAAAAACCGGAAAAAAATAACGTCGAGCGAAATGCAGACGTAAAATCTTTGAATCACGCACGCTCGTTGCTAAGAAATTAAACCGAAACGTAAAACATAGAAAAAATAACTAAGTCTATTCAGGACACGCGTGTTGGACGAACTTGTCAAACGCAGAAAAATAAATGTGACGCGACGGGCCAGTCAAACAGGAAAAAAATTTATGAAAAAGTGTTGAACCCCACACGCACGTTGCTGTGCGTTAACTCACAAAATTTAGAACGAAACGAAAATCTTGGGAAAGATAAAAAGTATGGTGGACCAAAATTGAAAATAAAAAAGAGTTGGGATTATATTGCAAAAGATAAAAAACTTTGAGTTAAAAGTAAAAAAAAAACAAAGGGTCTAAATTGCAAAATTGAAGTTATTTATTAATTTTAGATAACGATAAGGATAAAATAAGTGATATCATATATTATATATTGGTTATTAATATTAATTAATATTAATATAAAAAAATATTAAACAAATATAAATAAAATTTATAAGGTTGAAGGAGAGAGTGTCATGTGGCATTATTTGGAGTTTTTTATTATAAGTTAGATTAGATTAGATTGGTTTTGGTTTGCATATCAGTACTTTTTACAATTTTTTTTTATTTTGTGAGTAATCAATATATCGAATAAATCACAATTAGTAGAATAACACGTATTAGGTACGTGAAAAATACTTTTAGATACTGTGTCCGGCTTTTAGGTTTTTGAATATTTGATATACTTCTTTGATTTTACTCATGAGTTGAAAACAATGACAACTTATGTGTATTTTTTTAACGATCAACAAAAGGATTTTTATTATCATTCTAGCCAGCGGCTAGCATCAAAATTACATTCACCAAAAAAGTTCTAGCCAAAAACAGAAACATACACCAGCGACAATAACACAACAGACTAAAAAGCGTCGAACTCACGCCGCTGCTCCCATGTCATAGTCGACTCCTTTGCCCGATGTTTTATCCATAAAAAAACTCTTCGTTTTTATCTCTTCTACAATACTGGCGATCGATTTTTCAGTCCCGGAAAACATTAATTCATTTCGCATGCTCCAGATGGACCAGATTATAACCAAACAAACAGCATGAAAAACTTTTTTCTTCTTCAAAGAGCCTCCGAACAAATGATGCGTATCAAGAATATCCCTGATGCTAAAAGCGACTATTAGTTGTGTTTTGCAACATTGGAAAACGATCTGCCATACCGTTTGGGTGAAGCCGCATGAGACTAGTAGGTGATCGCATGTTTCGTTGTACTCCCTGCAAAGTAAGCTCTCCAGATTTTGCACCGGAATGCCCTTTTTGAACAATGCATATCTGGTTGGAAGCCGTTCCTTCTCAGCTCTCCATGCTACCATGCCGATCTTCACAGGGACCCGATTATTCCATTTCACAACATAAGCTGGTCGCTCACAATTTGCCTCGATTATCGCTCACATAATTGTGTATTAATCGCATATTTTTTTTGCCTTTTCTAAAATGATATAATAATATAATAATTATATTTTATTATGTTTACATTTGGGGTCAATTTTAATTTACATTAAAGATTAAACTAGCTTGAGTTAAGTGAGAAAAACAATATACTATAAATAGAAATTCAATAAAATGTTTTTTTTAATATGTATCTTCAAACGGATATTATAAAATTAGGGGCTTTTAGTGTTAGGGTAAGTATCACGACTATCCAAGAAAAGGGAGGAAGAAACGAAACTGTTGGTGTTTACTTTATTTTTTACCAACAGGTGTGACCAACGGCGGTTTGGTAAGACCAGGTTTTGATCGGTTGTTATTCCAATCGTAACAAGTGTTGATGATTTGCAACACCACACACACATAGATTTCAATAAACATATATAAATTAGAACACGAGTATTCACGTCCACCAATGCACTAGCGATTCAATATTATTATGAGGTGTTTGAAGATTTCAATTCCAATAGACCTATTTTATAGACTAGAGATTAGGGTTATAAACTTAAAGGCCAAAAAAATCTCTAAAAATAGTTTTCTGCTATTCAATGTGTATTCCTGAATAATCTCATTTTTCAATTATTGAATCACTTTATTTTACCAAGTTCAATGTTTGCGAGATTAGTCAACATTTTTATGTTTCGATGCAACGGCAAGATGCTATTTGTAACAAGTAGTTTTGTTGGTTGAATAATTGGTCACATTTTATTCATGAAATGGGTTTGATTGCTATTAGTTTGGATAGGACAAAATCTATTCGGAAGTACATTCAAGCTAATAAATACCTTGTGTCAGAATTGAAAAATTCTATGTCTATGGCTGGTATCTTTAATATTTTCTTATTAATTACACGTGTCTACTATTTAGGTAGAATACCGTCACCCCATTGCCAAAAGCCAATTTTGCCATAAGAAATTAGGGGGTCGAGGTGAAACCCTAATATACCCTGGATTCCTCCAATCTTCCGTTACCACCTCACTTTTACCCTAAAACAATTTAATACTCCTAAATCATGGACCCCATCGTTTTACATTATTCTCTCTCTCTACACTCTATGTCTCTCCATGTCTCTCTCATCATCATCAACATACCCAAATCGGTATATACCCCAACCAAATTGGGTACCCAAATAGGCAGCGCCGATTAACCCGATTTGGGTACCCTACCCAAAAGCCCCTACGCGAGAACGCCCTTTCCCCCCTTAGGGCCAATTGACTTTGACCAACTTCTTGGGTCGATTGCCCAGCCTCCACACAAACCCAACATTTAATGTCGAACATATCCGTTGGAAGTCTCTTGGTGAAAGTAGTAAACACTTGCAATCCTTCATCGTCATCGGTGGGTAAAGAATTTACGAACAATATTTACCCACGTATATTTTTGTTATTAAATTCTTTTCTCCCGGTTGAAACATTTGTCGACAGTCCATCAGCGATTATCACTGTATATCTATAGTTTGTTTTATAATTTCTCTTGGATCCGTTGATGATTGCTATAGATATTTATAATTCGTATTTTTGAATTTCTTTTGGATACGTCGATGATCTGTTAGTAGTTATAGGCGAAATAAAATGTTGGTGCTTTTAGTGTCATCATTCTCAATTTAGCATCATTGAATTTATTTAAGACCAAATAGTAAATTTGAATAAATATTAATATGATTTAGGATGTGCAGAGTACACAATCGTTCAAAACTATTTTGATATCGAGTACAATAAATCCTAAATGGTTCCAAGGGGGTTCCATTGGTGGCACCCTCCCTTGGTGGGGTTGGGGGCTGGCTTGGAATGGATGGAATACAACAACTAAATCTAAACACGAGTTGAGTCGGTCTGATTATGTCGTAAAGGTTTTATTATATTTAGAAGAACTATCAAACTATTTCACCCATTCAGAAAGGAACAAGAAGCAAGTTTAAGACAAACAATTCTTTTTCAAATATTTTGGATCGATGTATAAAACAACTTATTCTTTTTCAAATGAGTCAAGTTGCACCTTTATCATGAAGCATTTTAAGCCTAGCTAAAGTCATCCATATAAAGCATACAATATATGCCAATCACACGTCGTAAAACAATGAAGATAACATATAACATAGCTTTCATTTCTTTAAATATTAAGGAAACAACAAGAAAACATATAGCATTCTTGGAGCACAAAGGAAAAGTTCACACAACTTCTAATACTTCTATTCTCTTGGTGATTTGCATCTGTAGCATTGTACCTTACTTGCAAAGTTATGTCCCCCACACCTGTGCAAATTAACCCATGATCAAATTAGGCATTACAATATTATAAGTTTAATAGACAAAATATTGCATCTTAAATGATCTTAAATAGTTGATTACCTATTACACATCCAATCACCTACTTTCCCTCCAGGAAGAAGGCTAGCATCATAAGAAGGATAGCTACTTGACGACTTGAATGCCATCATCACGTGTACACCACATCTGTAACACTCGGTTCGGTTTGCAAAGTTGTGTGCCTCACAACAGCAATACCAGTCGCCTGCCAGTACCCTCGTCTTGTTTGCATGAGTTGAAATTTCGGCTGGTGTAGCGAATTTAGGACACTGACATCTTTGACAGACGTCGCGTTTCTTGAAGTTTGAGTGTTGGCATGCGGCACACATCCAATCTCCGCTACTCATTTTATCTTCTTCTTGATTTTTGGACTGAAACATCAAAATATTATATGTAAATATATTTGAAAAAAAAAATTGTGCATCATATGATGTAGATCTTTATCCTACAAATAAGTACTAATTATAATATTAATATAAGTACTAATTTCGTATTTTGTGTTTGTTATGTAAACAAGCTAGAATCTGATTATTTATTGAAAGTGTAATAATTACTAACCTTGAATGGGAAAGTAATGTATGTGTTTGTATGTCAATAAATAAATGATCGATCTTCAGAGGTTTATATACTTGAAAAAAGATTCTAAAAACTAAAAAGTGAAGAGGTGTGAGGTGTGAGGTTTATATAAAGTAACCCCTCTTCCAAAAAGAAACATATAAGGCTATGAGGTGTGGGGGCTCCATGAGGCTCCATCCACGCCACGTCAGCATCCATCACCACACCCTCCAAGTGGGGGCTCCATGGTGGTAAAGCCCTTTAACGCCAACTTTGGTTAATTCAGGTGGGGTCCACTAGTTTTAAACCAATCAAAATTAAAGGGGGGCTCTATAGGGGCTCCATCCACACCCTCTAAATTAAAGGGGGGCTCCATAAATGAGTTGGATCCTATGTGGACTTGATAAAGCCCCATGGGGCTTCATCCACACCTCATAGCCTAATATTCTTCATTCAGTTTTTGTGTTAATGAAAGTTACTTTTCAAAAAAAAAAAAAAAAATATATATATATATATATATATATATATATTCTTTCATTCAGTTTATGAACTATATAGAAAATATGGCGTTTTTGTGTTAATGAAAGTTACTTTTCAAAAAAAAAAAATTTCTTCATTCAGTTTATTAACTATATAGAAAATATTTAATAGAAAAATATATAGGCAAAAAAAAGTATTTAATAGAAAATATATAGACAAAGATAAATATTATATATTTTTTATTGCTCTGGAAACTGATGTAAATGTTTATACCATTTGTTTAAGGAGCTTCAAGTTAAGAGTTAGTTGTGTAAAGTGTTGATGATTAATTAGCACATGCTATTATTCTGTTATCCAAATTAAAAATACTACCAAAGCATCTTACACAAATTAAGTAAAAAAAAACATGGAAAAAAAACCAAATATTGATACTATCACGTTGTAAAAAAACATGGAAAATAATCAAATATTGATACTATCACGTTGTATATTATCATGATTAAATAATTCAACCTAACACAATTGTTATCTTTTTTAAGGCTAATAAAAGATTATCTACATTAAAATCGGTATAGTATATTATCATAAAAATACCCATGTATGGGAACACACCACTTTTATCATCATCATATTTAAGATACTCTTTCTAAAAATACTAAAGTATAGTGTTTCCTAAAAACGGTAAAGCATTAATTACTTAAGTACATTAATTTAAAAAGAAAGATCCCCTTAATTAGGTTTTTTTTGAACAATAAATTTTTCGATCACTGACGGATCACTGGAGTATCATTTGACCACTGGAGTATCATCGTGCCATCAGCGGAACCACCTGATCATATCCATCTCTACTAGGCTATAATACCTATATACCAATTCAGAATGAAACCCAATAAATCTGAAAAAACCCCTCTTGTGTGAATCGAATTCAGGATATAATGCTCTCTAAGCCCTATCTCACCTCTAAGATGTCACTAGACTGTAATGCTATGGGCCCTTAATTAGTTATTTGTATTTAGAAGAACATTTCTTGTCAAAGTGTACTCATGACATTTTACTATACACCGTTAGATTGTTCTGTATGTATTCTCATAATGGAGTCGAGAAAACTTTGGATAATAGTTTGTATACATATGATTTCTCATACGTTATTGAGTTATAGATTTACTTGGTATATTTTGGGTGATTGGTGTTTGTCTCTTCCTTCTCTATTTATTCAATATATCGGGGCCTTGTACAACTAGAAAATATGAGCTCTTGAAATATAAACTTATATATAAAAAGACAATAATACAACTATAAATATGATAACAATATATAAAACAAAACTGTTATAAAAAATGATCTAATTTAAATAGAAAAACGGATTAGAATGGGTTGGGTTCAAATTTTTAAGTTTTCAATTGAGTTACATATGATTAGTTAGGTTAAATGAAAAATGGGCCCAAAACTAGATAGATTGATAGTTTTAAAAATCATATTGAGCATTAAATTTTATTAGGCTTTTGTTGTTTTTTTTCTAAATGAAAGTTATAGTAAAATAGAAAATAAAAATTTTAGGCCTCGGAAAAATGGGCTCTAGGTGGTGGTCGCCCACCTTGCCCTTGCCCATGCCCAGGGTTGGCCCTATATTTTTGTTCATTGTATCTTATACATACTTTCATAACTAACTCGAGCTTTAGATGGTGCTCATCGGGGCCGGTTCAACCATTTTGGAGACCTAAAGCAAAGTGAAAATATGAGACCCTTTCTCCTTTGATGAAATTTCTTTTTGGTAATTCCATATTTAAGCAATTAATAAAAACTTACATCACATGTGTTGGGTTTGAGCTTCATGTCTGAGTTCTGCTCATTAGATATACGCAGGTATTTCTAAAATCTGAGGGCATTTTTGGATTGGAGGCCCAAAGCAGGAACCTTAAAATATTTGGGCCAAAGCCGGCCCTGGTGGTCGCCCACCTTGCCCTTACTAAGGGCCGACCCTATATTTTTTTGTTCATTGTATCTTATACATACTTTCATAACTAACTCGATATAACAATGTACAAACACATATATTGAGATAAGAACTGTACAAATAGGTTTTCCAAAACTAGCAAACTTTTTTTTTGTAAGCTTTGTAATTATATAGAATTTTACCTGAGTGTCATTCCCTTTTACAAAAAAAAATGTATAAATAGGTTTCTCATGAATGTTATTTTGTTATAAAGTAGCTTAGAACCCATGTTATACACGGGCTGCATATATTTAATTTTATAGAATAAGCAATATAATTATATCTTTAAAATACCCCGTATATTGCACGAATTAATAAATATAATGTAATCGATTAACACATACGGTCGTCAAGATATGTATTTAAATGATAAATGAGATGTATTATTTACTTATTAAAAATTTAATTTGTTTTTATTTATTATTAGGTTAGAAATATGTGTATTACATGTGGTAGAACCAATGAAATATTAGATTATTATTAATAAGCGAAAAAAATAAAATAAAGAGTAAATAAATAAGAGAGATCCATGAAGTTTGTGATTTAATGTAATTTTCTTATTTATGTATCTTACTAAATATTAGAAAATAATAGTAATTTAAAATAATTTAACTAAATCTAGTTTATATGATAATAAAAATTTATATATTTGCCTGGTTCTACAAAGGAAACGAAAAAAGAAAACTTAAAGAAATTGAAAAATAAGATAAGAAGATTATTAATTTAAAGTTTGATAAAAAAATTAGCTATCCTTATGTAAATTATATTTAGTTAAACTATTGTTTAATAAAAAAAGAAATTGAAAAATAAAATAAGACACCTATGAAACATATATAACTAACTCCTAGTTTTTCATTTTATCTTCATGTGTGTTCATATATTGTTTGTTTATTTCATCATATAACATATAAAATATATAATATACAATGTGTGATTTATATTGAAGGCTTATTATAACATTGATTATTAGGACATGATCATAAACTATGACAAATGTATTCCAAACAGACTCCTTGGAATTGGAATTGGATTCCAAAAGGTCTAATATCGGTTTAGATAAACCTCCCCAACATGTGTATGGGTAAGTTCATATGTTTCTAGGATTGAACTTCCAAAAATACCCCTACCTACATGATTCCTTCATGAATTATTTGACCAAAAGGCTTCTATCCATTTCTTTCTCACATGGGTGGCCCCACTTGTGGCTGACATGGACTCCACGTAAGCATACATACACCCATAGCCTTACTCTTAGTATGCAATGGCGAAGCTTTTAAGGGGCCAGGGGTGCCCCTCCGGCCCTCCCTGTTTTTGCTTAGTAGTGTAAATTTTCGCGTATTTCTTCTGAAAATTGTATATACGTATTGAGTCCAGCTGCCCCCTCCCCTCCCGCCCCCTCGGCCGAATTGATTTTGCCTTAAAGTTCCTGTCCTCCATATTTTTCTTGAGTTTGGCCCCCTGTATATTTGTTCAAACTCCACCACTCCTCATATGTAAATTGTTAGATTCATGTGCACCAATAAATGAGTATCAAAACATAAAGAATTTTATTTTGTCTTCCATATAGGAATAAGTTCCTCATAATGCAACACATTGCTAAATTCCTCTTTTTAATTGTCAATCTTCATAGTGTTTCTTGATCAGACAAATCTAAATATATAATTCTAATACGATTTGTAAGCGATCATCCCATGAGATTCGTTGAGTCATCTTCAAAAGCAAAACCGACTTTGAGTTTTAAAACTACGTATGACCATATGTTTTCTATAATTTGATTGTGAGCTCTTTAAAGTTAAGTAGCTAACTACATGTGCATAATCTATATTGTTAAATTGAATGTATGATACAATAAAGTCTTATATGTTTTTACAATGAGGCCATCGATTATTAGATGGTGATTCGTGAGTTAAATGGTCTTTGGTGATTCGTCGTAACGTTCTTCGTTGATCTGTCAGTGAAGTCTTTACCCACACCTTAATATCGTATGAAAGTTCACTAACGGTTGTTGGTATATTCGATGAACGACGGATCTTGATGTTGGTAAAAATCACCATATTTGTAATGTATTCAATGTAGTAAGCACGCACGCACGCAGAAGCAACACACAATCAACGATTATCTACAGAAAATAAACGAACACGAGAACACAAAGATTTACATGATTCGGTCGGCTGACCTATGTCCAATGGCTACATATAGGATTTCTATTGCTTTCTGCCTCTCACCTTTTGTGATGAGGAATTACAAGTACAAGACATCTATTTTTAATCAGATATTAGGGTTACAAAACTTAGAGGGCAAGAAAACTAGTAATGCACTTTAATTAAATAAAACATGCCAAACCTTTATGTCTTCAATTTAATTCTTCTGCTCCAAAATTGTCTTCTAATCTTAACTGGGCCAAACCAACAGAACTACTAAATATACAATGATACAAGTGAGACATTCGTGAAATTCACTGGCCTATTCTGTGAGAGGAGGGCGAAAGGGTGTTCGTCCGTAGGGCATGTGCATCTTCCATGCAACGCCAACGTGAACACCCCTACTGCCCCTTATTATTCGGTTTGGTTCGGTTATCAGTGATTGGTTCGGTCACACAATTATGTTATTTGGTTTAGATCGGTTTTTTGTTACAACCGAACCAATGAACACCCCTACTCCCCACTTTATGGTTGGATCCATTGGTGCTTATTTGTTTGGGCCCTTGAATAAGTTTCTTTTCCCTAGAGTTTCATGGCATACAAAAACCTTCCTTACATGTTACCTCCTTATTCATTTCTTGTGCATAAAGAATATGTTATCGTTTTCTTTGTATATGAATATGAATCTTTATTTTATTCTTCACCACAATAATTCATAACCCCACTTGAAAATTCATTAGCACGTGCATGCTCATGCTCACACAATGCATATTTCGTCTCTTTATAATCCATGTATGTATAATCCATCATTCATGTCTCCTTAAAACTCGTATATCTACTATCAACTTGATGTATGTGACAGTTGTGACCCGAATCCAAGCAAGTGATATAGAACCCGAGTTCCATGAGGGTATGCAAACATTGTATAGGAATCAAATGTTCTACCAAAGCGGTGCATGCCCCCAACACAAGGTTTATAACTTGAACGGTGTGTTGTCGTCAGTGGCGGTGATGAGGGTGTGCAGGGAGGACCACCGCACAGGGCCCGTGATTTCGAGGGGCACATGTTTTTTTTTTTAAATCCTACATATATGTTAGTTTTAAAAAAAAATAGTATACCCATACTAATTTCAATATAGCCCCATTTACAAATCAATCTTCATGGTTTAGAATTTAGCCGACTTGTCATTAAATTTAGTGAGCCAAATACTAATTTGATTTTAAAATATAATAATAATAATAATTATTATTATTATTATTATTATTATTATTATTATTATTATAAAGCATTGTTTATTGGATACTATGATTTTGTCATTTTCCGTAATTGCATTGTTTAACGTTAAGGCATAAGGGCACATTTTTTCGAGCTCGAACAAGGTACATGAATTCTCAGAGACGTCACTGGTTGTCGTTATCAAATATTCTTGATGTGTTATACCTTTCTAGGTTTCAAAGCAAGTCGTGTCGCGTGAACCTTCAATAATTCAAGAAAAAAAAGGTGTAGTTTTGATAGATGATCGACCACGAAGATTATTATTCTTCATTGGTGCTTGATAAACACATCTTGATAATGGTCCAATAAATATTCTTAACACATGGTTTTAAGATAAAATAATGGTACCAAGACACCAATAAGGACACTATGTTCAAATTCGTTTTTTTCTTTCTATAAAAGGGTAAAAAGGGTATTCCCTCAAGTTGTAGACGAAAGAGGATAACAATAGAAATATTTCAATATCAAAAAAATCATCAAATACGAATATACTTGTATGAAGAACCTACGATACTAGAGTTTAAATGTTGTGGCTAACGTGTCAAATTTGAGTAGGTTCCACGTATGAGACCTCAATGATTAGTTGTTTTTGAGTTGTGATTCGATGTTTTCAAACAATTGACGCGTATGTCTATCTTTAAGGTTTTTGTAGTGTGTTGATTGATATTGGATGCAAAGTTATTGGGTACTAATAACGACAAATCAAATTGACCTAGTCACCGGCCGAGTTGGTTGGTTAAGTTAAACCGGCAGAAATGGTTTAGTTTGACGGTTTAAACTAGTTATATCAGATATGAGCGGAGGTGTAAACGAGATAAGTTGTGAGCTTGTTTTGTTTCAAGTTTTGTTTTTTTTATTGGTTCTATCTATTATAAGATTATATGGTGTGGTAGGACATGAAAAGAGGGTACGAAGCGTCACGTCAGCACCTGTCAGGAGAGTGGTGTGGTGTCAAAAAGCGTGAGGTGTGATGGAGCGTGGAAGGGTGGTGTGGTGTGTCGCGTGACATACACTTTTTATATTTATTTTATATTTAAAAAATAAAATTGATACCTCCATCCAATTAAACCTCGCCACATCATCATCACCAATACCTCCATGTCGGGCAAGTTCTTGTCGTCCCTTCCCCACGCCATCAACAACACTGCCGACGGGATGGTGTTCTGGCATGGTTGAGACCTTCACGCCACGACATCGTATAGTCTAACTATATGTATAGTGATCTTTATTATGTAATTATATATTATATCACTCTAAATAAAAATTCTATTAAAATAAATAACATGTTTGTTTAGGCTCACGAGTTTAATCAAGATTTATGTGTGAAACTATGACTTAAGCTCCTTTATTCAATGAGCATCATCTAAGGCTCGAGCTTGGTTCATCCAAACTTGACTCCCCTACACCCTTATGCTCGAACCTAAATGGTACTACATTTCATTGTAAGTTTGCAATTTTGTCGTCAGATGTTTCTCCTCTCGGTCTCTAATTTTCTGTTAAGGGGGTGTTTAGTGTTTACTACATGTGTGTTTAATATATCGACTTTACGTATTTGGGAAGACTATACGGTGTGGGTGTGGGAACCATTCCACGCCAGACATACCATCCCGGATATGGCGTGGAGGCCGGCGTTGTTGAAGGGGCGGCAAAAACTCCACCGGTGTTGAGGGCATAGTTGGAGACGACATGGCCTCATGTGATATGATGCAATAATATTAATGTTTTTATTTAAATTTAATAGATTTTTATATTATTTTAGTATATAATAATAATAATAATAATAATAATAATAATAATAATAATAATAATAAATGTGTGTCACATGTCGAGTAACGTCGCTCTTTAACGCCCTGTTCCACTCCATTTTTTGCATCACGCCACTTTTCTGACACGTGTTGATGTGGCTGCCACATGTCGAATAACACCCCATTTTCATGCTCATCCGCACCGAATGGTCTAATGTTGAAGCATTTCCCAAATCAATTCATTTATTTAACAGATTGTGTTCAGATTAACCTATTTTTTGAACGGGTCTTGTTCGAGCTTACATGTTTTTAAAATAAAACGGGGTCACATCACTTGATCCAAAACGTATTTTTGTGTGTCGTGTTCAGTTTCGTGTCAGGAATTACTTATCAAATGGATTGTGTTCAGGTTAACCTATTTTTCAAACGGGTCATATTCGGGTCAATCTACTCTGTTTGAGTTGACTTTTTTTTCCATTTTCTGTACACTCTTTTCCTTCACTAACCACCACCGCCGCCGATCTTCTTCTTGCCGTCGCCGTCGCCGCCGATATCATCCACCCTCACTCTCTCACCAACTTGCCATTGTCTCCAATCAGCTTCCTCACACCATTAGAAACCCTAAATAAACAAAAAGCTGCTATAGATGCACATATAAATAGAATGAGAAAGCATGCAACAAGTTTATACCCAGCTATTTCCAATCTGAAATCTTGCTATAACACAAATCCACATCCCCAATTTTCTGAATTTCACAACTTATCTACCTTCATTCATGTAAACATCAACCGCAGAACCCAAAAACATAAACTTGCTAAGCTATTGCAGTCACCGTCAACCGTTAACAACCCAAGTGCCTACTATAAACTAATTCACGGACAGATTATAACATCTGGGTTTCAACCAGATACCTTTCTTGCAAACATATTGATCAGTAGTTATTCAAAATGTGACCGTCTAGACTATGCACACAAGTTGTTCGATGAAATGCCTGAGAGAAATATAAGCTCTTGGTCTTCAATGATTTCTGGGTATACTCAGCATGGGTATAGCGAAGAAGCCTGGATGATGTTTGTTGTGTTTCAAAGAGAGAGTAAAGAAAGGTTTAATGAGTATGTGTTAGCGAGTGTTATTCGCGCAGTTACGCAGTTGGGGTGTGTGGTTAAGGGTTGCGAGTTGCATAGTTTGGTTGTTAAAACAGGTCTTGATCAAGATGTTTATGTGGGCACTTCAGTTGTTGATTTTTATTCCAAAATTGGCAAAGTGGAAGATGCTAGATTGATTTTCGATGGGTTGCCGGTGAAAACTGCGGTATCATGGACTACGATTATATCCGGTTACGCAAGAGTAGGAAAGGGTGAAGTTTTGTTACAGTTGTTAAGTCAAATGAAAGAAAGTAATGTTATTCCGGACCGATACGTTCTCTCTAGCGTTTTAAGCGCGTGTTCGGTTGTTGGGTTCGTTGAAGGCGGGAAGCAAGTTCACGGTTTCGTGTTGAGAAGAGGAGCATCGATGGATATATCGGTGAGCAACGCGCTTGTAGATTTTTACGTGAAGTGCGGTAAAGTGAGATCGGGAAGGAAGATTTTCGATCAAATGTTGATGAAAAATGTTATATCGTGGACCACTATGATATCGGGCTACATGCAAAATTCGTTTGATGATGAGGCGATTAATTTGTTTATTGAAATGGCTCGAAACGGTTGGAAACCGGATGGGTTCGCGTGTACTAGCGTGTTAACGTCATGTGCGTCGCTTGAAGCTCTAGAGCCAGGTCGACAAACACATGCGTATACTGTGAAAACGAATCTCGATAAAGATGAATTTGTGAACAATGGTTTAATCGACATGTATTCGAAATGTAATTCCGTTACCGATGCTAGAAAAGTGTTTAATGGCATCCCGAATCGCAATGTGATCGGTTACAATGCGATGATTGAAGGTTACTCTAGGCACGGAGATCTTCACGAAGCATTGGATCTTTTCCGCGAAATGAGGGTTAAAAACGTTGATCCGGGCCTGTTGACTTTCGTCAGTCTTCTTGGCGCTTCAGCTTCGTTACTCAATTTACAACTGTGCAAACAAATTCACGGATTTATGATCAAGTTTAATGTTTCATTAAAGATGTTTGCAGGTAGTGCTTTGATAGATGTATACTCGAAATGTTCTTCAATATGTGATGCACGCCAAATGTTCGATGAAATGTCTGAAAAAGATATTGTGGTATGGAACGCTATGCTTTTCGGGTATACCCAGATATCCGAAAACGAAAACGCTCTCAAACTTTATCGAGAACTGCAATTATCGTTTCAAAAACCGAACGAGTACACGTTTGTAGCACTAATTACCGCAGCTAGCAACCTTGCAAGCCTTCAAATTGGGCACCAGTTCCATTCGCAGCTCTTAAAAATGGGTTTAAACCTCGATTCATTTGTCACAAATGCATTACTAGACATGTACGCAAAATGTGGAAGCAAAACCGACGCTCAAAATCTATTTGACTCCACAGTTTGCAAAGACATCGTGTGTTGGAACTCAATGATATCAACACACGCACAACACGGAGACGCTAACAAATCCTTAAAACTGTTTGAAAAGATGTTGAACGAGGGAATCGAACCCAATTACGTCACGTTTGTAGCCGTTCTCTCCGCTTGTGACCATATGGGGCTGGTCAAAGACGGGTTTGACCACTTTGAATCAATGGCTAGTTTCGGAATCGAACTAGGGATAGAACATTACGCGTGTATGGTTTCACTTCTCGGTCGAGCTGGTAAATTATACGAAGCTAAAGATTTCATCGAAAATTTACCGATACCGCCAGCTGGCGTAATATGGAGGAGTTTGTTAAGTGCATGTAGGGTTGCAGGAAATCTCGAAATCGGTAAATACGCTGCGGAAATGGCGATTTTGAGTGATCCGAAAGATAGTGGATCATATATATTGCTTTCGAATATTTATGCGAGTAAGGGCATGTGGAGTGAGGTGAAGAAGGTGAGAGAGACAATGGAGTGGAACGGGGCGGTGAAAGAAACGGGATGTAGTTGGATAGAAATTAATAATGAAGTTCATGTTTTTGTTGCGAGAGACGGATCTCATCGACAAGCGGATTTGATTTATAAAGTGATTAATAATCTGATTGATCATGTTAGAACATTAGTATATGCATCGGACCCTTGTATCATTTTGATAAATGAGATTGAGTAATGAAAGGGATAATATAGTTTTCAAATATTATGTTTATAGATTCATTACAGAGTATTTTTCGAACATGCAGGCTTTCCTTTTATCCAAATCTCATACTGGGACTTGATGTTGCATCATCCTCGTTACAAGGCAAGTTTGTGAACACCTTTATGGAATTAAATTTATGATGTTAGCAATTCTAGGTTAACTCGCTTGATGCTAGTGTAAATTGCATATGATTGCCACCTCAATTTTGTTCTGTTTTATATTATTTATTGTTGTTTTTTTTCATACTTGTCGGAAAGGATGCGGTAGGAAAAACAAAATATGTTATTGCCCTTAAGTTGCAGGTGACAATGGGCATGCTACATTTCAGATTTACATGCATAATTGGTTTGATCTCATACATGTTTATGGTTCCAGTTAAATTTGTACCATAGTCACAGGAAACGCAAAAATACCCTTGTATTTCGTACCAGATTCGCTGTACCGAATCGGGGTACAGAGTCGTCCCAATCGCCTCCGGTACGCGTACCGGATCGCTAATTTGGACCGTTCCCGATTGTGTACCATAGTAGCGTTCCAAACGGTGAATACACGTTTTTAATTAAAAGGAAACGCGTTTCCGTTTGTAGTGTACCGGTGTTCCGGCGTTCCAAAAGTCAGATTCCAGTACACCCAGGACTTGAACAGTTTTTCCCTCCATTAATTTTTTCCCCCTTTTTATAGGTAACTTAACAGTTTTTTCCCCCCAATAACTTTTTCCCATGTTAACTATAAATACATGTTGTAACAATCAATCTAGCACACAAAAAATATTTCAATTCAATTCAGTCAGTTAAAAGTAAATGGCTTTCGGTAAGAGTGGGTCGACCTCAAGAGAAGATTGTTACAAACCTGCTAATTCAAATCTGGATGGGCTGAATTTTAGGAGAGTCAAAGTCAAAGGCTGAATTTAGGGGCTGAAGTTTAGGAAGTAACTCTTTTATTTTTCATTTAAGTATTTCATTTCATGTTCTAGTGGGAAAGGTCTTGATTTGGATTATCTAGTGTTTTTGTGTTGGAGATTAGCCCCTCTCGAATCGGGCCAACTATCTTAATATTTCAATAAATCAGCCTCTTGTTTTCGAGTATCTATCAAAGATACTCAAAATTCTGTACCAAACTACGGTGGTACGCCATAGGATACACCGTACCATGTACCGAATTAGCGTTCCCAAATGAACCTACCCCCCAACGTACCGATTTTTAGAAAGGCCCGAATTGCGTTCCCGTTTTCGTACCTATTACCGGAGCGTACCGCGTTCCATGTGACTATGATTTGTACTATTAAGTCGCATCTTTGTAATAAACCTCTCTTGAATTTCACAAAAAGCCTTCATTTGATCATCACATACATCTTATTCAAATAAGAAATGAAGTTTTTAGGGATAGATTAGGGGTAGCTATTATAGCAGATAACATTAGGGAGGGGAGATTGAGATGGTTTGGGCATGTTAGGCGGAGACGACGACCATAGTTAGAACCGTGGAAACTCTTACCGTGGAGGGGAAAAGGAGTAGAGGCAGGCCGAAACTGACTTGGGAGGAGCAGATTAGAGAGGATTTGATAGACTTGCACCTTTCAGAGGACATGGTCGAGGATAGGTGTTTGTGGAGACGTAGGATTAGGGTTAAGGACTTTTAGGAGGTTTGAGGCATTAAAGTCATCTCTTAGGAGCCGCACTTTTCAGTTATTTTGGGGCGCCTTGCGTGTTATTGCTTGCTTGTGTGTCTATATAATGTGTTATTTGTCCCGTTTATATGTTCTCACATATTCCTTGTTTGGTAGCTTTAGAAAGAATATGTTTAGTACCATATGTTTTCCTGTATCTTTTAGAGTAGCTATGTGCCTATATATGTTTTATTTGTCTCTTATGTTTAAATGTGTCGGGATAGAGGTAAGGTTTGTCTACATCCCACCCTCCCTAGACCCTACCAATAGCTTGACTATGAGTGGGATTATACTGGGTATGGTTATTGTTGTTGAGTCAGGCCCGTACAATGAAGCGTTGTAAGAAAATTATATTACAAGTGAATTTTCATAACATGTTTGTTTTCAGGTACACCCCGATAGCAGATCCAGATTCTAAAGGGTACTTTAATTTAATGATCAAGGGGGTCATGCCAGCTGCTATTGATCTTGATTCTTGCCCAAAATTAATTTAAACATAAATTACTGTTCGGTGAATTGTGTATTTACTTACAACTGATAAAATGGATCTTGTGCATACCTGCTGAAAAGATCTGGTACACAGCATGGTTAGTGCATTTAGTTAATATTGTTCTCATTAACATGTGATTTTTCTGAACATGAAGAATGCGATGATGGTCTTATATTGTAGTGCGTAACTTAGATTATTAGTTGTTAGTAGGTGTGTGGTCCGCCTGGAATGATGGAACATGCATCTGGCGGGAAGGTGAAAGATCGGTCACAAGGCGACGTGAGGTTTGTGTACCTTGTGTTTACTTAACGCCTATTTTCGAGCATTAACACTCAAACTACAACTGACATTTTTTTATATTCTTGTAGGTGAATGGTGTACTCAAGGAGCTTGGATACACTGAAGATATGGTTTACAGATTTTAACAAATTGGTGAGTTCAATTAACAACATTAGTTTAATAAGTTTGTCTATAATAAGATAATGGTGTTGGCATGTTTACATGCTCAAATCACCATGTTCTTCTCAAACAAGGTGTGGGTTAACATAAGACACCATTGTGATTTGTTGTATGGAAATTAAGAAAATGTAATCTATAAATCACCTCTTTCAAAATTTACAATTACTCATTCAAATTTTACAAAAGCATATTTAGAAAATATTAAAATTCTTATACTTAACTGATTTTTTATTAAATAAAGAATACAGTTACCTATAGTATTATGTTTCACTGAATACATTAATAGAAAAACATTGTTATTTAATTTGTAAATCAGAGATTTATAGTTATTAAAAATTTAAAATATAAATAGTTATTTCAAATAGAAAATATTAAAATGTTCTTTTTGTTTATTCAGTTAAACAAACTATTACAAGTAACCAACTTTTTCTTTATTTATTATTAAATATGTAAATTTGAGGTTTTAGTTTTTAAAATATAAATAGAATATTAGGAAATATAAAAGGTAAATGTCACATATTAAATTTTAAAAAGACATGAAAGTGACCCAAAAAACCATTAAGACATACTTGGATGAAAACTCATACACCCCTTGCAATTTCCTTAAATGCATTAGTTTCTTGGCTATTCTTGTTTGACTTTGATGTCTTTGTTGGCAATGAATCATTGAAAAATTCAAACTTCCATTAATATATTCTTGTTACATTGTGAGAACCCAAGAATACTGTTAGCCTACTTTAGTAATATCCACCTTTTGTAGATGCCATCTTCTTCTAACCTTTATCCTCTTTAAGCTTTCATTTGTCATCCCCCCACCCTATACTTGAAAAAAACAATCCACATAGCTTCATCTCTCTCTCTCTCTCTCTCTCTCTATATATATATATATATATATATATATATATAACAGAAATATATAGAGAGAGATGGCTGGGTTACCAAGGTCAGAAGTGTCATTTAGAAGATCAGGATCATCAGGGCTAGTTTGGGATGACAAGTTATTATCAGGGAGATATGAACCAAAAGAAGGTGAAAAAGAGATAGAAGAGGTACAGAAATCAGAACCAAAAGCATACAAAACCATGGAGGTTGCACCCACAATTGAACCACCTTCACCAAAGCTCTCAGGGTGTGGTGCCATTTGCAGCATGTTTGGTAAGCATAAGCAGAGAAAGAGAAGGTAATTCATTGGTAGTTAAAATCTTGAAAAGTTTCTTGATTTGCATGTTTGTTTATTGTTGTGTATGTTATTGGATCAATATGTGTTTTGGGTATATATTTTATTTGTATTTTTGTAAGACTGAGATTTTAAAGATGTATACTTCTTTCTGTTTTTGTTGTTTTGAAAGCAGAGTTTGACTTTTGACTTTTATGTTCTTGGGAATATATATAATTTATTACTAGAAGATAATTTATAAAGGCTGATAAATAATAACTAGAAGATAATTTATAAATTACCCCCTTATAATTGATAAATTTAAAAAATACCCAATAATAAGGTATAAACTAACTTGGTTAGGTTAAAAATAACCCATAATAAGATATAAAGTAAATTGGTTAGGTATTTGGATGAAAATGGCAAAAAGTTACAAACGTTGGGGGCAAAATGGTACAAAACCTTCATTTTGGACGAAAATGGCAAGTGTGCCCAAACCTCAGGGGCGAAAATGGCAATTAACTCTATATAGTTGCTACAAGTAGTTTAGGGGTCTTCCACGGTAGAGATCAAACCGGAGGGACCAAAGCCGAAAATTTGTGATAATTATTGTATCTACAAGGTCTAATTCATTTCCTAAACGACGTGGTTTCGTTACATTAAGAAGAAACCTTGTTTTCCGTCCGGCCCGGGTCAAACCAGAACCAAACTGGCCTCTTTACTGTTGGGATATGAAGGTAAGGCTCGCCTACATACCATCCTCCCTAGACCCCGTCAATAGCTTCGCTATGGGTGGGATTCTACTAGGTTGGTTGTTGTAGCGAGAAGCGATACATTCTTGGTACGGTTAGGTACTTTTTTTTAGATTTTGAACAGCAAAGAATCTCACGTGTAAACACATCCTACTCGGGGCTATGTACAAGGTCGACTCCTCGACCGTCGTGAGACCGTACCCCCTATGCGTGGGAACCGGATGGAATCTGTCACGCATATCTTAACAATGAAATGTTTGAAGACCACCAAAAGCTTCTCACAACATATCTTCCCCTTCTACAAATTCTTTAGAAAATTGGTTACCAAAATTGTAGAATATTGCATTGGAAGGTAGGCTTGGAGGTACTAAAAACGCTAGGCACCGACGGAGAACAACACATTGCATATCAATGATGGAAGACAAATCCGTGAGATTCTTAGGAGAGCAGCCGCAATGGAGTACATAAATAACACAAATTTTTTAAAACACATGGAAGGCAATACGAGGGAAAAAAACATTTTTGATTGAAATTGATAAAATTGACCAAAGGTAGAATATCAAAAAAAGAAAAATATAAATTATAAGATTTTTAATTAATTATTACACGTATATTACAAACCCATGTATTATAGGGTTGACATTATTTGGAATCGTTAATTAGTTCATTATTAAAAAACAAAAAAAAATTATTTAAATAATTACTAAAAAGTTAATTTTTTAGTTGAAATATATGACAAACCAATTGCACTCTATTACAATTAATAACATATTTCAGTTAAATATATTTATTGCTCATTGTGCTATATTAATATGTTAATATTTTATTTAGATAACGATATAATAATTAACTTAATTTAAAATAATTATCCATAATTAAGTAGAAGATAAAAGTGGGAAAACAAAAAATAGATAGCTCTAATGAATGATTTAGATATATAGATATAGATTTATTTGTTTGTTAGCTTATTTCCAAGTTCTGTTGTTAGGGTGAAGGGAGTGGTTAAACAGGTGAAAATGGCAAACTTTAAAATGGACCAATCAGAGAGTGCCACGTCAGCATGTCAAAAAGTTTAAACTTTTGGTGAAAAGTGATGGGAGTGGTTTTGTTGAATGAAAGTGGCAAACTTATTTTATTCACCTCCACCACCACCGGTCACTGCCACCTCCACCGCCACCGGTTCCAACTCCATCACCACCGGTTCCACCTCCACCGCCACCGGTTCACCTCCACCACCACCGGTTCACCTCCACCACCACCGGTTCCACCTCCATCACCACTCTCCACCACCATCGGTTCCACCTCCATCACCACCGGTTCCACCTCCATCACGTTCACCTCCACCACCACCGGTTCACCTCCACCACCACCGGTTCCACCTCCATCACCACTCTCCACCACCATCGGTTCTACCTCCATCACGTTCACCTCCACCACCACCGGAAAAAAATGGCGGCTGAAGGTGATGACGTTGTTTGGTCGGAAAAAATGGCGGCTGAAGGTGATGAAGTCCAACGGTCACAAACGAAATCACCTTTGTCGAATCGGTGAGGCCTTGCCGATGAGGTTAGATTACCGAGCGGCAAAGGTGGCCGGCGGCGGTGTTGCCGCGCGGCAAACACCTTTGCCGAGTGGTTTCCCGCACCACTCCCTTCACCCTTAGAAGTGTCCTATAATAAAGGAGTGGTGATTCATGATCTACTCCACGTGCATAGTGTATTAATGAGAAAGTATCCAGAAAATTGCTCCAAAATTGATTTTTTTCCATAACTCTTAATTCTTGTTCACTGTGAATCCGATTGTACCACATTATTTGTATCAGAGTCAGAACTCGGAGTGGTGGCCTGGAGAGAGTCAGCCGTGACCAACGAGGCTCGGAGTGACGGCCTGGAAAGAGCCAGCCGTGACCAACATGGTCGTGACCAACGAGGACGTTGGCTCTTAAGGAGGGTCGATTGTTATGGACTAAAACCATTGCAAGGTATGAGACTTGTCCAATATCAATTGTATTGACAACGGGTTCTCTCACCCACCAAACTAGTCTTTTGAGTTAACGGATTTTATAAATCTCAAAATACTTAAAGTGGCGGCCATTTTCATCACTGCTAGCTAACAAATTCATATGTAATAGACCACACAATCATATTAAACTCAATAAATTGAATTCAAAATCCACAAATTAAACCGAAAAAACACGAATCAACGCCTATAATTGCTATCTATGCTAAAATAATAAAAGATTATCCACACTAAAATCTGTATAGTATATCATCTATCATAAAGAATTAATTACATGGCTACTAATTATTTTATTTTGCCATTTTAATTACTATTTTTTAGAAATTAGGCTATTGGTACCAACCTTTACAGATTGTTTCACCATTAGACTATGGGGTATGGGGCGGGGGTTGGGGCGTGGGTTGGGTACAAACGCCCAAGTCACCACCCCGGGTGCGCTTGGGTTTCGGCGTGGCCCCTTGGGCGGGGGTTTCAGCCCGGGCGTTGGACGGGGCTACCCACATGACATGGCGGAACCTCATTGGCTAATAGCACTAGCCCTTTGAAATTGGCTTTTTTCTCACGCCACCCCAGCCACGCCCCACCATACCCCTTTGAAATTGGCTTTTCGTCTTGGGTGCCCCATACTCCACGTGTCGCACCATGCCCCCAACCCACGCCCCACCATATACCCCACGGTCTTAGGGGGATGGGGGTGGTCATCACTCACAACACCCAATCAAGTTCCGCCATGTCATCAACCATTTTTCCATCACTCACAACTTTTTTTAGTGGTAATGGTCATCACTCACAACACCCAACAATAAACCCTCACACCCACTCATATGTTCCATCACTCACAATCCATAACGTGTGAATTCTTTCACGGAATCTTCCATCACTCATGATCATTGAATGGTGGCGGTGGAAAAATGCCAACTTCCACGTGTTGAACTTTCTCCATCACGAACACTTTTTGTCCCACCCCCAGTCCTCTTAGCGCCTACAGTTGTATAATTTATTAACTAGGTTAGGCTCCGTAAAATTGGAAAAAGAAAAACACACACAATATAGTTAGCTACCACCTATCACAACCATAGATTAATACAACTAGAACTTAAAAGTCAAATTAAAGGATAAAGATTGGATTTGACCAAGGTTTCATGTATCTGAACATGTTTTACAAACCTAAATAAATAAGTGGGATATTTATATAAGCAGAGCATCAGTTGCGGGTTTCTTAGATCCATTTCCAACCAAGAGCACTTGTAAGCTGATCAAGCCTCGATGTCTGTTAATAATAAATAAGCAAATCAATAGAAAGAATATATAAAAAAATAATAGAGTAAACTGCCAAAATGATCACTGAGGTTTGGTCATTTTTGACACTTTAGTCCAAAACTCAAACCTTTTGAATTTATGTCTTTGTGGTTTCAACTTTGTTGCCATTTTTATCCAAAAGTAAAATCTGGTCAGATTTTCCAGTTAACATCCAGTTTTTTTTTGTCTTTTTCCTCCCTTTTAATGAATGACAAAATGGCCAGATATTTTTTATTTGTTATAATAAAACGTTAAAAGACCATTTTGCCCTTCATTAAAAGGGAGGAAAAAGACCAAAAATCTGGATGTTAACTGAAAAGTCTGACCAGATTTTGATTTTGGATGAAAATGGTAACAAAATTGAAACCACATGGACCCAGATTCAAAAGGTTTGCGTTTTGGACTAATGTGGCAAAAGTGTCCAAACCTCATGGAACATTTTGGCAGTTTACTCTAATAATAATAATAAAGTTTTACAACAGAAAGGAGTTGTGTTTTACCAGAAGCATCAGGAGTAGCAGTTGGTGGTGGTGGTGGTGATATATATGATGCTACAGGGAATGGATTCCAGGGCATGTGAAAGACAGGATCGTCGCCAAGAATATAGCTTAATCCAGTTTCAGCCATTCTACCTAGTATTATTAATTAGATAACAAGATGATTAATTAACATTGCATTTTATCCAAACATATCTTGATCAAAGAATAATAAGAATTCATACGACTCATTCTTTTATAGGTGATTGCGTTTGGATGAGGCGGCCCGAACCTCCTTCTAACGGGTGGTGGACGTTTTCCGACGACAAACATTCGATTTCCCTCAAAGCGGAGGAAATAGCCTCCGTCCACCGTATCATCTATCCCCATATCCATTGGGCACTCCTCCTCGTCCTCCGTATCATCCATCACTGTAGGGAAAGTGGGAATTACATAAGAAAGACACTTTTTTTAAATATCCTAGTAACTTTTAGAATCCAAAGGTGGACTTTGGTCATTACCTGTATAATTGGGCTGCTCCACACATGGGCGCTTGGCTCCTTCCACTTGAGATTTGGTTCCTATTAGTTCATCATAAACAAACAAACAAACTGTTGTTAGTAATAAATGAAGACAAATTTGATGTACAAAACATAAAGAGAGTCAAAGTAGAATAACATGCGGGGGCGGATCCAGGGGTTTTTTGAGGGTTCCCGGGAACCCCATTGGTTTGAAAAAAATGGAAAAAAATAGTGGAAACCTTATATGATTTGAAAAAAAAAATAGTGAGAATCTATCAAAAGGAACCTGGTGGAAAATCTTCCTGGATCCGCCACTGACAACATGCAAACTGATGAAAATGGGTGGTTACCAGAAGAAGCAGCAGGTGCTGAGGCAGAAGTTGGAAGATCGTCATGAGGGCGCTTCCCTTTCACTTGATCAACTGTCAAGAATTAAGAACAAAAATAAGAAAGAAAGAAAGACAAAACATATATCTTAATAATATGTTTTACAGGAGAAGCAAATGAGTGGTTACCAGAAGAAGCAGTTGCTGCTGCTGCTGAGGCAGAAGAGCTGCTTTGGTTCTCAACAAGATCTTCTTCTTCCTGCTCCCCTTCAACTTGAAGTTTTCTACCTATTATTAACAGGAAAAATAAGATTGCAAATCATGTCTTGATTAACGATTGAACAAGACCACCTTGTATACGAGAGAGTTTAATCTCCTAGCCCTATATAGCTGAACCAGTTTTTATAACAATTTTTAAAAGTTGAAGAAACAATATTGAGACTTTTCATGATATAACGAACGGAAGACGTACGCTAAAACATCAATTGAATTCAATCGGACACACACGCATATATGATATAAGCGATCAAGTTCCTATAAGAGTAGCGAGCAAGGAGGTGTTTAGGAGCATTAACTACGTACCTTCGTCTTCCATCGCTGAGAGAGAGATCCCGATTTGCTGTTTTAGGGTTTGTGTCTCATGCATGGAAATTGGGGATTTCGCTAATATACGTACGTAACTTTCACTTTGCCCCCCTCTATCAAAGCGGTTTGTTTATATTATCCCTAAAATTTCCAAAATAAACATCTAAATTCTCTACAAATTGGGACGGAATAAAAGACCACACAGTATGGAAGGACATGAAAAATGGTCATGAAATGCCATGTGGCAACCAAGTCAGATTGTGGCGTGGAGAAAAAAGTACGGGTTGGAAATGGCGTGGAAGAAGAAAAAAAATTAAAAAAAAATCAACCAATCAAAACAAACCTAAACTACACTCACCAATCAAGAGCCTTCACCTCACCCACACAATTGCCCCCACGCCGGTGGAATTCCTCCTGCTATTCCCCCACGCCAGCTACAACGCCGTCTACTGGGTGGTGCATGACGTACGACTTTGCGGTGGTCGACCTTCGCCTTCGCGACCACGACGACCACATTTTTGTCCCCCGCCAGCTGCCGGAGGTCACACCTCCTGTCGTGGAGCAGGACAAAAATGACATTTTACCCTTTATTTCTATACTACTTTTTATTCTACGTTTATAGACATTAGAGGGGCCCTTGACCCTTTCTTTTGTAGTAGGCCCAGTATGAAATGGATTCTTTAGTTTTCATAGACATTAAAGTAGTTAGGTACATTAAACCCTCTAGGTTCTTAGTTTCTATAAGATAACAACTTTTTGACCCATTAGTATGTTAAAATGATAACTAGTAACTAAAAAGAAACCAGACAAACAGTTCAGATCAGTCTTAGTAATCCATAACGTATTTAAATGTTAAATTTACATAATCACATGCACGTTTACAAGGTTCAATAAGAACTTTATAAAACATATACATATATAATATATGATGAATATAATTAAGTTATAAAGAGAATAAGATAAGTAGTTATCGTTATATTTATCACAATTAAAACAAAAGATTTACGTGGTTACAGTTCTTTATTTAAAGTTAGTTTTGTATTGAACTTCCTCTAACTCCATAAACCTCTAAATAGATTTATTAAAATGTTGTTATTTTTTTTAATTTTAATCATAATTAGTATTTTAGTTATTTATAAAATGGAAAGAAAACATTTATAAGGATATTTGTTGATCAACCTAGCATGATTCAATCCTTTTTAATTAGTCTTTATATGAATTAGAGGTGCACAAACTGGTTAATTTCAATAACCGGTTCGGTAAACCGGTTATTTCAGTTAATTTGACTTTTTGATTTTAACTGGTTATTACCTTAACCAGTTATTCTCTAACTGATCCGGTTAATTCCTTTAACTGGTTATTTTCAGTTAATAACTAGTTTTTTGTCTTTTTTTTTTTGTGAATTTTTCAGTTTTTTTTCCGGTTAACCAGTCTATCGGTTAAAAAAACCGGTTACTAACCTACGGTTAAAAATACTACTAACCGGTTATTTCTCGAACGATTATGGTTTCGGTTTATAACCGATTACCCTTAATTAAACGGTTATTTTGTGTAGCTCTAATATGAATGCTAGTAATATATTATCCAACTCGTTTAAACCGTTAATTTTTCAGCTTCATTTTCTTTATTAAAAAAGAATCTTTTTTTTTATGATTTAAACAGCTAATACAACACTTAGATGATATTTTATAGCAACAAAATGGCAAAATGGTGTGCATTCATCTTTCTTGTATTTTGTTATCCAAAATGGGTGTTGAGTCAGTGTTGAGTGTTAAGTGTTGACCCTATACTACCTCTTTTAAAACATGGTCAGATTTGAACTCTTTTTTATTATTTTAGTATTATCAGTTGATGAATTTTTTTATCATTGTAACTAGATTAGAACCCCGTGTATTACACGGGTTTAATAAATGTAATTTTATATATTAAATAATAAAAAAATTATATTTTTATGAATCCCGTATATTGTACAAGTTAAATAAATGTAATTATATATCAAATAGTAAAAAAAAGTTATATCTTTAAAAACCATGTGTATTACACAGATTAAATAAATGTAATTTTGTATACTAAATACTAAAAATATCGTATCTTTAAAAAAAGCCGTGTAGATTGAGTTGAATAAATCTACCAAATATTAAAAAAATTACATCCTTAAAAACCCCGTATGTTACACGTGTTGAATAAATATAAAAAAGAGTTATATCTTTAAAAACCATGTGTATTACACATATTAAATAAATGTAATTTTGTATATTAAATACTAAAAAGGTCGTATCTTTAAAAAACCCATGTATAGTTGGGTCGAAAAATCTACCAAATGATAAAAACATTATATCCTTAAAAACCTCTTGTATTATACGTGTTGAATAAATCTAATTTTACATAGCAAATGATAAAAAGTTATATATTTAAAAACTTCGTGTATTACACGGGTTATATAAATGTAACTTTGTATAGTAAATTATATATTTAATATAAGATAAGTAGGAAAGAGGGGTATTTGTTTTAAAAATATATTAAATTAACAATTTAGATTTGAGGATAATATTTTATTAAAGTATGATAAGATTTAATATTAATTTATTATTTATTTATTTAGTTAATATAAGATAAGTATAAATTTAAGTATGTCTTCAATGAATGACACGTATCCAAAACTTGGTTTCTTTTATTATAGTAGATAGATAGATTAGTAATACATTAGAATTAAAAAAAATTACAATTAAAATAATAGTGTGTTTTAAATAACGAGAATTATTAAAATTTAAGTATTTTAATACTCTTTTAGAGATTTTGTTATATGTTCGGTTCAAGCAAATACAAACTAGAGTTATCTTCACTATAATGTGTCTCTCTAAGCTTGGTAGAGATCATCATTACGAACGTCTCACTAACATACGGGTAATGCTCACCCAAATTTTCTCTCCTTCAAGGTAGAGATAGCCTTTGCTAATACATAAAGATTACAAATGGTGTAGCATGTGTGTTCAACTATTTCAGATGAATGATTTAAATTCGAGTTATTTCAAAGAATAACACTCGTATATATTTAGCTCGTAGAAGCTTTAGATCTTCTCTCACTTAATAATCTTGAGCTTTGATATGAATCAATAAATTAACTAAATAGTATTAAGTGTATTATGTGAATTGTTATATGTTAAGTGGTAAGTTGAAATGGTTGAAAACTGTTTGTTTGGATATCCAACGATGAAATAGAGTGATAGACAAAAAAAATATCTAGAATTCGGACCAGTGGCGGATCTAGGATTCGCGCCAAGCGGTAACGTTTTATAAATAAGCGGTAACGAAATAGAAAAAACGTCAAATTTTTCTAAAATTCACACTAATTTTACACTACCGCATGAGCGCCAAGGGGTAGCGGGCATTACCCCTTGTTATACACTAGATCCGCCCCTGATTCGGACCGTCTATCGACCATGTCCCTTATGCGTGGTTTTGTCTCAGAAAAATAGATTCGTTAAGAAATGTCTAAAACACTGATTTTGACTCTTTAAACAAGCTTTAACCATAGCAAACCAAGGATATTGATTTGAAATTGTATTAGGCAAGGGAGATGGAAAACTATTTAAAATATTAATCGTCTTTTCTCATAAATTCCATTTGGTCATTGTCTATTTTCACTTTCAAAGAGTATTACTCATTTTATTTGAACCAAAAATGGTTCGACTTGTTAAGAGGTTTGAAAGTACCCCTTTTAAGGAAGATTCTCTCTCTCTCTTTCTTTTTTTTTTTTTTTTTTTGATAAAAGGTTTAATAGATCTATTTTAACAGAAATCATTCGAGTTTATAATATCATTTGTATACAAACTTTTGTGTTCAACTGGTTACTTGTTTCATTTCATGCCTAAAAGTGAGAAAGGGGGAGCCATTTAATGATGATATAAGAAAACCGGTGTGTTGCGAAAACATAGGAGATCACAAGAGACGGAGTGAAAACCATATCCATACGACCATGTGTAGTGAAAGATACAAATAATGGCCCCACTCTTGGGCGTTTTGCACCATGTGACACTCCAATCAGCAATGATACATTATGGGGCGTTTCTTGAAAAATGAGTGTAGTGGGGATGTAGACATTGTGGGGCATTATGTTAAAATGAGTATAATAGAATTAAATAAACAAAACTATCAAAAAAAAGTATTGGCCAAACAAAAAGAAGAATACCTGTCATTGGCTAAACAATGAACAACAGACGTGGAAAAAAAACGCTCTGGACAATTTTTTTGAAAAAAACGCCCTAGGGGGCTGGCGTGGGGGGCGTTTTTTTTTGAGAAAAAACCACCAAAAACCCCTCACTAGTCACTACGGGTGGTCTAAAATGCAAGTTAATCTTTAGATGCTTGGTGCACTCATAAAATACCAAACTATTACCGAGTATGATGTATCACCAATTTTGTCATAAAACAAGTTATTAAAAGGTAACACATGTTTAAAAATGAAAATCAGAATAAATAATTAGTCATATTTCAACCCGTATTTTAAAAAAACAATATGGATAATACATAATACAATTTTATAATTATGACTAACTATTAAAAAGGTTACCTGAACCTTCTGGAATCAGGCGTTAGTGAACCTTCATGGAATTTGCGTGTGATTGTAATTGAAACCGGATTATTACATGCTAGTGAAGAAATTGATCAAGATCTTGTTTAGGTGAAATATTGAACTAGTAATTTCAGGGGCGGATTTATGTCACTTTTGTGAGTTCACAGGAACCCATTCGGTTTAGAAAAAATGAGAAAAATGAGTAAGAAACTCGTATAATTTGGAAAAAATAGTGAGAATCTATTATAAAGAATCTAACGAAAAAAGTTTTTAGATCCGTCATTTCAATATGTGATTGTGATGTGTTAAAGTGTAATATATAAATGTAGATTAGGATTTTGCTAGGATATTCAACACATGTTGCCCTAGATTATGCATTGATGATGGTCACGTTTTTAGTATTTGAATTTAAAAAAAGTATTTGTAAATTGTAACGAGATATAATTATCAAATTAGTATTTGTTTTTTTTAACGGCTCAAATTAGTATTTGTAGTACATGGTTTTGATCACATGTGCGCATTTCAATGTTGTGACCAAAACCTGTTTAATCGGAACCAGACCCTTAACCAGTTTGGTTTGGATGGGTTGAACCACTGAACCAACTCTTTTTATCTTTTTTTTTTTTTTTGCCAAAATATATTTTTATAGATTATAAAAGATTTGAATTAGAAAGACATATTTTTAAAGAGGAGCATATTTGATTTAGTAAAAAGATACTTATGCACCTATTCCAAAAATATCTTTCCATTATTTTGCCTAGAAAAAAACTATTTCCTTAATTAATATAGAAAAAACAAATACAATATTATTTTGAGAAAACAATAAATAACGTAACAATGTAGTATTCAAATTTTGTATAACATATAAATAGTTTTTTAAATTATGTATTGCATCATCATGTATATATATGTTTAGCTCAACCAAATAGACCAACAAAATCAGTAGGGTATTCTGAGGTAAAATTCGGTATTCTACCTGTATCGATCTTGAAAATAACGATACTGAAAATGCCAAAAAGTGGATACCGTTTCCGGTACCGAAAAAATTCAATACGGTATTTTCGGGATCGAGATCGGGACGGGATTGGGATTTGATACCAAATTCTCATCCTTACTAGGGTGGTCGGTTTAGTACTCATCCCATATTCAAGATATTGGTATATATATAGTCTAGAGGTGTGCACGGTTAGGGTCGGTTCAGTTATTAGCATTACCCGTAATCATAACCAAAGTCATCAGTTAATCAGTTCGGTTAATTCAGTTAACTTGTCAGTTTTAGGTTCGGTTCAATTAATAACAAAATCAAACAAGGGCTAAATTTTTTGCTTAAAATTATATGTACTAGATGCATACATACATGAAATAGAGGTATAAGTACATAAAATGAAAGTATAAAATATAAAATACATAAAACTAGGATACAAAACTAGAAATATATGAAAATATAAATGGTTCGGTTCAGTTAATCAATCGATGATACAAAAAATAACCGATAATCGACTTTCGATTAAATAATACAAGACTTTTTACAAAAACATATAAAAAATCCCAAAGATATTTCGATTGGACTTCACGCACCAATAGAAACATGCCACCCACCCCCACGCCCTTTATAACCCCCACCGTCACCGGAGTTTTCACTCTCTCTCTCCCCTCCGCCATGAAAACCACCTCATCACCTCCCCCTTAATTAGGGTTTGTCATCTCCACCCCTTTTAACCTCCACAGTCCTCTTCATTTCTCCACCATTTCAATCCAATATCCACGTCATCATGTCATACTCCTACGCTCAAAAACCCCCACGTCAACCGGGTCGACCCACCTACCACCCACCCCACCACCGACCCACCCACATTCCCGATCAACCCAGTTCTAGAATCGCTGTACGACAACACAACTATCATCACCAAACAAACCCTAACCAGTACGACACCGTTTTACAAAACCTTAATAATCTGAAACTCACTGAACATGAACAACAAGAAACCACTAACACGGGTATCAATTTCGACGCGTATGAAGACATACCCGTCGAGATAACCGGGTCGGACGTACCCAAACCCGTTAACACGTTCTCCGAGATCGATTTGGGTCACGTGTTAAATGATAATATAAAAAACCGGTGTAAGTATGTGAAACCGACGCCCATACAACGTCATGCGATTCCGGTTGCTTTAGCTGGTCGTGACTTGATGGCGTGTGCTCAGACCGGGTCCGGTAAAACGGCGGCGTTTTGTTTTCCGATTATTAGTGGGGTTATGAAAACGACGTCGTCTCCGCCGTCGTACGGTCGTCGGGATACGGTCGCGTTTCCTCTGGCTCTGGTTTTGTCTCCCACTAGAGAACTTTGCTGTCAGGTGAATAATATTGTTGCTTAAACGGCGTCGTTTTGTTATAATATTATTTTTTAATTTTTTTGTTATTTTTTTTTATTTATACAAGCTAATGTTCATATAACATGGTTAATAACTTTAGGGTGATTTTGTTATATTTGTAGATGTAATGTAATTTGTTGTTGTATAATATTAATATTTGTATTTTTTACTTTCTTAGATTTTTGAAGAACATTTTTATAAGTTTATTTTGTTACATTTGTAAGTGTAATTTGCTGTACTATAATATTAATATTTGTTTTCTTATTTTGTTAGATTTTTGAAGAAAATGGTTCATAACCTTATTTTGTTACATTTGTGGGTGTAATTTGTTGTAGAATAATTATAATATTAATATCAATACTTGTATTTGTGTTTTGTAAGATTTTTGAAGAAATTAGTGCATAACTTTATTTTGTTACATTTGTAGGTGTAATTTCTTGTAGGTAATATCAATGTTTGTATTATTATTTTGTTAGATTTTTGAAGAACATGGTTAATAACTTTATTTTGTTACATTTTTAGATGTAATTTATTATAGTATAATATTAATATTTATATTATTATGTTGTTAGATTTTTGAAGAACATGGTTCATAACTTTATTTTGTTACAACTGTAGGTGTAATATGATGTATAATATTAATATTTTTATTATTATTTTGTTAGATTTTTGAAGAAGCTAAGAAATTCTGCTTTCAAACTGGTGTGAAAGTTGCTGTTGTTTATGGTGGTGCACCAGTTTATCCTCAGGTTTATATACTCTTTCAACTTTTAACAAACTGCAAACCCTAGTTTTTTTTTTTTTTTTTTGCTAATTATGATTATGGATATATTAACTGAATAATGGTGGTGTAGTTGAGGAATTTAGAAAGGGGTGTGGACATTTTAGTTGCTACACCAGGAAGATTAACCGACATGATCGAAAGATCAAAAGTTTCGCTTGCGAAAATCAAGTATTTGGCTTTAGATGAAGCCGATCGAATGCTGGATATGGGATTTGAACCCCAAATCAGAAAGATTGTCGAGCGTTTGGATATGCCGCCTTGTGGTCGTCGACAAACAATGCTGTTTAGTGCAACTTTTCCGACGGAGATTCAAGTTAGTCATATGAAACATGTTTGGTTAATAGAATTATTAAAGACTGTTTGTTTATATAAATAATGTAATTATGTTTTGAATGCAGAGGATGGCGTCCGATTTTCTTAAGAATTACATATTTCTGTCCGTCGGTCGAGTTGGTTCCAGTACTGATTTGATCCTGCAAAAGATTGTGTTTGTTGAGGATTCGGAGAAACGTGACTATTTACGCAATCTTCTTCATGATCAGAAAGCAAAAGGAAATCTGGGGAAGGTATTTACGCGATCGACTTCATTTTCTTTGGAATTTGCTTAACTAATTTTCTAAGCTGTTTTTTTTGTTTGAATCTCGATTCAGAATGCATTGACTTTAATCTTTGTGGAGACTAAACGAAGCGCGGATTCTTTAGAAAATTGGCTATGCAGGATGGGTTTCCCTGCTACCGCAATCCATGGAGACAAAGTCCAATTTGTAAGATCAGTTATTCATTTTCTCTCTTTGATAGTTAAATTGCAAACTGTGTAGTTAATATATATCGGTGATATATCGGTTTTCGGCCCCTAGTGAGATCTTGGTGGAAAATATTGGTACCGATATTAACCAATATATCATCGATTTTCCCGATATCAGTATCTTTCTTCTTAGTTCTAGCATTCGTCTTTCAATTATTAGTGTTTTAAGTCTTAATTGTTAATTGTTAGTGTTAAATGTCAGTGTTTTAAGTCTTAGTTAGTTCCTACTTGCTACAACTGCTAGTGCTTTGCAGTTGCAAAAGGTTAATTTGTTAATGGTATTGGTAGGAAAGTATACTAAATTTTTAGTGTTAAATACTTAAATCACTATATATATAAATTCAGCATCATATTAACATTACCGATTTCCCATTTTTACCGCATTAACTACTTAGGTTAAATCGCAGATTAACGTGTTTTGGAATGCTAAATTACTGCAGGAAAGGGAAAGAGCCTTGCGGTCTTTTAAAAATGGTGCAACTCCAATTTTGGTGGCTACTGATGTTGCATCAAGAGGGCTGGATATCCCTCGGGTTGCTCATGTGATAAATTTCGATCTGCCACGTGACATTGACAGTTATGTTCATAGGATTGGGAGAACGGGCCGGGCTGGTAAATCTGGTCTAGCAACTGCTTTTTTCAATGCTAAGAACTCAATCGTTGCTAAACCGATTTCTGAGCTTATGAAAGAAGCTCATCAGGATGCACCAGGATGGCTTGATCAGTACGCTGAAAGTCATTCGTCTTCTAGCGATTATCGTCGTGGTTCTAGCAAATTTGGCGGTCGGGATTTCAGGAGTGGTAATGATGGTTCTTATGGGAATGAAGATTATGGCACGACTGCAGCATACGGTGGGAATGCAGATTATGGTGGTACTTCTTATGGCGGTTATGACGATTATGCTCCGCCGATTGTGGCTGCGGGCGTTTCTGATTCGTATGGTGGCTTTGGCGGTGGTGGTGGTGGATATAGTGGTTGGGACTGAAAGTAATTTGACAGTCGTTGTGCCACTCTCTTATAAGCTATGACTCGAAGAAATGGTTATATATTTTGGTTTAGGTTTACTTTTTGCTAACAAAAATGAAGATTGGGGGTGGTGGTATAGGTGATATTACATAGATGGTTTATTAAGCTACATTTTACATTTTGATGAGTTGACTTTTGGGTTCAAGTAACATATGTAAAGCTTGAACAAGCATATGATGATGATGATATTAAACTTGATGTTTCTTTTGGCTATTATGGCATATGACCATATGTTCCTTATAACATATCTTGTTCTTTCTATGTTATGAGGGGTTTTTTTTGTTTTTTTTTGTTTTGTTTGTTTTGTTTTGTTTTGTTACCTTTCTGTTTGATTGGTGGTGGGTAACGCATTCCGACAAGCCTTATTGTGTTGGTTAGGCTGGAGGGTGTGGCTAGGGGCTTTATCACGCTACCTCAGCGTCACCTCACCGCCATGTCACACAAGGGCTTTAAAGCCCTCTCCTTTAACTTGTAGGGTGTGATATAAAGCCCCATTACCACTATAGTGCCCCCCTTTAAAGCCAATCAACTTCGAAAATCTCCAACTTTGCTCGTTAACATGCTGGCGGAAGGATGATGGCGCTCCCCCTTTAGTTGCGGTGGTGTGGACGATGGAGCCCCGTGGGCGCTATGGAGGCTGAGGTGGCTGGGTGACGCCCCCACATCCACCAGCCTTATGACTAAAACATGATACTACTAGGAAAATGATACCTATCTTTATAAATGAAATGAATTAAGAGATTGTATCTACTAAATGTAGACTTTTGGGTGACTTTTAGTAGGTTTAAATTGAGACGTTTATAAGTAAACGGATCATATTTGTCACCTCTAGATGCAATTTAATTGATTTGTAAGAGAAAAAGTTTTGAGTTTTTACATGGACCGTACTAATTCCAGCAACAACACTTACTCATACGGGTAGGTCGTAGCGTAGGTGCATATGGTACAGCTATTCCAGCAACAACACCTGCATTTGATAACTCGGGTATACATGGCGTTGACTTTCCTCCAAGTTTAGAAGTTAAGCTTATAAGATTGACTCTACTTTTTTTTTTTTTTTTTTTTTGTAACTTTATATCTTTTTATGTTAAAAAATTATGTCACAGAATAGTAAACAAAGTTTTAAAAGTGTTGTAATTAGATCATCCATATCATTTTCGTCCCAATTAGACAACTTAACATTCAAATCGAGCCATCTCCTTTTTCCATGTGCCAAGAAAAAATAGAGCATAAGATGTTGGGGGTCAGATTATTTTAATATATTAAATTATATTTATTAAAAATTAAAACACTTTAATTACATTAAAAATTAAAAAAAAAAAGAAGCTAAAATCCAGTCATCACTCGACGTTAGCATCAAATAAAAGGGAAAAAAACAAAAATTCACATCACCACGGTTACCTATGAAATGGATGAAAAAAATCCTTAATTTTAATGAAAAATGAATGTTGAGTGACCTGATTATAACACTTTTGAAACTTGAGTGACCTAATTAGAAGACTTTTATAACTTGGTTAGTGTTCTACAAAGTTACCAAGTACGTGTACTTTTATTTACTATATTTACGTTAAAAAAATTATTAAACACTATATATACGTTAAAAAATTATTAAACAAAGTTTCTCTCTAAGGTGACTCGTTTATAATATGGTTAAATAAAAATGTGTCACGTTAGATTGATGTGTTAAAAATATTTTATTTTTCTTCAAAAACCATGTATGGATACTTATATATATATATATTTTTTGTTACAAAACGTATGCGCATGACATCCTGTAATACATATTGTTAACATGTCACATGCCCGGGTCCTGGTCTGGATGAGATCACACATAGGTCGTTATCAGCCACAAAGTTGTTCCAGTGTGTCTTCAGCACATAGTTGTCGGTCTTTTTCACATGCCAGTTCTTCAACCACAACGGTTTCGCGTACATTTGCATCATCGAACCCGCAACTCTAACCTTAATACCATCTTTATCAATCATTCGTATCTCATCAGCTGTGGAGAACTCATGAGGTTGCGTCTCCAGTTGCTTAATCGGCACTTTTAATTTGTTTTGATCCTTTTTCATTCACTTTCATACAAAATCTTTTGGATCAAAAGCTTCATGTCTAGAACCGAAAAAAAATACACTGCGAAACTTGCACATTAGTTCCACCCCGGGTGATACATAACGTGGCACAATCATAAAACGTTAAACTAGCAAGAGCAGCGAAGATTGAACGACTGCTCATGTATGATAGGTGTAAAACCCCGAATCACCGGTTCAAATCAAACGGTAAAATAAATGATAGTTCTACGGTTCGTTTGGATACAGATTCATCACCAAACGAAAACGGTAGGGCTGCGATGTCCAACCGAAGATACAGATACACCACTCCGGTTAAGATATCGTGTCTAAGAACACCACCCAACGCGCCACGGTTGAGCTAGCATAGACGAATTAATTAACCCATACACATGAGATAATTAACACAAGAAATTTCATCATCAACAAAACTGTTTTTTTTTTTCATTACTGTCCAACCCATACTTAAAGGAAAGAAACACACAAAAAAAACTAACCACTAACTATGTCCTATTCTTTAGGGGAAATGGGAACTAAAAGTACTAGTCACAATGCAAAGAGTACAACTATGTAAAGGATGCAAATTAAACTAAAAAAATAGGATTAACATGGGAACGTGGTATGCATTGCCATGTCTTGAAAAGATGACAGAGTTAGGTTGAGCCATGCATGCTCCATTCGGGCCGGGTCGCGGTTCTATGGACTTGGATTTTTTTGCACTCCAACCGGATCCGTTATGGATTGGCTATCAATGTAGATGTTTCATCTTCTACATCTTGCATCGTAGCAAAATATGAGGTATCGCCAATTTACGTCAATTGTCGACAATTAAAAGGTTACACTTTTGTTGATAGAATGAAAGTACTCATTTATAAGGTTTAACATTATGTTGGTGAAAAATTACTCGGAATTCTAGACTTCAAGCCCCATCCATTGAGGTCATCTCTTAATCCATAGAGGGAATTTTTTCTTCGCCTACATCTCTTGTTTCTGGATTTAAGAAATGTCCATCACCACTGTTAACCGTCCAAGGTGTGTATAGTGTAAGATTAAATATATTATAATGTGATATTTAATCTTGTAGCCATATTATCATTTATGTAATATCTAGATCAAAATATATTAAACATATTACAATTTGGTTGGTAATTGTTGATGAGCCATATTACCCTTATTAACTAATTAGGTTTTCCTCTTAGGTGTATATATATGGAGATAATTAGAGAGGTTACAGGTTACACAATTTGGACTCCCATAACATCATCAAAATTCATCCTCTATCTCTCTCTCTCTCTCCATAATCACGAACTCAAACCCTAGAGTTCAGTACTACCATCAAGAACTTACACTCTAAGGATGAATCATATCATCCTGACAACTATGTCGAACTCAATGGCTGTGTCTCTGACTGAATTCTCTACTGGTCTGTCTGCTGTTACAGGTATTCCTACATGTTTTCCATTATGTTTATACAAAACTAATCAACATGTGGTATCAGAGCATATGTTGCTCAATCAGTTCTGTTTGTTTCCATGAATCTAGAATTAAAAATCTGGAAGACAAACTTATGAAAACCTAATAAAATTCAGGAACATAAAATTCGGTTAAAGCGAATAAGATGTTTAATCACATCATACATAATCACCGTTTCGAAATCTGTATAAGCATATAAATTTCCAGATTTCGGATTCCAGAATTTAATTTTATTATTTTAGGGTTCATCATGTTCTTATGAAAATTCGAATAAATTCCTATATTTTGGAATGAATTCAGGATCGAATGGTGTTTTTTTTCTTGTTTTGATCTAGTTTTATCTATTAAAATTTTGAAATCTGTTATAATCAGAAGATTTCGAATCTTGGAGTACAAGTTTCTAAAAAACATTAGAGATTTCGAGATTCATAAGATTCGAAATCTCATAAAATTCGAAATCACATTTTTTTGAAATTTTATTCGAAATTACTATTTTTTTCAAAATCTTTTTCGAAATCACAATTTTTCGAAATCCTATTCGAAATCACAATTTTTTTGAAATCTCAGAAAAATTCGAAATCACAATTTTTTCGAAAACTTACCCTGTTTAGATTTTTTTTCTTTCAAAAACTCACTTGTTCTTTCGAAAACTCAATTTTTTTTCTTGAAATCTAACTTTTTTCGAAATCTGAAATGTTCTCGAAATATCAAGATTTTTCGAAATCTCATTACTTCATTAAACTGTTATTGTGAACTAAATTTGATTTTGTAAATCACTTAAACGGAATCAGATAACTTTTTTCAAAGTCAACTTTTTTTTTCGAAATCTAACAGGTGGTTTGCTATTAAATAATTGGTTTTGTAAAACACTTAAACAAAATTAAATAACTTTACACAAAACCAAATTGCTTAACTTGAATTAGCTTCTGATGTATCACTTCTACCCAAGGGTGATTTGATATATCTATTTATTGTTTAAGTATAATAAGAAGCTATGTTAATTATGGCTTACAAACGTGAATGTCTTATTTCTAACTAAAACTCATTTTATTCATTCATGTCTAGCATACTTAACAAGTGCATAACTAAGGTAATTGTCTCATTTCTGGCCAAAGCTGATTTGTCGCAATTACTTTGCACACATGCTTAGATGATTACACTTCTGCCCAAAGGTGATTTGTCTTCATTTAAGTTGAATTTCCTAATAACTTAGTCTATTATTTTGATGTTATTAATAGACAATATCACTACTCCATAACTTAAATGGTCATTACTTATGCCTGCCTTAGTGTAACATGCCCTTAGTTCACATTAAGACTTCTAACTTAGTATCATAATTTGCTCATATAATTTCCACTCTCAGCAGCCAATTACGGGATTCCACCATTGATTGGTTATAACTTTGCTGCATGGAAAGACTCTCTCATGCTCACTCTTGCTTTGCTGGATTTTGCTATGCTTTAAGAGAGGATAGGCCTGCAGACCTTACTCCTCAAAGTACCACTGCTCAGCAGATGACTATGGAAAAGTGGACTAGGTGCAATTACATGTCTCTCATGTTTATGAAGCAATCCATTAGCAATGCAATTCGAGGAGCCATTCCAGATTCTGATGATGCTAAAACCTACTTGGCTTATGTGGAGGAGCAATTCAAAGGGACGTCTAAAGCACACACTAGTACTTTAATCCTCAAGCTGGTGACTACTAAGTAAGATGGGAGGAGCGGCATCCGTGAGCACATCATGATGATGAACGACATGGCCCATAAGCTCAAGGGATTAGACATGGAGATCAATGATGATTTTCTCGTACACTTCATTATAACTTCGCTTCCTTCATCCTATGAAGCATTCAATATCAATTACAACACTCAGAAGGACAAATGGACGATAAGTAAGCTGATCGCCATGTGCGTGCAGGAGGAAGAGCGTATGATGATGGATAGAACTACTGATGTTGCAAACTTCACTACCTCCAGCTCTAAGAAAAGGAAGAACAATTATCCAAGGAAGGATACTTTTAAAGTCCAAAAGCTAATCCTAATACAAGTGCACTTTCCAGCTCTAAGAACTCCTTAGGCAAACCTTACTGCAAGTTCTGCAAAATGACAGTACATAAACAGAAGGAATACCCTGACTTTAAGGAGTGGCTGGCTAAGAAAGGTAACGATTTTTTCATGATACTTGAGTCCTATAACTAATTAGGTTACCTCTTGTGTGTATATATAAGGAGATAATTAGAGAGGTTAAAAGTTACACAACTTGGACTACCATAACATCATCAAAATTCGTCCTCTACATCTCTCTCTCTATAATCACGAACTCAAACCCTAGAGTTCGGTACTACCATCAAGAACTTACACCCTAAGGAGGAACCAGATCATCCTGACAACTATGTCAAACTCCATTGCTGTGTCTTTGACTGGATTCTTTGCTGGCCTGTCTGCTGTTACAGGTATTTCTACATGTTTTCCATTATGCTTATACAGAACTAATCAACATATAGTTGTAGAAAATCGGTCAATCATAAAATTATCATCACCTAGCTACGTTTCGGTTAATGGTGTGTGGCCTTCTAATGGAGGTTTCATATATACATGAATCGTGATTCCGTTATTTAATTGTCTGAGAAAGAAACTTGGTGGAAAGATCAAATGAAGAACCATTCTCAAAGAAAATTGGTGTTAAGTGATTAACTAGATTAACTATGGGTAGTTGATGTTTATTGGTTGGAAGATAAGACAAGTGTTTCCAAAGCCTAATATAATTACCTCAAAAATAACAAACTCCAAAATGTAATGGTGGTCGTTTCCCATGTCTTCGTAAACTCTTACAAACCTTCTCATCAGACTAAAATCTAGGGGGGGGGGGGGGGCATGGTGGGAAACTCAATGATGCAGACCATGGGTCAAGTTCAAGTATAAAGACAGTGGGCCAAGTTCAAGTGGGTTAAACAATAGATCGAACTGTGATCATGTGGGAGTGGGCGAAGAAATCCCATTGTCGCCTTGTTGTATCGTAGTAGAACAACATGTATCGCCAATGTCCATTAGTCAGTGCTGACAAAGACAAGCTAACACCATTGTTAATTGGAGAAAGGTGATGATTTCCTGTAACATCTATGAAAAACGGATCTTGGAAGACCCGACTTGTTTGTAACACCATATCTTAAACGTAATAAATGTAAAACGAATTTTATAATAATGTTATATAATAAATTCCGAATTCAAAATATTGATTTTATAAAAAAATGTTGAATTTATAAACAAGATTCCATTAGTTTCCATTAAGGTTTATAAAAGAACTCAGTAAACCAAGTTAAGTTAGCTTATATTAGAATTCCTTAACTAAGTTAGGTTATTTATTTGAATTATATTATAAACTTAAGGGGGGCTAAAGTGTATAAATAGGAAACTTGTTTTAAAAAAAATGAGGAAAAGGGGTGGTCACCGTAAAGAAACCCATTTACACTTCCTAAATGATTCATTAATTCATAATCAAGTCTCCACTTAAACACCAAGAATAGTAAACACTAATTGTCAAAATTCATTACTTGAAACAACAAACTTAACAACAAAACAAAATCTAGAGCATCACTCAACCTTTCTCAACCCTCTAAACTTGCAAACAAGTATCAAATTTCGTGAATTCAAGTGAAGAACTAATCCAGGGCTTGGAATCTCATCTCGCGATTTCTCCTTCAATTCTCAACCAAATTAGGTAATTCTTGATCCAACTTTTATTAATTTTTCGTGCTCTGTAAAACCCCTCTATCAATTTCTGTGATAGAGGGCATTGGGAATTCGATTTTTTTTCATGATAATTAGGGTTCTTGAACTTTCTATTTTGGGGCTTTTAATCCTAGAGACATGTTTTAATGAATTTGATTTTAGGATACTAGTTATTATCACATATGAGTAGTTCAGGGAAATTTTGGGAATTTTCGGACTTGTTATGGATTTATTATGAGTTTTAGCATATTATTTTAGTTTATAAATTATGGGAAAATTTCATAATATATGAAAAATGTTATATCCTAAGATATATATTCTGAATTTTTTAGAAATTCTTTTAGTGTGGAATTTTAACAAGTTTCATGTTTAATTTTGTAATTGATTATTAAATATATATTAAACAAATTGTTAAACTAAATGTAATACTTCTATAAAAATGACTAATTCATTTATTACAAAAAAAAAAAAAAAAAAAACTCATTGTGACTAAAATAGTAACCTCATTTGATTTGTTATAACTTCCTAATGGATATAATTTATTTACTTGATTACTTAAAATTGTCAAGATTTAATAGTCATAATATAATAATAATAATAATAATAATAATAATAATAATAATATGTACTTATATAATATGCTACTATTTTCTATAACATTTTTGTTAATCAAGAAACTCATATATAATCATATATGGATTTTTTGTTATAATTGGGTATTTATTTGTTAAGTATGTGGTAAAAAATGTATTTCTTTGGTTTTGTTGGAAAAGTTTTATAAGGATACTTAAGGCATTAATATATAATAAATTCTAGATTTAATTTCCTTTGAAATAATAAATCATAAACAAGGTACGTTTATCTATATATACATAATTTTAACTTAGTTTTCACAAAAGTTGGTTAAGAATACTTTTACATATATTAAACTTTAAAATAATATTTTATACAAAAGTCCCCAAATCAAGTACCCGATTCACTAGTTCCAAATTTTATCGTTACGTTTATTTAGAATATTTGTTAAATCTATTTTAGGGTGATTTGATCATTTGATTTACCTCGTATACTCGTGTGGTAGTTCTTGTGGATTAATTTTTCGCAACCTGTGAGTAGATCTTTTACCTATCCCCTTTTTGTCGGTTAATATTTTTGGGGTGTATCATGTGTCATGTTTTCTATTGTTTTCTATTTGATTAAATAACATGTAAAGTCAATGTGTCACTATGTGTATCACGTTCATTGTTTCTATTATTTCTAGTATTTATCGTTGCATATATATGTATCTATGTGTTTACTCGCTTTGTGTCACAGGTTTCACGTGGATCCACCTGGCTGACTAGGTTCCCCACGGCCATGGGTTGTAGCCTAGTATTGCCACCAATATTAGACTCGCTCTTCGGGGCTTAGACTCGCTCTTCGGGGCTTGAGACTAATGCACACTATAGTCTTTGAGTCTTTTTTGTTTCTATTGTGTCTATATTGTGATTGTGGTGATTTGTTGAGTGTTGTTGTGGTGATTATGGATGTTTCTACAACACATGAAATTGCATGTTAAATATATATTTTAAAAGATTTTTAAGTAAAATAAAACAATTAATAAAGTAAAACATTTTATTTAAAATTCTAGATCTATTCACCAACATTTTGTTGATCTAAAACCTTTTTACACATGATACAGGTACGTGACTTTGAGAGGATTTGAAGTTGAAGACAAATAAGATGTGCCTTGGAAATAAATGGTATATTTGTACATGATTATTTATCTTTTTTATATTGTATGTGTTTTGATAACACATTGTATGATTATGCGTGACAATATAAAAGTGATGCTTTTAAATATTAACTTATAATAGTGTCATGAGCTATAGAAAATCATCATGCCCTATATCATTCTGCTGCGGGTCGGGGTGTGACATTTCGTATGTCAAACATCTCGTTCGGTAGATGATCACTGATTCCAGCTGCCATCGGCTCAAGTTCGCTGTTAAAATGAAGAGTTAGATTCTTTCCGGACTTCGAGCCTCCGTGACCTGATTCATAAAGGTGTTATTCATGACTACTAGGGGTGTTCAAAAAAATCCGAATCCGAAATATTCGAAAACCCGTATCCGAAAATTCGGATTCGGATAGTGATTTTGAGAATTTTCGGATAATCGGATTATCCGAAAATATCCGAAAATTTAATTTTTATTTTTTTCGAATATCCGAATATCCGAAAATATCCGAAGTATCCGAAAAATATCCGAAGTATCCGAAAAATATCCGAAATATCCGAAAAAATATCTGAAATATCCGAAAAATATCCGAAGTATCCGAGAAAATATCCAAAATATCCGAAATTTATATTCGGATATCCGAAACTATCCGAAAAATCTGGTTCCAAATATTAAAAAATAATAAAAAAATAAAAATTAAATAAAAAATTGGATATTCGGATGTCAATATTTCACTATCCGAAATTTCGGATATCCGAAAACCGGATTATCCGATCTTGAACACCCCTAATGACTACATGTCCATCCATTATGTGCAAAATGGCAGAGAACTATAGACCCAATGGTGGAAGGTCATAAAATACAGGATACCCTGTCAAATACACCAGCAACTCGTCTCTAAAAGACAGAAAACAAGTATTTGGGGGAAGCTTGATGCTATAATTGAACACCTTACGTCATTGAATTAATTTCAGGTGATGGTTCCCTTCTTCATTAGACAACTGCCTCCAAAGGGTAATACCATTAGCATGGCGATACATAAATTCCAATACAGAAGTAGCATCGTTTACCAAGTTTTGGTAAAGCCTTACCCCATTTCTCAAAACATCAATCATCGTCATAGGAAATACAAAAGTCATGTTAGGAAATTGAATTCTCCTAATTGTTCCATCCCACAAGTTCATAGTTAACAAACCATACCTAGAATATCAAACTAAAGTATGCTTCTCCAAAATCCGATAAGAAGGAGGATCCCATTCAGCTCTATAAACATGCCTATATTTTCGAGCAATATGTTAACTCCAAGCCGCCTCACAACTTCGCCATTTTTATCTTCTCCAACACCAACAATCCATCCCAAATTTGGATTATGGTTAAAGTTTACGGGAAGATTTAGATAACAAGTAAACCTCCAAACATAACTTTTAATGGCCAACACATTGTATAGCCTCCAAAAATTGGCGGAGGAAGTGATACGTCTCACCTGTTTAGAAGATGACCTAAGTAGCACTAACTCAAAAAGATCTAACCCTAAGCAATCTCTAAGGACTAAATCATATCCAAGATCTAGAACTAAAAACGGCCCACGTCTTCTCCGGTATACCCTCCCAAACTAGTTCTCCATGAGTGAAAAGGGGAGGTGTGCTTCCAAGAAGAAGATGGGTGTTGAAGAGAATGATATTACAGTAAAAATGAAAACATACCCTAATCCATTATGAGTATTGATACAATGTTAAAGATGGGTTTTTTTCGAAAGAAAATGTGAAATGAAAAAATGTTGAAGTTGGGTAGGATGAAAACCCTAATCCATCATAATGATGTTGAAGTTGGGTGTTCTTGAAGGATGATGAACCTATAAACCCTACTGTTGAAATTCTTTGGTCATCGGAGTAGGGCTGTTCATGAGCCGAGCTAGGGCAAGCTCGGGCTCGGCTCGATTATAAACCGAGCTGCCTCGGCTCGGCTCGGCTTGGTTTGGCTCAATTTTAAAAATAAAAATTAATACATAGCTCTCAAAATTCAGTATTCTAAAATATTATTCAATTCTTCAAAAGAACATATTCAAAATAAGTTCAAACTAATACATTACAAGCCAAAATCACGTTCAACAACGCAAAATAAGTTTTATATTTCAAGTAAATACAATATTTGTTCATTAGCATGACAATCAACATTTAAATATGTCATAGATATCAAACTACAAGCCTAAATACATGTAAATAATAATCACTTTTTTGTAATTTATTATATGTATATAAAAATAAAATATATTATAAGTAAAATAATTCGAGCTAAGCCGAGCCGAGCTACCAAGCGAGTCAAATTGAGCCAATTTGGCTCGTCACGAGCCGAGCTAAGCTCACTTTCTAACTGAGCCAGCCGGCTCGGCTCACTTTCAAACCGAGCCATATCGAGTGAGCTTTTCTGAGCTAAATCCGAGCGAGCTTCGAGCGAGCTCCGAGCTGCCAGCTTTTTGGACAGCCCTACATAGAAGTATACATGCTTGCGTGTCGATGGATCCTGATGGTTCGTTACATGGCTAGTGGGTGGAGAAACTGGAGGAACTCAAAGTTGTCGAAGAATAGTGAAATATATAGGGGAATCGAGATGTAGAGATACGAGTTCAATAGATTTGTTCTTAATATTTATAAGTGAGTTTAAGGGAGTCACGTGGATGGTTGCGTGAAAGAAGGAAGAACAAAGGCTCATGCAAATTGTATGTGTTTGTTCATTTGGCTTTTCTGACTCTTCTTTACCCTTGACTCTCTCTCTATCTCTCTCAAGTCATTGTCATTTATAACAAATATATATACATATAAGGCAAGGATATATATAAAAATATATATGAGTTGAAGAAACTATAAAAACTTAATATAAGGGTATAAGGAGTGGTTAATCACTTGAGAGTGGTAAACTTAAAAATCAACCAATGAGATTATGCCACGTCAATCAGTGAAAAGTGTTTAAACTATGCTGAAAAGTGTTGGCAATGGTTAGACACTTGCTGAAGTGGTAATTTTTTTTTAGTTTTTTTAATTCAAGATAAAATGAATAAAACATCAAACTTTTATAAATAAAAAAAGCATTACATTTAAATCTAAGTTTAAAAAAACTAAAAATTACAAGGCCATCCATATTTTTTTTTTGCGATCTCACGTTTTCTAGCGAGTGTGATTTCCAACATCGAAGGGTGAACATTATCGTGAGGCTGATTAAACGTCTCCAAGTCCTTGTCGTACATTGTTTGTCGCAACGCCTCTCGTTGCTCATCCGCCAAGGTCAGGTATTTTTCTTCTCGTATACGTTTAATATCCATCAACTCTTTTTTCATGGCCTTGTATTCTTCGAATCTACCGGTTGTATCTCTTGGATCTTCGTTTGTTGAAGACGACCCTTTGTCCTTTTTCTCATTTCTTGTCGCAACCCCCGACCCCTGCCTCGGGAGGCGGGCGGCCGCGGCCTACTCAGAGATGGTGGTATCGGTGTTTATCATTATTTGGTAGCATAAATTTCATCAGGACTGTAGTTAGGAAATATTTTATCAGAGTAAAACACCACATTTTATAATAATAACTATATTGGGATAAACCCAAGTTTTCATTACAAACATGTTTATAGGAATAAATCCTATTTTATTGAAATAAAACATCTTCTTTATTTAGGTAACTTTTATAGCCACTTTTCCAAGCCTTCAGTGCTGTCCAGCTGGCTTCTATTTGGCTTTCACATTTTGTTACCTGAAACGCGTTTAAAAACATTTTGTCAGTGGGAAGTATTGGTGAGTGAATCCCAATTTAATCAAGACAGGTTTTATCAGTTTACAGTATTGAGGGCGATCTCGCAATTACATTTGTTTACCATTCTACCTTAATTACCACCCATGGTACTGTCAACCCGACTTGTGGTCATGTTACTACTCACAGTGTAGTAACAAATTTTGTATACAAAACCCCAACATACCGACGATAATTGTAGAATCACAAATACTCAATCACTGTTAATTATCATGTAAAAATAATTGAGGTTTTGTAAAAACAGTTTGCAAAAAGAAGGATTACTCACATTGCTACTTTAGGGTTTTTCTTAGTGATTTCCTGGTTACAATAAACAATGCACACGCGTTAGTATAATAACCCAATATTTATATGAGTTATACCCTCCCCGAGACAGAACTCCAACGACTACGTCAGGCAGAGGCTCGACAGCCGTTACGGAGCGCTTGATCAATCGGGCAGCGTATCTAATACGTAACCGGGGGTTATGATACTTACAACGAGGCAAAACTTCGCTAATTAGGGGGGGGGTATAATGCCCGGTTATAGTGTCTACAATTCAGAAATTGAGAGAGAATTTTGTGTTTTGAGCGTCGGAAAATGAAGGCCGATGCTCCCAATTTATAGGAGCTGATTTCGAGTTTCTCGCGCCCCGCGAAGAAGTCCTCTAAGGGCTTCGCGGCCCTCGACATAGGGTATGTAGGCCCTAGCTATGCTGAATCAGACCACTAGCCTTCACACGCGTTGTGCCACGTGGCGTCACCAGGTGCGCCCTGATCTTGAGCTGTCGCGCCCCGCGTAAGAGACCATCATGGTCTTCGCGGACCTCGAGCGCCACAAAATTATGGTTTTTTATTTAATTTTTAATTATGTAAAGGTATTCGGGACCGATTTTCGCATACAGGGAGTATTTTAGGACGTATAGGGGTATTCTAAATATTTTAGGGGTGTCGGAAATATTTTAGGAGGGTTGTTATATTTCTCTTTTGTCGTCCTGGCGAGGGATCCTCGTTTATGTCGGGAATACCGCTCGAGACTTCGGCATTCGGTGTATCCGCTCTATAATTTCCCGAATCCGAAGACTTTCTTTTTTGACTCAAGCCGGAGCTTTCTTCACCCGACAAGGGTACCAGCAACCACTTTTGATTTGTTCAAACAAGCTCCCAAGCCGCAATATGAGCAAAGTCATATCCTTCTTTGCTTTTGTAATCCTTTAGCGCTTGCTTCATTACAAAAGCATCGTCACTCCCGCTAGGACGTAAACGATCCTAAAATAATAAATTATCAACAACTTAATCCAAATACTTCATTAAAAAATAAACCGTATATAAATAATAAAGTATACCGCTTGATGATATAAAACGTTGAATGTGTTCAATTTTGTTTGCATCGCGAGCCATTTTGATCGAACTTGGTGGTGGGTTCGGTTACATCCTCCAACAGTTTGATTGAAGTGGTTTAGAACTTGCTTCCAAAAACCTCTGCCTTTTGTTGATTGCCTTTCTTTTTATTCAAAGTGCAATGAACATAAGCCTTTACCAACGCCTCTTCTTGTTTAGGCGTCCAATTTTCCCGTTTAGCTTTTCCTCTTCTTTCCGGTGCGGCTTTATTTTGGTTCACGGGGTTTTCTTAAACCGCAACATCTTCATCCTCATCATCATGTTGCTCTTGGGTATCCGGCATGAACTCTTCATCGGAGTCATCTTTTATGTCTCTCGGTGATTGTGAGCTTAGGGTTTGAAAAACAAACGGGTCAAAAGCATTTTTGGCGTCTAGGGGGTAATCATAAAAACCGGGTCAAACCATCGTCGGACCGTGTTGCATCCAATTTTGGAGGGGTTGGCTATCATAACCGAAATTTGGATGCATGGGTTGATTAAAAAAATGGAGGTTGGGTTTGATTCGCAAAGCCAAGTTGCGGATGAAACGGCACGCTAGAACCACCCGAACCACCACGTTTATCTTGAGCCCTTGCCTTCGAACCAGACCCTACATTTTTTTTCTTGCCTTCACCTTTGTTTGAGCCTTCCATTTCTTTGAAAAGATTTGAAAAATTGAGTGAGAATTGTAGTGAATATGGAGATTGAGTTTGTTTGGTGAAGATGGAAATGGAATTGTTTCAATTTATAAAGTTTAAAATTGAATTTTCTTATTAATGTTAACAGCTATATAGCCGTTTGAAACAACTTTTCCCGAGCGGCGTTCTGTCCCCGATCGTTAATCACCCCACGCAGCAAAGAAGCAGGGCCGGCTCAACCTTTGTGGGGGCCCAAAGCAATAACTAAAATAGAGGCCTTTTCGAGAAAATAAGAATAAGTTTACTTGCAACCTGTAACAATTACAATATAAAGAGAGATTGTAGGCGGATTACACAAATAAAACTTAATGATAATTCCGTGCCTTTTGGTTTATGTGATGCTTGAATTGCCATGATTTGGTCTTTCTCACCGAATTTCCATATGTATACTTACATGACGTTTTAATTATTGTGGCCTTTAGGGAGGTGAGGCCCAAAGCAATGGCTTGGTTTGGATTACCCTCAAGCCGGCCTTGCAAAGAAGGTTGGCGGCGGTGTGCCCGATCGGCAAACACACTTTGCCAAACCTCTTTGCCGCCCACTCCGCATAGCCTAAGTTATTAATCCCATCTCATCAATGGTTCGGATTAAAAATGTTGATGCATATTTTGTGGACACGACTCGGCTCGGTTCAACTCAGCTCAGTTCGACTTGGTTTCGACTTGAAGACACGAAGATCAAGACAAAGCTGCTTGTGTCTGTACTTTGTCTGTAATGTGTCATGATACAAAACGATGTCTTGTGTTTAGATTTGTTTATATGTGCGTTCGATGTAAGTTTGACCAGTCAACCATCCTCCGGTTTGACTTGGCCAAACAGTTAGCACATTGGTTGAAACATGCTGGTGTCGAAGGATGTCATCGAAGGATGGTTTGTATCCTTCGATGACTTCGAAAGATAATGTACTTCGATGGATACATGTGGACCTCGAAGGATATCATCCTTCGAGGTATGTATGGATCCTTCGGTGGATAGTCTGGTCGATAGATGATCCTTCGACCAGATCTCCTTATCCTTCGACCATAGCTGCTGTGTCGGGTATAAATACCCAAGTAGTGTGTTGTGTTTAGGCAGACATTGGAGACACCATAGGAGAACACTCTGCTGAAATCACACACACACGAGAGAGAGTTTACGGACTACATCTGTAAACATTGAGCTTGTAACTGGAACTTTCATACGCATTAATACAAGTGGTGTTAATCGTTGAACCTTTGTGTGTCGTGTTTTTGCGTGTTCTAACTCGGTTTGCATGCTAGCTTGGATTCCGCACTCGCTAGTGTGTTAATACAACAAGGATAAGGTTTGACCTCATCAAGAAGAGGGACCTACAAGTGGTATCAGAGCCTTGGCTCTTTTCCTTGTTAAAACCGAGTGTTTTCGGGTGTGTTTCGAGATTTAGAAGTTTATCTTTTCTGGAAATTTTCTGTTTTAAAACTTCGAAAATCATTGCATGTTGCTGAAAGTTGTTATAAAAACCGGTTTATTCTTCATTTTCACATTGTTAAAAGTTGGTTTTTATTGAAGTTTCGGCCAAAACTCGTGTTCGGAAGTGTCGGTTTTCTGGAAAATTCAAATTTTCTGGGTTTGTTCTTGGTTGTTCTTCAAATATTCAAGTGTTCTTCAAAACTTTTATGTATTTTGATCTTGTTTGACTATTTTCGAAAGTTGTTTGCATTGGGAAGGTACCCAGATCTGATTTTGGCAGAAAGAAGGGTCTGAACATACCTTCTGCCGAAAGTTGTGCACCAACCCGTCACCTTTCTCACCAACCTGTCAACTTTGTGTCAGTTGTGTCAGTTGCAATCGAAGGATATCTTTCGACATCGAAAGATCATTATCTTTCGACCCATCATTCGAAGTCAGAGACCTATCTTTCGATCAAGGGAATCTATTCGAAAGATAGTTATTCGAAAGATAAGGATATATACTCGAAAGATAAGGATCTGTCAAACTGTGAATCTTTCGAGTTAGTGAATCTTTCGAAACCATTGTTCGAGACTCAACAGGGATCTTTCGAACACTGTTGATCCTTCGAACAAGTGTCTGTCTTTCGAACCTGTGTGCATCTTTCGATCCTAATCTGTTTAAGCTTAACAGTTTGTGTTTTTCAGGACTTTCGATCAAGGATCCTTCGGCTGTTTGATTATCATTCGAAATTTTAATATAGTTTGTGAAAATTAATTTTTTTTAAATCAATTTTCACTTAATATATTAATTTTTATAAAATGGGAACAAACGGTGAATGGTGGACTCAATTGACCTCGACTTCACAATCATCAGTTAAACAACCTGAGCCAGAGTTCGACAAAACTGCATGGATGCGAGCTTGTGCCCCACCTCAAGCTGCAATGATAACTGCAAATCAATGGGCATTGGTCACAAATCAAAACAGCAGCATTCAATCTATGATGCAGAACGACAGTGAAACTGGTACAAGCACAAAACCGCCAAAGTTGAATCACATCAATGATTGGGGATGGTGGAAAGAAAGGCTGAAAACTTATGTTCAGGGGCAAGGTCAAGATCTATGGATGTGCTTCTTCACCGCATTTGAAAATGAGTTGGAAGTTGCAGGATCTAATCCACAAACTTACAGCACTTTGTCTGATGAAGATAAGAAGAAAATTGAGTTAGAAAAGAAGGCATTCATGATTCTCACACAAGCTCTTCACAAAGACATTTACCACCAGTTTGTTTACTGCACGACAACTAAAAGCTTGTGGGATATGCTCACGTTACGATGTGAAGGAAATGCTCAATCAAGAAAGATCAAGCAAGATTTACTGAAGAAAGAGTTTGAAGGATTCACGTGTATGGAGAATGAGACTTTGGGAGAGTTATCTACAAGGTTCCATCACTTGATGAGCGAGATGTTTGCTTTTAAAGTCAATGCCACTCCACAAGAAATAGTGAAGAGATTTGCTGATAGCTTACCAGCAAAGTGGAGCAGTTATCTTGAAATTCTCAAAGAAACTGGTGTTTTAGACACAATCACCATTTATGATTTAATTCAAAAATTGGAGAACAAGGATGTAGAAGAAAAACTGAAGGCAAAAAGAACACTCACTCCTCAAAGTCCAGAAATGTACTTTGGGATTGCAGGAGGCATCAGTGGAGAAAAACCAGCTTCTCAACACGCGAAGCTTCAAACAGCTTTCGTCTCAAACACTGGTCCATCAACAACAGAACAGTTTGATCCTTCAGCATACTTGATGTATCCAAGACCAGATGTGAAACCGACAGCTCCTCAGCAGCAACAACCGCAACAGCAAGGGTTTTATGGAAGCTCTTCAAACATTCATGCCACTTCCAATCCAAACACTGTCAGATTAGACACTTCAAATTTTTCCAAAGTCAGTGTTGAAATAGCCAAGGAGCATATGGAGATGTTGAATACCTTGGTTAGTGCTTATTGTGGATTGATCGCAGGTCAGATTGGGAATATCAATCTAACCAATGAAGATTATCAGCAAGTGGATAGAGATGAGTTTGAAATGATGGATATTAAATGGGCTCTTGCTAGTGCCATTCGAAGAGCGAAGGAGTTTATGGAAAGAACGGGGAGAACCAACTTGGAAAGCAAGAAAGACACCAAGTATGGGTTCGACAAGCAAGCTGTAACATGCTTTAACTGTGGTGAACGTGGTCATTTCAAAAGGGAATGCACAAGACCAGCTCAGCATGGAAACCAAAACCCCTTCAGAAGTCAAGGCAACCAGCAGAACCAAAACAGGAACAATGTTCGTACGTTGATACCTGTTAACAACCAAGGCCAAGCAGGGTCGTCAAATGCCAACCGGGGACTCGTGGTTCAAATAGATGAAGGTTGTGATTGGTCGCTTCAGCTGGGTGAAGGAGGAAATGGTGGAACAGCATGTTATGCTAAAGTGACTGAGAAGGTGGTAGAACCCGCGTCTGCTGGTGAATCTTCAGAAGATGAAGATAGTTCGGGTTATAGTGGGAGCACAGATGGGGAATCACTTGATGCTGATGATTTATCAAGTGATGCTTTAGATTTGAAGGTTGATGAACTCTTGGCTGAAGCTGAATTATTATGCAAGAGGAGATCTATTCTATGCCAGAAATCTGCTGGAACTTCCGAGAAGCTTGCTAAGTTCTTCTCTGAAGATGGATCTTTTTCTTTCCATTCAGCCTTTACGGCTAATGTCGACAGTTCATCAGGCCAGGTAAGTGTCGATGAACCCACTGTAGTTAACTGTGAAAATTGTGATAGTTTAAAGGTTAAATATGCTGAACAGGAAAGTAAATTTGAAGTCACACACAAACACAATCAAGAATTGATTGTTGATCTTTCTAAAGCAACTGAAGCTAACTTGTTTTTAACCAGAAATGAAAAGGAATTTAAAGCAACAATTGCGTCATTAAAACATGATGTTTCTGAATTACAAAGGGCTGTTTTGAGAAAACAACATGTTAACAATGATTTAATTGACACAATTGAAAAGCAAATGGTAGAGTTAGCTACAGCTCGGTGTGAATGTGAGACAATTAAGCAGAAATTGGAAAGCTATTCAAATTCCCGCTATGTTTTGGATCACATTATTGACGTTCAGAAGAAAAAGGGGGATAAGAAGTGTAATGGATTCAAATCATGTCCTCCCCCAATGAATCACAATTACTCCAAGTCGCCAGATGACGAGGATATGCCCCGTTTTGAACCTACTGTGCCACTCAATCTAGATGATTTTGCAGCAGGCCTAGGGTTCACAACTGGTACATCATCCTCGGATCAATCAGAATCGGAGAATGTGTCGGATGCATCATGTGTTAAGGAACAGAGTCCTCCCACTGTTGAGGATACTGATTCTTCGGATGATGAATCTGACTCATTGGATGATGAATCTATAAAAATTGTGAATCAACAGTCTAACTCGGTTACAACAGAAATTCCAATCGAGAATCACATCTTGTGTGATCCACCAGTGGAACCGAGTAAGACTGAAATGTCAAAAGGAATGGAGTCCCTTGTTTCTAGTTGTGAAGGGAATAACTTGTTGTATACGCTCAAAGGAGATGACAAGATCTACTCTAACAAAGATTTTCCAATTAAAAATGTAAATCAAGATTTAATTGAGAAAATTTTTGAAGGATGTATTGATAAGTTTTTGGGAAACAAAAGTGGCAAAGTCACCGTCACTCAATGTGATCCAATTCCGTGTGAACAAGTTAGAAAACAATACGGAAACCAAAAACAATCAACTGAGCGAAAACAACAAGTTAATTCCGAAAAAGGGAAGGTACAGGGGAAGAAAGCTCAGAACAAGAATGCTCAAGCACCTAAAGTTCAGCAGCAAAAGGCAACTGAGCGAAAACAACAAGTTAATTCCGAAAAAGGGAAGGTACAGGGGAAGAAAGCTCAGAACAAGAATGTTCAAGCACCTAAAGTTCAGCAGCAAAAGGTGCAAAACAAAAGAGCCCCCGTTAAGAAAAGAGAACAGAAGGTGAACTTTGTTGGATCAAAGGGTACAGATAAACTGGAAACATTTCAGAATAAATCTAACATTGATTTTGTAAAACAAGTTAGAATTTTAAAACGAAATGATCAGAATAATTACACCCAACACACCAACGGATGTGACTTAGGAACAAGTACATCTAGGTCACAAAGTTCATTGTCTGGTTCTCAGTCTGATCATCAACATGTTTCTCCGAGGTTTGTAGAGCGGAGAATGTGTTTTGAGTGTGGAACAATTGGGCATATTGTAAGATACTGCCCATACCTGCAAAAATTGAAGGCTCCCCAAGAAAACAATTACCAAAAACGATCAGTTTCCCCGAAACAAGACCCGCGTGTCTTGAAAGAAAGGGAAAAGAAGTTGAAACAAAAGAATCAAAAGGTAATTGAAAAGGCCTTAAAGGCAGAGGTCAAAGAAGAAAAACCTGTTCAAGCAAAACCTAAAACGGCAAAACCAGTAAATGCAAAAACAATTCATACAAATACTGGTAAAGAACAAACGGCTTGGAGGTCAAAACAGGTAATTCAATCAGGGGGAGCACCGCAGGTTCTTTTTCCTAATCATCGAGTGATTGAAATCACTTTTCTTGATGATCAAGGACGACCCAAGTCCACAAAGGCTTGGGTCCCTCTCTCCAACTAATTTTTGAGTGAGTGTGTAGGATATTCCAGGAGGAACTATCGATAGTCGTAAGATTGTTGATAGTGGAGTGTCCATGCACAAAATAGGCGACAGAAGAAATTGTTGCCTGTGATGGAGAGAAGAAAAGGAAAAAGAGAAACAGAAGTGTATGTTGAAAGAGTTTGAAAAGCTTCGACAAAAATGCAAAGCCTTTTACAATCAAGCTTTGATCGGGTCCCCGGGATAGATTCAAATGAAATGTATGCGCCTGCAGCACGTTTGAAGTTCAAAATCAACAAGATGAACGTGCAGTGTACATTTCTTCGTGGTGTGATTGAAGAAAATGTGTTTGTTGGACAAACCAACCGGGTGTGCGGATGCCTTGGCATGGATTCACCAACCGTACACTACTTCTCAAGAGAAAGATAAAGACCTTCGCTGGTACAATGAGGAAGACCAGCCGGACCCAAAGGTTTATGATCTTGTTGCTGTTCAGAGACTTCTCAGTAGCTACAAAGAATAGACTTTGAAATCCACACCGGGTGGATATCCAGTTTGGGAGAGCACTCAGATTCCTTGCAATGCACGAAGCAGTTGCAGGATACGGTTTTAAATTTCTAATCTCTCCTATACTTGTCGATATTTAAGCTGCTTTGTGAATTATTATCTCGTACAACACTCTTTGGCCAGACAATGTTGTCATGGTCCGCACCGCAAACCGACATGCCAACTGATTTTTCCAAAATTCGCTAAATCATTTCTGATTAAAACTTATTTTTGGTAAACGGCATTGAGGTAAAACATGAGTTAACCAACATCGGAAAATCATTTTTGTAATTATCTTTGTGACTTTTAAATTTGTCATAGTTTGTTGATTTTAGGGGGAGTAAATCCAACTTTGAAAAATCCAAAAACATCGGAAAATTTCAAAAACACAAAAACAATAGAAATACAAAAATGAGTTTCCTGGCGAGCAAAAGAGAAAATGATAGTACATCAGTGGTCTGTCTAAACCTCTTTAAACCTTAAATGAAAAACGATAAGCAGCTCTATATAAGATGTATCGGTAGGCTCACAATCATTTTAAAGTGTGCAGGGTGATATAAACTTAAATCGACTGAAGACTGGGTGGGAACCATTCATTGGCATATGGTCTTAGTACCGAAATTTCGTTTGAGAGATTGCCGAGGTTCTGAGATATTCGGTCTTTATGCTGCTTATCATCTGGGTATCATGGTTGTATCTTTTACCGAAAAATAACGGGGACGCAAGTCTAGATCTTCCATGATACTATACATACGTGTACATATTGCATACGACCTCAATAAGTGATCATCAATCACATGTCCAATCAAATAAGTGATAATATATCACAAATTCTTTCCGGGAGTCAAGTTCGTCTCTTTGCTGTACGAAAGTACTGACCTGTTCACGGACTTGCTCCTGTGCCCTCATGCATCGAAAATCAAGTTCCTCATCAATAAGTGATTTTATCACATAGGGCTTGTTTTCAATCAAAATAAGTGAGAATCTCACATCATATACGGTCAAACAGATGATAATCGGTATACTCACCGGTAAGATGAACCCTCGTGCATACCTTGATACGGGAATGTGTCGTGATGTGGATGAACACCGGTCGGTAAGTATAAATCATACCTTAACGTATCCCCTCGCCATGATTACAAATGATAAGTTGAGTTTATGTGGACAACAATACCGATAATCGTTATAGGATGCTTATCTTAATGTTAACTAAAAGAACAACAAGAGTGTTTTGACCTGACCGTACTCTGATATGATTCTCTTACCCTCGAAACTCGCAAAAAGTATGTCTGTAAATATTTATTTACTGTTTTTCAGTTTATGTATCTTTGTATATATTTTTTGTTTTCCGTCTTTATATTTGAAAAATGAAAAATTACAAAAAGATTTTAGGTGTGTTTTAATATAAACTTTATAAAATCCAAAAAGATTTTTCTTCTAGTTTATTTTTGATTGACTGATGTTGGAACTCGAGTCTATCCTACCCAAAATCCTGATCGTAAGCTGAAAACAATTGCATCTTCATAAACTGTCGAAGTTAATGAGTTCTGAAAGTTAAAGGATTAAAATGAATATTTTTCTAAACTTTCAAACTGCTGTCGGTTGGTGTTTGATTGAGATTTGATCTCATATGTGTCATTAGTTTAAATGTTAACTATATTCCAAGCGGTTGTTCTCATTATGCGTTTAGCTTTCTTGCATGTGCAGATGCTAAAGGCGAGGAGAACATGGTCGATGACAAGCTTGGAATGAAGACACGAAGTGGAGGCTCTCAAGTGATGAAAATGATCGAGTTGCCGCTGACCCTTCATCAACACCACAAGGATCTGAAGAATTGACAAGTCAAAAATTCACGAGCATGACTCAATGGAGAGTTCAATCTAAGGGGGAGTTTATTGACACACTTCCTAAATGAAAAAGGGGAGTTTGTTGATACACTTTCTACTTATGACGCGTGAAGACTTTGAAGATCCTCCGACGTGGAAGACATCGAAGTTGAATCTCTCGAATAGCGTTGAACCTCACGAGTAGCGTCCAAGGGGGAGTTTGTTGATGCATATTTTGTGGACACGACTCGGCTCGGTTCAACTCAGCTCAGTTCGACTTGGTTTCGACTTGAAGACACGAAGATCAAGACAAAGCTGCTTGTGTCTGTACTTTGTCTGTAATGTGTCATGATACAAAACGATGTCTTGTGTTTAGATTTGTTTATATGTGCGTTCGATGTAAGTTTGACCAGTCAACCATCCTCCGGTTTGACTTGGCCAAACAGTTAGCACATTGGTTGAAACATGCTGGTGTCGAAGGATGTCATCGAAGGATGGTTTGTATCCTTCGATGACTTCGAAAGATAATGTACTTCGATGGATACATGTGGACCTCGAAGGATATCACCCTTCGAGGTATGTATGGATCCTTCGGTGGATAGTCTGGTCGATAGATGATCCTTCGACCAGATCTCCTTATCCTTCGACCATAGCTGCTGTGTCGGGTATAAATACCCAAGTAGTGTGTTGTGTTTAGGCAGACATTGGAGACACCATAGGAGAACACTCTGCTGAAATCACACACACACGAGAGAGAGTTTACGGACTACATCTGTAAACATTGAGCTTGTAACTGGAACTTTCATACGCATTAATACAAGTGGTGTTAATCGTTGAACCTTTGTGTGTCGTGTTTTTGCGTGTTCTAACTCGGTTTGCATGCTAGCTTGGATTCCGCACTCGCTAGTGTGTTAATACAACAAGGATAAGGTTTGACCTCATCAAGAAGAGGGACCTACAAAAAATCATAAAATATGTTTTACTTTCCATTAAAAGATGCTATAAAGTACAGGAAGTGTTTTTCAGGACATGTAACAAATATATTCCTTTCTCCTCTGACTAAAAGTACAACAACTTTAATTTCTTCTATTACTAACTAAAGATCGATAACATGCAATAAATTTTTACGTGATTAGCATAAAACAATAAAATATTTTAGGTTAACTATCTCGTATGAAAAATATATTTTTTTCTCTTGAATCCATGTTCACCCATTACTTAGACCACTCCCATCACTGAATTGAATTGTTGTTTTTGTGTTTGTTACTAAAGACGAAGTTATAGTTTTGGATACAACATTAGCATTTGCATATCCAGATGTATATGCATATCATTATTATTTAGGTAACAATGAAATCCACTTCAGAAACTAGCTAGTTAGGATATTCAGCTCATTGCTTAAGCTTGAGTTTCAAATTCATGCCTCAAAAGGAAATAATGTCAATAGTTTTAGAGGGAGTTGAACAAATTAAGAATTTATATATTTTTGTCAAAAGTGAGAAAAAAGTTCCTAACATGAAAATATCTAAGGGGTGTGGGGCTTGGCAAGGGAAGGGGGGATGAGGTGGAGGGTCGGTGCCAACAGGAACAACCCCCCCCCCCCATGGAAACGGTAAATTCTTACCGACCTCACCGATTGAATTTTGTTGATTTTCCAAATTTTGAATCTTGAATAACAATCCAAAATAAAAAAAAAAAACATTTTTTACCTTTATATATCCATACAATTCTCTCCAACCTCATACGTTCCTCTTCAACAAATCACATAATTCTCTATATACTTTTTATATAATCTTGTTAATTTTTTGTTAATATCCATGAGTTCAACATCATATTTTCATATAATCTTGTTAATTTTTTGTTTGGTAATCCACGTTTGTTTGGTAATCACTCGAGTGCGAAAATTGCAACCACTGAGACCGACTTTGTAATTATTAAAATACTGGGACCAAGTCTGCAAACTATATGAACCAACCATGCATTTAACTCATTTTGAAATGCTTTGCCTTGCCACTGAACCACCAACCCCAATAGTTCTTAAAAATATCCTAAGTCCATACTAGTAGCAAGACATTCATGTCTAGTTGTAACACCCGCATTTTATTTTTATAAGCCTATATAAATGAATATTTTGAAAAATATAATTAGATTCAAGCTCAGGAATTGTTGCAACGCCTTGCAAAACATATATTTTGCAATGATACAATTATTATTTGTAATGAATTGTTATAATTGTAATTGTAATTATTATAATAACCATAACATAAACAAAACAAGCAAGCAAACACACGAACGAAATCCAATGGAGGCTCAAGTTTAATTCCCACTTTATCACTTTGGTGGATAAGGCAATGATAGATAGAGCTTAGCCTCCTTGCAGAGGTGTCAGGCTCTATCCTGAGGCCACCCGGGTTTTCGTCCCACTGTGTGTTACGCCAGAGAGTTCTGCTCTTGTGTTGACACGACTATCAAGTGGCAGCCGGCGGTATGGTTTCCCGGGGGAACGGCCAAGTCAAACTCTGAAGCTAGCGTGAACCTGATTAAGACAACATAGTCTGGCTAAAGTAGGGCAACGTGGCTCTCCAATTTAAGAAGTGGCGTAGCCTAATACAAGAAGCCCGGGTCACTACAAGAAAGTGATACTTTTAGCGGCGACGGCAATAGCGGCGACGGGCCCAGTGTCGCCGCTATTGGTCGATCCACGTGCTACCACATAACATCAATCCCCAGCCGTTGATCCTTACCATGATCCAATGGTTGGGGACTTAATAACTAATAGCGGCGACTCATTTAGGGTATTAGCGGCGAAAACGTGTCTCCGCTAAAGATCTGTGGACCCTCATTAAACCCCAACCAGTGATATCTTATCCTGATCGAGTCCAATACCGGCGACGAATAACTAATAGCGGCGACAAGGTGTCGCCGGTAATGCCCTTACGACATAAAGTCTACCAGGCGCGCAGTTTTCCCTCTTTCCTCACTTTCCCCCCATTTCTTCTTCGAGCAGCGGCGAATTCCGGCGATATTACCCCAAATCGGTTAGTTTAAGTTTGTATGTTGTTAAATTTCTTCTCTATTTTGTTATATACATGTTATAGTCTATGATTTTTGTGTGTTTTTGTGTTTATGCTAGAGAAATCGGCTCACTACCATCACCTCTCCGGTCACCACCATCACGTCTCCGGTCACCACCTCGTCTCCGCGGTCTACATCTACTTGAAAGCTTCAAATTACGGTTAGTTTTATATGATTTTTTTCAAAGTTTAGAAATTGTATAATTTTTTGTTTAGTTATGTAAATGTATATGTAAGAATGTATGTTTGTGTGTAAATGTATAATGTAAGAATGTATGTTTGTTATGTAAATATATATGTAAGAATGTATGTTTGTTTAGTTTGTGAAAATGTATAATGTAGGTGTATTTGGTGAAAATGAGTATATGTAGGTGTATGTATTTGTGTATGTAGGTGTATGTATGTGTATGTAGGTGTATGTAAGGATGTATATTTGTATGTGAATGTTTGTGAAAATCTATAATGTAGGTGTAATTGGTGAAAATGAGTATATGTAGGTGTAATTGGTGAAAATGTATAATGTATGTGTATGTGGTGAAAATGAGTATATGTAGGTGTATGTATTTGTGTATGTAGGTGTATGTATGTGTATGTAGGTGTATGTAAGGATGTATATTTGTATGTAAATGTTTGTGAAAATGTATAATGTAGGTGTAATTGATGAAAATGAGTATATGTAGGTGTACGTGTATGTATTTGTGTATGTAAGCATGTATGTAGGTATGCATGTCTATGAATGTATGTATGTAGGTGTATGTTAGTATGTCAAATGTATAATGTAGGTGTATTTGGGGAAAATGTGTATATGAAAATGTGTATGTATTTGTGTATGTTGTATCTTTCTGTTTAGGTTTGAAAACATTTATATTTAACTTTGAAAAATATATATTAGCTAGGAAATACCCTCCTTGAATTAAAATTATCATTTAAAACATAACGAACATAGAAAATACCCGCCAAAATTGAAATCACCATTTAAAACAAAAGGAGCTAAGAAAATACCCGCCCGAAATTTAAACCATCATGAAGAACATTACATATTTAAAAAACTGTGCCTGATATTGAATTCATCATTTCAAACATAACGAGCTAAAAAAACACCCAATCGAAATTGAAATCATGATTTAAAACATAACGTTCCGCCCAAAATTTAAAACAATCATTAAGAACATAACAAGCTTAAAAAATTGTGCCCGTGTTTGAATTAATCATTTTAAACATAACGATCTTAGAAATACCCGCCCGAAATTGATTTAGAAATTAATTTCGGGTTGTCCCCGTTTATCTTGGGACTGCTTTTTGAATACTTTATCTCATTTAGGATGTGAATGTGTATTACATGATTGTTTGTTTAAGAAGGATTTGGTTATCATTTTCTCTTTGCTCCTCGGATATATATATCATTACATATATACTTGGGAGCTAAGAGGAAATGCTGCCGAATTTTTCTTAAACAAACAATCATGTAATACACATTCACATATGAGATAAAGTGTTCAAAAAGTGGGTTTAGCAGCCTACCCTTGTCTTGTTAATCCTAAATTAGATTTTCTTTCAGTTGCATAATGCCTATCGATAAAAGTTGGATTGATTCCCCACATCATTCACCTCACTACAAGCAAGGACTCGAGTCATTTATCGAGATGTGTGAAAGAGTGATAAAAAACCACAATGAAGTTAGATGTCCGTGTACCAAATGTAAAAATTCCGGCTTAAAAACTATGGAAGAAATGAAATACCATTTGCGTATTAACAGTTTTTGGAAGGAATACACGAAGTGGACCTATCACAGGGACACGACTCCAATTGCAGAAGTAAACGATGTTGCGCCACAAGACGGTATGGTAAACGTTATCCCCCAACGGCTACCGTCGATGAAGTGTTTGAGGTCGAGACTGATTGTGATGAGGTCGAGGCTGATTGTGATGAGGATGATCCCGATTATGTGGAGTCTGACTAAAAGAAAAGTTACTGTAATTTATATTGATTTGTAATTGATAAACACTTGTTTGAAATATTTATTTGAATTTGAGTTACACTTGTTGTACTTTCCCTTAATTTCTATTAGATACACATGCTGTAACATTTGTAACTTTATAGGGATTATGTTTTCGGTATTGCTGATATTCGCTTATTTGATGGCGGATGTGGCCCCCTGGGGACATGGGGGTGACGGCGCTGGTGATCCACCGCTTCCTCCTGGTGGATTTCGTGGCACACACGAGACAGACGGTAAGTCTTTTACTAAATTATTTTGTAGTCCTTATATTTTATATATTATTAATGTTGTTACTAATTATTTTTGTTTTAATTGCAGCGGTTCCCCCAAAGAAGGTTAGGGGGAAAGCTAAAAACGAGAAACTACGGCGTCTAGTAAAAGCGGGGGGGCCTGTATCGCTTAGGTTTGACAGACAGGTCACGTTTACCCCTGTTGGTAAATCAAGAGACATGTTTTCAAGGGAGGCCGGCTTGTATATGTGGCGAAGCATCCCGTTTGATAAAATTGGATGGGATAGTGTTGAACAACATTACAAGGATGCCGTCATGAACCACTTACGGGTAAATAAGTTATATGCATAAAATTTTATCAAATATTTAAGCACATGCAAATCTAATTTATATATGATATTTTAACCTTTTTATTTAATTTGTAGGAAAATTTCAATTTTGATGAAGTGGAACGTGATTATGAGGCCAAAAACTTGAAGGGTAGTATTAGGAGTGTGCTTATGAAGCGGTACAATGACCGCAAGTATGAAGCTAGACAATTATTTGATGCCCAGGGAGGTTACGATGATCTTGAGAGTGCAAGGGCATACCATCCCGTGGATATGCCCTATGAAAACTGGTTGAGAACCATCGAAGGTTTCCGGCAAGAAAAATATATTAAAAAAAGCAAGGCCAACACACTAGTACGCCAGAAACAACAATTCGCATATCGTGGGGGGACATCGTCGTACGGTAGCACCGCCCATAAAAATGTAATGTTTTATGTATGTGTGCGTGTGTGTAAGCTTTTGTTTATTTAATGTCTAATCTAAGTTTAATGTTAAACAGGATATGGATTGGGTACCTACGTATGCTAAAACCCACACGGACAATCAAGGGAATTGGGTTGATCCGGTTGCTGAACAAAATTACGTAAGTATTTCTTTTAAGTATTATTTTCTATAACAAATATATATATATATATACACATATATATTTAATCATCTTCGTAAAATACAGCGGAACATACAACAGGCCACAAGTGAATGGAGCGGTGAGGGTCCGCCAATTGCCCCGTATCAGGAAGCATTGGGTGAGCGGCGAGGATGGTACCGCGAGATGGGGCCTAAACCTTCTTCAAACACGTCCTCGCACTCGTCATCTAACATGTCGTCTTCGTAAGCTCGGACGCAAGAACCCTTTTCCGAGGTAAACTACGCAATTTATAAAATGACAAACGAACGCATGTTTCCTTGTTAAATATATGTTGGTTGCGTTAATTAATATGCTAATATACGTTTTGCTATCTATTATTGTAGGATTTTGTTAACAGCTTGTTCCAAACCCCGTCATTTTTGAACCAACTTAACAACTATCTTGCTTCACAAGGAAAAGGAAAAGGAAAGTCAAAAGACTACGATTCTGACAACTTATTCGATAATGAATCCGACGATGAAGCCAACGATAACGATGAGTGACTTGTTTTTAATGTATGATTTAGATTTAAACGTTGTAGGATTATAATGTACGACTTAAACGTAGTTTTTAATTATATTACCTTTAGTATATGTTCGTGGCGTATGTTTGTGTTGTTTGAAATAGGCAGCTTTTGTTTGTTCGGCCGAAAAAAATGGCTGGGTGCTGTAAATACAGCAGCTGTATTAAAAAAAAAAAAGACTTTTAGCGGCGACATGTGTCGCCGCTATTGACATACAACCTTTAGCGACCAAGGGCAATACCGGCGACCCTTTAGCGACGAAAAATGTCGTCGCTAAAGGTTCAAGATCAATACCGGCGATGCTAACTTTTACCGACGACAAGGGGCCAATACCGACCAATCAATACCGGCGACGTGTCGCCGCTAAAAGTCAATAGCGGCGACAAAATGGACCAATACCGGCGACGCCTGTCGTCGCTAAAGGCGGCCTATTCTTGTAGTGGGTGGGCGTTGTTCACATATCGTTTGTGACTATGGGAAACACAAGTTTTCTTTTTGAGCTTGATGGATGTCCGTTATCTCAACGCTTCTCCTTACATTACTGATCTAGAATTGGAGAACCGTTGTGTATTTGCTTACTGATCTGGAATTGGAGAACCGTTGTGTATCTGAATCAGGTTCTCAAACAAAAACTACTAAAGATGAGTTGGTATTGAACCAAGAATATGAAGATCATCGTGCAGACACGTGGGAAGAAAGTCATTGGACTGCCGCAGATGAAGTCAAATGTGATCAAACTTGGACATCAGACGTAAATCTTGAAGCAAGTGTGTGGTTCCCAATGTGATCAAACTTGGACATCACCCTTGAGTTGAAACACATAATGTGCGTTGATTGGATTGTAGATATTCGTTGCGTGTATTCATATTGTTGAGACAAACATCAGATAATGAACGAATTGTTGGACTTCTTGTTCCAACTGCGGCTGTTGAAACCGAAGCTGTTATCTCGGTTGTTCAGTACTTTCGTGATAAATACAAAGTTCATCTTCGTTATCCTTTGTTTTCTACAATTCAAGCAGGCACGGATGCTAAACATACTGTTATTACATCTGAGATGATTCAAGTGAGTCCTATGAAGCAAGTGTCTATCTATTCAATTGAGAGTAATCATTGCATTACATCCCTGTTGAAAAACAGAATCGATAAATTTAGGGATAATGGGGTTGAAAGATGATAACCCAACAGTGGAGCATCTCATTCTACAGCTTTGATAAATTCAGGGGTATTCTCAAATAATCTTTCCTAGATGTTTGAAGACCAACATATGTCCAAAATGCTGCTTCTTCGTTCGCGTGACAGGAAGCTACCTTGCAAAATTAAAAAATGAAATCGACACCTTCAATACACATCGTATAGGACTATAGGATGCGTATAACTTTTTGGTAAGGGGACATTATCAGCCTTTGACAAACATAGAAGTTTGAACCCACCTTAATACGCATCGTATAGGCCTATACGATGCGTATTGAGGGTGTCGATTAATCCCGGTCCTAACGAGTTCACAAAGTCTTTGGAGGGATACAAGTCGGATCCTACGGGGTACTAGGGGACGTTCTTATTCAACTAGAATATGCAAAGAAGAAAGTCGTTTTCGTGATTTTTCGGAACCGAGAACATTCAGTGAAGATTGACGACAGTTCCGCTAAGTGAAGGGAATTGGTGAACATTTGAAAGTTGACGACAGTTCCTTTGAAGTGGAGGGAATCTGTTAAGGTTTAGAGATCTTACCAAATAAATGGGGGAATAAAACGTATGATGAATTTCTTCGGTAAATTTCTAAACGCAATCACAGGTGGTAGAGTTTGTGATTTTCTGGTGATACTAAAGGTTCGGCGTGGAATGTTTTGCACAGACACATATTTGAGGATTTTAATTAATTCTCCAGCCAGCGTGAAGGGTTTTGCACGGAAACATACAGGTATCTAAAGTCGACAGTTGTTTCAAAGCGCTGTTTACTGAAGACCTGGGGGAATCTTTATGAAAGCTGATAGTTCAAGGCTGAAGACCTGCAGGATTCGGTTTTGGGTTTGATGTTTCTTTGGGATTTTACAGGGATCTGGGGGTAACTCAATTCATTGAGTTTGCAAACGATGTACTTGGTCTAGCTGACTTCCTGAGTACTGATGCTGAAGATCCGTAGTGCATTGCGTGGTCAACTTTACAAAGGCGAGACAATGAGATCTGGATGTAGTTCAACTAAGCGTGCCGTTTGGTTGAGCTTGCAAGGGATACACTTGGTCTAGCTGACTTTCCTGAGTGTTGATGCTGAAGATTAAAGTGCATTACTTGGTCGATTCCACAAAGACGGTTTACAGAAGACAGTTCACCAGAAATCTCTATCAATGTAGTATGCTTGTATGAAATAGAGTTCTTATGACAAGATCAAGACTTGATGCAGTTTTTTAAAAGAATGGAACCCTTATCAAATGCCGGTTGGAGTATTGGAAGATCAGCGGAAGATCGGTCAATTGAGGAAATTGCACAACACCCAACACGGATACGCGTACTTTAAGGGGGAGATATTTTACAAGGAGCGTCAAGATACTACTTACCTGGATCATCGGTCAAGGGGGAATTTGTTAATACAGAGAAGATGAATACTTGACTGAAGATCGATTGCAGTTGCATTTTCAGCATTCGACAGCAACGGACAAGGGGGAATTTGTTGATGCAGATTTTGTGTCCGATGCTTGTCGAATAGATTAGTTTTATTTTACGCTGAATTTGTAATAGTTAGTGAAACGGTCTATCGAACGTGTATAGACCCGCTCGTTTGAAGTGGTCAAACAAGAGGGTTATTCGGTTGACCGTGTGTGTTTGCAAGACAAGGGGTGTGACTATAAATAGAAAACCCTTGCCATTTCAAACACTAGGAGATTTTAGGAGGTTTGAGACCTCACCGGGAGAGATCATCACTTGGTCTCTCCCTGGATGTATACTCCTTTGGTATTAGTTCGGTTATCATGTAATCGGGCCGATTTGTAATGTTTTACTACCGGATTAATACAAAGATGTTTGTTTATCATATCTAATCTCTCCCGTCTTGAACCGATCTCACACGAATCACGGTTTCGGTCACGAAACTCGGTCCTACAATTCTTATTCATGGATATTCTTCATTCATGAAGATATGCTTGGATCGAATGCAATCTTAATCATTTTGTTTTTTAACTAATAGGTAGATTGGCTGAAACTGGATGTCCATTTCTTCGCCCTGACGATCCTCTTGGTAAGATTCCATGGAATCCGTTCCCGTTCCATGTACCAGAAGAGGGTATTCATTTTTCTGTTCCCGGTAACACAACTCATTTCGGTTGTAAAACTTAATTATTTTTACATCAGTTTTTGTATTCTTTCTATTGATGATTAACCTATTTATTTATTATTAATTAATAGACCCTGAAGCTTGATCAAGTTCCCTCTCGGTTGGAAATGGATCTAGGAAACCAGCAGCAGCTGATGCTAACACTTCAATATCCACTTGTTTAGGTTTGTAAAACATGTTCAGATACATTAATCTATGGTTGTAGTAGGTAACTTAACTAGATTGATGAAGTTTTTGGAAAACAAAAGTGATTTGGGAGCTAGTACAAGAAGAAGATATCCGATACTAATCCATGTCGTATTTTACAAACGGCAACACAATGTTTGTATATAGCATACGTTATTGAACTATCGATGTTACATCCTACATATCTTTTTGATGCCGCTACCTTGGTATTTAAGTCTTCCCTCACCGAGCTAATCTTACGCAAAGAACCACCCCTTCAAACTTTTTTTTAACGGCAAATTTCATTAGCAAAACCTCGCTAACAAGAAAAAATCAAAGATGATTCGAGATTTCCAGTGTAAATGCAAATGCTGTATGTATGGATTCAGAAAAACAATGAACCTTAATTTAGTTTATATATTATTGCTGATATTTAAAAAATGGTAAATGTAAAGAAAATCGTTAAGTAAAAAGATGTGCTTAAACGATTAAATCCATACAACCTATACATATGATACATAAAATGATGGTCAAAGAGTTTTTAGTGAATCGTCATTTTAACATCTACAAAAGAATCAAAAACTACAAATGTAAATAAACTTAGGAAGGGAAAACGAGGTTGTGGGCTATCCCAGAAGTTAAGAGCAACGATGAATCTTCCGCAGAAGCATACAACCACCACGATGAATCTTTTTTTTTCCTAATTTATAAAAATAAAGGGGTTAAACGGGTCAACTCATGAACCCACTAGGTGGACCCGAACATGACATTTTAGCTAAGCGTGTTCGCGAAACACGAAACTAAGCCGAACCCACTTAGACTAAATCAAGACCCACAAAATTTGGTGTTAGGTTCGTGATCCGAAAGTTACAAACTATTTCCACCATTACAATTTAGAGTTGACTGATCTTGAAAGGCATAAAGGGTTAGTTTGTCACCTAGGAGTATGGTACTAAAAGCACATCCCTGAGACAAGCAAGGCGCATGTACGGACTACGGACCACGCTATTTTACACTCATTTGAAGCTGCTTTTGGCCGGTTCAGACATGTCTTTTTTCTGGTTCAGATCATTTGAAACTACTTTTGCCTTGCCTCATTCAAGGCGATTTTGCTACGCCTCACCTAGGCGTGTGCTGTTAACTACGTAGGCTGACAAGTCTTAGAAGTAACATAAAATCACAAATACTTCCAAAAGATTTTTTTTGGTTCTTATGCTGTTGAACTAACATAAAAACACAAATACTTTGTGTTCATCTAGATGAACCCAGCCGATATAGTGGAATCAAGACCCATACCGATTTAAACAAGAATAAGAAATTAAAAACTAATCAGGGATGGCAAACTAACCCAACCCTGACGGGAAAACCCGAAACCTAAAAAATTCTTTATGGGATTAGTTTTAAAGTTTTTGCGGGCTTGGGATGGATATGATATTAGGCCCGATTACCTGAAACACGCATTCCCGTTTGCCCGAGCTATATGACTATTTCCGTAAACATTTTGTTTTTTAAATTTTATTTTGGGTAATAGAATACTTAACTAATCCACTGATTTTTTTTTGCATATCAATACTCGAAAAATCCGAATTTACCCAAAACTACAAATGCATATGAAACACTACATGTAAACTATAAAATTTGATCCTCATTTCTCTTTTATCTTTTTGATATTGGCATAAAATACCAGATCACTTTTTGTTATAAAATGGAACATAATCTTTAAAAAGTTATAAAAATTGATGGGTAAATGGGTCAACCCGTCATTCCGACGCGACCTTCTAAGCTAAACATGTTTGTGGGTTGACTCCAACCCTTAGGATTACACTCAAACCCATGAATTTTGCGTGAAGTTCGTGTCATGTTTTCATGTCAAGTCAAAAATTCCCACCTTACCATTATTCTTTAAGCCTGCCTTCCTTTTGAATTTTTCTAGATATTGCTTCTCAAGAATATTTCTATAAGACTGACCTATTCTAAATGTTAGTAAGGCGATCCAACGGTTAGAAAAATATGAGATTTAAAAGCTAATCTAATATCCGGTATAACTCACAAATAGATATGGTATTAAGACATTCATGAGACAAAGGAACTTCTTTTAATTTTTTTATATCATGACTTGATATTAGAAATATCAATGGTTGGTTATTCTATTGATGTATTTGTTAATTGGAATTGAAACAATTATATTATAAACACAGATACATATACATCCCTTGGCATCCTTTCTCCTGTCTGACTTATGGTCAAGACTCCAGCCCCTATAGGTTCAATCACGTTCTCCACCGGGTGATTCCTTTGAACGCTAGTAGGAACGGCAAATTCTGGAACTGTTCCTGTTGATGAGAGATTCATCATATTGTCAGTTGTAGCTAATTCTTGGGGTTCAACCACAGGTTCTTCCAAAGAATCATCTACAACATAATCATCAGGAATAGAATCATGTGAGAACAAGTCATCATGATTATTTAATGAGTCTTCATCATCAGACGAATTCGAAGCTTCCTCTTCTATGTTGTGGGAATCTGTATCATCAGGAACAGTCGTTGAAGGTGAGGCTGCAACTGTACCATCCCCCTCAGCTTCAGCATCCCCCTCTTCATCAGCATTGGTTATAATAACTGAGGAACCAAGAGCAGCATTTGAAGTACTTTTTTATCTGTAGAAACATCAGGAGATAAATCATCAAGAATATCAAACGATCGAAACAGCATAATTGTAAAGAGTAAATGGCCCGTTTCCAGCATCCGTTTTGTTTTCTTCAAGCCATTGCACATCAAACGACTCGACGATTTGCCTTGTTGTTTTGTTGTACACTTTGTATGCAGTTTTATTCTCGAGTGCAGCTTTACCAGCATATCCGATAAAGTAACATTCATCGGCCCTTGCGTCAAACTTTGGTGTCGCCTCTAGATGCAGCAGGGTGCACGGACAAGCAAAAGCTCGAAAATGTCCGACAGAGGGTTTTTCACCAAACGGGACTTCATGAGGCGTCTTCATACGTGCTTTATTTATCAACACCTTGTTTTGAACATAACATGCGGTGTTTATAGCCTCATCCCAGAAGAAAACAGGAAGCTTGGAGCCACTGTATTTCCCAATCGTAAGTGGGAGTTTGGTTGTAGTTACTTAGGCATGGGCGATCTCCGGTATGAATTTTGAGTTTTCGGCCGCGGACTTTGGCCTGTAGGGTTGGGCTGATCTGCGCTTTGCGGCGCGGACGTATGTAGTGCGGGGTTGAGTGGGAGGAATGTAGTTGTATCCTCCCGGTCGGCTGTTGGCCGAGTGGGATTCCCCGCAATATGTGTGGTCGTCTGGGTCGGTGCGATCATGCCCCTCTTTGTGGGGCTGTGGTCCCAGACGGCTATGAATGTCGGAGCCGCGGTGGGTTGTTGATTGCCGCTGATTTTCACCATGCGGGCCTAGGCGGCTTTGTATTGGGCCCCTACGGCGAGACCCATATGTGGAGTCGTTCTCATCGATCGTGCGGACGCTACAGTAGGAGGATCCGCGTTCCTCTACCCTATCCCGGGAGGCCGGGTTGGCGGGTGCCCTGCTCTCATATTGCAAGATACGAGCCGCAGGTGTGTATGGTGCGGGTGTGGGTCCTCCAGGTATTTGGCCTCTGCGCAAGCCTTGTTGTAGGCTGCCGCAAGGGCAGTCTGTTGTTGGTAAAACCAGGTATGGAGATCCATTCCTGGGGGTATCACAAAACCATACTGTGAAAAATCTGGCATGAACACTAGGGGTGAGCCCCCCTGTGAGGATGTGCCTATGTGGCCGATTGGTTGTGCTGGGGTGGTGTTCCCCATAGGTACCAAGTTTGTGGGGTTGAAGTTGTCCCCAGTGTGATTGTTTTGACGATCAGACATGATCTTCAAGAAAGAAAGAGATGTGAAAAAAGTGCTAAGAGTAGCGGTGGGCGCCAATGATGAAACAGTGGTTTACCAAGAGAGGTTAATTCACTGGTCTCGTCAAGTAGGGTTAATCCCTTCTTTACGAGGATCGGTGGCCGGATCGTCCGCTGACCTGTCTCCTGCACAAGGAAAACACACCGTGACTCGTAACAAGGAGGAAAGGGTGGGGGTGCTCCTTGAAACCACTCTCCGGCGTGAGAATCAGTAATTTGCTTGGGAAGCAAAGTGTGTGATAGTAGTAGTGAGAGAGTTGATAAGCGATACCTCAAACCTGGTCCGGGATGGGTATTGAGTGGCTAGACTGACAAGGCGCCACCCTTATGCAGGTGTGCCAGGCTTGTCGGTTGTGGAGGTGAAGCCACGTCCTACTGCGGTGTCAGTCTGTTGCTTACGTATGGGCTGACAGACGACTGTCATTGGTGCCACTTGCACTGTGGTGTCAGTCCCACTTGCCTCGTGGGCAGGATGCGGCGCCGCACCGCATCGCTGCTTGCGGTAACTGCTGTTGTTTCCGCGTTCTCACTCTGGCCAAGACTGTGGGATGCGGTGCTAGGCCGCATCGCCACTTGTGGTGACTGTTGCTGTTGTCCAGATCCCTTGTCGTGACGAAAATGTTCATAGAATGCGGTGCCAGGCCACATCGCTATGTGTACACCCATTTTCATACACAAGGTAAGTCTTCTCATCACTTGACAGATTGGATTCGACCGCTGTGTTCGCGCGTGCCCGCACGGACACATATAAGTTCTTGCCGGTGGGGGTTTTTTATAAAGGTAATGGTCACTCGCGGCCATGCTGGTGTGAGATCTGGGACCATACCCCTTCAGTATGTAAATTCGCTTGTTTAGGTTTGTAAGACATGTTCGGACACATGATATGTTTTGGGGACTTTTTATCGAAACATTTTTTCTTTGGGGATTAAAGATTTTGTGCATGGCATGATGGATACAACTGCAAAAAAAAAAAAAAAAAAAAAAAAAAAACATTTGAAAAACAAAAGTGATATGGAAGCTGGTACAAGAGGAAGATATCTGATATTAATCCATGTGGTATTGTACAAAATGAACACTTTTTTTTTGATACATGGTTTGAAAATAACATACGTCCATTGAACTATGGTCTCATGATCGATGTTACATCTAACATTTTCATGTTAAAATTCGAAAGAACTATGGAATTAAAACCTTAGTATTCGATCAAAGAAGATCAGGGTTCGAGACCCTGGAGCCTATCCTACATATCTTTTTGATGTCTCTACCTTGGTATTTAAGTCTTGCTTCACAAAGCTAATCCGTTGCAACCTTCTAACTAGTTGGTGGTTGTCACCTCTTTGTTGTTTCATCCATCAGCACCCGCTACTTCTTCCCTAGCCAATTAGCCACCTCATCGAACAACTTCAATGACCGTTACACAAATTCACCGGTCCTGGTTTTTCCTCTTGTATTTAACAGCCATCATCTCGTAACCTCATCTCTCTCTCTTGGTTCCTTCGCCAAGGGATATCATCACTCATCGTCCCCATCATAAAAGGTGATTGTCACCATCGCGGATTGTATGTAATAAGCTGATGTGCCAGTTTTACAATAACCAAAATCAAAAGCACAACTCACATAGACCCAAGTGCACAAGCATTTGGAATTCCATTCATTCTTACCACTTGAACACTAGCAGGAAGTAGGACTTAGAGATGTACTCAAAATCGTTTCAGATGACATGTGCAAGAATCCATATTTGGAATCTTGCACCTTGAACCGTTTCAAGGTTTGACTTAATCCTTTAAATCGCCTTAATCCGTTGTGTTCAACAGCCACCGTCTCATGACTTCTTCTGTCTCTCTCTTGACTCTTAGTTTCGTTGCAAAGAGATATCCTCACTCGTCGTCCCCATCATGAAGGTGATTGTCATCAAAGCAAGATCATCACTTAACAAGTTGCCGTGCCACTACTAAGTAAACAAAATCAAAAGCACACTTCAGAGTCTGAAAGAGGCATTAAATCAAAACCTTAGTATTTGTGGGTGTCAAAGATCTCATGGCATACATGATACATCCAAGTGCAAAAGCATTTAATTGGAACTCCATTCATTCTAGCAAGTAGGAATTAGAGCTTTACTCAAAATCGTTTCAAGTGCGGCAAACATGCCAATACAACAACAGATACTATAACTTAGTCTCCTAACACCAATGTGACGACCTTTAAGTTCGCGGCTTGTTGTGTAATCCTTAAGCTTTATGTTCCTAGTGTTTTTGATGCCGGGATGCCTAAATTGAATTAAATATTAACGATATCTTTTATTTATTCAAAATTTAGGCATCCCTGCATCAGTTTTGTTAAGTTTTGATTTCGTCTACTTTTCCCGTTACATTTTATAATCTACGTACGTGATAATGGGTTGTGAGCATGTTTATCAGTTTTATATGTAATCTTTTTTTTCTGTTAAGTTTATGTCTTGGCTTTTATGCATTTTATATAAAGGCTAATAAATCCCAAAGGTCCGGTTTTAAATTTCAGCGGTTCGGTTTCGCTTTTCAATAATCAAAAACCATTAATAACGGTTTGGCTTACGGTTTGACATAAAAACCGTCAAAATCGGACCGCAAACACCCCTAACAGAAAGGTTTAACAATGCATATTATTAGTACACGCTAATCATATGCGTGTGTGAGGTTTTGTGTTTTAACTAGGAATTTCTACTTGCACTATGCTATGGAATCCGTAGAAAGGATTAGCGATGGCAAGTTTGCCTTTTGTTTGACTATACGGAGTGGGAGGGCTTGAAAAAGCGCCATGTGCAGCCACGTCAACAACGGTCAGAATAGTGGTATGGTGCAAAAACGGGTGGAGTAGGACAGGGCGGGAAAGGGTGGCGTTTTGTGATGACCATCACTGTGACCAACGGCGTAGTGACGCATCGTGCAACTTCATTTTTAATCATTTTTCAAGTCTGATGACCACCACCATGCCTACTCTTCTTGTTACAAGGGTGTGGTTATATTGCAACTCCGATCACATGAGTGAAGGTGAAAGAGATAAAAAAGAAAAAAAGAAAGAAGAGGAGATGATAACTTTTTTCTCTCAGGGTTAATTGATGTTATTTCACGAGTGATTTGGGAGCTAGCTAGTACAAGAAGATCGAAGACATCATATATTAATCCACTAGTTTATAATCCCGTGTATTACACGGGTTGAATAAATGTAATATTGTTTACCAAATAACAAAAAAAAGTTATATCTTTAAAAACCCTCGTGTATTATACGGGTTAAATAAATATTATTTTATATACCAAATAATAAGAAAATTATATTTAAAAAAAACTACCGGATATACTCGGTATGCGATAGATTTGGTGATTACGGAGATGATTATTGAAAAGAAAATACAATGGTCAAACATGTTATTCAAGAAGCAAATAAGCAGCCATTTAACTCTTAAAATATAAGTTATATTTAAAAAAACTCGTAATAAATCTAATTATATATATAGAGTAATCTTGAAAGTTATATACAATTTGATTAAATTTATGTAATAAAATCAATATAACAATTTTTTTAATAATGAAAATAAAAATAAATAATATATTATCACAAAGTTTGGTTTTAGTGATAAATAATTTGGCTATTTAAAAATCTCTTAAATTAACAATTTAATTTAAGGATAATATTTTATTAGAAAAATAGAAATATTTTATTCGACTTTTAAAGTAGGATAAAATTTAATATTTATTTTTTTATTTAGTTAATATAAGATAGAAAAAAATATGATTGAATAGTTGAGGTAAAAGGAAACTAAAAATTGTAGTTGTTATATAACGCATTAGATAATATAAACATTGAAGATAATATGATATAGAAAATCAAATAAATAATATTATGAATGAGAAGTATAAATTAAATTTATCCTAAATAATAATTACCTATTGTTAAGTAGAATATATTAAACTAAGTAATATTTAGTTAGAGAGTTATCAATAATTAATAAGAAAATATTAAACTAAATAATAAATATCCATTAGAGATTAAACTAAATAATATTTAGTATGAGAGTTATCTAGAATTAGTTGAAAGAGATTAAACTAAATAATAATTATCAATAAGAGACATGGCCTAGTATAATGACAAGTGTCCCTCAAATGGTTTATTTTATTATATAGTATAGATGTATTGTACATCAAGGACTACAAATGGATTAGGTAAATCAAGTCTCATTCATTATCTTTTTCTATAGAGGTAAAAGTCACTTTTGTTCACAAAATTTCAAATTTGTGAGCCTTGACATTTTTGAAACATGCAAATTCCGTCTAAAAAAACTAAAACTGAAACATGCCAATTCCGTCTAAAAAAACTAAAAACATGGTATCTAGTGAGCACACAAAACTAGTATATATTAAAGAGCATCAGGGGGAATAGGGCCAGGTTCAGTATTACGAATTTGTTCTCAGTTTAAAATTACGATTTTGCCACAGTTCAAAATTACAGTCTTGACATCCTTGTAGCTTTTGACAAATTACGATTTTGCCACGGTTCGAAATTACATTCTTGCTACCGTTGTAGCTTTTGATGAATCATGATTTTACCCAGTCAAAAGTCAAAATTACGATTCTCCCCCTAGTTCAAAATTACATTATTGCCATCGGGTTTTTTTTTTTTGCAAACCCTATGGCACTTCCTTGTTTTAATTGATTGACTCCATGTAATTTTTATTCGTGACATGCAACTGCCTAGCACTCACTCCCTCATTGGTCCTGACGAATTACAGTTTTGCCCCCAACTCTATGTTACAATTTTGCAATCATTTTAGTTTATTTTGTTTTATTTTTTTTTTCTAGCAAACTATGGTAATGTTTTGCTTTAATTGTTTGATAAATATTTGACCCCAGAAACACGGACTACTCTAGCTAGAAGTAGAACTTTGAAAATTTCTCAAAGTCGTTCGAGATGACATGGGGAGGAGCTTCCAACTTCGGATCTATAATCAAACAAATATGTTAGCCCTGTTAGCAAAGGAGCTCCTTCCCGCAACACGGTTCTATATATGGATATGTTGTGTCATGAATGGGTACGCGTAGTACACGTAGATCGTTAATTCTCTCCTCGCCTCATGCCTTTTGCTTTTTTTGACATTCGTAATAAAACATGGTATCTAGTGAGCGCATTAGCCGATGAGATGTCTCCTTGTACTACCATTACCTAGATGATGGACGACCGGTTTTCGTTTATGGTAATAACCATCCTGATTCTGCCATTTCGAGCAAGAAACTCATCGTGCGGATCTTCGCAAGTCGGAAGGTTGCGTATGGTAGGCCCATTCGACATGAACCCGTTTTCTTTAATGGATTAGACTAGAACAATTTCTATCTCACAAGTAAATTATCTTTTATTGCTAATACTTTAAAATTGGCACCCCGGATACCTCTCCAAGCACCCTAAAATTACTTGAATCGTCCCTTTTATATCATCACTTTTAACCACTAACCAGATTATTAAAGCTAATCCTTAAAACCTATGATCTCAATCAATGATGTTAACAATTTGTAATATCAATCCAAAAGATTTTGAACATTTTAGCCGTAAATGCCACCCTACCATATGTTTCATTTCATCAAAACAAAACAAAACAAAACGTCACCCTACCAAACCAGCAGGAGCAGCAAACAAAACACACCACTTACATTACAAAATCTCATATGCTAAGCCTTGTTCATTTTAAATATGCTAATCCTGAAAACCTTACTATTGTTAAATGCTAGTCTTGAAAACTAAACTGATGTTAACATAATCTTGTCCGGTGTCCGTGTCCATCATTGAAGTAAAAACCGAGACCCACACTTTCCTTATATCTACAAAAAAGAAGCCAACATCAACAACAAACAAATACGGAGTTAGGGCATCAAAGTTACAACATATGTTATTAGAAACAACCAAGTACGTAATCAAAACAAGTAATTCGACACCTAATGTGCCACAATCGTAAGCGGGGAGCAAAACGTTGAACTAGCAACAGTAGCATAGACCGAATAGTGACTCCTGTAGAGGCTCCAACTTCTACTTCTTTTATCATAGCGATATATGAGATATCGCCAAGTTGCATCGATTGATTGTCGATAAAGACAAGGTCACACTGTTGTTCACGAAATGAAGGTACTCATGTCTAAGGTTCAACATTATGTTTGGTAAGTAATTGCCCGGAAGTATAGACTCTAAATTGGCGGCGGAAGTGATACGTCTCACCTGTTTAGAAGATGACCTAAGTTGCACCAACTCAAAAAGATCTAACCCTAAGCAATCTCTATGGACTAAATCATATCCAAGATCTAGAACTAAAAACGACCCACATCTTCTCCGGTATACCCTCCTAAACTAGTTCTCCATGAGTGAAAAGGGGAGGTGTGCTTCCAAGAAGAAGATGGGTGTTGAAGAGAATGATATTAGAGTAAAAATGAAAACAAACCCTAATCCATTACGAGTATTGATACAATGTTAAAGATAGGTTTTTTTTGAAAGAAATTACAGTGAAAATGAAAAAATGTTGAAGTTGGGTATGATGAAAACCGTAATCCATCATAATCGGAACCAAACGGTAGGATTGATTCGTTTTATACCTTGATCGTATTTGTTTAGTAACTAATGGTAGGCTTTGCGCGAAACCATGATTCCGATTCTAAAATCTTGATCATATTTTTTATTAAAGAGTAGGCTTTGCGATAAATTGTGATAAATTTAAATTTATTAAATTTTTTTTATTAAAGAGTAGGCTTTGCGATAAATTGTGATCCCGGTTCCATATGTATACTTGAATTCTGTTTCATACAAACAGTAGTAGGCTTCGTGCAATCTGATGCATAAGACAAAAAACACCCAATCTACCAGCTACCACACTTGTACCCAAATAGCAAGCATGCAAGAGAGAAAGGGCTTACCGGAAAGTTGCCAGAACTTTATCGGAACCCTAGTGTAGGTCCCTCGGAGGTTGAGGTCAAACCTTATCCTTGTTATGTTTAACACACTAGCAAGTGCGGAATCCAAGCTAGAATGCAAACCGGTAGTTTATATGAGAGCACAAGCTACAAAGAGAAAGGTAGACACACGAGATATCAAAGTTTTCTCTTGTATTTCAGTGGACACGGTTACAGCCCTTGACCAAACTGAAAATACGCTCTCTACAAGACTAAGTTCACTCACATCTCACACACTTCTTATGAAGTGAACACATTACATGAGTATATATACCCATGACAGATCGTCTGGTCGAAGGATCAGATAGACTGATCGAAGGATCATCTATCGATCTGAAACCTATCGAAGGATCCACATATACCTTGAAGGATGATATCCTTCGAGGTCCATCAATCATCCATCGAAGGCTTATCTTTCGAGCTCATCGAAGGATCTAAACAATCCTTCGATGACTCATCCTTCGACACAGACATATTACAAACTATGTGCTAACTGTTTGGCCAAGTCAAACCAGGAGGATGGTTGACTTGGTCAAACTTACATCGAACACACATAATAACAAACCTAAGACGTAACTCAGACTAACACAAGACATCGTTTTGTATCATGACAAAATACAGACAAAGTACAGACACAAGTGCACCAACAAACTCCCCCTTGGCTGTAGCTTTCTCTCGATCTTCGTGTCTTCAAGTCTCTGATGTCCTTTCAACCGAGTCGAAACCAAGTCGAACTGAGCTGAGTCGAACCGAGCCGAGTTGTGTCCACAAAATATGTATCAACAAACTCCCCCTTGGACGCTACTCGTGAGGTTCGTCTTCTGTGTCTTTCATGTCGGAGGATCTTCAAAGTCTTCACGCGTCGTAAGTAGAAAGTGTATCAACAAACTCCCCTTTTCATTTAGGTAGTGTGTCAATAAACTCCCCCTTAGATTGAACTCTCCATTGAGTCATGCTCGTGAATCTTTTGACTTGTCAAATCTTCAGATCCTTGTGGTGTTCATGAAGGGTCAGCGGCAACTCGATCATTTTCATCTTTTGAGGCCCTTCACATCGTGTCTTCATTCCGAAGCTTGTCATCGACCATGTTCTCCTTGCCTTTAGAATCTGCACATGCAAGAAATCTAAACGCGTAATGAGAACAACTGCTTGGAATATAGTTTGTATAAACAAACAACACATATGAGATCAAATCTCAATCAAACACCGACCGACAACATTTTGAAAGTTTAGAAAATGATCAAGTTTAGTCCTTTAACTTTCAAAACTTGTTAACTTCGACTGTTTATGAAGATGCAATTGTTTTCCGGCTTACAATCAGGATTTTGGGTAGGATAGACTCGAGTTCCAACATCAGTCAATCAAAAATAAACTAGAAGCAAAATCTTTTTGGCTTTTATAAAGTTTAAATTAAAACACACCTAAAATCTTATTGAAATTTTGAAATTTTCAAATGTAAAGACGGAAAGCAATAAATAAATATATACAAAGATGCAGAAACGAAAGCAGTAAACAGATATTTACAGACATTCTTTTTGCGAGTTTCGAGGGTAAGAGAATTATATCAGTGTACGGTCATGCCAAAACGCTCTTTTTGTTCAATTAGTTAACATTAAGATAAGCATCCTATAACAATTATCGGTATTGTTGTCCACATAAGCTCAACTTATCAGATGTAATCATGGCGAGGGGATACGTTAAGGTATGATTTGTACTTACCGACCGGTGTTCATCCACACACGACACATTCCCGTATCAAGGTATGCACGAGAGTTCATCTTACCGGTGAGTATACCGATTATCATCTGTTTGACCGTATATGATGTGAGATTCTCACTTATTTTGATTGAAAACAAGCCCTATGTGATAGAATCACTTATTGATGAGGAACTTGATTTTCAGATGCATGAGGGCACAGGAGCAAGTCCGTGAACAGGTCAGTACTTTCGTACAGCAGAGAGACGAACTTGACTCCCGGATAAATGTGATATTTTATCACTTATTTGTTTGGACATGTGATTGTTGATCACTTATTGAGGTCGAATGCAGTATGTACACGTATGTATAGTATCATGGAAGATCTAGACTTGCGTCCCCGTTATTTTTGGTAAAAGATACAACCATGATACCCAGATGATAAGCAGCATAAAGATCGAATATCTCAGAACCTCGGCAATCTCTCAAACGAAATTTCGGTACTAAGACCATATGCCAATGTGTGGTTCCCACCTGGTCTTCAGTCGATTTAAGATTTATATCACCCTGCACACTTTAAAATGATTGTGAGCCTACCGATACATCTTATATAGAGTTGCTTATCGTTTTTCATTTAAGGTTTCAGTTTAAAGAGGTTTGGACAGACCACTGATGTACTATCATTTTCTCTTTTGCTCGCCAGGAAACTCATTTTTGTTTTTCCAATGTTTTTGTGCTTTTGAAATTTTTCGATGTTTTTGAAATTTTTTTTTTTTTAAATTTGGATTTACTCCCCCTAAAATCAACAAACTAAGATAAAATTTAAAAGACACAAAGAAATTTACAAAAATGATTTTCCGATGTTGGTTAACTCATGTTTTACCTCAATGCCGTTTACCAAAATTAAATTTTAAATCAGAAATGATTTTTCGAATTTTGGAAAAATGAGTTGGCATGTCGGTAAGCGGTGCGGACCATGACAACATTGTCTGGCCAAAGAGTGCTGTACGAGATAATAATAATTCATAAAGCAGCTTAAATATCGACAAGTAAAAGAGAGATTAGAATTTTAAAAACCGTATCCTGCAACTGCTTCGTGCATTGCAAGGAATCTGAGTGCTCTCCCAAACTGGATATCCACCCGGTGTGGATTTCAAAGTCGATTTTTGTAGCTACTGAGAAATCTTTTGACAGCAACAAGATCATAAACCTTTGGGTCCGGCTGGTCTTCCACATTGCACCAGCGAAGGTTTTTGTCTTTCTCTTTCAGAAGTAGTGTGCGGTTGTTCAATCCATGCCAAGGCATCCGCACACCCGGTTGGTTTGTTCAACAAACACATTTTCTTCAATCACACCGAGTAGAAATGTACACTGCACGTTCATCTTGTTGATTTTGAACATTAGACGTGCTGCAGGTGCGTACATTTTGATTGAATCTATCCTGAGGACCCGATCAAAGCCTTTAACAATCAAACTTTGGAATGATTTTCAATTTGTCGAAGCTTTTCAATCTCTTTCAACAGACAATTCTGTTTTCTTTCCTTTTTCTTCTCTCCATCACACGCAACAACTCCTTTTGTCGCCTATCTTGTGCATGGACACTCCACTATCAACAATCTTACGACTATCAATAGTTCCTCCTGGAACATTCTGCACACTCACTCAGAGATTAGTTGGAGAGGGGGACTCAAGCCTTAACAGACTTGGGTCGTCCTTGATCATCAAGGAAAGTGATTTCAATCACTTGATGATTAGGAAAAAGAACCTGTGGTGCTCCCCCTGATTGAATTACCTGCTTTTGCTTCCAAGCTGTTTGTCCTTTACCAGTATTTGAATTTATTGTTTTAGCATTTACTGGTTTTACAGTTTCAGGTTTTGCTTGTACAGGTTTTTCTTCTTTGACCTCTGATTTTAAGACCTTTTCAATTACCTTTTGATTCTTTTGCTTCAACTTCTTTTCCCTTTCTTTCAAGACACGTGGGTCTTGTTTCGGGGAAACTGATCGTTTTTGGTAATCGATTTCTTGGGGAGCCCTCGTTTTTGACTTCAGCTTTTGCACGTGTGGGCAATATCTTACAATATGCCCAACTGTGCCACATTCAAAACATGTTCTCCGCTCTACAAACTTCGGAGAAACATGTTGATGACCAGGCGGAGAACCAGACAATGAACCTTGTGAACTAGACGTGCTTGGACCTAAATCACATCCGTTGGTGTGTTGGGTGTAATTATTCTGATCATTTCGTTTTAGAATTCTAACTTGTTTTACAAAATCAACGTTAGATTTATCCTGAAATGTTTCAAGTTTGTCTGAACCCGTGGATCCAACAAAGTTCATTTTCGGTTCTCGTTTCTTAACAGGAGCTCTTTTGTTTTGCACCTTTTGTTGTCGAACCTTAGGTTGCTCAACCTTTGATTGTTGAATTTTAGGTTGTGCAGCCTTAGGTTGAGTAGCCTTAGACTGTTCAACTTTAGATTGTTGAACCTTTGGTTGTTCAGTCTTAGGCTGCTGAACTTTAGGTGCTTGAACATTCTTGTTCTGAGCCTTCTTTCCCTGTACCTTACCTTTTCCGGAATTGACTTGTTGTTTTCGCTCAATTGGTAGTTTTTGGTTTCCGTATTGTTTTCTAATTTGTTCACACGGAATTGGATCACATTGAGTGACGGTAACTTTGCCACTTTTGTTCCCCAAAAACTTATCAGTGCATCCTTCAAAAATTTGCTCAATTAAATCTTGATTTACATTTTTAATTGGAAAATCTTTGTTAGAGTAGATTTTGCTATCTCCTTTGAGCGTGTACAACAAATCATTCCCTTCTAGGCTAGATACAATGGACTCCATTGCTTTTGACATTTCAGTCTTACTCGGTTTCACTGGTGGATCACACAAGATGTGATTCTCGATTGGAATATCTGTTGTAACCGAGTTAGACTGTTGTTTCACAATTTCTTCAGATTCATCGTCCGAAGAATCAGCATCCTCAACAATGGGAGGTCTCTGTTCCTTAACACACGATGAATCTGTCACATTCTCAGATTCTGATTGACCCGAGGATGATGTACCAGTTGTGAACCCGAGGCCTGCTGCAAAGTCATCTAGACCGAGTGACACAGTAGGTTCAAAACGGGGCATATCCTCGTCATCAGGCAATTTGGAGTAATTGTGATTCATTGGGGGAGGACATGATTTGAATCCAATACATCTTGCATCCCCCTTTTTCTTTTGAACGTCAATGATGTGATCCAATACATAGCGGGAATTGGAATAGCTTTCCAGTTTCTGCTTAATTGTCTCACATTCACATCGAGCTGTTGCCAACTCTACCATTTGCTTTTCAATTGTGTCAATAAGATTATTGTTAGCATGTTGTTTTCGCAAAACAGCCTTTTGTAATTCTGAAACATCATGTCTTAATGACGCAATTGTTGCTTTAAATTCCTTTTCATTTCTGGTTAAAAACAAGTTAGCTTCGGTTGCTTTAGAAAGATCTACAATCAATTCTTGATTGTGTTTGTGTGTGATTTCAAACTGACTTTCCTTTTCAGCATATTTTAAGCACTTTGCACATTCAATAGGAACAGAAATAGAGTCAGAATCAGTATCACATACCTGAGAAGTTTGACCTTCTACGTGAGCCATAAAGGCTGTATGAAAAGAAAAAGATCCATCTTCAGAGAAGAACTGAGCAAGCTTCTCGGAAGTTCTAGCAGATTTTTGGCAGAGAATAGATCTCCTCTTGCATAATGCTTCAGCTTCAGCCAAAAGCTCATCAACCTTCAAATCTAAAGCATCACTTGATAAATCACCAGCATCAAGTGATTCCCCATCCATGCTCCCACTATAACCCGAACTATCTTCATCTTCTGAAGATTCACCAGCAGACACGGGTTCTACTACCTTCTCAATCACTTTAGCATAACATGCTGTTCCACCATTTCCTCCTTCTCCAAGCTGAATGTTCCAGTTGCAGCCTTCATCAGCTTGAACAACCAATCCTCTGTGGGAATTAGTGTTTGTGGATCCAGATGCATTTCCTCCAACGGAAACTATTGATCTGACAGAATTGTTGTTCAGTTGCTGTTGTGGCTATCCTTGATTCCTGAAGGGATTCTGATTTCCTTGCTTAGGTGGTTTCTGACACTCCCGCTTGAAGTGACCCTTTTCACCACAATCTGTCCTTGATTCCTAGAATGCAAACCGGTAGTTTATATGAGAGCACAAGCTACAAAGAGAAAGGTAGACACACGAGATATCAAAGTTTTCTCTTGTATTTCAGTGGACACGGTTACAGCCCTTGACCAAACTGAAAATACGCTCTCTACAAGACTAAGTTCACTCACATCTCACACACTTCTTATGAAGTGAACACATTACATGAGTATATATACCCATGACAGATCGTCTGGTCGAAGGATCAGATAGACTGATCGAAGGATCATCTATCGATCTGAAACCTATCGAAGGATCCACATATACCTCGAAGGATGATATCCTTCGAGGTCCATCAATCATCCATCGAAGGCTTATCTTTCGAGCTCATCGAAGGATCTAAACAATCCTTCGATGACTCATCCTTCGACACAGACATATTACAAACTATGTGCTAACTGTTTGGCCAAGTCAAACCAGGAGGATGGTTGACTTGGTCAAACTTACATCGAACACACATAATAACAAACCTAAGACGTAACTCAGACTAACACAAGACATCGTTTTGTATCATGACAAAATACAGACAAAGTACAGACACAAGTGCACCAACAAACTCCCCCTTGGCTGTAGCTTTGTCTCGATCTTCGTGTCTTCAAGTCTCTGATGTCCTTTCAACCGAGTCGAAACCAAGTCGAACTGAGCTGAGTCGAACCGAGCCGAGTCGTGTCCACAAAATATGTATCAACACCTAGGCGCTTGAAATGCCGTCAGTGGCGGAACAAAAACTTGATGAAAAACTTATGGGCATGTTACTTCTTATTAAATATTTTCTATTAATAACAATAAAAAACAAAACAAAAGGGTTATCTAAATTGCTGAAAACCACAACCAGTAAACTAAATACCCAAATTGGAATCTTAGAGTCATAAGCTTTAACCAAAAACCACAACCAATTTTCAATACAATCAGTAAACTAAATACCCAACTTATGAACAACATTAAAAATAGAAACTTTAAGAAAAAAATGTACCTGAAGTGATTTGTGCTGAATAATAATACCGTCACGAATCCTGCCTACCGCCACCAAGGGCCACCGTAAAACCAAATCCACATCTTGCACTACCGCCACCAAATTCATCAAAGATGTTGTTGTCGACATTGAGTACTGGTGACGCCGGCGTGCGAGCTGGAACACTGTTGGACCCAATCACCGCCCCTCGGATGCACAAATTACATTTCAATTATATGTATCACCTACTAGAGTGTCCAATTACATTTCATTAGTCATATACAGTGACATAGTTGTTATTTTTTCATTTTTTTAGATCAAGGTCAGTATGTCGTCACTACCGTTTGATGTAGTTATGTTGGATATAATTGCAAGGCTCCCCCCCCCCCGTAGCTGTCACAAAATGCAAGACGGCCATCAAGAAATGGTTGGCCTACATCTCAAAATCGGAATTTCTAAGGGTGCATTGTCATTTCATGCGAGCATCACCCGATCAGAAAATCCTCACTGTTGGAAACCCTAGCTTGTTTTAGTACGTTCATTGAACTTTGCGGATGCTAACTACTTCTTAGCCACCGACGTTCCAACCCCATTTATTGTTCGTCCAACGAATTTGTTATTTTTAGCAAGCTTGGATGGCATGCTCAGTGTTTGCCTTAAAAACACATGTGAGTTACTTCTATGGAATCCATTAACCCATGCCTGCAAGAAATTGTCAAACTCTATTAAGCAGGGTTTCTACAAAGTCCAACACGATGCTATTGGGTTCTATGTTGACTCTTCTTTTGACTAAAAAAATGCGGTTGATGCTAAACATGAGAGCGCTAAATGATCCATGGTATTCTGATTTTCTTTTAAGAGTCGGTGATGGGTCTGAAGAATCGATCGAAGGAAGCTATATTCGCATACCAGACGACATGACAATTCCTTTCAATAATCCAGAAAACTCTATAAAAGAATTGATCAATGCAGTCTTTCCGTCAATTCAAAGTAATGTATATTCTTCTGATTATATAATATCTAGAGCAATATTGTCCACTAAAAATGACAGTGTTGACGAGATCAATGATCAAACGATTGACATGTTTCAAGGGGATGAAAAGGTTTACTATAGTTTCGATGAAGTCGAAGACGATCGCCACAACTTCTATCTGGTCGAGTTCTTAAACTCACTAACTGCTAGTGGTTTGCCGCCTCATAGACTTCGTTTAAAAATCGGTTGCCGTATAATATTGTTGCGGAATATCGATCCATCACATGGTTTGTGTAATGGCACAAGATTGATATGTAAAGGCTTCCAGCATAATGTTATTGATGCAGAGATAGCTGTCGGGCAACATGCCAGAAAAAGAGTATTTTTGCCAAGAATCCCTTTGTGTCTTTCTGAAGACGACATGTTCCCGTTCAAGCTAAAAAGAAAACAATTCCCCATTCGACTTAGCTTTTCCATGACAATCAACAAAGCTCAAGGTCAAACAATTCCGCATGTTGGTGTTTATCTTCCGGATTCATTATTTTCGCATGGACAACTTTATGTCGCTTTATCAAGAGGGATATCACGTGCTAATACAAAGGTATTAGTACATCCTGCCAAAGACTTCAGACGAGACGGGGTATACACCTCAAAGTGTTACGTGACGAATGAAATACTTGTGAGTGAGAATGTGATGATTTTTTATGCATTTGGTGGTTTACGCAATTACATTCTAAATATAGTATAGATGATGTTATTATTTTACACACTTTGGTCTCTTTTACTCACTTATTTATTTTCTCTTGCAGATTGATTAAGAATTTGTTATGGATAAGACAGAGAGCAAAATGGAAGATGTGTCAGGTATCTACCTATCTATCATATCTTATAACTGACAATTACATGATAAAACATATGTAACTAAAATACTTAACATTTCTTTCAGTTCCCCAAACTGCTCCAGCAGCTACTACTGATGTATCAGTAAATGAGGAGATTAAAGAAGAAACTCATCCTCCAAAAAAGATGTAACAATCAAACAGGAAGAGATACAAGAAATTCCAGAGGACGTTGATCTCGATGATGAGAAATGGTGGCGTGACAATATGGATGAGATCCTTGAGATGTTTAAGCCATATGATCACTAAATTTTTAACCTCGTGATGCAAGTACTTGACATTTGAGCTTTTAGTTTTCAACATTTATGTTTAAAACTTATCTTTCCTTATTTGTGTGCTACTTTATATAACTTTTAATTATGTTTAAGATTATTTTTTCTTATTCGTGTGTTACTTTATTACACCAATGGTTTCTTGAATTACTTGATAATTAAAATTCTAGACATGTGTAACACTTATGACATATATATCCACCACAATAATAAAAATATTATACGAATAAGAAAACTACCAGAAACGAGTGCCGCAATGCAAAGTGTCGCCCCCGCCGCATCGCGCGGGCACCCTACTAGTACATATGATACATAAAATGATGGTCAAAGAGTTTTTAGTGAATCGTCATTTCAACATCTACAAAAAGAACCAAAAACTACAAATGTAAATAAACTTAGGAAGGGAAAACGAGGTTGTGGGCTATCCACGAAGTTAAGAGCAACGATGAATCTTCCACAGAAGCATACAACCACTACGATGAATCTTTTTTTTTTTGTTTTTTTTTTTTCTAATTTATAAAAATAAAGGGGTTAAACGGGTCAACTCATGAACCCACTAGGTGGACCCGAACATGACATTTTAGCTAAGCGTGTTCGCGAAACACGAAACTAAGCCGAACCCACTTAGACTAAATCAAGACCCACAAAATTTGGTGTTAGGTTCGTGATCCAAAAGTTACAAACTATTTCCACCATTACAATTTAGAGTTGACTGATCTTGAAAGGCATAAAGGGTTAGCTTGTCACCTAGGAGTATGGTACTAAAAGCACATCCCTGAGACAAGCAAGGCGCATGTACGGACTACGGACCACGCTATTTTACACTCGTTTGAAGCTGCTTTTGGCCGGTTCAGACATGTCTTTTTGCTGGTTCAGATCATTTGAAACTACTTTTGCCTTGCCTCATTCAAGGCGATTTTGCTACGCCTCACCTAGGCGTGTGCTGTTAACTACGTAGGCTGACAAGTCTTAGAAGTAACATAAAATCACAAATACTTCCAAAAGATTTTTTTGGTTCTTATGCTGTTGAACTAACATAAAAACACAAATACTTTGTGTTCATCTAGATGAACCCAGCCGATATAGTGGAATCAAGACCCATACCGATTTAAACAAGAATAAGAAATTAAAAACTAATAAGGGATGGCAAACTAACCCAACCCTGACGGGAAAACCCGAAACCTAAAAAATTCTTTATGGGATTAGTTTTAAAGTTTTTGCGGGCTTGGGATGGATATGATATTAGGCCCGATTACCTGAAACACGCATTCCCGTTTGCCCGAGCTATATGACTATATCCGTAAACATTTTGTTTTTTTAAATTTTATTTTGGGTAATAGAATACTTAACTAATCCACTGATTTTTTTGTCATATCAATACTTGAAAAATCCGAATTTACCCAAAACTACAAATGCATATGAAACACTACATGTAAACTATAAAATTTGATCCTCATTTCTCTTTTATCTTTTTGATATTGGCATAAAATACCAGATCACTTTTTGTTATAAAATGGAACATAATCTTTAAAAAGTTATAAAAATTGATGGGTAAATGGGTCAACCCGTCATTCCGACGCGACCTTCTAAGCTAAACATGTTTGTGGGTTGACACAACCCTTAGGATTACACTCAAACCCATGAATTTTGCGTGAAGTTCGTGTCATGTTTTCATGTCGAGTCAAAAATTCCCACCTTACCATTATTCTTTAAGCCTGCCTTCCTTTTGAATTTTTCTAGATATTGCTTCTCAAGAATATTTCTATAAGACTGACCTATTCTAAATGTTAGTAAGGCGATCCAACGGTTAGAAAAATATGAGATTTAAAAGCTGTTGGTGCACTTGTGTCTGTACTTTGTCTGTATTCAGTCACGATGTAAAACGATGTTCTTTATAGTCTTGTAAGTTTGACCAAGTCAACCATCCTCCTGGTTTGACTTGGCCAAACAGTTAGCTTATGAATGTGAATTGTCTGGCTCGAAGGATGTCTCATCGAAGGATAGTTTAGATCCTTCGATGAGCTCGAAAGTTGGACCTTCGATGGATAGACCTCGATAGATCATCCTTCGAGGTCACTGTGAATCCTTCGATGGAAGTCTGATCGAAAGATGATCTTTCAATCAGTATTCCTGATCCTTCGACAGGTTTAACATCGATAGATGATCCTTCGAGACATCTATCGGATCCTTCGGTCAGACTTGCTGAGCTGGGTATATATATATACCCATGCAGTGTGTTGTTTTAGGCAGACTTGGAGAGACACAAGAGATAGAAAGATACACTCGAGAGATAGTGAGAGCATTCTGTCAAGAACACACACACACATTAGAGAGTTTGCAATACAGATTTGTAAACCCTGTGCTTGTAACCGGAACCTTTCATACGCATTAATACAAGTGGTGTTAATCGGTGAACCTTGTGTGTTTTGTGTTTATACTTGTCTCAACTCGGTTGCACTCTAGCTTGGATTCCGCACTTGCTAGTGTGTTAATATAACAAGGTTAAGGTTTAACCTCATCCTCCTCGAGGGACCTACAAGTGGTATCAGAGCCGTGGCTCTTTACCTTGTTAAAAACCGGGTTTGTTCAAGTTTTGGTGTGTTTGAACACTTGGTTTAGCTCCCGTTTTTAGTGATTTTCTGGGATTTCTTGGCATAAAAACGTGTTCTAAACCAACCGGGAGTGTTAAAAAGCGGGTTGGGTAACTTAAAACTTGTTTTTAAGATATTTGGTGATTTCCGGCCAAATTCCGGTGTGTTCCGGTGACCGGACTTTCTGGATAAGATTTGCCATTTTGGGCATATTTTACTTGAAAATCTGAGTTGGTAGAGAAAGTACGGTCTGATCATACTCTTTTGCCGAAAGTTGACTCTACCAATCCATCACCTTTTCACCAACCTATCATATCAGTGTCAGTTGTGTCAGAAGCGATCGAAGGATATCTTTCGATATCGAACGATCATCTTTCGATCAAGGAAGGCTCGATAGATAATCATCTTTCGACCCATCCTTCGAAGTTTGTGATCTATCTTTCGAGCTCAAGGGAATCAATTCGGAGGATACATTTTCGAAAGATAAGGATCTTTCATTGTGAATCTTTCGAGATAGTTATTCGAAAGATAAGGATCTGTCAAATTGTGAATCTTTCGAAGTCTTTGTTCGAAACTCAACAGTGATCTTTCGAACACTGTTGATCCTTCGAACAAGTCTTGATCTTTCGAACAAGTCTGTATCTTTCAATTCGTGTCTGTTTGAACTTAACAGTTTGTGTTTGTGTAGGTCGTCTATTAGTATTTCATCAAAATGAGTTGTACAAGTCCTTGGGACTGGAGTATTGACTCACAATCTAGTCAAGAGCTAACCTCTGCTGCAGCTTGGGCGAAAAGTATGTTTCCACCGCCATCAATCAGTCCAAGTCAATGGGCTTTGGTATCCAATCAAAGTCAAAGCATTCAAAATCTTTTGATTAGTGAAAGCGAAACGGGCAGCAACAATCGTCCACCAAAGCTGAACCATATGAATGACTTTCCATCATGGAAAAACCGCTTTCACAAGTATGTTCAAGGGCAAAGCACCGATCTTTGGACATGTTTCATCAATGCATTCAATGCTAATCTTGAGGTTGTAGCGTCCACTTCAGAAGGCTATGCTAACATGCTCGAAAATGACAAGAAGGCTTATGAATTGGAGAAAAAGGCCTTTGCTACACTTACACAAGCACTCAACAAAGATATCTATCATCAGTTCTCCTACTGCAAGACCACGAAAACATTGTGGGATGCCTTAGTTGCTAGAGGTGAAGGCAATGCAGCTACTCGAAAGTCTCGTCATGATTTGTTGAAGAAAGAGTTTGAATCGTTTCAGTTTTTGGAAAACGAAACTCTAAACGATATGACCACACGGTTCTATCATTTGATTAGTGAAATGTGTGCTTATGGGGTTGTATCTACTCAACAAGACATGGTGAATAGGTTTGCTGACGCATTACCCCCAAAATGGAGTTCGTTTATTGAGTTGTTGAAGCATACTGGAACTCTAGACACGGTTAACATCTATGAGTTCATTCAGAAACTGGAACATAAAAATGATGAAGAAATCAGGAAAGCAAAGCGAGCTCCCGCTCCTCAGAATACAGAAATGTACCTTCCAGGCTTCGATGTTTTGGCAAGATCCGCTGCAGCTCAGCAACCTAAACTGCAAACTGCATTTGTGTCCAACACAAGTTCTCTTCCGTTTCCTCAATCAACTGCTGCTCCGGCTTTTGATCCGAGGTCTTACATTCCCGTCCCAACACAACCACAAGTCCAACCACCGCAACAACAACAACAGGCTCATTATACAAACAATCCTCAACCTCAACCTCAAAACCCTAACACAATCCGAGTCGATAATTCAAACCTTTCACACATCAGCATTGAAGTTGCTAAGGAGCATATGGAAATTATCAATACAATGGTCAGTGCTTACTGTGGTTTGGTAGCAGGTCAGCTTGGAAACATCAACATGACCAATGAAGATTATCAACAGACCGACAAGGAAGAAATGGAGTTGATGGATATCAAATGGGCTTTTGCTAGTGCAGTAAGAAGGGCAAAAGATTTCATGGCTCGAACTGGAAGAACTTCGTTGGAAGGAAAGAAAGATACAAAGTATGGGTTTGATATCAACGCCGTTACATGCTACAATTGTGGTAATAAAGGGCACTTCAAACGTGAGTGCACTCGACCAACAAAACAAGGCAATCACAACCCTTTCAGAAACCAGACGAGTACTGCAAATGTGAATGCCCAGCAAGAAAACCATGAAAGGAGGATTGTGGCAATTAATAACAATCAGGCACAACCTGGAACTTCAAATCCCAATCGGGCTTCAAATCCCAATCGGGCTTTGACTGTTCAAGCTGATGAGGGATGTGACTGGTCTGTGCAGTTTGGTGAAGGTGATCAAGGAAGTGGAACAGCTTGTTATGCAAAGATCATCAATCACATCAAGCATGTTCATAAAGAAGAGTCCTCTGAAAGTGATGACAGTTCTGGTTATTCTGGAAGTTCTGATGAAGAAGGCTCTGTTTCTGGGGATAATCAATCAGAGTCTGATGTGAAGGAGGAAGCAGGTTCTGGTATTGAGGATTTATTGAATGAAGCTGATGAACTTATATGTCAGAAATCAATTCTGATCAAGAAGGCTGCTACTACATCCAGGGAAATGGAAAAGTTCTTTTCTGAAGACGGATCTTTTTCTTTTTAAACTGCATTTATGACAAATGTGTCAGCCTCTTCGAGTCAGGTAAATTCTGAACCTCCTGCTCCTAGTGTTTGTGAATCATGTGCTGAAATGAAGCTTGAACTAGAAAAGCTTCATAGTCATAATCAAAATTTGGTTATTGAACTTTCCAAATGCAAAGAGGCAAATATGGCTTTAACTCGGAACGAAAAAGATTTTAAATCAGTAATTGAAACATTAAAGAAAAATGTGTCCGAAGTGAACAAAGTAGTTTACCACAAGCAAGTAAGTATAAATGAATACATCAACATTGTGGAAGAAACTAAGAAGCAATTAGCCATTGCCCAATGCGAGCATGATGCGATCAAACAAAAATTGGAGAGTTATTCTAACTCCCAATTTGTGCTTGATCACATTATCGATGTTCAACAACTGAAGGGAAATCAGAAAGGCATAGGGTATAAGAAATGTCCACCTCCTTTGATGAATAACTATACCAAGATGCCTGATGAGGAGGAAATGCCTCGGTATGAACCCAGTGTGCCTCTTGATGTTGAGGAATATGCTACTGGCCTAGGGTTCAAACCGTACAATTCTTTAAACACATCCTCTAAGCAACAAGAAACGTCATCATCCATGAAGCAAAGTCCTCCAGTTATCGAGGACTATGAGACATCGGATGATGAATCAGAATTGGATGTAGGTGATCAGGATAAATCACTTAACAAGATGAAAGGAGTAGTTATTCCACGAGAGAATCACATTCTTTGTGATCCTGATACTCCTGATGTCTCCTCTGTTAAGAAACAAGTGATTGATTCTGTCAAAGTTGATAAGACATGTGTGTCTACTGTTAAAAGCAGTAATGTGTTGTATACATTGGTTGGAGATGATAAAATCTACTCAGATCACGATTTCCCAATTAAAAATGTAAATCAATCTTTGATTGATAAAGTCTTTGAAGACAACACAAACAAATTTTTGGGAAAAACACTTCCGGGAATTGTTGTAACACAATGTGATCCAATTCCTAAGGCTGAGATTAGAAAACAGTTTGGTAATCAAAAATATTCAACCACTCAACAACCTAGTGCTTCAAATGGTAAACAACCAGTCAAACGAGCTCAAAAGCATAAAGTCTCTCAGATGAAGTCTGAACCAAAAGGAGCTCGATTTCAGAAGAAAGCAAAAGATGTCAAGTTCGTGACATCCAAGGGTACTGATAAGATTGAAACTTTTGAGAACAAATCTAACACTGATTTTGTAAAACAAGTCACAATCTTAAAACGTAACAGTGATAACAATTACACTCAACATACAAACGGATGTGATGAAAAGGCTAGTACCTCTGGTTCCACGAGCTCGACATCCCATGGTCAATCAAGTTCTCCCAAATTTGTTGAAAGGAGAACATGTTTTAAATGTGGGGAATTTGGGCATATCATTAAAAATTGCCCAAACGTTCCAAAAGAAAAGTTTGTTGAGAAATCTTCACCTGAAAAAGCTCACCCTCAACGTCGGCCAGTTTCACCTAAACATGATAAATGAACAATAAAAGAACAAGAAACTAAACAGCGACGTAAGAACATGAAAACTGTTGAAAAAGCTTTAAAACCGGAAGTTAAAACAGTCAAAAGGGAACCAAGTGTGTCACAGCCGTTAAAGCCAGAATCGTCAAAAACAATTTATAACACTCAATCTGGTAGGCAAAAAGAAACTTGGAGATCTAAAAAGGGTGATAGTTCAGGGGGAGTTAATGTGTTTGAAAACCATCAACAGATCGAGATCACGTTTCGTGATGCTCAGGGACGACCCAAGACCACTAAGGCTTGGGTCCCCATCCTAAACTGATGTTTTTAAATGACATGTGCAGGGTGTTCCAGGAGGAACTATTAATAGTCACTGGATTGTTGATAGTGGAGCATCCAGGCACATGACTGGCGACTTACGGCTCTTATACGACGTGAGAAATATTAGAGGAGGGTATGTCGCATTTGCGGGAGACAAAGGCGGATTCATCACTGGAGAGGGAAGTATCTCCAATGGTATTGTGTGCTTCGATAAGATCAATTATGTTAAGCAAATTGATCATAATCTTCTCAGTGTGTCGCAAATCTGCGATAAAAAGTTCTCAGTGCATTTTGATGACGTCGGCTGCTATGTGCTGAAACCTGGATTCAAAATTCCACAAGAATGGATTCTCTTATCGGCTCCGAGAGTTAATGATCTTTATATTCTCGACATGAGACAGGCGATTACAACATCAGCTCAAGTCACTTGCTTTGTCTCGAAAGCCACGGAAAAGGAGTCTATATCTTGGCACAGAAGAATGGGACACATTCACTTGAGAAAGATGAACCATTTGGTGAAAAATAATCTTGTGAATGGTGTGCCTGTGAGAAGTTTTCATTTACAAGATATCTGTGTCTCGTGCCAAAAGGGGAAGCAAACAAAGAAGTCTCACCCTTTGAAGAAAATCAACTCTGTCAGCATACCTCTTGAACGTCTTCATATGGATCTTTTTGGACCTATGAAGCACAAGACAACATTCGGAGATGCTTATTGTCTAGTTGTTACTGATGATTATTCTAGATTTTCTTGGGTATCCTTCATGGCACACAAGAGTGAAACTCCTGGCATCCTCAAGGATCTTCTTACAATGTTGGAGAATCTCTATTCGTTGAAAGTGAAGAGGATCCGAAGCGACAATGGAACCGAATTCAAGAATCAAGTTATGGATGAGTTTTGTACTTCTAAAGGCATTCTTCATGAGTACAGTTCTCGTTATACTCCACAACAAAATGGTGTCGCGGAGAGGAAGAATCGGACGATTATCGAAACTGCAAGAACAATGTTAGTAGAGTCGGAACTCCCTATTCAATTCTGGGGGGAGGCTGTATCGGCTGCATGCTACACGTTAAACAGAGTTCTTACAGTAAAGAGACATGGCAAAACTTGCTTCGAACTCCTTCAGAAAAGAAAACCGGATCTTTCTTACCTAGAACCATTTGGTGCTCCATGTACTATGATTGAGCCGGATGGAAAGTTTGGAGCTAGAGCTATCGAGGGTTTCTTCCTTGGATATGATACTCCGAATTTTCGTGTTTGGAATCTGGCTACCAGAAAGATTGAGCTATGGAGTGAAGTGAGGGTTCAAAGGTACACGAGTCCTGTTAGGGCTCCGGGTGATCCGTGGATGTTCGATTATGATGGACTATTTGACTCCTTCAATCTGCCAACCTTTGACGAAGAATCAGCAGTGGCTAGAATGTTGTTTGAATGTGACAACGCTGCTGACTCGCCTTTGGTTAGACCTATTGTTGTTGACCCACAAGCTTCTTCGTCTGTCAACAATATGGTTCAAAATGAGGTTTATGAAGATGCTGCTGATTATAATGAATCTTCTGAAGATGATGAATATCATGATGCAGCTGAAGGATCTTCGGCTCAAGCTGCTCCTGTTCAAGGCGCCTCTGTTGATACACCTCATATGCAGAATGTAGACACTGCTGAAGGGAATGCATCCACCTCTACACACATTCCTGGTGTGGAGTTGGTTGTTGATCTTAATCTTAACAATTTGGGTATCAATGCACGTGTGTCAGAAGATCCTGAAATGAGGATTCACGATACCCACCCCCAGCAGAATATTATAGGAGATGTCCATCGCGGTGTGCAGACGCGTAATCAGCTGAGAAACAACAGGAATGCTGGTTTGTATTCAGCTATAAGAGAGTCTGGTCTTCAGAATGACTGGTCCTTCGCGTGTTACGTGTCACAAGAAGAACCAAAATCGTGGAAAGAAGCGTTGAAAGACAATGCTTGGGTTGAAGCCATGCAGGAAGAATTGCAGCAATTTCAAAAGCTTGGTGTTTGGAAGCTTGTTGAAAGACCTGAGAACTACAAGAAAATTGGCACTCGATGGGTTTTCAAATGCAAGAAAGACGACCGTGGAGTGGTTATTCGGAACAAAGCACGTTTAGTCGTTCAAGGTTTTCGTCAGATAGAAGGAATCGACTACAACGAAGTCTATGCTCCTGTTGCACGTCTGGAAGCAATTCGGATCTTTCTGGCTTATGCCTCATTCAAAGGATTCAAGGTTTATCAGATGGATGTGAAAAGTGCATTCTTACATGGTGTGGTTGAAGAAGAGGTGTACGTCGAACAGCCCCCAGGTTTTGAAGATCCTATCCATCCCGATCGGGTTTGGTTGCTCAACAAAGCTCTCTATGGTCTTCATCAAGCACCGCGAGCTTGGTATGCAACCTTATCTACCTATCTGCTGGAGAACGGTTTTCGAAGAGGTCTTATCGACTGTACTCTTTTCATCAAAGAACAAGATGGAGATCTTCTTCTGGTACAGGTATACGTTGATGATATTATTTTTGGTTCTACTAATGATGTCTTGTGTAGGAATTTCGAGCGCATTATGCAGGATAAATTCGAGATGAGTGCTATGGGGGAAATGACCTTCTTCTTGGGCCTACAAGTGCAACAAACTGAGTCTGGGATATTCATCCATCAGACTAAATATGTTGGTGACATCTTGAGCCGGTTCCAGATGTCTGATGCAACGCCCATTGGTACCCCACTGCCACAAAATCATGGAATTACTCCAGACTTGAAGGGTGAAGCTGTTAGCCCCTCATACTATCGCGCAATGATCGGATCTCTTATGTACCTCACAGCATCAAGGCCAGACATAATGTACCCAACGTGCCTGCTTGCCAGATATCAAGTCAACCCGAAGGCCTCACATCTTGCAGCTGTAAAAAGGATTTTTCGTTATTTGAAGGGTTACCCTGACACCGGTCTATGGTACCCTAGGGATAATAACTTTGACTTGATCGCATTCAGCGATTCTGATCATGGCGGATGCAAAATCGACGGCAAATCCACAACGGCTGGATGTCAGTTTTTAGGAAATCGCCTAGTCACATGGCAGTGCAAGAAGCAGACGTGCGTCGCTACATCAACATGCGAAGCTGAATACATTGCTGCCTCAAGTTGTTGCTCCCAAGTTCTTTGGATCCAACAACAATTACGCGACTACGGTTTTGAATTCCTAACTACTCCTATTTACGTTGATAATTCTGCTGCGTTACAGATCACTAGAAATCCTGTGCAGCACTCAAAGACCAAACACATCGAAATCAAATATCACTTCATACATGATTGCTTTGAGAAAAGGCTAATCGATGTTGTTAAAGTCCACACCGATGACCAACGTGCCGACCTTTTTACCAAAGCATTTGACAAATCAAGATTTGACTTTTTATTATTGGTAAACGGCATTAAGGTCAAGCAAGAGTAAACCAACATCGGAAAATCATTTTTGTAAATACCTTTATGTTTTAAATTTGTCTTAGTTTATTGATTTTAGGGGGAGTAAATCCAAAAATTTGAAAATCCAAAAACATTGAAAAATTTCAAAAACCCAAAAACAATAGAAAAACAAAAATGAGTTTCCTGGCGAGCAAAAGAGAAAATGATAGTACATCAGTGGTCTGTCTAAACCTCTTTGAACTGAAATGTAAAATGTAAAATGTTAAGCAGCTCTATATAAGATGTATCGGTAGGCTCACAATCATTTTAAAGTGTGCAGGGTGATATAAACTTAAATCGACTGAAGACTGGGTGGGAACCATTCATTGGCATATGGTCTTAGTACCGAAATTTCGTTTGATAGATTGCCGAGGTTCTGAGATATTCGGTCTTTATGCTGCTTATCATCTGGGTATCATGGTTGTATCTTTTACCAAAAAAAAAAAAAAAAATAACGGGGACGCAAGTCTAGATCTTCCATGATACCATACATACGTGTACATACTGCATTCGACCTCAATAAGTGATCAACAATCACATGTCCAAACAAATAAGTGATAAAATATCACATTTATCCGGGAGTCAAGTTCGTCTCTCTGCTGTACGAAAGTACTGACCTGTTCACGGACTTGCTCCTGTGCCCTCATGCATCGAAAATCAAGTTCCTCATCAATAAGTGATTCTATCACATAGGGCTTGTTTTCAAACAAAATAAGTGAGAATCTCACATCATATACGGTCAAACAGATGATAATCGGTATACTCACCGGTAAAATGAACCCTCGTGCATACCTTGATACGGGAATGTGTCGTGACGTGGATGAACACCGGTCCGTAAGTATAAATCATACCTTAACGTATCTCCTCGCCATGATTACAAATGATAAGTTGAGCTTAAGTGGACAACAATACCGATAATCGTTATAGGATGCTTATCTTAATGTTAACTAACTGAACAACAAGAGCGTTTTGGCATGACCGTTCACTGATATGATTCTCTTACCCTCGAAACTCGCAAAAAGAATGTTTGTATATATTTATTTACTGCTTAACTTTTATTGTTTTATTTTTAAACAGTTTCGTCGTTTGGTGCATATCAGCACGACATTAGCGGTGATGTCGTTTGATAACACTCAAAGGATATTAAAATTGTTGTCTTTTAATTTATTCAAAAATACCAAAAAGATTTTAGGTGTGTTTTGATATAAACTTTATAAAAGCCAAAAAGATTTTATTTCTACTTTATTTTCGATCGTACGATGTTGGAGCTTAAGTCTTCGTTGCCTGAAACCTGAACGAAAACCGAACTGACTAAATCTTCATAAACGGTCGAAATTTTAAAGTTTTGAAAGTTAAAAATCTAAAATTGACAAATTTTATTAAACTTTCAAACTGTCGGACGGTGGTTGATTGTTACATGGTCATCCGTGTGTCATGTGTTTATACTAACTATGTTCCAAGCAGTTGTTCTCATTACGCGTTTAGATTTCTTGCATGTGCAGATTCTAAAGGCAAAGAGAACATGGTCGATGACAAAGCTTCGGAATGAAGACACGACGTGAAGGCACTCAAAAGATGAAGTTGATCGAGTTGCCGCTGACCATCATCAACACCACAAGGATCTCAAGCATTGAAGAACAAGTCATTCACGAGCATAACTCAAGGGGGAGCTTATGTTAAGGGGGAGTTTGTCAACACACTTCCTACATGATACGGGTAGTTTGTTGATACACTTTCTGCTTTCAAAAAGTGAAGACCTTGAAGATCCTCCGACATCGAAGACTTGAAAGGACATCAGAGTCCTGAAGACACGAAGATAAAAAATGATCAAGATCGAGACAAGATCGAGACAAAGCTACAGCCAAGGGGGAGTTTGTTGGTGCACTTGTGTCTGTACTTTGTCTGTATTCAGTCACGATGTAAAACGATGTTCTTTATAGTCTTGTAAGTTTGACCAAGTCAACCATCCTCCTGGTTTGACTTGGCCAAACAGTTAGCTTATGAATGTGAATTGTCTGGCTCGAAGGATGTCTCATCGAAGGATAGTTTAGATCCTTCGATGAGCTCGAAAGTTGGACCTTCGATGGATAGACCTCGATAGATCATCCTTCGAGGTCACTGTGAATCCTTCGATGGAAGTCTGATCGAAAGATGATCTTTCAATCAGTATTCCTGATCCTTCGACAGGTTTAACATCGATAGATGATCCTTCGAGACATCTATCCGATCCTTCGGTCAGACTTGCTGAGCTGGGTATATATATATACCCATGCAGTGTGTTGTTTTAGGCAGACTTGGAGAGACACAAGAGATAGAAAGATACACTCGAGAGATAGTGAGAGCATTCTGTCAAGAACACACACACACATTAGAGAGTTTGCAATACAGATTTGTAAACCCTGTGCTTGTAACCGGAACCTTTCATACGCATTAATACAAGTGGTGTTAATCGGTGAACCTTGTGTGTTTTGTGTTTATACTTGTCTCAACTCGGTTGCACTCTAGCTTGGATTCCGCACTTGCTAGTGTGTTAATATAACAAGGTTAAGGTTTAACCTCATCCTCCTCGAGGGACCTACAAAAGCTAATCTAATATCCGGTATAACTCACAAATAGATATGGTATTAAGACATTCATGAGACAAAGGAACTTCTTTTAATTTTTTTATATAATGACTTGATATTAGAATATCAATGGTTGGTTATTCTATTGATGTATTTGTTAATTGGAATTGAAACAATTATATTATAAACACAGATACATATACATCCCTTGGCATCCTTTCTCCTGTCTGACTTATGGTCAAGACTCCAGCCCCTATAGGTTCAATCACGTTCTCCACCGGGTGATTCCTTTGAACGCTAGTAGGAACGGCAAATTCTGGAACTGTTCCTGTTGATGAGAGATTCATCATATTGTCAGTTGTAGCTAATTCTTGGGGTTCAACCACAGGTTCTTCCAAAGAATCATCTACAACATAATCATCAGGAATAGAATCATGTGAGAACAAGTCATCATGATTATTTAATGAGCCTTCATCATCAGACGAATTCGAAGCTTCCTCTTCTATGTTGTGGGAATCTGTATCATCAGGAACAGTCGTTGAAGGTGAGGCTGCAACTGTGCCATCCCCCTCAGCTTCAGCATCCCCCTCTTCATCAGCATTGGTTATAATAACGGAGGAACCAAGAGCAGCATTTGAAGTACTTTTTTATCTGTAGAAACATCAGGAGATAAATCATCAAGAATATCAAACGATCGAAACAACATAATTGTAAAGAGTAAACGGCCCGTTTCCAGTATTCGTTTTGTTTTCTTCAAGCCATTGCACATCAAACGACTCGACGATTTGCCTTGTTGTTTTGTTGTACACTTTGTATGCAATTTTATTCTCTAGTGCTGCTTTACCCGCATATCCGATAAAGTAACATTCATCGACCCTTGCGTCAAACTTTGGTGACGCCTCTAGATGCAGCAGGGTGCACGGACAAGCAAAAGCTCGAAAATGTCCGACAGAGGGTTTTTCACCAAACGGGACTTCATGAGGCGTCTTCATACGTGCTTTATTTATCAACACCTTGTTTTGAACATAACATGCGGTGTTTATAGCCTCATCCCAGAAGAAAACAGGAAGCTTGGAGCCACTGTATTTCCCAATCGTAAGTGGGAGTTTGGTTGTAGTTACTTCGGCATGGCCGATCTCCGGTATGAATTTTGAGTTTTCGGTCACGGACTTTGGCCTGTAGGGTTGGGCTGATCTGCGTTTTACGGCACGGACGTATGTAGTGCGGGGTTGAGTGGGAGGAATGTAGTTGTATCCTCCCGGTCGGCTGTTGGCCGATGGGATTCCCCGCAATATGTATGGTCGTCTGGGTCGGTGCGATCATGCCCCTCTTTGTGGGGCTGTGGTCCCAGACGGCTATGAATGTCGGAGCCGCGGTGGGCTGTTGATTGCCGCCGAGTTTCACCATGCGGGCCTAGGCGGCTTTGTATTGGGCCCCTACGGCGAGACCCATATGTGGAGTCGTTCTCATCGATCGTGCGGACGCTACAGTAGGAGGATCTGCGTTCCTCTACCCTATCCCGGGAGGCCGGGTTGGCGGGTGCCCTGCTCTCATATTGCAAGATACGAGCCGCAGGTGTGTATGGTGCGGGTGTGGGTCCTCCAGGTATTTGCGCCTCTGCGCAAGCCTTGTTGTAGGCTGCCGCAAGGGCAGTCTGTTGTTGGTAAAACCAGGTATGGAGATCCATTCCTGGGGGTATCACAAAACCATACTGTGAAAAATCTGGCATGAACACTGGGGTGAGCCCCCCTGTGCGGATGTGCCTATGTGGCCGATTGGTTGTGCTAGGGTGGTGTTCCCCGTAAGTACCAAGTTTGTGGGGTTGAAGTTGTCTCCAGTGGGATTGTTTTGACGATCAGACATGATCTTCAAGAAAGAAAGAGATGTGAAAAAAGTGCTAACAGTAGCGGTGGGCGCCAATGATGAAACAGTGGTTAACCAAGAGAGGTTAATTCACTGGTCTCGTCAAGTAGGGTTAATCTCTTCTTTCCGAGGATCGGTGTCCGGATCGTCCGCTGACCTGTCTCCTGCACAAGGAAAACACACCGTGAGTCGTAACAAGGAGGAAAAGGGTGGGGGGTGCTCCTTGTTACCACTCTCCGGCGTGAGAATCAGTAATTTGCTTGGGAAGAAAAGTGTGTGATAGTAGTAGTGAGAGAGTTGATAAGCGATACCTCAAACCTGGTCCGGATGGGTATTTATAGCCGAGGAGTGAAGGAGGGTAATTGAGTGACTAGACTGACAACGCGCCGCCCTTATGCAGGTGTGCCAGGCTTGTCGGTTGTGGAGGTGAAGCCACGTCCTACTGCGGTGTCAGTCTGTTGCTTACGTATGGGCTGACATGCGACTATCATTGGTGCCACTTGCACTGTGGTGTCAGTCCCACTTGCCTCGTGGGCAGGATGCGGTGCCGCGCCGCATCGCTGCTTGCGGTAACTGCTGTTGTTTCCGCGTTCTCACTCTGGCCAAGACTGTGGGATGCGGTGCTAGGCCGCATCGCCACTGGTGGTGACTGTTGCTGTTGTCCAGATCCCTTGTCGTGACGAAAATGTTCATAGGATGCGGTGCCAGGCCGCATCGCTATGTGTACACCCATTTTCATACACAAGGTAAGTCTTCTCATCACTTGACAGATTGGATTCGACCGCTGTGTTCGCGCGTGCCCGCACGGACACAGATAAGTTCTTGCCGGTGGGGGTTTTTGATAAGGGTAATGGTCACTCGCGGCCATGCTGGTGCGAGATCTGGGACCATACCCCTTCAGTATGTAAATTCGCTTGTTTAGGTTTGTAAGACATGTTCGGACACATGATATGTTTTGGGGAATTTTTATTGAAACATTTTTTCTTTGGGGATTAAAGATTTTGTGCATGGCATGATGGATCCAACTGCAAAAAAAAAAAATAAATAAATAAAATAAAAAAAAACACATTTGGAAAACGAAAGTGATTTGGAAGCTGGTACAAGAAGAAGATATCTGATATTAATCCATGTGGTATTGTACAAAATGAACACTTTTTTTTTTATACATGGTTTGAAAATAACATACGTCCATTGAACTATGGTCTCATGATCGATGTTACATCTAACATTTTCATGTTAAAATTCGAAAGAACTGTGGAATTAAAACCTTAGTATTCGATCAAAGAAGATCAGGGTTCGAGACCCTGGAGCCTATCCTACATATCTTTTTGATGTCTCTACCTTGGTATTTAAGTCTTGCTTCACAAAGTTAATCCGTTGCAACCTTCTAACTAGTTGGTGGTTGTCACCTCTTTGTTGTTTCATCCATCAGCACCCGCTACTTCTTCCCTAGCCAATTAGCCACCTCATCGAACAACTTCAATGACCGTTACACAAATTCACCGGTCCTGGTTTTTCCTCTTGTATTTAACAGCCATCGTCTCGTAACCTCATCTCTCTCTCTTGGTTCCTTCGCCAAGGGATATCATCACTCATCATCCCCATCATAAAAGGTGATTGTCACCATCGCGGATTGTATGTAATAAGCTGATGTCCCAGTTTTACAATAACCAAAATCAAAAGCACAACTCACATAGACCCAAGTGCACAAGCATTTGGAATTCCATTCATTCTTACCACTTGAACACTAGCAGGAAGTAGGACTTAGAGATGTACTCAAAATCGTTTCAGATGACATGTGCAAGAATCCATATTTGGAATCTTGCACCTTGAACCGTTTCAAGGTTTGACTTAATCCTTTAAATCGCCTTAATCCGTTGTGTTCAACAACCACCGTCTCATGACTTCTTCTGTCTCTCTCTTGACTCTTGGTTTCGTTGCAAAGAGATATCCTCACTCGTCGTCCCCATCATGAAGGTGATTGTCATCAAAGCAAGATCATCACTTAACAAGTTGCCGTGCCACTACTAAGTAAACAAAATCAAAAGCACACTTCAGAGTCTGAAAGAGGCATTAAATCAAAACCTTAGTATTTGTGGGTGTCAAAGATCTCATGGCATACATGATATATCCAAGTGCAAAAGCATTTAATTGGAACTCCATTCATTCTAGCAAGTAGGAATTAGAGCTTTACTCAAAATCGTTTCAAGTGCGGCAAACACGCCAATACAACAACATATACTATTACTTAGTCTCCTAACACCAATGTGACGACCTTTAAGTTCGCGGCTTGTTGTGTAATCCTTAAGCTTTATGTTCCTAGTGTTTTTGATGCCGGGATGCCTAAATTGAATTAACTATTAACGATATCTTTTATTTATTCAAAATTTAGGCATCCCTGCATCAGTTTTGTTAAGTTTTGATTTCGTCTACTTTTCCCGTTACATTTTATCATCTACGTACGTGATAATGGGTTGTGAGCATGTTTATCAGTTTTATATGTAGTCTTTTTTTTTTCTGTTAAGTTTATGTCTTGGCTTTTATGCATTTTATATAAAGGCTAATAAATCCCAAAGGTCCGGTTTTAAATTTCAGCGGTTCGGTTTCGCTTTTCAATAATCAAAAACCATTAATAACGGTTTGGCTTACGGTTTGACATAAAAACCGTCAAAATCGGACTGCAAACACCCCTAACAGAAAGGTTTAACAATGCATATGCGTGTGTGAGGTTTTGTGTTTTAACTAGGAATTTCTACTTGCACTATGCTATGGAATCCGTAGAAAGGATTAGCGATGGCAAGTTTGCCTTTTGTTTGACTATACGGAGTGGGAGGGCTTGAAAAAGCGCCATGTGCAGCCACGTCAACAACGGTCAGAATAGTGGTATGGTGCAAAAACGGGTGGAGTAGGACAGGGCGGGAAAGGGTGGCGTTTTGTGATGACCACCACTGTGACCAACGGCGTAGTGACGCATCGTGCAACTTCATTTTTAATCATTTTTCAAGTCTGATGACCACCACCATGCCTACTCTTCTTGTTACAAGGGTGTGGTTATATTGCAACTCCGATCACATGAGTGAAGGTGAAAGAGATAAAAAAGAAAAAAAGAAAGAAGAGGAGATGATAACTTTTTTCTCTCAGGGTTAATTGATGTTATTTCACGAGTGATTTGGGAGCAGCTGTCTTTGACTTTTGGGTCTCATTGGATGCCTTTTTAATGAAATGGTTGTTTGAACAAGTTACCTGTCGACATAATCAGGTGGATGGCAGCTAGGTCTTCTTTTGGGCCCATTTGAGATCACTAGAAGAGAATGATGGGCCAAATTGCTTTAACAATTTTTATTTGGGGCCACTTGACTTGAGAAGATTCGTACGGGTTCGGGAACGCGCGGGATGATGGAGCTTGATGAAATGATTGATTTTTGAAAAATGTGGGGTAGTCTCGGTTACCGATGCAAACGTCAAATTATGGTGACTTGACTACTATGGGCCAAAAACAAGAACGGTATGTTCACTTCCGCACGTCAATATTTATGATTGTTATCGGTTATTCGTAAATGTTCGAAAGCATTTTGTTTATTGTCATATTCTCGCATTTGAAAACGAACGTATGAACCTGGAATGTCAATACCGGTCCTAACGAGTTCACAAAGTCTTTGGAGGGATACAAGTCGGATCCTACGGGGTACTAGGCGAAATTTCTTTATCAACTAGAATATGCAACGAAGAAATCTTTTTGTTTATTGTCATATTCTCGCATTTGGTAACGAATGAATGAACCTAGAATGTCAATACCGGTCCTAACGAGTTCACAAAGTCTTTGGAGGGATACAAGTCGGATCCTACGGGGTACTAGGGGACGTTCTTATTCAACTAGAATATGCAAAGAAGAAAGTCGTTTTCGTGATTTTTCGGAACCGAGAACATTCAGTGAAGATTGACGACAGTTCCGCTAAGTGAAGGGAATTGGTGAACATTTGAAAGTTGACGACAGTTCCTTTGAAGTGGAGGGAATCTATTAAGGTTTAGAGATCTTACCAAATAAATGGGGGAATAAAACGTATGATGAATTTCTTCGGTAAATTTCTAAACGCAATCACAGGTGGTAGAGTTTGTGATTTTCTGGTGATACTAAAGGTTCGGCGTGGAATGTTTTGCACAGACACATATTTGAGGATTTTAATTAATTCTCCAGCCAGCGTGAAGGGTTTTGCACGGAAACATACAGGTATCTAAAGTCGACAGTTGTTTCAAAGCGCTGTTTACTGAAGACCTGGGGGAATCTTTATGAAAGCTGATAGTTCAAGGCTGAAGACCTGCAGGATTCGGTTTTGGGTTTGATGTTTCTTTGGGATTTTACAGGGATCTGGGGGTAACTCAATTCATTGAGTTTGCAAACGATGTACTTGGTCTAGCTGACTTCCTGAGTACTGATGCTGAAGATCCGTAGTGCATTGCGTGGTCAACTTTACAAAGGCGAGACAATGAGATCTGGATGTAGTTCAACTAAGCGTGCCGTTTGGTTGAGCTTGCAAGGGATACACTTGGTCTAGCTGACTTTCCTGAGTGTTGATGCTGAAGATTAAAGTGCATTACTTGGTCGATTCCACAAAGACGGTTTACAGAAGACAGTTCACCAGAAATCTCTATCAATGTAGTATGCTTGTATGAAATAGAGTTCTTATGACAAGATCAAGACTTGATGCAGTTTTTTAAAAGAATGGAACCCTTATCAAATGCCGGTTGGAGTATTGGAAGATCAGCGGAAGATCGGTCAATTGAGGAAATTGCACAACACCCAACACGGATACGCGTACTTTAAGGGGGAAATATTTTACAAGGAGCGTCAAGATACTACTTACCTGGATCATCGGTCAAGGGGGAATTTGTTAATACAGAGAAGATGAATACTTGACTGAAGATCGATTGCAGTTGCATTTTCAGCATTCGACAGCAACGGACAAGGGGGAATTTGTTGATGCAGATTTTGTGTCCGATGCTTGTCGAATAGATTAGTTTTATTTTACGCTGAATTTGTAATAGTTAGTGAAACGGTCTATCGAACGTGTATAGACCCGCTCGTTTGAAGTGGTCAAACGAGAGGGTTATTCGGTTGACCGTGTGTGTTTGCAAGACAAGGGGTGTGACTATAAATAGAAAACCCTTGCCATTTCAAACACTAGGAGATTTTAGGAGGTTTGAGACCTCACCGGGAGAGATCATCACTTGGTCTCTCCCTGGATGTATACTCCTTTGGTATTAGTTCGGTTATCATGTAATCGGGCCGATTTGTAATGTTTTACTACCGGATTAATACAAAGTTGTTTGTTTATCATATCTAATCTCTCCCGTCTTGAACCGATCTCACACGAATCACGGTTTCGGTCACGAAACTCGGTCCTACAATTCTTATTCATGGATATTCTTCATTCATGAAGATATGCTTGGATCGAATGCAATCTTAATCATTTTGTTTTTTAACTAATAGGTAGATTGGCTGAAACTGGATGTCCATTTCTTCGCCCTGACGATCCTCTTGGTAAGATTCCATGGAATCCGTTCCCGTTCCATGTACCAGAAGAGGGTATTCATTTTTCTGTTCCCGGTAACACAACTCATTTCGGTTGTAAAACTTAATTATTTTTACATCAGTTTTTGTATTCTTTCTATTGATGATTAACCTATTTATTTATTATTAATTAATAGACCCTGAAGCTTGATCAAGTTCCCTCTCGGTTGGAAATGGATCTAGGAAACCAGCAGCAGCTGATGCTAACACTTCAATATCCACTTGTTTAGGTTTGTAAAACATGTTCAGATACATTAATCTATGGTTGTAGTAGGTAACTTAACTAGATTGATGAAGTTTTTGGAAAACAAAAGTGATTTGGGAGCTAGTACAAGAAGAAGATATCCGATACTAATCCATGTCGTATTTTACAAACGGCAACACATGGTTTGTATATAGCATACGTTATTGAACTATCGATGTTACATCCTACATATCTTTTTGATGCCGCTACCTTGGTATTTAAGTCTTCCCTCACCGAGCTAATCTTACGCAAAGAACCACCCCTTCAAACTTTTTTTTAACGGCAAATTTCATTAGCAAAACCTCGCTAACAAGAAAAAATCAAAGATGATTCGAGATTTCCAGTGTAAATGCAAATGCTGTATGTATGGATTCAGAAAAACAATGAACCTTAATTTAGTTTATATATTATTGCTGATATTTAAAAAATGGTAAATGTAAAGAAAATCGTTAAGTAAAAAGATGTGCTTAAACGATTAAATCCATACAACCTATACATATGATACATAAAATGATGGTCAAAGAGTTTTTAGTGAATCGTCATTTTAACATCTACAAAAGAATCAAAAACTACAAATGTAAATAAACTTAGGAAGGGAAAACGAGGTTGTGGGCTATCCCAGAAGTTAAGAGCAACGATGAATCTTCCGCAGAAGCATACAACCACCACGATGAATCTTTTTTTTTCCTAATTTATAAAAATAAAGGGGTTAAACGGGTCAACTCATGAACCCACTAGGTGGACCCGAACATGACATTTTAGCTAAGCGTGTTCGCGAAACACGAAACTAAGCCGAACCCACTTAGACTAAATCAAGACCCACAAAATTTGGTGTTAGGTTCGTGATCCGAAAGTTACAAACTATTTCCACCATTACAATTTAGAGTTGACTGATCTTGAAAGGCATAAAGGGTTAGTTTGTCACCTAGGAGTATGGTACTAAAAGCACATCCCTGAGACAAGCAAGGCGCATGTACGGACTACGGACCACGCTATTTTACACTCATTTGAAGCTGCTTTTGGCCGGTTCAGACATGTCTTTTTTCTGGTTCAGATCATTTGAAACTACTTTTGCCTTGCCTCATTCAAGGCGATTTTGCTACGCCTCACCTAGGCGTGTGCTGTTAACTACGTAGGCTGACAAGTCTTAGAAGTAACATAAAATCACAAATACTTCCAAAAGATTTTTTTTGGTTCTTATGCTGTTGAACTAACATAAAAACACAAATACTTTGTGTTCATCTAGATGAACCCAGCCGATATAGTGGAATCAAGACCCATACCGATTTAAACAAGAATAAGAAATTAAAAACTAATCAGGGATGGCAAACTAACCCAACCCTGACGGGAAAACCCGAAACCTAAAAAATTCTTTATGGGATTAGTTTTAAAGTTTTTGCGGGCTTGGGATGGATATGATATTAGGCCCGATTACCTGAAACACGCATTCCCGTTTGCCAGAGCTATATGACTATATCCGTAAACATTTTGTTTTTTAAATTTTATTTTGGGTAATAGAATACTTAACTAATCCACTGATTTTTTTTTGCATATCAATACTCGAAAAATCCGAATTTACCCAAAACTACAAATGCATATGAAACACTACATGTAAACTATAAAATTTGATCCTCATTTCTCTTTTATCTTTTTGATATTGGCATAAAATACCAGATCACTTTTTGTTATAAAATGGAACATAATCTTTAAAAAGTTATAAAAATTGATGGGTAAATGGGTCAACCCGTCATTCCGACGCGACCTTCTAAGCTAAACATGTTTGTGGGTTGACTCCAACCCTTAGGATTACACTCAAACCCATGAATTTTGCGTGAAGTTCGTGTCATGTTTTCATGTCAAGTCAAAAATTCCCACCTTACCATTATTCTTTAAGCCTGCCTTCCTTTTGAATTTTTCTAGATATTGCTTCTCAAGAATATTTCTATAAGACTGACCTATTCTAAATGTTAGTAAGGCGATCCAACGGTTAGAAAAATATGAGATTTAAAAGCTAATCTAATATCCGGTATAACTCACAAATAGATATGGTATTAAGACATTCATGAGACAAAGGAACTTCTTTTAATTTTTTTATATCATGACTTGATATTAGAAATATCAATGGTTGGTTATTCTATTGATGTATTTGTTAATTGGAATTGAAACAATTATATTATAAACACAGATACATATACATCCCTTGGCATCCTTTCTCCTGTCTGACTTATGGTCAAGACTCCAGCCCCTATAGGTTCAATCACGTTCTCCACCGGGTGATTCCTTTGAACGCTAGTAGGAACGGCAAATTCTGGAACTGTTCCTGTTGATGAGAGATTCATCATATTGTCAGTTGTAGCTAATTCTTGGGGTTCAACCACAGGTTCTTCCAAAGAATCATCTACAACATAATCATCAGGAATAGAATCATGTGAGAACAAGTCATCATGATTATTTAATGAGTCTTCATCATCAGACGAATTCGAAGCTTCCTCTTCTATGTTGTGGGAATCTGTATCATCAGGAACAGTCGTTGAAGGTGAGGCTGCAACTGTACCATCCCCCTCAGCTTCAGCATCCCCCTCTTCATCAGCATTGGTTATAATAACTGAGGAACCAAGAGCAGCATTTGAAGTACTTTTTTATCTGTAGAAACATCAGGAGATAAATCATCAAGAATATCAAACGATCGAAACAGCATAATTGTAAAGAGTAAATGGCCCGTTTCCAGCATCCGTTTTGTTTTCTTCAAGCCATTGCACATCAAACGACTCGACGATTTGCCTTGTTGTTTTGTTGTACACTTTGTATGCAGTTTTATTCTCGAGTGCAGCTTTACCAGCATATCCGATAAAGTAACATTCATCGGCCCTTGCGTCAAACTTTGGTGTCGCCTCTAGATGCAGCAGGGTGCACGGACAAGCAAAAGCTCGAAAATGTCCGACAGAGGGTTTTTCACCAAACGGGACTTCATGAGGCGTCTTCATACGTGCTTTATTTATCAACACCTTGTTTTGAACATAACATGCGGTGTTTATAGCCTCATCCCAGAAGAAAACAGGAAGCTTGGAGCCACTGTATTTCCCAATCGTAAGTGGGAGTTTGGTTGTAGTTACTTAGGCATGGGCGATCTCCGGTATGAATTTTGAGTTTTCGGCCGCGGACTTTGGCCTGTAGGGTTGGGCTGATCTGCGCTTTGCGGCGCAGACGTATGTAGTGCGGGGTTGAGTGGGAGGAATGTAGTTGTATCCTCCCGGTCGGCTGTTGGCCGAGTGGGATTCCCCGCAATATGTGTGGTCGTCTGGGTCGGTGCGATCATGCCCCTCTTTGTGGGGCTGTGGTCCCAGACGGCTATGAATGTCGGAGCCGCGGTGGGTTGTTGATTGCCGCTGATTTTCACCATGCGGGCCTAGGCGGCTTTGTATTGGGCCCCTACGGCGAGACCCATATGTGGAGTCGTTCTCATCGATCGTGCGGACGCTACAGTAGGAGGATCCGCGTTCCTCTACCCTATCCCGGGAGGCCGGGTTGGCGGGTGCCCTGCTCTCATATTGCAAGATACGAGCCGCAGGTGTGTATGGTGCGGGTGTGGGTCCTCCAGGTATTTGGCCTCTGCGCAAGCCTTGTTGTAGGCTGCCGCAAGGGCAGTCTGTTGTTGGTAAAACCAGGTATGGAGATCCATTCCTGGGGGTATCACAAAACCATACTGTGAAAAATCTGGCATGAACACTAGGGGTGAGCCCCCCTGTGAGGATGTGCCTATGTGGCCGATTGGTTGTGCTGGGGTGGTGTTCCCCATAGGTACCAAGTTTGTGGGGTTGAAGTTGTCCCCAGTGTGATTGTTTTGACGATCAGACATGATCTTCAAGAAAGAAAGAGATGTGAAAAAAGTGCTAAGAGTAGCGGTGGGCGCCAATGATGAAACAGTGGTTTACCAAGAGAGGTTAATTCACTGGTCTCGTCAAGTAGGGTTAATCCCTTCTTTACGAGGATCGGTGGCCGGATCGTCCGCTGACCTGTCTCCTGCACAAGGAAAACACACCGTGACTCGTAACAAGGAGGAAAGGGTGGGGGTGCTCATTGAAACCACTCTCCGGCGTGAGAATCAGTAATTTGCTTGGGAAGCAAAGTGTGTGATAGTAGTAGTGAGAGAGTTGATAAGCGATACCTCAAACCTGGTCCGGGATGGGTATTGAGTGGCTAGACTGACAAGGCGCCACCCTTATGCAGGTGTGCCAGGCTTGTCGGTTGTGGAGGTGAAGCCACGTCCTACTGCGGTGTCAGTCTGTTGCTTACGTATGGGCTGACAGACGACTGTCATTGGTGCCACTTGCACTGTGGTGTCAGTCCCACTTGCCTCGTGGGCAGGATGCGGCGCCGCACCGCATCGCTGCTTGCGGTAACTGCTGTTGTTTCCGCGTTCTCACTCTGGCCAAGACTGTGGGATGCGGTGCTAGGCCGCATCGCCACTTGTGGTGACTGTTGCTGTTGTCCAGATCCCTTGTCGTGACGAAAATGTTCATAGAATGCGGTGCCAGGCCACATCGCTATGTGTACACCCATTTTCATACACAAGGTAAGTCTTCTCATCACTTGACAGATTGGATTCGACCGCTGTGTTCGCGCGTGCCCGCACGGACACATATAAGTTCTTGCCGGTGGGGGTTTTTTATAAAGGTAATGGTCACTCGCGGCCATGCTGGTGTGAGATCTGGGACCATACCCCTTCAGTATGTAAATTCGCTTGTTTAGGTTTGTAAGACATGTTCGGACACATGATATGTTTTGGGGACTTTTTATCGAAACATTTTTTCTTTGGGGATTAAAGATTTTGTGCATGGCATGATGGATACAACTGCAAAAAAAAAAAAAAAAAAAAAAAACATTTGAAAAACAAAAGTGATATGGAAGCTGGTACAAGAGGAAGATATCTGATATTAATCCATGTGGTATTGTACAAAATGAACACTTTTTTTTTGATACATGGTTTGAAAATAACATACGTCCATTGAACTATGGTCTCATGATCGATGTTACATCTAACATTTTCATGTTAAAATTCGAAAGAACTATGGAATTTAAACCTTAGTATTCGATCAAAGAAGATCAGGGTTCGAGACCCTGGAGCCTATCCTACATATCTTTTTGATGTCTCTACCTTGGTATTTAAGTCTTGCTTCACAAAGCTAATCCGTTGCAACCTTCTAACTAGTTGGTGGTTGTCACCTCTTTGTTGTTTCATCCATCAGCACCCGCTACTTCTTCCCTAGCCAATTAGCCACCTCATCGAACAACTTCAATGACCGTTACACAAATTCACCGGTCCTGGTTTTTCCTCTTGTATTTAACAGCCATCGTCTCGTAACCTCATCTCTCTCTCTTGGTTCCTTCGCCAAGGGATATCATCACTCATCGTCCCCATCATAAAAGGTGATTGTCACCATCGCGGATTGTATGTAATAAGCTGATGTGCCAGTTTTACAATAACCAAAATCAAAAGCACAACTCACATAGACCCAAGTGCACAAGCATTTGGAATTCCATTCATTCTTACCACTTGAACACTAGCAGGAAGTAGGACTTAGAGATGTACTCAAAATCGTTTCAGATGACATGTGCAAGAATCCATATTTGGAATCTTGCACCTTGAACCGTTTCAAGGTTTGACTTAATCCTTTAAATCGCCTTAATCCGTTGTGTTCAACAGCCACCGTCTCATGACTTCTTCTGTCTCTCTCTTGACTCTTAGTTTCGTTGCAAAGAGATATCCTCACTCGTCGTCCCCATCATGAAGGTGATTGTCATCAAAGCAAGATCATCACTTAACAAGTTGCCGTGCCACTACTAAGTAAACAAAATCAAAAGCACACTTCAGAGTCTGAAAGAGGCATTAAATCAAAACCTTAGTATTTGTGGGTGTCAAAGATCTCATGGCATACATGATACATCCAAGTGCAAAAGCATTTAATTGGAACTCCATTCATTCTAGCAAGTAGGAATTAGAGCTTTACTCAAAATCGTTTCAAGTGCGGCAAACATGCCAATACAACAACAGATACTATTACTTAGTCTCCTAACACCAATGTGACGACCTTTAAGTTCGCGGCTTGTTGTGTAATCCTTAAGCTTTATGTTCCTAGTGTTTTTGATGCCGGGATGCCTAAATTGAATTAAATATTAACGATATCTTTTATTTATTCAAAATTTAGGCATCCCTGCATCAGTTTTGTTAAGTTTTGATTTCGTCTACTTTTCCCGTTACATTTTATAATCTACGTACGTGATAATGGGTTGTGAGCATGTTTATCAGTTTTATATGTAATCTTTTTTTTCTGTTAAGTTTATGTCTTGGCTTTTATGCATTTTATATAAAGGCTAATAAACCCCAAAGGTCCGGTTTTAAATTTCAGCGGTTCGGTTTCGCTTTTCAATAATCAAAAACCATTAATAATGGTTTGGCTTACGGTTTGACATAAAAACCGTCAAAATCGGACCGCAAACACCCCTAACAGAAAGGTTTAACAATGCATATTATTAGTACACGCTAATCATATGCGTGTGTGAGGTTTTGTGTTTTAACTAGGAATTTCTACTTGCACTATGCTATGGAATCCGTAGAAAGGATTAGCGATGGCAAGTTTGCCTTTTGTTTGACTATACGGAGTGGGAGGGCTTGAAAAAGCGCCATGTGCAGCCACGTCAACAACGGTCAGAATAGTGGTATGGTGCAAAAACGGGTGGAGTAGGACAGGGCGGGAAAGGGTGGCGTTTTGTGATGACCATCACTGTGACCAACGGCGTAGTGACGCATCGTGCAACTTCATTTTTAATCATTTTTCAAGTCTGATGACCACCACCATGCCTACTCTTCTTGTTACAAGGGTGTGGTTATATTGCAACTCCGATCACATGAGTGAAGGTGAAAGAGATAAAAAAGAAAAAAAGAAAGAAGAGGAGATGATAACTTTTTTCTCTCAGGGTTAATTGATGTTATTTCACGAGTGATTTGGGAGCTAGCTAGTACAAGAAGATCGAAGACATCATATATTAATCCACTAGTTTATAATCCCGTGTATTACACGGGTTGAATAAATGTAATATTGTTTACCAAATAACAAAAAAAAGTTATATCTTTAAAAACCCTCGTGTATTATACGGGTTAAATAAATATTATTTTATATACCAAATAATAAGAAAATTATATTTAAAAAAAACTACTGGATATACTCGGTATGCGATAGATTTGGTGATTACGGAGATGATTATTGAAAAGAAAATACAATGGTCAAACATGTTATTCAAGAAGCAAATAAGCAGCCATTTAACTCTTAAAATATAAGTTATATTTAAAAAAACTCGTAATAAATCTAATTATATATATAGAGTAATCTTGAAAGTTATATACAATTTGATTAAATTTATGTAATAAAATCAATATAACAATTTTTTTAATAATGAAAATAAAAATAAATAATATATTATCACAAAGTTTGGTTTTAGTGATAAATAATTTGGCTATTTAAAAATCTCTTAAATTAACAATTTAATTTAAGGATAATATTTTATTAGAAAAATAGAAATATTTTATTCGACTTTTAAAGTAGGATAAAATTTAATATTTATTTTTTTATTTAGTTAATATAAGATAGAAAAAAATATGATTGAATAGTTGAGGTAAAAGGAAACTAAAAATTGTAGTTGTTATATAACGCATTAGATAATATAAACATTGAAGATAATATGATATAGAAAATCAAATAAATAATATTATGAATGAGAAGTATAAATTAAATTTATCCTAAATAATAATTACCTATTGTTAAGTAGAATATATTAAACTAAGTAATATTTAGTTAGAGAGTTATCAATAATTAATAAGAAAATATTAAACTAAATAATAAATATCCATTAGAGATTAAACTAAATAATATTTAGTATGAGAGTTATCTAGAATTAGTTGAAAGAGATTAAACTAAATAATAATTATCAATAAGAGACATGGCCTAGTATAATGACAAGTGTCCCTCAAATGGTTTATTTTATTATATAGTATAGATGTATTGTACAACCAGGACTACAAATGGATTAGGTAAATCAAGTCTCATTCATTATCTTTTTCTATAGAGGTAAAAGTCACTTTTGTTCACAAAATTTCAAATTTGTGAGCCTTGACATTTTTGAAACATGCAAATTCCGTCTAAAAAAACTAAAACTGAAACATGCCAATTCCGTCTAAAAAAACTAAAAACATGGTATCTAGTGAGCACACAAAACTAGTATATATTAAAGAGCATCAGGGGGAATAGGGCCAGGTTCAGTATTACGAATTTGTTCTCAGTTTAAAATTACGATTTTGCCACAGTTCAAAATTACAGTCTTGACATCCTTGTAGCTTTTGACAAATTACGATTTTGCCACGGTTCGAAATTACATTCTTGCTACCGTTGTAGCTTTTGATGAATCATGATTTTACCCAGTCAAAATTACGATTCTCCCCCTAGTTCAAAATTACATTATTGCCATCGGGTTTTTTTTTTTTTTTTTTTTTTTTGCAAACCCTATGGCACTTCCTTGTTTTAATTGATTGACTCCATGTAATTTTTATTCGTGACATGCAACTGCCTAGCACTCACTCCCTCATTGGTCCTGACGAATTACAGTTTTGCCCCCAACTCTATGTTACAATTTTGCAATCATTTTAGTTTATTTTGTTTTATTTTTTTTTTCTAGCAAACTATGGTAATGTTTTGCTTTAATTGTTTGATAAATATTTGACCCCAGAAACACGGACTACTCTAGCTAGAAGTAGAACTTTGAAAATTTCTCAAAGTCGTTCGAGATGACATGGGGAGGAGCTTCCAACTTCGGATCTATAATCAAACAAATATGTTAGCCCTGTTAGCAAAGGAGCTCCTTCCCGCAACACGGTTCTATATATGGATATGTTGTGTCATGAATGGGTACGCGTAGTACACGTAGATCGTTAATTCTCTCCTCGCCTCATGCCTTTTGCTTTTTCTGACATTCGTAATAAAACATGGTATCTAGTGAGCGCATTAGCCGATGAGATGTCTCCTTGTACTACCATTACCTAGATGATGGACGACCGGTTTTCGTTTATGGTAATAACCATCCTGATTCTGCCATTTCGAGCAAGAAACTCATCGTGCGGATCTTCGCAAGTCGGAAGGTTGCGTATGGTAGGCCCATTCGACATGAACCCGTTTTCTTTAATGGATTAGACTAGAACAATTTCTATCTCACAAGTAAATTATCTTTTATTGCTAATACTTTAAAATTGGCACCCCGGATACCTCTCCAAGCACCCTAAAATTACTTGAATCGTCCCTTTTATATCATCACTTTTAACCACTAACCAGATTATTAAAGCTAATCCTTAAAACCTATGATCTCAATCAATGATGTTAACAATTTGTAATATCAATCCAAAAGATTTTGAACATTTTAGCCGTAAATGCCACCCTACCATATGTTTCATTTCATCAAAACAAAACAAAACAAAACGTCACCCTACCAAACCAGCAGGAGCAGCAAACAAAACACACCACTTACATTACAAAATCTCATATGCTAAGCCTTGTTCATTTTAAATATGCTAATCCTGAAAACCTTACAATTGTTAAATGCTAGTCTTGAAAACTAAACTGATGTTAACATAATCTTGTCCGGTGTCCGTGTCCATCATTGAAGTAAAAACCGAGACCCACACTTTCCTTATATCTACAAAAAAGAAGCCAACATCAACAACAAACAAATACGGAGTTAGGGCATCAAAGTTACAACATATGTTATTAGAAACAACCAAGTACGTAATCAAAACAAGTAATTCGACACCTAATGTGCCACAATCGTAAGCGGGGAGCAAAACGTTGAACTAGCAACAGTAGCATAGACCGAATAGTGACTCCTGTAGAGGCTCCAACTTCTACTTCTTTTATCATAGCGATATATGAGATATCGCCAAGTTGCATCGATTGATTGTCGATAAAGACAAGGTCACACTGTTGTTCACGAAATGAAGGTACTCATGTCTAAGGTTCAACATTATGTTTGGTAAGTAATTGCCCGGAAGTATAGACTCTAAATTGGCGGCGGAAGTGATACGTCTCACCTGTTTAGAAGATGACCTAAGTTGCACCAACTCAAAAAGATCTAACCCTAAGCAATCTCTATGGACTAAATCATATCCAAGATCTAGAACTAAAAACGACCCACATCTTCTCCGGTATACCCTCCTAAACTAGTTCTCCATGAGTGAAAAGGGGAGGTGTGCTTCCAAGAAGAAGATGGGTGTTGAAGAGAATGATATTAGAGTAAAAATGAAAACAAACCCTAATCCATTACGAGTATTGATACAATGTTAAAGATAGGTTTTTTTTTGAAAGAAATTACAGTGAAAATGAAAAAATGTTGAAGTTGGGTATGATGAAAACCCTAATCCATCATAATCGGAACCAAACGGTAGGATTGATTCGTTTTATACCTTGATCGTATTTGTTTAGTAACTAATGGTAGGCTTTGCGCGAAACCATGATTCCGATTCTAAAATCTTGATCATATTTTTTATTAAAGAGTAGGCTTTGCGATAAATTGTGATAAATTTAAATTTATTAAATTTTTTTTATTAAAGAGTAGGCTTTGCGATAAATTGTGATCCCGGTTCCATATGTATACTTGAATTCTGTTTCATACCAAACAGTAGTAGGCTTCGTGCAATCTGATGCATAAGACAAAAAACACCCAATCTACCAGCTACCACACTTGTACCCAAATAGCAAGCATGCAAGAGAGAAAGGGCTTACCGGAAAGTTGCCAGAACTTTATCGGAACCCTAGTGTAGGTCCCTCGGAGGTTGAGGTCAAACCTTATCCTTGTTATGTTTAACACACTAGCAAGTGCGGAATCCAAGCTAGAATGCAAACCGGTAGTTTATATGAGAGCACAAGCTACAAAGAGAAAGGTAGACACACGAGATATCAAAGTTTTCTCTTGTATTTCAGTGGACACGGTTACAGCCCTTGACCAAACTGAAAATACGCTCTCTACAAGACTAAGTTCACTCACATCTCACACACTTCTTATGAAGTGAACACATTACATGAGTATATATACCCATGACAGATCGTCTGGTCGAAGGATCAGATAGACTGATCGAAGGATCATCTATCGATCTGAAACCTATCGAAGGATCCACATATACCTTGAAGGATGATATCCTTCGAGGTCCATCAATCATCCATCGAAGGCTTATCTTTCGAGCTCATCGAAGGATCTAAACAATCCTTCGATGACTCATCCTTCGACACAGACATATTACAAACTATGTGCTAACTGTTTGGCCAAGTCAAACCAGGAGGATGGTTGACTTGGTCAAACTTACATCGAACACACATAATAACAAACCTAAGACGTAACTCAGACTAACACAAGACATCGTTTTGTATCATGACAAAATACAGACAAAGTACAGACACAAGTGCACCAACAAACTCCCCCTTGGCTGTAGCTTTGTCTCGATCTTCGTGTCTTCAAGTCTCTGATGTCCTTTCAACCGAGTCGAAACCAAGTCGAACTGAGCTGAGTCGAACCGAGCCGAGTCGTGTCCACAAAATATGTATCAACAAACTCCCCCTTGGACGCTACTCGTGAGGTTCGTCTTCTGTGTCTTTCATGTCGGAGGATCTTCAAAGTCTTCACGCGTCGTAAGTAGAAAGTGTATCAACAAACTCCCCTTTTCATTTAGGTAGTGTGTCAATAAACTCCCCCTTAGATTGAACTCTCCATTGAGTCATGCTCGTGAATCTTTTGACTTGTCAAATCTTCAGATCCTTGTGGTGTTCATGAAGGGTCAGCGGCAACTCGATCATTTTCATCTTTTGAGGCCCTTCACATCGTGTCTTCATTCCGAAGCTTGTCATCGACCATGTTCTCCTTGCCTTTAGAATCTGCACATGCAAGAAATCTAAACGCGTAATGAGAACAACTGCTTGGAATATAGTTTGTATAAACAAACAACACATATGAGATCAAATCTCAATCAAACACCGACCGACAACATTTTGAAAGTTTAGAAAATGATCAAGTTTAGTCCTTTAACTTTCAAAACTTGTTAACTTCGACTGTTTATGAAGATGCAATTGTTTTCCGGCTTACAATCAGGATTTTGGGTAGGATAGACTCGAGTTCCAACATCAGTCAATCAAAAATAAACTAGAAGCAAAATCTTTTTGGCTTTTATAAAGTTTAAATTAAAACACACCTAAAATCTTATTGAAATTTTGAAATTTTCAAATGTAAAGACGGAAAGCAATAAATAAATATATACAAAGATGCAGAAACGAAAGCAGTAAACAGATATTTACAGACATTCTTTTTGCGAGTTTCGAGGGTAAGAGAATCATATCAGTGTACGGTCATGCCAAAACGCTCTTTTTGTTCAATTAGTTAACATTAAGATAAGCATCCTATAACAATTATCGGTATTGTTGTCCACATAAGCTCAACTTATCAGATGTAATCATGGCGAGGGGATACGTTAAGGTATGATTTGTACTTACCGACCGGTGTTCATCCACACACGACACATTCCCGTATCAAGGTATGCACGAGAGTTCATCTTACCGGTGAGTATACCGATTATCATCTGTTTGACCGTATATGATGTGAGATTCTCACTTATTTTGATTGAAAACAAGCCCTATGTGATAGAATCACTTATTGATGAGGAACTTGATTTTCAGATGCATGAGGGCACAGGAGCAAGTCCGTGAACAGGTCAGTACTTTCGTACAGCAGAGAGACGAACTTGACTCCCGGATAAATGTGATATTTTATCACTTATTTGTTTGGACATGTGATTGTTGATCACTTATTGAGGTCGAATGCAGTATGTACACGTATGTATAGTATCATGGAAGATCTAGACTTGCGTCCCCGTTATTTTTGGTAAAAGATACAACCATGATACCCAGATGATAAGCAGCATAAAGACCGAATATCTCAGAACCTCGGCAATCTCTCAAACGAAATTTTGGTACTAAGACCATATGCCAATGTGTGGTTCCCACCTGGTCTTCAGTCGATTTAAGATTTATATCACCCTGCACACTTTAAAATGATTGTGAGCCTACCGATACATCTTATATAGAGTTGCTTATCGTTTTTCATTTAAGGTTTCAGTTTAAAGAGGTTTGGACAGACCACTGATGTACTATCATTTTCTCTTTTGCTCGCCAGGAAACTCATTTTTGTTTTTCCAATGTTTTTGTGCTTTTGAAATTTTTCGATGTTTTTGAAATTTTTTTTTTTTTTAAATTTGGATTTACTCCCCCTAAAATCAACAAACTAAGATAAAATTTAAAAGACACAAAGAAATTTAAAAAAATGATTTTCCGATGTTGGTTAACTCATGTTTTACCTCAATGCCGTTTACCAAAATTAAATTTTAAATCAGAAATGATTTTTCGAATTTTGGAAAAATGAGTTGGCATGTCGGTAAGCGGTGCGGACCATGACAACATTGTCTGGCCAAAGAGTGCTGTACGAGATAATAATAATTCATAAAGCAGCTTAAATATCGACAAGTAAAAGAGAGATTAGAATTTTAAAAACCGTATCCTACAACTGCTTCGTGCATTGCAAGGAATCTGAGTGCTCTCCCAAACTGGATATCCACCCGGTGTGGATTTCAAAGTCGATTTTTGTAGCTACTGAGAAATCTTTTGACAGCAACAAGATCATAAACCTTTGGGTCCGGCTGGTCTTCCACATTGCACCAGCGAAGGTTTTTGTCTTTCTCTTTCAGAAGTAGTGTGCGGTTGTTCAATCCATGCCAAGGCATCCGCACACCCGGTTGGTTTGTTCAACAAACACATTTTCTTCAATCACACCGAGTAGAAATGTACACTGCACGTTCATCTTGTTGATTTTGAACATTAGACGTGCTGCAGGTGCGTACATTTTGATTGAATCTATCCTGAGGACCCGATCAAAGCCTTTAACAATCAAACTTTGGAATGATTTTCAATTTGTCGAAGCTTTTCAATCTCTTTCAACAGACAATTCTGTTTTCTTTCCTTTTTCTTCTCTCCATCACACGCAACAACTCCTTTTGTCGCCTATCTTGTGCATGGACACTCCACTATCAACAATCTTACGACTATCAATAGTTCCTCCTGGAACATTCTGCACACTCACTCAGAGATTAGTTGGAGAGGGGGACTCAAGCCTTAACAGACTTGGGTCGTCCTTGATCATCAAGGAAAGTGATTTCAATCACTTGATGATTAGGAAAAAGAACCTGTGGTGCTCCCCCTGATTGAATTACCTGCTTTTGCTTCCAAGCTGTTTGTCCTTTACCAGTATTTGAATTTATTGTTTTAGCATTTACTGGTTTTACAGTTTCAGGTTTTGCTTGTACAGGTTTTTCTTCTTTGACCTCTGATTTTAAGACCTTTTCAATTACCTTTTGATTCTTTTGCTTCAACTTCTTTTCCCTTTCTTTCAAGACACGTGGGTCTTGTTTCGGGGAAACTGATCGTTTTTGGTAATCGATTTCTTGGGGAGCCCTCGTTTTTGACTTCAGCTTTTGCACGTGTGGGCAATATCTTACAATATGCCCAACTGTGCCACATTCAAAACATGTTCTCCGCTCTACAAACTTCGGAGAAACATGTTGATGACCAGGCGGAGAACCAGACAATGAACCTTGTGAACTAGACGTGCTTGGACCTAAATCACATCCGTTGGTGTGTTGGGTGTAATTATTCTGATCATTTCGTTTTAGAATTCTAACTTGTTTTACAAAATCAACGTTAGATTTATCCTGAAATGTTTCAAGTTTGTCTGAACCCGTGGATCCAACAAAGTTCATTTTCGGTTCTCGTTTCTTAACAGGAGCTCTTTTGTTTTGCACCTTTTGTTGTCGAACCTTAGGTTGCTCAACCTTTGATTGTTGAATTTTAGGTTGTGCAGCCTTAGGTTGAGTAGCCTTAGACTGTTCAACTTTAGATTGTTGAACCTTTGGTTGTTCAGTCTTAGGCTGCTGAACTTTAGGTGCTTGAACATTCTTGTTCTGAGCCTTCTTTCCCTGTACCTTACCTTTTCCGGAATTGACTTGTTGTTTTCGCTCAATTGGTAGTTTTTGGTTTCCGTATTGTTTTCTAATTTGTTCACACGGAATTGGATCACATTGAGTGACGGTAACTTTGCCACTTTTGTTCCCCAAAAACTTATCAGTGCATCCTTCAAAAATTTGCTCAATTAAATCTTGATTTACATTTTTAATTGGAAAATCTTTGTTAGAGTAGATTTTGCTATCTCCTTTGAGCGTGTACAACAAATCATTCCCTTCTAGGCTAGATACAATGGACTCCATTGCTTTTGACATTTCAGTCTTACTCGGTTTCACTGGTGGATCACACAAGATGTGATTCTCGATTGGAATATCTGTTGTAACCGAGTTAGACTGTTGTTTCACAATTTCTTCAGATTCATCGTCCAAAGAATCAGCATCCTCAACAATGGGAGGTCTCTGTTCCTTAACACACGATGAATCTGTCACATTCTCAGATTCTGATTGACCCGAGGATGATGTACCAGTTGTGAACCCGAGGCCTGCTGCAAAGTCATCTAGACCGAGTGACACAGTAGGTTCAAAACGGGGCATATCCTCGTCATCAGGCAATTTGGAGTAATTGTGATTCATTGGGGGAGGACATGATTTGAATCCAATACATCTTGCATCCCCCTTTTTCTTTTGAACGTCAATGATGTGATCCAATACATAGCGGGAATTGGAATAGCTTTCCAGTTTCTGCTTAATTGTCTCACATTCACATCGAGCTGTTGCCAACTCTACCATTTGCTTTTCAATTGTGTCAATAAGATTATTGTTAGCATGTTGTTTTCGCAAAACAGCCTTTTGTAATTCTGAAACATCATGTCTTAATGACGCAATTGTTGCTTTAAATTCCTTTTCATTTCTGGTTAAAAACAAGTTAGCTTCGGTTGCTTTAGAAAGATCTACAATCAATTCTTGATTGTGTTTGTGTGTGATTTCAAACTGACTTTCCTTTTCAGCATATTTTAAGCACTTTGCACATTCAATAGGAACAGAAATAGAGTCAGAATCAGTATCACATACCTGAGAAGTTTGACCTTCTACGTGAGCCATAAAGGCTGTATGAAAAGAAAAAGATCCATCTTCAGAGAAGAACTGAGCAAGCTTCTCGGAAGTTCTAGCAGATTTTTGGCAGAGAATAGATCTCCTCTTGCATAATGCTTCAGCTTCAGCCAAAAGCTCATCAACCTTCAAATCTAAAGCATCACTTGATAAATCACCAGCATCAAGTGATTCCCCATCCATGCTCCCACTATAACCCGAACTATCTTCATCTTCTGAAGATTCACCAGCAGACACGGGTTCTACTACCTTCTCAATCACTTTAGCATAACATGCTGTTCCACCATTTCCTCCTTCTCCAAGCTGAATGTTCCAGTTGCAGCCTTCATCAGCTTGAACAACCAATCCTCTGTGGGAATTAGTGTTTGTGGATCCAGATGCATTTCCTCCAACGGAAACTATTGATCTGACAGAATTGTTGTTCAGTTGCTGTTGTGGCTGTCCTTGATTCCTGAAGGGATTCTGATTTCCTTGCTTAGGTGGTTTCTGACACTCCCGCTTGAAGTGACCCTTTTCACCACAATCTGTCCTTGATTCCTAGAATGCAAACCGGTAGTTTATATGAGAGCACAAGCTACAAAGAGAAAGGTAGACACACGAGATATCAAAGTTTTCTCTTGTATTTCAGTGGACACGGTTACAGCCCTTGACCAAACTGAAAATACGCTCTCTACAAGACTAAGTTCACTCACATCTCACACACTTCTTATGAAGTGAACACATTACATGAGTATATATACCCATGACAGATCGTCTGGTCGAAGGATCAGATAGACTGATCGAAGGATCATCTATCGATCTGAAACCTATCGAAGGATCCACATATACCTCGAAGGATGATATCCTTCGAGGTCCATCAATCATCCATCGAAGGCTTATCTTTCGAGCTCATCGAAGGATCTAAACAATCCTTCGATGACTCATCCTTCGACACAGACATATTACAAACTATGTGCTAACTGTTTGGCCAAGTCAAACCAGGAGGATGGTTGACTTGGTCAAACTTACATCGAACACACATAATAACAAACCTAAGACGTAACTCAGACTAACACAAGACATCGTTTTGTATCATGACAAAATACAGACAAAGTACAGACACAAGTGCACCAACAAACTCCCCCTTGGCTGTAGCTTTGTCTCGATCTTCGTGTCTTCAAGTCTCTGATGTCCTTTCAACCGAGTCGAAACCAAGTCGAACTGAGCTGAGTCGAACCGAGCCGAGTCGTGTCCACAAAATATGTATCAACACCTAGGCGCTTGAAATGCCGTCAGTGGCGGAACAAAAACTTGATGAAAAACTTATGGGCATGTTACTTCTTATTAAATATTTTCTATTAATAACAATAAAAAACAAAACAAAAGGGTTATCTAAATTGCTGAAAACCACAACCAGTAAACTAAATACCCAAATTGGAATCTTAGAGTCATAAGCTTTAACCAAAAACCACAACCAATTTTCAATACAATCAGTAAACTAAATACCCAACTTATGAACAACATTAAAAATAGAAACTTTAAGAAAAAAATGTACCTGAAGTGATTTGTGCTGAATAATAATACCGTCACGAATCCTGCCTACCGCCACCAAGGGCCACCGTAAAACCAAATCCACATCTTGCACTACCGCCACCAAATTCATCAAAGATGTTGTTGTCGACATTGAGTACTGGTGACGCCGGCGTGCGAGCTGGAACACTGTTGGACCCAATCACCGCCCCTCGGATGCACAAATTACATTTCAATTATATGTATCACCTACTAGAGTGTCCAATTACATTTCATTAGTCATATACAGTGACATAGTTGTTATTTTTTCATTTTTTTAGATCAAGGTCAGTATGTCGTCACTACCGTTTGATGTAGTTATGTTGGATATAATTGCAAGGCTCCCCCCCCCCCCCCCCCCGTAGCTGTCACAAAATGCAAGACGGCCATCAAGAAATGGTTGGCCTACATCTCAAAATCGGAATTTCTAAGGGTGCATTGTCATTTCATGCGAGCATCACCCGATCAGAAAATCCTCACTGTTGGAAACCCTAGCTTGTTTTAGTACGTTCATTGAACTTTGCGGATGCTAACTACTTCTTAGCCACCGACGTTCCAACCCCATTTATTGTTCGTCCAACGAATTTGTTATTTTTAGCAAGCTTGGATGGCATGCTCAGTGTTTGCCTTAAAAACACATGTGAGTTACTTCTATGGAATCCATTAACCCATGCCTGCAAAAAATTGTCAAACTCTATTAAGCAGGGTTTCTACAAAGTCCAACACGATGCTATTGGGTTCTATGTTGACTCTTCTTTTGACTAAAAAAATGCGGTTGATGCTAAACATGAGAGCGCTAAATGATCCATGGTATTCTGATTTTCTTTTAAGAGTCGGTGATGGGTCTGAAGAATCGATCGAAGGAAGCTATATTCGCATACCAGACGACATGACAATTCCTTTCAATAATCCAGAAAACTCTATAAAAGAATTGATCAATGCAGTCTTTCCGTCAATTCAAAGTAATGTATATTCTTCTGATTATATAATATCTAGAGCAATATTGTCCACTAAAAATGACAGTGTTGACGAGATCAATGATCAAACGATTGACATGTTTCAAGGGGATGAAAAGGTTTACTATAGTTTCGATGAAGTCGAAGACGATCGCCACAACTTCTATCCGGTCGAGTTCTTAAACTCACTAACTGCTAGTGGTTTGCCGCCTCATAGACTTCGTTTAAAAATTGGTTGCCGTATAATATTGTTGCGGAATATCGATCCATCACATGGTTTGTGTAATGGCACAAGATTGATATGTAAAGGCTTCCAGCATAATGTTATTGATGCAGAGATAGCTGTCGGGCAACATGCCAGAAAAGAGTATTTTTGCCAAGAATCCCTTTGTGTCTTTCTGAAGACGACATGTTCCCGTTCAAGCTAAAAAGAAAACAATTCCCCATTCGACTTAGCTTTTCCATGACAATCAACAAAGCTCAAGGTCAAACAATTCCGCATGTTGGTGTTTATCTTCCGGATTCATTATTTTCGCATGGACAACTTTATGTCGCTTTATCAAGAGGGATATCACGTGCTAATACAAAGGTATTAGTACATCCTGCCAAAGACTTCAGACGAGACGGGGTATACACCTCAAAGTGTTACGTGACGAATGAAATACTTGTGAGTGAGAATGTGATGATTTTTTATGCATTTGGTGGTTTACGCAATTACATTCTAAATATAGTATAGATGATGTTATTATTTTACACACTTTGGTCTCTTTTACTCACTTATTTATTTTCTCTTGCAGATTGATTAAGAATTTGTTATGGATAAGACAGAGAGCAAAATGGAAGATGTGTCAGGTATCTACCTATCTATCATATCTTATAACTGACAATTACATGATAAAACATATGTAACTAAAATACTTAACATTTCTTTCAGTTCCCCAAACTGCTCCAGCAGCTACTACTGATGTATCAGTAAATGAGGAGATTAAAGAAGAAACTCATCCTCCAAAAAAGATGTAACAATCAAACAGGAAGAGATACAAGAAATTCCAGAGGACGTTGATCTCGATGATGAGAAATGGTGGCGTGACAATATGGATGAGATCCTTGAGATGTTTAAGCCATATGATCACTAAATTTTTAACCTCGTGATGCAAGTACTTAACATTTGAGCTTTTAGTTTTCAACATTTATGTTTAAAACTTATCTTTCCTTATTTGTGTGCTACTTTATATAACTTTTAATTATGTTTAAGATTATTTTTTCTTATTCGTGTGTTACTTTATTACACCAATGGTTTCTTGAATTACTTGATAATTAAAATTCTAGACATGTGTAACACTTATGACATATATATCCACCACAATAATAAAAAATATTATACGAATAAGAAAACTACCAGAAACGAGTGCCGCAATGCAAAGTGTCGCCCCCGCCGCATCGCGCGGGCACCCTACTAGTACATATGATACATAAAATGATGGTCAAAGAGTTTTTAGTGAATCGTCATTTCAACATCTACAAAAAGAACCAAAAACTACAAATGTAAATAAACTTAGGAAGGGAAAACGAGGTTGTGGGCTATCCACGAAGTTAAGAGCAACGATGAATCTTCCACAGAAGCATACAACCACTACGATGAATCTTTTTTTTTTGTTTTTTTTTTTTCTAATTTATAAAAATAAAGGGGTTAAACGGGTCAACTCATGAACCCACTAGGTGGACCCGAACATGACATTTTAGCTAAGCGTGTTCGCGAAACACGAAACTAAGCCGAACCCACTTAGACTAAATCAAGACCCACAAAATTTGGTGTTAGGTTCGTGATCCAAAAGTTACAAACTATTTCCACCATTACAATTTAGAGTTGACTGATCTTGAAAGGCATAAAGGGTTAGCTTGTCACCTAGGAGTATGGTACTAAAAGCACATCCCTGAGACAAGCAAGGCGCATGTACGGACTACGGACCACGCTATTTTACACTCGTTTGAAGCTGCTTTTGGCCGGTTCAGACATGTCTTTTTGCTGGTTCAGATCATTTGAAACTACTTTTGCCTTGCCTCATTCAAGGCGATTTTGCTACGCCTCACCTAGGCGTGTGCTGTTAACTACGTAGGCTGACAAGTCTTAGAAGTAACATAAAATCACAAATACTTCCAAAAGATTTTTTTGGTTCTTATGCTGTTGAACTAACATAAAAACACAAATACTTTGTGTTCATCTAGATGAACCCAGCCGATATAGTGGAATCAAGACCCATACCGATTTAAACAAGAATAAGAAATTAAAAACTAATAAGGGATGGCAAACTAACCCAACCCTGACGGGAAAACCCGAAACCTAAAAAATTCTTTATGGGATTAGTTTTAAAGTTTTTGCGGGCTTGGGATGGATATGATATTAGGCCCGATTACCTGAAACACGCATTCCCGTTTGCCCGAGCTATATGACTATATCCGTAAACATTTTGTTTTTTAAAATTTTATTTTGGGTAATAGAATACTTAACTAATCCACTGATTTTTTTGTCATATCAATACTTGAAAAATCCGAATTTACCCAAAACTACAAATGCATATGAAACACTACATGTAAACTATAAAATTTGATCCTCATTTCTCTTTTATCTTTTTGATATTGGCATAAAATACCAGATCACTTTTTGTTATAAAATGGAACATAATCTTTAAAAAGTTATAAAAATTGATGGGTAAATGGGTCAACCCGTTATTCCGACGCGACCTTCTAAGCTAAACATGTTTGTGGGTTGACACAACCCTTAGGATTACACTCAAACCCATGAATTTTGCGTGAAGTTCGTGTCATGTTTTCATGTCGAGTCAAAAATTCCCACCTTACCATTATTCTTTAAGCCTGCCTTCCTTTTGAATTTTTCTAGATATTGCTTCTCAAGAATATTTCTATAAGACTGACCTATTCTAAATGTTAGTAAGGCGATCCAACGGTTAGAAAAATATGAGATTTAAAAGCTGTTGGTGCACTTGTGTCTGTACTTTGTCTGTATTCAGTCACGATGTAAAACGATGTTCTTTATAGTCTTGTAAGTTTGACCAAGTCAACCATCCTCCTGGTTTGACTTGGCCAAACAGTTAGCTTATGAATGTGAATTGTCTGGCTCGAAGGATGTCTCATCGAAGGATAGTTTAGATCCTTCGATGAGCTCGAAAGTTGGACCTTCGATGGATAGACCTCGATAGATCATCCTTCGAGGTCACTGTGAATCCTTCGATGGAAGTCTGATCGAAAGATGATCTTTCAATCAGTATTCCTGATCCTTCGACAGGTTTAACATCGATAGATGATCCTTCGAGACATCTATCGGATCCTTCGGTCAGACTTGCTGAGCTGGGTGTATATATATATACCCATGCAGTGTGTTGTTTTAGGCAGACTTGGAGAGACACAAGAGATAGAAAGATACACTCGAGAGATAGTGAGAGCATTCTGTCAAGAACACACACACACATTAGAGAGTTTGCAATACAGATTTGTAAACCATGTGCTTGTAACCGGAACCTTTCATACGCATTAATACAAGTGGTGTTAATCGGTGAACCTTGTGTGTTTTGTGTTTATACTTGTCTCAACTCGGTTGCACTCTAGCTTGGATTCCGCACTTGCTAGTGTGTTAATATAACAAGGTTAAGGTTTAACCTCATCCTCCTCGAGGGACCTACAAGTGGTATTAGAGCCGTGGCTCTTTACCTTGTTAAAAACCGGGTTTGTTCAAGTTTTGGTGTGTTTGAACACTTGGTTTAGCTCCCGTTTTTAGTGATTTTCTGGGATTTCTTGGCATAAAAACGTGTTCTAAACCAACCGGGAGTGTTAAAAAGCGGGTTGGGTAACTTAAAACTTGTTTTTAAGATATTTGGTGATTTCCGGCCAAATTCCGGTGTGTTCCGGTGACCGGACTTTCTGGATAAGATTTGCCATTTTGGGCATATTTTACTTGAAAATCTGAGTTGGTAGAGAAAGTACGGTCTGATCATACTCTTTTGCCGAAAGTTGACTCTACCAATCCATCACCTTTTCACCAACCTATCATATCAGTGTCAGTTGTGTCAGAAGCGATCGAAGGATATCTTTCGATATCGAACGATCATCTTTCGATCAAGGAAGGCTCGATAGATAATCATCTTTCGACCCATCCTTCGAAGTTTGTGATCTATCTTTCGAGCTCAAGGGAATCAATTCGGAGGATACATTTTCGAAAGATAAGGATCTTTCATTGTGAATCTTTCGAGATAGTTATTCGAAAGATAAGGATCTGTCAAATTGTGAATCTTTCGAAGTCTTCGTTCGAAACTCAACAGTGATCTTTCGAACACTGTTGATCCTTCGAACAAGTCTTGATCTTTCGAACAAGTCTGTATCTTTCAATTCGTGTCTGTTTGAACTTAACAGTTTGTGTTTGTGTAGGTCGTCTATTAGTATTTCATCAAAATGAGTTGTACAAGTCCTTGGGACTGGAGTATTGACTCACAATCTAGTCAAGAGCTAACCTTTGCTGCAGCTTGGGCGAAAAGTATGTTTCCACCGCCATCAATCAGTCCAAGTCAATGGGCTTTGGTATCCAATCAAAGTCAAAGCATTCAAAATCTTTTGATTAGTGAAAGCGAAACGGGCAGCAACAATCGTCCACCAAAGCTGAACCATATGAATGACTTTCCATCATGGAAAAACCGCTTTCACACGTATGTTCAAGGGCAAAGCACCGATCTTTGGACATGTTTCATCAATGCATTCAATGCTAATCTTGAGGTTGTAGCGTCCACTTCAGAAGGCTATGCTAACATGCTCGAAAATGACAAGAAGGCTTATGAATTGGAGAAAAAGGCCTTTGCTACACTTACACAAGCACTCAACAAAGATATCTATCATCAGTTCTCCTACTGCAAGACCACGAAAACATTGTGGGATGCCTTAGTTGCTAGAGGTGAAGGCAATGCAGCTACTCGAAAGTCTCGTCATGATTTGTTGAAGAAAGAGTTTGAATCGTTTCAGTTTTTGGAAAACGAAACTCTAAACGATATGACCACACGGTTCTATCATTTGATTAGTGAAATGTGTGCTTATGGGGTTGTATCTACTCAACAAGACATGGTGAATAGGTTTGCTGACGCATTACCCCCAAAATGGAGTTCGTTTATTGAGTTGTTGAAGCATACTGGAACTCTAGACACGGTTAACATCTATGAGTTCATTCAGAAACTGGAACATAAAAATGATGAAGAAATCAGGAAAGCAAAGCGAGCTCCCGCTCCTCAGAATACAGAAATGTACCTTCCAGGCTTCGATGTTTTGGCAAGATCCGCTGCAGCTCAGCAACCTAAACTGCAAACTGCATTTGTGTCCAACACAAGTTCTCTTCCGTTTCCTCAATCAACTGCTGCTCCGGCTTTTGATCCGAGGTCTTACATTCCCGTCCCAACACAGCCACAAGTCCAACCACCGCAACAACAACAACATGCTCATTATACAAACAATCCTCAACCTCAACCTCAAAACCCTAACACAATCCGAGTCGATAATTCAAACCTTTCACACATCAGCATTGAAGTTGCTAAGGAGCATATGGAAATTATCAATACAATGGTCAGTGCTTACTGTGGTTTGGTAGCAGGTCAGCTTGGAAACATCAACATGACCAATGAAGATTATCAACAGATCGACAAGGAAGAAATGGAGTTGATGGATATCAAATGGGCTTTTGCTAGTGCAGTAAGAAGGGCAAAAGATTTCATGGCTCGAACTGGAAGAACTTCGTTGGAAGGAAAGAAAGATACAAAGTATGGGTTTGATATCAACGCCGTTACATGCTACAATTGTGGTAATAAAGGGCACTTCAAACGTGAGTGCACTCGACCAACAAAACAAGGCAATCACAACCCTTTCAGAAACCAGACGAGTACTGCAAATGTGAATGCCCAGCAAGAAAACCATGAAAGGAGGATTGTGGCAATTAATAACAATCAGGCACAGCCTGGAACTTCAAATCCCAATCGGGCTTCAAATCCCAATCGGGCTTTGACTGTTCAAGCTGATGAGGGATGTGACTGGTCTGTGCAGTTTGGTGAAGGTGATCAAGGAAGTGGAACAGCTTGTTATGCAAAGATCATCAATCACATCAAGCATGTTCATAAAGAAGAGTCCTCTGAAAGTGATGACAGTTCTGGTTATTCTGGAAGTTCTGATGAAGAAGGCTCTGTTTCTGGGGATAATCAATCAGAGTCTGATGTGAAGGAGGAAGCAGGTTCTGGTATTGAGGATTTATTGAATGAAGCTGATGAACTTATATGTCAGAAATCAATTCTGATCAAGAAGGCTGCTACTACATCCAGGGAAATGGAAAAGTTCTTTTATGAAGACGGATCTTTTTCTTTTCAAACTGCATTTATGACAAATGTGTCAGCCTCTTCGAGTCAGGTAAATTCTGAACCTCCTGCTCCTAGTGTTTGTGAGTCATGTGCTGAAATGAAGCTTGAACTAGAAAAGCTTCATAGTCATAATCAAAATTTGGTTATTGAACTTTCCAAATGCAAAGAGGCAAATATGGCTTTAACTCGGAACGAAAAAGATTTTAAATCAGTAATTGAAACATTAAAGAAAAATGTGTCCGAAGTGAACAAAGTAGTTTACCACAAGCAAGTAAGTATAAATGAATACATCAACATTGTGGAAGAAACTAAGAAGCAATTAGCCATTGCCCAATGCGAGCATGATGCGATCAAACAAAAATTGGAGAGTTATTCTAACTCCCAATTTGTGCTTGATCACATTATCGATGTTCAACAACTGAAGGGAAATCAGAAAGGCATAGGGTATAAGAAATGTCCACCTCCTTTGATGAATAACTATACCAAGATGCCTGATGAGGAGGAAATGCCTCGGTATGAACCCAGTGTGTCTCTTGATGTTGAGGAATATGCTACTGGCCTAGGGTTCAAACCGGACAATTCTTTAAACACATCCTCTAAGCAACAAGAAACGTCATCATCCATGAAGCAAAGTCCTCCAGTTATCGAGGACTATGAGACATGGGATGATGAATCAGAATTGGATGTAGGTGATCAGGATAAATCACTTAACAAGATGAAAGGAGTAGTTATTCCACGAGAGAATCACATTCTTTGTGATCCTGATACTCCTGATGTCTCCTCTGTTAAGAAACAAGTGATTGATTCTGTCAAAGTTGATAAGACATGTGTGTCTACTGTTAAAAGCAGTAATGTGTTGTATACATTGGTTGGAGATGATAAAATCTACTCAGATCACGATTTCCCAATTAAAAATGTAAATCAATCTTTGATTGATAAAGTCTTTGAAGACAACACAAACAAATTTTTGGGAAAAACACTTCCGGGAATTGTTGTAACACAATGTGATCCAATTCCTAAGGCTGAGATTAGAAAACAGTTTGGTAATAAAAAATCTTCAACCACTCAACAACCTAGTGCTTCAAATGGTAAACAACCAGTCAAACGAGCTCAAAAGCATAAAGTCTCTCAGATGAAGTCTGAACCAAAAGGAGCTCGATTTCAGAAGAAAGCAAAAGATGTCAAGTTCGTGACATCCAAGGGTACTGATAAGATTGAAACTTTTGAGAACAAATCTAACACTGATTTTGTAAAACAAGTCACAATCTTAAAACGTAACAGTGATAACAATTACACTCAACATACAAACGGATGTGATGAAAAGGCTAGTACCTCTGGTTCCACGAGCTCGACATCCCATGGTCAATCAAGTTCTCCCAAATTTGTTGAAAGGAGAACATGTTTTAAATGTGGGGAATTTGGGCATATCATTAAAAATTGCCCAAACGTTCCAAAAGAAAAGTTTGTTGAGAAATCTTCACCTGAAAAAGCTCACCCTCAACGTCGGTCAGTTTCACCTAAACATGATAAACGAACAATAAAAGAACAAGAAACTAAACAGCGACGTAAGAACATGAAAACTGTTGAAAAAGCTTTAAAACCGGAAGTTAAAACAGTCAAAAGGGAACCAAGTGTGTCACAGCCGTTAAAGCCAGAATCGTCAAAAACAATTTATAACACTCAATCTGGTAGGCAAAAAGAAACTTGGAGATCTAAAAAGGGTGATAGTTCAGGGGGAGTTAATGTGTTTGAAAACCATCAACAGATCGAGATCACGTTTCGTGATGCTCAGGGACGACCCAAGACCACTAAGGCTTGGGTCCCCATCCTAAACTGATGTTTTTAAATGACATGTGCAGGGTGTTCCAGGAGGAACTATTAATAGTCACTGGATTGTTGATAGTGGAGCATCCAGGCACATGACTGGCGACTTACGGCTCTTATACGACGTGAGAAATATTAGAGGAGGGTATGTCGCATTTGCGGGAGACAAAGGCGGATTCATCACTGGAGAGGGAAGTATCTCCAATGGTATTGTGTGCTTCGATAAGATCAATTATGTTAAGCAAATTGATCATAATCTTCTCAGTGTGTCGCAAATCTGCGATAAAAAGTTCTCAGTGCATTTTGATGACGCCGGCTGCTATGTGCTGAAACCTGGATTCAAAATTCCACAAGAATGGATTCTCTTATCGGCTCCGAGAGTTAATGATCTTTATATTCTCGACATGAGACAGGCGATTACAACATCAGCTCAAGTCACTTGCTTTGTCTCGAAAGCCACGGAAAAGGAGTCTATATCTTGGCACAGAAGAATGGGACACATTCACTTGAGAAAGATGAACCATTTGGTGAAAAATAATCTTGTGAATGGTGTGCCTGTGAGAAGTTTTCATTTACAAGATATCTGTGTCTCGTGCCAAAAGGGGAAGCAAACAAAGAAGTCTCACCCTTTGAAGAAAATCAACTCTGTCAGCATACCTCTTGAACGTCTTCATATGGATCTTTTTGGACCTATGAAGCACAAGACAACATTCGGAGATGCTTATTGTCTAGTTGTTACTGATGATTATTCTAGATTTTCTTGGGTATCCTTCATGGCACACAAGAGTGAAACTCCTGGCATCCTCAAAGATCTTCTTACAATGTTGGAGAATCTCTATTCGTTGAAAGTGAAGAGGATCCGAAGCGACAATGGAACCGAATTCAAGAATCAAGTTATGGATGAGTTTTGTACTTCTAAAGGCATTCTTCATGAGTACAGTTCTCGTTATACTCCACAACAAAATGGTGTCGCGGAGAGGAAGAATCGGACGATTATCGAAACTGCAAGAACAATGTTAGTAGAGTCGGAACTCCCTATTCAATTCTGGGGGGAGGCTGTATCGGCTGCATGCTACACGTTAAACAGAGTTCTTAAAGTAAAGAGACATGGCAAAACTTGCTTCGAACTCCTTCAGAAAAGAAAACCGGATCTTTCTTACCTAGAACCATTTGGTGCTCCATGTACTATGATTGAGCCGGATGGAAAGTTTGGAGCTAGAGCTATCGAGGGTTTCTTCCTTGGATATGATACTCCGAATTTTCGTGTTTGGAATCTGGCTACCAGAAAGATTGAGCTATGGAGTGAAGTGAGGGTTCAAAGGTACACGAGTCCTGTTAGGGCTCCGGGTGATCCGTGGATGTTCGATTATGATGGACTATTTGACTCCTTCAATCTGCCAACCTTTGACGAAGAATCAGCAGTGGCTAGAATGTTGTTTGAATGTGACAACGCTGCTGACTCGCCTTTGGTTAGACCTATTGTTGTTGACCCACAAGCTTCTTCGTCTGTCAACAATATGGTTCAAAATGAGGTTTATGAAGATGCTGCTGATTATAATGAATCTTCTGAAGATGATGAATATCATGATGCAGCTGAAGGATCTTCGGCTCAAGCTGCTCCTGTTCAAGGTGCCTCTGTTGATACACCTCATATGCAGAATGTAGACACTGCTGAAGGGAATGCATCCACCTCTACACACATTCCTGGTGTGGAGTTGGTTGTTGATCTTAATCTTAACAATTTGGGTATCAATGCACGTGTGTCAGAAGATCCTGAAATGAGGATTCACGATACCCACCCCCAGCAGAATATTATAGGAGATGTCCATCGCGGTGTGCAGACGCGTAATCAGCTGAGAAACAGCCGGAATGCTGGTTTGTATTCAGCTATAAGAGAGTCTGGTCTTCAGAATGACTGGTCCTTCGCGTGTTACGTGTCACAAGAAGAACCAAAATCGTGGAAAGAAGCGTTGAAAGACAATGCTTGGGTTGAAGCCATGCAGGAAGAATTGCAGCAATTTCAAAAGCTTGGTGTTTGGAAGCTTGTTGAAAGACCTGAGAACTACAAGAAAATTGGCACTCGATGGGTTTTCAAATGCAAGAGAGACGACCGTGGAGTGGTTATTCGGAACAAAGCACGTTTAGTCGTTCAAGGTTTTCGTCAGATAGAAGGAATCGACTACAACGAAGTCTATGCTCCTGTTGCACGTCTGGAAGCAATTCGGATCTTTCTGGCTTATACCTCATTCAAAGGATTCAAGATTTATCAGATGGATGTGAAAAGTGCATTCTTACATGGTGTGGTTGAAGAAGAGGTGTACGTCGAACAGCTCCCAGGTTTTGAAGATCCTATCCATCCCGATCGGGTTTGGTTGCTCAACAAAGCTCTCTATGGTCTTCATCAAGCACCGCGAGCTTGGTATGCAACCTTATCTACCTATCTGCTGGAGAACGGTTTTCGAAGAGGTCTTATCGACTGTACTCTTTTCATCAAAGAACAAGATGGAGATCTTCTTCTGGTACAGGTATACGTTGATGATATTATTTTTGGTTCTACTAATGATGTCTTGTGTAGGAATTTCGAGCGCATTATGCAGGATAAATTCGAGATGAGTGCTATGGGGGAAATGACCTTCTTCTTGGGCCTACAAGTGCAACAAACTGAGTCTGGGATATTCATCCATCAGACTAAATATGTTGGTGACATCTTGAGCCGGTTCCAGATGTCTGATGCAACGCCCATTGGTACCCCACTGCCACAAAATCATGGAATTACTCCAGACTTGAAGGGTGAAGCTGTTAGCCCCTCATACTATCGCGTAATGATCGGATCTCTTATGTACCTCACAGCATCAAGGCCAGACATAATGTACCCAACGTGCCTGCTTGCCAGATATCAAGTCAACCCGAAGGCCTCACATCTTGCAGCTGTAAAAAGGATTTTTCGTTATTTGAAGGGTTACCCTGACACCGGTCTATGGTACCCTAGGGATAATAACTTTGACTTGATCGCATTCAGCGATTCTGATCATGGCGGATGCAAAATCGACGGCAAATCCACAACGGCTGGATGTCAGTTTTTAGGAAATCGCCTAGTCACATGGCAGTGCAAGAAGCAGACGTGCGTCGCTACATCAACATGCGAAGCTGAATACATTGCTGCCTCAAGTTGTTGCTCCCAAGTTCTTTGGATCCAACAACAATTACGCGACTACGGTTTTGAATTCCTAACTACTCCTATTTACGTTGATAATTCTGCTGCGTTACAGATCACTAGAAATCCTGTGCAGCACTCAAAGACCAAACACATCGAAATCAAATATCACTTCATACGTGATTGCTTTGAGAAAAGGCTAATCGATGTTGTTAAAGTCCACACCGATGACCAACGTGCCGACCTTTTTACCAAAGCATTTGACAAATCAAGATTTGACTTTTTATTATTGGTAAACGGCATTAAGGTCAAGCAAGAGTAAACCAACATCGGAAAATCATTTTTGTAAATACCTTTATGTTTTAAATTTGTCTTAGTTTATTGATTTTAGGGGGAGTAAATCCAAAAATTTGAAAATCCAAAAACATTGAAAAATTTCAAAAACCCAAAAACAATAGAAAAACAAAAATGAGTTTCCTGGCGAGCAAAAGAGAAAATGATAGTACATCAGTGGTCTGTCTAAACCTCTTTGAACTGAAATGTAAAATGTTAAGCAGCTCTATATAAGATGTATCGGTAGGCTCACAATCATTTTAAAGTGTGCAGGGTGATATAAACTTAAATCGACTGAAGACTGGGTGGGAACCATTCATTGGCATATGGTCTTAGTACCGAAATTTCGTTTGATAGATTGCCGAGGTTCTGAGATATTCGGTCTTTATGCTGCTTATCATCTGGGTATCATGGTTGTATCTTTTACCAAAAAAAAAAAAAAAATAACGGGGACACAAGTCTAGATCTTCCATGATACCATACATACGTGTACATACTGCATTCGACCTCAATAAGTGATCAACAATCACATGTCCAAACAAATAAGTGATAAAATATCACATTTATCCGGGAGTCAAGTTCGTCTCTCTGCTGTACGAAAGTACTGACCTGTTCACGGACTTGCTCCTGTGCCCTCATGCATCGAAAATCAAGTTCCTCATCAATAAGTGATTCTATCACATAGGGCTTGTTTTCAAACAAAATAAGTGAGAATCTCACATCATATACGGTCAAACAGATGATAATCGGTATACTCACCGGTAAAATGAACCCTCGTGCATACCTTGATACGGGAATGTGTCGTGACGTGGATGAACACCGGTCCGTAAGTATAAATCATACCTTAACGTATCTCCTCGCCATGATTACAAATGATAAGTTGAGCTTAAGTGGACAACAATACCGATAATCGTTATAGGATGCTTATCTTAATGTTAACTAACTGAACAACAAGAGCGTTTTGGCATGACCGTTCACTGATATGATTCTCTTACCCTCGAAACTCGCAAAAAGAATGTTTGTATATATTTATTTACTGCTTAACTTTTATTGTTTTATTTTTAAACAGTTTCGTCGTTTGGTGCATATCAGCACGACATTAGCGGTGATGTCGTTTGATAACACTCAAAGGATATTAAAATTGTTGTCTTTTAATTTATTCAAAAATACCAAAAAGATTTTAGGTGTGTTTTGATATAAACTTTATAAAAGCCAAAAAGATTTTATTTCTACTTTATTTTCGATCGTACGATGTTGGAGCTCAAGTCTTCGTTGCCTGAAACCTGAACGAAAACCGAACTGACTAAATCTTCATAAACGGTCGAAATTTTAAAGTTTTGAAAGTTAAAAATCTAAAATTGACAAATTTTATTAAACTTTCAAACTGTCGGACGGTGGTTGATTGTTACATGGTCATCCGTGTGTCATGTGTTTATACTAACTATGTTCCAAGCAGTTGTTCTCATTACGCGTTTAGATTTCTTGCATGTGCAGATTCTAAAGGCAAAGAGAACATGGTCGATGACAAAGCTTCGGAATGAAGACACGACGTGAAGGCACTCAAAAGATGAAGTTGATCGAGTTGCCGCTGACCATCATCAACACCACAAGGATCTCAAGCATTGAAGAACAAGTCATTCACGAGCATAACTCAAGGGGGAGCTTATGTTAAGGGGGAGTTTGTCAACACACTTCCTACATGATACGGGTAGTTTGTTGATACACTTTCTGCTTTCAAAAAGTGAAGACCTTGAAGATCCTCCGACATCGAAGACTTGAAAGGACATCAGAGTCCTGAAGACACGAAGATAAAAAATGATCAAGATCGAGACAAGATCGAGACAAAGCTACAGCCAAGGGGGAGTTTGTTGGTGCACTTGTGTCTGTACTTTGTCTGTATTCAGTCACGATGTAAAACGATGTTCTTTATAGTCTTGTAAGTTTGACCAAGTCAACCATCCTCCTGGTTTGACTTGGCCAAACAGTTAGCTTATGAATGTGAATTGTCTGGCTCGAAGGATGTCTCATCGAAGGATAGTTTAGATCCTTCGATGAGCTCGAAAGTTGGACCTTCGATGGATAGACCTCGATAGATCATCCTTCGAGGTCACTGTGAATCCTTCGATGGAAGTCTGATCGAAAGATGATCTTTCAATCAGTATTCCTGATCCTTCGACAGGTTTAACATCGATAGATGATCCTTCGAGACATCTATCGGATCCTTCGGTCAGACTTGCTGAGCTGGGTATATATATATACCCATGCAGTGTGTTGTTTTAGGCAGACTTGGAGAGACACAAGAGATAGAAAGATACACTCGAGAGATAGTGAGAGCATTCTGTCAAGAACACACACACACATTAGAGAGTTTGCAATACAGATTTGTAAACCCTGTGCTTGTAACCGGAACCTTTCATACGCATTAATACAAGTGGTGTTAATCGGTGAACCTTGTGTGTTTTGTGTTTATACTTGTCTCAACTCGGTTGCACTCTAGCTTGGATTCTGCACTTGCTAGTGTGTTAATATAACAAGGTTAAGGTTTAACCTCATCCTCCTCGAGGGACCTACAAAAGCTAATCTAATATCCGGTATAACTCACAAATAGATATGGTATTAAGACATTCATGAGACAAAGGAACTTCTTTTAATTTTTTTATATAATGACTTGATATTAGAATATCAATGGTTGGTTATTCTATTGATGTATTTGTTAATTGGAATTGAAACAATTATATTATAAACACAGATACATATACATCCCTTGGCATCCTTTCTCCTGTCTGACTTATGGTCAAGACTCCAGCCCCTATAGGTTCAATCACGTTCTCCACCGGGTGATTCCTTTGAACGCTAGTAGGAACGGCAAATTCTGGAACTGTTCCTGTTGATGAGAGATTAATCATATTGTCAGTTGTAGCTAATTCTTGGGGTTCAACCACAGGTTCTTCCAAAGAATCATCTACAACATAATCATCAGGAATAGAATCATGTGAGAACAAGTCATCATGATTATTTAATGAGCCTTCATCATCAGACGAATTCGAAGCTTCCTCTTCTATGTTGTGGGAATCTGTATCATCAGGAACAGTCGTTGAAGGTGAGGCTGCAACTGTGCCATCCCCCTCAGCTTCAGCATCCCCCTCTTCATCAGCATTGGCTATAATAACGGAGGAACCAAGAGCAGCATTTGAAGTACTTTTTTATCTGTAGAAACATCAGGAGATAAATCATCAAGAATATCAAACGATCGAAACAACATAATTGTAAAGAGTAAACGGCCCGTTTCCAGCATTCGTTTTGTTTTCTTCAAGCCATTGCACATCAAACGACTCGACGATTTCCCTTGTTGTTTTGTTGTACACTTTGTATGCAATTTTATTCTCTAGTGCTGCTTTACCAGCATATCCGATAAAGTAACATTCATCGGCCCTTGCGTCAAACTTTGGTGTCGCCTCTAGATGCAGCAGGGTGCACGGACAAGCAAAAGCTCGAAAATGTCCGACAGAGGGTTTTTCACCAAACGGGACTTCATGAGGCGTCTTCATACGTGCTTTATTTATCAACACCTTGTTTTGAACATAACATGCGGTGTTTATAGCCTCATCCCAGAAGAAAACAGGAAGCTTGGAGCCACTGTATTTCCCAATCGTAAGTGGGAGTTTGGTTGTAGTTACTTCGGCATGGCCGATCTCCGGTATGAATTTTGAGTTTTCGGTCACGGACTTTGGCCTGTAGGGTTGGGCTGATCTGCGTTTTACGGCACGGACGTATGTAGTGCGGGGTTGAGTGGGAGGAATGTAGTTGTATCCTCCCGGTCGGCTGTTGGCCGATGGGATTCCCCGCAATATGTATGGTCGTCTGGGTCGGTGCGATCATGCCCCTCTTTGTGGGGCTGTGGTCCCAGACGGCTATGAATGTCGGAGCCGCGGTGGGCTGTTGATTGCCGCCGAGTTTCACCATGCGGGCCTAGGCGGCTTTGTATTGGGCCCCTACGGCGAGACCCATATGTGGAGTCGTTCTCATCGATCGTGCGGACGCTACAGTAGGAGGATCTGCGTTCCTCTACCCTATCCCGGGAGGCCGGGTTGGCGGGTGCCCTGCTCTCATATTGCAAGATACGAGCCGCAGGTGTGTATGGTGCGGGTGTGGGTCCTCCAGGTATTTGCGCCTCTGCGCAAGCCTTGTTGTAGGCTGCCGCAAGGGCAGTCTGTTGTTGGTAAAACCAGGTATGGAGATCCATTCCTGGGGGTATCACAAAACCATACTGTGAAAAATCTGGCATGAACACTGGGGTGAGCCCCCCTGTGCGGATGTGCCTATGTGGCCGATTGGTTGTGCTAGGGTGGTGTTCCCCGTAAGTACCAAGTTTGTGGGGTTGAAGTTGTCCCCAGTGGGATTGTTTTGACGATCAGACATGATCTTCAAGAAAGAAAGAGATGTGAAAAAAGTGCTAACAGTAGCGGTGGGCGCCAATGATGAAACAGTGGTTAACCAAGAGAGGTTAATTCACTGGTCTCGTCAAGTAGGGTTAATCTCTTCTTTCCGAGGATCGGTGTCCGGATCGTCCGCTGACCTGTCTCCTGCACAAGGAAAACACACCGTGAGTCGTAACAAGGAGGAAAAGGGTGGGGGGGGGGGTGCTCCTTGTTACCACTCTCCGGCGTGAGAATCAGTAATTTGCTTGGGAAGCAAAGTGTGTGATAGTAGTAGTGAGAGAGTTGATAAGCGATACCTCAAACCTGGTCCGGATGGGTATTTATAGCCGAGGAGTGAAGGAGGGTAATTGAGTGACTAGACTGACAACGCGTCGCCCTTATGCAGGTGTGCCAGGCTTGTCGGTTGTGGAGGTGAAGCCACGTCCTACTGCGGTGTCAGTCTGTTGCTTACGTATGGGCTGACATGCGACTATCATTGGTGCCACTTGCACTGTGGTGTCAGTCCCACTTGCCTCATGGGCAGGATGCGGTGCCGCGCCGCATCGCTGCTTGCGGTAACTGCTGTTGTTTCCGCGTTCTCACTCTGGCCAAGACTGTGGGATGCGGTGCTAGGCCGCATCGCCACTTGTGGTGACTGTTGCTGTTGTCCAGATCCCTTGTCGTGACGAAAATGTTCATAGGATGCGGTGCCAGGCCGCATCGCTATGTGTACACCCATTTTCATACACAAGGTAAGTCTTCTCATCACTTGACAGATTGGATTCGACCGCTGTGTTCGCGCGTGCCCGCACGGACACAGATAAGTTCTTGCCGGTGGGGGTTTTTGATAAAGGTAATGGTCACTCGCGGCCATGCTGGTGCGAGATCTGGGACCATACCCCTTCAGTATGTAAATTCGCTTGTTTAGGTTTGTAAGACATGTTCGGACACATGATATGTTTTGGGGAATTTTTATTGAAACATTTTTTCTTTGGGGATTAAAGATTTTGTGCATGGCATGATGGATCCAACTGCAAAAAAAATAAAAATAAAAAAAATAAAAAAAAACACATTTGGAAAACGAAAGTGATTTGGAAGCTGGTACAAGAAGAAGATATCTGATATTAATCCATGTGGTATTGTACAAAATGAACACTTTTTTTTTGATACATGGTTTGAAAATAACATACGTCCATTGAACTATGGTCTCATGATCGATGTTACATCTAACATTTTCATGTTAAAATTCGAAAGAACTGTGGAATTAAAACCTTAGTATTCGATCAAAGAAGATCAGGGTTCGAGACCCTGGAGCCTATCCTACATATCTTTTTGATGTCTCTACCTTGGTATTTAAGTCTTGCTTCACAAAGTTAATCCGTTGCAACCTTCTAACTAGTTGGTGGTTGTCACCTCTTTGTTGTTTCATCCATCAGCACCCGCTACTTCTTCCCTAGCCAATTAGCCACCTCATCGAACAACTTCAATGACCGTTACACAAATTCACCGGTCCTGGTTTTTCCTCTTGTATTTAACAGCCATCGTCTCGTAACCTCATCTCTCTCTCTTGGTTCCTTCGCCAAGGGATATCATCACTCATCATCCCCATCATAAAAGGTGATTGTCACCATCGCGGATTGTATGTAATAAGCTGATGTCCCAGTTTTACAATAACCAAAATCAAAAGCACAACTCACATAGACCCAAGTGCACAAGCATTTGGAATTCCATTCATTCTTACCACTTGAACACTAGCAGGAAGTAGGACTTAGAGATGTACTCAAAATCGTTTCAGATGACATGTGCAAGAATCCATATTTGGAATCTTGCACCTTGAACCGTTTCAAGGTTTGACTTAATCCTTTAAATCGCCTTAATCCGTTGTGTTCAACAACCACCGTCTCATGACTTCTTCTGTCTCTCTCTTGACTCTTGGTTTCGTTGCAAAGAGATATCCTCACTCGTCGTCCCCATCATGAAGGTGATTGTCATCAAAGCAAGATCATCACTTAACAAGTTGCCGTGCCACTACTAAGTAAACAAAATCAAAAGCACACTTCAGAGTCTGAAAGAGGCATTAAATCAAAACCTTAGTATTTGTGGGTGTCAAAGATCTCATGGCATACATGATATATCCAAGTGCAAAAGCATTTAATTGGAACTCCATTCATTCTAGCAAGTAGGAATTAGAGCTTTACTCAAAATCGTTTCAAGTGCGGCAAACACGCCAATACAACAACATATACTATTACTTAGTCTCCTAACACCAATGTGACGACCTTTAAGTTCGCGGCTTGTTGTGTAATCCTTAAGCTTTATGTTCCTAGTGTTTTTGATGCCGGGATGCCTAAATTGAATTAAATATTAACGATATCTTTTATTTATTCAAAATTTAGGCATCCCTGCATCAGTTTTGTTAAGTTTTGATTTCGTCTACTTTTCCCGTTACATTTTATCATCTACGTACGTGATAATGGGTTGTGAGCATGTTTATCAGTTTTATATGTAATCTTTTTTTTTTTCTGTTAAGTTTATGTCTTGGCTTTTATGCATTTTATATAAAGGCTAATAAATCCCAAAGGTCCGGTTTTAAATTTCAGCGGTTCGGTTTCGCTTTTCAATAATCAAAAACCATTAATAATGGTTTGGCTTACGGTTTGACATAAAAACCGTCAAAATCGGACTGCAAACACCCCTAACAGAAAGGTTTAACAATGCATATTATTAGTACACGCTAATCCTATGCGTGTGTGAGGTTTTGTGTTTTAACTAGGAATTTCTACTTGCACTATGCTATGGAATCCGTAGAAAGGATTAGCGATGGCAAGTTTGCCTTTTGTTTGACTATACGGAGTGGGAGGGCTTGAAAAAGCGCCATGTGCAGCCACGTCAACAACGGTCAGAATAGTGGTATGGTGCAAAAACGGGTGGAGTAGGACAGGGTGGGAAAGGGTGGCGTTTTGTGATGACCACCACTGTGACCAACGGCGTAGTGACGCATCGTGCAACTTCATTTTTAATCATTTTTCAAGTCTGATGACCACCACCATGCCTACTCTTCTTGTTACAAGGGTGTGGTTATATTGCAACTCCGATCACATGAGTGAAGGTGAAAGAGATAAAAAAGAAAAAAAAGAAAGAAGAGGAGATGATAACTTTTTTCTCTCAGGGTTAATTGATGTTATTTCACGAGTGATTTGGGAGCTAGCTAGTACAAGAAGATCGAAGACATCATATATTAATCCACTAGTTTATAACCCCGTGTATTACACGGGTTGAATAAATGTAATATTGTTTACCAAATAACAAAAAAAAGTTATATCTTTAAAAACCCTCGTGTATTATACGGGTTAAATAAATATTATTTTATATACCAAATAATAAGAAAATTATATTTAAAAAAAAAATACTGGATATACTCGGTATGCGATAGATTTGGTGATTACGGAGATGATTATTGAAAAGAAAATACAATGGTCAAACATGATATTCAAGATGCAAATAAGCATCCATTTAACTCTTAAAATATAAGTTATATTTTAAAAAACTCGTAATAAATCTAATTATATATATAGAGTAATCTTGAAAGTTATATACAATTTGATTAAATTTATGTAATAAAATCAATATAACAATTTTTTTAATAATGAAAATAAAAATAAATAATATATTATCACAAAGTTTGGTTTTAGTGATAAATAATTTGGCTATTTAAAAATCTCTTAAATTAACAATTTAATTTAAGGATAATATTTTATTAGAAAAATAGAAATATTTTATTCGACTTTTAAAGTAGGATAAAATTTAATATTTATTTTTTTATTTAGTTAATATAAGATAGAAAAAAATATGATTGAATAGTTGAGGTAAAAGGAAACTAAAAATTGTAGTTGTTATATAACGCATTAGATAATATAAACATTGAAGATAATATGATATAGAAAATCAAATAAATAATATTATGAATGAGAAGTATAAATTAAATTTATCCTAAATAATAATTACCTATTGTTAAGTAGAATATATTAAACTAAGTAATATTTAGTTAGAGAGTTATCAATAATTAATTAGAAAATATTAAACTAAATAATAAATATCCATTAGAGATTAAACTAAATAATATTTAGTATGAGAGTTATCTAGAATTAGTTGAAAGAGATTAAACTAAATAATAATTATCAATAAGAGACATGGCCTAGTATAATGACAAGTGTCCCTCAAATGGTTTATTTTATTATATAGTATAGATGTATTGTACATCAAGGACTACAAATGGATTAGGTAAATCAAGTCTCATTCATTATCTTTTTCTATAGAGGTAAAAGTCACTTTTGTTCACAAAATTTCAAATTTGTGAGCCTTGACATTTTTGAAACATGCAAATTCCGTCTAAAAAAACTAAAACTGAAACATGCCAATTCCGTCTAAAAAAACTAAAAACATGGTATCTAGTGAGCACACAAAACTAGTATATATTAAAGAGCATCAGGGGAATAGGGCCAGGTTCAGTATTACGAATTTGTTCTCAGTTTAAAATTACGATTTTGCCACAGTTCAAAATTACAGTCTTGACATCCTTGTAGCTTTTGACAAATTACGATTTTGCCACGGTTCGAAATTACATTCTTGCTACCGTTGTAGCTTTTGATGAATCATGATTTTACCCAGTCAAAATTACGATTCTCCCCCTAGTTCAAAATTACATTATTGCCATCGGGTTTTTTTTTTTTTTTTTTTTTTTCAAACCCTATGGCACTTCCTTGTTTTAATTGATTGACTCCATGTAATTTTTATTCGTGACATGCAACTGCCTAGCACTCACTCCCTCATTGGTCCTGACGAATTACAGTTTTGCCCCCAACTCTATGTTACAATTTTGCAATCATTTTAGTTTATTTTGTTTTATTTTTTTTTCTAGCAAACTATGGTAATGTTTTGCTTTAATTGTTTGATAAATATTTGACCCCAGAAACACGGACTACTCTAGCTAGAAGTAGAACTTTGAAAATTTCTCAAAGTCGTTCGAGATGACATGGGGAGGAGCTTCCAACTTCGGATCTATAATCAAACAAATATGTTAGCCCTGTTAGCAAAGGAGCTCCTTCCCGCAACACGGTTCTATATATGGATATGTTGTGTCATGAATGGGTACGCGTAGTACACGTAGATCGTTAATTCTCTCCTCGCCTCATGCCTTTTGCTTTTTCTGACATTCGTAATAAAACATGGTATCTAGTGAGCGCATTAGCCGATGAGATGTCTCCTTGTACTACCATTACCTAGATGATGGTCGACCGGTTTTCGTTTATGGTAATAACCATCCTGATTCTGCCATTTCGAGCAAGAAACTCATCGTGCGGATCTTCGCAAGTCGGAAGGTTGCGTATGGTAGGCCCATTCGACATGAACCCGTTTTCTTTAATGGATTAGACTAGAACAATTTCTATCTCACAAGTAAATTATCTTTTATTGCTAATACTTTAAAATTGGCACCCCGGATACCTCTCCAAGCACCCTAAAATTACTTGAATCGTCCCTTTTATATCATCACTTTTAACCACTAACCAGATTATTAAAGCTAATCCTTAAAACTTATGATCCCAATCAATGATGTTAACAATTTGTAATATCATTCCAAAAGATTTTGAACATTTTAGCCGTAAATGCCACCCTACCATATGTTTCATTTCATCAAAACAAAACAAAACAAAACAAAACGCCACCCTACCAAACCGGCAGGAGCAGCAAACAAAACACACCACTTACATTACAAAATCTCATATGCTAAGCCTTGTTCATTTTAAATATGCTATTCCTGTAAACCTTACTATTGTTAAATGCTAGTCTTGAAAACTAAACTGATGTTAACATAATCTTGTCCGGTGTCCGTGTCCATCATTGAAGTAAAGACCGAGACCCACACTTTCCTTATATCTACAAAAAAGAAGCCAACATCAACAACAAACAAATACGGAGTTAGGGCATCAAAGTTACAACATATGTTATTAGAAACAACCAAGTACGTAATCAAAACAAGTAATTCGACACCTAATGTGCCACAATCGTAAGCGGGGAGCAAAACGTTGAACTAGCAACAGTAGCATAGACCGAATAGTGACTCCTGTAGAGGCTCCAACTTCTACTTCTTTTATTATAGCGATATATGAGATATTGCCAAGTTGCATCGATTGATTGTCGATAAAGACAAGGTCACACTGTTGTTCACGAAATGAAGGTACTCATGTCTAAGGTTCAACATTATGTTTGGTAAGTAATTGCCCGGAAGTATATACTCTAAATTGGCGGCGGAAGTGATACGTCTCACCTGTTTAGAAGATGACCTAAGTTGCACCAACTCAAAAAGATCTAACCCTAAGCAATCTCTATGGACTAAATCATATCCAAGATCTAGAACTAAAAACGACCCACGTCTTCTCCGGTATACCCTCCTAAACTAGTTCTCCATGAGTGAAAAGGGGAGGTGTGCTTCCAAGAAGAAGATGGGTGTTGAAGAGAATGATATTAGAGTAAAAATGAAAACAAACCCTAATCCATTACGAGTATTGATACAATGTTAAAGATAGGTTTTTTTTTGAAAGAAATTACAGTGAAAATGAAAAAATGTTGAAGTTGGGTATGATGAAAACCCTAATCCATCATAATGATTGTTGGTGCACACATCTGTCGTCTTCGTCTTATATCGAGTCTGGATTGAGTTGCGGATCTGGTAAAGCATGATGTCATCTTTCAAATGATGACATCATATAGTGACATCGTAGATGACATCATAGATGACATCATCATTGGAATTCAACATACAAATCAGATTGTTATTGTGTCGATTTCGCTTCAAAAGTCAACATTGTTTGACGATTTCGCTTGAAAGGAATTTATTGTCGATTTCGCTTGTATGTGTTTCAAGCGAAACCATGTTTAGTATAAATAGGCTTGTAGACATTTCATTTGTAACAGTTAGAACAAAGATAGCCAAGTGATACCGAGGTGCTGCCGGTTTTCCTTCTGATTGTAAACTTTGTTATATCAATATATAAGAGGATTAATGTGTAATTCAAGCTGTTTTCGTATCCGTTTCTTAGTTTCCGCCTCTGAAATGGACTAGAACTCTTCCGAACGACTCGTTTAGGTCGCAATCCGATCCTACAATGATGTTGAAGTTGGGTGTTCTTGAAGGATGATGAACCTATAAACCCTACTGTTGAAATTCTTTGGTCATCGAAGTATACATGCTTGTGTGTCAGTGGATCCTGATGGTTCGTTACATGTAGGGCTGTTCATTAAGCTCGCGACTCGTAGCTCGGCTCGTAGCTCGCTCGAAAGAAGCTCGAGAAAAACTAGCTAAAAAACTCAATTTGAGATGACGTGAACCAAACTGCTCATTTTGTAACCAAGCCCAGCTCGAGCTAAGCTCAGCTCGGCCCATGGCTAGGCTCGTTGGCTCGTTCTTAGGCTCATTTAACTCCATCGTAAAGCTCAAGCCAAGTTTAGCCTCCTGAATTAATTTCGAGCTTGAGCTCGACCCCACCCTGGCTCGACTCGGCTTGACTCGTTTACAGCCCTAGTTACATGGCTAGTGGGTGGAGAAACCGGAGGAACTCAGAGTTTTCGGAAAAATGGTGAAATATATAGGGGAATCGAGATGTAGAGATATGAGTTCGATAGATTTGTTCTTAATATTTATAAGTGAGTTCAAGGGAGTCACGTGGATGGTTGTGTGAAAGAAGGAAGAACAAAGGCTCATGCAAATTGCATGTGTTTCTTCATTTGACTCTTCTGACCCTTCTTTACCCTTGATTCTATCTCTCTCTCTCAAGTCATTGTCATTTATAACAAATATATATACATATAAGGCAAGGATATATATGAGTTGAAGAAACTAAAAAAACTTAATCTAAGTTATTCATCCTATCTCATCAATGGTTCGGATTAAAAATCATAAAATAAGTTTTACTTTCCATTAAAATATGCTATAAAGTGCAGAAAGGGTATTTTCAGGACCTGTAACAAATATATTCCTTTCTCCTCTGACTAAAAGTACAACAACTTTAATTTCTTCTATTAATAACTAAAGACCGATAACATGCAATCAATTTTTACGTGATTAGCATAAAACAATAAAATATTTTAGGTTAACTATCTCGTATGAAAAAATATATTTTTTTCTCTTGAATCCATGTTCACCCATTACTTAGACCACTCCCATTAATGAATTGAATTGTTGTTTTTGTGTTTGTTACTAAAGATGAAGTTATAGTTTTGGATATAACATTAGCATATGCATATCCAGATGTATATGCATATCATTATTATCAAGGTAACAATGAAATCCACTCCTGAAACTAGCTAATTAGGATATTCAGCTCATTGCTTAAGCTTGAGTTTAATATTCATGGCTCAAAAGGAAATAATGTCAATAGTTTTAGAGGGAGTTAGAACAAATTAAGAATTTATATATTTTTGTCAAAAGTGAGAAAAAAGTTCCTAACATGAAAATATCTAAGTGGTGTGGGGCTTGGCAAGGGAAGGGGGATGAGGTGGAGGGTCGGTGCTGACAGGAACACCCCCCCTCCCCCGGTGGAAACGGTAAATTCTTACCGGTCTCACTGATTGAATTTTATTGATTTTCCAAATTTTGATTGTTGAATAACAGTCCAAAATTAAAACAAAAAAAATATTTTTTACCTTTATATATCCATACAATTCTCTCCAACCTCATACATTCCTCTTCAACAAATCACATAATTCTCTATTTACTTTTTGTATAATCTTGTTAATTTTTTGTTAATAGCCATGAGTTCAACATCATCTTTTCATATAATCTTGTTAATTTTATGTTTGGTAATCCACGTTTGTTTGGTAATCACTATAGTGCGAAAATTGCAACCACTGAGATCGACTTTGTAATTATTGAAATACTGGGACCAAGTCTGCAAACTATAGGGACCAACCACACATTTAACTCATTTTAAAATGCTTCGCCTTACCACTGAATCACCAACCCCGATAGTCCGTAAAAATATTGTAAGTCCATGCTAGTAACAAGACATTCATGTCTAGTTGTAACACCCACATTTTATTTTTATAAGCCTATATAAATGAATATTTTGAAAAATATAATTAGATTCAAGCTCAGGAATTGTTGCATCGCCTTGCAAAACATATATTTTGCAATGATACAATTATTATTTGTAATGAATTATTATAATTGTAATAATTATAATAATTATAATAACCGTAACATAAACAAACCAAACCGCAAAGAGTATAATAAGTGAAGATTGGGGGGGGGGGGGCAAATTGTTATGATCTGAGTTTGGATTGATTGTGTTTTTGTTAAACAAAATGGAAATGGATTGTAAATGATTTGCAGCGGAATAAGATGAATTAACTTTTCACACAATCAAACAAGAGAACAATTCTAAGCAAACATGTATGACAATGAATCGAATGATTAAATTTATTTCAATCACTGATTACACTTGCATGTAAGCAAAAGTCTCCCCCTCAGCTCGAGCTCAATAGATTTGCTTGTGCAGGAATGACGAAGGATGGAATGAGCCAATGGAACAGTACAGAGTACTGTTCTATTTATAGTGCACAAGCAAACCACTAAAGCATCTTTGCTGACGTCACCATGAAAGTGACGTTTAACAACTAACAAACTCTAAACAACTGATCTATAGAACTACTGCTAGCTAACTACTGACAATATTATAATAAACAAAGTAAACAACTGTTTCTTCATTCCACTGCTTCATTCCAAGCAGGGCTTTGGTCTTCAGCAGTGCTTGACTTAAGGCAGTAGATTGATGAGCAGCACTTTGTCTTCAACAGATGTTTAGTCTCTATCAATTGTTGTACCCAGCAGTGGATATGTAGATCAGTACTGTAGAGATCAGCAGTTGTTTGAGCCACTTCAAGGGGAAAGGCTGATGCAAACAACTGCTTATTCTGATTCCACTGCTCTGATCCGGTTTTGGCTTTAATCAACTGTTTCTTTGGTAGGGTTCAATCCCAACAATCTCCCCCTGGAACAGATGATGCCAAAACCCTTCATTATTGTGAAACTTTATTGCCTCATCAACAATTCCCTTATTTGCCCTTTAAGTTGTAACTCAAAGTTCATGGCATCTGTATCATCCTCATCCCTGCACAGTTGAAGATCAAGGAGATCCTGCAGATCTTCAACACTTAGGCCTAGTGCTTGTTCCCTTGATATTTTCTTCACTTCACCATCAGATCTGATCAAAGTCAATACGTGGGTCTTTTGATCAGACATCCACTTTAGTATTTTTGAATCTGATGGGTTTCTTCGGAGAGGTTTTATTGCAGATGAGTTAGGAGATGGTGGCCTGGTAATAACCAATTGAGCAGTAGTTTGAGGTTGTGCAGCTTCATTTCTTTCTTCTATCATTCGCTTAATCCCTTCTTTCACAAGGTAATCCCCTGCTGCTACCTCCTCTATTGTTTCTTTATCCATCTGTTTTTGTTTCCTTCTTTGATAAAGGAAAGCTACAGGTGGAACAGTGGTTTTCTTGATTTGTGACTTTTGTGGCATAGTTGGAACCACTGTTTCAGGATAGTCAGGCTTTTATGGAATTTTTGGATTTTTCTTCCTTAATTCCTCCAACCTTTTGTAGCTAGCCCTGACTTTATCTTCTTTCCACCTTGTTACATGATTTCTTGACCCAAAATTAGCAGTGATTAGTTCCTCTTTCATCCTCTTCAGCTCTAACACTTTGTCTGGTACATTCTTCATATATTTTGACCAAACAGGAGGAGTTTGCTTCACCTTGTCCTTGATCATCTTATGTATTCTCTCCAGTTCTTCTTCAAGTTCTTTGCTTGACCAATCTTTGTACATATACTTCTCTCCTTTGTATTTCTTAAATTTCATGATGTGATCAAGAAATTCTTTCCTCAGACTATCATCTCCTCTTTCAGACAAATTTTGGCACAAGTCTTTTGAGAATTGTTCCAGAGTTCTGACTTGTGTAAGCAAATACTGATAATTTCTTTGAATTTCTTTGTCTGTTTTCCCTTTAGTATTTCTTTTGGAAATGTCTTCTGCCTGTTGAGCTTTTAGTTTCAGATATTCTTCAATGTTATTAGGTCTGGGATACCCTTGAAGAGATGGTAGATGTCTTTTGGCAGGATCATCCTCAGCATAAAATGACTTTATTTCTTTTCTAACAGCTGGGAGTTCCAAAGGGTATTGAACACTGGCAGAGACAAGTGCTGAGCTTGAAGTAGTCATCTGAACAGATGATATTGAGACAGGATCTGGTATTATGGCAAGGGTTGAAGATTGTGATGTTGTTGGTGGTGTTGAAGGTTCATCATCTTCCAAGATTATCCTTCTCCTTTTTGGTTTAGGAGAGGCTGGAGATGGATTTGTGGTATCAGTGGTTGTTATTGAATTGGAAAGTGGTTGGCTAACAGCTGTTGAAACAACTGGTGTTTCAACCACTGTTGCCATTATAACTACTTATGTGTCAGTAGAAGTCTTCTGCACTGTAGCAGGTGGTGATTTGATGGGTGGTGATGTAGTTGAAATGGTGGTGAATGATTTAGTGAGAGCAGGTGTTTGAGTGGTGTGTGTTGAAGTGACAGTTGTTTGATCAACATTTGCTGAAACCACTGAAGTAACAACAGCAGGTGTCTCAACATCTGTTGGCTTTGAAGTATTGTGAGGAGAGCTTTTAGGTAGTGATTTAGGAGTGTGTTTGGTGGCTTTGGAAGGTGTGGATTTGGGTTGCCTTACTTGTCTAGCATGCCTTCTTTGTGGCTTAGGAATATTTGGTTTATTCTTGAGCTTTGAAGTACCCTGAACTTCCTTTTCCATCAAAGCTTCCTTCTCCTTTTTAAACCTTGATGCACCTTTTGCATCCATATCCCTTTTCATCCTTGCTTTTTCTTCAGCTAAGGCATTCAAGGATTCATCAATCTTTTTAGAACCATCTGGCTTGGGGATGTCTGCAAGCATACTTGAATTATCTGGTTTAATATACAGACCATTATCATACCCTTTCTTTTTTCACTGTTTCATTTTCTCCCCCTTTTTGGCATCAGCTGGAGGAGCAGTGTCAAGAAAGAATATTGTTGGAGGAGCAGAGCCAGTGGTTTGTAACAAATGACCCTTTATAGCTTTGATGTCAGCTTGTGTGTCTTTAAATCTTGCATCTATGACATTTCTGATTTGTTGAATGTGAAGCTCATGTTGCAAGTCAGCATATTCTCTTTGTTTGTGGAGCAGGGGTTGAAGCAGCTCCCAAAGAGTATCAGGTGATTGAGAGGAATTGGTTTGTGTCTGAGCTATAGCAACTGCATGCAACAAGGGTAGCATTGATTGTGGTAATGTGAGGGGTGAAGGTATGGGTGTAGAAAGAGACATGTCCTTGGGATCAGGACTGAGGAAGATGGATCCAATTGGACCCAGAGCTTCATAATATGGGGTCCCTGTGCTTACAACCTGATCCTGTTGTGAGGATGCAGGAGGAGTTTTAGGCAATGGTGGAGATCTTTCTACCAATTGTTGTGAGGAAGTAGCAGCAGTGGTTATTGGTGACTTTTGTGTTGTCACTGGCAGTTACTCTGGGATCTCATCTTCCAGAGTTGCCTTTTTAATGGGTTTAGGGGGCTTTTTGGATGATGTCTTTTTGGGCTTTTTGGTAATTGTAGGTGTGGGTTTCAAAGCAGTGGTTGTGCTGCTATGATCACCTGGAGCAGTGGGCTCAACAGTAGATACCTGAGGAGCAGTGGTAGCTGCTAAAGTCTGCTCAGGCACCTCTGCTTGTGTTTTGGAAGGTTTTAACATTCTTGTGAATGTTTCAGCAGTTAAACTATTTATTTGAAAAGGGGCACCTTGTATAAGCACATGTGCATTATCTTTGGAAAACCTTTTATTAAAATAATAACTCAAAAATATGGGAAATAGTAAGAAAGCCTTTTTATCAACATTTTTGACCAAGTCATTGAAGATTACCTGAGAATAGTTAAAATTTTCTCCTTGTAAAATAGCATAACCCAGATATTGTATCTTCAATGGGATTTCATTGAAGGCAGTGGTTTTGTTTGAAACACACATAAGAAGGGTATGAAATAAAAACCTTGTAGCAGATGGAAAACTGCCTTTTTGTAAAGTATCTTTTTTCATTTCCTCTTCATACCCTCTTTCAATAAAATCTCTTTGGTACTCTGTTTCGGGAAAAGAGTTTTTACCTTCAAGATCGTTGAGCTCAAAAACTTCAGAGATAGCTTGAGGTGTGATAGAGACTTTTACACCTTTTATTGCAGAACTTATGGCAACAACCTTTTTGTCCACCTTCTCAAGAGTTGCATTCTTCCAAAACTCTCGTTGAGTATCTATGTAGACGATTGAATCGCAAGTTAACAAAGTTTTGTACTTTGTGGATGAAAGTGTGTCGATGATGGAATCGAAAACGTTGGTGTCACTGGGTTTTTCAAAGATACCCAAATAATTGTGCGACCATTTGTACGGAATCTCAACCTTGGTTGGCTCCTTTGGTGTGGATTTCTGGCTTTTTTCACCATGATTGAAACAGAGTTGAAGGAGATGAAATGAAGACGATGAGTGTAATACCACAAGGAAGTCCACTTTCAAAGGTGGATGTATCTAAAGCTTTTGTTAGTACATCTACCAGTTGATCTTGAGTTGGAACATGATGCAAAGAAATCAGACCTTTTTCATAGCAATCCCTCACAAAGTGATGTCTGATGTCGATATGCTTGGTGGTTGAGTGTGAAACTGGATTTTTGATGATATTTTCTGCTGCTTGACTGTCCAGCATAAGTGGTGTTTTCAAAGCAGTGATACCAAAATCCAGTAACTGATTTTGAAGCCACAGGAGTTGGGCTGTACAGCTTGCAACAGCAATGTATTCAGCTTCAGTAGTGGATGTTGAAACAGCTGCTTGCTTTTTGCTTTGCCATGAAACCAAGAAATTGCCTAGAAACTGGCACCCTCCTGAAGTGGACTTCCTTGTGGTATTACATCCGGAAAAGTCACTACCTGAAAATCCTGAAAGCTAGATATTCCCATTAGCTGGATACCAGATACCAAGTGTGGGAGCACCTTTTATGTATCTGAATATCCTTTTTACAGCAATAAGGTTGGATTTTCTAGGAGCTGATTGACTTCTTGCACAGACACATGTTGCAAACTTGACTGGCCTAGATGCAGTCAGGTACAATAAAGACCCAATCATGCTTCTATATAGAGTTTGGTCAATCAGATCATCCTTTTCATCAGACATGACTAGTTTATTGGTTGCCATGGGTGTGCTGCATGGTTTACAATCATTCATGCCAAATTTGGTTAAAAGTTCTTTAGCATATTTTCTTTGATGAATGAAAGTTCCATTTTGCATTTGCTGAACTTGGAGACCAAGAAAGCATTGCAGCTCACCCATTGCACTCATTTCAAACTCAGCTGTCATGAGTTGCCTAAACTCTTCACACATTTTATTACATGTGTTTCCAAAAATAATGTCATCCACATAAATTTGTACAATCATTAAATCTTTCCCTCTCAATTTTAGAAACAGTGTTTTATCAATGGTACCTCTTTTGAAACCATTTGAGAGTAGAAAGGTGGAAAGAGTTTCATACCAGGCTCTAGGTGCTTGTTTCAGACCATACAAAGCTTTGTTCAGCCTGTAGACATGATCTGGATAAAATGGATCCTCAAAACCTGGAGGTTGACAAACATACACCTCTTCTTGAATTGTACCATAGAGGAAAACACTTTTGATATCCATTTGAAACACCTTCATGTTGTGGTTGACAGCAAAGGCCAGGAACAGTCTTATAGCTTCCAATCTTGCTATAGGGGCAAAACTTTCATCATTATCAATCCCCTCTTCCTGTCTGTAACCTTGAACCACTAGCCTGGCTTTATTCTTGACAACAATGCCCCTTTCATCAGTTTTGTTTTTGAAGACCCACTTTGTGCCTATGGGACTCACATCCTCTGGCAGTGGTACAAGCTCCTATACTTGTTGTCTTTTAAACTGTTGGAGCTCCTCTTGCATGGCTTCTACCCAACTGTTGTCTTTTAGTGCCTCTTGGTACTTGACAGGTTGATGGAGTGATAGAAAACCAGCAAAAAGACAAATGTTTTGGGATTGGCTTCTTGTGGGCACCCCTTCATTGATGTTGCCAATGATTTGGTCGGGTGGATGAGATCTCAAGAAGATTAAATCTCCTTGGTATGGTATGATGGCATTGGTTGGTGAAGGCTGCAGATGTGTATCATCTGAGCTAACAACTGTTGGGGACTTTTCTGTTTGGAAAGGTGGAGGAGGAATTGGTGGAAGTGGTGTGACACTTGTTGGACTTTTATCCACTGATGGCAAATTTTGACCAACAGTGGTTGTGGATGGAGAAGCAGATGATGCAAGGCTACTTTGGTCAACAACTGTTGAGGTAGCAGTGGTTGGACTTTGACAGCTGTTTTGAACACCTGATGTCCCAATGGTGGATTTGAATTTCTGTTATGGGATCACAACTTCATATCCATATTCTTGTGGAGGATTTTGAGATGGACCTGCATTGTTAGTCTTGACAGCAGTATTTTCAAAAGTAAATTTATCAAGATCAAATAACTCTACAGGATTTGCAGGGATTTTCATTGTTGAAAGTTCATTGACCTTCACATTCAAAGTCTCTTCCACTGTTTTGGTCCTTGTGTTAACCACTTTGTAGGCCTTAGCAGTGGTAGAGTATCCCAAATGGTAACCACTGTCTACTTTGGCTGCAAATTTTGAAATGGAATCTTTTAAGTTCAAAATAAAGCATGGGCAGCCAAATACTTTGAAGTATGAGATCAGTGGTTTGATTTTATACAAAATTTCATAAGCAGTCTTTTCATGCCTGGGGTTTATTAAAACTCTGTTTTGGACATAGCAAGCAGTTTTTACTGCCTCTGCCCAGAAAGTCAAAGGTAAACCTGAATCAGCAAGCATGGTCCTGGCTGCTTCAATCAGTGTCCTATTCTTTCTTTCAACTACCCCATTTTGCTCTGGTGTCCTTTCTTCACACAGAAGGCATCCAACTCCTTATTTTTGAATTATGTGCCATTGTCACTCCTGAAGACTTTTACTAGAAGGTCAAATTGCTTTTCAACCTGTGTAACAAAGTCTTGCAAAATGCCTACAGTCTCATCTTTGGAGTGTAAGAAATAAGTCCATGTAAACCTAGAGAAGTCATCAATAATAACCAAACAATATCTCTTCTTTTTGAGACTCATGACTTGAACTGGGCCAAACAGATCCATGTGCAGCATTTGCAGGCACTTGGTTGTTTTGGACTCTTCAGTGATTGTCTTGAGATTTGTGTGTCCTAATCTTATGTGCCAAAGTTCTGTCTCTTTGTTAGAGGCAGCAGAGAACAGACATGCATCCGTTCTGGGACTCTCTTTTGACATATCAACAACATAAACATTGCCACTTCTTTGAGCAATAAGTTTTGTTTTTCCAGTTTTTATTATTTCTTCAATCTTTTTAACCATTTCTGGTCCAACAATCCTACAACAATCTTTTGTGAAGAATGACCCAAACCCTTTGTCACTCATTTGAGACACACTAAGAAGGTTGAATTTTAGATTGTCTATTAGATTGACATTTTCAATCTTAACATTCCCAGACTGTACAGTACCAGAACCCAACACCTTCCCTTTACTATTATTACCAAAAGATATATCACCCCCTCCATGAGTTTTGAATTCTTTGAGAAGGGCTCTACATCCTGTCATGTGCCTGGAGCCTCCACTGTCTACATACCACAAATTATCTAAGCATGTAGAAGCTCCCTGCACATCAAGTAAATAATTAGTTCAGGAGGGTCTCCAAATGTAAGGACTCTCAAAAATGTCCCAAATTGACCCTTAAGTAAAAACCCGGACCCCTGAAACCTTACTGTGTATAAAAAACCAAGAAATCAAGAAATCTGGTCTTCAGGCGGGCCGCGTAAGGGTTAAGCATAACCTCACGCGGGCCGCGACAGATCACCAAAACTCCGGAGCAGCGCACAGGCCACGTGGCAGCCACGTGGCAGACCTAGGTGTGACACGTTAGCCCTAATCTACTACTAGACCCTCTCGCGGGCCGCGTAAAGTTTGGCTTAGGGCTCACGCGGGCCGTATGAACCTCCAATTTCACCTATAAATAGCTTAGCTCAGGAGCTTTCATTCTGTGTCGACGAAAACTTTCAAAAACGAAAGTATACTGCTCCAAAGTCGAATTTACTTCCAAAATTAGTGGGGTGCTGCTACGATACCGGGTATTAACTCGATCACTGCTATGATTCAATGTCCGATCGATTGAAACTATCCGATGGATGTTTAAGTGCTGCCCACATTAGGGCCATACTTTGTCATTAGTCGTGAATTCGACGGATGTTTAAGTATAGCACTTTGTCATTAATCGTGAAGGTTTTAGTCTCGTGAGTTATCGTAAATGCTGTATTAGTTACTAACCTAGTTGGTGTGCATTGTTATTTAAATTAGGTTACAAGGCTAACCAGTAGGCTAAACTCTGCCCGTATAAATCTGCAATGTCAGTTATTCTCTTTTATCAAAAGTATTTTACAATACTCCATTTTCAAAAGTTATAATTACAGGGATTAAGTCGTGGTTATCTTGAATCACTGGCTAGTGGGGTATTGTGCACATTACTAATTTCTCACGGTTAGGCTAATAAATCCTAACAGTGATAAACGTCACTACTTGGGGAAGGACCCAATAGTGGTATGACCATCGTCACCAGGTGACACGGCGCCGGATAAAAATAAGATAGAAGCCATTGTAATCGCTCTTATGCTGTAATTGATAACTAATGTGTCATTTTACAAACTTGAATAACTCACCAGTATTTCCCCGCTGACAAAATATTTTTAAAACATGTTTCAGGCGACCTGCTATAAATCAAGGAAAACGTGCTACGGAGCACTAACAAGCTTGAAGAGGTGGCTCAGTTAAAATGAACAAACATGTTTTAACAAATCAGGGAATTTACTTGTGAAATTCCTCTATTGTAAATTACGGGGTATATCTCAAATTATGAAATAAAATAATCGGGCAATTTTTGAGTTTTAAAAGATCCTGTAAAAATCTTCCGCTGTCGCATCAATTAGATACCACGGGTTCCTGTCCCGCGGCTCCTGACCGGGTCAAACCGGGGCTGGGGCCGTGACAGGAAAAGGTGGTATTAGAGCACTGAAAGAGCCACTGATTTAAGCCAATTAAGTATTTCAAAATACTTAATTTTCCTGATTGCCATTCTGTGATTATGTGATTCTATCTTGACTATCTGTTAATTTACAGTATGGGTAAGCAAAGAATTTCGGATATCTATCGTAAATTCACCGAAAGAAAAGGGAACTTCATCCCGATCAAATTCCTCAAGATACCCAGCAGATACTGAGGAGGGAATATTTGTCCGTAAAGCACAGTTTGAAAATCCACTTACCCCTAGTAAAAGAAGTTTGATTATTAGAAAAAGTCAAGAGAAAATAAGGAAGTCACAGGAAACCCAGAAAATAGGCAGCAAACCACCATGGGAAGACGAATTAGACGAAAAATGGGCAAATCTCTATATGTTACCCACTACCGCAGTAAATGCTAACTTCTAGTTAAATCATCAAATCAGTATCAGCATCTACGACACTTACGAGCCAGAAACTCTAAAATAACCCTAGTATATTTCAAATTTTAGTTGTACTAAATATAAATATTTTGTTTCAATAAAATGGTTTGTGTTTAAGTTTCTAAATTGCTATTATGTGATTTTGTGGATTACAAAATATTAACTTAGAATTTTGTGTGTTTCTTCATAACTGTTAAACCAGCATGAATGAATTATCTGAAGTTCTAGAGAATCTCAACCTTTACCCTGTTAACATAGAAGTTTCCCAAGACTTTACTGGTTATTATGCCGACATGGAAGAACCTATGGAATTTCAAACCCAGCCACCGGAGAAACCTAAACCCAAGAAAAGAAGAAGACTTGTAGGTTAGAGGCGTGTGCGCAGGAAGAAACCGGCGACACGAAAAGTTACCAAGACGGAAGATCCTAAAGGTAAAGGCAAGATAATAGAGACTAGGGAAAGTTCCAGGCAAAACCAGGAAAGGACACCCTGGGAAGAACTGGATCAGAAACTAGCAATGAGTGACCTCATCGGACCTGCCGATGGAAACCTCGAACCTGTTAATGAAAACCTCGGACTTGACGAAGAATACATTTTTAACTATCCAGCAGAAGCCCAACTTCCAGTCAATCTGGAACCTGCTATTCCAGAGCCTATCATCCATACCCAAGCTCTACCAGCAGAATTAGATGAATGGTGGACCACTGACTGGCAATTCCAGAATCTTCTCAATAACTCTGATACCTTTTCCCCCAATTTGACCCAGAACCTCCATTGCATCCACCTATGAGCCTTGAAAATTTGGCTGAACTTCGTCATTGGGGCGAGGAGCTAATTGATGCAGGAAGCAGGATTAGGGACGTGGGAGAACGGATTACCTGGAAATACGATGAGAGGGAGTGTCGTTTCTGATAAGCCAGCCGACGGGAGAAAATGTGATTGTAGGAATGTTTGTTTAATAATAATAACGTAATAATAAAAATATAAGTATATGTAATAACTTAAAAATAAAACGTTTGTAAGATAAACAGTTTGTATGGACGCCTAATATATATCAAATATGGAAAGTTGAAAAATCAACAATTTTGGCTATACGTGTTAATGTGATTATGTGCAATTATTTTGTTATATTGGGTTATTAATTATTTTATGCTAATCACTTTTATATAAATTAATTATCAGATGGCAAACGCTAGTAATGAACCCGTTAACGGAGTTAATCAATCTGAGCAAAACAACGAGGATCAATTCCTGAATAGGCAAGATATCGAGAATATCGTTGCTCAGGGAATAGCCAATGCAATTCCAGCAATACTTGCTGCTGCTCGAAATCCAGTTGAACCTCAAATCGTTCCTAGCAAACGTACTCATGAGGACAACTTTAGTAATAGTGTAAACGGAGGCGGCAACATCAACAATAATAATACTGATAATTTACTACAAGCCCCAATTCTCAAAAGAATGAAAGCTGCAACGCCTGGTTGCACTTACAAGGAATTTCTTGCCTGTAAACCAGCTGAGTTTGCAGGTAATGAAGGGGCAACTGCAACACTGCGTTGGTGGGAGAAAACCGAAGCAGTAATTATGATAAGTAAATGTGCTGAAGAAGAAAAGGTCATGTATGCGTCGCATCTTTTTAAAGAAGGGGCGCTAGAATGGTGGAATACGGTTCTACAAGCCAAAGGAAGAACTGTGGCGTATGCTATGAACTGGGAAGAATTTAAGAGTCTTGTGGAAAGAAAATTCTGTCCGGAATACGAAAAGGAACAAATGACAAATAAGTTCCTGAACCACCGGATGGTGGATGTAGACTATCGAGGGTATACTTCGACATTCTTCGAATATGCGAAAGTGGTACCTACTCTGGCTTCGCCAGAACCGGTGCTTATTTCCCGTTATATTTGGGGATTGATTGGCGAAATTCGAGATATCGTCAAAGCTGCGAGACCTCGCACTATTGACGATGCTGTGGAATTAGCTAATACCCTAACTGACGGACTGGTATGCACAAGAGAAGAAACCCAGAAAAAGGAAGTGGCCCAAAAGCTTACCCAGGGATTCCGAATGGGTAACCGTAGCAATTTCAAAAGAAAAGGAACTGGGCAATCTTCCACTGTTCCATTTTGCAATGCCTGCAAAAGAAATCATTTTGGAAGATGCAAAGGATATTGCAATTATTGCAAAATTCCGGGTCATCAAGAGGAAGACTGCAGGAAGAAGAAAGCAACAATCTGCTATAACTGTGGAGAAGCTGGACATTTTAGGCCAAACTGCCCGAAATTGGTCAAACCAGCTGATAACAAAGCCAAAACTGCAGAAGGAACTACCAAGAAGAACGTATGAGCCTTCCAACTGGCTACTCAGAAAGCAGAGCTCATCCCTGATGTGATAGCTGGTACGTTCCTAGTTCACGACGTCTATGCAAAAGTATTATTTGACTCTGGTACAAACCAAAGTTTTATAAATACTTCATTCTGCCAAGCACTTAATTTACCCTTAACCAATCTTAGGCAGATTTTTACAGTCGAAACAGCAGATGGGAATTCTGTTAACATAGATAAGGTTTTGCGAGAAGAAAAGATAGAACTTTTAGGTCATAAATTTTCTGCAAACCTGTTACCTATGAATTTAGCTGGATTCGATATTTCATTAGGAATGGATTGGTTAGTAGCCAACCATGCTCGAATTCTTTGTGATAAGAATTCCATAGAAATTCATACACCCACAGGAGAATTAGTAGTGATTACAGGAGATAAGCCACCGAAGTCAATGAAGTTCATTTCAGTAATGAAAGTTGCTAGTTATGAACGAAAACAAGGAATAGTGTATATGATTTCAGTAATCATTAACACTAAGGGGAAGGAACTTAAAGAAATTCCAGTAGTATAAGAATACTCAGATGTATTCGCAGAAGAACTACCTGGATTACCACCAAATAGGGAGGTAGAATTTAGAATTCATCTAATTCCTGGAACTACACCGATAGCCAAGGCACCTTATCGGTTAGCACCCACCGAAATGTTAGAGCTGAAAAAGCAGTTAGATGAATTACTAAGCAAAGGATTCATACAACCTAGTTCATCCCCATGGGGAGCACCAGTGTTGTTTGTGAAAAAGAAAGATGGTTCAATGAGAATGTGTATCGATTATAGGGAATTGAATAAGGTTACAATTAAGAATCAATACCCATTACCTAGGATTGACGATCTTTTTGATCAACTTCAAGGAGCTAGATACTTTTCTAAGATCGACTTACGCTCCGGATATCATCAATTGAAGGTACAAGAAGAAGACATACCTAAAACTGCTTTCAGAACTAGGTATGGTCACTACGAGTTTACAGTCATGCCCTTTGGGTTAACAAATGCCCTAGCAGCATTTATGGACATGATGAATAGAAAAGTTATGCCGATAATTGACGCAAGCCACTCAAGTTTCAAGTTGGAGACAAGGTACTTTTGAAAGTTTCTCCTTGGAAAGGAGTAGTTCGGTTTGGTAAGAAAGGAAAGCTAAGTCCAAGATACGTAGGACCATTCCCAGTAATCCAACGTATAGCACCAGTTGCTTATCGCTTACAACTACCATAGGAGTTAGCTGGAGTACATGATGTATTTCATGTATCCAACCTCAAGAAATGTCTATCTGACGAATCACTGGTAGTACCTCTTCAAGATATAGAGGTAAACGAAAAGTTAAAATTTGTTGAGAAACCTCTTCAGATAGAAGACAGAAAAATCAAATTTCTCAAGCACAAGCGACTAGTGCTTGTCAAAGTCAAATGGGATTCAAAGAGAGGACCCGAATACACTTGGGAGCTGGAATCGGAGATGAAGCGAAAGTATCCTCACTTATTTCAGTAAATCTCGAGGACGAGATTTTAAATAAGGTGGGGAGGATGTAAGGACTCTCAAAAATGTCCCAAATTGACCCGTAAGTAAAAACCCGGACCCCCTGAAACCTTACTGTGTATAAAAAACCAAGAAATCAAGAAAGCTGGTCTTCAGGCGGGCCGCGTAAGGGTTAAGCATAACCTCACGCGGGCCGCGACAGATCACCAAAACTCCGGAGCAGCGCACAGGCCACGTGGCAGACCTATGTGTGACATGTTAGCCCTAATCTACTACTAGACCCTCTCGCGGGCCGCGTAAAGTTTGGCTTAGGGCTCACGCGGGCCGTATGTACCTCCAATTTCACCTATAAATAGCTTAGCTCAGGAGCTTTCATTCTGTGTCGAGGAAAACTTTCAAAAACGAAAGTATACTGCTCCAAAGTAGAATTTACTTCCAAAATTAGTGGGGTGCTGCTACGATACCGGGTATTAACTCGATCGCTGCTACGATTCAATGTCCGATCGATTGAAACTATCCGATGGATGTTTAAGTGCTGCCCACATTAGGGCCGTACTTTGTTATTAGTCGTGAATTCGACGAATGTTTAAGTATAGCACTTTGTCATTAATCGTGAAGGTTTTAGTCTCGTGAGTTATCGTAAATGTTGTATTAGTTACTAACCTAGTTCGTGTGCATTGTTATTTAAATTAGGTTACAAGGCTAATCGGTAGGCTAAACTCTACCCGTATAAATCTGCAATGTGAGTTATTCTCTTTTATCAAAAGTATTTTACAATACTCCATTTTCAAAAGTTATAATTACAGGGATTAAGTCGTGGTTATCTTGAATCACTGGCTAGTGGGGTATTGTGCACATTACTAATTTCTCACGGTTAGGCTAATAAATCCTAACAGTGATAAACGTCACTACTTGGGGAAGGACCCAATAGTGGTATGACCATCGTCACCAGGTGACACGGCGCCAGATAAAAATAACATAGAGGCCATTGTAATCGCCCTTATGCTGTAATTGATAATTAATGTGTCATTTTACAAACTTGAATAACTCACCAGTATTTCCCCGCTGACAAAATATTTTTAAAACATGTTTCAGGCGACCTGCTATAAATCAAGGAAAACGTGCTACGGAGCACTAACAAGCTTAAGAGGTGGCTCAGTTAAAATGAACAAACATGTTTTAACAAATCAGGGAACTTACTTGTGAAATTCCTCTATTGTAAATTACGGGGTATATCCCGAATTATGAAATAAAATAATCGGGCAATTTTTGAGTTTTAAAAGATCCTGTAAAAATCTTCCGCTGTCGCATCAATTAGATACCACGGGTTCCTGTCCCGCGGCTCCTGACCCGGTCAAACCGGGGCTGGGGCCGTGACACCAAAGCCAAAATGGCTTTGGATGGGGTCTCAACATTGTCTCTGTCAAGTTCAGGTGGATGGACAGTGGTTAGCTCAGGGGTTTGGTCAATTTTTGAAGCATTTTTCTCTAACCACTGCTGGGGGTCTTGCCCTATCAACTGTTGGTACCCAAAGGGATTCCTGTTCACTCTTGGTTTAGAAGGCTTTTTGTAAGCCTCATAAACATGTGGGACCCTAGGGTATGGTGGTTGACCTTTACCTCTTCGGTATTGGTTAGCAGGGGGTGCATCAGTTACCTGAACATCTCTTTTAACAGAGGTTAGGTACAGCTGTTTGGTAACAGCTGTTTGGACTGGCACAAACAATGGTTGGTTTTTGGTGAACTTGACAGATGAATTAGATGAACTCATAGGTGTTTTTGACATGTACTCTTCCTTTTTAACCTCAAAGGATTTCAAGTACACACACTTTTGAGTAGGATGGTTGGATTTACCACAGATGGTGCAGCTTTGTGAAGGCTCAATAGTGCTTGTTTTGTTAAGATCATAGGCTTTTAGGTGAAAACAATCTTTGGTCAAATGATTTTTCTTTTCACAGAAATCACAAAATAATTTTTTTATTTTTTCTTTCTTCTTCTTCTTCTTTGCAGACTCCTTAGCAACAGAGTTTTGAACTACTGCTGGGATATCCTTAAGAGGAATCACCTTTGCTTTGGGAGCCTTGACACCATCAGTGGTTGTGAAGTCCATTGGTTTAAAATTTTCAAGGATGTCACACTCATCAGACCATGAGGGTCTAAATTGGTATTTCTCAATTTCCTCAAAAGTAGAGGATCCCACTGGTCTCTCAAGTGTGATCTTGTTACCAAGTTTATCAGTGATTTTCACTTCTTGGCCATCCTTGTTTGTGGGAATGAATTCAGTGGTTTCATCAGTGGTTTGAACAGATTTTTCAAAAGCAGTGTTTTCATCATCATGTTTTCTATACCCTACACCAAATTTGACATTGCTTTTAATCTGTTTTTCAAGCATGACCTCATAACCTTTGCAGGATTCCACCCATTTTTCACAAGTAATCTGGGTGGTTTCCAACTCCTTTTTACAAACTTGATATTTTTCTATCATAGTTTGGAATTGGTCCTTGGTTATGCTGTGCTCTTGTTTGAGGTTACAGATTTCACCATCTTTTTCAGCCAATTTGTTTTTCAAATCTTTTAAGGTTTTCTCAAATTGTACTTCAGAGGTTAACAATCTATCAACAAGGTTTTCATTCACCTCTTTAATGTTAGCAAATGCAATAATGCACTTGTCTGAACACAAGTTTTGAAGGACTTGAGGTGATACCTTGCTAGCAGCCATCATTGCACAATCACATTCAGTCTCCTACTCATCAGCTATCTTCTCTTCTTCCTCACCATGCTTCTTTTCTTCTTCTTCTCCTTCTTCTTCTTCTTCAGACCAGGGACTAATCAATGGTTCCGACAGGGGTTCTGAACTTTCTTTCAACAATATTTCCTCAGCAACAGCAGTAACCACTGCTTCAGCAACTTCATCCACTGTCTCAGCACTTGAATGTCCCTCTTCAGCATCCAGCCCTTCTGGTATTGTCTCTAATGCTGTAAAGCAAAATTCATCACTAGTAACAACATCATTAGCATATAGAGCAAAATTTTCATCTCCTAATTCATCAGGTAAGCTGCTCCAGTCAACAAAGCCTTGTGTAAAGAAGCTTTACTGTTCTGGTTGAACCACTGCTGGTGCAGCTTGTTGTGGTGCAACTTGCTGCACCTGAACCTAAGGAGTAGGGGCTTGGACATACTATATTTGGGGCATAGTGGTTTGGACATAGTGCACATGAACAGGGTTTGCAGGGTGTGCATAGTGAGCAGTGTTTACATGGGCTGCAGGGGTATATTGGGCATAGTGCACAGTGCTTTGGTTTTGAGGTCTCGGGGTTTGAGCTGGGATGAGTAATAATTGGACCAATGGTTTGACTCCTACATTCCCTAGCAAAATGACCTAGCATATTGCACTTATAGCACTTGATCTTTGACTTATCCAACCCCACTTTTAAATTCCCATGTAACCCTGGGAATTTTCTCCCTGTCCTTTTATAGAATTTGCTTGTTCTCACACTAAGCAAAGCCAATTGATGCAAAATATCCATTTCTTCAAGATCAGTTGGATCAAAGTGTTGTAAGTCATTGAGTTCAAAGCACAAATTATCAGAGTTCTGGTTCTCACCATTTGTTGTGAAGGCAAAGTTGGATGAGTGAGGATCAAAGTTGAAGTTTCTACCAGCAGTTATGTCAATAAAGTGATCATAACTCTGATTCTCACTGCTGCCAGACTCTTCTTGACCCAAAAGAGCTGTGTTGCCAAATGAGTAGTCATCTGCAACTTTACCAGACTCTTGCAACCTCTTTTTCTGGTTTAACTCCCTTTCAAAGGTCAGGAGTCTACCATGAAGTTGGGTCAGGGTCAGTTCTTTGAACTCAACAGAGTTTCTGGTCACAAAAGCTATTGTATCCCATTTTTCAAGTAGTGATCTAAGGAACCTGCTATTTTGTGCTGATTTGGTAAATTCAACATTAACAAGTTTTAACTCACTCATGAGACAGCTAAATCACTCAAACTGCTGAGTTAATGATTCACCCTTAATGTGACAAAACGTTTCATATTGTTGGTTCAAAATTTCCCTGTTGTTTTCAATCACTTCTTCAGTTCCCCCGAATTGTTCCTTCAATGCATCCCATAATTCCTTGGCACTGTTACAGTGTAACAGCCCAGCATAAATCTCATTTGGTAGTGCGGATGCAACGATGCTAAATGCCTTGGCATCCAGATCAATTTTCTGAAAATCCTGTTCAGTATAGTTCTCTATTTTCTTAGGAACCATAGCCTTTGGATCCTCAGCACTCAGCACCAGTGGAACATGTGTTCCAAAGATAACCGACTTCCAACATCCGGTATTCTGTTGAGCAAGGATGTGTCCCATCCTTCTCTGCCAAATGTTGTACTCATTACGTTTCAGCATGGGTGGTTTGAAGAGTGAACCGATGCTATTGTTAACATCTTGTGATTATGACGTTATCCTGGTTGTTTTACAGATACTGATTAATCAACTTTTAACGTGATTAAACCTTACTCTGTTTTTCAACGAAACAAGCAAACAATTCAAAGTATCAACGATTACGAGCTGAACTTTTATGTCAAATTGATTGTTAGATCGAATTTGACTGTCCTAAGCTCTGATACCAATTGTTAGGATCTGAGTTTGGATTGATTATGTTTTTGTTAAACAAAATGGTAATGGATTGTAAATGATTTGCAGTGGAATAAGATGAATTAACTTTTCACACAATCAAACAAGAGAACAATTCTAAGCAAACATGTATGACAATGAATCGAATGATTAAATTTATTTCAATCACTGATTACTCTTGCATGTAAGCAAAAGTCTCCCCCCAGCTCGAGCTCAATAGATTTGCTTGTGCAGGAATGACGAAGGATGGAATGAGCCAATGGAACAGTACAGAGTACTGTTCTATTTATAGTGCACAAGCAAACCACTGAAGCATCTTTGCTGACGTCACCATGAAAGTGACGTTTAATAACTAACAAACTCTAAACAACTGATCTATAGAACTACTGCTAGCTAACTACAGACAATATTACAATAAACAAAGTAAACAACTGTTTCTTCATTCCACTGCTTCATTCCAAGCAGGGCTTTGGTCTTCAGCAGTGCTTGACTTAAGGCAGTAGATTGATGAGCAGCACTTTGCCTTCAACAGATGTTTAGTCTCTATCAGTTGTTGTACCCAGCAGTGGATATGTAGATCAGTACTTTAGAGATCAGCAGTTGTTTGAGCCACTTCAAGGGGAAAGGCTGATGCAAACAACTGCTTATTCTGGTTCCACTGCTCTGATCTGGTTTTGGCTTTAATCAACTGTTCCTTTGGTAGGGTTCAATACCAACACAAATAATGAAAAGTCTGTTCTAAGAGCAACTTTCAAGACGTTTGGCTTCTTAAAAAGAGAAAGAAAATCATTTAATAATCATCAGTTTTCAATATTGTTTGGTTGAAGTCTCAAACTTCAGATTAGTTTTTAACTTTGTTTATAAAACTTAGCAACTATTAAATTCATTCCTATACCACCTGATTTTGTTTGACCTGATACTATAATTGTTTCAGATTAATTTGTTAAATTGCAAGGGTCTGTTCTCCTAAGTGAACGAGAATCCAAACCCTGCTGCTTCATCAAGTGAAATAAATACATTTGCATTTGTCATGAAGCTTTTTTTACTGATCAAATAGACTTAGTCGTTAAAATGCCAAAATAACAAATTACAAACAAATGGGCATAGAGCTGCCCCGCGACCCCTTTTTTGAAATGTAGTTGGCATGTTGTACTGTGACTCTATGCATCAGATTTGTTTACAGTTAACTAATAGCAAGTGTAGTGGAAGGAGCCAAGCGCCCGTGTATTATCCTGGTAATAACGAAATCCATGTTTGTGCTTTATTTATATCTAATCAACATATTTGGAATTTGGACACCTTTGCTTAAAGTTTTTGAACCAAAAAAAAATTGAAAATCATTGTAAGTGTAATGTAAGCAGCGATGACTGATTTCGAGGATGATGATGATGACGAGGAGGATGGTGGCTATCGATACAAGTTAGAAGGTGGTCATCTAATTGTTGTCGGAAAATTCGTTATGAAGTCGGAGCCTTCGCGCTCACCTTTGAAGGGATCACGCGTATGAATTCTTATCATTATATTTTTCATTTATTAATTGTTTGGATATCTTAGTTACTTATTTAAGTAACAACAAACAGGTAGAATGACTGAAACTAGAAGAGGATATTTTCCCGCCGACGATCCTTACCGGAGGAATCCATTCCCTGGAGCAGAATATAGACCACCCTCACCAATTGCTTCTTATGGAGTTATGGTAACCTTTTGGCTGTGAAACTTTATTTTTAGTTTCTGTTGATACACTTTGTGGATGCGACTCACTCGGTTCAATCACGACGAGGCGAAAACCAAAACTTGATATCCTCCATCAAGTCTCGATGATAAATGTTGCAGATCTATCTATTTGCAGCTGTTTGTTTATGATCTGCAGTTGCAGTCCCAGACGAAAGACATGCATCTGCATGTTGTTGACGAAAGACCAAGCATAACATGGTGTTGACAAAAAACCATGTATGACGAATAACCTGCACATGTTCATGACGAATAACCTGCTGGTTGCTTGCATGACGAAAGACCAGTTTCTGCATGCTGCTGACGAAAGACATGCAAGTGTGATGAAAAACAAGATGAAGAAAAACATGTTTCGTCGCTTTGGGAGTGTGACGAAAAACATTTGGTTTTTCGTTGACTCAGGTGTTTTGTCGAGGACTTTCATCGCTGCAGAATGTTTCGTCGAGCTTGTTGCTTTATAAACAGCAGACTAAAGGCATAAGAGATAACAGAGCAAAGAGAGAAAACACTGAAGTGATAACAGTGAGAACATATCAGAGAGTTTGTGAGAGTTTCTTGTTTAAGACTTGTAACTAAACTCTGCTGAATCAATATATTGAGCTTTAAACGTTAAACCTTTGCTTTGTTATTGTGTCTCGATCTCGGTTTGGCTTACCGGTTGGATTCCGCATAACCGGTTTTGTTTATACAACAAGGATTAGGCGACTAGATCCTTCGCTAGTTGGACCTACAAGTGGTATCAGAGCCAAGGCTCTGCTCTCTTCCTTGTTAAAACCGAGTCGATTTCTTGTGTTTTTATAAGATTTTCATGTATTTTCAGAGATTGTTCCTGAGTTTTGAGCTTTGGATATAATATTTTCTTGAAAAACACTCTGAAATACTTGAAAAATCTCTTTATTTTGCTGTTAGTTCATTGAAAACCTTGTTCTAAACCTCATTTATGCATGTTAAGTTAGGGTTTTTAGTGAAGTTTCTTGCAAAATTTGTGTTCGGAAACTTTTAATGTGGCCGGTAAATTAAAAAACTCATCGTGTTCATCATATTGTTCTTCAAGATCTCCATAATTTCTGGATATAGATTTCAATGTTTAGTCTTTGAATATTTTAATATATTTGTTGTTAAAAAAGTTGGTAAACAGAAGCATGGGTTTTTGAAAAGTTATGTCAACAAGTATGGTGGGTTCAGATATTGTTTTACCAACTCTCTGAGAAAAGAAAAGATAAGATTTGAGTAAAATATTGTTTTATCTAAAATTTCAAATCCCATTTGTTATGAACCATAGTTGACGAAGATTCACAAATATTAGTGAATTTTATTTTTGGTGAACACTAGTCTTCGTGGGACTGTACAATCTTCGTGGACTTGATAAGCCCATTATTCTAGTCTTCATGGCCCACCTTTTTTTAAAACTCATTCTTTCCTCAAAAATTGGTTTTGACGAAAAACTCATTTTTCTTCACACTTGGTCTAGACGAAAAACCCCATCTTTCGTCACTTTGTTCTTTACGAAAAACCTTAGTGTTTCGTCACTTTGTCATTTACGAAAAACTAGTATTTCGTCAGTTAAGGTCTTTCGCCAAGAACCAAGTCTTGCGTGGGTCACTCTTGTCAATTTTTAACAGAAGCTTTCAAAAGTTATTTTAACGGTTTGCTTTAAGTGATTTAAGAAAAGTATCTTTGTTTCTAAAATGAAAAGCGATAACCAACTCTATATAAGATGTATCGGTAGGCTCACAATCATTTTAAAGTGTGCAGGGTGATATAAACCTAAATCGACTGAAGACCAGGTGGGAACTGCTCATTGGCATATGGTCTTAGTACCGAAATTTTGTTTGAGAGATTGCCGAGGTTCTGAGATATGTGGTCTTTATGCTGTTTATCATCTGGGTATCATGGTTGTTTCTTTTACCGAAAAATAACGAAGACGAAGTCTAGATCTTCCATGATACCATACATACGTGTACATATTGCATACTACCTCAATAAGTGATAAACAATCACATGTCCCAATCAATAAGTGATAATATATCACAGATTCTTTGCGGGAGTCAAGTTCGTCTCTTTGTCTGTACGATGGTACTAACCTGTTCACGGACTTGCTCCTGTGCCCTTATGCATCTGAAAATCAAGTTTCTCATCAATAAGTGATTCTATCACATAGGGCGTGTTTTCAATTCAAAATAAGTGAGTATCTCTGTAACATCTCGAATTTTCAGATCCCATATTAATTACAAGTAATTAACGGGTTCTGCGAGCACGAGACGAGGTATGGTTTTAGACGCGATGGTTTCGTTTTAATAGAACTTGTAGGGGGTGTTGTGTAAATAATAAAACTGGGGTTTTTGTTACTTTGGGAATATGATATAAAGGGTGAATGTTGAGGGGTGTTATTTGTAAACTGGTAATATTATTTACTTCATAAAAACCCTATAAGTCGTATACCTTGGATTCAGTTTTATGAGCGTCCGACGGCAGAGAGAACGTGCGGGGAAGAAGTGGACGGTTACGGTGGTGGCTCGGAGACGATGGTGATCGAACCTGCGAATCACGAAAAGGTAACCGCCCAAATGTTTCTTTTGCGTTAGTTCTTCGTTATCTTTTGGTTTGGAACTAGGGTCAGGTTTCGTTTCTAGTTATGAGGATGATAACAGTTAGTGGTGACGATGAAGGTGGTGTTTGGTGGTGACGGTGAAGCAGGTCAGCGATGGCAACAGTGATGGAGGTGGTTAACGGGATTCTTGGCGGTGGTGCCTTGCGACAACGGTGATGGTGATGCAGGTGGTGTGCGATGTGATCGGTTTGTCGGGATGTCTACCAGCGCTAGATTAAGAGACGACTTGGGTGGTTGAAAGAAGCTCGGTTAGAGTTGCATGACGTTGATGGTTATCACCACTAAAACTCGAACTCGTGTTACGTCAAGAAAACCGAACCATTATAAGATCACTATGCAGTTGACGTTATGGCAAGGCTTCATTGTTGAGTTGTTTTTACTTTTAGTGTTTAGAATGGGGGTTGGGTAGTGAGAATCCATTTGTCGCATAAACTATGGCCGTAGGGGGTGTTTTTTTTTTTTGTGAACCACAATTGGGATAAAGTTCATGTTGATGATGATGATGATGTTGTTGTATAAATGGTGGGATCTTGATACCGATTGGAATTAAATAAAAATACAGTTTGGTGCATAGGAAACTGTGAGTGTTAAGAAGGTCACGTAGGGTGTAGAGGTTTTCTATTCTTTTTCTGTGAGGGCATGAGTTCTAAAATGGAATGACACACATGCATGAAGAGTTGGGATTTCATGGCTGAAGTTGTCGTAGGATAGTATGGATAGTATGAGCATGTGCATGAGAATTTCTTTAGGTTTTGAATATGGCATGTGATATTAATGATGGAAGGATTTGAATTAATATAACGGTTTTGGTTTGGGATTATTATTATTTTAGTAATGATAGTATGATAATAGAGGTGTTCATAAAAAAAATCCCATTAAATGGTAACCAAGATAGTGGTGAACGTGCGTGTGGTATACGGTTCGGGTTTACGGGTTCAAATGGGTTGCGGGTGATCCAAACTTTATGGTGCACGGGTTAGGATTTCGCATGGATGTTTTGTTTGAGGACGCAGTTCGAGACGCTTAGCATGTGGACCAGAAGCTTTGCAACCGGTGAGTTCTAATCCCCTTTTTCTTAAATATTTTCGGGGCTAGCATACATGCTTTTCACATGTTTTCATACGTGTCATGAGTTTTATATATTACGATTTATGCGGTAAAAATGTTTTATAAATATTTTTCCACAAACAATTTTTTTATATGACGTGGTGATTAATCTGGCTTTATTAGTCCTACGTAGGCGTATGTTGTTTTACTTAGTGATGTCGAGGTCGTATAGGTATGGGGCGTGGTAGATGTTGATATTTAATGTACTACTTGTGTCATGATAAAATTTAATTGGTAACTCTATCGTAGGTTCTGAACCTTAGTGGTAGCGGGAACGTGAAGGTAGTAGTTGTCGGGTAGTTAACGTGCGTTTAATCTTATATGTGTATCTATGTGAATTAGCATCCTTGGGGTGCTTAATGCGAGTAACTTGTGATGGCGGCGGTACCTTCGGGGTGGCGTCAGGTCATGAGATACGGGTTACTTGTGATGGCGGTGTTACCTTTGTGGTGACGTCAGGTCACGAGATGTGGGTTACTAGTGATGGCGGCGTTACCTTCGGGGTGGCGTCAGGTCACGAGTTGCGGGTTATTTGTGATGGCAGCATTACCTTCGGGGTTGCGTCAGGTCACGAGAAACATCATTGAGATGTTTAAATTATTAGCCTTTGTGGCAACGATGAACCCTTCGGGTATTATGCGGGTGACGGACTCTTCGGGGTCAAATTGGAGGAGACGAAACCCTGACGAGGGCAAACAATGATAGCCTACGGGAAATAACCGATGTGTTAGGTTCCCACCTTATGTGCTTATATGTTTCACGTTAGTTAAATGGTGGGTAAATGATGATTATTTGTGTACTTGACGAATGATGTTAAATGATGTGGGTGACGAATGATGTTTTATTATGCGGTTGTCGAGTGATGTTAAAATGTGTAGTTGTCAGACGAGATCAAGTCACAACCGAGTTTTTAGGACATTAATTGTTATGTTCTAGATATGAGTCGTTTGATTCATGGTCCTATGATTTAAGATGTGTTGCGGGTTATCCTTTGGTGTTTAAGTAATCTGATCCATATCATAAAGGATTACTGGTAGGATGATTAGATCAAGGATATGGGTGGAGTTTTGGGTGACGAGTTGGAGTCGTTAAAATGATGTTAACGTATTTTAATAAACATTGGTGATTCTACAACGATGGTGTTTTGGTTTTTAAATAAAGCATTCACGATGTGTTCCAAATGCTTTTAACTTAAACTATTAGAACTCATTCAGTGTAGCTGACTTTTGCATGTATGTTAGATTGTCTTGCAAGTGTGTGATTCGAATCGGTGTTGCTCTTGGCTAGCAGATGGGATTACTCGTTTATATGGTGGAATGCATTCGATTTGTTAGAAACTATGTAACATTTTAAGTTTTTATTTAATCATGTACTGTCTTAATTAAAATTTCCGCTGCGTATTTTTGGGAAAAGACTTATTTTCAAATAGTACACTGTGATGTGACCCGACTATAGGGAACCCGGTTTGGGGGCCTTACAATCTCACATTTTCATATACGTCAAAACATATGATAAACGGTAAACTCACCAGTAAGATGAACTCTCGTGCATACCTTGATACGGGAATGTGTCGTGTGTGGATGAACACCGGTCGGTAAGTATAAATCATACACTAATCGTATCCCCTCGCCATGATTACATCTGATAAGTTAAGCTTAAGTGGACAACAATACCGATAATTGATGCGTGTGAAGTGTGTATATAAGTTTAAGTATATTTTAAGCCCTTTTACACTTTTTAGCCAAGTTTTAAATTTATAAAACACGATATTTACTAACACTAAACACACATATGGGCAAGTGCACCCATCGTGAGCGTAGTATAGTGTTGGTAATATACCGAGGTCGTCCAAGGACACAAGAGCTTTTAGTACCGGTTTATCCTCAACGTCTAATCAAATCAAAAGTTTAGAAAAAGGTTTTAAACTAGAAAAATAAAAACTAACTAAAATGCTGAAAAAAAAATAAAAGTAAAAACAGATAGACAAGATGAATCACTTGGCTCCGACTCGTGTTTAGTGTAACCTTTGATTATTTCCACACTTTTGCATTTTTTAAGAGATTATCTTAGTTAGTGTAGTAGGCCCCTCTTTTGAAGGTGACGTTACCCTCAACCCAGTAGTTTGAGTCAGCAAGGATACAATCCTAAAGGGTCGGATTATTGAAAGATAATTAATTAAGTTATTAATGCGTATTGTGGTAGGCCCCTCTTTTGAAGGTGACGTTACCCTCGGCTAAGTAGTCTGAGTCAGCAGGGATACAGTCCTAAGTAGCCGGGTTAAAGTATTAATAGTAGCTTACATATGAGGGGATCAAAGAGTTTGGACCCCCGCCATCCAATACCGGTGGGTATTGAAGGAGGTCCTACTAAATTTGACCCAGGTCCTTGCAGGATCTATACACTTAACAAGACAAGACTCTTACCAAACCGTTCCCTTAACCCCCGACCAGGTAGCCAACATACCTCCATATAGACCGTGGAGATATGAATGGTGAAAATCTTTTATTTTATATAGACAGTAAAATAATGCCAAGACACCACGGACAAACGATAAGGAAGAATCACCTTCAACATAAGAAACTAGTTATTAAAGTCATTAATACATAACCAAGTAAAAAGTGCGAAAATATTAAAAATAAAAAGTATTACACTAGACACTTGTCTTCACCAAGTGATGTAAGAGACTTAGGCAAACATGGCCTTTGATTGTCAAGAACTCTTACGATCAATCTTGAATCCCGAAATGACTCACACACTCTATGATGGACAATGGATGATGGTGGTGGATGATGGTGTTGTGATGGTGGTGGGTGGTGGGTGAAGTGTGAGAGAGGTGGTGTGCCAAGGGATGGTTTGCAAATGAGCCAAGCACCCCTATTTATAGCTTGAACAGTAGCTCGGGCACGGCCCCGTGTCCAGTGGGCACGGCCCCGTGTCCAGTGGGCATGGTGATGTAGCGTGATGATGAAAATGAAGATCTAACGCGTTGATTCTAGGAATACCCGTGTGTTCTTCCCCAACCCCCAAGATTCCACCCAAAAGGCACGGAATTTGAAGTGAAAAATCAATTATGTCAAAATTCAAGTCTGATCATTCATATTACTAGAGGGACATATAAATAGAAACTGAAATTCAAAATAGGCCTAAAAAAGATAACGGGCCAAACACACGGCCTAAAACAAAATGCCCAAAATAGTCCAAAAAACATAAAAATGCAAATAAGTAATAGAAATAAGCGTTTTTTCAGTTGGACGATGACCCAAACCGCCATAGGCGTTTGCAGCAAGATGGAGCTCGTTCTCACGATCGTTTCGCCTGGTCACACGCCCAAAACGGACCCCGGTAGCCCAAGTTAGAGTCATTTTAGTGAAGCCCCTTTTGTTACGCGGTCTTGGGCCTCCAAATACAAAATAGCTTGTTCCTCCACACTTGGGCCTGCATCACACGGCCCCGTGTCCATCCTCTTCTCTGTCTTCATTAATTGCAGTTTGTCTGCATTAGTTGACCATGCCCCCGTATCCGCTGGGCAGCCCCCGTGTGCAGAAGCATATCTGTACTATCAAGATTTGCCTGGATTCTGCGAATCTTATAGTTGACCACGACCCCGTGTCCACTGAGCATGGCCCCGTGGTGGGCGATAGAAGCTTCTATAGCTTTGTCTTTTATGCTGGCACTTTGGCACGCCCCCGTGTTCACTGAGCACGGGGCGTGTTCAACCTTCTGTTTTCTTGTTTTGCTTGGGAAGATGCTGTCGGGGAGGTCGGGCATGCCACGTTTGTTCCTTTTCTTGTATTTATGTTAATTTGAGCTCATTTAATCCTGAAAATACAAAAGGAAGACAAAAGCACACTTTTTCCAACATTAGTACTAAAAAAGGGTTAGTTTTATGCCACAATTGATGTAATTTATATGTTGTATTTTGCACACATCAAATACCCCCACACTTGAATCTTTGCTTGTCCTCAAGCAAAACTATTTATAATGTGGCTTTACACTCCCAAATGGAATGGGTAGAAGAGAAGGTTTTTGGGCTTGTCATAGAGTGTCGGGATTTCCAAGATTCTTTATTAAGTTTTTATTTTTATTTATTTACAAACCTATTCGTCATGATTTATTTAAAACATTACATAAGATAAATTACTTATTAGGGCATAACATGCCTCTTTTAAAATTCCATTTATATACAAGTTCACATACCTCACGGGGCCGATTAACTACTAGGTACCAAATCTCAAGTGGAACAAGGAGCCAAGCGCAATGTGTGGAGGAGACAACCAAGCCCAATCATACTGGTAATCCACGTTTGTTTAACTTATTAACATTTATATATGCAATGTCGACAACTCTCCTTAATTTTTGTCAAAAAGTACGTGGAGGCATTTTTTAAAGCAAATGTTTGTCCCTTTGTCTTTAATAGGCATTAAAACACTTAACAGAAGACTTGAAAAAATGATTTTAAAAAAGTTTGTTATTCCCTACAGTGAAGGATGAGACGGAGGAGGAGGAAGAAGAAGAAGAAGAAGAACTGATAGATTATGGGGAAGATTGGATGAAAGATGGAGGCTATTACCTCGGCTATGACTATGAGGAAGGTCGAACAGTTATCGTGGGAGAACGTCCTAGGCCCGTTTGGAGGAGCTTTGGGCCTCCTCCTCCAAACGCCCTCACCAATAAAAGGATGAACCGTATGAATTCTTATTCATGGATATTCTTCATTCATGAAGATATGCTTGGATCGAATGCAATCTTAATCATTTTGTTTTTTAACTAATAGGTAGATTGGCTGAAACTGGATGTCCATTTCTTCGCCCTGACGATCCTCTTGGTAAGAATCCATGGAATCCGTTCCCGTTCCATGTACCAGAAGAGGGTATTCATTTTTCTGTTCCCGGTAACACAACTCATTTCGGTTGTAAAACTTAATTATTTTTTACATTAGTTTTTGTATTCTTTCTATTGATGATTAACCTATTTATTTATTATTAATTAATAGACCCTGAAGCTTGATCAAGTTCCCTCTCGGTTGGAAATGAATCTAGGAAACCAGCAGCAGCTGATGCTAACACTTCAATATCCACTTGTTTAGGTTTGTAAAACATGTTCAGATACATTAATCTATGGTTGTAGTAGGTAACTTAACTAGATTGATGAAGTTTTTGGAAAACAAAAGTGATTTGGGAGCTAGTACAAGAAGAAGATATCCGATACTAATCCATGTCGTATTTTACAAACGGCAACACATGGTTTGTATATAGCTACGTTATTGAACTATCGTTGTTACATCCTACATATCTTTTTGATGCCGCTACCTTGGTATTTAAGTCTTCCCTCACCGAGCTAATCTTACGCAAAGAACCACCCCTTCAAACTTTTTTTTTAACGGCAAATTTCATTAGCAAAACCCCGCTAACAAGAAAAAATCAAAGATGATTCGAGATTTCCAGTGTAAATGCAAATGCTGTATGTATGGATTCAGAAAAACAATGAACCTTAATTTAGTTTATATATTATTGCTGATATTTAAAAAATGGTAAATGTAAAGAAAATCGTTAAGTAAAAAGATGTGCTTAAACGATTAAATCCATACAACCTATACATATGATACATAAAATGATGGTCAAAGAGTTTTTAGTGAATCGTCATTTTAACATCTACAAAAGAATCAAAAACTACAAATGTAAATAAACTTAGGAAGGGAAAACGAGGTTGTGGGCTATCCCAGAAGTTAAGAGCAACGATGAATCTTCCGCAGAAGCATACAACCACCACGATGAATCTTTTTTTTTCCTAATTTATAAAAATAAAGGGGTTAAACGGGTCAACTCATGAACCCACTAGGTGGACCCGAACATGACATTTTAGCTAAGCGTGTTCGCGAAACACGAAACTAAGCCGAACCCACTTAGACTAAATCAAGACCCACAAAATTTGGTGTTAGGTTTGTGATCCGAAAGTTACAAACTATTTCCACCATTACAATTTAGAGTTGACTGATCTTGAAAGGCATAAAGGGTTAGCTTGTCACCTAGGAGTATGGTACTAAAAGCACATCCCTGTGACAAGCAAGGCGCATGTACGGACTACGGACCACGCTATTTTACACTCATTTGAAGCTGCTTTTGGCCGGTTCAGGCATGTCTTTTTGCTGGTTCAGATCATTTGAAACTACTTTTGCCTTGCCTCATTCAAGGCGATTTTGCTACGCCTCACCTAGGCGTGTGCTGTTAACTACGTAGGCTGACAAGTCTTAGAAGTAACATAAAATCACAAATACTTCCAAAAGATTTTTTTTGGTTCTTATGCTGTTGAACTAACATAAAAACACAAATACTTTGTGTTCATCTAGATGAACCCAGCCGATAAAGTGGAATCAAGACCCATACCGATTTAAACAAGAATAAGAAATTAAAAACTAACCAGGGATGGCAAACTAACCCAACCCTGACGGGAAAACCCGAAACCTAAAAAATTCTTTATGGGATTAGTTTTAAAGTTTTTGCGGGCTTGGGATGGATATGATATTAGGCCCGATTACCTGAAACACGCATTCCCGTTTGCCCGAGCTATATGACTATATCCGTAAACATTTTGTTTTTTTAAATTTTATTTTGGGTAATAGAATACTTAACTAATCCACTGATTTTTTTTTGCATATCAATACTCGAAAAATCCTAATTTACCCAAAACTACAAATGCATATGAAACACTACATGTAAACTATAAAATTTGATCCTCATTTCTCTTTTATCTTTTTGATATTGGCATAAAATACCAGATCACTTTTTGTTATAAAATGGAACATAATCTTTAAAAAGTTATAAAAATTGATGGGTAAATGGGTCAACCCGTCATTCCGACGCGACCTTCTAAGCTAAACATGTTTGTGGGTTGACTCCAACCCTTAGGATTACACTCAAACCCATGAATTTTGCGTGAAGTTCGTGTCATGTTTTCATGTCGAGTCAAAAATTCCCACCTTACCATTATTCTTTAAGCCTGCCTTCCTTTTGAATTTTTCTAGATATTGCTTCTCAAGAATCTTTCTATAAGACTGACCTATTCTAAATGTTAGTAAGGCGATCCAACGGTTAGAAAAATATGAGATTTAAAAGCTAATCTAATATCCGGTATAACTCACAAATAGATATGGTATTAAGACATTCATGAGACAAAGGAACTTCTTTTAATTTTTTTATATCATGACTTGATATTAGAAATATCAATGGTTGGTTATTCTATTGATGTATTTGTTAATTGGAATTGAAACAATTATATTATAAACACAGATACATATACATCCCTTGGCATCCTTTCTCCTGTCTGACTTATGGTCAAGACTCCAGCCCCTATAGGTTCAATCACGTTCTCCACCGGGTGATTCCTTTGAACGCTAGTAGGAACGGCAAATTCTGGAACTGTTCCTGTTGATGAGAGATTCATCATATTGTCAGTTGTAGCTAATTCTTGGGGTTCAACCACAGGTTCTTCCAAAGAATCATCTACAACATAATCATCAGGAATAGAATCATGTGAGAACAAGTCATCATGATTATTTAATGAGCCTTCATCATCAGACGAATTCGAAGCTTCCTCTTCTATGTTGTGGGAATCTGTATCATCAGGAACAGTCGTTGAAGGTAAGGCTGCAACTGTACCATCCCCCTCAGCTTCAGCATCCCCCTCTTCATCAGCATTGGTTATAATAACTGAGGAACCAAGAGCAGCATTTGAAGTACTTTTTTATCTGTAGAAACATCAGGAGATAAATCATCAAGAATATCAAACGATCGAAACAACATAATTGTAAAGAGTAAATGGCCCGTTTCCAGCATCCGTTTTGTTTTCTTCAAGCCATTGCACATCAAACGACTCGACGATTTGCCTTGTTGTTTTGTTGTACACTTTGTATGCAGTTTTATTCTCGAGTGCAGCTTTACCAGCATATCCGATAAAGTAACATTCATCGGCCCTTGCGTCAAACTTTGGTGTCGCCTCTAGATGCAGCAGGGTGCACGGACAAGCAAAAGCTCGAAAATGTCCGACAGAGGGTTTTTCACCAAACGGGACTTCATGAGGCGTTTTCATACGTGCTTTATTTATCAACACCTTGTTTTGAACATAACATGCGGTGTTTATAGCCTCATCCCAGAAGAAAACAGGAAGCTTGGAGCCACTGTATTTCCCAATCGTAAGTGGGAGTTTGGTTGTAGTTACTTAGGCATGGGCGATCTCCGGTATGAATTTTGAGTTTTCGGCCGCGGACTTTGGCCTGTAGGGTTGGGCTGATCTGCGCTTTGCGGCGCGGACGTATGTAGTGCGGGGTTGAGTGGGAGGAATGTAGTTGTATCCTCCCGGTCGGCTGTTGGCCGAGTGGGATTCCCCGCAATATGTGTGGTCGTCTGGGTCGGTGCGATCATGCCCCTCTTTGTGGGGCTGTGGTCCCAGACGGCTATGAATGTCGGAGCCGCGGTGGGTTGTTGATTGCCGCTGATTTTCACCATGCGGGCCTAGGCGGCTTTGTATTGGGCCCCTACGGCGAGACCCATATGTGGAGTCGTTCTCATCGATCGTGCGGACGCTACAGTAGGAGGATCCGCGTTCCTCTACCCTATCCCGGGAGGCCGGGTTGGCGGGTGCCCTGCTCTCATATTGCAAGATACGAGCCGCAGGTGTGTATGGTGCGGGTGTGGGTCCTCCAGGTATTTGGCCTCTGCGCAAGCCTTGTTGTAGGCTGCCGCAAGGGCAGTCTGTTGTTGGTAAAACCAGGTATGGATATCCATTCCTGGGGGTATCACAAAACCATACTGTGAAAAATCTGGCATGAACACTAGGGGTGAGCCCCCCTGTGAGGATGTGCCTATGTGGCCGATTGGTTGTGTTGGGGTGGTGTTCCCCATAGGTACCAAGTTTCTGGGGTTGAAGTTGTCCCCAGTGTGATTGTTTTGACGATCAGACATGATCTTCAAGAAAGAAAGAGATGTGAAAAAAGTGCTAAGATTAGTGGTGGGCGCCAATGATGAAACAATGGTTTACCAAGAGAGGTTAATTCACTGGTCTCGTTTCAAGGTTTGACTTAATCCTTTAAATCGCCTTAATCCGTTGTGTTCAACAGCCACCGTCTCATGACTTCTTCTGTCTCTCTCTTGACTCCTGGTTTCGTTGCAAAGAGATATCCTCACTCGTCGTCCCCATCATGAAGGTGATTGTCATCAAAGCAAGATCATCACTTAACAAGTTGCCGTGCCACTACTAAGTAAACAAAATCAAAAGCACACTTCAGAGTCTGAAAGAGGCATTAAATCAAAACCTTAGTATTTGTGGGTGTCAAAGATCTCATGGCATACATGATATATCCAAGTGCAAAAGCATTTAATTGGAACTCCATTCATTCTAGCAAGTAGGAATTAGAGCTTTACTCAAAATCGTTTCAAGTGCGGCAAACACGCCAATACAACAACAGATACTATTACTTAGTCTCCTAACACCAATGTGACGACCTTTAAGTTCGCGGCTTGTTGTGTAATCCTTAAGCTTTATGTTCCTAGTGTTTTTGATGCCGGGATGCCTAAATTGAATTAAATATTAACGATATCTTTTATTTATTCAAAATTTAGGCATCCCTGCATCAGTTTTGTTAAGTTTTGATTTCGTCTACTTTTCCCGTTACATTTTATCATCTACGTACGTGATAATGGGTTGTGAGCATGTTTATCAGTTTTATAGGTAATCTTTTTTTTTTCTGTTAAGTTTATGTCTTGGCTTTTATGCATTTTATATAAAGGCTAATAAATCCCAAAGGTCCGGTTTTAAATTTCAGCTGTTCGGTTTCGCTTTTCAATAATCAAAAACCATTAATAACGGTTTGGCTTACGGTTTGACATAAAAACCGTCAAAATTGGACCGCAAACACCCCTAACAGAAAGGTTTAACAATGCATATTATTAGTACACGCTAATCATATGCGTGTGTGAGGTTTTGTGTTTTAACTAGGAATTTCTACTTGCACTATGCTATGGAATCCGTAGAAAGGATTAGCGATGGCAAGTTTGCCTTTTGTTTGACTATACGGAGTGGGAGGGCTTGAAAAAGCGCCATGTGCAGCCACGTCAACAACGGTCAGAATAGTGGTATGGTGCAAAAATGGGTGGAGTAGGATAGGGCGGGAAAGGGTGGCGTTTTGTGATGACCACCACTGTGACCAACGGCGTAGTGACGCATCGTGCAACTTCATTTTTAATCATTTTTCAAGTGTGATGACCACCACCATGCCTACTCTTCTTGTTACAAGGGTGTGGTTATATTGCAACTCCGATCACATGAGTGAAGGTGAAAGAGATAAAAAAGAAAATAAGAAAGAAGAGGAGATGATAGCTTTTTTCTCTCAGGGTTAATTGATGTTATTTCACGAGTGATTTGGGAGCTAGCTAGTACAAGAAGATCGAAGACATCATATATTAATCCACTAGTTTATAACCCCGTGTATTACACGGGTTGAATAAATGTAATATTGTTTACCAAATAACAAAAAAAGTTATATCTTTAAAAACCAACGTGTATTATACGGGTTAAATAAATATTATTTTATATACCAAATAATAAGAAAATTATATTTTAAAAAAACTACTGGATATACTCGGTATGCGATAGATTTGGTGATTACGGAGATGATTATTGAAAAGAAAATATAATGGTCAAACATGTTATTCAAGAAGCAAATAAGCAGCCATTTAACTCTTAAAATATAAGTTATATTTAAAAAAACTCGTAATAAATCTAATTATATATATATAGAGTAATCTTGAAAGTTATATACAATTTGATTAAATTTATGTAATAAAATCAATATAACAATTTTTTTAATAATGAAAATAAAAATAAATTATATATTATCACAAAGTTTGGTTTTAGTGATAAATAATTTGGCTATTTAAAAATCTCTTAAATTAACAATTTAATTTAAGGATAATATTTTATTAGAAAAATAGAAATATTTTATTCGACTTTTAAAGTAGGATAAAATTTAATATTTATTTTTTTATTTAGTTAATATAAGATAGAAAAAAATATGATTGAATAGTTGAGGTAAAAGGAAACTAAAAATTGTAGTTGTTATATAACGCATTCGATAATATAAACATTGAAGATAATATGATATAGAAAATCAAATAAATAATATTATGAATGAGAAGTATAAATTAAATTTATCCTAAATAATAATTACCTATTGTTAAGTAGAATATATTAAACTAAGTAATATTTAGTTAGAGAGTTATCAATAATTAATTAGAAAATAATAAACTAAATAATAATTATCCATTAGAGATTAAACTAAATAATATTTAGTATGAGAGTTATCTAGAATTAGTTGAAAGAGATTAAACTAAATAATAATTATCAATAAGAGACATGGCCTAGTATAATGACAAGTGTCTCTCAAATGTTTTCTTTTATTATATAGTATAGATGTATTGTACATCAAGGACTACAAATGGATTAGGTAAATCAAGTCTCATTCATTATCTTTTTCTATAGAGGTAAAAGTCACTTTTGTTCACAAAATTTCAAATTTGTGAGCCTTGACATTTTTGAAACATGCAAATTCGGTCTAAAAAAACTAAAACTGAAACATGCCAATTCCGTCTAAAAAAACTAAAAACATGGTATCTAGTGAGCACACAAAACTAGTATATATTAAAGAGCATCAGTGGGAATAGGGCCAGGTTCAGTATTACGAATTTGTTCTCAGTTTAAAATTACGATTTTGCCACAGTTCAAAATTACAGTCTTGACATCCTTGTAGCTTTTGACAAATTACGATTTTGCCACGGTTCGAAATTACATTCTTGCTACCGTTGTAGCTTTTGATGAATCATGATTCTACCCCAGTCAAAATTACGACTCTCCCCCTAGTTCAAAATTACATTATTGCCATCGGGGTTTTTTTTTTTGCAAACCCTATGGCACTTCCTTGTGTTAATTGATTGACTCCATGTAATTTTTATTCGTGACATGCAACTGCCTAGCACTCACTCCCTCATTGGTCCTGACGAATTACAGTTTTGCCCCCAACTCTATATAACAGTTTTGCAATCATTTTAGTTTATTTTGTTTTATTTTTTTTCTAGCAAACTATGGTAATGTTTTGCTTTAATTGTTTGATAAATATTTGACCCCAGAAACACGGACTACTCTAGCTAGAAGTAGAACTTTGAAAATTTCTCAAAGTCGTTCGAGATGACATGGGGAGGAGCTTCCAACTTCGGATCTATAATCAAACAAATATGTTAGCCCTGTTAGCAAAGGAGCTCCTTCCCGCAACACGGTTCTATATATGGATATGTTGTGTCATGAATGGGTACGCGTAGTACACGTAGATCGTTAATTCTCTCCTCGCCTCATGCCTTTTGTTTTTTCTGACATTCGTAATAAAACATGGTATCTAGTGAGCGCATTAGCCGATGAGATGTCTCCTTGTACTACCATTACCTAGATGATGGACGACCGGTTTTCGTTTATGGTAATAACCATCCTGATTCTGCCATTTCGAGCAAGAAACTCATCGTGCGGATCTTCGCAAGTCGGAAGGTTGCGTATGGTAGGCCCATTCGACATGAACCCGTTTTCTTTAATGGATTAGACTAGAACAATTTCTATCTCACAAGTAAATTATCTTTTATTGCTAATACTTTAAAATTGGCACCCCGGATACCTCTCCAAGCACCCTAAAATTACTTGAATCGTCCCTTTTATATCATCACTTTTAACCACTAACCAGATTATTAAAGCTAATCCTTAAAACCTATGATCCCAATCAATGATGTTAACAATTTGTAATATCAATCCAAAAGATTTTGAACATTTTAGCCGTAAATGCCACCCTACCATATGTTTCATTTCATCAAAACAAAACAAAACAAAACGCCACCCTACCAAACCGGCAGGAGCAGCAAACAAAACACACCACTTACATTACAAAATCTCATATGCTAAGTCTTGTTCATTTTAAATATGCTAATCCTGAAAACCTTACTATTGTTAAATGCTAGTCTTGAAAACTAAACTGATGTTAACATAATCTTGTCCGGTGTCCGTGTCCATCATTGAAGTAAAGACCGAGACCCACACTTTCCTTATATCTACAAAAAAGAAGCCAACATCAACAACAAACAAATACGGAGTTAGGGCATCAAAGTTACAACATATGTTATTAGAAACAACCAAGTACGTAATCAAAACAAGTAATTCGACACCTAATGTGCCACAATCGTAAGCGGGGAGCAAAACGTTGAACTAGCAACAGTAGCATAGACCGAATAGTGACTCCTGTAGAGGCTCCAACTTCTACTTCTTTTATCATAGCGATATATGAGATATCGCCAAGTTGCATCGATTGATTGTCGATAAAGACAAGGTCACACTGTTGTTCACGAAATGAAGGTACTCATGTCTAAGGTTCAACATTATGTTTGGTAAGTAATTGCCCGGAAGTATAGACTCTAAATTGGCGGCGGAAGTGATACGTCTCACCTGTTTAGAAGATGACCTAAGTTGCACCAACTCAAAAAGATCTAACCCTAAGCAATCTCTATGGACTAAATCATATCCAAGATCTAGAACTAAAAACGACCCACATCTTCTCCGGTATACCCTCCTAAACTAGTTCTCCATGAGTGAAAAGGGGAGGTGTGCTTCCAAGAAGAAGATGGGTGTTGAAGAGAATGATATTAGAGTAAAAATGAAAACAAACCCTAATCCATTACGAGTATTGATACAATGTTAAAGATAGGTTTTTTTTGAAAGAAATTACAGTGAAAATGAAAAAATGTTGAAGTTGGGTATGATGAAAACCGTAATCCATCATAATCGGAACCAAACGGTAGGATTGATTCGTTTTATACCTTGATCGTATTTGTTGGTGCACTTGTGTCTGTACTTTGTCTGTATTTTGTCATGATACAAAACGATGTCTTGTGTTAGTCTGGTTTACGTCTTAGGTTTGTTAACATGTGTGTTCGATGTAAGTTTGACCAAGTCAACCATCCTCCTGGTTTGACTTGGCCAAACAGTTAGCACATTGTTTGTAAGATGTTTGTGTCGAAGGATGAGTCATCGAAGGATGGTTTAGATCCTTCGATGAGCTCGAAAGATAAACCTTCGATGGATGTTGATGGACCTCGAAGGATATCATCCTTCGAAGTATATGTGGATCCTTCGATAGGTTTCGGATCGATAGATGATCCTTCGATCAGTCTATCTGATCCTTCGACCAGACGAGCTGTGATGGATATATATATCCATGTAATGTGTTCACTTCATTTAGACAGAGAGAAGTGTGTGAGTGAACTGAGTCTGATAGAGAGCGTATTTTCAGTTGGGTCAAGGGCTGTAACCGTGTCCACTGAAATACAAGAGAAAACTTTGATATCTCGTGTGTCTACCTTTCTCTTTGTTGCTTGTGTTCTCATATAAACTACCGGTTTGCATTCTAGCTCTGATACCGCTTGTAGGTCCCTCGGAGGATGAGGTCAAACCTTATCCTTGTTATGTCTAACACACTAGCAAGTGCGGAATCCAAGCTGATGCAAATGGATGTTATGTGCTGAAACCCGGCTTCAAAATTCCGAAAGAATGGATTCTCTTATCTGCTCCAAGGATAAATGATCTGTATGTCCTTGATATGAGCCAAGCTATCACAACGTCTGCACAAGCAACTTGTTTCGTTTCCAAAGCCACAGAAAAAGACTCAATCTCTTGGCACAGACGAATGGGTCACATTCACTTACGCAAAATGAATCATTTGGTATCAAATGAATTGGTGAATGGTGTTCCTCTTAAAAACTTTCATCTTCAAGACGTCTGTGTCTCGTGCCAGAAAGGAAAACAAACGAAGAAGCGACACCCTATAAAGAAGATCAACACGGTGGTTGTTCCTCTTGAACGTTTGCACATGGATTTGTTCGGTCCTGTCAAGCACAAAAGTATTAGGAATGATCAATACTGCCTTGTGATAACTGATGATTATTCAAGATTTTCTTGGGTGGCGTTCATGGCACATAAGAGTGAAACCTTCGGTATTATCAAAAACTTGATCATTCAGATTGAGAATCTATATAAGTTGAAGGTTAGGCGGATACGTAGCGACAATGGTACTGAATTTAAAAAGCATGCCATGGCGGAGTTTTGCACTTCAAAAGGTATTCTTCACGAATTTAGTGCAGCTTATACTCCTCAACAGAATGGCGTCGCTGAACGTAACAACCGCACACTACCTCTCAAAGAAAAAGAGAAAGACAAAGACCTTCGCTGGTACAATGTGGAAGACCAGCCGGACCCAGAGGTTTTTGATCTTGTTGCTGTGAAGAGATTTCTCAGTAGCTACAAAATCGACTTTGAAATCCACACCGGGTGGATATCCAGTTTGGGAGAGCGATCAGATTCCTTGCAATGCACGAAGCAGTTGCAGGATACGGTTTTAAATTTCTAATCTCTCCTATACTTGTCGATATTTAAGCTGCTTTATAAATTGTTATCCTCTTGTAGCACTCCTTGACTTGACACGTTGATCTCGAATATCACCTCACACGTGATTGTTTCACTATGAAACTCATCATTGTTGTCATGGTCCACACCGATGACCAACGTGCCGACCTTTTTACCAAAGCATTTGACAAATCAAGATTTGACTTTTTATTATTGGTAAACGGCATTAAGGTCAAGCAAGAGTAATACCAACATCGGAAAATCATTTTTGTAAATACCTTTGTGTTTTAAATTTATCTTAGTTTATTGATTTTAGGGGGAGTAAATCCAAAATTTGAAAATCCAAAAACATCGAAAAATTTCAAAAACACAAAAACAATAGAAAAACAAAAATGAGTTTCCTGGTGAGCAAAAGAGAAAATGATAGTACATCAGTGGTCTGTCTAAACCTCTTTAAACCTAAAATGAAAAACGATAAGCAGCTCTATATAAGATGTATCGGTAGGCTCACAATCATTTTAAAGTGTGCAGGGTGATATAAACTTAAATCGACTGAAGACCAGGTGGGAACCACTCATTGGCATATGGTCTTGGTACCGAAATTTCGTTTGAGAGATTGCCGAGGTTCTGAGATATTCGGTCTTTATGCTGCTTATCATCTGGGTACCATGGTTGTATCTTTTACCGAAAAATAACGGGGACGCAAGTCTAGATCTTCCATGATACTATACATACGTGTACATACTGCATTCGACCTCAATAAGTGATCAACAATCACATGTCCCTCAAAATAAGTGATAATATATCACATCTATCCGGGAGTCAAGTTCGTCTCTCTGCTGTACGAAAGTACTGACCTGTTCACGGACTTGCTCTTGTGCCTTCATGCATCGAAAATCAAGTTCCTCATCAATAAGTGATTTTATCACATAGGGCTTGTTTTCAAATCAAAATAAGTGAGAATCTCACATCATATACGGTCAAGCAGATGATAATCGGTATACTCACCGGTAAGATGAACCCTCGTGCATACCTTGATACGGGAATGTGTCGTGATGTGGATGAACACCGGTCGGTAAGTATAAATCATACCTTAACGTATCCCCTCGCCATGATTACATCTGATAAGTTGAGCTTAAGTGGACAACAATACCGATAATCATTATAGGATGCTTATCTTAATGTTAACTAATTGAACAAAGAGAGCGTTTTGGCATGACCGTACACTGATATGATTCTCTTACCCTCGAAACTCGCAAAAAGAATGTCTGTAAATATTTATTTAATGCTTTCAGTTTCTGCATCTTTGTATATATTTATTTACTGCTTTCAGTCTTTAAATTTGAAATATTCAAAAACTCCAAAAAGATTTTAGGTGTGTTTTAATATAAACTTTCTAAAAGCCAAAAAGATTTTATTTCTGTCTTATTTTCGATTGTACGATGTTGGAGCTCAAGTCTTCGTTGCCTGAAACCTGAACGAAAACCGAATCGACTAAATCTTCATAAATGGTCAGAATTTGCAAGTTTTGAAAGTGAAAAACTAAAATTGATAAATTTGTTAAACTTTCAAACTGTCGGACGGTAGTTGATTGAACAATGGTCACATGTGTGTCGTTTACTTATGATATTCCAAGCAGTTGTTCTCATTACGCGTTTAGATTTCTTGCATGTGCAGATTCTAAAGGCAAGGAGAACATGGTCGATGACAAGCTTCGGAATGAAGACACGACGTGAAGGCACTCAAGTGATGAAGATGATCGAGTTGCCGCTGGCCATCATCAACACCACAAGGATCTCAAGTTGTAAAGATCAAGACATTCACGAGCATAACTCAAGGGGGAGCTTATGTTAAGGGGGAGTTTGTCTACACACTTCCTATATGAAACTGGGAGTTTGTTGGTACACTTTCTGCTTTCAAGACGTGAAGACTTTGAAGATCCTCCGACATTGAAGACTTGAAAGGACGTCAAAGACTTGAAGACACGAAGATTGAGACAAAGCTACAGCCAAGGGGGAGTTTGTTGGTGCACTTGTGTCTGTACTTTGTCTGTATTTTGTCATGATACAAAACGATGTCTTGTGTTAGTCTGGTTTACGTCTTAGGTTTGTTAACATGTGTGTTCGATGTAAGTTTGACCAAGTCAACCATCCTCCTGGTTTGACTTGGCCAAACAGTTAGCACATTGTTTGTAAGATGTTTGTGTCGAAGGATGAGTCATCGAAGGATGGTTTAGATCCTTCGATGAGCTCGAAAGATAAACCTTCGATGGATGTTGATGGACCTCGAAGGATATCATCCTTCGAAGTATATGTGGATCCTTCGATAGGTTTCGGATCGATAGATGATCCTTCGATCAGTCTATCTGATCCTTCGACCAGACGAGCTGTGATGGATATATATATCCATGTAATGTGTTCACTTCATTTAGACAGAGAGAAGTGTGTGAGTGAACTGAGTCTGATAGAGAGCGTATTTTCAGTTGGGTCAAGGGCTGTAACCGTGTCCACTGAAATACAAGAGAAAACTTTGATATCTCGTGTGTCTACCTTTCTCTTTGTTGCTTGTGTTCTCATATAAACTACCGGTTTGCATTCTAGCTTGGATTCCGCACTTGCTAGTGTGTTAGACATAACAAGGATAAGGTTTGACCTCATCCTCCGAGGGACCTACAGTATTTGTTTAGTAACTAATGGTAGGCTTTGCGCGAAACCATGTTTCCGATTCTAAAATCTTGATCATATTTTTTATTAAAGAGTAGGCTTTGCGATAAATTGTGATAAATTTAAATTTATTAAATTTTTTTTATTAAAGAGTAGGCTTTGCGATAAATTGTGATCCCGGTTCCATATGTATACTTGAATTCTGTTTCATACCAAACAGTAGTAGGCTTCGTGCAATCTGATGCATAAGACAAAAAACACCCTATCTACCAGCTACCACACTTGTACCCAAATAGCAAGCATGCAAGAGAGAAATGGCTTACCGGAAAGTTGCCAGAACTTGATCGGAACCCTAGGCGCTTGAAATGCCGTCAGTGGCGGAACAAAAACTTGATGAAAAACTTATGGGCATGTTACTTCTTATTAAATATTTTCTATTAATAACAATAAAAAACAAAACAAAAGGGTTATCTAAATTGCTGAAAACCACAACCAGTAAACAAAATACCCAAATTGGAATCTTAAAGTCATAAGCTTTAACCAAAAACCACAACCAATTTTCAATACAATCAGTAAACTAAATACCCAACTTATGAACAACATTAAAAATAGAAACTTTAAGAAAAAAATGTACCTGAAGTGATTTGTGCTGAATAATAATACCGTCACGAATCCTGCCTACCGCCACCAAGGGCCACCGTAAAACCAAATCCACATCTTGCACTACCGCCACCAAATTCATCAAAGATGTTGTTGTCGACATTGAGTACTGGTGACGCCGGCGTGCGAGCTGGAGCACTGTTGGACCCAATCACCGCCCCTCGGATGCACAAATTACATTTCAATTATATGTATCACCTACGAGAGTGTCCAATTACATTTCATTAGTCATATACAGTGACATAGTTGTTATTTTTTCATTTTTTTAGATCAAGGTCAGTATGTCGTCACTACCGTTTGATGTAGTTATGTTGGATATAATTGCAAGGCTCCCCCCGTAGCTGTCACAAAATGCAAGACGGCCATCAAGAAATGGTTGGCCTACATCTCAAAATCGGAATTTCTAAGGGTGCATTGTCATTTCATGCGAGCATCACCCGATCAGAAAATCCTCACTGTTGGAAACCCTAGCTTGTTTTAGTACGTTCATTGAACTTTGCGGATGCTAACTACTTCTTAGCCACCGACGTTCCAACCCCATTTATTGTTCGTCCAAGGAATTTGTTATTTTTAGCAAGCTTGGATGGCATGCTCTGTGTTTGCCTTAAAAACACATGTGAGTTACTTCTATGGAATCCATTAACCCATGCCTGCAAGAAATTGTCAAACTCTATTAAGCAGGGTTTCTACAAAGTCCAACACGATGCTATTGGGTTCTATGTTGACTCTTCTTTTGACTAAAAAAATGCGGTTGATGCTAAACATGAGAGCGCTAAATGATCCATGGTATTTTGATTTTCTTTTAAGAGTCGGTGATGGGTCTGAAGAATCGATCGAAGGAAGCTATATTCGCATACCAGACGACATGACAATTCCTTTCAATAATCCAGAAAACTCTATAAAAGAATTGATCAATGCAGTCTTTCCGTCAATTCAAAGTAATGTATATTCTTCTGATTATATAATATCTAGAGCAATATTGTCCACTAAAAATGACAGTGTTGACGAGATCAATGATCAAATGATTGACATGTTTCAAGGGGATGAAAAGGTTTACTATAGTTTCGATGAAGTCGAAGACGATCGCCACAACTTCTATCCGGTCGAGTTCTTAAACTCACTAACTGCTAGTGGTTTGCCACCTCATAGACTTCGTTTAAAAATCGGTTGCCGTATAATATTGTTGCGGAATATCGATCCATCACATGGTTTGTGTAATGGCACAAGATTGATATGTAAAGGCTTCCAGCATAATGTTATTGATGCAGAGATAGCTGTCGGGCAACATGCCAGAAAAAGAGTATTTTTGCCAAGAATCCCTTTGTGTCTTTCTGAAGACGACATGTTCCCATTCAAGCTAAAAAGAAAACAATTCCCCATTCGACTTAGCTTTTCCATGACAATCAACAAAGCTCAAGGTCAAACAATTCCGCATGTTGGTGTTTATCTTCCGGATTCAGTATTTCCGCATGGACAACTTTATGTTGCTTTATCAAGAGGGATATCACGTGCTAATACAAAGGTATTAGTACATCCTGCCAAAGACTTCAGACGAGACGGGGTATACACCTCAAAGTGTTACGTGACGAATGAAATACTTGTGAGTGAGAATGTGATGATTTTTTATGCATTTGGTGGTTTACGCAATTACATTCTAAATATAGTATAGATGATGTTATTATTTTATACACTTTGGTCTCTTTTACTCACTTATTTATTTTTCTCTTGCAGATTGATTAAGAATTTGTTATGGATAAGACAGAGAGCAAAATGGAAGATGTGTCAGGTATCTACCTATCTATCATATCTTATAACTGACAATTACATGATAAAACATATGTAACTAAAATACTTAACATTTCTTTCAGTTCCCCAAACTGCTCCAGCAGCTATTGCAGCTACTACTGATGTATCAGTAAATGAGGAGATTAAAGAAGAAACTCATCCTCCAAAAAAGATGTAACAATCAAACAGGAAGAGATACAAGAAATTCCAGAGGACGTTGATCTCGATGATGAGAAATGGTGGCGTGACAATATGGATGAGATCCTTGAGATGTTTAAGCCATATGATCACTAAATTTTTAACCTCGTGATGCAAGTACTTGACATTTGAGCTTTTAGTTTTCAACATTTATGTTTAAAACTTATCTTTCCTTATTTGTGTGCTACTTTATATAACTTTTAATTATGTTTAAGATTATTTTTTCTTATTCGTGTGTTACTTTATTACACCAATGGTTTCTTGAATTACTTGATAATTAAAATTCTAGACATGTGTAACACTTATGACATATATATCCACCACAATAATAAAAATATTATACGAATAAGAAAACTATCAGAAACGAGTGCCGCAATGCAAAGTGTCGCCCCCGCCGCATCGCACGGGCACCCTACTAGTACATATGATACATAAAATGATGGTCAAAGAGTTTTTTAGTGAATCGTCATTTCAACATCTACAAAAAGAACCAAAAACTACAAATGTAAATAAACTTAGGAAGGGAAAACGAGGTTGTGGGCTATCCACGAAGTTAAGAGCAACGATGAATCTTCCACAGAAGCATACAACCACTACGATGAATCTTTTTTTTTTTTGTTTTTTTTTTTTCTAATTTATAAAAATAAAGGGGTTAAACGGGTCAACTCATGAACCCACTAGGTGGACCCGAACATGACATTTTAGCTAAGCGTGTTCGCGAAACACGAAAGTAAGCCGAACCCACTTAGACTAAATCAAGACCCACAAAATTTGGTGTTAGGTTCGTGATCCAAAAGTTACAAACTATTTCCACCATTACAATTTAGAGTTGACTGATCTTGAAAGGCATAAAGGGTTAGCTTGTCACCTAGGAGTATGGTACTAAAAGCACATCCCTGAGACAAGCAAGGCGCATGTGCGGACTACGGACCACGCTATTTTACAATCATTTGAAGCTGCTTTTGGCCGGTTCAGACATGTCTTTTTGCTGGTTCAGATCATTTGAAACTACTTTTGCCTTGCCTCATTCAAGGCGATTTTGCTACGCCTCACCTAGGCGTGTGCTGTTAACTACGTAGGCTGACAAGTCTTAGAAGTAACATAAAATCACAAATACTTCCAAAAGATTTTTTTTGGTTCTTATGCTGTTGAACTAACATAAAAACACAAATACTTTGTGTTCATCTAGATGAACCCAGCCGATAAAGTGGAATCAAGACCCATACCGATTTAAACAAGAATAAGAAATTAAAAACTAATCAGGGATGGCAAACTAACCCAACCCTGACGGGAAAACCCGAAACCTAAAAAATTCTTTATGGGATTAGTTTTAAAGTTTTTGCGGGCTTGGGATGGATATGATATTAGGCCCGATTACCTGAAACACGCATTCCCGTTTGCCCGAGCTATATGACTATATCCGTAAACATTTTGTTTTTTTAAATTTTATTTTGGGTAATAGAATACTTAACTAATCCACTGATTTTTTTTGCATATCAATACTCGAAAAATCCTAATTTACCCAAAACTACAAATGCATATGAAACACTACATGTAAACTATAAAATTTGATCCTCATTTCTCTTTTATCTTTTTGATATTGGCATAAAATACCAGATCACTTTTTGTTATAAAATGGAACATAATCTTTAAAAAGTTATAAAAATTGATGGGTAAATGGGTCAACCCGTCATTCCGACGCGACCTTCTAAGCTAAACATGTTTGTGGGTTGACTCCAACTCTTAGGATTACACTCAAACCCATGAATTTTGCGTGAAGTTGGTGTCATGTTTTCATGTCGAGTCAAAAATTCCCACCTTACCATTATTCTTTAAGCCTGCCTTCCTTTTGAATTTTTCTAGATATTGCTTCTCAAGAATCTTTCTATAAGACTGACCTATTCTAAATGTTAGTAAGGCGATCCAACGGTTAGAAAAATATGAGATTTAAAAGCTAATCTAATATCCGGTATAACTCACAAATAGATATGGTATTAAGACATTCATGAGACAAAGGAACTTCTTTTAATTTTTTTATATAATGACTTGATATTAGAATATCAATGGTTGGTTATTCTATTGATGTATTTGTTAATTGGAATTGAAACAATTATATTATAAACACAGATACATATACATCCCTTGGCATCCTTTCTCCTGTCTGACTTATGGTCAAGACTCCAGACCCTATAGGTTCAATCACGTTCTCCACCGGGTGATTCCTTTGAACGCTAGTAGGAACGGCAAATTCTGGAACTGTTCCTGTTGATGAGAGATTCATCATATTGTCAGTTGTAGCTAATTCTTGGGGGTTCAACCACAGGTTCTTCCAAAGAATCATCTACAACATAATCATCAGGAATAGAATCATGTGAGAACAAGTCATCATGATTATTTAATGAGCCTTCATCATCAGACGAATTCGAAGCTTCCTCTTCTATGTTGTGGGAATTTGTATCATCAGGAACAGTCGTTGAAGGTGAGGCTGCAACTGTGCCATCCCCCTCAGCTTCAGCATCCCCCTCTTCATCAGCATTGGTTATAATAACGGAGGAACCAAGAGCAGCATTTGAAGTACTTTTTTATCTGTAGAAACATCAGGGGATAAATCATCAAGAATATCAAACGATCGAAACAACATAATTGTAAAGAGTAAATGGCCCGTTTCCAGCATTCGTTTTGTTTTCTTCAAGCCATTGCACATCAAACGACTCGACAATTTGACTTGTTGTTTTGTTGTACACTTTGTATGCAATTTTATTCTCGAGTGCAGCTTTACCAGCATATCCGATAAAGTAACATTCATCGGCCCTTGCGTCAAACTTTGGTGTCGCCTCTAGATGCAGCAGGGTGCACGGACAAGCAAAAGCTCGAAAATGTCCGACAGAGGGTTTTTCACCAAACGGGACTTCATGAGGCGTCTTCATACGTGCTTTATTTATCAACACCTTGTTTTGAACATAACATGCGGTGTTTATAGCCTCATCCCAGAAGAAAACAGGAAGCTTGGAGCCACTGTATTTCCCAATCGTAAGTGGGAGTTTGGTTGTAGTTACTTCGGCATGGCCGATCTCCGGTATGAATTTTGAGTTTTCGGCCGCGGACTTTGGCCTGTAGGGTTGGGCTGATCTGCGCTTTACGGCGCGGACGTATGTAGTGCGGGGTTGAGTGGGAGGAATGTAGTTGTATCCTCCCGGTCGGCTGTTGGCCGATGGGATTCCCCGCAATATGTGTGGTCGTCTGGGTCGGTGCGATCATGCCCCTCTTTGTGGGGCTGTGGTCCCAGACGGCTATGAATGTCGGAGCCGCGGTGGGCTGTTGATTGCCGCCGAGTTTCACCATGCGGGCCTAGGCGGCTTTGTATTGGGCCCCTACGGCGAGACCCATATGTGGAGTCGTTCTCATCGATCGTGCGGACGCTACGGTAGGAGGATCTGCGTTCCTCTACCCTATCCCGGGAGGCCGGGTTGGCGGGTGCCCTGCTCTCATATTGCAAGATACGAGCCGCAGGTGTGTATGGTGCGGGTGTGGGTCCTCCAGGTATTTGCGCCTCTGCGCAAGCCTTGTTGTAGGCTGCCGCAAGGGCAGTCTGTTGTTGGTAAAACCAGGTATGGAGATCCATTCCTGGGGGTATCACAAAAGCATACTGTGAAAAATCTGGCATGAACACTGGGGTGAGCCCCCCTGTGCGGATGTGCCTATGTGGCCGATTGGTTGTGCTGGGTGGTGTTCCCCGTAAGTACCAAGTTTGTGGGGTTGAAGTTGTCCCCAGTGGGATTGTTTTGACGATCAGACATGATCTTCAAGAAAGAAAGAGATGTGAAAAAAGTGCTAACAGTAGCGGTGGACGCCAATGATGAAACAGTGGTTAACCAAGAGAGGTTAATTCACTGGTCTCGTCAAGTAGGGTTAATCTCTTCTTTCCGAGGATCGGTGTCCGGATCGTCCGCTGACCTGTCTCCTGCACAAGGAAAACACACCGTGAGTCGTAACAAGGAGGAAAAGGGTGGGGGGTGCTCCTTGTTACCACTCTCCGGCGTGAGAATCAGTAATTTGCTTGGGAAGCAAAGTGTGTGATAGTAGTAGTGAGAGAGTTGATAAGCGATACCTCAAACCTGGTCCGGGATGGGTATTTATAGCCGAGGAGTGAAGGAGGGTAATTGAGTGACTAGACTGACAACGCGCCGCCCTTATGCAGGTGTGCCAGGCTTGTCGGTTGTGGAGGTGAAGCCACGTCCTACTGCGGTGTCAGTATGTTGCTTGCGTATGGGCTGACATGCGACTGTCATTGGTGCCACTTGCACTGTGGTGTCAGTCCCACTTGCCTCGTGGGCAGGATGCGGTGCCGCGCCGCATCGCTGCTTGCGGTAACTGCTGTTGTTTCCGCGTTCTCACTCTGGCCAAGACTGTGGGATGCGGTGCTAGGCCGCATCGCCACTTGTGGTGACTGTTGCTGTTGTCTAGATCCCTTGTCGTGACGAAAATGTTCATAGGATGTGGTGCCAGGCCGCATCGCTATGTGTACACCCATTTTCATACACAAGGTAAGTCTTCTCATCACTTGACAGATTGGATTCGACCGCTGTGTTCGCGCGTGCCCGCACGGACACATATAAGTTCTTGCCGGTGGGGGTTTTTGATAAGGGTAATGGTCACTCGCGGCCATGCTGGTGCGAGATCTGGGACCATACCCCTTCAGTATGTAAATTCGCTTGTTTAGGTTTGTAAGACATGTTCGGACACATGATATGTTTTGGGGAATTTTTATTGAAACATTTTTTCTTTGGGGATTAAAGATTTTGTGCATGGCATGATGGATCCAACTGCAAAAAAATAAAGAAATAAAAAAAATAAAAAAAAAAACACATTTGGAAAACGAAAGTGATTTGGAAGCTGGTACAATAAGAAGATATCTGATATTAATCCATGTGGTATTGTACAAAATGAACACTTTTTTTTTTGATACATGGTTTGAAAATAACATACGTCCATTGAACTATGGTCTCATGATCGATGTTACATCTAACATTTTCATGTTAAAATTCCAAAGAACTATGGAATTAAAACCTTAGTATTCGATCAAAGAAGATCAGCGTTCGAGACCCTGGCGCCTATCCTACATATCTTTTTGATGTCTCTACCTTGGTATTTAAGTCTTGCTTCACAAAGTTAATCCGTTGCAACCTTCTAACTAGTTGGTGGTTGTCACCTCTTTGTTGTTTCATCCATTAGCACCCGCTACTTCTTCCCTAGCCAATTAGCCACCTCATCGAACAACTTCAATGACCGTTACACAAATTCACCGGTCCTGGTTTTAGCTCTTGTATTTAACAGGTGCAAGAATCCATATTTGGAATCTTGCACCTTGAACCGTTTCAAGGTTTGACTTAATCCTTTAAATCGCCTTAATCCGTTGTGTTCAACAGCCACCGTCTCATGACTTCTTCTGTCTCTCTCTTGACTCTTGGTTTCGTTGCAAAGAGATATCCTCACTCGTCGTCCCCATCATGAAGGTGGTTGTCATCAAAGCAAGATCATCACTTAACAAGTTGCCGTGCCACTACTAAGTAAACAAAATCAAAAGCACACTTCAGAGTCTGAAAGAGGCATTAAATCAAAACCTTAGTATTTGTGGGTGTCAAAGATCTCATGGCATACATGATATATCCAAGTGCAAAAGCATTTAATTGGAACTCCATTCATTCTAGCAAGTAGGAATTAGAGCTTTACTCAAAATCGTTTCAAGTGCGGCAAACACGCCAATACAACAACATATACTATTACTTAGTCTCCTAACACCAATGTGACGACCTTTAAGTTCGCGGCTTGTTGTGTAATCCTTAAGCTTTATGTTCCTAGTGTTTTTGATGCCGGGATGCCTAAATTGAATTAAATATTAACGATGTCTTTTATTTATTCAAAATTTAGGCATCCCTGCATCAGTTTTGTTAAGTTTTGATTTCGTCTACTTTTCCGGTTACATTTTATCATCTACGTACGTGATAATGGGTTGTGAGCATGTTTATCAGTTTTATATGTAATCTTTTTTTTTTCTGTTAAGTTTATGTCTTGGCTTTTATGCATTTTATATAAAGGCTAATAAATCCCAAAGGTCCGGTTTTAAATTTCAGCGGTTCGGTTTCGCTTTTCAATAATCAAAAACCATTAATAACGGTTTGACATAAAAACCGTCAAAATCGGACCGCAAACACCCCTAACAGAAAGGTTTAACAATGCATATTATTAGTACACGCTAATCATATGCGTGTGTGAGGTTTTGTGTTTTAACTAGGAATTTCTACTTGCACTATGCTATGGAATCCGTAGAAAGGATTAGCGATGGCAAGTTTGCCTTTTGTTTGACTATACGGAGTGGGAGGGCTTGAAAAAGCGCCATGTGCAGCCACGTCAACAACGGTCAGAATAGTGGTATGGTGCAAAAACCGGTGGAGTAGGACAGGGCGGGAAAGGGTGGCGTTTTGTGATGACCACCACTGTGACCAACGGCGTAGTGACGCATCGTGCAACTTCATTTTTAATCATTTTTCAAGTGTGATGACCACCACCATGCCTACTCTTCTTGTTACAAGGGTGTGGTTATATTGCAACTCCGATCACATGAGTGAAGGTGAAAGAGATAAAAAAGAAAAAAAGAAAGAAGAGGAGATGATAACTTTTTTCTCTCAGGGTTAATTGATGTTATTTCACGAGTGATTTGGGAGCTAGCTAGTACAAGAAGATCGAAGACATCATATATTAATCCACTAGTTTATAACCCCGTGTATTACACGGGTTGAATAAATGTAATATTGTTTACCAAATAACAAAAAAAAGTTATATCTTTAAAAACCCTCGTGTATTATACGGATTAAATAAAGATTATTTTATATACCAAATAATAAGAAAATTATATTTTAAAAAAACTACTGGATATACTCGGTATGCGATAGATTTGGTGATTACGGAGATGATTATTGAAAACAAAATACAATGGTCAAACATGTTATTCAAGAAGCAAATAAGCAGCCATTTAACTCTTAAAATATAAGTTATATTTAAAAAAACTCGTAATAAATCTAATTATATATATAGAGTAATCTTGAAAGTTATATACAATTTGATTAAATTTATGTAATAAAATCAATATAACAATTTTTTTAATAATGAAAATAAAAATAAATAATATATTATCACAAAGTTTGGTTTTAGTGATAAATAATTTGGCTATTTAAAAATCTCTTAAATTAACAATTTAATTTAAGGATAATATTTTATTAGAAAAATAGAAATATTTTATTCGACTTTTAAAGTAGGATAAAATTTAATATTTATTTTTTTATTTAGTTAATATAAGATAGAAAAAAATATGATTGAATAGTTGAGGTAAAAGGAAACTAAAAATTGTAGTTGTTATATAACGCATTAGATAATATAAACATTGAAGATAATATGATATAGAAAATCAAATAAATAATATTATGAATGAGAAGTATAAATTAAATTTATCCTAAATAATAATTACCTATTGTTAAGTAGAATATATTAAACTAAGTAATATTTAGTTAGAGAGTTATCAATAATTAATTAGAAAATAATAAACTAAATAATAATTATCCATTAGAGATTAAACTAAATAATATTTAGTATGAGAGTTATCTAGAATTAGTTGAAAGAGATTAAACTAAATAATAATTGATTGACTCCATGTAATTTTTATTCGTGACATGCAACTGCCTAGCACTCACTCCCTCATTGGTCCTGACGAATTACAGTTTTGCCCCCAACTCTATGTTACAATTTTGCAATCATTTTAGTTTATTTTGTTTTATTTTTTTTCTAGCAAACTATGGTAATGTTTTGCTTTAATTGTTTAATAAATATTTGACCCCAGAAACACGGACTACTCTAGCTAGAAGTAGAACTTTGAAAATTTCTCAAAGTCGTTCGAGATGACATGGGGAGGAGCTTCCAACTTCGGATCTATAATCAAACAAATATGTTAGCCCTGTTAGCAAAGGAGCTCCTTCCCGCAACACGGTTCTATATATGGATATGTTGTGTCATGAATGGGTACGCGTAGTACACGTAGATCGTTAATTCTCTCCTCGCCTCATGCCTTTTGCTTTTTCTGACATTCGTAATAAAACATGGTATCTAGTGAGCGCATTAGCCGATGAGATGTCTCCTTGTACTACCATTACCTAGATGATGGACGACCGGTTTTCGTTTATGGTAATAACCATCCTGATTCTGCCATTTCGAGCAAGAAACTCATCGTGCGGATCTTCGCAAGTCGGAAGGTTGCGTATGGTAGGCCCATTCGACATGAACCCGTTTTCTTTAATGGATTAGACTAGAACAATTTCTATCTCACAAGTAAATTATCTTTTATTGCTAATACTTTAAAATTGGCACCCCGGATACCTTTCCAAGCACCCTAAAATTAATTGAATCGTCCCTTTTATATCATCACTTTTAACCACTAACCAGATTATTAAAGCTAATCCTTAAAACTTATGATCCCAATCAATGATGTTAACAATTTGTAATATCAATCCAAAAGATTTTGAACATTTTAGCCGTAAATGCCACCCTACCATATGTTTCATTTCATCAAAACAAAACAAAACAAAACAAAACAAAACGCCACCCTACCAAACCGGCAGGAGCAGCAAACAAAACACACCACTTACATTACAAAATCTCATATGCTAAGCCTTGTTCATTTTAAATATGCTATTCCTGAAAACCTTACTATTGTTAAATGCTAGTCTTGAAAACTAAACTGATGTTAACATAATCTTGTCCGGTGTCCGTGTCCATCATTGAAGTAAAGACCGAGACCCACACTTTCCTTATATCTACAAAAAAGAAGCCAACATCAACAACAAACAAATACGGAGTTAGGGCATCAAAGTTACAACATATGTTATTAGAAACAACCAAGTACGTAATCAAAACAAGTAATTCGACACCTAATGTGCCACAATCGTAAGCGGGGAGCAAAACGTTGAACTAGCAACAGTAGTATAGACCGAATAGTGACTCCTGTAGAGGCTCCAACTTCTACTTCTTTTATTATAGCGATATATGAGATATCGCCAAGTTGCATCGATTGATTGTCGATAAAGACAAGGTCACACTGTTGTTCACGAAATGAAGGTACTCATGTCTAAGGTTCAACATTATGTTTGGTAAGTAATTGCCCGGAAGTATAGACTCTAAATTGGCGGCGGAAGTGATACGTCTCACCTATTTAGAAGATGACCTAAGTTGCACCAAATCAAAAAGATCTAACCCTAAGCAATCTCTATGGACTAAATCATATCCAAGATCTAGAACTAAAAACGACCCACGTCTTCTCCGGTATACCCTCCTAAACTAGTTCTCCATGAGTGAAAAGGGGAGGTGTGCTTCCAAGAAGAAGATGGGTGTTGAAGAGAATGATATTAGAGTAAAAATGAAAACAAACCCTAATCCATTACGAGTATTGATACAATGTTAAAGATAGGTTTTTTTTGAAAGAAATTATAGTGAAAATGAAAAAATGTTGAAGTTGGGTATGATGAAAACCCTAATCCATCATAATGATGTTGAAGTTGGGTGTTCTTGAAGGATGATGAACCTATAAACCCTACTGTTGAAATTCTTTGGTCATCGAAGTATACATGCTTGTGTGTCAGTGGATCCTGATGGTTCGTTACATGTAGGGCTGTTCATTAAGCTCGCGACTCGTAGCTCGGCTCGTAGCTCGCTCGAAAGAAGCTCGAGAAAAACTAGCTAAAAAACTCAATTTGAGATGACGTAAACCAAACTGGCTCATTTTGTAACCAAGCCCTCAGCTCGGCCCATGGCTAGGCTCGTTGGCTCGTTCTTAGGCTCATTTAACTCCATCGTAAAGCTCAAGCCAAGTTTAGCCTCCTGAATTAATTTCGAGCTTGAGCTCAACCCCACCCTGGCTCGACTCGGCTTGACTCGTTTACAGCCCTAGTTACATGGCTAGTGGGTGGAGAAACTGGAGGAACTCAGAGTTTTTGGAAAAATGGTGAAATATATAGGGGAATCGAGATGTAGAGATATGAGTTCGATAGATTTGTTCTTAATATTTATAAGTGAGTTCAAGGGAGTCACGTGGATGGTTGTGTGAAATAAGGAAGAACAAAGGCTCATGCAAATTGCATGTGTTTCTTCATTTGACTCTTCTGACCCTTCTTTACCCTTGATTCTATCTCTCTCTCTCAAGTCATTGTCATTTATAACAAATATATATACATATAAGGCAAGGATATATATAAAAATATATATGAGTTGAAGAAACTAAAAAAACTTAATCTAAGTTATTCATCCTATCTCATCAATGGTTCGGATTAAAAACATAAAATAAGTTTTACTTTCCATTAAAAGATGCTATAAAGTACAGAAAGGGTATTTTCAAGACCTGTAACAAATATATTCCTTTCTCCTCTGACTAAAAGTACAACTTTAATTTCTTCTATTAATAACTAAAGACCGATAACATGCAATCAATTTTTACGTGATTAGCATAAAACAATAAAATATTTTAGGTTAACTATCTCGTATGAAAAAATATATTTTTTTCTCTTGAATCCATGTTCACCCATTACTTAGACCACTCCCATTAATGAATTGAATTGTTGTTTTTGTGTTTGTTACTAAAGATGAAGTTATAGTTTTGGATATAACATTAGCATATGCATATGCAGATGTATATGCATATCATTATTATCTAGGTAACAATGAAATCCACTCCTGAAACTAGCTAATTAGGATATTCAGCTCATTGCTTAAGCTTGAGTTTAATATTCATGGCTCAAAAGGAAATAATGTCAATAGTTTTAGAGGGAGTTAGAACAAATTAAGAATTTATATATTTTTGTCAAAAGTGAGAAAAAAGTTCCTAACATGAAAATATCTAAGTGGTGTGGGGCTTGGCAAGGGAAGGGGGATGAGGTGGAGGGTCGGTGCTGACAGGAACACCCCCCTCCCCCGGTGGAAACGGTAACCGGCCTCACTGATTGAATTTTATTGATTTTCCAAATTTTGATTGTTGAATAACAGTCCAAAATTAAAACAAAAAAAATATTTTTTACCTTTATATATCCATACAATTCTCTCCAACCTCATACATTCCTCTTCAACAAATCACATAATTCTCTATTTACTTTTTATATAATCTTGTAAATTTTTTGTTAATAGCCATGAGTTCAACATCATCTTTTCATATAATCTTGTTAATTTTATGTTTGGTAATCCACGTTTGTTTGGTAATCACTCGAGTGCGAAAATTGCAACCACTGAGATCGACTTTGTAATTATTGAAATACTGGGACCAAGTCTGCAAACTATAGGGACCAACCACACATTTAACTCATTTTAAAATGCTTTGCCTTACCACTGAATCACCAACCCCGATAGTCCGTAAAAATATCGTAAGTCCATGCTAGTAACAAGACATTCATGTCTAGTTGTAACACCCACGTTTTATTTTTATAAGCCTATATAAATGAATATTTTGAAAAATATAATTAGATTCAAGCTCAGGAATTGTTGCATCGCCTTGCAAAACATATATTTTGCAATGATACAATTATTATTTGTAATGAATTATTATAATTGTAATAATTATAATAATTATAATAACCGTAACATAAACAAACCAAACCGCAAAGAGTATAATAAGTGAAGATTGGGGGGGGGGGGGGCAAATTGTTATGATCTGAGTTTGGATTGATTGTGTTTTTGTTAAACAAAATGGTAATGGATTGTAAATGATTTGCAGCGGAATAAGATGAATTAACTTTTCACACAATCAAACAAGAGAACAATTCTAAGCAAACATGTATGACAATGAATCGAATGATTAAATTTATTTCAATCACTGATTACACTTGCATGTAAGCAAAAGTCTCCCCCTCAGCTCGAGCTCAATAGATTTGCTTGTGCGGGAATGACGAAGGATGGAATGAGCCAATGGAACAGTACAGAGTACTGTTCTATTTATAGTGCCAAGCAAACCACTAAAGCATCTTTGCTGACGTCACCATGAAAGTGACGTTTAACAACTAACAAACTCTAAACAACTGATCTATAGAACTACTGCTAGCTAACTACTGACAATATTATAATAAACAAAGTAAACAACTGTTTCTTCATTCCACTGCTTCATTCCAAGCAGGGCTTTGGTCTTCAGCAGTGCTTGACTTAAGGCAGTAGATTGATGAGCAGCACTTTGTCTTCAACAGATGTTTAGTCTCTATCAGTTGTTGTACCCAGCAGTGGATATGTAGATCAGTACTGTAGAGATCAGCAGTTGTTTGAGCCACTTCAAGGGGAAAGGCTGATGCAAACAACTGCTTATTCTGATTCCACTGCTCTGATCCGGTTTTGGCTTTAAGCAACTATTTCTTTGGTAGGGTTCAATCCCAACAATCTCCCCCTGGAACAGATGATGCCAAAACCCTTCATTATTGTGAAACTTTATTGCCTCATCAACAGTTCCCTTATTTGCCCTTTAAGTTGTAACTCAAAGTTCAGGGCATCTGTATCATCCTCATCCCTGCACAGTTGAAGATCAAGGAGATCCTGCAGATCTTCAACACTTAGGCCTAGTGCTTGTTCCCTTGATATTTTCTTCACTTCACCATCAGATCTGATCAAAGTCAATACGTGGGACTTTTGATCAGACATCCACTTTAGTATTTTTGAATCTGATGGGTTTCTTCGGAGAGGTTTTATTGCAGATGAGTTAGGAGATGGTGGCCTGGTAATAACCAATTGAGCAGTAGTTTGAGGTTGTGCAGCTTCATTTCTTTCTTCTATCATTCGCTTAATCCCTTCTTTCACAAGGTAATCCCCTGCTGCTACCTCCTCTATTGTTTCTTTATCCATCTGTTTTTGTTTCCTTCTTTGATAAAGGAAAGCTACAGGTGGAACAGTGGTTTTCTTGATTTGTGACTTTTGTGGCTTAGTTGGAACCACTGTTTCAGGATAGTCAGGCTTTTATGGAATTTTTGGATTTTTCTTCCTTAATTCCTCCAACCTTTTGTAGCTAGCCCTGACTTTATCTTCTTTCCACCTTGTTACATGATTTCTTGACCCAAAATTAGCAGTGATTAGTTCCTCTTTCATCCTCTTCAGCTCTAACACTTTGTCTGGTACATTCTTCATATATTTTGACCAAACAGGAGGAGTTTGCTTCACCTTGTCCTTGATCATCTTATGTATTCTCTCCAGTTCTTCTTCAAGTTCTTTGCTTGACCAATCTTTGTACATATACTTCTCTCCTTTGTATTTCTTAACTTTCATGATGTGATCAAGAAATTCTTTCCTCAGACTATCATCTCCTCTTTCAGACAAATTTTGGCACAAGTCTTTTGAGAATTGTTCCAGAGTTCTGACTTGTGTAAGCAAATACTGATAATTTCTTTGAATTTCTTTGTCTGTTTTCCCTTTAGTATTTCTTTTGGAAATGTCTTCTGCCTGTTGAGCTTTTAGTTTCAGATATTCTTCAATGTTATCAGGTCTGGGATACCCTTGAAGAGATGGTAGATGTCTTTTGGCAGGATCATCCTCAGCATAAAATGACTTTATTTCTTTTCTAATAGCTGGGAGTTCCAAAGGGTATTGAACACTGGCAGAGACAAGTGCTGAGCTTGAAGTAGTCATCTGAACAGATGATATTGAGACAAGATTTGGTATTATGGCAAGGGTTGAAGATTGTGATGTTGTTGGTGGTGTTGAAGGTTCATCATCTTCCAGGATTATCCTTCTCCTTTTTGGTTTAGGAGAGGCTGGAGATGGATTTGTGGTATCAGTGGTTGTTATTGAAGTGGAAAGTGGTTGGCTAACAGCTGTTGAAACAACTGGTGTTTCAATCACTGTTGCCATTATAACTACTTATGTGTCAGTAGAAGTCTTCTGCACTGTAGCAGGTGGTGATTTGATGGGTGGTGATGTAGTTGAAATGGTGGTGAATGATTTAGTGAGAGCAGGTGTTTGAGTGGTGTGTGTTGAAGTGACAGTTGTTTGATCAACATTTGCTGAAACCACTGAAGTAACAACAGCAGTTGATACAGCAGGTGTCTCAACATCTGTTGGCTTGGAAGTATTGTGAGGAGAGCTTTTAGGTAGTGATTTAGGAGTGTGTTTGGTGGCTTTGGAAGGTGTGGATTTGGGTTGCCTTACTTGTCTAGCATGCCTTCTTTGTGGCTTAGGAATATTTGGTTTATTCTTGAGCTTTGAAGTACCCTGAACTTCCTTTTCCATCAAAGCTTCCTTCTCCTTTTTAAACCTTGATGCACCTTTTGCTTCCATATCCCTTTTCATCCTTGCTTTTTCTTCAGCTAAGGCATTCAAGGATTCATCAATCTTTTTAGAACCATCTGGATTGGGGATGTCTGCAAGCATACTTGAATTATCTGGTTTAATATACAGACCATTATCATGCCCTTTCTTTTTTCACTGTTTCATTTTCTCCCCCTTTTTGGCATCAGCTGGAGGAGTAGTGTCAAGAAAGAATATTGTTGGAGGAGCAGAGCCAGTGGTTTGTAACAAATGACCCTTTATAGCTTTGATATCAGCTTGTGTGTCTTTAAATCTTGCATCTATGACATTTCCGATTTGTTGAATGTGAAGCTCATGTTGCAAGTCAGCATATTCTCTTTGTTTGTGGAGCAGGGGTTGAAGCAGCTCCCAAAGAGTATCAGGGGATGGAACAGTAGATGCAGATGGAGTATGAAGTGGTGCAACAGTGGGTGTAGACTTTTGTGAATTTAATAACTGCTGCAACATTGTTTTGATGTCTGCAACAGATGATTCAATTCTGTCCACTCTCTCCGTCAATTCTTGGTATTTTAAACCATCACCGAAGTGAATGGAATCATCTAATTTCCCACCAGCAGTGGTTGTATCAGTAGTAGACTTAGGGAATGTATCCCAAAAGTCTTCCACTGATGCCCCTTTTTTCTTGGTACTGGGGACTTCTTCCTTCATTTGTGGACACATGGAACAGCTCACCAGTGGTTAAAGAAAACACACCAAGGGTTGCCCTAGTTGTCTCTGAAGAAATTGCATTCAAGGGAGTCTTATTGATGTAACAACTGACCTAGTGTAGACCAGTGGGTCCAACACTAGTGGTTGCTGCTCCACTTGAACTACTGACAGGAATTACTGGTAACTCCTACAGTGTAACCTCCTCATTTGTTGCTGGGATAGCAGAGGTATGAACATCAGACCCAGTCACTTGTGGGAGTGTACTCTCATTGATAGGTGATTGAGAGGAACTGGTTTGTGTCTGAGCTATAGCAACTGCATGCAACAAGGGTAGCATTGATTGTGGTAATGTGAGGGGTGAAGGTACGGGTGTAGAAAGAGACATGTCCTTGGGATCAGGACTGAGGAAGATGGATCTAATTGGACCCAGAGCTTCATAATATGGGGTCCCTGTGCTTACAACCTGATCCTGTTGTGAGGATGCAGGAGGAGTTTTAGGCAATGGTGGAGATCTTTCTACCAATTGTTGTGAGGAAGTAGCAGCAGTGGTTATTGGTGACTTTTGTGTTGTCACTGGCAGTTACTCTGGGATCTCATCTTCCAGAGTTGCCTTTTTAATGGGTTTAGGGGGCTTTTTGGATGATGTCTTTTTGGGCGTTTTGGTAATTGCAGGTGTGGGTTTCAAAGCAGTGGTTGTGCTGCTATGATCACCTGGAGCAGTGGGCTCAACAGTAGATACCTGAGGAGCAGTGGTAGCTGCTAAAGTTTGCTCAGGCACCTCTACTTGTGTTTTGGAAGGTTTTAACATTCTTGTGAATGTTTCAGTAGTTAAACTGTTTATTTGAAAAGGGGCACCTTGTATAAGCACATGTGCATTATCTTTGGAAAACCTTTTATTAAAATAATAACTCAAAAATCTGGGAAATAGTAAGAAAGCCTTTTTATCAACATTTTTGACCAAGTCATTGAAGATTACCTGAGAATAGTTAAAATTTTCTCCTTGTAAAATAGCATAACCCAGATATTGTATCTTCAATGGGATTTCATTGAAGGCACTGGTTTTGTTTGAAACACACATAAGAAGGGTATGAAATAAAAACCTTGTAGCAGATGGAAAACTGCCTTTTTGTAAAGTATCTTTTTTCTTTTCCTCTTCATACCCTCTTTCAATAAAATCTCTTTGGTACTCTGTTTCGGGAAAAGAGTTTTTACCTTCAAGATCGTTGAGCTCAAAAACTTCAGAGATAGCTTGAGGTGTGATAGAGACTTTTACACCTTTTATTGCAGAACTTATGGCAACAACCTTTTTGTCCACCTTCTCAAGAGTTACATTCTTCCAAAACTCTCGTTGAGTATCTAAGTAGACGATTGAATCGCAAGTTAACAAAGTTTTGTACTTTGTGGATGAAAGTGTGTCGATGATGGAATCGAAGACGTTGGTGTCACTGGGTTTTTCAAAGATACCCAAATAATTGTGCGACCATTTGTACGGAATCTCAACCTTGGTTGGCTCCTTTGGTGTGGATTTCTGGCTTTTTTCACCATGATTGAAACAGAGTTGAAGGAGATGAAATGAAGACGATGAGTGTTGTGATAAAATTTGGGGAAAACTGTTTTTAGAAAGGAATTTTGAATTCGATTCGACAGTGAAAACCCTGTTTGGGGTTTAGGTCAGGGTTTTATAAAGTGAAAAAGTGAATGCTGACGTGGCAGCGGTTATAAAGATCTGACGGATAAGTACTGACCACGTGCCAACCTCTGATTAAAAGATGAATAATAGAGGACAGTTGTTAAGGAAACCACTGAAGAATTAAAACCAGTGGTTTACAAAGGTAAAATGAGAACAGTGGGTGACTTTAACAATAAGTGAATAGCTGGTGTCAGTGGTTTTAAAGCACTGAAGTATGACAACAGTGTTTACTAATGAAAATGAAGAAACAGAGGTTGACTTTCAGCAGTGGATAACAAATAACAAACAGATGTTTGCACCAATCAGTGGTTATGGCAGACTTTTAAGGATTTATGAAAATTTTCATTTTAGCTATTTTTAAGGATGAGTTTCTGATTTTTTGAAAACATTTTAATGCTTTTATTCATAGAAAAACAGGATTTTGCCTGTTATTCCATGTTTAGCATGCCAATCCTCGAGATCAAACTTTCAAAGGTGGATGTATCTAAAGCTTTTGTTAGTACATCTGCCAGTTGATCTTGAGTTGGAACATGATGCAAAGAAATCAGACCTTTTTCATAGCAATCCCTCATAAAGTGATGTCTGATGTCGATATGCTTGGTGGTTGAGTGTGAAACTGGATTTTTGATGATATTTTATGCTGCTTGACTGTCCAGCATAAGTGGTGTTTTCAAAGCAGTGATACCAAAATCCAGTAACTGATTTTGAAGCCACAGGAGTTGGGCTGTACAGCTTGCAACAGCAATGTATTCAGCTTCAGCAGTGGATGTTGAAACAGCTGCTTGCTTTTTGCTTTGCCATGAAACCAAGAAATTGCCTAGAAACTGGCACCCTCCTGAAGTGGACTTCCTTGTGGTATTACATCCGGAAAAGTCACTACCTAAAAATCCTGAAAGCTAGATATTCCCATTAGCTGGATACCAGATACCAAGTGTGGGAGCACCTTTTATGTATCTGAATATCCTTTTTACAGCAATAAGGTTGGATTTTCTAGGAGCTGATTGACTTCTTGCACAGACACATGTTGCAAACTTGTCTGGCCTAGATGCAGTCAGGTACAATAAAGACCCAATCATACTTCTATATAGAGTTTGGTCAATCAGATCATCCTTTTCATCAGACATGACTAGTTTATTGGTTGCCATGGGTGTGCTGCATGGTTTACAATCATTCATGCCAAATTTGGTTAAAAGTTCTTTAGCATATTTTCTTTGATGAATGAAAGTTCCATTTTGCATTTGCTGAACTTGGAGACCAAGAAAGCATTGCAGCTCACCCATTGCACTCATTTCAAACTCAGCTGTCATGAGTTGCCTAAACTCTTCACACATTTTACTACATGTTCTTCCAAAAATAATGTCATCCACATAAATTTGTACAATCATTAAATCTTTCCCTCTCAATTTTAGAAACAGTGTTTTATCAATGGTACCTCTTTTGAAACCATTTGAGAGTAGAAAGGTGGAAAGAGTTTCATACCAGGCTCTAGGTGCTTGTTTCAGACCATACAAAGCTTTGTTCAGCCTGTAGACATGATCTGGATAAAATGGATCCTCAAAACCTGGAGGTTGACAAACATACACCTCTTCTTGAATTGTACCATAGAGGAAAACACTTTTGATATCCATTTGAAACACCTTCATGTTGTGGTTGACAGCAAAGGCCAGGAACAGTCTTATAGCTTCCAATCTTGCTATAGGGGCAAAACTTTCATCATAATCAATCCCCTCTTCCTGTCTGTAACCTTGAACCACTAGCCTGGCTTTATTCTTGACAACAATGCCCCTTTCATCAGTTTTGTTTTTGAAGACCCACTTTGTGCCTATGGGACTCACATCCTCTGGCAGTGGTACAAGCTCCTATACTTGTTGTCTTTTAAACTGTTGGAGCTCCTCTTGCATGGCTTCTACCCAACTGTTGTCTTTTAGTGCCTCTTGGTACTTGACAGGTTGATGGAGTGATAGAAAACCAGCAAAAAGACAAATGTTTTGGGATTGGCTTCTTGTGAGCACCCCTTCATTGATGTTGCCAATGATTTGGTCGGGTGGATGAGATCTGAAGAAGATTAAATCTCCTTGGTATGGTACGATGGCATTGGTTGGTGAAGGCTGCAGATGTGTATCATCTGAGCTAACAACTGTTGGGGACTTTTCTGTTTGGAAAGGTGGAGGAGGAATTGCTGGAAGTGGTGTGACACTTGTTGGACTTTTATCCACTGATGGCAAATTTTGACCAACAGTGGTTGTGGATGGAGAAGCAGATGATGCAAGGCTACTTTGGTCAACAATTGTTGAGGTAGCAGTGGTTGGACTTTGACAACTGTTTTGAACACCTGATGTCCCAATGGTGGATTTGAATTTCTGTTGTGGGATCACAACTTCATATCCACATTCTTGTGGAGGATTTTGAGATGGACCTGCATTGTTAGTCTTGACAGCAGTATTTTCAAAAGTAAATTTATCAAGATCAAATAACTCTACAGGATTTGCAGGGATTTTCATTGTTGAAAGTTCATTGACCTTCACATTCAAAGTCTCTTCCACTGTTTTGGTCCTTGTGTTAACCACTTTGTAGGCCTTAGCAGTGGTAGAGTATCCCAAATGGTAACCACTGTCTACTTTGGCTGCAAATTTTGAAATGGAATCTTTTAAGTTCAAAATAAAGCATGGGCAGCCAAATACTTTGAAGTATGAGATCAGTGGTTTGATTTTATACAGAATTTCATAAGCAGTCTTTTCATGCCTGGGGTTTATTAAAACTCTGTTTTGGACATAGCAAGCAGTGTTTACTGCCTCTGCCCAGAAAGTCAAAGGTAAACCTGAATCAGCAAGCATGGTCCTGGCTGCTTCAATCAGTGTCCTATTCTTTCTTTCAACTACCCCATTTTGCTCTGGTGTCCTTTCTTCACACAGAAGGCATCCAACTCCTTATTTTTGAATTCTGTGCCATTGTCACTCCTGAAGACTTTTATTGGAAGGTCAAATTGCTTTTCAACCTGTGTAACAAAGTCTTGCAAAATGCCTACAGTCTCATCTTTGGAGTGTAAGAAATAAGTCCATGTAAACCTAGAGAAGTCATCAATAATAACCAAACAATATCTCTTCTTTTTGAGACTCATGACTTGAACTGGGCCAAACAGATCCATGTGCAGCATTTGCAGGCACTTGGTTGTTTTGGACTCTTCAGTGATTGTCTTGAGATTTGTGTGTCCTAATCTTATGTGCCAAAGTTCTGTCTCTTTGTTAGAGGTAGCAGAGAACGGACATGCATCCGTTCTGGGACTCTCTTTTGACATATCAACAACATAAACATTGCCACTTCTTTGAGCAATAAGTTTTGTTTTTCCAGTTTTTATTATTTCTTCAATCTTTTTAACCATTTCTGGTCCAACAATCCTACAACAATCTTTTGTGAAGAATGACCCAAACCCTTTGTCACTCATTTGAGACACACTAAGAAGGTTGAATTTTAGATTGTCTATTAGATTGACATTTTCAAACTTAACATTCCCAGACTGTACAGTACCAGAACCCAACACCTTCCCTTTACTATTATTACCAAAAGATATATCACCCCCTCCATGAGTTTTGAATTCTTTGAGAAGGGCTCTACATCCTGTCATGTGCCTGGAGCCTCCACTGTCTACATACCACAAACTATCTAAGCATGTAGAAGCTCCCTGCACATCAAGTAAATAATTAGTTCAGGAAGGTCTCCAAATGTAAGGACTCTCAAAAATGTCCCAAATTGACCCGAAAGTAAAAACCCGGACCCTTGAAACCTTACTGTGTATAAAAAACCAAGAAATCAAGAAATCTGGTCTTCAGGCGGGCCGCGTAAGGGTTAAGCATAACCTCACGCGGGCCGCGACAGATCACCAAAACTCCGGAGCAGCGCACAGGCCACGTGGCAGCCACGTGGCAGCCACGTGGCAGCCACGTGGCAGCCACGTGGCAGACCTTGGTGTGACACGTTAGCCCTAATCTACTACTAGACCCTCTCGCGGGCCACGTAAAGTTTGGCTTAGGGCTCACGCGGGCCGTATGAACCTCCAATTTCACCTATAAGTAGCTTAGCTCAGGAGCTTTCATTCTGTGTCGACGAAAACTTTCAAAAACGAAAGTATACTGCTCCAAAGTCGAATTTACTTCCAAAATTAGTGGGGTGCTGCTACGATACCGGGTATTAACTCGATCACTTCTATGATTCAATGTCCGATCGATTGAAACTATCCGATGGATGTTTAAGTGCTGCCCACATTAGGGCCATACTTTGTCATTAGTCGTGAATTCGACGGATGTTTAAGTATAGCACTTTGTCATTAATCGTGAAGGTTTTAGTCTCGTGAGTTATCATAAATGCTGTATTAGTTACTAACCTAGTTCGTGTGCATTGTTATTTAAATTAGGTTACAAGGCTAATCAGTAGGCTAAACTCTGCCCGTATAAATCTGCAATGTGAGTTATTCTCTTTTATCAAAAGTATTTTACAATACTCCATTTTCAAAAGTTATAATTACAGGGATTAAGTCGTGGTTATCTTGAATCACTGGCTAGTGGGGTATTGTGCACATTACTAATTTCTCACGGTTAGGCTAATAAATCCTAACAGTGATAAACGTCACTACTTGGGGAAGGACCCAATAGTGGTATGACCATCGTCACCAGGTGACACGGCGCTAGATAAAAATAAGATAGAAGCCATTGTAATCGCTATTATGCTGTAATTGATAACTAATGTGTCATTTTACAAACTTGAATAACTCACCAGTATTTCTCCGCTGACAAAATATTTTTAAAACATGTTTCAGGCGACCTGCTATAAATCAAGGAAAACGTGCTACGGAGCACTAACAAGCTTGAAGAGGTGGCTCAGTTAAAATGAACAAACATGTTTTAACAAATCAGGGAATTTACTTGTGAAATTCCTCTATTGTAAATTACGGGGTATATCCCAAATTATGAAATAAAATAATCGGGCAATTTTAGAGTTTTTAAAGATCCTGTAAAAATCTTCCGCTGTCGCATCAATTAGATACCATGGGTTCCTGTCCCGCGGCTCCTGACCGGGTCAAACCGGGGCTGGAGCCGTGACAGGAAAAGGTGGTATTAGAGCACTGAAAGAGCCACTGATTTAAGCCAATTAAGTATTTCAAAATACTTAATTTTCCTGATTGCCATTCTGTGATTATGTGATTCTATCTTGACTATCTGTTAATTTACAGTACGGGCAAGCAAAGAATTTCGGATATCTATCGTAAATTCACCGAAAGAAAAGGGAACTTCATCCCGATCAAATTCCTCAAGATACCCAGCAGATACTGAGGAGGGAATATTTGTCCGTAAAGCGCAGTTTGAAAATCCACTTACCCCTAGTAAAAGAAGTTTGATTATTAGAAAAAGTCAAGAGAAAATAAGGAAGTCACAGGAAACCCAGATAATAGGCAGCAAACCACCATGGGAAGACGAATTAGACGAAAAATGGGCAAATCTCTATATGTTAGCCACTACCGCAGTAAATGCTAACTTCTAGTTAAATCATCAAATCAGTATCAGCATCTACGACACTTACGAGCCAGAAACTCTAAAATAACCCTAGTATATTTCAAATTTTAGTTGTACTAAAAATAAATATTTTGTTTCAATAAAATGGTTTGTGTTTAAGTTTCTAAATTGCTATTATGTGATTTTGTGGATTACAAAATATTAACTTAGAATTTTGTGTGTTTCTTCATAACTGTTAAACCAGCATGAATGAATTATCTGAAGCTCTAGAGAATCTCAACCTTTACCCTGTTAACATAGAAGTTTCCCAAGACTTTACTGGTTATTATGCCGACATGGAAGAACCTATGGAATTTCAAACCCAGTCACCGGAGAAACCTAAACCCAAGAAAAGAAGAAGACTTGTAGGTTAGAGGCGTGTGCGCAGGAAGAAACCGGCGACACGAAAAGTTACCAAGACGGAAGATCCTAAAGGTAAAGGCAAGATAATAGAGACTAGGGAAAGTTCCAGGAAAAACCAGGAAAGGACACCCTGGGAAGAACTGGATCAGAAACTAGCAATGAGTGACCTCATCGGACCTGCCGATGGAAACCTCGAACCTGTTAATGAAAACCTCGGACTTGACGAAGAATACATTTTTAACTATCCAGCAGAAGCCCAACTTCCAGTCAATCTGGAACCTGCTATTCCAGAGCCTATCATCCACACCCAAGCTCTACCAGCAGAATTAGAAGAATGGTGGACCACTGACTGGCAATTCCAGAATCTTCTCAATAACCCTGATACCTTTTCCCCCAATTTGACCCAGAACCTCCATTGCATCCACCTATGAGCCTTGAAAATTTGGCTGAACTTCATCATTGGGGCGAGGAGCTAATTGATGCAGGAAGTACGATGAGAGGGAGCGTCGTTTCTGATAAGCCAGCCGACGGGAGAAAATGTGATTGTAGGAATGTTTATTTAATAATAATAACGTAATAATAAAAATATAAGTATATGTAATAACTTAAAAATAAAACATTTGTAAGATAAACAGTTTGTATGGACGCCTAATATATATCAAATATGGAAAGTTGAAAAATCAACAATTTTGGCTATACGTGTTAATGTGATTATGTGCAATTATTTTGTTATATTGGGTTATTAATTATTTTATGCTAATCACTTTTATATAAATTAATTATCAGATGGCAAACGCTAGTAATGAACCCGTTAACGAAGTTAATCAATCTGAGCAAAACAACGAGGATCAATTCCTGAATAGGCAAGATATCGAGAATATCGTTGCTCAGGGAATAGCCAATGCTATTCCAGCAATACTTGCTGCTGCTCGAAATCCAGTTGAACCTCAAATCGTTCCTAGCAAACGTACTCATGAGGACAACTTTAGTAATAGTGTAAACGGAGGCAGCAACATCAACAATAATAATACTGATAATTTACAACAAGTCCCAATTCTCAAAAGAATGAAAGCTGCAACGCCTGGTTGCACTTACAAGGAATTTCTTGCCTGTAAACCAGCTGAGTTTGCAGGTAACGAAGGGGCAACTGCAACACTGCTTTGGTTGGAGAAAACCGAAGCAGTAATTATGATAAGTAAATGTGCTGAAGAAGACAAGGTTATGTATGCGTCGCATCTTTTTAAAGAAGGGGCGCTAGAATGGTGGAATACGGTTCTACAAGCCAAAGGAAGAACTGTGGCGTATGCTATGAACTGGGAAGAATTTAAGAGTCTTGTGGAAAGAAAATTCTGTCCGGAATACGAAAAGGAACAAATGACAAATAAGTTCCTGAACCACCGGATGGTGGATGTAGACTATCGAGGGTATACTTCGACATTCTTCGAATATGCGAAAGTGGTACCTACTCTGGCTTCGCCAGAACCGGTGCTTATTTCCTGTTATATTTGGGGATTGATTGGCGAAATTCGAGATATCGTCAAAGCTGCGAGACCTCGCACTATTGACGATGCTGTGGAATTAGCTAATACCCTAACTGACGGACTGGTACGCACAAGAGAAGAAACCCAGAAAAAGGAAGTGGCCCAAAAGCTTACCCAGGGATTCCGAATGGGTAACCGTAGCAATTTCAAAAGAAAAGGAACTGGGCAATCTTCCACTGTTCCATTTTGCAATGCCTGCAAAAGAAAGCATTTTGGAAGATGCAAAGGATATTGCAATTATTGCAAAATTCCGGGTCATCAAGAGGAAGACTGCAGGAAGAAGAAAGCAACAGTCTGCTATAACTGTGGAGAAGCTGGACATTTTAGGCCAAACTGCCCGAAATTGGTCAAACCAGCTCATAACAAAGCCAAAACTGTAGAAGGAACTACCAAGAAGAACGTATGAGCCTTCCAAGTGGCTACTCAGAAAGCAGAGCTCATCCCTGATGTGATAGCTGGTACGTTCCTAGTTCACGACGTCTATGCAAAAGTATTATTTGACTCTGGTGCAAACCAAAGTTTTATAAATACTTCATTCTGCCAAGCACTTAATTTACCCTTAACCAATCTTAGGCAGATTTTTACAGTCGAAACAGCAGATGGGAATTCTGTTAACATAGATAAGGTTTTGCGAGAAGAAAAGATAGAACTTTTAGGTCATAAATTTTCTGCAAACCTATTACCTATGAATTTAGCTGGATTCGATATTTTATTAGGAATGGATTGGTTAGTAGCCAACCATGCTCGAATTCTTTGTGATAAGAATTCCATAGAAATTCATACACCCACAGGAGAATTAGTAGTGATTACAGGAGATAAGCCACAGAAGTCAATGAAGTTCATTTCAGTAATGAAAGTTGCTAGTTATGAACGAAAAAAAGGAATAGTGTATATGATTTCAGTAATCATTAACACTAAGGGGAAGGAACTTAAAGAAATTCCAGTAGTATAAGAATACTCAGATGTATTCGCAGAAGAACTACCTGGATTACCACCAAATAGGGAGGTAGAATTTAGAATTCATCTAATTCCTGGAACTACACCGATAGCCAAGGCACCTTATCGGTTAGCACCCACCGAAATGTTAGAACTGAAAAAGCAGTTAAATGAATTACTAAGCAAAGGATTCATACAACCTAGTTCATCCCCATGGGGAGCACCAGTGTTGTTTGTGAAAAAGAAATATGGTTCAATGAGAATGTGTATCGATTATAGGGAATTGAATAAGGTTACAATTAAGAATCAATACCCATTACCTAGGATTGACGATCTTTTTGATCAACTTCAAGGAGCTAGATACTTTTCTAAGATCAACTTACGCTCCGGATATCATCAATTGAAGGGACAAGAAGAAGACATACCTAAAACTGCTTTCAGAACTAGGTATGGTCACTACGAGTTTACAGTCATCCCCTTTGGGTTAACAAATGCCCTAGCAGCATTTATGGACATGATGAATAGAATCTGTAAACCGTACTTGGATAAATTTGTAATTGTCTTTATCGACGATATACTCATTTATTCCAAAAGTCAGGAAGAACATCGTGAGCACCTGCATGTACTCTTAACTTTGTTAAGAAAGGAGAAGCTTTATGCCAAATTCTCGAAGTGTGAATTTTGGCTACAGGAAGTACAATTCTTAGGACACATGGTGAATCACGAAGGCATTCACGTAGATCCTGCTAAGATAGAAGCAATCACCAAATGGAAGGTTCCGCAATCAGCAATGGAAATTAGAAGTTTTATAGGGTTAGCCGGATATTATAGACGGTTTATTAAGGATTTTTCCAAGATAGCTGTACCATTAACTAAGCTAACCTGTAAATCAGTTAAGTTTGAATGGGGACCTAGGCAAGAAGAAGCCTTTAGAATTTTAAAGCAAAAGCTAACAAATGATCCAATTCTAGCCTTACCAGAAGGAACATAAGATTTTGAAGTATATTGTGATGCTTCAAAGCTAGGATTAGGATGTGTGCTAATGCAACGCAAGAAGGTAATTGCGTATGCATCAAGGCAATTGAAAAAGCACGAGGAAAATTATACGACTCACGACTTAGAGTTAGGAGCCATAATTTTTGCCCTTAAGATTTGGAGACATTATCTGTACGGAAGTAAGTTTACTGTCTATACAGGTCATAAGAGTTTAAGATATATCTTTGGGCAAAAAGAATTAAACATGAGGCAAAGAAGATGGATGGAAATCCTAAGTGACTACGACTGTGATATTCAATATCACGAAGGAAAAGCAAACGTAGTAGCTGATGCTTTAAGTCATAAGTATCATGAGAAACAACGACGAGTTCATGCTCTTAGATTAAGTTTACAATTAGACTTAATGGATCAATTAAAAAGCATTCAAGAAACAGCAATCAAGGATGATGCTGAAGGAATGAAAGGAAGAATAAAGGAATTAGAGCAAAGAAGTGATGGAATTTGAAGATTCCATAAGAAACGAATTTGGGTACCTAAACAGGGAGAATTAAGAAATAAAATCTTAGAAGAAGCCCATAAATCTAGGTATACCATGCATCCTGGTAACAATAAAATGTACCAAGATTTAAGTAATAACTTCTGGTGGATAGGAATGAAAAAGGACATAGCTAGATATGTTTCTAAGTGTCTTACTTGTTCACAAGTAAAGGCAGAACACCAGAAACCTTCAGGTTTACTACAACAACTAGAAATACCTGTATGGAAATGGGAACTCATAACAATGGATTTTGTTACTAAGTTGCCCAAAACCAGAAAAGGTAATGACGCAATTTGGGTAATTGTGGATCGATTAACCAAATCTGCTCATTTCCTACCCATGAAAGAAAACTTTAGTATGGAAAGGTTAGCAAAGTTGTATGTAGATGAAGTAGTATCCTTACATGGAGTCCCACTCTCCATTGTATCAGATAGGGATAGTCGTTTCACTTCCCATTTCTGGACAAGTTTCCAAGAAGCAATGGGAACTCGACTAAATCTAAGCACTGCATACCATCCTCAAACAGATGGACAAAGTGAAAGGACGATCCAAACCCTGGAGGACATGCTTAGAGCATGTGTAATAGATTTTGGTGGAAATTGGGATAACCACCTACCCTTAATCGAATTCTCCTATAACAATAGTTATCATTCAAGTATTGAAGCTGCCCCATTCGAAGCACTGTACGGACGAAAGTGCAGAACTCCAGTTTGTTGGGCAGAAATAGGAGAAAGTCAATTATCAGGACCAGAGATTGTGCAAGAAACTACCGACAAGATTACACAAATCAAGGAAAGACTAAAAATGGCTCGAGATCGCCAAAAAAGTTATGCCGATAATCGATGCAAGCCACTCAAGTTTCAAGTTGGAGACAAGGTACTTTTGAAAGTTTCTCCTTGGAAAGGAGTAGTTCGGTTTGGTAAGAAAGGAAAGCTAAGTCCAAGATACGTAGGACCATTCCCAGTAATCCAACGTATAGCACCAGTTGCTTATCGCTTACAACTACCATAGGAGTTAGCTGGAGTACATGATGTATTTCATGTATCCAACCTCAAGAAATGTCTATCTGACGAATCACTGGTAGTACCTCTTCAAGATATAGAGGTAAACGAAAAGTTAAAATTTGTTGAGAAACCTCTTCAGATAGAAGACAGAAAAATCAAATTTCTCAAGCACAAGCGACTAGTGCTTGTCAAAGTCAAATGGGATTCAAAGAGAGGACCCGAATACACTTGGGAGCTGGAATCGGAGATGAAGCGAAAGTATCCTCACTTATTTCAGTAAATCTCGAGGACAAGATTTTAAATAAGGTGGGGAGGATGTAAGGACTCTCAAAAATGTCCCAAATTGACCCGTAAGTAAAAACCCAGACCCCTGAAACCTTACTGTGTATAAAAAACCAAGAAATCAAGAAAGTTGGTCTTCAGGCGGGCCGCGTAAGGGTTAAGCATAACCTCACGTGGGCCGCGACAGATCACCAAAACTCCGGAGCAGCGCACAGGCCACGTGGCAGACCTATGTGTGACACGTTAGCCCTAATCTACTACTAGACCCTCTCGCGGGCCGCGTAAAGTTTGGCTTAGGGCTCACGCGGGCCGTATGTACCTCCAATTTCACCTATAAATAGCTTAGCTCAGGAGCTTTCATTTTGTGTCGACGAAAACTTTCAAAAACGAAAGTATACTGCTCCAAAGTCGAATTTACTTCCAAAATTAGTGGGGTGCTGCTACGATACCGGGTATTAACTCGATCGCTGCTACGATTCAATGTCCGATCGATTGAAACTATCCGATGGATGTTTAAGTGCTGCCCACATTAGGGCCGTACTTTGTCATTAGTCGTGAATTCGACGAATGTTTAAGTATAGCACTTTGTCATTAATCGTGAAGGTTTTAGTCTCGTGAGTTATCTTAAATGTTGTATTAGTTACTAACCTAGTTCGTGTGCATTGTTATTTAAATTAGGTTACAAGGCTAATCAGTAGGCTAAACTCTGCCCGTATAAATCTGCAATGTGAGTTATTCTCTTTTATCAAAAGTATTTTACAATACTCCATTTTCAAAAGTTATAATTACAGGGATTAAGTCGTGGTTATCTTGAATCACTGGCTAGTGGGGTATTGTGCACATTACTAATTTCTCACGGTTAGGACCCAATAGTGGTATGACCATCGTCACCAGGTGACACGGCGCCAGATAAAAATAAGATAGAGGCCATTGTAATCGCCCTTATGCTGTAATTGATAATTAATGTGTCATTTTACAAACTTGAATAACTCACCAGTATTTCCCCGCTGACAAAATATTTTTAAAACATGTTTCAGGCGACCTGCTATAAATCAAGGAAAACGTGCTACGGAGTACTAACAAGCTTGAAGAGGTGGCTCAGTTAAAATGAACAAACATGTTTTAACAAATCAGGGAATTTACTTGTGAAATTCCTCTATTGTAAATTACGGGGTATATCCCGAATTATGAAATAAAATAATCGGGCAATTTTTGAGTTTTAAAAGATCCTGTAAAAATCTTCCGCTGTCGCATCAATTAGATACCACGGGTTCCTGTCCCGCGGCTCCTGACCGGGTCAAACCGGGGCTGGGGCCGTGACACCAAAGCCAAAATGGCTTTGGATGGGGTCTCAACATTGTCTCTGTCAAGTTCAAGTGGATGGACAGTGGTTAGCTCAGGGGTTTGGTCAATTTTTGAAGCATTTTTCTCTAACCACTGCTGGGGGTCTTGCCCTATCAACTGTTGGTACCCAAAGGGATTCCTGTTCACTCTTGGTTTAGAAGGCTTTTTGTAAGCCTCATAAACATGTGGGACCCTAGGGTATGGTGGTTGACCTTTACCTCTTCGGTATTGGTTAGCAGGGGGTGCATCAGTTACCTGAACATCTCTTTTAACAGAGGTTAGGTACAGCTGTTTGGTAACAACAAACAGCTGTTTGGACTGGCACAAACAATGGTTGGTTTTTGGTGAACTTGACAGATGAATTAGATGAACTCATAGGTGTTTTTGACATGTACTCTTCCTTTTTGACCTCAAAGGATTTCAAGTACACACACTTTTGAGTAGGATGGTTGGATTTACCACAGATGGTGCAGCTTTGTGAAGGCTCAATAGTGCTTGATTTGTTAAGATCATAGGCTTTTAGGTGAAAACAATCTTTGGTCAAATGATTTTTCTTTTCACAGAAATCACAAAATATTTTTTTTATTTTTTCTTTCTTCTTCTTCTTTGCAGACTCCTTAGCAACAGAGTTTTGAACTACTGCTGGGATATCCTTAAGAGGAATCACCTTTGCTTTGGGAGCCTTGACACCATCAGTGGTTGTGAAGTCCATTGGTTTAAAATTTTCAAGGATGTCACACTCATCAGACCATGTGGGTTTAAATTGGTATTTCTCAATTTCCTCAAAAGTAGAGGATCCCACTGGTCTCTCAAGTGTGATCTTGTTACCAAGTTTATCAGTGATTTTCACTTCTTGGCCATCCTTGTTTGTGGGAATGAATTCAGTGGTTTCATCAGTGGTTTGAACAGATTTTTCAAAAGCAGTGTTTTCATCATCATGTTTTCTATACCCTACACCAAATTTGACATTGCTTTTAATCTGTTTTTCAAGCATGACCTCATAACCTTTGCAGGATTCCACCCATTTTTCACAAGTAATCTGGGTGGTTTCCAACTCCTTTTTACAAACTTGATATTTTTCTATCATAGTTTGGAATTGGTCCTTGGTTATGTTGTGCTCTTGTTTGAGGTTGCCGATTTCACCATCTTTTTCAGCCAATTTGTTTTTCAAATCTTTTAAGGTTTTCTCAAATTGTACTTCAGAGGTTAACAATCTATCAACAAGGTTTTCATTCACCTCTTTAATGTTAGCAAATGCAATAATGCACTTGTCTGAACACAAGTTTTGAAGGACTTGAGGTGATACCTTGCTAGCAGCCATCATTGCACAATCACATTCAGTCTCCTACTCATCAGCTATCTTCTCTTCTTCCTCACCATGCTTCTTTTCTTCTTCTTCTTCAGACCAGGGACTAATCAATGGTTCCGGCAGGGGTTCTGAACTTTCTTTCAACAATATTTCCTCAGCAACAGCAGTAACCACTACTTCAGCAACTTCATCCACTGTTTCAGCACTTGAATGTCCCTCTTCAGCATCCAGCCCTTCTGGTATTGTCTCTAATGCTGCAAAGCAAAATTCATCACTAGTAACAACATCATTAGCATATAGAGCAAAATTTTCATCTCCTAATTCATCAGGTAAGCTGCTCCGGTCAACAAAGCCTTGTGTAAAGAAGCTTTACTGTTCTGGTTGAACCACTGCTGGTGCAGCTTGTTGTGGAGCAACTTGCTGCACCTGAACCTAAGGAGTAGGGGCTTGGAAATACTATATTTGGGGCATAGTGGTTTGGACATAGTGCACAGGAACAGGGTTTGCAGGGTGTGCATAGTGAGCAGTGTTTACATGGGCTGCAGGGGTATATTGGGCATAGTGCACAGTGCTTTGGTTTTGAGGTCTCGGGGTTTGAGCTGGGATGAGTAATAATTGGACCAATGGTTTGACTCCTACATTCCCTAGCAAAATGACCTAGCCTATTGCACTTATAGCACTTGATCTTTGACTTATCCAACCCCACTTTTAAATTCCCATGTAACCCTGGGAATTTTCTCCCTGTCCTTTTATAGAATTTGCTTGTTCTCACACTAAGCAAAGCCAATTGATGCAAAATATCCATTTCTTCAAGATCAGTTGGATCAAAGTGCTGTAAGTCATTGAGTTCAAAGCACAAATTATCAGAGTTCTGGTTCTCTCCATTTGTTGTGAAGGCAAAGTTGGATGAGTGAGGATCAAAGTTGAAGTTTCTACCAGCAGTTATGTCAATAAAGTGATCATAACTCTGATTCTCACTGCTGCCAGACTCTTCTTGACCCAAAAGAGCTGTGTTGCCAAATGAGTAGTCATCTGCAACTTTACCAGACTCTTGCAACCTCTTTTTCTGGTTTAACTCCCTTTCAAAGGTCAGGAGTCTACCATGAAGTTGGGTCAGGGTCAGTTCTTTGAACTCAACAGAGTTTCTGGTCACAAAAGCTATTTTATCCCATTTTTCAGGTAGTGATCTAAGGAACCTGCTATTTTGTGTTGATTTGGTAAATTCAACATTAACAAGTTTTAACTCACTCATGAGACAGCTAAATCACTCAAACTGCTGAGTTAATGATTCACCCTTAATGTGACAAAACGTTTCATATTGTTGGTTCAAAATTTCCCTGTTGTTTTCAATCACTTCTTCAGTTCCCCCGAATTGTTCCTTCAATGCATCCCATAATTCCTTGGCACTGTTACAGTGTAACAGCCCAGCATAAATCTCATTTGGTAGTGCGGATGCAACGATGCTAAATGCCTTGGCATCCAGATCAATTTTCTGAAAATCCTGTTAAGTATAGTTCTCTATTTTCTTAGGAACCATAGCCTTTGGATCCTCAGCACTCAGCACCAGTGGAACATGTGTTCCAAAGATAACCGACTTCCAACATCCGGTATTCTGTTGAGCAAGGATGTGTCCCATCCTTCTCTGCCAAATGTTGTACTCATTACGTTTCAGCATGGGTGGTTTGAAGAGTGAACCGATGCTATTGTTAACATCGTGTGATTATGACGTCATCCTGGTTGTTTTACAGATACTGATTAATCAACTTTTAACGTGATTAAACCTTACTCTGTTTTTCAACGAAACAAGCAAACAATTCAAAGTATCAACGATTACGAGCTGAACTTTTATGTCAAATTGATTGTTAGATCGAATTTGACTGTCCTAAGCTCTGATACCAATTGTTAGGATCTGAGTTTGGATTGATTATGTTTTTGTTAAACAAAATGGTAAAGGATTGTATATGATTTGCAGTGGAATAAGATGAATTAACTTTTCACACAATCAAACAAGAGAACAATTCTAAGCAAACATGTATGACAATGAATCGAATGATTAAATTTATTTCAATCACTGATTACACTTGCATGTAAGCAAAAGTCTCCCCCTCAGCTCGAGCTCAATAGATTTGCTTGTGCAGGAATGACGAAGGATGGAATGAGCCAATGGAACAGTACAGAGTACTGTTCTATTTATAGTGCACAAGCAAACCACTGAAGCATCTTTGCTGACGTCACCATGAAAGTGACGTTTAATAACTAACAAACTCTAAACAACTGATCTATAGAACTACTGCTAGCTAACTACAGACAATATTACAATAAACAAAGTAAACAACTATTTCTTCATTCCACTGCTTCATTCCAAGCAGGGCTTTGGTCTTCAGCAGTGCTTGACTTAAGGCAGTAGATTTATTAGCAGCACTTTGCCTTCAACAGATGTTTAGTCTCTATCAGTTGTTGTACCCAGCAGTGGATATGTAGATCAGTACTTTAGAGATCAGCAGTTATTTGAGCCACTTCAAGGGGAAAGGCTGATGCAAACAACTGCTTATTCTGGTTCCACTGCTCTGATCTGGTTTTGGCTTTAATCAACTGTTCCTTTGGTAGGGTTCAATACCAACACAAATAATGAAAAGTCTGTTCTAAGAGCAACTTTCAAGACGTTTGGCTTGTTAAAAAGAGAAAGAAAATCATTTAATAATCATCAGTTTTCAATATTGTTTGGTTGAAGTCTCAAACTTCAGATTAGTTTTTTAACTTTGTTTATAAAACTTAGCAACTATTAAATTCATTCCTATACCACCTGATTTTGTTTGACCTGATACTATAATTGTTTCAGATTAATTTGTTAAATTGCAAGGGTCTGTTCTCCTAAGTGAACGAGAATCCAAACCCTGCTGCTTCATCAAGTGAAATAAATACATTTGCATTTGTCATGAAGCTTTTTTTTACTGATCAAATAGACTTAGTCGTTAAAATGCCAAAATAACAAATTACAAACAAATGGGCATAGAGCTGCCCCGCGACCCCTTTTTTGAAATGTAGTTGGCATGTTGTACTGTGACTCTATGCATCAGATTTGTTTACAGTTAACTAATAGCAAGTGTAGTGGAAGGAGCCAAGCGCCCGTGTATTATCCTGGTAATAACGAAATCCATGTTTGTGCTTTATTTATATCTAATCAACATATTTGGAATTTGGACACCTTTGCTTAAAGTTTTTGAACCAAAAAAAAATTGAAAATCATTGTAAGTGTAATGTAAGCAGCGATGACTGATTTCGAGGATGATGATGATGACGAGGAGGATGGTGGCTATCGATACAAGTTAGAAGGTGGTCATCTAATTGTTGTCGGAAAATTCGTTATGAAGTCGGAGCCTTCGCGCTCACCTTTGAAGGGATCACGCGTATGAATTCTTATCATTATATTTTTCATTTATTAATTGTTTGGATATCTTAGTTACTTATTTAAGTAACAACAAACAGGTAGAATGGCTGAAACTAGAAGAGGATATTTTCCCGCCGACGATCCTTACCGGAGGAATCCATTCCCTGGAGCAGAATATAGACCACCCTCACCAATTGCTTCTTATGGAGTTATGGTAACCTTTTGGCTGTGAAACTTTATTTTTAGTTTCTGTTGATACACTTTGTGGATGCGACTCACTCGGTTCAATCACGACGAGGCGAAAACCAAAACTTGATATCCTCCATCAAGTCTCGATGATAAATGTTGCAGATCTATCTATTTGCAGCTGTTTGTTTATGATCTGCAGTTGCAGTCCCAGACGAAAGACATGCATCTGCATGTTGTTGACGAAAGACCAAGCATAACATGGTGTTGACAAAAAACCATGTATGACGAATAACCTGCACATGTTCATGACGAATAACCTGCTGTTTGCTTGCATGACGAAAGACCAGCTTCTGCATGCTGCTGACGAAAGACATGCAAGTGTGATGAAAAACAAGATGAAGAAAAACATGTTTCGTCGCTTTGGGAGTGTGACGAAAAACATTTGGTTTTTCGTTGACTCAGGTGTTTTGTCGAGGACTTTCATCGCTGCAGAATGTTTCGTCGAGCTTGTTGCTTTATAAACAGCAGACTAAAGGCATAAGAGATAACAGAGCAAAGAGAGAAAACACTGAAGTGATAACATATCAGAGAGTTTGTGAGAGTTTCTTGTTTAAGACTTGTAACTAAACTCTGCTGAATCAATATATTGAGCTTTAAACGTTAAACCTTTGCTTTGTTATTGTGTCTCGATCTCAGTTTGGCTTACCGGTTGGATTCCGCATAACCGGTTTTGTTTATACAACAAGGATTAGGCGACTAGATCCTTCGCTAGTTGGACCTACAAGTGGTATCAGAGCCAAGGCTCTGCTCTCTTCCTTGTTAAAACCGAGTCGATTTCTTGTGTTTTTATAAGATTTTCATGTATTTTCAGAGATTGTTCCTGAGTTTTGAGCTTTGGATATAATATTTTCTTGAAAAACACTCTGAAATACTTGAAAAATCTCTTTATTTTGCTGTTAGTTCATTGAAAACCTTGTTCTAAACCTCATTTATGCATGTTAAGTTACGGTTTTTAGTGAAGTTTCTTGCAAAATTTGTGTTCGGAAACTTTTAATGTGGCCGGTAAATTAAAAAACTCATCGTGTTCATCATATTGTTCTTCAAGATCTCCATAATTTCTGGATATAGATTTCAATGTTTAGTCTTTGAATATTTTAATATATTTGTTGTTAAAAAAGTTGGTAAACAGAAGCATGGGTTTTTGAAAAGTTATGTCAACAAGTATGGTGGGTTCAGATATTGTTTTACCAACTCTCTGAGAAAAGAAAAGATAAGATTTGAGTAAAATATTGTTTTATCTAAAATTTCAAATCCCATTTGTTATGAACCATAGTTGACAAAGATTCACAAATATTAGTGAATTTTATTTTTGGTGAACACTAGTCTTCGTGGGACTGTACAATCTTCGTGGACTTGATAAGCCCATTATTCTAGTCTTCATGGCCCACCTTTTTTTTAAAACTCATTCTTTCCTCAAAAATTGGTTTTGACGAAAAACTCATTTTTCTTCACACTTGGTCTAGACGAAAAACCCCATCTTTCGTCACTTTGTTCTTTACGAAAAACCTTAGTGTTTCGTCACTTTGTCATTTACGAAAAACTAGTATTTCGTCAGTTAAGGTCTTTCGCCAAGAACCAAGTCTTGCGTGGGTCACTCTTGTCAATTTTTAACAGAAGCTTTCAAAAGTTATTTTAACGGTTTGCTTTAAGTGATTTAAGAAAAGTATCTTTGTTTCTACATTCATCATGACTTCAGAGTGGTGGGGTTCATCCAAAGCGAGTCCAATTACGGCAGAGCAGTGGGCATCGGTTACTAACCAAAATCAAAGTAAACCGAAAATGACAATAGATATGTATGGTCGTTGGATACCGGATTCTAATGCGAGCAAGTATACGAGCAAGGGTTTATCTCCTTCATGGGCTCAGTCTCCCACACCGTCAAATAACACGTATACGAGAAAGGATTTAGCAACCGATATGTATGGAACACCACAACCAGTTGCCTCAGAGCAAAACTATCGGTCTACTGGAGTACCATCATTTCTTGATCCAAACTACAATGATAAAACAAGAACGGTGTTTTATGCCAAAATTGTCAAGGATGTCAGCAATGGTGAGTCCTCAGGAAATGATGACAGTTCTAAGCATGACGGTAGCCCAGTTGAAGATGTTACAAGTTCAGTTGAAGATGGTACAAGTTCAAGTTCAAGCGAGGATGGATCTGAATATGAATCATCAAGGGAAGATGTTGATTCTAAGGCAAATGAGTCAATATTTGAGAGTGAATCCAGTCAGGTATGTGTCAATGAACCAAAATATGATAGGTGTGATAGTTGTGTTGAAATTAGTGCTAAATTGTCTGATTTGCAAAGCAAATATGACGATTTGCAAAACAAGTATGACGTGACATATATCCACAATCAAAAGTTGATAGTGGATCTTTTGAAATGCACAAAGGCTAACATGTTTTATGAAAACCATGAAAAAGAGTTTAAAACGGTGATTGAAAATTTAAGAAAAGATAAAACCGAGCTAACAAAAATGGTTCCAAGAAAACAAACTGACATAAATTGTTATATCAATCGTCTCGAGGTCATGCAAAAAGAGCTAGCCTGTGTAAAGTGTGAAAAAGAGGCGATCCGGCTTAAGCTAGAGAGTTATTCAAACTCAAGTTATGTGCTGGATCACATCATTGACACACAGAAAAAGAAAACTGATGTCACGTGCATTGGATATAAGAAGTGTCCACCACCTATTAGAAACAATTATGATGCAATGCCTGATGAGGAGAATAGAACTTATTTTGAGCAATCTGCTCCTTTAGACATTGGGGAATTTCTAACCGGACTCGGATACAAAAAGGAAGTATCATTAGATTCAGATGTGTCAGCAGATACAGATGTGTCAGCTGCTGTACAAAATCAGGATCCTCCGGTCATTGTTGAGGATGCTGATTCTTCAGATGATGAATCTGATGATACTGACTCAGCACAGTCTGATACAAACGACATACCTCTTGAGAATCATATTCTATGTGATCCTCCAGCAAAACCTGCTAAGACTGTTCTGGTTGAGTCCACGTCAGCGCAAGAGTCTAAGAGTTGTGAAAACATGAATTTGCTTTATACGTTGATTGGATCCGATAAAATATATTCAGACAAGGATTTCCCAATCAAGAATGTCAATCAATCCTTGATTGATAAAGTTTTCGAAGATTCTACTAGTAAGTTTTTGGGAAAGTCGAGCGCAGGAGTTGTAGTAACTCAGTGTGCTCCTATCCCAAAATCCGAAGTTAGGAAGCAATACGGGAATCAAAAATCTCAATCTCAAAACAATCATCGAAAGCAAAGTCACGCTTACCAAGGAAAGGGAAAAGGCAAACAAAGCCAAAACAAAAAGAAGTTTCAAAAGATAAACTTCGTGAAATCCCGAGGGACTGATAAAACTGAATCTTTTGAAAACAAATCCAACACAGATTTTGTTATGCAAAAGAAAATTTTGAAAAGAAACAGTCAAAACAACTATACACAACACACAAACTGTTGTGATGTAGGACCAAGTACCTCAAGATCATGAAGTTCATCATCAAGCTCCTACAATTATGATACTCCGAGGTTTGTTGAGCGAAAATCATGTTTTGAATGTGGTGAGTATGGGCACATTGCCAGAAACTGTCCATATCTCACCAAGGGAAAGGCAAAAGTTGATGCCCCCCGTGGTAACTGTTACCATAAAAGATATGTTTCACCAAAACAGGACCCTCGTCTTGTTAAACAACGGGAAATGAAACAGAAAAAGAAACAAAGAAAAGAAATTGAAAAGGTTTTAAAACCAGGGATTATCCAAACACAGTCTGTTAAGTTAGAAGTTAAAAATGAAAAACAAAAACAGATTTGGAAACCAAAACCAGTAACTGTTTCAGGGGGAGCTACATCAATTTCGAATCATCGGGAAATGGATGTTACAATTCTCGATGATGACGGACGACCCAAGTCTGTGAAGGCCTGGGTCCCCGTCTCCAACTAATCTCTGAATGAGTGTGCAGGATGTTCCAGGAGGAACTATTGATGGTCTTAGGATTGTTGATAGTGGAGCGTCCATGCATAAGATCGGCGACATAAGGCTCCGAAATATTGTTACAACTAGGAGAATATTGTTGCCATTGATGGAGAGGGAAAAAGAAAAGAAGACAAAAATGTCCGATGAAGGAATGATGATGAAAGAATGTGGTTGAGAAAACTTGGACAAGATGAAAAATGTGTTAAAATTTGGTTGTTATGGTTTTTGATCGGGTCAAGAGGAAAGATTCCAACGAAATGTACACGCCTGCAGCACGTCTGAAGCTTTTCGAAGATTCATGTCTTATATCTTCCACAAGAAGGTTCAGCCTTACCAGATGAACGTGCAGTGTACATTTCTCCTCGGTGTGATTGAAGAAAATTTGTTTCTTGCTCAATCCAACCGGGTGTGCGGATACCTTGGCATGGATTGATCAACCGCACACTACTTCTAAAGGAGAAAGTCGAAGACCTTTGCTGGTGCAAAAGTATGTGGAAGACATCATGTATTGACCGATCAAAGATGATGTGTACAAGCTTTCCCACATGCTCCCTTGTCACTTACCAGCCGGACCCGAAGGTTTATCATCTTGTTGCTGTGAAGAAAATTCTCGGTTCATTGAAGTAGCTGCAAAATCGACTTTGAAATCCACAACGGGTGGATATCCAGTTTGGGAGAGCACTCAGATTCCTGCCAATGCACGAAGTAGTTGCAGGATTAGGGTTTTGAATTTCTAATCTCTCCTATCCTTGTCGATATTTAAGCTGCTTTATGATTTACTAAAATCTCGTACAGCATTCAAAGACCAAACACATCAAAATTAAGTATCACTTCATACGTGATTGCTTTGATAAAAGGCTTATCGATGTTGTTAAGGTCCACACCGATTACCAACGTGCCGACCTTTTTACCAAAGCTTTTGACAAATCACGATTTGACTATTTACTAATGGTAAACGGCATAAAGGTCAAACCAGAGTAAAACCAACATCGGAAAATCATTTTTGTAAATATTTGTTTGTGTTTTCTTAATTTCTCGTAGTTTTTACATTTTAGGGGGAATAAATCCAAAATTTGAAAATTCAAAAACATCAAAAAATTTCAAAAACACAAAAACAATAGAAAAACAAAAATGAGTTTCCTGGTGAGAAAAAGGGAAAATGATAGTACATCAGTGGTCTATCCAAACCTCTTTGAACCTAAAATGAAAAGCGATAACCAACTCTATATAAGATGTATCGGTAGGCTCACAATCATTTTAAAGTGTGCAGGGTGATATAAACCTAAATCAACAGAAGACCAGGTGGGAAACGCTCATTGGCATATGGTCTTAGTACCGAAATTTTGTTTGAGAGATTGCCGAGGTTCTGAGATATGTGGTCTTTATGCTGTTTATCATCTGGGTATCATGGTTGTTTCTTTTACCGAAAAATAACGAAGACGAAGTCTAGATCTTCCATGATACCATACATACGTGTACATATTGCATACTACCTCAATAAGTGATAAACAATCACATGTCCCAATCAATAAGTGATAATATATCACAGATTCTTTGCGGGAGTCAAGTTCGTCTCTTTGTCTGTACGATGGTACTAACCTGTTCACGGACTTGCTCCTGTGCCCTTATGCATCTGAAAATCAAGTTTCTCATCAATAAGTGATTCTATCACATAGGGCGTGTTTTCAATTCAAAATAAGTGAGTATCTCTGTAACATCTCGAATTTTCAGATCCCATATTAATTACAAGTAATTAACGGGTTCTGCGAGCACGAGACGAGGTATGGTTTTAGACGCGATGGTTTCGTTTTAATAGAACTTGTAGGGGGTGTTGTGTAAATAATAAAACTGGGGTTTTTGTTACTTTGGGAATATGATATAAAGGGTGAATGTTGAGGGGTGTTATTTGTAAACTGGTAATATTATTTACTTCATAAAAACCCTATAAGTCGTATACCTTGGATTCAGTTTTATGAGCGTCCGACGGCAGAGAGAACGTGCGGGGAAGAAGTGGACGGTTACGGTGGTGGCTCGGAGACGATGGTGATCGAACCTGCGAATCACGAAAAGGTAACCGCCCAAATGTTTCTTTCGCGTTAGTTCTTCGTTATCTTTTGGTTTGGAACTAGGGTCAGGTTTCGTTTCTAGTTATGAGGATGATAACAGTTAGTGGTGACGATGAAGGTGGTGTTTGGTGGTGACGGTGAAGCAGGTCAGCGATGGCAACAGTGATGGAGGTGGTTAACGGGATTCTTGGCGGTGGTGCCTTGCGACAACGGTGATGGTGATGCAGGTGGTGTGCGATGTGATCAGTTTGTCGGGATGTCTACCAGCGCTAGATTAAGAGACGACTTGGGTGGTTGAAAGAAGCTCGGTTAGAGTTGCATGACGTTGATGGTTATCACCACTGAAACTCGAACTCGTGTTACGTCAAGAAAACCGAACCATTATAAGATCACTATGCAGTTGACGTTATGGCAAGGCTTCATTGTTGAGTTGTTTTTACTTTTAGTGTTTAGAATGGGGGTTGGGTAGTGAGAATCCATTTGTCGCATAAACTATGGCCATAGGGGGTGTTTTTTTTTTTGTGAACCACAATTGGGATAAAGTTCATGTTGATGATGATGATGATGTTGTTGTATAAATGGTGGGATCTTGATACCGATTGGAATTAAATAAAAATACAGTTTGGTGCATAGGAAACTGTGAGTGTTAAGAAGGTCACGTAGGGTGTAGAGGTTTTCTATTCTTTTTCTGTGAGGGCATGAGTTCTAAAATGGAATGACACACATGCATGAAGAGTTGGGATTTCATGGCTGAAGTTGTCGTAGGATAGTATGGATAGTATGAGCATGTGCATGAGAATTTCTTTAGGATTTGCATATGGCATGTGATATTAATGATGGAAGGATTTGAATTAATATAACGGTTTTGGTTTGGGATTATTATTATTTTAGTAATGATAGTATGATAATAGAGGTGTTCATAAAAAAAAATCCCATTAAATGGTAACCAAGATAGTGGTGAACGTGCGTGTGGTATACGGTTCGGGTTTACGGGTTCAAATGGGTTGCGGGTGATCCAAACTTTATGGTGCATGGGTTAGGATTTCGCATGGATGTTTTGTTTGAGGACGCAGTTCGAGACGCTTAGCATGTGGACCAGAAGCTTTGCAACCGGTGAGTTCTAATCCCCTTTTTCTTAAATATTTTCGGGGCTAGCATACATGCTTTTCACATGTTTTCATACGTGTCATGAGTTTTATATATTAACGATTTATGCGGTAAAAATGTTTTATAAATATTTTTCCACAAACAATTTTTTTATATGACGTGGTGATTAATCTGGCTTTATTAGTCCTACGTAGGCGTATGTTGTTTTACTTAGTGATGTCGAGGTCGTATAGGTATGGGGCGTGGTAGATGTTGATATTTAAAGTACTACTTGTGTCATGATAAAATTTAATTGGTAACTCTATCGTAGGTTCCGAACCTTAGTGGTAGCGGGAACGTGAAGGTAGTAGTTGTCGGGTAGTTAACGTGCGTTTAATCTTATATGTGTATCTATGTCCATCCTTTTCTCTGTCTTCATTAATTGCAGTTTGTCTGCATTAGTTGACCACGCCCCCGTGTCCGCTGGGCAGCGCCCGTGTGCAGAAGCATATCTGTACTATCAAGATTTGCCTGGATTCTGCGAATCTTATAGTTAACCACGGCCCCGTGTCCGCTGAGCACGGCCCCGTGGTGGGCGATAGAAGCTTCTATAGCTTTGTCTTTTATGCTGGCACTTTGGCACGCCCCTGTGTTCACTGAGCACGGGGCGTGTTCAGCCTTCTGTTTTCTTGTTTTGCTTGGGAAGATGCTGTCGGGGAGGTCGGGCATGCCACGTTTGTTCCTTTTCTTGTATTTATGTTAGATTTAGCTGCCTTTTTGCTTCTTTTGTTAATTTGAGCTCATTTAATCCTCAAAATACAAAAGGAAGACAAAAGCACACTTTTTCCAACATTAGTACTAAAAAAGGGTTAGTTTTATGCCACAATTGATGTAATTTATATGTTGTATTTTGCAAACATCAAATACCCCCACACTTGAATCTTTGCTTGTCCTCAAGCAAAACTCTTTATAATGTGGCTTTACACTCCCAAATGGAATGGGTAGAAGAGAAGGTTTTTGGGCTTGTCATAGAGTGTCGGGATTTCCAAGATTCTTTATTAAGTTTTTATTTTTATTTATTTACAAACCTATTCGTCATGATTTATTTAAAACATTACATAAGATAAATTACTTATTAGGGCATAACATGCCTCTTTTAAAATTCCATTTATATACAAGTTCACATACCTCACGGGGGATCACTCAACACTCGGCCGAAGATGTATTTTAGTGAATCACTCGAGAGCGGCATGGAACTTACTCCTACCATAGGCTTGCCAAGCAATCAATCCTCCTCCTTTTTAACTATAAACCTTTGTAAATATCAAGAGGACTTTTGGGTGAAGGGTTAGGCTTGGGTTAAAGGTAGGTGGTTGGGTTAGTGGTTAGTAAAAGGGCGAAAGGCGTAAAAGCGTCGGTTTTCTTAAGGCTTTATTAGTCCTGCGTAGGCGTATGTTGTTTTACTTAGTGATGTCGAGGTCGTATAGGTATGGGGCGTGGTAGATGTTGATATTTAAAGTACTACTTGTGTCATGATAAATTTTAATTGGTAACTCTATCGTAGGTTCCAAACCTTAGTGGTAGCGGGAACGTGAAGGTAGTAGTTGTCGGGTAGTTAACGTGCGTTTAACCTTATATGTGTATCTATGTGTTTTATGTGAATTAGCATCCTTGGGGTGCTTAATGCGAGTAACTTGTGATGGCGGCGGTACCTTCGGGGTGGCGTCAGGTCATGAGATACGGGTTACTTGTGATGGCGGTGTTACCTTTGGGGTGACGTCAGGTCACGAGATGTGGGTTACTAGTGATCGCGGCGTTACCTTCGGGGTGGCGTCAGGTCACGAGTTGCGGGTTATTTGTGATGGCGGCGTTACCTTCGGGGTTGCGTCAGGTCCCGAGAAACATCATTGAGATGTTTAAATTATTAGCCTTATTGGCAACGATGAACCCTTCGGGGTATTATGCGGGTGACGGACTCTTCGGGGTCAAATTGGAGGAGACGAAACCCTGACGAGGGTGCCCTGACGAGGGCAAACAATGATAGCCTACGGGCAATAACCGATGTGTTAGGTTCCCACCTTATATGCTTATATGTTTCACGTTAGTTAAATGGTGGGTAAATGATGATTATTTGTGTACTTGACGAATGATGTTAAATGATGTGGGTGACGAATGATGTTTTATTATGCGGTTGTCGAGTGATGTTAAAATGTGTAGTTGTCAGACGAGATCAAGTCACAACTGAGTTTTTAGGACATTAATTGTTATGTTCTAGATACGAGTCGTTTGATTCATGGTCCTATGAATTAAGATGTGTTGCGGGTTATCCTTTGGTGTTTAAGTAATCTGATCCATATCATAAAGGATTACTGGTAGGATGATTAGATCGAGGATATGGGTGGAGTTTTGGGTGACGAGTTGGAGTCGTTAAAATGATGTTAACGTATTTTAATAAACATTGGTGATTTTACAACAATGGTGTTTTGGTTTTTAAATAAAGCATTCACGATGTGTTCCAAATGCTTTTAATTTAAACTATTAGAACTCATTCAGCGTAGCTGACTTTTGCATGTATGTTAGATTGTCTTGCAGGTGTGTGATTCGAGTCGGTGTTGCTCTTGGCTAGCAGATGGGATTACTCGTTTATATGGTGGAATGTATTCGATTTGTTAGAAACTATGTAACATTTTAAGTTTTTATTTAATCATGTACTGTCTTAATTAAAATTTCCGCTGCGTATTTTTGAGAAAAGACTTATTTTCAAATAGTACACTGTGATGTGACCCGACTATAGGGCACCCGGTTTGGGGGCCTTACAGGTTGGTATCAGAGCAGTAGTTTAAGAGAAATTGGCATTTTTGGATGCCTAAACTTAAACTGTAATGCGACCAAAGTTACGAATGCCACCACGAGTATCCGCAAGCCAAGAGGTATGTGTTACGTGTTGTGTTTAGTAATTGAAATTTCTTTGTGTTGTGTGGTTTATTGCGTGAAAGGTAAAACACTAGTGTGTTCGTGACAGGAAATGTTTAGAACGTCTGCAGTGACACGGACAATCGATAGAACTTGATCAACGTTGTTGGCGGTCTATTGTTAATTCCTATGTTCTGACTAATGACCTGGAATGAATCATGTGAATGTTTTGCCTTGGGTGGGTTGTTAGTCACGTGTTAGTGTTGGCATTATGCCTTTACACGAGGCTTCTTGTTTATCATTAGTTAATTATTTAATGACAGAGTCGTTTGTGAGTTATGCTTCGTGCATTCTATGATTTAGTTGTGGGTGTGTATATATGTGCTTTGTTGGATTATGTGTAATCTTACTTGGAAAACTGGTAATGCTTTAATAGTTTGATTTTGTTTTAGCATAATCATTGATGTGGTATAATGGTCATAGTCAACAAATTAATGTGAATAGACTTGTTATAGACATAGCTTCTGATTTGTCTATACTCATGGCCTTGATCGTGTCGAGCGTATTTATGATGTTTAAGGTGATGTTATGGGAATGGTTACCTTAACGTAACCTATACAAATTGTGAAGACATGTCTATTCTAGGTCTGGTACCTAATATAATCATTGGTACGACCCATGAAGGGTACGACCGTGTGAACCCTTATGCGGGTACAATGGTGACAAGTGGTAATAACCACAAGTGGGGTATAAATGTTTCCCCAGGTTTAGAGATTGAATGAATGACGTACGAAGGGGTATACATGTTTCCCTAGGTTTAGAGATTGAATGAATGACGTACGAAGTCGGAAAATGTGGTTACCACTTAGCGAGTGTTATGCATTCGTTGTTAGAGTGTTAAGATGATAGTAATTGAATGCAAAAGAAAAAAAAATGTTTTCCAGTTGTGATGAGTGTCTTGGCGACAAGATCATACTTAAATAAGATGTAAGGTGTGGTATGCTTGTTTATGTTCTTGATGATGTGATTTTATGCAATATTTTTGAGTATTACTGTGGCGGTAGGACGTGTGGTCCTAATTTGAGTTATGGGAATCGATGCGAGACGCATATTTGTTTGCACACGGGACCACATGGCAACAGTGATGAATAGATGATGATGCTTAGAGATTCAACATGCATTAATGATTGTGGTGGCGACTTATGGAAGAACTTCTTAGGGAAGGTTTTGGTTGACGTACCCATGGAGAATCGGGAATGCCAAGGATGCTTGAGTGGTGATGAGACAACTAACGTTAAAGGTAGACGTTGAAAGCTGAACTCCGGGGAAAATGAGAACGACTTGTGAGTTTCATGCCCAGATGTGACGAAGACGACGATTTGGATAGTAGATCTTATGTTTACATAAGTGGACATATAATAATTATGGATAAGCCCATAGGGATCATCAGCTAGGGTAGAAGGGGTGTTTCACGTTTTCAGACATTTGATGGATGATGCACGAGTTTCTGACAACTATTAGACCTTTGATGATTGTAAGGTAGGCAACCGATAGAGGGCGCGGTATGCTCTACTTCGGTTATGATGGGCATTTACGACGAGTTGGGGAGTGCCCAAGTTATGAGGCAACGTGGAATCTTCGTTACTCATGACCATTTGATTAACAGAATTGTTGAAGTTACTAGAGAGACATGGCAGGTGTGTCGACTAGCTAATGACAGGTACGAGATTTGAGGTATAGACCACGCTATCAATGAAAAGATAGACGATGTAGTTGGTAATGATGTGGGCGATAAGACTATTGGGTATTATCAATGGAACTTCATGTGAAGGTTAATGGGTTGGCAATTATGGAAGGTCTCTTGATAACAACCAACAAGTAGAGATGTAAATCATGAGACATGGATGTCTTGCGAGTACGGAATTAAACGAAAAGTCGTACGAGTAATGTATGAGCAGGTGGTGCGAGCCTCAAGTTGAAAGCAAATGGTTGAGAAGACTTCTTTGACTATCATGTATGGTAATCGTATTGTGAAAAAAAAATAATGATGCCATTTAGGGTGGTGACTAGGTGTCATTCTGGTATGTAATTGTAAGACGATAGGTGTGCGGTTACATTTGGTTCTTGACGAACGGGATTCGAGGACGAATCCTCTTCTAAGGGGGATAGACTTGTAACATCTCAAATTTTCAGATCCGATATTAATTACAAGTAATTAACGGGTTCTGCGAGCACGAGACGAGGTATGGTTTTAGACTCCATGGTTTCGTTTTAATAGAACTTGTAGGGGGTGTTGTGTAAATAATAAATCTGGGGTTTTTATTACTTTGGGAATATGATATAAAGGGTGAATGTTGAGGGGTGTTATTTGTAAACTGGTAATATTATTTACTTCATAAAAACCCTATAAATCGTATACCTTGGATTCAGTTTTATGAGCGTCCGACGGCAGAGAGAACGTGCGGGGAAGAAGTGGACGGTTACGGTGGTGGCTAGGAGACGGTGGTGATCGAACCTGCGAATCACGACAAGGTAACTGCCCAAATGTTTCTTTCACGTTAGTTCTTCGTTATCTTTTGGTTTGGAACTAGGGTCAGGTTTCGTTTCTAGTTATGAGGATGATGACAGTTAGTGGTGACGATGAAGGTGGTGTTTGGTGGTGACGGTGAAGCAGGTCAGCGATGGCAACAGTGATGGAGGTGGTTAACGGGATTCTTGGCGGTGGTGCCTTGCGACAACGGTGATGGTGATGCAGGTGGTGTGCGATGTGATCGGTTTGCCGGGATGTCGACCAGCGCTAGATTAAGAGACGACTTGGGTGGTCGAAAGAAGCTCGGTTAGAGTTGCATTACGTTGATGGTTATCACCACTGAAACTCGAACTCGTGTTATGAAGACTCAAAACCAGTTTGTCCGACCTGGTTAGATCAGAGCTTCAGATGACCTAGCAAAGAACCTGCAAGATCACAAGGAAACAAGCACACCGTTAGCCTCGTCACAGGGAGGGGGGCCTCTCTGTGACCAAGCTCGGGCGTGAGAATAAGTATTTGTGAGGAGGAAATAGGTCAGGGAGAGAGAGAAAGTAGTGATTACCCCTTGCTGGAAGTCTTGGCGGGGTATTTCTAGTTTTTGGGTGTGCTGACGTGGCAAGTTAGTTAGGGTCGGACCAGTCATTATCATGGCGGTTATGGAAGTGGGGCCCAGTTAGTTACGCCGCACCAATGTATCTGGCCGTTTCGTTTATGGCGTGAGGTGCGGTTCGACCTTGATGTGCCATAGTTCCGTTCTGCTTATGGCGCTGATTCGGTCCGGTCAGGGACGTATCCTCATCAAGTCCCCCTAGTTCGTAGCGTTTCTTCGAACTATAACGGCGTAATTTTGGCGGTCTGAATCCCTGATTTGTCGTTTTGTTGAATTTTTTGAATTTTAAATTTTTGGGCGGTGACCTATTGCTGGGTGATCGACCGTCACTTTATTTTTCCCGCTTGATGTGATGCTTGATGTGCGTCAGTTATCATGACGTGTCGCCTTCTTATTGGCCACTGTGAGGCGGTGTATATCCTTATAAAAAGGGGGGTAAAAAGTAATTTTTGTTTTCACTTTTTTCTATCTCATCTTCTTCCTTATTTTTTCTGAAACAGACGATTCATCACACAGGTTAGTGTCTTTCTTACATAATGGTGAATAAAAACAACTTGTCCGGTTGCTTTAATATTCTGAATAGAAATGACTTAGCCTGGTACGTCGATAAATATGCAATTCCTGCTTCTTTACACCCTGTTCTCCCCGAAAAGGATACGCCTATTTATCCTTTTCCCCCGGGGAAGATAGGGGTTTATACTCGCCTATTCGATTATTGCAACTATCGTCTTCCTCTGACGAAGTTCTTGATCGGAGTTCTTGTATTTCACGAGGTTCATCTTTCTCAAATGAACCCTTTCGGCCTTGCCAAGGTGTGTCATTTTGAGTTAGCTTGTCGTGGTTTGGGATCCGACCCGGATTTGGATGTGTTCCGGGCTTTTTACAAGTTGAATCGGTCTGGTAACTGGTATACCTTCGAGGTTAGAGATAAAAACTCTTGTTGTTATACATGGATTACTACTAGTATAAAAGATTGGAAATAACGCTTTTTCTATGTTGATGATCGGTGCGTTCCGGAGTTTATGACGTGGAGATTAAGGAAATCCAAACTTCCACCCCCCTTCCTGAAGACTTCGAATATGATAGAGATTTATATGCGAATCTGATCAAAGAAGCTGGTCGCATACAGAGTTATCCAGAACACATTCTTGTCATGGGACGGATCAGCACGATTTGGGCCGAACCGGAGTGGTATCCTACCCTTAAGTGGAATGGAAAGGGCTAGTCATGTCTTTATTTTTGATACGGTGTTTGTCGCATCGCTCGTATAGTTATACATTTTTTTATGCGCATACATGTTGCGTGCCTTTCATCATGCCGGACTACGGATATTACTTGTTGTTTGCTTTTGCAGCTATGGGTTTGAGAGAAGCTTTAAGGCAAAAGTCTTTTGATTCCAAGGAGCTTGACCTCCGGGCCACTAGGATGCCGAAGGATGATCCTCCGTATCTAAATATTGTGCAGGAGAATCTTTATCAGATTCGGGAACCTGAGGCTCCGGGTAATCAAGGAGGTTCGGCTGGTCAGGGAGTTCGGGTTCAGCTCCTGCAGCACAAATAGCGGATGTTGCTCCGGCTCAGACTGTGATGGTGACTGACAGTGATAAGGGCAAGAAGACTGGCTCGAGTGGGTCGAAAGGATCCGGCTCCAAAATCATTATTGAAGACGAAGGGGTGCATCTCTCCGTTGGAGACGAAGGAGTGCATGCTGAAGGGGCAGAAAAAGGCGACGACGATGATGATGAGGAGCGTCCTCAAGCTAGTTTAAAAAGAAGACGGTCCATCTCTTCGAAGTCCGATCCAAATCCCAAGCAGGTGAAGAAGAAGATAGATTTTAAGACCATCACACTTGATGATGAAGATGATCAAGTTACAGAGTTTTCTACTGCCGGGGGCTTGATGGAGAATTTGGATGCCCATCTTCATGGCGGTCGTACCCCGAGGGATCAGCCGGTAAATATTTCGACGAGCCCATTATCTTTCGGAGGATGGGCTACTAAGGTTGTCGACGACATTCATATGCCCGATCCATTGTCTCTCAAAAAGACTGATCCTTCTCCTTCGGGTAAGCTCACAACTGGGGTTGCTTCTAATGTTTCAAGGCCAAGTCCACGACCATTTGATGGTGGGGATAGTGCCTCTTCTTCCCCTTTGTGGTTTAAAACTGAAGCTGCTTTCTTGTCCCGGGAGTTAGGTTCGGGCGACGTTGGGGATATGGATTCGGCTCGAGTTCTGGAGAAGTATATACCCGAGTGGTCGTTGGTGAATAAAGATAGAATTGTGGATGCATTATCAGCAAAGATGGCTCTGTTTCATCTTGGGACTCCAGCTGAGCACGCACATTATCGGAAGATGAGTGGTCCGGAGCTTGGAAATGCCCTAATGCTGAATCAAGCTCAGTCAAATTCTTTGGTGGTAGAGACTTATAAGCGTTGGATTGAGTCGGAGTCAAATTGCAGCAAGCTTGAGCGTGAAGTTGCTAATTTGAAGAATGAAGATAATGTCCGATCGAAGACGAAACAGGAGCTAACTTCTCTCCGATCTCAGATTGAACGTTTGAAGGAGCAGGCCTTGGAGGCAAAAGAAGTTAATAAATCTACTCAGGCTTCGGCTGCGGCCGCTTATGAAGCTCGGGACAAAGCTCTTCAAGATTTGGAAACTTTCAAGTTGAAATCCGCTGATATGGAGAAGAAGTTATCTGGTGCAGAGAGGAAGCATGCGGCTGAACTGAAAGAAATACAAACATCTTATGATCAGCTTCTGGCCGATTATCACCGTTTGATTGACGGTACGTTTGCAATGTGCTTTTATTGCTTCCTTTTCCTACTTATTGAATCTAGTTTTTCTTCAGTTAAAGATGAATCAGAGAGGGCTCGTGTTGGTGCATTCATCTGTCGTCTTCGTCTTATATCGAGTCTTGGACTTGTTGCAGTTCTGTTCGTGAATGAAGTCATCGTCAAGAATGATGACATCACATATGTGACATCAATGATGACATCATATGTGTGACATCATCACATAAATTGGATTACACAAAACAGAATTGGAGGTTTCGCTTGAAGACAGAATTGGAAGTTTTGCTTGAAATGTAATTATGTGTTTCGCTTGAAAGTCAAAGATATGAGGTTTCGCTTGAACTAGGTTCTGTCATATTCAAGCGAAACATGAGTCCTATAAATAGGCTTGAGTTCATTTCATTTGTAACAGTTTTAGAAATTCCATACCGAGGTGCTGCCGGTGTGAGATTTGATTGTAAACAACGTCAGATTAATACAATCAGTGTTTAAAGTGATATTCAAGCTGTTTCGACGTCGATTTCTTAGTTTCCGCCTCTGAAACTGATAAAATCTCTTCTGAACGACTCGTTCGGGTCACAAACCGATCCTACAAGTGGTATCAGAGCTCAGGAGGAAGAGATCTCGTAAAAACAGCTCGTTTTCGTCACTTTTTCTGATTTCTACACCATTCTTTTTCAGATTTGAAAAATTTTCACGGTAAAAACGGCTCAAACTTTCACATATTGTGCGTAATCATGTTTAAATGAATCCTGGAAAGTTTCAGCACTAAAATCAACGTAAAAACTGGTTATAATCATCTGCTCGCTTGAAATTCGTTCGATATTTGCTGACATCATCAACGTTTCGCTTGAAATTTGGTGTTGTTTGAAGCGAAACACCGGCTTTTGCTTGAGATTGACCTGTTTCGCTTGAGTTTTCACGGCTTTCGCTTGAATAGTTCATCGGGGCATGTGAATATATCGATTTAAGTCTGCATGTGTTGTCAGTCTGCATTGATATTCGCAATTGCATGTGATTATCGTAAATTGTAGTTCAGATTGTGAAGTCCATTAATTCGGTTTGCATGTGAGGTTTGTGTGGATTAGTGAATATATGTCATAAAAATTGTCTACTTGTGAGTTTCGATAAAATGAATGTGTTGTGAATTGTAGTTGTCGGTTTAGTGGACTTTGAGGTCCAATAGGATCATTTGACAAATTCAAATTCAGCACTTGATATATTAAATTCATAATCGGCACATTAGACTTTGCATGTGGAGTTATCATTGAGGTCGGCCCATGTGAACATAAAAAAATAAAGAGATATCTGATTAGTGAATATGTTGGCCCAATCATAGTCTTCGGCCCATGTGCTTTGGTTGTCCTAAAGGTGCATCGAGTTGTCTTGAAAATATAAGTTTCAGTCCATGTGATCATTATATTTAGAGGCCCAATGAGATTGTTTCATCTTTGAAGTCGTTGGCTCATATGATCAGAAGTTGAAATGAATTCAGTGTGCATGTGATTTGTTTTAGAGCTTGTTGACCATTTGTGACTGTAAGTGTTGAATTGAGTGTTTGAACAAATTGTTTTGAAATATGGCAAAAATGTTTGACGAAGAAGAAAATGATTATCTTGAAAGTTTAAATAGTTGGTACATGAGAACTGTGGATAGCAATTATAGAAATGTGAGTACGGACATTTGGGTTAAAAGTTTTGAACATTTCATGTGTCAAAAGGATGAAACGTTGGATGAGTTGGAAATACGGTTTAAAATTTTAATGGACAATTTGAGAAAAAAGGATATTAGAATATCAAATGATGAACAGATATCGAAATTGGCAAATGCATTACCTGCTAAATGGGATGAATTCTTGGTTGAGCTAAAAAGGAAAGATTTTTTTCAAGAACTTTATCCAAAACAGTTCTTTAATGAGGTTAATGCAGAGTTTCGTAAGGAATATAAGAAAAAGAAGGAATTTTTGAACGAAAAGGAAAAGAATTTACAAAAATTGGAATTGGATGTAATTACTGAAATTGATAATAGAATTCGTGTGTGTCTTGCAACAAAGAGTATTCCGAAATATGATATTAAAAGGAAATGTTATATTGATGAAAGTATGAATCCTTTTGATTTCGTTAAACTCTTTTGTGCAGGAACATATAAGATGGAAACAAAGGATATTCCAAAGAATGAAGAATCTGTGAAAGAAGAATCTGGTTCTGAATCAGTGTGCTCTAAATGTGTTCAATTTGAAGCAAACTGATGTTAAACAGATTTTTATTTTGCAGGAAATTTGTGAAAAGCTTAAATATGAAAATGTTAAACTGTTAAATGACTTGAACAGTTTGACATTAGAAAACAAAATTTTGAAAGAAAAAGAAAAAGATTTTGAAAATGAAAAATCGAAGATTGAAAAAGTTTTTCAAAGTCAAATAAAAATTTTAGAAGATGAGAGAGATATGTTTGGTAAAAACAATCTTGAAAAACAAATTGCAATCAATTCTCATCTTGAAAAGATTATTCGACTTGAGAAAGAGGCAGAATGTGCTCAAAAGAAAATCAATGAATGGGAAGAAAAGTTGAAGGTTTTTGTGAATACTTCAACTATTCCTTGCCCAAAACCTTTAAATTATGTACCAATAAGTGACGATGTCACAAACTATGACAAAGTCATAGTTGAAGATTGCGATGAGAAATCTGATGTTGAAAATGAAAAAATGAAGAAAAAGAATTTATTTTTGAAGTTAAAAGAAAAGTTTCAAGAAACTGTTCCACAATCAACTGAAAAGGGAGAATGCTCTAAGCAAAAACCTTTGAAGAAGAAAGTGGAACACAAACAAAAAGAGAAAATTTTGAAAAATGTTCAAAAAGAAAATAAAAGTTCATCGGATCAATCATGCAATCGCAATAAAAAATTACAAAAAGTAAAAAATTAAAATTAAAAAATTGTTGGTAATGAGTGGTGGAGGTCGGACCACAGTGCTCAAAAGCCAAATCCAGCAAACAAGAGGAGAAATGTTTATCACCAAGCCAAACAGTGCTATGATCTGAATGTTTGGACTGAAAATGGTGATTGGTACGATAACAGAGTGTGTTACAGATGCGGTTATCAAGGACACATTGCTGTTAACTGCCAGAGTTGGAGTTTTGAGACGAGGAGATGCTTTAACTGCAACATGATTGGCCATATTGCTAGAGATTGCTCAATGAGATCAATGAGAAGATCGAGAGCTGAATCTCAGAGGCAGGTGAAGAAACCAGTCAATGTCAAGCCCAAAGAACAGAAGGTTCAAGAACCTAAAGTTCAAGAAAAGAAAGTGAAGCTTTCTCAGGGGCAAAAAGACAGACTGAGGAAGAAGAGGAAGAAGGCCAGAGAGTATCTGGAGAATATTTTGTCCTCGGATACAACTGGTAAAACAGATAAAAGTTCTGATAAATCGTCTTGCTCGCCAAAGAATGACATATCAAGCAAAACGTATTCATCAGATACAAATCTGAGGACGGAAGAGGGAAAGAAGAAGAAAGTTTGTGGCAATGAGTCTGTTTCTTCGGAAACAAAGGAGCCAAGTGTTGGCGATGAATCTGGCTCTTCAAAGTCAGACAAGCCACATTCAGGCAATGATTCTAGTATGTTAAAACCAGAGGAGCCATGTGTTGAGGTAAAAGTTGAGAATTCTGGTCTAACAATGGATGATGCAAATTTTCCACCATTGTTGAACAAGAATTCAAAATCACCCAAGAACAGTCAGGCTTGGGTGAATCTGTTTAAATGAAAAACCTGACTTGCCAGAGTTCCCAGGTTGGTAAGCGTGGAACATGAATCAGCATATTTCTTGAGAAATTCACGAAAGTGATTTGGACTTACAAGTGGTAAATCAGGGACATTAAGTTGTACTTGATTTTCTACAAGTGATGTTTGTGGATTGATCTTAAAAATGTTAGTTTTTACAAGTGATTGAAGAAAACAAAGTGATGAAAGATCCCCGAATTTGAGAAATGACTCACAAAACTTATTTTCCGGAAAAATCATTTTGATTAAAACAAACTTAAGTGTTTTGAAATCACTATGGGAAAATGTTTTGTTGTCAGGGGGAGTTCTGATTGTTCAAGCCATGTGAATGGAGAATTGAAGTAATTCTCATCATGTTGTCAAGTTCTTATACAACTTGTTTTCAAATTTTCTCAGAAAATCAAAATTGAGACATATTTTGATTTTAGGGGGAGTAAAATTTTTAAAAAAATTAGAAAATTTGAAAATGTAAAAAACATAAAAAAATGCAAAAATGAGTTTTGTTGTCAAAAAGAGGAAATGATAGTAGATCAGTTGGACTGTCACAGCATGCTAAAGAAATGGAGAGATAAAATGTGATAAACGGTCTCACTAAAGATGTGACGATAGAGTCAGCTAGACTAGTAGATTTGCGATAACGATACAAACCTAAAATGAAAAAGCCTAGTTCTAGTGGGAAACATGATTGAAAGCATAGTACTTAGTTTTGTCCTTCTTGACTGTGTGCCTATTCAGTAATCGCTGATTGTCGAAAGACATAAAACTGGTTAAGTTTGTGAACTTTCACAACTTTGCTGAAAAGTCGCTGTGATTGTGCATTTTATTTTGCAAAGACTTAAATTTGTTTTATTTCTTTATTTTGTTTAAGCATCGGACATCCTCTGCATATACGTGAGTATCGACCTGGATGTTGTTGCCTAAACATTCTGCTTTATTTTCTTTGGTGTTTCGTTTAAGCTTTGGACCTCCTCTGCGTATACGGGAGTATCGACCTGGTGGTTAAAGCCTAAACAACTTCAACTTGTTTTTTTTCTTCTTATTTTGTTTAAACATTGGACTTTCTCTGCGTATACGGAAGTATCGACCTGATTGTTAATGTTTAAACATTCTGCTTTGTTTTCGCACAATTCACAGTCGATAAAAGTTTAAAGGCATTGCTTGAGATAGTGTATTGCATGATGAGGGGATATGCTGAGATCGTGGGGTCCATAAGAACTTAGTGCTATCTTAATATACCTTAAAGTATCGGTAAGCAGATTGAAAGTTTTTAGATTGAGTTTAAGTGGACAACAATATCGTCAATCAATGTGAATCGTTTAGAACTTAAAATGTTAAAGCTTAACGGTGCTAGTGATTGGTCACAAAAACTGATATGATCCTCTTTCACAAAGTCACAAAAATAGTGTCTGTATATTTTTCTTTATTGCATTTCATTCTATTCAAAAATCCAAAAAGATTTTAGTGTGTTTTAGCATAAATTTTGAAAAATCCAAAAAGATTTTCGACAACTGATGTTGGAGAGCTGATATTCAAAATTTCAAGTACTGAACATGATGAACAGGTTTGGGAGTGAGTGAGTGCTTAAATAAATAAATTTTGATTTTGAGAAAGAAAGTTTGATTAGTTAATCAGGGTCATTAATTTGAACTTGATGTAACTATTTCTAATAAGTTTTTCTTATTGATTTAAGTAAAAACTTATATTTTGATGAGAAAATGTGTGCAGGGGTTGAGCTGAACAGAATTAAAGCCAGGATGTGATCTCTAGGTGATAGCTAATTCCAGACGGCGATCCCATTATGATGAGAGGGGGAGTCTGACGAGGTTAGAGCCAAAGAGAAGATCCTGGTATATGCTAAGAAAGAAAAGAGACTGATAAAGACTGAAGATGCAAAGACTCGACACTTAAGACTCGTCAACATCTGAGGGGGAGTCTGTTGGTGCATTCATCTGTCGTCTTCGTCTTATATCGAGTCTTGGACTTGTTGCAGTTATGTTCGTGAATGAAGTCATCGTCAAGAATGATGACATCACATATGTGACATCAATGATGACATCATATGTGTGACATCATCACATAAATTGGATTACACAAAACAGAATTGGAGGTTTCGCTTGAAGACAGAATTGGAAGTTTTGCTTGAAATGTAATTATGTGTTTCGCTTGAAAGTCAAAGATATGAGGTTTCGCTTGAACTAGGTTCTGTCATATTCAAGCGAAACATGAGTCCTATAAATAGGCTTGAGTTCATTTCATTTATAACAGTTTTAGAAATTCCATACCGAGGTGCTGCCGGTGTGAGATTTGATTGTAAACAACGTCAGATTAATACAATCAGTGTTTAAAGTGATATTCAAGCTGTTTCGACGTCGGTTTCTTAGTTTCCGCCTCTGAAACTGATAAAATCTCTTCTGAACGACTCGTTCGGGTCACAAACCGATCCTACAGCTCGTGACAAGGCGATCGAGTCGCACAAGGCGACGATTGATGAAGCAAAAGAGATGCTACTTCGTTGTGAAGGTGAAATGATTGAGTCGTACGCCCAATTGTCGGAGCTCATGCTTACAAAGCAATGGTTTTTGACTAATGGGGTTGCTTGGGTGGTTAAACTGGTTCATCAAAGCCCGGAGCTAGAGAAGGTGGTTTCCGATTTGGTGAATAGTGTAAATGCAGTTGGAGCGAACGAGGGTATTAAGCATGGCTTCGAGGCTGCCAGAGGTTCTGTTTGTTCTTTTAATGAAGTCCCTGTATACGACGAAAGTGCTCAAGACGCACTAAATGCTGCAGTGAAAGCTTTTGATGATTTTCATATCTCTGTGCTTGATAAGGTTGCCGACTTAGTTGACAAACCTCTATCTTTTATCAAGCAAAGGAGTGAACTTCCCATTGTAAAGGAAGATTATGAAGCTTGACGTTTGATTCTGTTGTCGTACGACATTTTATTACCATATTTCTTATTTTGGCATGTAATTATACAGTTTAACTTCCTGCTTACGGTTTTATATTACCGTAGCTTTATATGAAGTAATGCTTTCTAGCGAAGTGATTCGGGCCTGGCTACTTAGTTTTTAATTTGCGTCCAAATTTTTACTGTTCGACCAGGTTTTTGTTCGATCATCTTAGGTGACCGAATCATAGAAAAGAAGTTTCCCCATAAGTTGACTTCTTGTATTTACCAGATTGTTTTATATTCGGGTCGCATTTAATACGAATCATTTGCTTAATAGATTTGATCATTTTTTTTGAACTATTTAAGCCTTCTCGATCGGCGCGAGGCATGGGTCGAGGCCCGTTTATGCACATTTTTTTTATATCGTTCGAACTTAAACATATGTTATGCTTTATACTTAAAAAAGTACAGATCGCTTTATTTGATTACTTAATCATAGATCCGGGGAAAACCCTCCCGGTTACATGGAAATCAAAGATTTGTTCGGGGTATTACCCTCCCGACTTACATATGGAAATTGAAAATAAAATAGGAAATAGCGATCTTTTTGGCCGTGTCCGGCTGTTTACATGAAACATTTCTTTAGGTGTACCCCGTTCCATGTCCTGGGGACTGGGGTTCCATCAATTTTCTCCAACACGTACGAGCCTTTTTCACTGGCCTCTTTGACTCGGTACGGTCCCTCCCACTTTGGGGTTAGCTTGCCAGGGGCTTCGACGCGGCTCGCATCATTGCTTCGGAGCACATAGTCTCCAACCTTGAACTTGTAGAGCTTGGCACGGGCGTTATAGTATTTCTCGATCTTCTTTTTGTATCGGGCTTCTTTGATCGCTGCGATGTTCCGGCGCTCTTCTAGCAGATCAAGATTGAATCGAAGCTCACGCTCATTTTCCTCCCAAGTTTTACACCTTTGGTTTGGGAGTTCGATCTCTGCGGGGATTACGGCCTCTGTGCCGTACGTAAGACTGAACGGTGTTTCTCTGTTGCTGGTCTTGTGTAACGTTCGGTGAGCCCACAGCACATTCGGTAGTTCGTCCGCCCATCCTTTGCCTTCATAACCGAGTCTCCTCTTTATCCCGTCAACGATTCGGCGGTTTATCTGTTCGACCTGCCTATTCCCCTGGGGATGGGCGACCAAGGAAAAGACTTGGTTAATTTTCAAATTTTCACACCAGCGTTTGAACGGGTTTTCCGCGAATTGCTTTGCGTTGTCGCTTACAATACAGAGTGGGAGACCAAAACGGCACACGATTTGTTCCCAAAAGAATCTCGTTACGTTGTAGCCTGAGATGATTGTAAACGGTCGAGCTTCCACCCATTTGGTGAAATAATCCACTGCGACTAGCAAGTACTGGGCGCTTCCGCTCGATCGTGGGAAAGGTCCGACTATGTCAACGCCCCAGTTTTGAAAGGGCCATGCCGCGGTTACCAGTATTATCTCGTTCTTAGCTCGAAGGCTTATGGGTGCGTGCTTCTGGCACTCATCACACTGTTGGAGTTCTTTAACTGCGCTCTTGTGCATTCCGGGCCAGTAATATCCCGCATTTTTTACCTTTGTCACAATCATCTTAGGTCCGGCATGGATACCGCAAATGCCATAATGTCTTTCTCTGATAATATAACTGGCCTGCTTCGGATCGAGGGATTTTAGAAGAGGCCCAAGGAAAGTTTTCCGTACAATCCCCCTTCCTGCATTTGATATTGAAGAGAGTTGATTTGTATCTTTCTCGCCTCCGCCTTATCAACTGGCAAGACATCATGCACCAGGTAGTTTATTATGGGAGTCATCCATGTTTGCGCAGGAGCTTCTACTTGCATAACATGAGGAGTAGCGATTGAGGGTGCGGTTAATACTTCTACCCTAACCTCTTTGGCAAGATGACTGAATGACACGGACGCCAACTTGCTCAATGCATCGGCCTTTTTGTTCTTGTTGCGGGGGATATGTTCAACTTTACATGAATCGAACGATGCCATAATCTGCTTTACCAGTTCGAGGTACTCGATCATGTTGGCTTCCCTTGCCTCATACTCACCATTTACTTGATTTGCTATGAGCAACGAATCTACATGGGCTACGACATTTCTGGCTCCGACTTTTACTGCCAGGCGTAAACCAGCTAGAAGGGCCTCGTATTCAGCTTCGTTATTGGAGCTCTTGAATTCTAATCGGAGCGCGTACGTCATATCTGTGCCATCCAGGTCAGTGAGGATCAAGCCTGCTCCTGACCCTTCGGAGCTCGAAGCCCCGTCTGTATACAGAGACCAAGGCTTTTCTGGAGTTTTCTCGATTTCTTGCGTTCCCTTATCCTCCGGCAACTCGACTAAGAAATCCGCTATCACCTGCCCTTTTAACGGACCTTTGGTTCTGAAGGTGATATTGAATGCGCCCAGCTCGATCGCCCATTTCGCCATTCGACCTGAAACTTCAGGTCGTCGGAGAACATGCTGGATTCTTTGATCCGTTCGTACCTCGATCGGGTGGGCTTGAAAGTATCGGCGAAGTCTTCTCGAAGCATGGACTAGTGCCAGAGCCAATTTTTCCAAGTTTGAGTATCTTGTTTCGTAATCCTTTAGCGTTCGGCTCACGTAATAAATGGGGATTTGCGCCCCGGTTCGGTGAGCAACTAGTACCGCACTGATAGCTCCAAACGATGCGGCTAAGTTGGCCGTTAGTACCTCATCTTCTTCCGGTACGGTGAGAGTTGGCAAAGTGCCCAGGTAAGTTTTAAGCTCTTCAAAAGCTCGTGCAGCTTCTTCCGTCCATTTAAACTCCGATCTAAAGCTTTTTCGGAGAACATCCATGAACGGGAGCGATCTGTCTGCTGCTTTTGACAAGAACCGATGGAGAGCAGCCAATCGTCCATTTAAGGACTGAATCTCTTTAACCGACGCCAGAGGCTTCATTGTAAGAACAACATCAATCTTGTCTGGGTTGGCTCGCAAACCTTTTGACCCGACCATGACCCCAGGAACTTTCCTTCTTCTACCCCGAATGTACACTTCTTGGGGTTTAATTTCATGTTGATGCTTCGGAGTCTGGTGAACATTTCCAATATGTCTTTTAGCATGGCGGCTACATCGTGACTCTTGATCACAATATCGTCAATGTACACCTCTACGTTTCGTTCAATCTGATCTTTGAAAGCTTTGCTCATTAAACGCTGATACGTAGCACCAGCGTTTTTTAAACCGAACGACATCTTGGTAAAACAATACACTCCTTCATTAGTGACAAAGGCTGTCTTATCCTCATCTTCGACTGCCATTTGTATCTGATGGTATCCCTTGTAGGCATCCAAAAAACACATCAACCTGAACGTGGCGACGGAATCAATTTTCTCGTCGATCTCCGGTAGAGGAAAACAATCTTTCATGCACGCATCGTTTAGATCAGTGAAGTCAATGCACATTCTCCATGAATTATCCTTTTTCCGTACCAAAACAGGATTCGACACCCACGTTTGGTACCGGACTTCTCGAATGATTTCGGCGTCTAGGAGACTCTTCACATCTTTTGCAATTGCTTTGGCCCGGTCCGGTGCCATATGCCTTTTCCTTTGCGCTATCGGTTTGATTGATCCTTTTACGTTCAGGTGATGTTGTGCCATAGACCTGGGGACTCCTTGCATATCGGATTGCTTCCATGCGAAGACGTCAATCGAGTTGCTTAATAATTCCCACAGGAGCTTCTTTGTTCGTTTTGGGAGTTGAGCACCGATAGCTACTTGCTGTTCGGGAAAATCCGGATTGATCTCCCAAAGTTCCGTAGGTACTTCGGACTTTTTGGAGCTCGTTTCCACTGCATGTCTTACTTCGGCAACAAACGAGTTTGATTCTGAGAAAATAGTGGCGACTCCGGCCTCGGTAGGGAATTTAATAGCTCCATGTATTGTCGAGCTGATCGCCCCAAGAGCTCGCAACCCGGGTCGTCCGAGTATTATGTTATGCGACGAATGAGTGCCAACAACCAGGAAAGTTAACTGGACGGTTCTGCTTTTATCACCATCTTTGAATGTCATCGGAAGGGTAATCTGTCCTATCGTACGAACCACCTCTCCCGAAAAACTGATTAGAGGGGTGGAGACTTCAATCAACCTCTTCTTTACTTGGGGGTTCAGCTGCTGGAAACACTGCATATACATGATTTCAAAGGCGCTTCCTCCGTTCACATACATTCGTCGGACCAGATGTCCGGCAACGACGGCCGAAATTGTAATTGGTCCGTCTCGAGCATCGTTTGGATCGATCGGAGGGAAGTATGTTGGCTGATGCATCCATGCTGCCATATGCTGGTTCGATCGCTTTACCCCTCTTGATTCGGTCGACCGGATCATATTGATTCCGGGCTCGGTGTTCGGATTATCAATTACTGCTGCAGACTTCTTCCCATCTTTCACTTCTTTCACAAGGTGAGAGAGTTTACCGGATCGTACGGCCTTTTCGATTTCTTGCTTCAGAGCCCAACATTCATCAGTTGTATGGCCCTTGTCTCGGTGATATTCACAATATTTCTTGGAGTGCTTATCCGAGGTAGGTCGTTGCTTCGACGGCGTAGGGAACCGGGTAGTCTCCGTACTGAGAATTTCGCTTGGCGATTTGGTGAGCTCGGAGAAGGTGTTAAAACGCACGTTTCCGGTTCGGAAGCTGCTTCGATCTGACTTCTGATACGGGCCACGACTTCTATTCCAACTGCTGCTTCTATCTTTTGGTGGTGACACGTTCCGTCTCCACGATGTGGTTCGGGCCTTGGCATTTCTTGCTGTGGTTTCGCTCGGTTGACCGCAGGCACTCTTTCCCCGAACGAAGGCTCGAGCTCTCTCCATAAGTATCTCCATGGTTTTTGGATGATCTTCATGGAGTTTTTCCACAAGTTGATTGTTCCGAACCCCGTGACAGAACCCAGAGACTCGGAGCTGGTCAACCGCTCCACTTATCTGCATGCTTTCTCGATTGAAGCGATCGATAAAATCTTCTACGGACTCTCCGTCGCGGCGCTTTATATGGTGAACCTCGGTATTGTCTTTCTTGCAGCGTCGCTGCTGACAGAAGTTTTGCAAGAATATACGCCGGAAATCCTCAAAGTGATCGATCGACCCCTCTGACAACCCATCAAACCAAACCCTTGCCGATCCGGTGAGACTTTGGGCGAACATAAGATACCAAGCCGGCATAGGCCACTGTTCGACCTTAGCCGCTTCGGCAAATGCGAACATATGGTCGTCCGGATCGGACGTACCGTCGTAAAACTTCAACGTAGGAGGCATCTTCAGTTTAGCTGGGAGTGGGGCATTGACGATCCGTAACGTAAACTTTGATTGGGAAGTCATAGACGTGGGGTGATATGGCATGAGCAGCTCTTGATCTTGAGGGTTTAAACCCATAGATCCCAGAGATCCGGAAGTGAAGGCTCCAACGGAGACGGGGTTACCCCCTCGATAGGCATTGTTAAACAGGTTCGTTCGGAGGCTCTGCAGCATCTCCTCTCGCTGTTGTTGCTGCTGTAACTGGCGCAATAGATCGGCATTCCGTAAAAGGAAGGCGTTGTCGAAGTTAGGTAGTGGCGTGGCGACCGGGGCAGTAACAGACAGCGTGGTGATAGAGCTTCCGCCTATAAAATTTGCAGCTAGAGGAGCCGACGCGAATCCTATCGAAGCTGCTGGGGCAGCAACTACTGTTGAAGCAATTGTGGAGGCAGCGTTTCCTTCCCATATATCATTGTAAGATGGGAAAGTGCTGGTAGAGACTACTGTCGTTGATTCTGCCATGATTTCGAATGAACAGAAACAAGGAAACGAATTATGTGAATTCGAGGGGATGGCGCCACTGAAGACTCAAAATCAGTTTGTCCGACCTGGTTAGAGAAGAGCTTCAGATGACCTAGCAAAGAACCTGCAAGATCACAAGGAAACAAGCACACCGTTAGCCTCGTCACAGGGAGGGGGGCCTCTCTGTGACCAAGCTCGAGCGTGAGAATAAGTATTAATGCGTATTGTGGTAGGCCCCTCTTTTGAAGGTGACGTTACCCTCGGCTAAGTAGTCTGAGTCAGCAGGGATACAGTCCTAAGTAGCCGGGTTAAAGTATTAATAGTAGCTTACATATGAGGGGATCAAAGAGTTTGGACCCCCGCCATCCAATACCGGTGGGTATTGAAGGAGGTCCTACTAAATTTGACCCAGGTCCTTGCAGGATCTATACACTGAACAAGGCAAGACTTTTACCAAACCGTTCCCTTAACCCCCGACCAGGTAGCCAACATACCTCCATATAGACCGTGGAGATATGAATGGTGACAATATTTTATTTTATATAGACAGTAAAATAATGCCAAGACACCACGGACAAACGATAAGGAAGAATCACCTTCAACATAAGAAACTAGTTATTAAAGTCATTAATACATAACCAAGTAAAAAGTGCGAAAAGATTAAAAATAAAAAGTATTACCTAGACACTTGTCTTCACCAAGTGATGTAAGAGACTTAGGCAAACATGGCCTTTGATTGTCAAGAACTCTTACGATCAATCTTGGATCCCGAGACGACTCACACACTCTATGATGGACAATGGATGATGGTGGTGGATGATGGTGTTGTGATGGTGGTGGGTGGTGGGTGAAGTGTGAAAGAGGTGGTGTGCCAAGGGATGGTTTGCAAATGAGCCAAGCACCCCTATTTATAGCCTGAACAGTAGCTCGGGCACGGCCCCGTGTCCATCCTCTTCTCTATCTTCATTAATTGCAGTTTGTCTGCATTAGTTGACCACGCCCCCGTGTCCGCTGGGCACGCCCCCGTGTCCGCTGGGCACGCCCCCGTGTGCAAAAGCATATCTGTACTATCAAGATTTTCCTGGATCCGCTGAGCACGGCCCCGTGTCCGCTGAGCACGGCCCCGTGGTGAGCGATAGAAGCTTCTATAGTTTTGTCTTTTATGCTGGCACTTGGGCACGCCCCCGTGTTCATTGAGCACGGGGCATGTTCAGCCTTCTGTTTTCATGTTTTGCTTTGGAAGATGCTGTCGGGGAGGTCGGGCATGCCACGTTTGTTCCTTTTCTTGTATTTATGTTAGATTTAGCTGCCTTTTTGCTTCTTTTGTTAATTTGAGCTCATTTAATCCTGAAAATACAAAAGGAAGACAAAAGCACACTTTTTCCAACATTAGTACTAAAAAAGGGTTAGTTTTATGCCACAATTGATGTAATTTATATGTTGCATTCTGCACACATCAATAATCGTTATAGGATGTTTATCTAAATGTTAACTAATTGAACAATAAGAGCGTTTTGGCGTGACCGTACACTGATATGATTCTCTTACCCTCGAAACTCCCAAAAAGAATGTCTGTAAATATTTATTTACTGCTTTCAGTTTCTGCATCTTTGTATATATTTATTTACTGCTTTCCGTCTTTACATTTCACATATTCAAAAGTACCAAAAAGATTTTAGGTGTGTTTTAATATAAACTTTATAAAAGCCAAAAAGATTTTATTTCTATCTTATTTTCGATTGCCCGATGATTGGATCTCGAGTCTTTTCCACCTGAATTCTGATCGAAAACCAATACAACTAAATCTTCATAAACGGTCAAAATTAACAAGTTTTGAAAGTTAAAATCTAAAATTGATCAATTTTTAATCTTTCAAACTGTTGTCGGTCGGTGTTTGATTGAGAGTTGGTCTCATGTGTGTCATTTGTATATGCTGATTATATTCCAAGCAGTTGTTCTCATTACGCGTTTAGCTTTCTTGAATGTGCAGATGCGATATTCAAACCAGCTAAAGGAGAAGAGAATGTGTTAGACAACAAACTCGGAATGAAGACACGACATGGAGGCACTCAAAAGATAAAGATGATCGAGTTGCCGCTGATCTCTCATCAATGCCACAAGGATCTAAAGTATCGAAGATCAAAAGATTCACGAGCATAACTCAAGGGAGAGTTTATTTTAAGGGGGAGTTTGTTAACACACTTCCTAAATGAAATGGGGAGTTTGTTGATACACTTTCTACTTACGAAGCGTGAAGACTTTGAAGATCCTCCGACATGATAGACATGTGAAGAACGAACCCTCACGAGCAGCATCCAAGGGGGAGTTTGTTGATACACTTTGTGGATGCGACTCGCTCGGTTCAATCACGTTACGAGGCGAATACCAAAACTTGATATCCTCCATCAAGTCTCGATGATAAATGTTGCAGATCTATCTATTTGCAGCTGTTTGTTTATGATCTGTAGTTGCAGTCCCAGACGAAAGACATGCATCTGCATGTTGTTGACGAAAGACCAAGCATAACATGGTGTTGACAAAAAACCATGTATGACGAATAACCTGCACATGTTCATGATGAATAACTTGCTGTTTGCTTGCATGACGAAAGACATGCAAGTGTGACGAAAAACAAGATGAAGAAAAACATGTTTTGTCGCTTTGGGAGTGTGACGAAAAACATTTGGTTTGTCGTCGACTCAGGTGTTTCATCGAGGACTTTCATCGCTGCAGAATGTTTCGTCGAGCTTGTTGCTTTATAAAAAGCAGACTGAAGACATAAGAGATAACATAGCAAAGAGAGAAAGCACTGAAGTGATAACAGTGAGAACATATCAGAGAGTTTGTGAGAGTTTCTTGTTTAAGTCTTGTAACTAAACTCTGCTGAATTAAAATATTGAGCTTTAAACGTTGAACCTTTGCTTTGTTATTGTGTCTCGATCTCGGTTTGGCTTACCGGTTTGATTCCGCACAACCGGTTTTGTTTATACAACAAGGATTAGGCGACTAGATCCTCCGCTAGTTGGACCTATAGTTTCCTACATCAATCAATCTTTTATACTGATCATTATTATAATAGGCGACGAAGCTTGATCAAATGGATCTAGGAAACCCGTAACTGATGTTGCTGCTGCTTATGATAATAGTATGTAAATTCGCTTGTTTAGGTTTGTAAGATATGTTCGGACACATGATATGTTTTGGGCACTTTTTATCGAAACATTTTTTCTTTGGGGATTAAAGATTTTGTGCATGGCATGATGAATCCAACTGAAAAAAAAAATTGGAAAACAAAAGTGATTTGGAAGTTGGTACAAGAAGAAGATATCTGATATCAATCCATGTGGTATTGTACAAAATGAACACTTTTTTTTTGATACATGGTTTGAAAATAACATACGTCCATTGAACTATGGTCTCATGATCGATGTTACATCTAACATTTTCATGTTAAAATTCGAAAGAACTATGGAATTAAAACCTTAGCATTCGATCAAAGAAGATCAGGGTTCGAGACCCTGGAGCCTATCCTACATATCTTTTTGATGTCTCTACCTTGGTATTTAAGTCTTGCTTCACAAAGCTAATCCGTTGCAACCTTCTAACTAGTTGGTGGTGGAGACATGTGTAGGTCGTATTCGTAGTCATCGGGTTTATCCCGTTCATCGCATTATTGTTTGCCTAAATTGTATCGTTCTCTTGCGAATATATATATATATTTTATTCCCAAAAATATATATTTGTGTTTGTAGTATTTGAAACGATATAGGTTAAAAATGATATATTTTTAACTTACCCAATATAGGATACTTATATTATTTTTCAAAAATAAATATAAGTAATTTGTTAAATAATATTTTCAACATTATTTTTGTATAAGTATACTTAGGAAAGTATATTTGTATTTAGGTGTAAATACTTGTGTATGTTCTTTATTTGCTCACCTCTTTGTTGTTTCATCGATCAACACCCGCTACTTCTTCCCTAGCCAATTAGCCACTTCATCGAACAACTTCAATGACCGTTACACAAATTCACCGGTCCTGGTGTTTCCTCTTGTATTTAACAGCCATCGTCTCGTAACCTCATCTCTCTCTCTTGGTTCCTTCGCCAAGGGATATCATCACTCATCATCCCCATCATAAAAGGTGATTGTCACCATCACGGATTGTGTGTAATAAGCTGATGTGCCACTTTTACAATAACCAAAATCAAAAGCACAACTCACATAGATCCAAGTGCACAAGCATTTGGAATTCCATTCATTCTTACCACTTGAACACTAGCAGGAAGTAGGACTTAGAGATGTACTCAAAATCGTTTCAGATGACATATGCAAGAATCCATATTTGGAATCTTGCACCTTGAACCGTTTCAGGGTTTGACTTAATCCTTTAAATCGCCTTAATCTGTTGTGTTCAACAGCCACCGTCTCATGACTTCTTCTGTCTCTCTCTTGACTCTTGGTTTTGTCACAAAGGGATAGCCTCACTCGTCATCCCCATCATGAAGGTGATTGTCATCAAAGCAAGATCATCACTTAACAATTTGTCGTGCCACTACTAAGTAAACAAAATCAAAAGCACACTTCAGAATCTGAAAAAGGCATTAAATCAAAACCTTAGTATTTGTAGGTGTCAAAGATCTCATGGCATACATGATATATCCAAGTGCAAAAGCATTTTATTGGAACTCCATTCATTCTAGCAAGTAGGAATTAGAGATTTACTCAAAATCGTTTCAAGTGCTGCAAACACGCCAATACAACAACAAATACTATTACTTAGTCTCCTAATACCCACAAGTATTAAGACTTGTATAATATGTTAGATTAAACGATGATCGGAATAGAATGTAGTTTAAACCCAACAAGTATTAAGACTTGTATAATATGGGTAAACTATTTACATTCTGGAATTGAGATTAAAATGATAAGGTTAAAGCCTGTTTTGGTAAACTTATGTAAGCTAGTTACATAAGTCTAGTCGTACGCGTATAAGCATTAACGGGTAACCGGATGAGTCATGTACAAGTTATAATATCAGTAGGATATCAACCTGTATGTCGGTTAAGATTTTAAAATCAAACTACGCCCTATAAGGTTTTAAATAATATTATTTTTCTTATTGTGTATCTTTTAAATATAACTTTTATTTAAAATAAAGGAAAATAAAATTATTATATATCATAAATTAGATTTGTTATTGATATCAATAATTGTTTTGGGGATTTAACTAATAATTAGTTATTATAAAATTATGATCTAAGTTAACAATTTATAAATGACGAATAAAATATTTTGATAATTAATGGCTTTATTATGTCATAGATAGGTAAAAAAATTAATAATATTAAAATAGGATTAACTTACTCTTTTCTACAATATAAGAGCATTCACATTGGAGGCTCCATCTCGATCTATAAAATTAATAGTATTAAAATAGGATTAACTTACTCTTTTCAAAATGACTCGAGATAACTGGAACTAGGTTACTTAATGATTTGAATTGGGCTCGACCCATTCTTCTTCTTTTTTTTTAATGGAGAATATCTTGATACTTGAACCTAAGACCATCTTAAGTATTTAAAAGAGTTAAATGCGTGGTTGGTCCTTGTGGTTTGCAGATATTGAAGACTTGGTCCCAACGCTTCAATAATTACAAAGTTGGTCCTAGTGGTTGCAGTTTTCGCACTCGGATGATCCTTATCACTAACATAAGTTAAGTTTTCCAATTAAGTGTGTGTGAAGTGTCTGTTTAACCCCTAAGATTAAAAAAAAGAGTAAAGTCCTTTTTGAGTCCTTGTGGTTTGTGCATTTTAATTATTTGAATCCAAAAACCAAACTTGTGTTGATTTGAGTCCCTGTGGTTTGTATTTTTAACCATTTGACTCCAAAATGAAACTTCATCCAACCCTTTGAGTCCCTGTGGTTTGTATTTTTAACCCTTTGAATCCAACCCTTTTAGTCCCTGATTTGGATGAGGTTTGTGTTTTGGATTCAAAGGGTTAAAAATACAAACCACAGGGACTCAAATCAAGACATGTTTAGTTTTTGGATTCAAATAGTTAAAATGCACAAACCACAAGGACCTAAAAAGGACTTTACTCAAAAAAAAAAAAAAAACAGATACAAATAAGTGAGCCCCATCCATTTAAAGGGTGGAGTGGGGAAGAAGAAGGGTGACTTATTTCTATTTGTTTATTTTTTTTAATTGTTAGGGATAAAACTGACATTTTACACACACTTAACAAGAAAATTTAACATGGGTTAAGGATGCGAAAATTACAACGACTGGGACCGACTTTGTAATTATTGACACAAAGGGAGGGAGTATAAGTGTAGAGAGAGGGGGCAAAGTGAAAGTTGAAAAGTAGGGAAGCCCGGGTGTACGTACGTACGTACATATAAAAGTGAAACCCCCAACTTCATCCATCAAAACACAAAACCTAATCGGATCGGAGGGAGTTTGGATGGAAGACGACGAAGGTACGTAGTAATTTATGATTGTGGTATGCTATTGCTATTATGTCGTATGAATGATTGTTTTAGGGTTTAGTTGCTGTCAATTGGGTGTTTTCGTTTGGTATGGTTGTAAATCGTATTTTTGTTCTTCATTCTTGATGATGATCGATTGAATTCAATTGCTGTTTTATTATATATGGAATGAAAAGTTTCTGTTCAATTGTTATACAAAAACTGTATATAGGTAGAATCAAAGCTCAAGTGGAAGGGAAGCAGGAACATCTTGTTGAGAATCAAAGCAGCAGCAGCCCTGCCTCAGCCGCAGCAACTGCTGCTGGTAACCACTCATTTGCTTCGTCTGTAAAACAATTTAAGATATTTCTTTGTTCTTAATCATTCTTGACAATTGATCAAGTGAAAGGGAAGCGCCCTCATGAGGATCTTGTTCAGAATCCAAGTTCTGCCTCTGCTGCTTCTGGTATCTTGTTGGACCGTATCAACTCATTTAATTTGTGATAGACCGTTGTATCTTTAATGTTTGTTCAACTGCTTTTGTTTGTTTGGTGCTTCATCACTTGTTTTTGTATTTGAAATCTTCTCTTTATGTTTTGTACAACATCAATTATTTATTACTAACCGATTAACTACCAGGTACCAAATCTCAAGTGGAAGAAGGAGCCAAGCGCCCATGTGTGGAGGAGAAGACAACCAAGCCCAATCATACTGGTAATCCACGTTTAACCTATTATTATTAACATTTATATATGCAACGTCGACAACTCTCCTTAATTTTTGTCAAAAACTACGTGACTGGAGGCATTTTTTAAAGCAAGTGTTTGTCCCTTTGTCTTTAATAGGCATTAAAACACTTAACAGAAGACTTGAAAAAATTGATTTTAAAAAAGTTTGTTATTCCCTACAGTGAAGGATGAGATGGAGGATGTAGGACCGGGTTTGGGGACCGAAACCGTGATTCTTGTGATTATGTTCATAGACGGAAGAGATTAGCAATGATAAACAAACAACTTTGTATTAATCCGGTAGTATAACATTACAAGTCGGCCCGATTACATGATAACCGAACTAATACCAAAGGAGTATACATTCGGGGAGAGATCAAGTGGTGATCTCTCCCAGACACACTGAAGCTCACAGGGAACTCTCAAATGAGCTCCCCTATTCTCTCTTGTGTATCTTTCTGTCTCTTGTGTCTCTCTCGTCTCTAAGTGCATTTGTGAAATGAACACAACACATGGGTATATATACCCGACACAGCATCTGTGGTCGAAGGATAAGGTCATCTGGTCGAAGGATCATCTATCGACCAGAAATTCTACCGAAAGATCCATACATACCTCGAAGGATGATATCCTTCGAGGTCCATCTGTATCTATCGAAGGCATTATCTTTCGAGGTCATCGAAGGATACAAACCATCCTTCGATGACATCCTTCGACACACACACCTCAAACAAACCATGTGCTAACTGTTTGGCCAAGTCAAACCGGAGGATGGTTGACTTGGTCAAACTTACATCGAACGCACATAAAAACAAACCTAAGACATAACTCAGACTAATCACGAGACATCGTTTTGTATCATGACAAATTACAAACAAAGTACAGACACAAGTAGCTTTGTCTTGATCTTCGTGTCTTCGAGTCGAAACTAAGTCGAACTGAGCTGAGTTGAACCGAGCCGAGTCGTGTCCACAAAATATGTATCAACAAACTCCCCCTTGGACGCTACTCGTGAGGTTCAACTTCCATGTCTTCCACGTCGGAGGATCTTCAAAGTCTTCACGTGTCGTAAGTAGAAAGTGTATCAACAAACTCCCCTTTTCATTTAGGTAGTGTGTCAATAAACTCCCCCTTAGATTGAACTCTTCATTGAGTCATGCTCGTGAATCTTTTGACTTGTCAATTCTTCAGATCCTTGTGGTGTTGATGAAGGGTCAGCGGCAACTCGATCACTTTATCCTTTGAGTGCCTCCACTTCGTGTCTTCATTCCAAAGCTTTTCATCGAACATGTTCTCCTCGCCTTTAGCATCTGCACATGCAAGAAAGCTAAACGCATAATGAGAACACTGCTTGGAATATAGTTAACATTTAAACAAAAGACACATATGAGATCAAATCTCGATCAAACACCAACCGACAACAGTTTGAAAGTTTAGAAAAATATTCAATTTTAATCCTTTAACTTTCAAAACTTGTTAACTTCGACAGATTATGAAGATGCAATTGTTTTTCGGCTTACGATCAGGATTTTGGGTAGGATAGACTCGAGTTCCAACATCAGTCAATCAAAAATAAACTAGAAGCAAAATCTTTTTGGATTTTATAAAGTTTATATTAAAACACACCTAAAATCTTTTTGGAATTTTTCATTTTTCAAACGTAAAGACAGAAAACAATAAATAAATATATACATGATGCATAAACTGAAAACAGTAAATAAATATCTACAGACATTCTTTTTGCGAGTTTCGAGGGTAAGAGAATCATATCAGTGTACGGTCACGCCAAAACACTCTTGTTGTTCTATTAGTTAATATTTAGATAAGCATCCTATAACGATTATCGGTATTGTTGTCCACATAAACTCAACTTATCATTTGTAATCATGGCGAGGGGATACGTTAAGGTATAATTTATACTTACCGACCGGTGTTCATCCACATCACGACACATTCCCGTATCAAGGTATGCACGAGGGTTCATCTTACCGGTGAGTATACCGATTATCATCTGTTTGACCGTATATGATGTGAGATTCTCACTTATTTTGATTGAAAACAAGCCCTATGTGATATAATCACTTATTGATGAGGAACTTGATTTTCGATGCATGAGGGCACAGGAGCAAGTCCGTGAACAGGTCAGTACTTTCGTACAGCAGAGAGACGAACTTGACTCCCGGATAAATGTGATATTTTATCACTTATTTTGTTTGGACATGTGATTGTTGATCACTTATTGAGGTCGTATGCAGTATGTACACGTATGTATGGTATCATGGAAGATCTAGACTTGCGTCCCCGTTATTCTTCGGTAAAAGATACAACCATGATACCCAGATGATAAGCAGCATAAAGACCGAATATCTCAGAACCTCGGCAATCTCTCAAACGAAATTTCGGTACTAAGACCATATGCCAATGAATGGTTCCCACCCAGTCTTCAGTCGATTTAAGTTTATATCACCCTGCACACTTTAAAATGATTGTGAGCCTACCGATACATCTTATATAGAGCTGCTTATCGCTTTTTCATTTAAGGTTTAAAGAGGTTTAGACAGACCACTGATGTACTATCATTTTCTCTTTTTCTCGCCAGGAAACTCATTTTTGTTTTTCTATTGTTTTTGTGCTTTTGAAATTTTTCGAGGTTTTTGGATTTTTCAAATTTGGAATTACTCCCCCTAAAATCAACAAACTAAGATAAAATTTAAAACACAAAGGTATTTACAAAAATGACTTTCCGATGTTGGTTAACTCATGTTTTACCTCAATGCCGTTTACCAAATTAATTTTTAATCTGAAAAGATTTATCGAATTTTGGAAAAATGAGTTGGCACGTCGGTAATCGGTGTGAACCATGACAACATTGTCTGGCCAAAGAGTGCTACAAGAGGACAACAATTTATAAAGTAGCTTAAATAACGACAAGTAAAGGAGAGATTAGAATTTTAAAACCGTATCCTGCAACCACTTCGTGCATTGCAAGGAATCTGAGAGCTCTCCCAAACTGGATATCCACCCGGTGTGGATTTCAAAGTCGATTCTTTGTAGCTACTTAGAAATCTCTTCACAGCAACAAGATCATAAACCTTTGGGTCCGGCTGGTCTTCCACATTGCACCAGCGAAGGTCTTTGACTTTCTCTTTCAGAATTAGTGTGCGGTTGTTCAATCCACGCCAAGGCATCCGCACACCCGGTTGGTTTGTTCAACGAACACATTTTCTTCAATCACACCGTGAAGAAATGTACACTGCACGTTCATCTTGTTAATTTGAACTTCAGACGTGCTGCAGGTGCGTACATTTAGATTGAATCTATCCTGGGGACCCGATCAAAGCTTGATTGTAAAAGGCTTTGCATTTTTGTCGAAGCTTTTCAAACTCTTTCAACAGACAATTCTGTTTCTCTTTTCCTTTTCTTTTCTTCTCTCCATCAAAGGCAACAATTTCTTCTGTCGCCTATTTTGTGCATGGACACTCCACTATCAACAATCTTACGACTATTGAAAGTTCCTCCTGGAATATCCTACACACTCATTCAAAGATTAGACGGAGAGGGGGACCCAAGCCTTTGTGGACTTGGGTCGTCCTTGATCATCAAGGAAAGTGATTTCAATCTCCTGATGATTAGGAAAAAGAACCTGTGGTGCTCCCCCTGACTGAGTTACCTGTTTTTGTTTCCAAGCTGTTTGTCCTTTACCAGTATTTGTATTAATTGTTTTAGCATTTACTGGTTTTACAGTTTTAGATTTTGCTTGAACAGGTTTTTCTTCTTTGACCTCTGATTTTAAGGCCTTTTTAATTACCTTTTGATTCTTTTGTTTCAACTTCTTTTCCCTTTCTTTCAAGACACGCGGGTCTTGTTTCGGGGAAACTGATCGTTTTTGGTAATTGGTTTCTTGGGGAGCCTTCAACTTTTGCAGGTATGGGCAGTATCTTACAATATGCCCAATTGTGCCACACTCAAAACACATTCTCCGCTCTACAAACCTCGGAGAAACATGTTGATGACCAGACGGAGAACCAGACAATGAACTTTGTGATCTAGATGTACTTGGACCTAAATCACATCCGTTTGTATGTTGGGTGTAATTATTCTGATCATTTCGTTTTAAAATTCTAACTTGTTTTACAAAATCAATGTTAGATTTATCCTGAAATGTTTCAAGTTTATCTGTACCCTTGGATCCAACAAAGTTCACTTTCGGTTCTCGCTTCTTAACAGGAGCTCTTTTGTTTTGCACCTTTTGCTGCTGAACTTTAGGTGCTTGAACATTCTTGTTCTGAGCCTTCTTTCCCTGTACCCTACCCTTTCCGGAGTTTACTTGTTGTTTTCGCTCAATTGGTTGTTTTTGGTTTCCGTATTGTTTTCAAATTTGTTCAGACGGAATTGGATCACATTGAGTGACGGTAACTTTGCCACTTTTGTTCCCCAAAAACTTATCAATACATCCTTCAAAAATTTGCTCAATTAAATCTTGATTTACATTTTTAATTGGAAAATCTTTGTTAGAGTAGATCTTTTCATCTCCTTTGAGCGTGTACAACAAGTTATTCCCTTCACTGCTAGAAACAAGGGACTCCATTGCTTTTGACATTTCAGTCTTACTCGGTTCCACTGGTGGATCACACAAGATGTGATTCTCGATTGGAATATCTGTTGTAACCGAGTTAGACTGTTGTTTCACAACTTCTACAGGTTCATCATCCGATGAATCAGATTCATCATCCGAAGAATCAGTATCCTCAACAATGGGAGGACTCTGTTCCTTAACACACGATGAATCCGTCACATTCTCAGATTCTGATTGATCCGAGGATGATGTACCCGTTGTGAACCCGAGGCCTGCTGCAAAGTCATCTAGATTGAGTGGCACAGTAGGTTCAAAACGGGGCATATCCTCGTCATCAGGCATTTTGGAGTAATTGTGATTCATTGGGGGAGGACATGATTTGAATCCATTACACTTCCTATCCCCCTTTTTCTTTTGAACATCAATAATGTGATCCAAAACATAGCGGGAATTGGAATAGCTTTCCAATTTCTGCTTAATTGTATCACATTCACATCGAGCTGTTGCTAACTCTACCATTTGCTTTTCAATTGTGTCAATTAAATCATTATTAGCATGTTGTTTTCTCAAACAGCCTTTTGTAATTCAGAAACATCATGTTTTAATGACGCAATTGTTGCTTTAAATTCCTTTTCATTTCTGGTTAAAAACAAGTTAGCTTCAGTTGCTTTAGAAAGATCTACAATCAATTCTTGATTGTGTTTGTGTGTGATCTCAAACTGCTTTTCCTGTTCAGCATATTTAACCTTTAAACTATCACAATTTTCACAGCTAACTACAGTGGGTTCATCGACACATACCTGACTTGATGAACAGTCGACATTAGCCGTAAAGGCTGAATGGAAAGAAAAAGATCCATCTTCAGAGAAGAACTTAGCAAGCTTCTCGGAAGTTCCAGCAGATTTCTGGCACAGAATAGATCTCCTCTTGCATAATACTTCAGCTTCAGCCAAAAGTTTATCAACCTTCAAATCCAAAGCATCACTTGATAAATCATCAGCATCAAGTGATTCCCCATTCATGCTCCCACTATAACCCGAACTATCTTCATCTTCTGAAGATTCACCAGCAGACACGGGTTCTACTACCTTCTCAGTCACTTTAGCATAACATGCTGTTCCACCATTTCCTCCTTCTCCAAGCTGAAGCGACCAATCACAACCTTCATCCATTTGAACCACAAGTGCCCGGTTGGCATTTGACGACCCTGCTTGGCCTTACCAGCAGACACGGGTTCTACTACCTTCTCAGTCACTTTAGCATAACATGCTGTTCCACCATTTCCTCCTTCTCCAAGCTGAAGCGACCAATCACAACCTTCATCCATTTGAACCACAAGTGCCCGGTTGGCATTTGACGACCCTGCTTGGCCTTGGTTGTTGACAGGTATCAACGTACGAACATTGTTCCTGTTTTGGTTCTGCTGGTTGCCTTGATTTCTGAAGGGATTTTGGTTTCCATGCTGAGCTGGTCTTGTGCATTCCCTTTTGAAATGACCTCGTTCACCACAGTTAAAGCACGTTACAGCTTGCTTGTCGAACCCATACTTGGTGTCTTTCTTGCTTTCCAAGTTGGTTCTCCCCGTTCTTTCCATAAACTCTTTTGCTCTTCGAATGGCACTAGCAAGAGCCCATTTAATATCCATCATTTCAAACTCATCTCTATCCACTTGCTGATAATCTTCATTGGTTAGATTGATATTCCCAATTGTAGGTCCGGCTAGGGGAGGATCTAGTCGCCTAATCCTTGTGTACAAACCAACCCAGTTGTGCGGAATTCAACCGAGATAGCAAACCGAGATAGAACACGCAAATAATCAACACACAAGACTCAACGATTAACACCACTTGTATTAAACGTATGAAAGGTCCGGTTACAGCTCAATGTTTACAAATCAGTCCTGTAAACTCTCTAAGTGTGTGTGTGTTCTCTGCTAACTGTCGTCCCTCACTGTCATCCTCGAAATGAACACACCACACGGGTATTTATACCCAAACACAGCAGGTCCGGTCGAAGGATCATGCAGACCGGTCGAAAGATCAGGAACAGCTCGAATGATCAACATGTACCACGAAAGATGGGATCTTTCGTGGTCCATCTATCGAAAGCTATCTATCGAGCTCATCATCGAAGGATATAAGTGATCCTTCGATGACACATCCTTCGAACCAAACAAATTACAAACATAATGTTGACTGTTTGGCCAAGTCAAACCGGAGGATGGTTGACTTGGTCAAACTTACAGACTAACAAAGACATCGTTCAGTAACAAGACAAAATACAGACAAAGTACAGACACAAGTGCACCAACAAACTCCCCCTTGGCTGTAGCTTTGTCTGGCTGTAGCTTTGTCTCGATCTTTGTCTCGATCTTTGACGTCCTTTCAAGTCTTCCATGTCGGAGGATCTTTAAAGTCTTCACGTCTTGAAAGCAGAAAGTGTACCAACAAACTCCCCATTTCATGTAGGAAGTGTGTTGACAAGCTCCCCCTTAACATAAGCTCCCCCTTGAGTTATGCTCGTGAAATACTTGTTCTTTATGAAGTGAGATCCTTGTGGTGTTGATGATGTTCAGCGGCAACTCGATCATCTTCATCACTTGAGTGCCTTCACGTCGTGTCTTCATTCCGAGGCTTTGTCATCGACCATGTTCTCCTTGCCTTTAGAATCTGCACATGCAAGAAATCTAAACGCGTAATGAAAACAACTGCTTGGAATATCATAAGCAAACGACACACATGTGACCATTGTTCAATCAAACACCGTCCGACAGTTTGAAAGTTTAATAAATTTATCAAATTCAGTTTTTAACTTTCAAAACTTGCAAATTTCGACCGTTTATGAAGATTTAGTCATTTTCGGTTTTCGTTCAGGTTTCAAGTAACGACGACTCGAGCTCCAACATCGTACGATCGAAAAATAAAGTAGAAATAAAATCTTTTTGGCTTTTATAAAGTTTATGTTAAAACACACTTAAAATCTTTTTGGAATTTTTAATATTTCAAATGTAAAGACTGAAAGCAGTAAATAAATATATACAGACAGTCTTTTTGCGAGTTTCGAGGGTAAGAGAATCATATCAGTGTACGGTCAGGTCAAAACGCTCTTGTTGTTCAATTAATTAACATTTAAGATAAGCATCCTATAACAATTATCGGTATTGTTGTCCACATAAGCTCAACTTATCATTTGTAATCATGGCGAGGGGATACTTTAAGGTATGATTTATACTTACCGACCGGTGTTCATCCACATCACGACACATTCCCGTATCAAGGTATGCACGAGGGTTCATCTTACCGGTGAGTATACCGATTATCATCTGTTTGACCGTATATGATGTGAGATTCTCACTTATTTTGATTGAAAACAAGCCCTATGTGATAGAATCACTTATTGATGAGGAACTTGATTTTCATATGCATGAGGGCACAGGAGCAAGTCCGTGAACAGGTCAGTACTTTCGTACAGCAGAGAGACGAACTTGACTCCCGGAAAGAATTTGTGATATTTTATCACTTATTTGTTTGGACATGTGATTGTTGATCACTTATTGAGGTCGTATGCAATATGTACACGTATGTATAGTATCATGGAAGATCTAGACTTGCGTCCCCGTTATTTTTGGTAAAAGATACAACCATGATACCCAGATGATAAGCAGCATAAAGACCGAATATCTCAGAACCTCGGCAATCTCTCAAACGAAATTTCGGTACCAAGACCATATGCCAATGAATGGTTCCCACCTGGTCTTCAGTCGATTTAAGTTTATATCACCCTGCACACTTTAAAATGATTGTGAGCCTACCGATACATCTTATATAGAGCTGCTTAACATTTTTCATTTTAGGTTTAAAGAGGTTTAGACAGACCACTGATGTACTATCATTTTCTCTTTTTCTCGCCAGGAAACTCATTTTTGTTTTTCTATTGTTTTTGTGTTTTTGAAATTTTTCGATGTTTTTGGATTTTCAAATTTGGATTTACTCCCCCTAAAATCAATAAACTAAGACAAATTTAAAACACAAAGGTATTTACAAAAATGATTTTCCGATGTTGGTTTTACTCTTGCTTGACCTTAATGCCGTTTACCAATAATAAATAGTCAAATCTTGATTTGTCAAATGCTTTGGTAAAAAGGTCGGCACGTTGGTCATCGGTGTGGACGTAAGCAACATCGATTAGCCTTTTCTCAAAGCAATCACGTATGAAGTGATACTTAATGTCGATGTGCTTAGTCTTTGAATGCTGCACAGGATTTTTAGTGATCTGTAATGCAGCAGAATTATCAACGTAAATAGGAGTAGTTAGGAATTCAAAACCGTAGTCGCGCATTTGTTGTTGGATCCATAGAACTTGGGAGCAACAACTTGAGGCAGCAATGTATTCAGCTTCGCATGTTGATGTAGCTACACACGTCTGCTTCTTGCACTGCCATGTGACTAGGCGATTTCCCAAAAACTGACATCCAGCCGTTGTGGATTTGCCGTCCATTTTGCATCCGCCAAAATCAGAATCACTGAATGCGATCAAGTCAAAGTTATTATCCCTAGGGTACCATAGACCGGTGTCAGGGTAACCCTTCAAATAACGAAAAATCCTTTTTACAGCTGCAAGATGTGAGGCCTTCGGGTTCACTTGATATCTGGCAAGCAGGCATGTTGGGTACATTATATCTGGTCTTGATGCTGTGAGGTACATAAGAGATCCGATCATTGCGCGATAGTATGAGGGGCTAACATCTTGACCCTTCAAGTCTGGAGTAATTCCGTGATTTTGTGGCAATGGGGTACCAATGGGCGTTGCATCAGACATCTGGAACCGGCTCAAGATGTCACCAACATATTTAGTCTGATGGATGAATATCCCAGACTCAGTTTGTTGTACTTGTAGGCCCAAAAAGAAAGTCATTTCCCCCATAGCACTCATCTCGAATTTATCCTGCATAATGCGCTCGAAATTCCTACACAAAACATCATTAGTAGAACCAAAAATAATATCATCAACGTATACCTGTACCAGTAGAAGATCTCCATCTTGTTCTTTGATGAAAAGAGTGCAGTCGATAAGACCTCTGCGAAAACCGTTCTCCAGCAGATAATTAGATAAGGTTGCGTACCAAGCTCGCGGTGCTTGATGTAGACCATATAGAGCTTTGTTGAGCAACCAAACCCGATCGGGATGGATAGGATCTTCAAAACCTGGAGGCTGTTCGACGTACACCTCTTCTTCCACCACACCATGTAAGAATGCACTTTTCACGTCCATCTGGTATACCTTGAAACCTTTGAATGAAGCATAAGCCAGAAAAATCCGAATTGCTTCTAGACGTGCAACAGGTGCATACACTTCGTTGTAGTCGATCCCTTCTATCTGACGAAAACCTTGAATGACTAGCCTTGCTTTGTTTCGAATAACAATCCCACGGTCATCCTTTTTGCATTTAAACACCCAACGGGTACCAATCTTCTTGTAACCAGCAGGTTTCTCTACAAGTTTCCAGACACCAAGCTTCTGGAATTGCTGCAGTTCTTCCTGCATTGCTTCAACCCAAGAGTTATCTTTCAAAGCTTCTTTCCAAGTTCTTGGCTCTTCCTGTGAGACATAACACGCGAAAGACCAATCGTTTTGTTGACCAGATTCTCGGATAGTTGCATACAAGCCTGCATTGTTGTTGTTTCGCAACATGTTTCTTGTTTGAACGCCACTTTGTACATTTCCGATGATGTTTTGTTGAGGATGGGTATTATGAATCCTTGTTTCTGGATTATCTTGAACTGGAATATTTGTACCCAGGTTGTTGAGATTGAGATCAACAACTAATTCAATGCCCGGAATTGACGAAGAGGATGATGCAGTATCTTCAGCTGTTCCAGGGACGCCCACTGGAGGTGTACCCTCTGAAGTACCATGAACTGCTGTTATTGGGGCTTCTTGATCTGCATCGAGAAATTCATCATCCTCTGAAGATTCGTTCAATTCGGTAGCATCGTGAAAATCCTCATTGTCGAGAGCATTGTTGTTCACTGAAGATGGTTCTTGATTGACAATAATGGGACGAACCAACGGTGAATCTGTTGCATTGTCACTCTCGAAAAACATCCTTCCCGCAGCATTTTCTTCAACTGCTTCAACATTGATCGAATTGAAAAAGTCATCGTACTCAAACATCCAAGGCTGACCAGGATTTTTGACTGGTAAAGTGTGCCTTTGTACTCTGACTTCAGACCATTCCTCGACCCTTTTAGTCTCTAGATTCCAGACTCTTAAGTTTGGGGTGGAATACCCAAGAAAGTATCCCTCAATGGCTCTTGCCCCAAACTTTCCATTAGGATCGATTATTGTGCACGGAGCTCCAAACGGTTCAAGATATGACAAATCTGGTTTCCGTTTGTTAATAAGCTCAAAACAGGTCTTGTTGTGCCTTTTGACTGTGAGGACTCGGTTCAACGTATAACATGCAGAAGACACAACTTCAGTCCAGAATGGAATAGGCAATTGTGACTCTACTAACATTGTCCTAGCAGTCTCGATCAATGTGCGGTTCTTACGTTCAGCGACGCCATTTTGCTGAGGAGTATAAGCTGCACTAAATTCGTGAAGAATACCTTTTGAAGTGCAAAACTCCGCCATGGCATGATTTTTAAATTCAGTACCATTGTCGCTACGTATCCGCCTAACCTTCAACTTATATAGATTCTCAATCTGAATGATCAAGTTTTTGATAATACCGAAGGTTTCACTCTTATGTGCCATGAACGCCACCCAAGAAAATCTTGAATAATCATCAGTTATCACGAGGCAATATTGATGATTCCTGATGCTTTTGTGCTTGACAGGACCGAACAAATCCATGTGCAAACGTTCAAGAGGAACTGCCACCGTGTTGACTTTCTTTGTAGGGTGTCGCTTCTTCGTTTGTTTTCCTTTCTGGCACGAGACACAGACGTCTTGAAGATGGAAGTTTTTAAGAGGAACACCATTCACTAATTCATTTGACACCAAGTGATTCATTTTGCGTAAGTGAATGTGACCCATTCGTCTGTGCCAAGAGATTGTGTCTTTTTCTGTGGCTTTGGAAACGAAACAAGTTGCTTGTGCAGACGTTGTGATAGCTTGGCTCATATCAAGGACATACAGATCATTTATCCTTGGAGCCGACAAGAGAATCCATTCTTTTGGAATTTTGAAGCCGGGTTTCAGCACATAACATCCATTAGCATCAAAGTGTACTGAGAACTGCTTGTCACAAATTTGAGAAACACTAAGAAGATTGTGATCAAGTTGTTGCACAAAGTTGATCTTGTCAAAGCTAACAACCCCGTTGGAAATCATTCCTTCACCCGTTATATATCCGCCCTTATCTCCAGCAAAAGCAACATAACCTCCTCTAATAGATTTGACGTCGTAGAGAAGCTTCATGTCGCCTGTCATGTGCCTGGATGCCCCACTATCAACAATCCAATGACTACTGATAGTTCCTCCTGGAACACCCTGCACATAAACTCAATCGATTAGTTGGAGATGGGGACCCAAGCCATTGTGGTCTTGGGTCTTCCATTTTTATCAACAACAATAACTTCCACCTTTTGATGATTCGGAAATTGTGATGGTCCCCTTGATTCAGTAACCGTTTTTGGTTTCCAAGTCTGTTTTGTTATACCAGTGCTATTCTTTAAAAACTTAACTTCATGATTGTCTGAAGTTTTTAAATTGTTTGGTTTGACAGAAACAGATTGTTTTTGAGCCACATCGGTTTTAATTGCTTTTTCAATTTTCTTGACCTGTTGACGTTTCTGTTTCTTTTCCCTTTCTCTTATGAGTCGAGGATCTTGTTTTACAGAAATAGATCGCTTGCGGTCAGTTGGGCCACGGGGATCATCAACTATGCCTTTTTGTTTATGAAGATACGGGCAATTTCGAACAATATGCCCGATTGTTCCACATTCAAAACATGATCTTCGTTCAACAAACCCCGAAGTATCATGTGGTCGTCTTGCCGATGATGAACTTTGTGATTTCGAGGTACTAGGTTTTGAACTATTTGGTTCATTCCTTTTCATCACTGTTACTTTCTGGACAAAATCTAAGTTAGATTGATTTGCAAACTTTTCAATTTTGTCCGTTCCCTTCGATTTCACAAAGTTCACATTCTTCTTCTTCTTCTGATTTGGCTTCTTTTGACTTTGAGTCAGTGTCTTACCTTTGGATTTGGTATGATTTTGCTGTTTTTCCACTGTTGGTAATTTCTTGTTCCCAAATTGTTTTCTAACTTCAGCCTTTGGGATAGAAGGACACTGTGTGACTGTAACATGTGGTCCTGTCTTTCCCAAAAACTTACTTGTCGAATTTTCAAAGACTTTACTGATTAAAGATTGATTAACATTCTTAATCGGAAAATCTTTGTCTGAGTAAATTTTATCATCTCCAACAAGAGTGTACAGCAAATCCACACTCTCCGACTCTTTCTCAGACGAGGACTCAGTTGCAACAGTCTTAGCGGGAGGATCACAGAGAATATGATTCTCAAGAGGTATGTCCTCTTCTTTGATCACCGCATCAGACTTTGCTGAATCAGTATCATCAGATTCATCATCAGAAGAATCAGTATCCTCAACAACAACTGGAGGATCCTGATTCGGTTCAGCAGAAGACACACATGTATCTGCTGACACATCTGAATCTGATGATTCCTCTTTCTTGTATCCGAGTCCTGTTGCACATTCTGCTGCAAATTCCTTAATATCTAGAGGAACAGATGGCTCAAAGTGAGTTCTATATTCCTCATCAGGCAGAGCATCAAAATTGTTTCTCACGGGTGGTGGACATTTCTTGTAACCTATGCATGTGACATCCTTTTTCTCTTTCTGAACATCAATGATGTGATCCAACACATAGCTAGAACTCAAATAACTGTCTAACTTGAGTCGGATCGCCTCACTTTCTGTTTTAACACAAGCCATTTCTTTTTGCATCACCTCAAGACGAGTGATGTACAAATTAATGTCAGTTTGTTTTCTGGAAACCATTTTTGTCAGTTCTGTTTTATCTTTCTTTAATGTTTCAATCATCCTTTTAAATTCCTTTTCATGGTTTTCATAAAACATGTTGGCTTCAGTGCACTTTGAAAGATCCACTGTTAATTTCTGATTGTGAATGAATGTCACATCATATTTCTCCTGCAAAGCCTCGTGTTTGCTTTGCAATTCACACCACTTATCATTCACAGAAACATGTTTGTCTTGCAATTCAAACAAACTAGCTTGTAAAGCATCGTGTTTGCCTTGCAACTCAGACATGTTTGCTTCCATCTCAGCACATCTAACATGCAAACTATCACAGTTATTACAGCTAACAGAAGTGGGTTCGTCGACACATACCTGACTTGATGAACTGTCGACATTCGCCATAAAGGCTGAATGGAGAGAAGACGAAGAATAAGCAGCTTGATCCACCAAAATAGATCTTCTTTGAATTCCTGCTGCAGCTTCCTCCAAAAGTTCATCAATGTCTGCATTAACTGATGCAGTTGATGTGTCATCTTCCTGATCATTGCCTGAAGCAGAGGACTCTTCATCTGAACTTCCACTGTACCCGGAGCTGTCTTCATCTTCAGAAGATTCAACACCATTGGTGGAAGATTCTCCACCACTGGCGTGTTTAAGATCATTAACCACTTCAGCAAAACAAGCTGTTCCATCAGGTGCATCATTTCCCAACTGGATTGACCAATCACAACCTTCATCTACCTGAACCACAAGTGCCTGGTTGGCATTAGATGGTCCTGCTTGACTCTGGTTATTGACAGGCACCAGTGTTCGTTCGTTGTTCCTTCCTTGGTTCTGATTTGCCCTGTTGCCTTGACCTCGGAAAGGATTCTGGTTCCCATGCTGAGATGGCCTTGTACATTCACGCTTGAAATGACCACGTTCACCACAGTTGAAGCATTTAACAGCCTGTTTATCAAACCCATACTTGGTGTCTTTCTTGCTTTCCAAGCTGGTTCGGCCTGTTCTTTCCATGAAATCCTTTGCTCGCCTAACAGCACTGGCAAAGGCCCACTTAATGTCCATCATCTCCATCTCCTCTTTATCAATCTGCTGATAGTCTTCTTGTGTCAGATTAATATTACCAATCTGACCTTCCACTAATCCACAGTATGCGCTCACCACAGTGTTTAGCAGCTCCATGTGTTCCTTGGCTACTTCCACACTGACTTTAGAAAAGCTTGAGGTGTTGAGCTGTACTGTATTTGGCTTTGATTGTTGACCAGCAGATGATGTACTTCCATAACACGCTTGCTGTTGAGGAGGAGGAGGAAGTGGATTCCCATACATGTCTGTTTGTCCGGTAGATTGAGCAGGTAATGGATTTCCAAACATGTCAGTTGCTTCGGTAGATCGAACAGGTAGAGGATTTCCAAACATATCAGTTGCTCTGATAGTTCGTTGGCTTTGCTGTTGTGGTGCTGGTTGAGAAACTGGTTCAAGCGGATTTCCAAACATGTCTGTCTTTGGAGGGACTGGAACTTGGATGGTATTGCCAAACATGTCAGTGTGAGACACAAACGCTGTTTGAAGTGGAGCATGTGAAGCAGGTTTTGTAGAAGTGCTAGAAGTTCCATAATACATTTCTAGATTTTGTGGCACTGGAACTCTTTTCGCCTTAAGAGTTTCTTCCTGATTCTTGTTTTCCAAGATTTGAACAAAGTCATTGTAGTTTGTTGTAGCTAGAGTGCCATTATACTTCATGATTTCCAAGAAAGTATTCCATTGAGGTGGCAACGCATCAGCAAACTTTTTCACAATCTCTGCTTGAGGTGTAACGACCTCAAAATTTGACAATTCACTCAGCAAATGATTAAATCGACTTGTCAAATCTCCTAAAGATTCATTCTCCATACAAGAAAAACCATCAAACTCTTTCTTTAGCAGGTCTTTTCTTAATTGACGTGTTGCTTCATTTCCCACGCCCCTTGTCTTCAATGCATCCCACAATCTCTTTGTTGTCTTGTAACTGACAAACTGATGATAAATATCTTTACTTAACGCCTGAGTGAGAATAGCATAAGCCTTCTTTTCTAAATCATAGATTTTCTTCTGATCTTCCGTAAGATCTGCAAACGTAGCAGCAGATGATGCAGCAACCTCTATAGTTTGATCAAAATCTGTGATGAACCGCAACCACAATTCGGTATTTTGACCAAGAACGTATGTATGAAATCTGTGAATCCATCCTGGATATTCATATAAGTGCATCAACTTCGGAGGCCGATTCAAACTTCCCGTTTCACTATCGCTTAAGAGAATGCTTTGAATACTAGGAGTTTGATTTGATACGAAAGCCCATTGACCAGTATTAGCTTGAGAAGACACCGGTGCGGGAGACGGAGTACCAAAATATATATCAGAATTTACCGCCGGCCTATTCCATCTTGGATTCATTTTTGATCAAGAATAATAATGTTACACTAGCCGAAGGATCTGAGATCGAAAGACAAATCTGAAAAACACAAACTTGTTAAACATAAACAAACTGGGATCGAAAGATCAACACCTGTTCGAAGGATCAACAGGGTTCGAAAGATCTCTGTTGAATTTCGAACAATGTTTTCGAAAGATTCTCCAAAACGAAGGATCCTTATCTTTCGAAAAAGGACTGTACACCGAAAGATGATTTTGAAAGATGACTTCGAAAGACTCCCCAATCGAAGGATCCTAGTCTTTCGAAAATGAGCAGAAGACCGAAAGATATATGTTTCGAAAATATTCCTTGGAACGAAAGATAAGTCTCACACTTCGAAGGATGCTCGAAGGATGACTATCTGTCGAACCTCCTTTGGTCGAAAGATGATCTTTCGACTTCGAAAGATATCTTTCGAACTTGCTCTGACACAGTTGACAATGGTGACAGGTTGGTGAAAAGTTGACGGGTTGGTGAGAATTTTCGGCAGAAAGTATGTTCAGACCATATCTTTCAGGTCTGAATATGCAGGCTTTCACCAACCAGGTAAGGATCCCAATATTTTAATCAGATTACACTTTTCAATGCACAAACAAGTTGAATATTCAAATTTTAAGATCAAAAGTGTAGTTTTATGAAGAACACTATGAATATAGCAAGAACACTACCCAGAAAAACAAGAATTTCGGTGAACCGAAACTTTCCAAACACACAATTTTGCTAAAATGTTTAACAAAAACCAACAACTAACATGTAAGCATGAAGAATAACAAGGTTTTTAACAAAAACACCAAGCAAAAACAACAAGATTTTCAGAAAATAGTGAACTTTTAAAACCCGAAAAACAGTCCGAAAACTCTCGGTTTTAACAAGGAGAAGAGCCAAGGCTCTGATACCACTTGTAGGTCCGGCTAGGGGAGGATCTAGTCGCCTAATCCTTGTGTACAAACCAACCCAGTTGTGCGGAATTCAACCGAGATAGCAAACCGAGATAGAACACGCAAATAATCAACACACAAGACTCAACGATTAACACCACTTGTATTAAGCGTATGAAAGGTCCGGTTACAGCTCAATGTTTACAAATCAGTCCTGTAAACTCTCTAAGTGTGTGTGTTCTCTGCTAACTGTCGTCCCTCACTGTCATCCTCGAAATGAACACAACACACGGGTATTTATACCCAAACACAGCAGGTCCGGTCGAAGGATCATGCAGACCGGTCGAAAGATCATCTTTCGACCAGGAACAGCTCGAATGATCAACATGTACCACGAAAGATGGGATCTTTCGTGGTCCATCTATCGAAAGCTATCTATCGAGCTCATCATCGAAGGATATAAGTGATCCTTCGATGACACATCCTTCGAACCAAACAAATTACAAACATAATGTTGACTGTTTGGCCAAGTCAAACCGGAGGATGGTTGACTTGGTCAAACTTACAGACTAACAAAGACATCGTTCAGTAACAAGACAAAATACAGACAAAGTACAGACACAAGTGCACCAACACCAATCTGACCTGCGATCAATCCACAATAAGCACTAACCAAGGTATTCAACATCTCCATATGCTCCTTGGCTATTTCGACACTGACTTTGGAAAAGTTGAAAGTGTCTAATCTGACTGTGTTTGGATTGGAAGTGGCTTGAAAGTTTGAAGAGCTTCCATAGAATCCTTGCTGTTGCGGTTGTTGCTGCTGAGGAGCTGTCGGTTTCACATCTGGTCTTGGATACATCAAGTATGCTGAAGGATCAAACTGATCTGTTGTTGATGGTCCAGTGTTTGAGATGAAAGCTGTTTGAAGCTTCGCGTGTTGAGAAGCTGGTTTTTCTCCACTGATGCCCCCTGCAATCCCAAAATACATCTCTGGACTTTGAGGAGTTAGTGTTCTTTTTGCCTTAAGCTTTTCTTCCACATCCTTGTTCTCCAATTTCTGAATTAAATCATAAACGGTGATTGTGTCCAGAACACCGTTTTCTTTGAGAATCTCAAGATAACTGCTCCACTTTGCTGGTAAGCTATCAGCAAATCTCTTCGTCATTTCTTGTGGAGTGGCAGTGACTTTAAAAGCAAACATCTCGCTCAACAAGTGATGGAACCTTGTAGATAAATCTGCCAAAGTCTCATTCTCCATACACGTGAAACCTTCAAACTCTTTCTTCAGTAAATCTTGCTTGATCTTTCTTGATTGTGCATTACCTTCACATCGTAACGTGAGCATATCCCACAAGCTTTTAGTAGTCGTGCAGTAAACAAACTGATGGTAAATGTCTCTGTTAAGAGCTTGTGTGAGAATCATGAATGCTTTCTTTTCTAACTCAAATTTCTTCTTATCTTCATCAGACAGAGTGCTGTAAGTTTGTGGATTAGCTCCTGCAACTTCCAACTCACTGTCAAATGGAGTGAAGAAACACATCCATAGATCTTGACCTTGCCCCTGAACATAAGTTCTCAACCTTTCTTTCCACCATCCCCAATCATTGATGTGATTTAGCTTTGGCGGTTTTGTGCTTGTACCAGTTTCACTGTCGTTCTGCATCATAGATTGAATGCTGCTGCTTTGATTTGTGACCAATGCCCATTGATTTGCAGTTATCATTGCAGCTTGAGTTGGGGCAATAGTTCGCAAGAATGCAGCTTTGTCGAAATCTGGCTCAGGTTGTGTAACTGATGATCGTGAAGATGTTAGAGTCCACGCGGTTGGATCCCACTGATCGTTTGTAGCTGATGATTGTGGAGTCGAAGTTATTTTAGTCCACGCAGTTGGATCCCACTGACTGTTTGTTCCCATTTTATAAAAATTAATATATTAAGTGAAAATTGATTTTTTTTTTTTAAAAAAAATTAATTTTCACAAACTATGTTAAAATTTCGAATGATAACAACCAGCCGAAGGATCAAGGATCGAAAGACCTGCAAAACACAACTGTTAATTATACACAGACTAAGGATCGAAAGATCAACCCTTGTTCGAAAGATAGACACCTGTTCGAAGGATCAACAGTGTTGAAAGACCACTGTTGAGTTTCGAACAATGACTTCGAAAGATTCTCCAAGACGAAGGATCCTTATCTTTCGAAATGTAACAGTAGCTCGAACAATATATCCTTCGAAAAGATTCCTTGGCTCGAAAGATAACTCACTGACTTCGAAAGATGTTCGAAGGATGGGTATCTGTCGAACCTCCTTGATCGAAAGATGATCTTTCGATTCCGAAGGATATCTTTCGATGAGCTCTGACACAGTTGACAAATGTTGACAGGTTGGTGAGAAAGGTGACAAGTTGGTAGAAACTTTCGGCAGAAGGTATGTTCAGACGTGCTTTCTGCCAAAACCAGATTTGGTTTGAATATTTTAACCAGTTGTCCTTTCCCAATGCATAAACAACTTTCGAAAATAAGTACACAAGATCAAAAGATGTAAAGCTTTGAAGAACACTTGAATATTTGATTAAGATACCAAGAACAAACCCAGAAAATTTGAATTTTCTGATGAACCGACAACTGCCGAACACGAGTTTTGGCCGAAAATTCAATAAAAACCACTCTTTAACATGTGAAAGTGATAAACAACAAGGTTTTTATAAAAATTTCCAGCAAAACAAGCAGATTTTCGAAGTTTTAAACATAAAATTTCCAGAAAATATGAACTTCAAAAGTCCGAAACACACTCTAAAACACTCGGTTTTAACAAGGAAAAGAGCCACCGGGTTTGGGGACCGAAACCGTGATTCTTGTGATTATGTTCATAGACGGAAGAGATTAGCAATGATAAACAAACAACTTTGTATTAATCCGGTAGTATAACATTACAAGTCGGCCCGATTACATGATAACCGAACTAATACCAAAGGAGTATACATTCGGGGAGAGATCAAGTGGTGATCTCTCCCAGACACACTGAAGCTCACAGGGAACTCTCAAATGAGCTCCCCTATTCTCTCTTGTGTATCTTTCTGTCTCTTGTGTCTCTCTCGTCTCTAAGTGCATTTGTGAAATGAACACAACACATGGGTATATATACCCGACACAGCATCTGTGGTCGAAGGATAAGGTCATCTGGTCGAAGGATCATCTATCGACCAGAAATTCTACCGAAAGATCCATACATACCTCGAAGGATGATATCCTTCGAGGTCCATCTGTATCTATCGAAGGCATTATCTTTCGAGGTCATCGAAGGATACAAACCATCCTTCGATGACATCCTTCGACACACACACCTCAAACAAACCATGTGCTAACTGTTTGGCCAAGTCAAACCGGAGGATGGTTGACTTGGTCAAACTTACATCGAACGCACATAAAAACAAACCTAAGACATAACTCAGACTAATCACGAGACATCGTTTTGTATCATGACAAATTACAAACAAAGTACAGACACAAGTAGCTTTGTCTTGATCTTCGTGTCTTCGAGTCGAAACTAAGTCGAACTGAGCTGAGTTGAACCGAGCCGAGTCGTGTCCACAAAATATGTATCAACAGAGGAGGAGGAGGAGGAGGAGGAGGAGGAGGAAGAAGAAGAACAGATAGATTATGGGGAAGATTGGATGAAAGATGGAGGCTATTACCTCGGCTATGACTATGAGAAAGGTCGAACAGTTATCGTGGGAGAACGTCCTAGGCCCGTTTGGAGGAGCTTTGGGCCTCCTCCTCCAAACGCCCTCACCAATAAAAGGATGAACCGTATGAATTCTTATTCACGGATATTCTTCATTCATGAAGATATGCTTGGATCGAATGCAATCTTAATCATTTTGTTTTTTAACTAATAGGTAGATTCGCTGAAACTGGATGTCCATTTCTTCGCCCTGACGATCCTCTTGGTAAGATTCCATGGAATCCGTTCCCGTTCCATGTACCAGAAGAGGGTATTCATTTTTCTGTTCCTGGTAACACAACTCATTTCGGTTGTAAAACTTAATTATTTTTTACATCAGTTTTTGTATTCTTTCTATTGATGATTAACCTATTTATTTATTATTAATTACTAGACCCTGAAGCTTGATCAAGTTCCCTCTCGGTTGGAAATGGATCTAGGAAACCAGCAGCAGCTGATGCTAACACTTCAATATCCACTTGTTTAGGTTTGTAAAACATGTTCAGATACATTAATCTATGGTTGTAGTAGGTAACTTAACTAGATTGATGAAGTTTTTGGAAACAAAAGTGATTTGGGAGCTAGTACAAGAAGAAGATATCCGATGCTAATCCATGTCGTATTGTACAAAAGGCAACACATGGTTTGTATATAGCATACGTTATTGAACTATCGATGTTACATCTCACATTTTCATGTTAAAATCTGAAAGAGCCATGGAATTAAAACCTTTGTATTCTTGTAAATCAAGGATCGGGCTTCGGTTAACCTTGGAGTCTTTCCTACATGTCTTTTTGATGCCCCGCTACCTTGGTATTTAAGTCTTCCCTCACCGAGCTAATCTGACTCAAAGAACCCCGATAACAAGAAAGATGATTCGAGATTTCCAGTGTAAATGCAAAAGCTGTATGTATGGATTCAGAAAAACATATGAAGCTTACTTTAGTTTATATTTTATTGCTGATATTTAAAAAAATGGTAAATGTAAAGAAAATCGGTAAGTAAAAAAATGTGCTTACACGATTAAATCCATACAACCTATAAATATGATACATAAAACGATGGTCAAAGAGTTTTTAGTGAATTGTCATTTTAACATCTTCAAAAGAACCAAAAACTACAAATGTAAATAAACTTAGGAAGGGAAAACGAGGTTGTGGGCTATCCACGAAGTTAAGAGCAACGATGAATCTTCCACAGAAGCATACAACCACTACGATGAATCTTTTTTTTTTTGTTTTTTTTTCTAATTTATAAAAATAAAGGGGTTAAACGGGTCAACTCATGAACCCACTAGGTGGACCCGAACATGACATTTTAGCTAAGCGTGTTCGCGAAACACGAAACTAAGCCGAACCCACTTAGACTAATTCAAGACCCACAAAATTTGTTGTTAGGTTCGTGATCCAAAAGTTACAAACTATTTCCACCATTACAATTTAGAGTTGACTGGTCTTGAAAGGCATAAAGGGTTAGCTTGTCACCTAGGAGTATGGTACTAAAAGCACATCCCTGAGACAAGCAAGGCGCATGTACGGACTACGGACCACGCTATTTTACACTCGTTTGAAGCTGCTTTTGGCCGGTTCAGACATGTCTTTTTGCTGGTTCAGATCATTTGAAACCACTTTTGCCTTGCCTCATTCAAGGCGATTTTGCTACGCCTCACCTAGGCGTGTGCTGTTAACTACGTAGGCTGACAAGTCTTAGAAGTAACATAAAATCACAAATACTTCCAAAAGATTTTTTTGGTTCTTATGCTGTTGAACTAACATAAAAACACAAATACATTGTGTTCATCTAGATGAACCCAGCTGATATAGTGGAATCAAGACCCATACCGATTTAAACAAGAATAAGAAATTAAAAACTAATTAGGGATGGCAAACTAACCCAACCCTGATGGGAAAACCCGAAACCTAAAAAATTCTTTATGGGATTAGTTTTAAAGTTTTTGCGGGCTTGGGATGGATATGATATTATGCCCGATTACCTGAAACACGCATTCCCGTTTGCCCGAGCTATATGACTATATCCGTAAACATTTTGTTTTTTTAAATTTTATTTTGGGTAATAGAATACTTAACTAATCCACTGATTTTTTTTGCATATCAATACTTGAAAAATCCGAATTTACCCAAAACTACAAATGCATATGAAACACTACATGTAAACTATAAAATTTGATCCTCATTTCTCTTTTATATTTTGATATTGGCATAAAATACCAGATCACTTTTTGTTATAAAATGGAACATAATCTTTAAAAAGTTATAAAAATTGATGGGTAAATGGGTCAACCCGTCATTCCGACGCGACCTTCTAAGCTAAACATGTTTGTGGGTTGACACAACCCTTAGGATTACACTCAAACCCATGAATTTTGTGTGAAGTTCGTGTCATGTTTTCATGTCGAGTCAAAAATTCCCACCTTTCCATTATTCTTTAAGCCTGCCTTCCTTTTGAATTTTTCTAGATATTGCTTCTCAAGAATATTTCTATAAGACTGACCTATTCTAAATGTTAGTAAGGCGATCCAACGGTTAGAAAAATATGAGATTTAAAAGCTAATCTAATATCCGGTATAACTCACAAATAGATATGGTATTAAGACATTCATGAGACAAAGGAACTTCTTTTAATTTTTTTATATAATGACTTGATATTAGAAATATCAATGGTTGGTTATTCTATTGATGTATTTGTTAATTGGAATTGAAACAATTATATTATAAACACAGATACATATACATCCCTTGGCATCCTTTCTCCTGTCTGACTTATGGTCAAGACTCCAGCCCCTATAGGTTCAATCACGTTCTCCACCGGGTGATTCCTTTGAACGCTAGTAGGAACGGCAAATTCTGGAACTGTTCCTGTTGATGAGAGATTCATCATATTGTCAGTTGTAGCTAATTCTTGGGGTTCAACCACAGGTTCTTCCAAAGAATCATCTACAACATAATCATCAGGAATAGAATCATGTGAGAACAAGTCATCATGATTATTTAATGAGCCTTCATCATCAGACGAATTCGAAGCTTCCTCTTCTATGTTGTGGGAATCTGTATCATCAGGAACAGTCGTTGAAGGTGAGGCTGCAACTATGCCATCCCCCTCAGCTTCAGCATCCCCCTCTTCATCAGCATTGGTTATAATAACGGAGGAACCAAGAGCAGCATTTGAAGTTCTTTTTTATCTGTAAAATATTCAGGAGATAAATCATCAAGAATATCAAACGATCGAAACATCATAATTGTAAAGAGTAAATGGCCCGTTTCCAGCATTCGTTTTGTTTTCTTCAAGCCATTGCACATCAAACGGCTCGACGATTTGCCTTGTTGTTTTGTTGTACACTTTGTATGCAATTTTATTCTCAAGTGCAGCTTTACCAGCATATCCGATAAAGTAACATTCATCGGCCCTTGCGTCAAACTTTGGTGTCGCCTCTAGATGCAGCAGGGTGCACGGACAAGCAAAAGCTCGAAAATGTCCGACAGAGGGTTTTTCACCAAACGGGACTTCATGAGGCGTCTTCATACGTGCTTTATTTATCAACACCTTATTTTGAACATAACATGCGGTGTTTATAGCCTCATCCCAGAAGAAAACAGGAAGCTTGGAGCCACTGTATTTCCCAATCGTAAGTGTGAGTTTGGTTGTGGTTACTTCGGCATGGGCGATCTCCGGTATGAATTTTGAGTTTTCGGCCGCGGACTTTGGCCTGTAGGGTTGGGCTGATCTGCGCTTTGCGGCGCGGACGCATGTAGTGCGGGGTTGAGTGGGAGGAATGTAGTTGTATCCTCCCGGTCGGCTGTTGGCCGAGTGGGATTCCCCGCAATATGTGTGGTCGTCTGGGTCGGTGCGAACATGCCCCTCTTTGTGGGGCTGTGGTCCCAGACGGCTATGAATGTCGGAGCCGCGGTGGGCTGTTGATTGCCGCCGAGTTTCACCATGCGGGCCCAGGCGGCTTTGTATTGGGCCCCTACGGCGAGACCCATATGTGGAGTCGTTCTCATCGATCGTGCGGACGCTACAGTAGGAGGATCTGTGTTCCTCTACCCTATCCCGGGAGGCCGGGTTGGCGGGTGCCCTGCTCTCATATTGCAAGATACGAGCCGCAGGTGTGTATGGTGCGGGTGTGGGTCCTCCAGGTATTTGCGCCTCTGCGCAAGCCTTGTTGTAGGTTGCCGCAAGGGCAGTCTGTTGTTGGTAAAACTAGGTATGGAGATCCATTCCTGGGGGTATCACAAAACCATACTGTGAAAAATCTGGCATGAACACTGGGGGTGAGCCCCCCTGTGCGGATGTGCCTATGTGGCCGATTGGTTGTGTGCTGGGGTGGTGTTCCCCGTAAGTACCAAGTTTGTGGGGTTGAAATTGTCCCCAGTGGGATTGTTTTGACGATCAGACATGATCTTCAAGAAAGAAAGAGATGTGAAAAAAGTGCTAACAGTAGCGGTGGGCGCCAATGATGAAACAGTGGTTAACCAAGAGAGGTTAATTCACTGGTCTCGTCAAGTAGGGTTAATCCCTTCTTTCCGAGGATCGGTAGCCGGATCGTCCGCTGACTCGTCTCCTGCACAAGGAAAATACACCGTGACTCGTAACAAGGAGGAAAGGGTGGGGGTGCTCCTTGTTACCACTCTCCGGCGTGAGAATCAGTAATTTGCTTGGGAAGCAAAGTGTGTGATAGTAGTAGTGAGAGAGTTGATAAGCGATACTTCAAACCTGGTCCGGGATGGGTATTTATAGCCGAGGAGTGAAGGAGGGTAATTGAGTGGCTAGACTGACAACGCGCCGCCCTTATGTAGGTGTGCCAGGCTTGTCGGTTGTGGAGGTGAAGCCACGTCTTACTGCGGTGTCAGTCTGTTGCTTACGTATAGGCTGACAGGCGACTGTCATTGGTGCCACTTGCACTGTGGTGTCAGTCCCACTTGCTTCGTGGGCAGGATGCGGTGCCGCGCCGCATCGCTGCTTGCGGTAACTGCTGTTGTTTCCGCGTTCTCACTCTGGCCAAGACTGTGGGATGCGGTGCTAGGCCGCATCGCTATGTGTACACCCATTTTCATACACAAGGTAAGTCTTCTCATCACTTGACAGATTGGATTCGACCGTTGTGTTCGCGCGTGCCCGCACGGACACAAATAAGTTCTTGCCGGTGGGGGTTTTTGATAAGGGTAATGGTCACTCGCGGCCATGCTGGTGCGAGATCTGAGACCATACCCCTTCAGTATGTAAATTCGCTTGTTTAGGTTTGTAAGACATGTTCGGACACATGATATGTTTTGGGGACTTTTTATTGAAACATATTTTCTTTGGGGATTAAAGATTTTGTGCATGGCATGATGGATCAAACTGCAAAAAAAAAAATAACAATAAAAAAAAAAACACATTGGGAAAACGAAAGTGATTTGGAAGCTGGTACAAGAAGAAGATATCTGATATTAATCCATGTGTACAAAATGAACACTTCTTTTTTTTTTTTGATACATGGTTTGAAAATAACATACGGCCATTGAACTATGGTCTCATGATCGATGTTACATCTCACATTTTCATGTTAAAATTCGAAAGAACTATGGAATTAAAACCTTAGTATTCGATCAAAGAAGATCAGGGTTCGAGACCCTGGAGCCTATCCTACATATCATTTTGATGTCTCTACCTTGGTATTTAAGTCTTGCTTCACAAAGTTAATCCGTTGCAACCTTCTAACTAGTTGGTGGTTGTCACCTCTTTGTTGTTTCATCCATCAGCACCCGCTACTTCTTCCCTAGCCAATTAGCCACCTCATCGAACAACTTCAATGACCGTTACACAAATTCACCGGTCCTGGTTTTTCCTCTTGTATTTAACAGCCATCGTCTCGTAACCTCATCTCTCTCTCTTGGTTCCTTCGCCAAGGGATATCATCACTCATCATCCCCATCATAAAAGGTGATTGTCACCATCGCGGATTGTATGTAATAAGCTGATGTGCCAGTTTTACCATAACCAAAATCAAAAGCACAACTCACATAGACCCAAGTGCACAAGCATTTGGAATTCCATTCATTCTTACCACTTGAACACTAGCAGGAAGTAGGACTTAGAGATGTACTCAAAATCGTTTCAGATGACATGTGCAAGAATCCATATTTGGAATCTTGCACCTTGAACCGTTTCAAGGTTTGACTTAATCCTTTAAATCGCCTTAATCCGTTGTGTTCAACAGCCACCGTCTCATGACTTCTTCTGTCTCTCTCTTGACTCTTGGTTTCGTTGCAAAGAGATATCCTCACTCGTCGTCCCCATCATGAAGGTGATTGTCATCAAAGCAAGATCATCACTTAACAAGTTGCCGTGCCACTACTAAGTAAACAAAATCAAAAGCACACTTCAAAGTCTGAAAGAGGCATTAAATCAAAACCTTAGTATTTGTGGGTGTGAAAGATCTCATGGCATACATGATATATCCAAGTGCAAAAGCATTTAATTGGAACTCCATTCATTCTAGCAAGTAGGAATTAGAGCTTTACTCAAAATCATTTCAAGTGCGGCAAACACGCCAATACAACAACAGATAGTACTACTTAGTCTCCTAACACCAATGTGACGACCTTTAAGTTTGCGGCTTGTTGTGTAATCCTTAAGCTTTATGTTCCTAGTGTTTTGTTAAGTTTTGATTTCGTCTACTTTTTTTTTTTGTTAAGTTTATGTCTTGGCTTTTATGCATTTTATATAAAGGCTAATAAATCCCAAAGGTCCGGTTTTAAATTTCAGCGGTTCGGTTTCGCTTTTCAATAATCAAAAACCATTAATAACAGTTTGGCTTACGGTTTGACATAAAAACCGTCAAAATCGGACTGCAAACACCCCTAACAGAAAGGTTTAACAATGCATATTATTAGTACACGCAAATCATATGCGTGTGAGGTTTTGTGTTTTAACTAGGAATTTCTACTTGCACTATGCTATGGAATCCGTAGAAAGGATTAGCGATGGCAAGTTTGCCTTTTGTTTGACTATACGGAGTGGGAGGGCTTGAAAAAGCGCCATGTGCAGCCACGTCAACAACGGTCAGAATAGTGGTATGGTGCAAACAGCCACGTCAACAACGGTCAGAATATTATTTATTAAACTAAATAATATTTAGTATGAGAGTTATCTATAATTAGTTCAAAGAGATTAAACTAAATAATAATTATCAATAAGAGACATGGCCTAGTATGATGACAAGTGTCTCTCAAATGGTTTCTTTTATTGTATAGTATAGATGTATTGTACATCAAGGACTACAAACGGATTAAGTAAATCAAGTCCCATTCATTATCTTTTTCTATAGAGGTAAAAGACAGTTTTGTTCACAAAATTTCAAATTTGTGGCAATTCCATCCTTGACATTTTTGAAACATGCAAATTCCGTCTAAAAAAACTAAAACTGAAACATGCCAATTCCGTCTAAAAAAAACTAAAAACATAGTATCTAGTGAGCACACAAAACTAGTATATATTAAAGAGCATCAGGGGGAATAGGGCCAGGTTCAGTATTACGAATTTGTTCTCAGTTTAAAATTACGATTTTGCCACAGTTCAAAATTACAGTCTTGACATCTTTGTAGCTTTTGACAAATTACGATTTTGCCACGGTTCGAAATTACATTCTTGCTACCGTTGTAGCCTTTGATGAATCATGATTTTACCCCAGTCAAAATTACGATTCTCCCCCTAGTTCAAAATTACATTATTGCCATCGGTTTGTTTGTTTGTTTTTTTTTTTTTTTTTTTTTTGCAAACCCTATGGCACTTCCTTGTTTTAATTGATTGACTCGATGTAATTTTTATTCGTGACAAGCAACTGCCTAGCACTCACTCCCTCATTGGTCTTAACGAATTACAGTTTTGCCCCCAACTCTATATTACAATTTTGCGATCATTTTAGTTTATTTTGTTTTATTTTTTTTTCTAGCAAACTATGGTAATGTTTTGCTTTAATTTTTTGATAAATATTTGACCCCAGAAACACGGACTACTTTAGCTAGAAGTAGAACTTTGAAAATTTCTCAAAGTCGTTCCGGATGGAGGAGCTTCCAACTTCGGATCTATAATCAAACAAATATGTTAGCCCTGTCAGCAAAGGAGCTCCTTCCCGCAACACCGTTCTATATATGGATATGTTGTGTCATGAATGGGTACGCGTAGTACACGTAGATCGTTAATTCTCTCCTCGCCTCATGCCTTTTGCTTTTTCTGACATTCGTAATAAAACATGGTATCTAGTGAGCGCATTAGCCGATGAGATGTCTCCTTGTACTACCATTACCTAGATGATGGACGACCGGTTTTCGTTTATGGGAATAACCATCCTGATTCTGCCATTTCGAGCAAGAAACTCATCGTGCGGATCTTCGCAAGTCGGAAGGTTGCGTATGGTAGGCCCATTCGACATGAACCCGTTTTCTTTAATGGATTAGACTAGAACAATTTCTATCTCACAAGTAAATTATCTTTTATTGCTAATACTTTAAAATTGGCACCCCGGATACCTCCCCAAGCACCCTAAAATTACTTGAATCGTCCCTTTTATATCATCACTTTTAACCACTAACCAGATTATTAAAGCTAATCCTTAAAACTTATGATCCCAATCAATGATGTTAACAATTTGTAATATCAATCCAAAAGATTTTGAACATTTTAGCCGTAAATGCCACCCTACCATATGTTTCATTTCATCAAAACAAAACAAAACGCCACCCTACCAAACCGGCAGGAGCAGCAAACAAAACACACCACTCACATTACAAAATCTCATATGCTAATCCTTGTTCATTTTAAATATGCTAATCCGGAAAACCTTACTGTTGTTAAATGCTAGTCTTGAAAACTAAACTGATGTTAACATAATCTTGTCCGGTGTCCGTGTCCGTGTCCATCATTGAAGTAAAGACCGAGACCCACACTTTCCTTATATCTACAAAAAAGAAGCCAACATCAACAACAAACAAATACGGAGTTAGGGCATCAAAGTTATAACATATGTTATTAGAAACAACCAAGTACGTAATCAAAACAAGTAATTCGACACCTAATGTGGCACAATCGTAAGCGGGGAGCAAAATGTTGAACTAGCAACAGTAGCATAGACCGAATAGTGACTCTTGTAGAGGCTCCAACTTCTACTTCTTGTATCATAGCGATATATGAGATATCGCCAAGTTGCATCGATTGATTGTCGATAAAGACAAGGTCACACTGTTGTTCACGGAATAAAGGTACTCATGTCTAAGGTTCAACATTATGTTTGGTAAGTAATTGCCCGGAAGTATAGACTCTAAATTGGCGGCGGAAGTGATACGTCTCACCTGCTTAGAAGATGACCTAAGTTGCACCAACTCAAAAAGATCTAACCCTAAGCAATCTCTATGGACTAAATCATATCCAAGATCTAGAACTAAAAACGACCCACGTCCTCTCCGGTATACCCTCCTAAACTAGTTCTCCATGAGTGAAAAGGGGAGGTGTGCTTCCAAGAAGAAGATGGGTGTTGAAGAGAATGATATTAGAGTAAAAATGAAAACAAACCCGAATCCATTACGAGTATTGATACAATGTTAAAGATAGGTTTTTTTTTCGAAAAAAATTACAGTGAAAATGAAAAAATGTTGAAGTTGGGTATGATGAAAACCCTAATCCATCATAATGATGTTGAAGTTGGGTGTTCTTGAAGGATGATGAACCTATAAACCCTACTGTTGAAATTCTTTGGTCATCGGAGTATACATGCTTGTGTGTCAGTGGATCTTGATGGTTCGTTACATTACATGGCTAGTGGGTGGAGAAACTAGAGGAACTCAGAGTTTTCGGAAAAATGGTGAAATATATAGGGGAATCGAGATGTAGAGATACAAGTTCGATAGATTTGTTCTTAATATTTATAAGTGAGTTCAAGGGAGTCACGTGGATGGTTGTGTGAAAGAAGGAAGAACAAAGGCTCATGCAAATTGCATGTGTTTCTTCATTTGACTCTTCTGACCCTTCTTTACCCTTGATTCTCTATCTCTCTCTCTCTCTCTCTCTCAAGTCATTGTCATTTATAACAAATATATATACATATAAGGCAAGGATATATATAAAAATATATATGAGTTGAAGAAACTAAAAAAACTTAATCTAAGTTATTCATCCTATCTCATCAATGGTTTGGATTAAAAATCATAAAATAAGTTTTACTTTCCATTAAAAGATGCTATAAAGTACAGAAAGGGTATTTTCAGGACATGTAACAAATATATTCCTTTCTCCTCTGACTAAAAGTACAACTTCAATTTCTTCTATTTGTAGGTCTGTTTTTCTCGGAGGATCCGATACGTAACCTATCCTTGTTTATCACAAACACTATCACGGGTGCAGAATCCCCGTAAAGGTGCAAACCAAACAAATGTAAAGCGGATAGCACAAACAGATAATCAAAGATTCACTTAGATTAACAGGATGAGAACAAACTGCAAACACATACACACAATGCTTGATGATAAACTCTCAGTTTCTCTCTATGCTCTCATGGAGTCTCACAATACTCTCATGACTAAACTGATAAACAACTGAACTATTTATACTGACCATAGACGAAAACCCTTTGGACGAAAACCATGTGTGACGAAATCAGGGATTTCGCCACACACATAGTGACGAAAACAAGGAGTGTTCATCACACATATATTGACGAAATCCAAGGAGTGTTCGTCAAACATATATTGACGAAATCAAAGGAATCTTCGTCAGTTTGTTGCATGGAATGATAAATAGTCATGACATCATCATGACTTCACTAAGGTGATGTCATGGTGATGTGTCGGCGGGAATGGTCGGCGGCTCTCCATGCTTCGTGTGTTGATCTCTGGGGCGCACGACGGAGGAATGTCGCGACGTTGTACTTGAGCCGGACCTAACCGTGTCGAACCGAACCAAGTCGAACCGAACCGAGTCGCGTCCACATAAAGTGTACAAACAAACTCCCCCTTGGACGCTACTCGTGATGGTTCGTATTCCATGTCTTTCATGTCGGAGGATCTTTAAAAGTCTTCACGTGTCACAGTCAGGGAGTGTATCAACAAACTCCCCCTTGAATGATGCTCGTGAATCTTTTGAACTTCAAAACTTTAGATCCTTGCGGTGTTGATGAGTGATCAACTGCAACCCGATCATCTTGATCTTCTGATTGCATCAACGTCGTGTCTTCACTTTACGGCTTGTCATCTGACACGTTCTCTTCGCCTTTAGCTGATTCTGATGTCGCATCTGCACATACAAGAAAGCTAAACACGTAATGAGAACAACCGCTTGGAATTTAGACAAATTAAACAAATGACACATATGAGATCAAATCTCATTTAAACACCGATTGACAACAGTTTGAAAGTTTAAAAATTGTTCAGTTTTAATCCTTTAACTTTCAAAACTTGTTAACTTCGACAGTTTATGAAGGTTCAATTGTTTTCCGGCTTAGGATCAAGATTTTGGGTAGGATAGACTCGAGTTCCAACATCGGTCAATCAAAAATAAACTAGAAGCAAAATCTTTTTTGCTTTTATAAAGTTTAGATTAAAACACACCTAAAATCTTTTTGGAATTTTTCATTTTTCAAATGTAAAGACGGAAAGCAATAAATAAATATATACAAAGATGCAGAAACAAAGCATTAAACAAATATTTACAGACATTCTTTTTGCGAGTTTCGACAGTAAGAGAATCATATCAGTGTAAGGTCATGCCAAAACGCTCTTTTTGTTCAATTAGTTCACATTAAGATAAGCATCCTATAACGATTATCGGTATTGTTCTCCACATAAGCTCAACTTATCAGATGTAATCATGTTTAGGGGATACGTTAAGGTATGATTTATACTTACCGACCGGTGTTCATCCACACACGACACATTCCCGTATCAAGGTATGCACGAGAGTTCATCTTACCGGTGAGTATACCGTTTATCATCCGTTTGACCGTATAAAAAGATGTGAGAAACTCACTTATTTTGATTTGAAAACAAGCCCTATGTGATAGAATCACTTATTGATGAGGAACTTAATTTTCATATGCATGAGGGCACAGGAGCAAGTCCGTGAACAGGTCAATACAAACGTACAGCAAAGAGACGAACTTGACTCTCGCAAGAAAGCTGTGATATACTATCACTTATTTGTTTGGACATGTGATTGTTGATCACTTATTGAGGTCGAATGCAATATGTACACGTATGTATAGTATCATGGAAGATCTAGACTTCGTCTCCGTTATTTTTACGGTAAAAGATAAAACCATGATACCCAGATGATAAACATGATAAAGACCACATATCTCAGAACCTCGGCAATCTCTCAAACGAAATTTCGGTACTAAGACCATATGCCAATGTGTGGTTCCCACCTGGTCTTCAGTCGATTTAAGATTTATATCACCCTGCACACTTTAAAATGATTGTGAGCCTACCGATACATCTTATATAGAGCTGCTTATCGTTTTTCATTTTGCATTTCAGTTTAAAGAGGTTTGGATAGACCACTGATGTACTATCATTTTCTCTTTTTCTCGCCAGGAAACTCATTTTTGTTTTTCTATTGTTTTTGAGTTTTGAAATTTTCGATGTTTTTGAATTTTCAAATTTTGGATTTACTCCCCCTAAAATCAACAAACTAAGATAAATTTAAAAAGACAATACAAAAACGATTTTCCGATGTCGGTTAACTCATGTTTTACCTCAATGACGTTTACCAAAATCAATTTAATCAGAAATGATTTATCAAATTTTGGAAAAAAATAAGTTGGCATGTCGATAATCGGTGCGGACCATGACAACATTGACTAGTTTCTTATTGAAACAATCACGTGTGAGGTGATATTCGAGTTCAACGTGTCTGGCCAAAGAGTGTTGTACGAGAGGATAATAAGTCATAATGCAGCTTAAATATGGACAAGTATAGGAGAGATTAGAAATTTAAAACCGTATCTGCTTCGTGCATTGCACGGAATCTGAGTGCTCTCCTGAACTGTATATCCACCCGGTGTGAATTTCAAGGTTGATATTTCAGCTACTTCAATTAATCCAAGAAATCTCTTCACAGAAACAAGATCAGAAACCTCTGGGTCCGGCTGGTTTTCCACATTGTACCAACGAAGGTCTTTGTCTTTCTCTTGAGAAGTAGTGTGCGGTTGTTCAATCCATGCCAAGGCATCCGCACACCCGGTTGGTTGGTTCAACAAACACATTTTCTTCAATCACACCGCGAAGAAATGTACACTGCACGTTCATCTTGTTGATTTTGAACATCAGACGTGCTGCAGGTGCGTACATTTTGATTGAATCTATCCTGGGGACCCGATCAAAGCCTTTAACAATCAAACTTTGGTATGATTTTCATTTTGTCGAAGGTTTTCAATTTCTTTCGACAGACAATTATGTCTTCTTTTCTTTTTCTCTCCTTCAAAGGCAACAATTTCTTTTGTCGCCGATCTTGTGCATGGACACTCCACTATCAACAATCTGATGACTATCGATAGTTCCTCCTGGAACATCCTGCACACTCACTCAGAGATTAGTTGGAGAGGGGGACCCAAGCCTTCATAGACTTGGGTTGCCCCTGAGAATCAAGAGATGTAATTTCAATTTCTTGAAGGTCCTTAAATTGCAAGCCTCCCCCTGAATCCTCAGTTGTTTTCGGTTTCCAAGCTTGTTTCCGTTTACCGGATTGTGTATTATTTACAGATTTAGAAATTTCCGGTTTTAACGGTTGTGACAAAATTGGTTTCCTTTTAACAGTTTCTAGTTTTAAAGCCTTTTCGATCACCTTCACATTTTGACGTCGTTGTTTTGTTTCCTGTTCTTTAACAGTGCGTTTGTCAGTTTTTGGTGACACAGGACGACGTTGTTGGTGACCTTGTTCAGAAGGGGCTCTTTCTACAAAATTTGGTTTCGGAGAGTTTGTGCAATTTCTGATAATATGGCCAAACTCCCCGCATTTATAGCATGATCTCCTTTCAACAAAATTAGGAGATTCTGTTCGATGACCTGACGTTGAATTTGTAGACCATGAGGTACTAGCTTCACACCCATTTGTGTGTTGGGTGTAATTGTTATCACTATTACGTTTCAAAATGTTGACTTTTTGAACAAAATCGGTATTTGACTTATTTTCAAAAGTCTCCACTTTATCAGTACCCTTGGAGGCCACAAATTTAAACGTCTTTGCATTTCTTCTTGTAACGAGCTCCTTTTGTTTCAGCCTTTGGTTGTGTAACCTTAGGCTTTTGAGCTCGTTGTTGTTGTTTACCCTTAAAAGCGATAGGTTGTTGCTTCGCTGGTGATTTTTGATTTCCAAATTTTCTTCTACCTTCAGCTTTTGGAATCGGATCACACTGAGTTACTGAAACTCTCGGGATCCCCTTTTCCAAAAACTTACTGGTAGTATCTTCAAACACTTTATCAATCAAAGATTGATTGACATTTTTAATTGGAAAAGCTGTGTTTGAATAAATTTTGTCATCACCGACTAAAGTGTACAACACGTTATCACTTTTAACAGTAGACTCTGTCTCAGCGATAGGATCTATCTCTTGTCTAGCAGCAGACTGCACAGCAGGAGTAGGAGGATCACACAGAATATGATTCTCAACGGGGACTTCTACTCCTTTGTTCTTTTTAAGAGATTTATCCTCATCACTCACATCTGATTCATCATCCGAAGAATCATAGTCCTCAATGGTTGGAGGACTTTGATTTGAAGCACATGATGACTTTTCCTTGCTATCAGATGAGCCCTCCGATGAATTGTCCGTTTTGAACCCTAAGCCAGTTGTAACTTCCTCATAATCAAGAGGTACACTGGGCTCAAAACGTGGCATTTCTTCTTCATCAGGCATATGAGTATAATTGTGTCTTAAAGGGGGCGGACACTTCTTATACCCTACGCCTTTCTTGTTACCTTTGAGTTGTTGAGCATCAATGATATGATCGAGCACATATCGGGAGTTAGAATAACTCTCCAATTTGAGCTTGATTGCATCATGTTCGCATTTGGCAATGGCTAGCTCCTTTTTGGTTTCCTCGATGATATTAATGTAATTGTTAATACCAATTTGCTTATTGAAAACAGTTTTTGTTAGCTCGGAAACACTTTTCTTTAGGGTTTCAATCACAGATTTAAAATCCTTTTCGTTTCTAGCTAAAGCCATATTTTCCTCTTTACACTTAGACAACTCAATAACCAAACTTTGGTTATGACTATGAACCTTTTCAGATTCAAGCTTCAAATTTGCACTAACATTACAAACACTAGGAGCAGGAGTTTCTGATTTTACCTGACTCGTAGAGGCTGAGACATTTTCCATAAAGACAGTCTGATAAGAAAAAGATCCGTCTTCAGAGAAGAATTTCTCCATTTCTTTAGATGCTACAGTAGCCTTCTTGATCAGAACAGATTTCTGACTCTTCAACTCCTCTGCTTCTGTCAATAAATCATCAACATTAGAACTCGCTTCTTCCTTCATATCAGATTCCGAATTATAACCACCCGAATTAGAACTTTTTTCATCAGAACTCCCGGTATAACTCGAACTGTCGTCACTTTCAGAAAATTCTTCCTTGTGAACGTGCTTGATGATCTTTGCATAACAAGCTATTCCTCCTCCTTCTTGATCACCTTCCCCAAGTTGTACAGACCAATTACACCCTTCATCAGCTTGAACAACTAATGCTCTGTTGGTGTTTGAAGGTCCAGACTGGTTCTGGTTCTGATTGTTGTTCACCGCTACTATCCTTCGTTCACGATTGTCTTGATTGGCATTAGAAGTACTCATCTGATTTCTGAACGGATTCCGATTGCCCTGTTTTCTTGGTCGGGTGCACTCGCGTTTGAAGTGACCCTTTTCGCCACAATTGAAACATGTAACCGCATCTTTATCAAACCCGTACTTCGTATCCTTCTTACTTTCCAACGAAGTTCTTCCCGTTCGACTCATGAAATCCTTTGCCCTTCTAACTGCACTTGCAAACGCCCACTTTATATCTATCAACTCCATTTCATCACGGTTGATTTGTTGATAATCTTCATTGGTCATATTGATGTTTCCAATTTGACCTGCGACCAATCCGCAGTATGCACTGACCATTGTATTAATGAGTTCCATATGCTCCTTTGCTACTTCAATGCTAACTTTTGAGAGGTTCGAAGTATCAACTCTGACAGTGTTGGTGTTTTGGGGTTGAGGATTGTTGGTATAATGTGCTTGTTGTTGTTGTTGTTGTTGTTGGGCTTGAGGTTGGGGTTGAGATTGTGGAAGATAAGCACTTGGATCGAACTGTGGTTGAGTAGTGGTAACTTGAGGTGAACCAGGGGGAGTTGGTAGCCATGCACTTGCATCAAATTGAGGTTTTGAGAAAGCATGAGCTTGAGCAATCATATGCGCTGGCGGATGATAAACCCTCGGATCGAAAGCCGGTGGAGGAGCTGACTATGGAAACGGAAAAGAGCTTGTATTCGACATAAACGCCGTCTGTAGCTTCGGTTGCTGAACTGAACTGGAACTAGCTAAAGAGTTAAAACCTGCAAGGTACATTTCAGTATTTTGAGGAACAGGAATTCGTTTAGCTTTCCGGATTTCTTCATCATTCTTGTGCTCCAACTTCTGAATAAATTCATAGATATTGATAGTAGCTAAAGAGCCGTATGCTTTAGAAGCTCAATGAATGCTCTCCATTTTGGAGGTAGAGCATCAGCAAACCGTGCAACCATTTCCTGTTGAGTAGCAATAACAGTATAAGAATACATTTCACTAATTAAAAGATAAAAACGAGAAGTCATATCATTTAGGGTTTCATTCTCCAAGAATTGAAATGATTCAAACTCTTTCTTCAATAAATCATGGCTTGTCTTTCTAGTAGCTGCATTTCCTTCTCCTCTCGCTACCAATGCATCCCATAAAGCTTTCGTGCTGGTACAATAGCCGAATTGATGATAGATGTCTTTGTGAAGAGCTTGTGTTAGAATAGCAAACGCCTTCTTCTCTAAATCATATGCTTTCTTGTCGTCTTCAAGCATATTCGCCAATGTCGCCGCACTTGAACCTGCTTCTTCGAGGTTTGTATTGTATGAAGAGGTGAAACACGTCCATAATTCTGTGTTTTGCCCTTGAACGTAAGTATGGAAACGACCCTTCCATGATGGATAGTCGTTCATGTGATTCAACTTTGGCGGGCGATTGTTGCTACCCGTTTCACTCTCGCTAAGCAAAAGATTTTGAATGCTTTGATTTTGATTCGATACCAAAGCCCATTGACTTAAACTTATTGATTATTGAGGCATGACATTCCTTAACCATGCGGCTGCCAAAGTCTGATCTTGACCCGGTCGTTGGTCCGTACTCCAATCCCATGGACTCGTACTCATGATGATTGATGTTAGAACAATTGTACCTGATTAAACACTTGAAAAGAGAATGTTAAGATATGTTTGCAAAGCTTCTGTTTAAAATTACAATGATGTTTGATGAAATCCTGTATGACGAAATCAGAGATTTCATCCAAAACAACTTTTGACGAAAATAGTGATTTCGTCCAGAACCAATTTAAAGTGATTAAGTGATTTCGTCCAGGGTGTTTTCGTCGATGTTATGTGTTGACGAAGATACTCTGTTTTCGTCCAAGATATGTTTGATGAAAATGGTGTTTTCGTCGAGGGGATGTATGACGAAATCAGGTGATTTCGTTGACAAATGCAACCAGACAAGTTTAGATATTTTTCAAACCTTATCCTCTAACAAGTTGGTGACACAATTTTCAACAAACCATGCTTTCTGCTTTTCGAACCTTCTTTTTCAACAAACAAATCATCACAGTACACAAATTTCAAACACTTGCAATTTAATATTGATAAACAAAATAAGTTAGAATCAACAAAGCTCAAACACAGATATATGCAAATAACAGTTTGAAGAATTTCAAGAACACTTTCAAGAACACTCTGAAGATATGAAGTTTCCGAAAACGATTTTGCTTATACTTTCAACAAAAACCAAACTCTAAACATGCACACATGTAATGTAACAAGGTTTTCAATAAAACTATAGCAAAAACAACACGATTGAACACATATTTTCAACAAGATTTCCAGAAAAAATAAACTTTTCAAGAACAACAATCTGAAAATCACAAGAACACACTTGTTTCAAACAACACAATGTTTGGTTTTAAACAAGGAAAAGAGCCAAAGCTCTGATACCAATTGTAGGTCCGTTTTTCTCGGAGGATCCGATACGTAACCTATCCTTGTTTATCACAAACACTATCACGGGTGCGGAATCCCCGTAAAGGTGCAAACCAAACAAATGTAAAGCGGATAGCACAAACAGATAATCAAAGATTCACTTAGATTAACAGGATGAGAACAAACTGGAAACACATACACACAATGCTTGACGATAAACTCTCAGTTTCTCTCTATGCTCTCATGGAGTCTCACAATACTCTCATGACTAAACTGATAAACAACTGAGCTATTTATACTGACCATAGACGAAAACCCTTTGGACGAAAACCATGTGTGACGAAATCAGGGATTTCGCCACACACATAGTGACGAAAACAAGGAGTGTTCGTCACACATATATTGACGAAATCCAAGGAGTGTTCGTCAAACATATATTGACGAAATCAAAGGAGTCTTCGTCAGTTTGTTGCATGGAATGATAATTAATCATGACATCATCATGACTTCACTAAGGTGATGTCATGGTGATGTGTCAGCGGGAATGGTCGGCGGCTCTCCGTGCTTCGTGTGTCGATCTCTGGGGCGCACGACGGAGGAATGTCGCGACGTCGGACTTGAGCCGGACCTAACCGTGTCGAACCGAACCAAGTCGAACCGAACCGAGTCGCGTCCACATAAAGTGTACCAACACTATTACTAACTAAAGACCGATAACATGCAATCAATTTTTATGTGATTAGCATAAAACAATAAAATATTTTAGGTTAACTATCTCGTAAAAAATATATTTTTTCTCTTGAATCCATGTTCACCCATTACTTAGACAACTCCCATTAATGAATTGAATTGTTGTTTTTGTGTTTGTTACTAAAGATGAAGTTATAGTTTTGGATACAACATTAGCATATGCATATCCAGATGTATATGCATATCATTATTATCTAGGTAACAATGAAATCCACTCCTGAAACTAGCTAATTAGGATATTCAGCTCATTGCTTAAGCTTGAGTTTCATATTCATGGCTCAAAAGGAAATAATGTCAATAGTTTTAGAGGGAGTTAGAACAAATTAAGAATTTATATAGTTTTGTCAAAAGTGAGAAAAAAGTTCTTAACATGAAAATATCTAAGTGGTGTGGGGCTTGGCAAGGGAAGGGGGATGAGGTGGAAAGTCGGTGCTGACAGGAACACCCCCCCCCCCCTCCCCCGGTGGAAATGGTAAATTCTTACCGACCTCAGTGATTGAATTTTGTTGATTTTCCAAATTTTGATTGTTGAATAACAGTCCAAAATTAAAACAAAAAAAATTATTTTTTTACCTTTATATATCCATACAATTCTCTCCAACCTCATACATTCCTCTTCAACAAATCACATAATTCTCTATATACTTTTTATATAATCTTGTTAATTTTTTGTTAATAGCCATGAGTAGGATCGTATTGCGACCTAAACGAGTCGTTTGGAAGAGCTCAAATCCGTTTCAGAGGCGGAAACTAAGAAACGGATATGAAAACAGCTTGATTATCACTTTAATCCTCTTTTATATCGATATAACAATGTTTACAATTGAAAGGAAAACCGGCAGCACCTCGGTATCTCGTTCTGGAAAATGTTACAAATGAACTAACTAACTCACCTATATATAGTGTTTAGGGTTCGCTTGAAGACACTCTCAAGCGAAACCCTTTTAGTTTCCTTGAAGCGAAACCCTCTTCATTATGTCTTGAAGCGAAACCCCACAATATAAGAATCTTGATTCAAGCGAAACCCTCCTGAATACAATAACTGTTTTGTCCTCTTGTGTATATGATGCAGTGATGATGTCATGTTGATGATGTCATCATGACATCATGCTTTAACAATTTCGCAATGAACCCGAGACTCGATATAAGACTTAGTCGACAGATGACTGCACCAACAAGTTCAACATCATCTTTTCATATAATCTTGTTAATTTTTTGTTTGGTAATCCACGTTTGTTTGGTAATCACTCGAGTGCGAAAATTGCAACCACTGAGATCGACTTTGTAATTATTGAAATACTGGGACCAAGTCTGCAAACTATAGGGACCAACCACACATTTAACTCATTTTAAAATGCTTTGCCTTACCACTGAATCACCAACCCCGATAGTCCGTAAAAATATGGTAAGTCTATGCTAGTAGCAAGACATTCATGTCTAGTTGTAACACCCACATTTTATTTTTATAATCCTCTATAAATGAATATTTTGAAAAATATAATTAGATTCAAGCTCAGGAATTGTTGTATCGCCTTGCAAAACATATATTTTGCAATGATACAATTATTATTTGTAATGAATTATTATGATTGTAATGATTATAATAACCGTAACATAAACAAACCAAACCGCAAAGAGTATAATAAGTGAAGATTGGGGGTTGGGGGGGGGGGGGGGGGGGGGATAATGGAAAGTCTGTTCTAAGAGCAACTTTCAAGACGTTTGGCTTCTTAAAAAGAGAAAGAAAATCATTTAATAATCATCAGTTTTCAATATTGTTTGGTTGAAGTCTCAAACCTCAGATTAGTTTTTTAACTTTGTTTATAAAACTTAGCAACTATTAAATTCATTCCTATACCACCTGATTTTGTTTGACCTGATACTATAATCATCAGTTTTCAATATTGTTTGGTTGAAGTCTCAAACCTCAGATTAGTTTTTTAACTTTGTTTATAAAACTTAGCAACTATTAAATTCATTCCTATACCACCTGATTTTGTTTGACCTGATACTATAATTGTTACGGATTAATTTGTTAAATTGCAAGGGTCTGTTCTCCTAAGTGAACGAGAATCCAAACCCTGCTGCTTCATCAAGTGAAATAAATACACTTGCATTTGTCATGAAGCTTTTTTTTACTGATCAAATAGACTTAGTCGTTAAAATGCCAAAATAACAAATTACAAACAAATGGGCATAGAGCTGCCCCGCGACCCCTTTTTTGAAATGTAGTTGGCATGTTGTACTGTGACTCTGTGCATCGGATTTGTTTACAGCTAACTAATAGCAAGTGTAGTGGAAGGAGCCAAGCGCCCGTGTATTATCCTGGTAATAACGAAATCCATGTTTGTGCTTTTAAACTGTAATGTAAGCAGTGATGACTGATTTCGAGGATGATGATGATGAGGAGGAGGATGGTGGCTAGTTAGAAGGTGGTCATCTAATTGTTGTCGGAAAATTCGTAATGGAGTCGGAGCCTTCGCGCTCACCTTTGAAGGGATCACGCGTATGAATTCTTATCATTATATTTTTCATTTATTAATTGTTTGGATATCTTAGTTACTTATTTAAGTAACAACAAACAGGTAGAATGGCTGAAACTGGAAGAGGATATTTTCCCGCCGACGATCCTTACTGGAGGAATCCATTCCCTGGAGCAGAATATAGACCACCCTCACCAACTGCTTCTTATGGAGTTATGGTAACCTTTTGGCTGTGAAACTTTATTTTTAGTTTCCTACATCAATCAATCTTTTATACTGATCATTAATATAATAGGCGACGAAGCTTGATCAAATGGATCTAGGAAACCCGTAACTGATGCTGCTGCTGCTTATGATAATAGTATGTAAATTCGCTTGTTTAGGTTTGTAAGATATGTTCGGACACATGATATGTTTTGGGGACTTTTTATCGAAACATTTTTTCTTTGGGGATTAAAGATTTTGTGCATGGCATGATGGATCCAACTGCAAAAAAAAAAAAAAAAAAAAAAAAAAAAAAAAAAAAAAAAAAACATATGGAAAACAAAAGTGATTTGGAAGCTGGTACAAGAAGAAGATATCTGATATTAATCCATGTGGTATTGTACAATATGAACACTTTTTTTTTTTGATACATGGTTTGAAAATAACATAGGTCCATTGAACTATGGTCTCATGATCGATGTTACATCTAACATTTTCATGTTAAAATTCGAAAGAACTATGGAATTAAAACCTTAGTATTCGATCATAGAAGATCAGGGTTCGAGACCCTGGAGCCTATCCTACATATCTTTTTGATGTCTCTACCTTGGTATTTAAGTCTTGCTTCACAAAGCTAATCCGTTGCAACCTTCTAACTAGTTGGTGGTGGAGACATGTGTAGGTCGTATTCGTAGTCGTCGGGTTTCGCCCGTGCATCGCATTATTGTTTGTCTAAATTGTATCGTTCTCTTGCGAATATATATATATATATATATATATATATATATATATATATATATATATATATATATATATATATATTTTATTCCCAAAAATATATATTTGTGTATGTAGTATTTGAAACGATATACGTTAAAAATGATATATTTTTAACTTATCAAATATAGGATACTTATATTATTTTCCAAAAATAAATATAAGTAATTTGTTAAATAATATTTTCAACATTATTTTTGTATAAGTATACTTAGGAAAGTATATTTGTATTTAGGTGTAAATACTTGTGTATGTTCTTTATTTGCTCACCTCTTTGTTGTTTCATCGATCAACACCCGCTACTTCTTCCCTAGCCAATTAGCCACTTCATCGAACAACTTCAATGACCGTTACACAAATTCACCGGTGTAGGTCCCGAAATCTGAGGATCGATAACGAACCGAATCACTTGTTTATAGCAAACACGGTCACGTGTGCGGAATCCACGTAACTATGCCAAATCAAACATATAAAGCAATAATAACAACTAGATTAATCAATGAAACACACTCGATTGATTAACGGGATGAGAACCGATTACAAACTGATACAAACACAGTTCAGACAGAATTTCGGCAGAGTTTTGTTACTGGTTATTATCTCATCTCTGTGTTCAAATGAAACAGGATGTTGTTTATATAGTCCCTGGGCCAAGACATCGACGAAACACAAAGTGTCTCAGCGAAACTGAACATGGGCCAGTCATTGGGCTTGAAACAGCCCATTACACGACGAATCAAAGTCTGATTCGTCATGACCTTCAACGAAACAGAAGTAAAAGACATTGGTCTGATTCGTCATGATGTGTTCCGACGAAACAGACCTGTTTCGTCGTGGACTGCAACTGTTGTGATTGTTTCTGTTAACAGACAGCAACAACAGCAACATATAAACATAGTAATGACCATACTACCCTTTAATGCAACATGCATTGTTCATAATACTTTACATATCAAAAGAGACAAACTAGTTGTACACAAGTAGATAGGAGGATATCTGACTTGGTCAACATAACATACAGACTCGATAATTAATAAAAGACCATACAAAATACATCGTTAAACAAGACTAGTCACAGACACTAAAAATGCATCAACAAACTCCCCCTTGTCTGTTACTCGTCTTCGGTCTTCTAATCTTCCATCAGTGTTGTTCGGACCACGAACTGCCCGAATGTATGCCCCGGTAATAACAAAAACACGCTACTCGCTGAAACTTTAAAGCTTGACGTGCATCCTGATCTTCATAGAAAATATCATGACGATATAATCTGCTGACATCAGCCTCGGACATGTTGACTATCCACATCGGATCCAACATCCGGTAATTAGCACGACCATCTCTAAACACAATTACAGCTTCATGAGTATCCGAGTCGTAGCACCATAATGCCATGTCTTCAAGAAAATCCTGCTGCATAGGCATCAATGGGATTTTATCTACTACCCTCGGAGGCTGGTACACAAGTTTGTATCTGCAAGTGTTGGTGTCCGGATCAAGAGTAAACTTGATAGGTTGATAAACAGGAAATTGTGGCTTGTAAGATTCATCCTTCCAGCCTGTCTTCTTGTTTACTTTAACCAGACGCTCAAATAAAGTAGCGCCATCGTATTTTGATCGATTGATAAGCTCAAGCCTTGTCAACGCAGCAACATCATAAAATGGTAAGGAAAGAATGCTCAGCAGTGAATTGAAATACAGAATTCCGTATTCACGTTTGATAGCAATGCAGTGTATATCTTTAACAAACATCCAGCATAGAATCCTTCCACTTGGCTTTCCCTTTTCAAATTGCAAGTAGTCTACTTGAGCTTTTTCAGGCACAGGCTTGGAGACTTTAGATAGAAACTGTTTTCTCCATTCAGAAAATGCATCTGTGTCTTTTTCAGACGAATTTCGATTCTTTAAGTGCTCGTCTATGTCATCAATATTCTCCTTCATCCAATCTTCATCAAACGAAGAAAATTCAGTACCATCTGTTCGAACATACGTTGATTTTGATGCTTCACCTTCAAACACAATCTCATCAATATCTTCAACATTTGTTGTATCAGTCTCAGTCGACATTTTATCTATCTCAGCATCATCAATTTCTCTCATAGAATGTAGAATACTCAATTGTTCCTGAGAAAGATCTTCTATTAACTCCCCTTCTTCAAGCAACTCTCCCGTAACTGGATGAATAGCTTGTAGAGCAATATCAGCACTGCTTACTACAGAAGAAGTACCTTCTATCTGTTGAACTTTTCCAGTAGAAGTTCCCTGAGATGATTCGACAACTGTAGGTTGAACTGTAACAACTTCAGAAGAAAATGCGATTGGCTGCTTCTGTGATGTACCTGAAGTGTCAGGATTCCCTTGATCTTCCGTATCATCATCCTTTTTCTTCAGTACCTCTTGTTGTTTACAATGATAATCCCACAGAATAGCAAGCCTTCTCTCTTTCTCTTCATCAACAGCCTTCAAGCGAGCATTTTCAGCTTTAAGCAAATCAATTTCAGCTTGTTGTCGCTCTATTACTGTTTGCTGTTTACCAACGGTTGACTTCAAGTTGTTAATTTCCACCGATTGTTTAAGTTGATCATGCTTCGTGAGATTACCAAAATGAGATTGCCTTTGAAGACGATCAGCAGCTGCTTCAAGTGTAGAAAATAGGTATGAGATCTTTTCGTCTTGAGAAAATCCGGAAAATGTCCTATGACGTTCAGCACTGATCCCCGAAGTGGTTGCTCTAATTGCAGAAGCCATAGTTCTTTCAGGAACTGCCTGAAGAGTAACAGATGGAGTTGCAGCAGCTGATGTAACAACTGGAGTTTCGGTAGCTGAAGTAACTACAGGAGCTTCTTGTACAGGCTCCTGAGGTACAGATTGTACATGCTCCTGAGGTACAGATTTCCGAGTATAAGTACTCAAATATCTCCTAGATTTCTTCTTTTGAACTTCAACAGCTTTCTCAGCTCTTCTTTTTGTTCTTCTTTCACCTTCAGGATCCTCTGGAACATATTCTGGATCATCCTCAGTTCTAATCTTTCTATACCTTCTTACTCCACGTATATCGATATACATTTCGTAACCAGGTTCAACTATATGATCACTAGAACTGGAATCAGATTTATCATCACCACTTGCTGACGAACTACTAGCTGATGTACCAGAAGCTGCACCTTTGCTTGATGTACCAATAGCACCAGTATCACCACCATCATCACTTTCACCACTACTTTCATCACCATCACTACCAGACTCATCTGAATCAACTGGGTCAGGACCAAATTTCTCTATCCTTAGCCTTTCCAACTCAGGTTCTTCATCGTCAGATTGGCTGTCATCATGACGCCATTTGTCATTTGCTGGAGCCACATAATCAGGATTCACTAGTGCGCCAAAAAACTTCCTTGGAGGAACGCTTTCTGTGTATCTTTTGGCAGCCATAGTCTTGATTAGCCTTAAAGAGTTGAAATTCATCGCCTCTATTTTCAGAAGATCATTTTCAGCTTTAGGAAGGTCTGGATGTTGAACATTCATAATCATTTGTAGAAACCGCGGATACATCCAAAACTTGTTCCCGGTTGTTCTACTACCAGTCCTTGTCATATTCTCTTTCATGTTGCTGAAAATATACTTTGAGATGCTAAACGGTTTGTTTAACACCAAAGCAACCATGAAACCAACGAGATCATCTCCAGCCATATCATATCCAGACCGTCTATTGCTGAGACACTGAATAAGAATATGCAATAAAAACTTGTAGCGTAATGGAAGATCACCTTTGTTGATTTGTTTGACGAAAAGGTCTCCTTTACACTTCATCCTTAGCAAACAGCCTCGTGAACACATGATTGGGATTGAATATGGAGCATCCGGTTGATCTTGCAGACGTAGAACTTCATTCAATATCTCCGGAGTAACAACGACATACAGATCATTCACACGACCTCTTATAATATCCTTTCCATCGATTTGGACGACGCTTGCAGAATCCCAGAAAGCTTTAATTAGAGATTTGTAGACGGGCGTCGAGTATGTAACAGCATGATTGATACGTGACTCCCTGATCCACTTCGTCATATCTTTAAATTCCGTGAGCTTGTCTTCAGGATCCAGATATGCAACTTGATTATGACGTTTCTCTGACATAATCTCCTCTTCAGTTTTGTTTTCTTTCTTTATCGCCTTCTTTCGTTTTCCTTTTTCTTGCGGTGCTTTCGGAGCCATCTGTACATGAAAATGTCCAGAATAAGTCACAATTTATATAACATAGCATTTAGACATGTATGGATACAAATTCAAGTATCCATATAACAGATAATCTATCAAACATGTCTACTGTGAACAAACAGCAACAACAGAAAACTGCTAAGGTATAGACGACGAAACAGAAGATCAACAACGAAACAGAAGTTTGAACGACGAAACAGAGGGTTGACCATTGACCAGTTTGATTCGTCCACGTTTTGATTCGTCGTGTCTATTTCGTTCCATTTCTGATTCGTCATCTCTGATTCGTCGCATTTCAGATTCGTCATATGTTTGATTCGCCGGAATTAGGGTTAATGTGATTCGTCGAATTGGGGGTTTTTCAGTTTCGCCGTTTTGAGGTTTAAACAAGGATTAAATATAATACCAACACATTTAACTTCAATGTTTAAAAACCAAAACAACTTGTAAAACCTATAAATGATTTCCGATCAAAAACCCATTTAAAACAGTTAAGAATTTTATCAAACACAAACCCCTGTTTTTGTTATAAAAACCCACATCCAAATCAAAGTAAATCAAACATACTAGAACTTAAATCTAACAGATACAGAAGGAAAACACAATACATTCAACATCAACACATATATTATCAAAGAAAAAACAAGGTCTCAAAGGGGTCTCTGAGGGTTTCGGATGAACAACCGACGGTTCAAAATGTTCGGAATGTGAATCAGAATGTTTTACTACCTTTGATGTTTGTAAGATTTTGATAAAAATCGGATGATTTGAGCGATTTGAGAGGGTAACCGTAGGTATGGGTTTAGAGTGTTTGAAGAAGATGAAAAGTTTGATGTTTTGAAAAAATGAACAAGTGGGACCTTTATATACACCGCGTTGTCTCGACGAATCTGAGATCTCGACGAAACTGGATTGGGCCCGGCGAAACAGAAACTTGGGCTTGGACATGGGCTAAACAAATAAGCCCATGACGAAACTGATTTGGGCTCATGTGATTCATCGATGTTTTTGACGAAACAGATTTGATTCGCCGACAATGGTCTGATTCGTCGACTCTTTTGATTCGTCGACCATTCTGTTTCACCAACAGGTTTTTCAAAAACACAGAGGCTGGTAAAATTTTGCAGTCAAAACAGTGGTAAGATTTTGCAGTCTAAACAGATTATGAACACATTTCCATTCTGTTTGAATTTTCAAATGCAAGAACGTTTTTATGAAGAAGGTTTCAGGCTTCCGGTAGAAAACACCAAGCAACAACTTCGGCTTAATCAAAAACAAGCTTTACACAAATATACTAAAAACAAATTTAAAGCACGGTAAACTAAACGAAAATGCGGAAAACTGAGAAAAACATATAACAACTGTACAAATGCAATCTTTTTGCGAATTTCAAGGACAAGGAATCATACCAGCTTACGGTCTTAGTCAACATGATTTTGATTTCTGTTTAAAGCTCTGGATAAGTATACTACCTCGATTATCGGTATTGTGGTCCACATAAGCTCAAACTAATCAGACGTAATCATAATTTAAGAGATACGATTAACGGTAAGGATTATACTTACAAGTCGATGTAAATCCACTCACGACACATTCCCGTATCAAGGTATGCACGAGAATTCATCTTACCGGTGAGTATACCGATTATCATCTGTTTGACCATATAAAAATGTGAGAAACTCACTTATTTTGATTGAAAACAAGCCCTATGTGATAAAATCACTTATTGATGAGGAACTTGATTTTCAGATGCATGAGGGCACAGGAGCAAGTCCGTGAACAGGTCAGTACTTCCGTACAGCAGAGAGACGAACTTGACTCCCGCAAAGAATCTGTGATATATAATCACTTATTTTGTTTGGACATGTGATTGTTGATCACTTATTGAGGTCGAATGCAGTATGTACACGTATGTATAGTATCATGGAAGATCTTAGACTTCGTCTCCGTTATTTTTACGGTTTGAGATACAACCATGATACCCAGATGATAAGCAGCATAAAGACCGAATATCTCAGAACCTCGGCAATCTCTCAAACGAAATTTCGGTACTAAGACCATATGCCAATGAATGGTTCCCACCTGACTTGAAGTCTGTTAGGTTTGTATCATTTTAGTCTGATTGTGAGCCTACCGATACATCGTTAGTAGAGATACTTATCATTTTTTTATTTTTCATTTTGAGCACATTGACCGACCACACCAGTGAACTTCATCATTTTCCTTTATCCAAGAAACTCATTTTTGGTTTTTCTATTGTTTTTGAATTTTTGAGTTTTTCAAACCGAAACGACAGAAAGTAAAGAAAGTAAAGACATCTTTTTGGATTTTGAACTTTTTCAATGTTTTTGTATTTTCTTGAAATATCTCCCCCTAAAATTCGCAAAGTTTACGAAAACTAAAATCTTTTTGAATTTTCAAAGTTTATAAAGAAAATATTTACAAAAACGATCAGCCAAAGAAGTTTACTCGGGTATCACCTTAATGCCATTGACCAAAAGTAGATAATCAAAACGTGATTTATCAAAAGCTTTTGTAAACAGGTCGGCACGTTGGTGATCAGTGGGGACATGAACGACATCGATTAACCTCTTATAAAAACAATCACGTATGAAGTGATATTTAATGTCGATGTGTTTCGTCTTAGAATGTTGCACAGGATTTCTAGTGATCTGTAAAGCAGCATTATTATCAACAAAAATATGGGTAGATAGGAATTCTAAACCGTAGTCGCGCATTTGTTGTTGTATCCAAAGAACTTGGGAGCAACAACTCGAGGCAGCAATGTATTCTGCTTCACATGTTGATGTAGCAACACACGTTTGCTTCTTGCACTGCCACGTGACCAGGCGATTTCCTAGGAACTGACATCCTGCTGTTGTCGATTTGCAATCGATTTTGCAACCACCGAAATCAGAATCACTATAGGCAATTAATTCAAAACTATCATCCCTAGGGTACCAAAGACCGAGGTCTGGGCATCCCTTCAAATAGCGTAAAATCCTTTTGACAGCTGACAGATGAGAGGCCTTCGGGTTTGCTTGATATCTTGCTAGCAAGCACGTTGGGTACATGATATCAGGCCTCGAAGCGGTGAGATACATGAGAGATCCGATTATGGCACGATAATACGAGGAGTTGATGCTTTCACCCTTCAAATCCGGAGTAATCCCGTGATTCTGCGGAAGTGGGGTACCAATGGGCGTTGCATCTGACATTTGGAATCGGCTCAAAATGTCACCAACATATTTAGTCTGATGGATGAATATCCCAGACTCTGTTTGTTGAACTTGAAGGCCCAAAAAGAAATTCATCTCTCCCATAGCGCTCATTTCGAACTTTTCTTGCATAACACTTTCGAATTGCCTGCACAAAGAGTCCTTAGTAGACCCAAATGTTATATCATCAACATATACCTGCACCAGCAGAAGATCTTCATCTTGTTCTTTGATAAAGAGTGTGCAATCAATAAGACCTCGTCTAAATCCATTCTCCAGAAGATAGTTTGATAAGGTTGCGTACCAAGCCCTAGGTGCTTGATGTAGACCATAAAGAGCTTTGTTGAGCAACCAAACCCGATCGGGGTGAATAGGATCTTCAAAACCTGGAGGTTGTTCGACATGCACCTCTTCTTGAACAATACCATGAAGAAAAGCACTTTTGACGTCCATCTGGTAAACTTTGAATCCTTTGAAAGAAGCATAAGCTAAGAAGATCCGAATAGCTTCCAGACGTGCAACAGGTGCATAAACTTCATTGTAGTCAATGCCTTCAATCTGACGAAAACCCTGAACAACCAGTCTCGCTTTGTTGCGAATAACAACTCCACGGTCATCTTTCTTGCATTTATAAACCCATCGTGTTCCAATTTTCTTGTAATTCTCCGGTTTTTCAACAAGCTTCCAAACACCAAGCTTTTGAAATTGCTGCAGTTCGTCCTGCATGGCTTCAACCCACGAATTATCTTTTAAAGCATCCTTCCAAGATTTCGGTTCTTCTTGTGAAACGTAACACGCAAAAGACCAATCATTTTGGAGACCAGATTCTCTAATAGCTGAATACAAACCAGCACTCTGGTTGTTTCTCAGCTGATTACGTGTCTGCACACCTTGTTGGACATCTCCTATGATATTCTGCTGTGGATGGGTATCGTGTATCCTCATTTCAGAATTTTCAGGAACACGAGCATTAACACCCAAATTGTTAATATTAAGATCAACAACCAACTCCACGCCTGGAATATGCGTAGAAGTGGATGCATTTCCTTCAGCAGTATCATCGACTTGCACATGAGGAGTATCAACAGAAGTACCCTGAACTGGAACAACTGGAGATGAAGTGCCTTCAGTCGCATTTAGATTTTCTTCATCTTCTTCTGATGACTCATTGTATTCAGTAGCATTTTCAACTTCCTCATTTTGAACCGTGTTGTTAGACGAATTAGAACTTTGTGAGTTAACAACAACAGGTCTAACTAATGATGACTCAGCAGCATTGTCACTATCAAATATCATTCTAGCAGCTGCGGAATCTTCATCAAAGGTTGGCAGATCAAAGGAGTTAAATAGCCCATCGTAATCGAACATCCAAGGATCACCCGAAGCTTTAACAGGACTTGTATATCTCTGAACCCTTACTTCACTCCATAGCTCAATCTTTTTGGAAGTCAGATTCCAAACACGAAAATTTGGTGTAGCATATCCAAGGAAGAAACCCTCGATAGCTTTCGCGCCAAACTTTCCATCCGGATCAATCATAGTGCATGGACCGCCAAAAGGTTCTAGAATTGAGAGATCAGGTTTCCTTTTCTGTAGAAGTTCGAAACAAGTCTTGCCATGTCTCTTAACAGTAAGAACTCGGTTTAAAGTGTAGCATGCAGTCGACACAGCCCCTGCCCAGAACTGAACAGGAAACGCCGACTCTACCAACATTGTTCTTGCAGTTTCAATTATTGTCCGATTCTTCCTCTCCGCGACACCATTTTGTTGTGGAGTGTAAGGAGAACTGTATTCATGAAGAATGCCTTTAGAAGTACAGAACTCATCCATAACACGGTTTTTGAATTCAGTTCCATTGTCGCTTCTGATCCTCTTTACTTTCAACGAGTAGAGATTTTCCAACATTGTAAGAAGATCCTTGAGGATGCCAGGAGTATCACTCTTGTGTGCCATAAAAGCTACCCAAGAAAATCTAGAGTAGTCATCAGTAACTACTAAACAATAAACATCTCCGAACGTTGTCTTGTGTCTCATAGGTCCAAAAAGGTCCATATGAAGACGTTCGAGAGGCATGCTAACAGTGTTGATTTTCTTCAAAGGGTGAGACTTTTTCGTTTGCTTCCCTTTCTGGCACGAAACACAGATATCTTGTAGATGAAAACTTCTCACGGGCACGCCATTCACAAGATTGTTTTTCACCAAATGGTTCATTTTTCTCAAGTGAATGTGTCCCATTCTTCTGTGCCAAGATATAGACTCCTTCTCCGTGGCTTTCGAGACAAAACATGTGACTTGTGCAGAAGTCGTAATCGCTTGACTCATATCAAGAACATAAAGATCATTGATTCTTGGAGCCGATAAGAGAATCCACTCATCTGGAATTTTGAAACCAGGTTTAAGCACATAACAACCGGCATCATCGAAATGCACGGTGAACTTTTTATCGCAGATTTGCGACACACTGAGAAGATTATGATCAATTTGACGAACATAATTGATCTTATCGAAACATACAACACCATTAGAGATCATTCCCTCTCCAGTGATGTATCCGCCTTTGTCTCCAGCGAAAACGACATAGCCTCCTTTAATGTTTCTCACATCATATAGAAGCCGTAAGTCGCCCGTCATGTGCCTGGATGCCCCACTATCAACAATCCAATGACTATTAATAGTTCCTCCTGGAACATCCTGCACATATCATCCAATGATTAGTTAAGGATGGGGACCCAAGCCATAGTGGTCTTGGGTCGTCCCTGAGCATCACAAATAGTGATCTCGATTTGTTGATGATTTTCCAAACAAACAGCTCCCCCTGAACTTTCACCCTTCCTAGGTTTCCAAGTTTGTTTTTGTTTACCAGATTGAGTTTTGTAAACAAATTTTGAAACTTCTGGTTTTACAGGTGAACTTGGTTCCCTTGGAACAGAATTGACCTTAGAGTTTAAAGCCTTTTCTATTTTCTTCACATTTTGATGTCGTTGTTTCGATTCCTGTTCTTTAACAGTTCTTTTATCATGTTTAGGCGAAACAGGATGACATTTAGGGTGAATCGATTCAGGTGATGCTTTCTCAACAAATTTCTCTTTCGGAGTGTTTGCACAATCTTTGATAATGTGCCCAAACTCTCCACATTTAAAACACGTTCTCTTTTCAACAAACTTAGGAGAACTGGATCGACGATCAGATGTCAAACTTGTATAACCCGAGGTACTTGCTTTTTCATCACACCCATTTGAATGTTGAGTGTAATTGTTTTGACTATCACGTTTTAAAATTTTGACTTGTACAAAATCAGTGTTTGACTTGTTTGCAAAAGTCTCAATTTTATCTGTACCCCTCGATTCCACAAATTTGACATTGCTGTTTTTCTTCTGATAACGAGCCCCTTTTGTTTCAAATTTCGATTTAGAAACATTTGGCAATTTAGCTCGTTGATCTGATTGTTTACCCTTAGAAGCAATAGGTTGTTGCTTTGAAGGTGATTTCTGATTTCCAAATTTCTTTTTGATTTCAGCCTTAGGAATTGGATTACATTGAGTCACAATAACTCCTGGAATCGACTTTCCCAAAAACTTACTTGTGTTATTTTCAAAAACATTTTCAATCGATGATGGATTGACATTTTTAATTGGAAAATCATTATCTGAATAGATTTTAGTATCACCAACCAAAGTATACAGCACAATATTACTTTTAATGGTAGACACAGGATCTATCACTTGTTGAACAACAGGTTGAACAACAGGGGTAGGAGGATGACACAGAATATGATTCTCAATTGGAACTTCTACTCCTTTAAATTTGCCAAGTGATTTATCCTGATTACTCACATCTGATTCAAGTTCATCATCTGACGACTCATAGTCCTCAATGGTTGGAGGACCTTGTTTCGTAGATGTTGAATCTTTTTGCTCAGAATTTGTACTTGGAGAATTGTCCAATTTGAACCCTAGGCCAGTAGTAGCTTCCTCATAATTAGGAGGCACACTGGGTTCAAACCGTGGCATTTCTTCTTCATCAGGCATATAAGCATAATTATGTCTCAAAGGGGGCGGACACTTCTCATACCCAACACCTTTCTTGTTTCCCTTTAGTTGTTGAACATCAATAATGTGATCGAGCACAAATCGGGAGTTAGAATAACTCTCCAACTTTTGCTTGATTGCATCATGCTCGCATTTTACTATGGCTAACTCCTTTTTAGTTTCCTCAACAATGTTAATGTAATCATTTATACTAACTTGTTTATGATAAACAGTTTTTGTCACTTCGGAAACATTTTTCTTTAGAGTTTCAATCATAGATTTAAATTCTTTTTCATTTCTAACTAGAGCCATATTCGCTTCTTTGCATTTAGCCATTTCAACAACTAAACTCTGATTGTGAATATGAATCGTATCACATTCAAGTTTTATTCTATCAAATTCGTTTTTCATATACTCACAATCTCTACAGTTGATAAGAATTTCAGATTTTACCTGACTTGTAGAAGCTGAGACATTTGCCATAAAGGCAGTCTGATAAGAAAAAGATCCGTCTTCAGAAAAGAACTTCTCCATTTCTTTAGATGCTACCTCAGCCTTCTTGATCAGAACTGATTTCTGACATTTCAACTCTTCTGCTTCATTCAATAAGTCATCAAGATTAGAACTTGCTTCTTTGCTCACATCAGATTCAGAATGATAATCGCCCGAAGTAGAACTTTCTTCATCAGAACTCCCGGTATTACCAGAACTGTCGTCACTTTCAGAAAATTCTTCCTTATGAACGTGCTTGATGTGATTGATGATCTTTGCATAACACGCTGTTCCTCCTTTATCTTGATCACTTTCCCCAAGTTGTAAAGACCAATTAAACCCTTCACCAGATTGTACGGTTAAAGCACGATTATCGTTTGATGATCCAGACTGATTCTGGTTAGTGGAGTTGTTTACAGCCACTATCCCTTTTCCACGATTATCTTGATTAGCATTTGAAGTACTCGTCTGATTACGGAATGGGTTCTGATTGCCTTGTTTGCTTGGTCGGGTGCACTCACGTTTGAAGTGCCCCTTTTCGCCACAATTGAAGCATGTCACTGCTTCTTTATCAAAACCGTACTTTGTATCCTGTTTGCTTTCCAAAGAATTTCTCCCTGTTCGAACCATAAAGTCCTTCGCCCTTCTAACAGCACTTGCGAACGCCCACTTTATATCCATCAACTCCATTTCATCACGATTGATTTGTAGATAGTCTTCGTTGGTCAAATTGATGTTTCCAATTTGACCTGCGACCAAACCGCAGTAAGCACTGACCATTGTATTAATAAGTTCCATATGTTCCTTTGCTACTTCAATGCTAACATTTGAGAGGTTTGATGTATCAACTTTGACTGTGTTAGGGTTTGGGGTTGGAGGATTGTTGGTATAATGAGCTTGCTGTTGTTGTGGTTGGACTTGTGGTTGTGGTAGGGCTGGACTAAAACCTCCTCCAGAATATGCCTGAGGTTGAGTAGTAGAAACTGGAGGTATATTAGGAATAAAACCTCCTCCAGAATAAGCCTGAGGTTGAGCAATTAAATGCGCTTGCGGAAGATAGTCTCTCGGATCGAAGACAGGAGGCGGAGCAGATTGAGGAAACGGAGAAGAGTTTGTATTTGATACAAACGCCGTTTGTAACTTTGGTTGCCGAAGACTAGCTGACGGGTCAAAACCTCCTCCACAATACATTTCGATATTTTGAGGAGCAGCAATGCGTTTTGCTTTCCTAATTTCTTCATCATTCTTATGTTCCAGCTTCTGTACGAATTCATAGATAGTTATAGTGTCAGCATCTAGAATACCGGTATGCTTTAGAAGCTCAATGTATGGACTCCACTTTGGTGGTAGAGAATCAGCAAACCGTGCACAAACTTCCTTTTCACTTGCAACAACACTATAAGCAAACATTTCACTAATCAAATGATAAAAACGTGTAGTCATATCATTTAGAGTTTCATTTTCCAAGAACTGAAATGATTCAAACTCTTTCTTCAATAGATCATGCCGTGTCTTTCTAGAAGCTGCATTTCCTTCTCCTCTTGTTACCAAACAATCCCATAATGATTTTGTGTCCTTACAATAAGAAAATTGATGATAGATATCTTTGTGAAGCGCTTGAGTAAGAACAGCAAATGACTTTTTCTCAAATTCATAGGCTTTCTTGTCATTTTCCTGCATGTTAGAAACGACCTTTCCATGATGGAAACACCTCCAAAGATCAGTGCTTTGACCTTGAACATATGTATGGAAACGACCTTTCCATGATGGAAACTCGTTCATATGATTCAACTTTGGCGGGCGATTGTTGCTGCCCGTTTCGCTCTCGCTAAGCAAAAGATTCTGAATGTTTTGATTCTGATTGGATGCCAAAGCCCATTGTCCGGCACTTATAGTAGGTTGACCAAAAACATTCTTCACCCACGCTGCTGCGGAGGTCGGATCTTCACGTGGTCTCGAGTCCATACTCCAATCCCATGGACTAGTACAACTCATATTTGATGTATGTATGATAGTACCTGCACAAATTCTTGAAAACACACAGTTAGCAAGCTTTTACAAGTCCTCTGTGTAAAACAGATCTGTTCTCGACGAAACAGATTTCACGAAACAGGTTTGTTTCGTCTAAATGAATGATGACGAAAGAGACTTGTGATAATTGTGATTTGTGGCGAAACAGAAGATGTGACGAAACTGGATTGTGATTCGTCAAAGACTTGTTTCGTCAAAGATGTTGTGACGAAACTGGATTGTGATTCGTCGACTACTTGTTTCGTCAAAACTGAGTATCAGACAGCTGGTTTAGATATTTAAAATATCTTACTGATCAGTCAAAGGATAAGTCTCAGACAGCAAGATATTTATTACTGACACAAGGTATGTATGAAACACAATTTTTCAACGTATCAGACTTTTTACTGAAACTAATTATCACACTTTTACACAAAAGTCAAGTTATAGTTTTATAAGTTATAACACTTGGTTTTTAACAATTTAACAGATCAAGATCACAGTTTTTATAAGAACAAATATGAAGATTTTCAAGAACACACCCAAGAACATGAGTTTTCCGATGAGTTTTCCGATCACCGATAAATTTTCCGAAACACGAAAATACACTAGATTTTCACTAAAAACCCGGTTTAAAGCATGAACAAACAATCTACCTTGGTTTTTGATAAAAATCTTTAGCAAACAACAAGAAACCAACAGATTTTATGAATATTTTTCCAGAATTTATGATTTTTTCAAGAACAAATTTTCAGAAAAACACACACAAATACTTGATAAAAACCGAACAATGTTTGATTTTAAACAAGGATAAGAGCCAATGCTCTGATACCACTTGTAGGTCCCGAAATCTGAGGATCGATAACGAACCGAATCACTTGTTTATAGCAAACACGGTCACGTGTGCGGAATCCACGTAACTATGCCAAATCAAACATATAAAGCAATAATAACAACTAGATTAATCAATGAAACACACTCGATTGATTAACGGGATGAGAACCGATTACAAACTGATACAAACACAGTTCAGACAGAATTTCGGCAGAGTTTTGTTACTGGTTATTATCTCATCTCTGTGTTCAAATGAAACAGGATGTTGTTTATATAGTCCCTGGGCCAAGACATCGACGAAACACAAAGTGTCTCAGCGAAACTGAACATGGGCCAGTCATTGGGCTTGAAACAGCCCATTACACGACGAATCAAAGTCTGATTCGTCATGACCTTCAACGAAACAGAAGTAAAAGACATTGGTCTGATTCGTCATGATGTGTTCCAACGAAACAGACCTGTTTCGTCGTGGACTGCAACTGTTGTGATTGTTTCTGTTAACAGACAGCAACAACAGCAACATATAAACATAGTAATGACCATACTACCCTTTAATGCAACATGCATTGTTCATAATACTTTACATATCAAAAGAGACAAACTAGTTGTACACAAGTAGATAGGAGGATATCTGACTTGGTCAACATAACATACAGACTCGATAATTAATAAAAGACCATACAAAATACATCGTTAAACAAGACTAGTCACAAACACTAAAAATGCATCAACAACCGGTCCTGGTGTTTCCTCTTGTATTTAACAGCCATCGTCTCGTAACCTCATCTCTCTCTCTTGGTTCCTTCGCCAAGGGATATCATCACTCATCATCCCCATCATAAAAGGTGATTGTCACCATCACGGATTGTGTGTAATAAGCTGATGTGCCACTTTTACAATAACCAAAATCAAAAGCACAACTCACATAGATCCAAGTGCACAAGCATTTGGAATTCCATTCATTCTTACCACTTGAACACTAGCAGGAAGTAGGACTTAGAGATGTACTCAAAATGGTTTCAGATGACATGTGCAAGAATCCATATTTGGAATCTTGCACCTTGAACCGTTACAAGGTTTGACTTAATCCTTTAAATCGCCTTAATCTGTTGTGTTCAACAGCCACCGTCTCATGACTTCTTATGTCTCTCTCTTGACTCTTGGTTTTGTCGCAAAGGGATATCCTCACTCGTCGTCCCCATCATGAAGGTGATTGTCATCAAAGCAAGATCATCACTTAACAAGTTGTCGTGCCACTACTAAGTAAACAAAATCAAAAGCACACTTCAGAATCTGAAAAAGGCATTAAATCAAAACCTTAGTATTTGTGAGTGTCAAAGATCTCATGGCATACATGATATATCCAAGTGCAAAAGCATTTTATTGGAACTCCATTCATTCTAGCAAGTAGGAATTAGAGATTTAATCAAAATCGTTTCAAGTGCGGCAAACAAGCCAATACAACAACAAATACTATTACTTAGTCTCCTAACACCCAACAAGTATTAAGACTTGTATAATACGTTAGATTAAGCGATGATCGGAATAGAATGTAGTTTAAACCCAACAAGTATTAAGACTTGTATAATATGGGTAAACTATTTACATTCTGGATTTGAGATTAAAATGATAAGGTTAAGCCTGTTTTGGTAAACTTATGTAAGCTAATTACATAAGTCGAGTCGTATGCGTATAAGCATTAACGGGTAACCGGATGAGTATGTACAAGTTATAATATCAGTATGATATCAACCTGTATGTCCGTTAAGATTTTAAAATCAAACTATGCCCTATAAGGTTTTAAATAATATTATTTTTCTTATTGTGTATCTTTTAAATATAACTTTTATTTAAAATAAAGGAAAATAAAATTATTATATATCATAAATTAGATTTGTTATTGATATTAATAATTGTTATGGGGATTTAACTAATAATTAGTTATTATAAAATTATGATCTAAGTTAACAATTTATAAATGACGAATAAAATATTTTGATAATTAATGGCTTTATTATGTCATAGATAGGTAAAAAAAACTAATAATATTAAAATAGGATTAACTTACTCTTTTCTACAATATAAGAGTATTCACATTGGAGGCTCCATCTCGATCTATAAAATTAATAATATTAAGAGTTAATTACATAGTTAGTCCCTATGGTTTGCACAAAATAACATACTTAGGTACTAATAGTTTAAAATCACCTTTTAGGGAATTAACTTTTCATTTTGTAACGTTTGAAGGTATTAACATAGTTAGTCCTTGTGGTTTGCACAAAATAACATACTTAGGTACTAATAGAATATGATTTTAAACCTACAAATAACGTTAGTACCTCCAAACGTTACAAAATGAAAAGTTAATACCCTAGAATGTAATTTTAAACTATTAGTACCTAAATATGTTATTTTGTGCAAACCACAAGGACTATCTATGCAATTAACTCTAATATTAAAATAGGATTAACTTACTCTTTTCAAAATGACTCGAGATAACTGGAACTAGGTTATTTAATGATTCGAATTGGGCTCGACCCATTCTTTTTTTTAACAGGGAATATCTTGATACTTGAAACTAAGACCTTACTTAAGTATTTAAAAGAGTTAAATGTGTGGTTGGTCCTTGTGGTTTGCAGATATTGAAGACTTGGTCCCAACGCTTCAATAATTACAAAGTTGGTCCTAGTGGTTGCAGTTTTTGCACTCGGATGATCCTTATCACTAACCTATGTTAAGTTTTCCAATTAAGTGTGTGTGAAATGTCTGTTTTAAGATTAAAAAAAACAAATACAAATAAGTGAGCCCCATCCATTTAAAGGGTGGAGTGGGGAAGAAGAAGGGTGAGGCCCACTTATTTCTATTTGTTTATTTTTTTTAATTGTTAGGGAAAAAACTGACATTTTACACACACTTAACAAGAAAATTTAACATGGGTTAAGGATGCGAAAATTACAACGACTGGGACCGACTTTGTAATTATTGAAACAAAGGGAGGGAGTATAAGTGTAGAGAGAGGGGGCAGAGTGAAAGTTGAAAAGTAGGGAAGCCCGGGTGTACGTACGTACGTACATATAAAAGTGAAACCCCCAACTTCATCCATCAAAACACAAAACCTAATCGGATCGGAGGGAGTTTGGATGGAAGACGACGAAGGTACGTAGTAATTTATGATTGTGGTATGATATTGCTATTATGTCGTATGAATGATTGTTTTAGGGTTTAGTTGCTGTCAATTGGGTGTTTTCGTTTGGTATGGTTGTAAATCGTATTTTTGTTCTTCATTCTTGATGATGATCGATTGAATTCAATTGCTGTTTTATTATATATGGAATGAAAAGTTTCTGTTCAATTGTTATACAAAAACTGTATATAGGTAGAATCAAAGCTCAAGTGGAAGGGAAGCAGGAACATCTTGTTGAGAATCAAAGCAGCAGCAGCCCTGCCTCAGCCGCAGCAACTGCTGCTGGTAACCACTCATTTGCTTCGTCTGTAAAACAATTTAAGATATTTCTTTGTTCTTAATCATTCTTGACAATTGATCAAGTGAAAGGGAAGCGCCCTCATGAGGATCTTGTTCACAATCCAAGTTCTGCCTCTGCACCTGCTGGTGCTGCTGCTGCTTCTGGTATCTTGTTGGACCCTATCAACTCATTTGTTCTTAATTCTTGACAGTTAATGTGTTTGTGTTATATGTATGCTAACAACTTCTAATTTGTGATAGACCGTTGTATGTTTAATGTTTGTTCAACTGCTTTTGTTTGGTGCTTCATCGACTGAATAAAATCCACTTGTTTTTGTATTTGAAATCTTCTCTTTATACCAGGTACTAAATCTCAAGTGGAAGAAGGAGCCAAGCGCCCATGTGTGGAGGAGAAGACAACGAAGCCCAATCATACTGGTAATCCACGTTTAACCTATTATTATTATTATTAACATTTATATATGCAACGTCGACAACTCTCCTTAATTTTTGTCAAAAAGTACGTGACTGGAGGCATTTTTTAAAGCAAATGTTTGTCCCTTTGTCTTTAATAGGCATTAAAACACTTAACAGAAGACTTGAAAAAATTGATTTTAAAAAAGTTTGTTATTCCCTACCCTACAGTGAAGGATGAGACGGAGGAGGAGGACGAAGAAGAACTGATAGATTATGGGGAAGATTGGATGAAAGATGGAGGCTATTACCTCGGCTATGACTATGAGGAAGGTCGAACAGTTATCGTGGGAGAACGTCCTAGGCCCGTTTGTAGGAGCTTCGGGCCTCCTCCTCCAAACGCGTTCACCTTTAAAAGGATCGCCCGTATGAATTCTTATTCACGGATATTCTTCATTCATGAAGATATGCTTGGATCGAATGCAATCTTAATCATTTTGTTTTTTAACTAATAGGTAGATTGGCTGAAACTGGACGTCCATTTCTTCGCCCTGACGATCCTCTTGGTAAGAGTCCATGGAATCCGTTCCCGTTCCATGTACCAAAAGAGGGTATTCATTTTTCTGTTCCCGGTAACATAACTCATTTCGGTTGTAAAACTAAATTATTTTTTACATCAGTTTTTGTATTCTTTCTATTGATGATTAACCTATTTATTTATTATTAATTAATAGACCCTGAAGCTTGATCAAGTTCCCTCTCGGTTGGAAATGGATCTAGGAAACCAGCAGCAGCTGATGCTAACACTTTAATATCCACTTGTTTAGGTTTGTAAAACATGTTCAGATACATTAATCTATGGTTGTAGTAGGTAACTTAACTATTTTGTGTGTGTGTTTTCTTTTTTAATTTGACCAACCCAAACTGAGTTAAAAGATTACAGTTCGATGTCTCGTATCCATCCCACTATACTGGTTAATGTCGGTGCTATGATGTGTATTTAAACTATTGTACAATCCATATCTTTCTCACAAAAAAAAATGACAACTAGATTGATGAAGTTTTTGGAAAACAAAAGTGATTTGGGAGCTAGTACAAGAAGAAGATATCCGATACTAATCCATGTCGTATTGTACAAACAGCAACACATGGTTTGTATATAGCATACATTATTAAACTATCGATGTTACATCTTACATTTTCATGTTAAAATCTGAAAGAGCCATGGAATTAAAACCTTTGTATTCTTGTAAATCAAGGATCAGGCTTCGGTTAACCTTGGAGCCTTTCCTACATATCTTTTGATGCCGCTACCTTGGTATTTAAGTCTTCCCTCACCGTGGTAATCTGACGCAAAGAACCACCACTTCAAACTTTTTTTTAACGGCAAATTTCATTAGCAAAACCCTGCTAACAAGAAAAACATCAAAGATGATTCGAGATTTCCAGTGTAAATGCAAAATATGTATGGATTCAGAAAAACATATGAACCTTAATTTAGCTTATATATTATTGCTGATATTTAAAAAAATGGGCTATCCACAAAGTTAGAGCAACGATGAATCTTCCACAGAAGCATAGAACCACTACGAAGAAGAGGGGGGCGAGAGATGTGAGATGTCAGGGTTTAGTGTGTTAGCAGGGGTAGTACGGGCTACCCCTCAACCCTTCTCCGTAGTGTAAAAATACCTCACAACTTTGTATGTGGAGTGTAAAAGTACCTATCAACTATGTCTCCATTATACAAAGGGTAACCCTGATCCCAATTTTTTTTTTTTTTTTTTTTGGGGGATGCCTCTAAACTTTTGAGCTAGATCCGCCACAGTAAGATGGAGTTGGACAAGAGAGAGTGATCAAGAAAAAAATGAAAATGGTTTTGAAATGACAAAGTGCTATCACGCGGGATGAGTTAACGACACAAATAATTTTTTTTGAAAGGTGTAGATCAATTGGTCCCCAAGGCCGCCCAACAGCGTACCCACCCGAGTTCGAATCTCGCTGGCCCGCAATGCGGTACCTCCCGGTCGGATTGAATCTCGAGCCCCCGTGCGGGAACCCCAACGGTGTAGATTGTTTGTTCTATTTGGTAATGCAATTTGAAACCGTACTACGTGGTTAATTTCCATTATGTTTGTTGATCAAAACTGATCCTTTATGGTTGCTATATAAGAAGTATTTTTTATGTTCCTGTTGTTATCTGCACCATAATTTTAAGTTATTTGATGCATTTATTTCATTTCTTGATTCTTGTTCAGAGCTAGCTGCAAGGCTGTATGAGAATATAATAATAATCTTGATCAAAATGAAGGATAGAAAGACAATAAGTTTAGAACAATGATGGGACTTCATGCATGCAGAAAGGGATAATGTAGGTCCCTCGGAGGATGAGGTCAAACCTTAACCTTGTTAGATCTAACACACTAGCAAGTGCGGAATCCAAGCTAGCATGCAAACCGAGATAGAACAAGCACAAACACAACACACAAACTTCACCGATTAACACCACTTGTATTAATACTAATGAAAGGTTCGGTTACAGCACAAGGTTTACAAATGTATTCTGTAAACTCTCACTCTCGTGTGTGTTCTCTCTTCTCTCTTCTCTCTAGTGTCTTTCTCAAGTGAACACACTACATGGATATATATATCCATCACAGCACGTCTGGTCGAAGGATCAGATAGACTGATCGAAAGATCATCTATCGACCTGAAACACATCGAAGGATTCACATATACCTCGAAGGATGATATCTTTCGAGGTTCATCCATCGAAGGCTTATCTTTCGAGCTCATAGAAGGATATAAACAATCCTTCGATGACACATCCTTCGACACAGACATATTACAACCATTGTCTAACTGTTTGGCTAAGTCAAACCGGAGGATGGTTGACTTGGTCAAACTTACAGGACTAACAAAGACATCGTTTTGTATCATGACAAAATACAGACAAAGTACAAACACAAGTGCACCAACAAACCCCCCCTTGGCTGTAGCTTTGTCTTGTAGGTCTTTGTCTCGATCTTTGTCTCAATCTTTGTGTCTTCAAGTCTTTGACGTCCTTTCAAGTCTTCAATGTCGGAGGATCTTTAAAGTCTTCACGTCTTGAAAGCAGAAAGTGTACCAACAAACTCCCCGATTCATGTAGGAAGTGTGTTGACAAACTCCCCCTTAACATAAGCTCCCCCTTGAGTTATGCTCGTGAATGTCTTGATCTTTACAACTTGAGATCCTTGTGGTATTGATGATGGTCAGCGGCAACTCGATCATCTTCATCATTTGAGTGTCTTCACGTCGTGTCTTCATTCCGAAGCTTGTCATCGACCATGTTCTCCTTGCCTTTAGAATCTACACATGCAAGAAATCTAAACGCGTAATGAGAACAACTGCTTGGAATATCGTAACATAAACAAACGACACACGTGTGACCATTGTTTAATCAAACACCGTCCGACAGTTTGAAAGTTTAAAATACTTTATCCATTTCAAATTTTAACTTTCAACACTTTGCAAATTTCGACCGTTTATGAAGATTTAGTCATTTTCGGTTTTCGTTCAGGTTTCAGGTAACGAAGACTCGAGATCCAACATCGTACGATCGAAAATAGGATAGAAATAAAATCTTTTTGGCTTTTAGAAAGTTTATATTAAAACACACCTAAAATCTTTTTGGTATTTCTGAATATTTCAAATTAAAAGACTGAAAGCAGTAAATAAATATATACAGAGATGCAGAAACTGAAAGCATTAAATAAATATTTACAGACATTCCTTTTGTGAGTTTCGAGGGTAAGAGAATCATATCAGTGTACGGTCATGCCAAAACGCTCTCTTTGTTCAATTAGTTAACATTAAGATAAGCATCCTATAACGATTATCGGTATTGTTATCCACATAAGCTCAACTTATCAGATGTAATCATGGCGAGGGGATACGTTAAGGTATGATTTATACTTACCGACCGGTGTTCATCCACATCACGACACATTCCCGTATCAAGGTATGCACGAGGGTTCATCTTACCGGTGAGTATATCGATTATCATCTGTTTGACCGTATATTGATGTGAGAAACTCACTTATTTTGATTTTGAAAACAAGCCCTATGTGATAGAATCACTTATTGATGAGGAACTTGACTTTCGATGCATGAGGGCACAGGAGCAAGTCCGTGAACAGGTCAGTACTTTCGTACAGCAGAGAGACGAACTTGACTCCCGGATAAATGTGATATTTTATCACTTATTTGTTTGGACATGTGATTGTTTATCACTTATTGAGGTCGAATGCAATATGTACACGTATGTATGGTATCATGGAAGATCTAGACTTGCGTCCCCGTTATTTTTCGGAAAAAAAGAAACAACCATGATATCCAGATGATAAGCAGCATAAAGACCGAATATCTCAGAACCTCGGCAATCTCTCAAACGAAATTTCGGTACTAAGACCATGTGCCAATGAATGGTTCCCACCCAATCTTCAGTCGATTTAAGTTTATATCACCCTGCACACTTTAAAATGATTGTGAGCCTACCGATACATCTTATATAAAGCTGCTTATCGTTTTTCAGTTTAGGTTTAAAGAGGTTTAGACAGACCACTGATGTACTATCATTTTCTCTTTTGCTCGCCAGGAAACTCATTTTTGTTTTTCTATTGTTTTTGTGTTTTTGAAATTTTTCGGTGTTTTTGGATTTTCAAATTTTGGATTTACTGCCCCTAAAATCAATAAACTAAGACAAATTTAAAACACAAAGGTATTTACAAAAATGATTTTCCGATGTTGGTTTTACTCTTGCTTGACCTTAATGCCGTTTACCAATAATAAATAGTCAAATCTTGATTTGTCAAATGCTTTGGTAAAAAGGTCGGCACGTTGGTCATCGGTGTGGACGTAAGCAACATCGATTAGCCTTTTCTCAAAGCAATCACGTATGAAGTGATACTTAATTTCGATGTGCTTAGTCTTTGAATGCTGCACAGGATTTTTAGTGATATGTAAGGCAGCAGAATTATCAACGTAAATAGGAGTAGTTAGGAATTCAAAAACGTAGTCGCGCATTTGTTGTTGGATCCACAGGACTTGGGAGCAACAACTTGAGGCAGCAATGTATTCAGCTTCGCATGTTGATGTAGCTACACAGGTCTGCTTCTTGCACTGCCATGTGACTAGGCGATTTCCCAAAAACTGACATCCAGCCGTTGTGGATTTGCCGTCGATTTTGCATCCGCCAAAATCAGAATCACTGAATGCGATCAAGTCAAAGTTATTATCCCTAGGGTACCATAGACCGGTGTCAGGGTAACCCTTCAAATAACGAAAAATCCTTTTTACAGCTGCAAGATGTGAGGCCTTCGGGTTGACTTGATATCTGGCAAGCAGGCACGTTGGGTACATTATATATGGTCTTGATGCTGTGAGGTACATAAGAGATCCGATCATCGCGCGGTAGTACGAGGGGCTAACAGCTTCACCCTTCAAGTCTGGAGTAATTCCGTGATTTTGCGGCAATGGGGTACCGATGGGCGTTGCATCAGACATCTGGAACCGGCTCAAGATGTCACCAACATATTTAGTCTGATGGATGAATATCCCAGACTCGGTTTGTTGTACTTGTAGGCCCAAAAAGAAAGTCATTTCCCCCATAGCACTCATCTCGAATTTATCCTGCATAATGCGCTCGAAATTCCTACACAAAACATCATTAGTAGAACCAAATATAATATCATCAACGTATACCTGTACCAGTAGAAGATCTCCATCTTGTTCTTTGATGAAAAGAGTACAATCGATAAGACCTCTGCGAAATCCATTCTCCAGCAGATAATTAGATAAGGTTGCATACCAAGCTCGCGGTGCTTGATGTAGACCATATAGAGCTTTGTTGAGCAACCAAACCCGATCGGGATGGATAGGATCTTCAAAACCTGGAGGCTGTTCGACGTACACCTCTTCTTCCACCACACCATGTAAGAATGCACTTTTCACGTCCATCTGGTATACCTTGAAACCTTTGAATGAGGCATAAGCCAGAAAGATCCGAATTGCTTCTAGATGTGCAACAGGTGCATACACTTCGTTGTAGTCGATCCCTTCTATCTGACGAAAACCTTGAACGACTAGCCTTGCTTTGTTGCGAATAACGATTCCACGGTCATCCTTTTTGCATTTAAACACCCAACGGGTACCAATCTTCTTGTAACCAGCAGGTTTCTCTACGAGTTTCCAGACACCAAGCTTCTGGAATTGTTGCAGTTCTTCCTGCATTGCTTCAACCCAAGAGTTATCTTTCAAAGCTTCATTCCAAGTTCTTGGCTCTTCCTGTGAGACATAACACGCGAAAGACCAATCGTTTTGTTGACCAGATTCTCTAATCGCCGCATACAAGCCTGCATTGTTGTTGTTTCGCAACTTGTTTCTTGTTTGAATGCCACTTTGTACATTTCCGATGATGTTTTGTTGAGGATGGGTATTGTGAATCCTTGTCTCTGGATTATCTTGAACTGGAATATTTGTACCCAGATTGTTGAGATTGAGATTAACAACCAATTCAATGCCCGGAATTGACGAAAAGGATGATGCAGTAGCTTCAGCTGTTCTAGGGACGCCCACTGGAGGTGTACCCTCTGAAGTACCATGAACTGCTGTTATTGGAGCTTCTTGATCTGCATCGAGAAATTCATCATCCTCTGAAGATTCGTTCAAGTCAGTAGCATCGTGAAAATCCTCATTGTCGAGAGCATTATTGTTCACTGAAGATGGTTCTTGATTGACAATAATTGGACGAACCAACGGTGAATCTGTTGCATTGTCACTCTCGAAAAACATCCTTGCAGCAGCATTTTCTTCAACTGCTTCAACATTGATCGAATTGAAAAAGTCATCGTACTCAAACATCCAAGGCTGACCAGGACATTTAACTGGTAAAATGTGCCTTTGTACTCTGACTTCAGACCATTCCTCGACCCTTTTAGTCTCTAGATTCCAGACTCTTAAGTTTGGGGTGGAATACCCAAGAAAGTATCCCTCAATTGCTTTTGCCCCAAACTTTTCATTAGGATCGATTATTGTGCACGGAGCTCCAAACGGTTCAAGATATGACAAATCTGGTTTCCGTTTGTTAATAAGCTCAAAGCAGGTCTTGTTGTGCCTTTTGACTGTAAGGACTCGGTTCAACGTGTAACATGCAGAGGCCACAGCTTCAGTCCAGAAGGGAATCGGCAACTGTGACTCTACCAACATTGTCCTAGCAGTCTCGATCAATGTGCGGTTCTTACGTTCAGCGACGCCATTCTGTTGAGGAGTATAAGCTGCACTAAATTCGTGAAGAATACCTTTTGAAGTGCAAAACTCTGCCATGGCATGATTTTTGAATTCAGTACCATTGTCGCTACGTATCCGCCTAACCTTCAACTTATATAAATTCTCAATCTGAATGATCAAGTTTTTGATAATACCGAAGGTTTCACTCTTATGTGCCATGAACGCCACCCAAGAAAATCTTGAATAATCATCAGTTATCACAAGGCAGTATTGATCATTCCTAATACTTTTGTGCTTGACAGGACCGAACAAATCCATGTGCAAACGTTCAAGAGGAACAGCCACCGTGTTGATTTTCTTTGTAGGGTGTCGCTTCTTCGTTTGTTTTCCTTTCTGGCACGAGACACAGATGTCTTGAAGATGAAAGTTTTTAAGAGGAACACCATTCACTAATTCATTTGACACCAAATGATTCATTTTGCGTAAGTGAATGTGACCCATTCGTCTGTGCCAAGAGATTGAGTCTTTTTCTGTGGCTTTGGAAACGAAACAAGTTGCTTGTGCAGACGTTGTGATAGCTTGGCTCATATCAAGGACGTACAGATCATTTATCCTTGGAGCCGACAAGAGAATCCATTCTTTCGGAATTTTGAAGCCGGGTTTCAGCACATAACATCCATTTGCATCAAAGTGTACTGAGAACTGCTTATCACAAATTTGAGAAACACTAAGAAGATTGTGATCAAGTTGTTGTACGAAGTTGATCTTATCAAAGCTAACAACCCCGTTGGAAATCATTCCTTCACCCGTAATATATCCGCCTTTATCTCCAGCAAAAGCAACATAACCTCCTCTAATAGATGTAACGTCGTAGAGAAGCTTCATGTCGCCTGTCATGTGCCCGGATGCCCCACTATCAACAATCCAATGACTACTGATAGTTCCTCCTGGAACACCCTGCACATGAACTCAAATGCTTAGTTGGAGATGGGGACCCAAGCCATTGTGGTCTTGGGTCTTCCACGTTCATCAACAACAATAACTTCTATTCTTTGATGATTTGAAAATTGTGATGGCCCCCCTGTTTGTGGTCAATTTAGGTTTCCATGTCTGTTGAGTTTTACCAGTTTGATTGTTTGACAATTTAACTTCGTGATTGTTTGAAGTTTTTGAAAATTTTGAGTTTTCTGGCTTAACTGAAACAGATTGTTTTTGAACCACATCAGTTTTAAGTGCCTTTACAATCACCTTGACTTGTTGGCGTTTCTGTTTCTTTTCCCTTTCTCTTACAAGTCGGGGATCTTGTTTTACAGAAACAGATCGCTTTTGGTGATTTCGTTCACGGGGATCATCATCCTTTGCTTTCAACTTATGAAGATACGGACAATTTCGAACTATGTGTCCAATTGTACCACATTCAAAACATGATCTTCGTTCAACAAACCCCGAAGTATCATGTGATCGTCTTGTCGATGATGAACTTTGTGATCCCGAGGTACTAGGTTTTGAACTGTTTAGTTCATTTCTTTTCATCACTGTTGCTTTCTTGACAAAATCTAAGTTAGATTGGTTTTCAAACTTTTCAATTTTGTCCGTTCCCTTAGATTTCACAAAGTTCACATTCTTGTTCTTCTTCTTATTCGGCTTCCTTTGACTTTGAGTCGGTGTTTTACCTCTTGGTTTGGTATGATTTTGCTGTTTTTGCACTGTTGGTAATTTTTGATTGCCAAATTGTTTTCGAACTTCGGCCTTTGGGATAGGAGGGCACTGTGTTACAGTAACATGTGATCCTGTCTTTCCCAAAAACTTATTTGTCGAATTTTCAAAGACTTTACTGATTAATGATTGATTAACATTTTTAATAGGAAAATCTTTGTCTGAGTAAATTTTATCATCACCAACAAGAGTGTACAGCAAATCCACACTCTCCGACTCTTTTGCAGACGTGGACTCGGTCTGAACAGTCTTAGCAGGTTTTGCGGGAGGATCACATAGAATATGATTCTCAAGAGGTATGTCCTCTTCTTTGATTACCGCATCAGACTTTTCCGAATCAGTATCATCAGATTCATCATCAGAAGAATCAGTATCCTCAATCACAACTGGAGGAGCCTGATTCGGTTCGGCAGAAGACACACATGTATCTGCTGACACATCTGAATCTGATGATACTTCCTTCTTGTATCCGAGTCCTGTTGCAAATTCATTAACATCTAGAGGAACAGATGGTTCAAAGTGAGTTCTATACTCCTCATCAGGCAGAGCATCATAATTGTTTATCACGGGTGGTGGACATTTCTTATATCCAATGCATGTGCCATCCCTTTTTTCTTTCTGAACATCAATGATGTGATCCAACACATAGCTAGAGCTTAAATAGCTGTCTAACTTGAGTCGGATCGCCTCACTTTCAGTTTTAACACAAGCCATCTCTTTTTGCATTATCTCAAGACGTGTGATATACAAATTTATGTCAGTTTGTTTTCTGGAAACCATTTTTGTCAGCTCTGTTTTATCTTTCTTTAATGTTTCAATCATCGATTTAAATTCCTTTTCATGGTTTTCATAAAACATGTTGGCTTCTGTGCACTTAGAAAGATCCACGGTTAATTTCTGATTGTGGATGAATGTCACATCATATTTCTCTTGCAAAGCCTCGTGTTTGCTTTGCAATTCACACCACTTATCATTCAATGAAACATGTTTGTCTTGCAAGTCAAACAAACTAGCTTGTAAAGCATCATGTTTGCCTTGCAACTCAGACATGTTTGCCTCTAGATCAGCACATTTAACAATTAATCTATCACAATTATCACAAACAACAGAAGTGGGTTCATCGACACATACCTGACTTGATGAACTGTCGACATTAGCCATAAAGGCTGAATGGAGAGAAGACGAAGAATAAGCAGCTTGATCCACCAAAATAGATCTTCTTTCAATTCCTGCTGTAGCTTCTTCCAGAAGCTCATCAATATTTGCATCGACTGACGCACTTGATGTCTCATCCACATGATCATCACCTGAACTTGAGGATTCTTCATCCGAACTTCTACTGTAACCCGAGCTGTCTTCATCTTCAGAAGATTCATCACCATTGGTGGAAGATTCTCCACCACTGGCGTGTTTAAGATCCTTGACAATTTCAGCAAAACAAGTTGTTCCATCTGGAGCATCATTTCCCAACTGAATTGACCAATCACAACCTTCATCTACTTGAACCACAAGTGCCTGGTTGGCATTAGATGGTCCTGCTTGACTCTGGTTGTTGACAGGCACCAATGTGCGCTCATTGTTCCTTACTTGGTTCTGATTTGCCCTGTTACCTTGACCTCTCAAAGGATTTTAGTTTCCATGTTGAGATGGCCTCGTACATTCACGTTTGAAATGACCACGTTCACCACAATTGAAACACTTAACAGCTTGCTTATCAAACCCATACTTGGTGTCTTTCTTACTTTCCAAGCTGGTTCTGCCCGTTCTTTCCATGAAATCCTTTGCTCGCCTAACAGCACTGGCAAAGGCCCAGTTGATGTCCATCATCTCCATCTCCTCTTTATCGATCTGCTGATAGTCTTCTTGAGTCAGATTAATGTTACCAATCTGACCTTCCACTAATCCACAGTATGCGCTCACCAAAGTGTTTAGCAGCTCCATGTGCTCCTTTGCTACTTCCACACTGACTTTAGAAAAGCTTGAGGTGTCGAGCCGTACTGTATTTGGCTTTGATTGTTGACCAGCAGATGATGTGCTTCCATAACATGCTTGCTGTTGAGGAGGAAGTGGATTCCCATACATGTCTGTTGGTCCGGTAGATTGAACAGGTAATGGATTTCCGAACATATCAGTTGCTCTGATAGGTCGTTGGCTTTGCTGTTGTGGTACTGGTTGAGGGACTGGTTCAAGCGGATTTCCATACATGTCTGTTGTTGGAGGAGGATTGCCATACAGGTTAGTGCTAGACACAAACGCTGTTTGAATTGGAGCGTGTGAAGAAGGTTTTGTAGAAGTGCTAGAAGTTCCATAATACATTTCAGGATTTTGTGGCACTGGAACTCTTTTTGCCTTGAGAGTTTCTTCCTGATTCCTGTTTTCCAGGAGTTGAGCAAAGTCATTGAAGTTTGTTGTAGCAAAAGTGCCATTGTACTTCATGATTTCCAAGAAAGTATTCCATTGAGGTGGCAGTGCATCTGCAAACTTTTTCACTATCTCTGCTGAAGTTGTTACAACCCCAATATTTGCCAATTCAGTCAGCAAATGATTAAATCTACTTGTCAAATCTCCTAAAGATTCATTCTCCATACAAGTAAAACCATCAAACTCTTTCTTTAGCAGGTCTTTTCTCAATTGACGTGTCGCTTCATTTCCTACGCCCGTTGTTTTCAATGCGTCCCACAACCTCTTCGTTGTCTTGTGACTGACAAATTGATGATAAATATCTTTACTTAACGCCTGAGTAAGAATGGCATATGCCTTCTTTTCCAAATCATAGACCTTCTTCTGATCTTCCGTAAGATCGGCAAACGTAGCAGCAGATGAAGCGGCAACCTCTATTGTTTGATCAAAATCTGTGACGAAACGCAACCACAATTCTGTATTTTGACCAAGGACGTATGTATGAAATCTATCAAACCATCCCGGATATTCACTTAAGTGCATCAACTTTGGAGGCCTATTCAAACTTCCCGTTTCACTCTCGCTTAACAAAATGCTTTGAACACTTGGAGTTTGATTTGATACGAATGCCCATTGACCGGTAGATATAGCATTAGCTTGCGAAGATGAATCCGGAGTCGGAGTACCATAATACATTTCCGTATTTATCGGAACACCCCACATCGAATTCATTTTTGATCAAGAAAAAGAATACCTGAAAATCACAAATTTGTTAAACATAAACAGACTAGGATCGAAGGATCAAGACTTGTTCGAAGGGTCAGCAGTGTTCGAAAGATCACTGTTGAATTTCGAACAATGATTTCGAAAGATTCTCCAAACGAAGGATCCTTATCTTTCGAAAAAGAACGGTAGACCGAAAGATGTATGCTTCGAAAAGATTCCTTGGATCGAAGGATAAGTCACAGACTTCGAAGGATGTTCGAAGGATGATAATCTATCGAACTTCCTCTGATCGAAAGATGATCTTTCGACTCCGAAGGATATCCTTCGATCTACTGACACAGTTGACGAAAGTGACAGGTTGGTGAAAAGGTGATGGGTTGGTAGAGACTTTCGGCAGAAGGCAGAAGGTATGGTCAGACCATACTCTCTTACCAAAGCAGATTTGAACAATAAAATATACCCAAAAATCGAAGGTTCTTCCAGAAACCGGTCACCGGAGTAAGCCGGAATTTGGCCGGAGATGACCAAAATTCTTAAAAACAAGTTTTCAAGTTACCCAAACCATCCTTTAACACACCCGGTAAGTTTAGAACACGTTTTTACGTCTGAAAACGCGAGAAAAACACTAAAAACGGCTGCTAAACCAAGTGAGTTTTTGTCCAAAAACACTCCAAAGTCTTGTATAAACTCGGTTTTTAACAAGGAAAAGAGCCACGGCTCTGATACCACTTGTAGGTCCCTCGGAGGATGAGGTCAAACCTTAACCTTGTTAGATCTAACACACTAGCAAGTGCGGAATCCAAGCTAGCATGCAAACCGAGATAGAACAAGCACAAACACAACACACAAACTTCACCGATTAACACCACTTGTATTAATACTAATGAAAGGTTCGGTTACAGCACAAGGTTTACAAATGTATTCTGTAAACTCTCACTCTCGTGTGTGTTCTCTCTTCTCTCTTCTCTCTAGTGTCTTTCTCAAGTGAACACACTACATGGATATATATATCCATCACAGCACGTCTGGTCGAAGGATCAGATAGACTGATCGAAAGATCATCTATCGACCTGAAACACATGGAAGGATTCACATATACCTCGAAGGATGATATCTTTCGAGGTTCATCCATCGAAGGCTTATCTTTCGAGCTCATCGAAGGATATAAACAATTCTTCGATGACACATCCTTCGACACAGACATATTACAACCATTGTCTAACTGTTTGGCTAAGTCAAACCGGAGGATGGTTGACTTGGTCAAACTTACAGGACTAACAAAGACATCGTTTTTGTATCATGACAAAATACAGACAAAGTACAGACACAAGTGCACCAACAGATAACATAGTTGAAAAAAATTTCTGGAATGTTATCCCAAGCCGCAATTCAACTCAGATGCTCTATACGTATAGACTTACGCTTTTACAGTTTTTGTGGTTGGTTTATTAATATTAGGTTGTATGATTTCTTTATTTTGTTGTTGCAGCAGCAGAACTATCTACTACATGTAACCGCCACTCAGCAGTTGTATCACGAGTCTTTCAAAGAGTACACTACTCCAATGGTAAATTACCTATCATTATGCATATTGTTCTTTTACTATAGGGGTTTTAAATGGGTCGTGATCGCAGGTCCAACCCAACCCGGACTGTTTATCAAAAAGGTCTGATGCAATCTTGGCTGGGTATATTTGTAATGAATCTTATTCTGAATCTCAGACGCAGGTCGTGTAGTTTTAAGACTCGATAAATGGGTTGTACCACATGTACCTCTTATCAGAAGTCCTTCTATTAGATTTGAAGGCGGATTTTTTTCGCCCAAAAGAGGATCCATCAGCTGGTAACAAGTTTTATTTGCTATGACTCTTACGGTTATCTGGTGCCAAAGTTGAAACCAAGCCTAAGGGAAACCTTTAATCAACAATCCAAACCCTCCCTACAGCAGCAGATTCTTAAACCCACTCGAGATTCTTTGGGTTGCAAGTCAAACTTGTTAGTATTTGAAATGTTTTGGTCAAATACAGTATTAGCGCTTCGACTTTTAGTTCTTCGTTGGTATGGACTCTTATGTAATTAAATTTGTAGAGTTGTCTTCTTGGTTGCATGTTCAATGATTCAACATACAAACATAGTGTGCTATAAGTAGGGTTGATCGTATGTGTCTATGATTTTATTTTATCCTTTCTTTGTCCATTTTTAATTGATTCATTCCTTGCATAAGTCAGGTTTCATTAATCTTCTGTTTCTTCTTCATCTCATGTTTACCCGTGCTTCTACCCCGTCTTATAAAACATGACAACTATATCCAATTGCTTGAGTCGCTCAAACTTATGGTTTGATTTGCATTCGATCCTTATGTTTTATCTTGGTCTTTGGCATAATTAATTATGTTGATTTAATATAATCGCCTTTAACTATTTAACTTGCATAACAAAAACACCATATCAAGTGAATTTGTATATTCTTTGATACCACTTATGTAATATTAGACATTTAAGGCGTGGTAACATGAATGATAAGACAATCAGCAGTTTTCCACAAGATGGTTTCTTGACCGCCACGACTTGTTCAATCTCGATCAAAAAGGGATTAATGCGAGATAAATATGGTTTCTGTCATGATTATTCGATTTGTGTATAACATTTGTGATACGTATGTTTCTTATGGATTACCATTCATTACTGATAATAACTTGGCTTATTATTCTTAGATTTGTGTATAATATCTGTAATATGTTATTGTTTGTTACAGATTACTAACAATGCTGAAAGGATCTAACGGCTCTGTACGTCTGCTTCAGAAGCGGTTGCAACAACCAGTTATGCGTACACCTCTTCAGTACTGGTTAACACAACCTTGAGTAGCGGTGGAGGAAAAGGAAGTTACCAGACCAAATCTCAAGTTAACAAATTCTGGTTTATGTAGTTTGTTTGCTGATAAATATGTAGCTGTGTTCTAGGTAATTTTTAGTTTTATATGATGATAGGTCTAGATTATGTTTGCATCTGTGGTTTTCCACTTTTCCATTCACGAATGAAATCAATAAGAGGTTTTCATAATACACAATTCTACAGCCATATTGCTATTAAACCATAGTCATAGCGCAACTTATGTTGGTGGGTTCTTAAAATTGTTTGTTAAATATTTTCCATTCATGAACTAGGATAATAAAAAAATTTTGACAAGCCTAGAGAAACATTGAATGAGCACATCATCAAGTTTGTGAACATCACTGTGAATTTTGATTTTTTATACTGTTTCTTTTGTATATTTGGTATTCGATGATTTTGACCTAAACTTATTTTGGCTAGAATCCGTCATGACCCGAACTTATTTTGACTAGAACTCGCTTTGACCGAGCCTGTTTTGATCAAAACCCGTTTTGACCCAAACCATATTGAACATGTTTTTGATGATTCATTTTGACCCGTTACGCAAACTGACCCGGTCGGGGCTTCATGCTCATTCATGCCAGTGCCCAATCAGAATGTTATTATGCAAAACACGTATGTGCTTCCCCAATTAATATGGAACGATCAGGTTTAAAACATGTGTGCTTCCCCAGTATGGAACGATTCGGTTTAAGGTTTCCGTGTTGTAGGATCGATTTCGGATCCGAACGCGTCGGTTAGAAGAGTTTTTCACCAAAACAAGAGGCGGAAACAAGTGTTTTGGCGTAATTCAGCTCGTATTTACCTTTAAACTTGCTGTTATATTGATATTGAACGCAATTACAAGGTTTGACAGCACTTCAGCAGCATGCCGGAACAAAAACACCTTTAACTATGTGTTTTCTCTACCTGGTTCGCTCTTAGACAACAACTCTATATATAGGCAATGTGGTCCGCTTATATGAACATGCCACAAAAGCGGACTAGACAATTGACTAATAAGCAAACCTCACACAATGACACATGAGTGAACCTAATCTATGACATATGAGCGGACCTCATCTAGACACATGATTCCTGATTTTAATCTTCACGAGCACATGCAACTAATTTGTCTCATATGAGAACATGCAAACTGATAACATTTGCATGTTATCTTCACGTGCACATGCTGTGGCTGATGTAAGCATGATCACTTGGATGATGTCATCATCAAGAATGATGACATCATTCTTGTTCCGAACCGCAACGATCCCAAAACTCGACATAAGACGAAGACGACAGATGAATGCACCAACAGACTCCCCCTCAGATGTTGACGAGTCTTAAGTGTCGAGTCTTTGCATCTTCAGTCTTTATCGGTCTTCGATCTTCCTCTGAAGTATTTATCATTGCAAGAATCCTCATTCTCTATCTTTATCTTCAACAAACTCCTCTTTCTTGAATGTTGACACGGTGTCTTCAGACTCCCCCTCTCACACAGCTGGGATCGTAGTCTGGAATTCACTTTCCACAGGTTCTTAGATCGTAACCTGACACTTCATCACCCTCAGGTTTCAGAACCTGGCTAACCTGCATAAACTCTACCCAAAAATAAATTTTCTGATAACAATTTGTGGATAAGATTTTCAAATCTAATTTACCACTTGCAAGAATAACGTTTTATTTCAAAACTTTTCTCATTCCATTTCAACATTCCTCAAACACTTTCACCCAAACCATTTGTTCATCATGTTTAGCACTCGGAATTTTGAAAATCAGCTCTTCAACACCAGTTGTCGAAAATCTTTTTGGATTTTTCAAAATTTATGCTAAAACACACTAAAAATCTTTTTGGATTTTTGAAAGTACTGAAAAGCAGTAAATGAAATATTTACAAACAATATTTTTGTGAGTTCGTGCAAGAGGATCATATTAGTATCTGAGACATATCACCAACACCGTTAAGCTTCATTTCATTTTAAGTTCTAAACAATTCACCTAGATTGTCAGTATATTGATCCACTTAAATTTTCACACAAAGTTCAATTGATCCGAGATACGAGGTTAATGTTTTAAGCTCTTGAACTTATTCGTGTGTCCCACTACTTGAATATACTCCCGTATCCAGATCCCAATATTCAGTCTTACAGGTGAGTATACCACAGATGATATCTGTCAGGGAAATAAATTATAGTACGAGGGCCGTGAGAGCTCAGGTCGATCTTTCGATACGCAGAGAGATGACGGCTTCGACTTTTGGTGTGTCCCCTTTAGAGGATCTTTTGCATTACAACAGCAGCGACTATCAATTTTATTGTTTCATCAGCTTGCTGAGGGCGATGCCATGTTTCAAGCATTTGCAGAAAGCATTATCCGGGGACTAGGTCAGAAATTTCTTTCAGCAAAAGTCCCGGGATAATACCCCAGATATCACTGAGCATAAAGACCTAGTATCTCAGAATAAGGGACCTTTCAAACAAGATTTCAGGGGTTACCTATATATCCAAGTTTGTGTTAACCCACAGAACAAGCAAGTTTGAAATTTAGGTTTATATCTCGTCACAATCTACTAAATGTGTAAAAACCTACTGACACATCATCAGTGAGACCGTTTATCACATTTTTACTTTCCAATTCTTTAGCGTGTTGTGATCGTCCACTGATGTACTATCATTTCCTCTTTTATGCAACAAAACTCATTTTTGATTTTATCATGTTTTTTGGCTTTTTCAAATTTTTCAAATGTTTTTGGATTTTCTGAAAACTATACTCCCCCTACAATGCAAACACATTTTAGGAAATTTGAAAACAAACTGTACTGAACATGACAACTGATATCGAATTGCCTCAATTCTCCATCCACTTGGCATAAACAATCAGAACTCCCCCTCACAACAAACTATTTTCCCATTGTGATCTCAAAACACTTAAGTTTGTTTTAATCAAATGGTTTTTCCAGAAAATAAGTTTTGTTGATTTTACCACTTGTAAAATTGGGAATTAAATCATCACATTGTTTTTCAACCACTTGTAGAAAATCAGATACAACTTAATGTCCCTGATTTACCACTTTTAAGATCAATCCAATCAAACATTTTCAACCAAACATCATCTGTTGGTTGAATTCTCAAGGTGCCGATTCCTACTCCTCGCTTACAAACCTGGGAGTTCCGGCAAGTCCTGCAAAACTTCTCAAACACATTATACAAACATGATAAAGAATGATGCCGATTCATGATCCACGATTACCAACTTGGGATCTCCGGCAAGTCAGATTTTTATTCTTTGAAAAAAATATCCACCCAAGCCTGACCTTCCTTAGGTGTAACAACCTCTTCATCATCTTTTCTTTCAACTAACCTGTGACCTCCTCTTTTGGCAGCGTAAAATTCTTTAACACTTTTGGCCTTACCATTGATCATTTGCCAAAAATGTGTTTCACAGTTCCGTTAAAAGCCTTATCAACATCAAATTTTTTCTTGTCAAAATAAAATTGATTTGAAATTTCAACTTTCCCAACTTTCTTCTTAAAATTTTCAGCTCGCAAAGGTGGAAAATTTTCATCGTTCATAGTTGGAACTGATTTTTCAACCTTTTTCTCAACACGTGGCTCCTCTGATTTTGTGGAATCAGATTCATCACCAGAACTGTTCCCTGAACCCTTAACAACCCATTTTTGATTTATCAAATTTTCTTTTCTTTTAACCACATTCTTTGAACATTCACCAATCTCAAAGGTTGAATTTTCAAAGCCTGTAAACTTTCTGGTTGAAAGTTCAGTTTTCTCTATCACTTTCTCTTTTAGTTTACCAGAGACTTCCTGTTTCGGTTTGAATGTCTTTGGACAGTCCCTAGCAACATGACCAACAGTTTTACACTGAAAACATGTTCTCTTTTCAATCTTCTTTGGAACAACATTTTTCTTCAGTTCTTCTTGCTTCTTGGCAAGGAATTCTTGGTTTGTCTCCTTCCAGAATGAACTTTTTTGTTCTTTCTCAGCACTTGTTCTTGAAACAAAAACAGTTTTTGGTTTATTAAATTTCTCATTTTTATAGTTTTTCGGTGGTATAAAACCTAGACCATTCTTTTTGAAATTACGGTTTTGGTTTGATTTCTTTTGAAAACCAGAACCAGAACTGTAACCCTTTTTCTTGTTTAAACGTTGTTGAACTCTTGAGGTGTAAGTTTTAGGTTTTTCAGAAAGATTTACATCTTTTATTTCAGAAATATTAATTTCTGTCAGTTTGAAAACCTTTTTAATCATTTCAGTTTTAACACCTCTTATTGGAAAAATCTCATCAGAATATAATTTGTCAGAATCTTTCAAAGTATATGCCACTTTAAATGATTCATCATTCAAATTAGATTTTGATATCAAAAACTCTTTATCATAAACCCGTTTGTCCTTTTTGACTGTTGACTTTGACCCATTTGACTCAGATTTTGACTTGAATTTGGACTCCGGTTTTGACTCCTCACAGTCATCTTTATCTAACACCTGATCGACCACACTTTTTATCAACTTTGACTCATGATCAGTGTCGGACGACGTGTATGTGACATCAATATTTTCTGGCAAGTTATCCGATGGCCCAGACTCCCATTGTAAGTTTATTGCCTTTTCGACTCTTTCGGAATTTGGATTTCGAGGTAAAAATCCATTTTCGACCGGGGGCGGACATCTATTGTAGAATACACTCGGTTTCTTACCAGAAGCTTTCAACTTTTCTTCAACATTTGTCACAAACTTTTCTTCATCCGATGTTTGCTCTTCTTTGAACGTCTTCAAATCTTTCACCACCGGATAAATCCTGTCAACCACAAAAGTAGAACATGAGTAACTATCTAATAATTTTTTAATTTTCTCGGTTTCTATCTTTTGTGTTGCCAACTCAAGCTCGAGATCTGCACATTTCTTTATGTTAAAGTTCGCCGTATCAAGCTGTTTCAGATAAGCTATCTTCAAAGTATTCATAGCTTCAGCTTGTTCACCATCAGAATCTGTATATTTGTTGATTTCTCTGTTCATAGTATCATACGATTCTTTCAACTTATGAATATTGTGCAGCAGCTCATTGTTCTGCTTAATCAGCGAATCACAGTTCATGCACTTTTCTTGGACCATGACCAGTTCAGCATTCACTTTAATCTCAAATTCAGGAACCTCTTTGACTGTTCTGTTTGATTGTAAAAATTCAGCTCTTCTCTTTTTCTCAGTTTTAGCTTCAGCTTTTAATCTCTCTTCCTCTTCTTCCTCTTCTTCAAGCTTTTTCCGTCTTGCTTCAGCAGCTTCCATGACTTTTCTGCACCTTTCAGCACATTTCAAATCATAAGCATTTGCAAATAAAGCTTTAACATTTGAAGTATTTTTGGACATTTCTCTGGCCTTAAGTTCTTGATCTGGGCAAAAATTGTCCCAACTGAAACCTTCAGCTAATTTTTCATCATCTTGTTCTGCCAAACACACTTTGCTGTTTGTTGGAACATATTTATCCCAACTGAATCCACCATCCTTTCCCAGACAAGTTTTCTTTGAATCTTTAATCTCCATCATTCCATGTGCAGTTTGTGCCTGATGCAGTGCTGGTGGTGTAATTTGATGATAAATCGCCTTTTTGTGATAATCGTTGTTTCCAAAAGGATTCTGGGCTCCAGTAGCTTCACGATTTTTGCATTCTCTCTTGAAATGCCCATTTTCCCTGCAACGAAAACAAGTAACTTTAGATTTATCAAAGCCTAAATTTGAAACACTTGCATCCAGGAAATCATTTCTTCCAGTAATTTGTTTAAACTTTTCAGCTCTTCTCATTACACTGGCCATGCACCATTTAATATCCATTAATTCCATTTCCTCAGCATCGATTTGATCGTAATCCTCTTTCGTGAGCATTGGATTGCCGATCCTTCCGGCCACAAAACTACTATAGGACTCTAACACCATTCCCAACAAAGACATTTGATTTTTGACAACTTCTTCAGAATAATCTTGATCACTTTCAAGATTTAATACAATATTGCATTGAAGTTTTCTTCCATTCTTTGTTGCAGAAATGTTTGGATCGAATGATGAAAATCTTGTGCTGCTTGATCCTTGGGATGATTTCTTTTCAGAAGAATCTTTCACACTGTAAGCAGTTTCGATCTTAGGAGAATACTTTGTTGAATCAGTAGCACCATGCTTGTAGTACAGACTGATATCCTGTTCTCCATCGTAGTTCTTCATTCTAGCGATCTTCCTTTGCTCCATCTCTTGAGCTTCCAGATGCTTTATGAAGTCTCCTAGTGTCATCTTTTTATATTCAGCTTTGTTGGACCTCAGCATCATCAAAAATGTTCCCCATGTTTCATATGGTAGCGCATCTGCAAGTTTTTCAACCAATTCATCAGTATCTTTCTTAACACCAAGTTTCGTCATATTTCTCACCAAGTTACAATATCTATCAATTAATTGCTTGACACTCTCATTTTTCAATCCCCTAAATAAATCAAATTCCTTTTTCATGAGAGACATCTTATTCCTGAGCATATCGTCACTTCCAGTAAACTTTGCTTCCAACTCTGTCCATATCGAATATGCAGTTCCATCATGTTGAAGCAGTATCAAAATATCTTCTTTTATTGCTTGCTGAAGCAGACTCACCATCAATTTCTCATCTCGATATTTCTTTTTAACTGCAGTACTCATTTCTCTAAGTGTTTGTTGCACACCATTTGTTGTGGGTTTAACATAAGGTACTTCAGTGTGTTCCCACGCATCCAAATGATACGCCTCAACCCAATTTCCAAACCGTTCGGACCATCCATTGTAATCATCAATATCCATGAGTTTGGGTGGTTTCTGAGACGTCCCGGTTTCATTTTCATGCAAAGCACTCTGAGTGATTGTAACTGGACTAGCAAAAGCATTGTAGAACTCGTTTTCCATGTTTCGAATTTTCAAATGAGCTGTATCACCTTGTAAAATACCTAACAAACACACAAACAACAATCAGTTTAAAAATTTATCGATTAACAAAATAAAACTGGTACTCGAACTGATGATTATTTTGTGCAGACCGAAGATAGACAGACTGTGCCGACTGAAGATTGACACACTGTGCGGACTGAAGATTGACACACTTATGAGGAATGCTTTAACTCGAATGCAATTTGAACGACTTGACCCTTTGAGACCTTTGAACTCTAAACCGTATAAAGTTTTCAAGTGAGTCGTTGACTTTAATACGCGATTTGACCACACAAAACGATGAGGTGATTTTGATTTCGTGCAAACAGTTTTCAAACTATGTGATCTGGATTAGCACTTTCAACTGAGCTGAAAATTCTTTTCACAAACAAACTGACAACACTGCAATCTAATATTTCGATTTATGAATATGGCCAACAACTTTGTATCACAAGTTTACCCTATTGGACCTCAAATCTTGAACTATGCTGACATACGGCTTCACATGTAACAAGTAGCTTCAAGTTTCGAGAAAAAAATATCACTTGTAATACTGATAAAATCGACAACAACTTTTGCTACACTTATCTCATTGGACCAACACTTATCATTCGGTGGATTGCAATATATTGATTTTATACTATCCAACACACTTATCACACCAATAACAACCTACTGAACACATGCAATCTATTCAATTCACATGTACATTAATTTCCGACAAACACTTCTTAAAGTCTGAAGCAAGCATTCACATGACTTTATGACACATTTGTTTCTGATTGGACCGAGATTACTAAAGTCACATGGGCCAGAAATATTTATCTCATGAAGCATATCGATTGGGCCACACTTGTAATGACAGACATTTTTAATTCTCTATCACTTTACCATATCATAACACACATGAATTTCTTTCCCGAAGAACTGACACCTCGTAAACTGATTAACTCTCAATCGATTCACGCAACTCGATGTACACAAAATTCTAAGTGTCACAATAAGCGGACCTCAAATGTCACTAAGAGCGGATCTCAAATGTCACTAAGAGCGAATCACAACTGTCACTAAAAGCGGACCTCAATTTGTTCAAATGAGCGGACCAGAAGTTGTTCAAATGAGCGGATCAGATAATGTCCGGATAAGCGGACCAGACTTTGTCCGTAAAAGCGGACCAGACTTGTCAGATAAGCGGACCAGATGATCAGATAAGCGGACCAGATGATGATGTCACTTTTTGTACGAAACCGTAAAAGCGAACCCTCAAAAATTCAATGTTTTAGGTCGATTCAAGCTTTGAAACTTTCCAGGATTTACTTGTATATGATTACGAACATACTGTGTGAATTTAAAGCGATTTCGACCGTAAAAAAATTTTGATTTTCGAAAAAGAAAGGTGTAGAAACAGATTTTACGGCTGAATTGTAGAAAACTCTTCTTCACTGGCTCTGATACCAATTGTAGGATCGATTTCGGATCCGAACGAGTCGGTTAGAAGAGTTTTTCACCAAAACAAGAGGCGGAAACAAGTGTTTTGGCGTAATTCAGCTCGTATTTACCTTTAAACTTGCTGTTATATTGATATTGAACGCAATTACAAGGTTTGACAGCACTTCAGCAGCATGCCGGAACAAAAACACCTTTAACTATGTGTTTTCTCTACCTGGTTCGCTCTTAGACAACAACTCTATATATAGGCAATGTGGTCCGCTTATATGAACATGCCACAAAAGCGGACTAGACAATTGACTAATAAGCAAACCTCACACAATGACACATGAGTGAACCTAATCTATGACATATGAGCGGACCTCATCTAGACACATGATTCCTGATTTTAATCTTCACGAGCACATGCAACTAATTTGTCTCATATGAGAACATGCAAACTGATAACATTTGCATGTTATCTTCACGTGCACATGTTGTGGCTGATGTAAGCATGATCACTTGGATGATGTCATCATCAAGAATGATGACATCATTCTTGTTCCGAACCGCAACGATCCCAAAACTCGACATAAGACGAAGACGACAGATGAATGCACCAACACGTGTTACATCCTAGTTATTATTATTATAATAACCGTAACATAAACAAAACAAACCGCAGGGAGTATAAGTGAAGATTTGATAGGGGGGGGGGGGCGGCAAAGTGAAAGTTGAAAAGTAACGAAGAAGCCCGGGTGGCCGGGTGTACGTTAGTACATGTATAAATAAAGTGAAATCCCCAATTTCATTCATCAAACACAAAAAAAAAAAAAAAAAAAAAAAAAAAACTAAAACAACAAATCGGATGGGAGTTTGGATGGAAGACGACCAAGGTACGACATAATTTATTTGGACGAATTGAATTGATTGTCGTATGCTATTATTGCTATGCCGTCATATGAATTAGGGTTTAGTTGGTGTCAATCGAATCGAATTGGTGTTTTGGTTCAATGTTATTGGTATTTTGAGTTAGTAGGTATGGTATGTGTAGGTCCCTCGAAGGATGAGGTCAAACCTTATCCTTGTTATGTTTAACACACTAGCAAGTGCGGAATCCAAGCTAGAATGCAAACCGGTAGTTTATATGAGAACACAAGCTATAAAGAGAAAGGTAGACACACGAGATATCAAAGTTTTCTCTTGTATTTCAGTGGACACGGTTACAGCCCTTGACCAAACTGAAAATACGCTCTCTACAAGACTAAGTTCACTCACACACTCACACTCTTGAAGTGAACACATTACATGAGTATATATACCCATCACAGCTCGTCTGGTCGAAGGATCAGATAGCCTGATCGAAGCATCATCTATCGATCTGAAACTTATCGAAGGATCCACATATACCTCGAAGGATGATATCCTTCGAGGTCCATCTATATCCATCGTAGGATTATCCTTCGAGCTCATCGAAGGATATAAACAATCCTTCGATGACTCATCCTTCGACACAAACATCTTACAAACCATGTTCTAACTGTTTGGTCAAGTCAAACCAGGAGGATGGTTGACTTGGTCAAACTTACATCGAACACACATAATAACAAACCTAAGACGTAAACCAGACTAACACAAGACATCGTTTTGTATCATGACAAAATACAGACAAAGTACAGACACAAGTGCACCAACAGTATGGTATGGTGTTTTGAGTGAAACACGTAGGTAGTGAATAATAAGAAATAGTGGTTTTGTGTAAGCTTGTCTTGTCTTGTGAGGGAAACCCTGCATTCGTTTGGTAAATCGATCGTATTTTTGTTCTTCATCCATTGTTTCTGATTGCTGTTTTATATGTATATATATATAGAAGAAGAAAACTATGAAAAGTTTCTGTTCAATTGTTATAGTATAGGAGGTCGTTAGTTAGGAGGGAGATTTATTATTATTATTCATGATTAAACTAAACCCTCTCCTCTTATTTATATGATAATAAAGTGCTGACTGACTGACTGTTGTTACTCAAGACTTGTTAATTTAATTTAATAATACATACATACATACATATATAGGAGGTAGAATCAAAGCAGCTCAATTAGAAGGGAGTTTGGATGGAAGACGACGAAGGTACGACGTAATTTATTTGGACGAATTGAATTGAATTGATTGTCGTATGCTATTATTGCTATGCCGTCGTATGAATTAGGGTTTAGTTGGTGTCAATCGAATCGAATCGAATTGGTGTTTTGGTTCAATGTTATTGGTATTTTGAGTTAGTAGGTATGGTGTTTTGAGTGAAACACGTACGTACGTAGTGAATAATAATAATAATAATAAATAGTGGTTTTCGTTTGGTATGGTTGTAAATCGATCGTTTGGTATGGTTGTAAATCGATCGTATTTCGTTTGGTATGGTTGAATTAGGGCAAAGTGAAAGTTGAAAAGTACCGAAGCCAGCCCGGGTGTACGTACGTGCATGTATAAATAAAGTGAAATCCCCAATTTCATTACCTAAAACAACAAATCGGATCGGAGTTTCGATGATGGAAGACAACGAAGGTACGACGTAATTTATTTGGACAAATTGAATTGAATTGATTGTCGTATGCTATTATTGCTATGTCGTCATATGAATTAGGGTTTAGTTGTTGTCATTCGAATCGAATCGAATCGAATTGGTGTTTTCGTTCAATCTTATTGGTATAGATTAGTAGGTATGGTATGGTGTTTTGTTTGATATGCGTGAAGTGAAACACGTACGTAGTGAATAATAAATAGTGGTATTTTGTTCTGTAGGTCCCTCGGAGGATGAGATTCAACCTTAACCTTGTTATACTAACACACTAGCGAGTGCGGAATCCAAGCTAGAGTGCAAACCGAGTTGAAACAAGCACAAACACAACACACAAAGTTCACCGATTAACACCACTTGTATTAATGCGAATGAAAGGTTCCGGTTACAAGCTCAATGTTTACAAATCAGTTTTGCAAACTCTCTAAGTGTGTGTGTTCTTGACAGAATGCTCTCCTATCTCTCGAGTGTGTGTTTCTGTCTATGTGCGTCTGTCTACTAGTGAACACACTGCATGGGTATTTATACCCAAACACAGCAAGTCTGGTCGAAGGATCAGGATGACTGATCGAAAGATCATCTTTCGATCAGACTGCTATCGAAGGATTCACAGGGACCTCGAAGGATGATCTATCGAGGTCCATCAATCATCCATCGAAGCATATCTTTCGAGGTCATCGAGGTCATCGAGGTCATCGAAGGATAGAAGCAATCCTTCGATGGTCCAACCTTCAACACAGACATTGTACAACCATATACAAACTGTTTGTCCAAGTCAAACCGGAGGATGGTTGACTTGGTCAAACTTACATGACTAACAAGGACATCGTTTACATCGTGACCGAATACAGACAAAGTACAGACACAAGTGCACCAACAAACTCCCCCTTGGCTGTAGCTTTGTCTCGATCTTGATCATCTTTGATCTTCTTGTCTTCAAGACTCTGACGTCCTTTCAAGTCTTCAATGTCGGAGGATCTTTAAAGTCTTCACGTCTTGAAAGCAGAAAGTGTACCAACAAACTCCCCGTTTCATGTAGGAAGTGTGTTGACAAACTCCCCCTTAACATAAGCTCCCCCTTGAGTTATGCTCGTGAGATACTTGTTCTTTATGAATTGAGATCCTTGTGGTGTTGATGATGGCCAGCGGCAACTCGATCTTTTTATCCTTTGAGTGCCTCCACTTCGTGTCTTCATTCCAAAGCTTGTCATCGAACATGTTCTCCTCGCCTTTAGCATCTGCACATTCAAGAAAGCTAAACGCATAATGAGAACAACCGCTTGGAATATAGTTATCATTTAAACAGACGACACATATGAGATCAAATCTCAATCAAACACCGACCGACAACAGTTTGAAAGTTTAGAAAATGATCAAATTTAATCCTTTATCTTTCAAAACTTGTTAACTTCGACAGTTTATGAAGGTGCAATTGTTTTCCGGCTTAGAATCAGGATTTTGGGTAGGATAGACCCGAGTTCCAACATCGGTCAATCAAAAATAAACTAGAAGCAAAATCTTTTTGGAGTTTTTCATTTTTCAAATGTAAAGACGGAAAGCAATAAATAAATATATACAAAGATGCAACAACGAAAGCAGTAAATAAATATTTACAGACATTCTTTTTGCGAGTTTCGAGGGTAAGAGAATCATATCAGTGTACGGTCATGTCAAAACGCTCTTGTTGTTCAATTAGTTAACATTTAGATAAGCATCCTATAACAATTATCGGTATTGTTGTCCACATAAGCTCAACTTATCAGATGTAATCATGGCGAGGGGATACGTTAAGGTATGATTTATACTTACCGACCGGTGTTCATCCACATCACGACACATTCCCGTATCAAGGTATGCACGAGAGTTTATCTTACCGGTGAGTATACCAATTATCATCTGTTTGACCGTATATGATGTGAGATTCTCACTTATTTTGATTTGAAAACAAGCCCTATGTGATAGAATCACTTATTGATGAGGAACTTGATTTTCAGATGCATGAGGGCACAGGAGCAAGTCCGTGAACAGGTCAGTACTTTCGTACAGCAGAGAGACGAACTTGACTCCCGGATAAATGTGATATTTTATCACTTATTTTGTTTGGACATGTGATTGTTGATCACTTATTGAGGTCGTATGCAATATGTACACGTATGTATGGTATCATGGAAGATCTAGACTTGCGTCCCCGTTATTTTTCGGTAAAAGAAACAACCATGATACCCAGATGATAAGCAGCATAAAGACCGAATAACTCAGAACCTCGGCAATCTATCAAACGAAATTTCGGTACTAAGACCATATGCCAATGAATGGTTCCCACCCAGTCTTCAGTCGATTTAAGTTTATATCACCCTGCACACTTTAAAATGATTGTGAGCCTACCGATACATCTTATATAGAGCTGCTTATCGCTTTTTCATTTAAGGTTTAAAGAGGTTTTGACAGACCACTGATGTACTATCATTTTCTCTTTTGCTCGCCAGGAAACTCATTTTTGTTTTTCTATTGAAATTTTTCGATGTTTTTGAATTTTCCAAGTTTTGGATTTACGATTTACTCCCCCTAAAATCAACAAACTAAGATAAAATTTAAAAACACAAAGGTATTTACAAAAATGACTTTCCGATGTTGGTTAACTCATGTTTTACCTCAATGCCGTTTACCAAAATTAATTTTTAATCTGAAAAGATTTATTGAATTTTGGAAAAATCAGTTGGCATGTCGGTTTGCGGTGCGGACCATGACAACATTGACGAGTTTCATAGTGAAACAATCACGTGTGAGGTGATATTCGAGTTCAACGTGTCTGGTCAAAGAGTGCTATACGAGATAATAATTCACAAAGCAGCTTAAATATCGACAAGTATATGAGAGATTAGAAATTTAAAACCGTATCCTGCAACTGCCTCGTGCATTGCAAGGAATCTGAGCGCTCTCCCAAACTGGATATCCACCCGGTGTGGATTTCAAAGACGATTTCTGTAGCTACTGAGAAATCTCTTGACAGCAACAAGATCATAAACCTTTGTGTCCGGCTGGTCTTCCACATTTCACCAGCGAAGGTTTTTGTCTTTCTCTTTCAGAAGTAGTGTGCGGTTGTTCAACCCATGCCAAGGCATCCGCACACCCGGTAAGTTTGTTCAACAAACACATTTTCTTCAATCACACTGCGAAGAAATGTACACTGCACGTTCATCTTGTTGATTTTGAACTTCAAACGTGCTGCAGGTGCGTACATTTTGATTGAATCTATCCTGGGGACCCGATTATAGCCTTGAACAATCAAACTTTGAAATGATTTTCATTTTATCGAAGCTTTCAATTTCTTTCGACAGACAATTCTGTCTTCTTTTCTTTTTCTTCTCTCCATCATAGGCAACAACTTCTTTGTCGCCGATCTTGTGCATGGACACTCCACTATCAACAATCCAATGACTATCGATAGTTCCTCCTGGAACATCGTGCACACTCACTCAGAGATTAGTTGGAGAGGGGGACCCAAGCCTTAACAGACTTGGGTCGTCCTTCATCATCGACAAAGGTTATTTCAACCTCGCGATGATCTGGAACTGGTGAGACTCCCCCTGAAACTTTATCCGTTTTAGGTCTCCAAGCTTGTTTTTGTTTACCGGATTGTGTATTATTTACAGATTTAGAAATCTCCGGTTGTAACGATTGTGACAAAATTGGTTTCCTTTTAACAGGTTCTGGTTTTAAAGCCTTTTCGATCACCTTCACATTTTTACGTTGTTGTTTTGTTTCCTGTTCTTTAACAGTGCGTTTATCATGTTTTGGAGAAACAGGACGACGTTGTGAGTGACCTTGTTCAGAGGGGGCTCTTTCAACAAAATTTGGTTTGGGCGAGTTTTTGCAGTCTTTAATGATGTGCCCAACCTTCCCACATTTGAAGCAAATTCTCCTTTCAACAAACTTAGGAGAACCAGTTCGACTTTCATGTGTTGAACCTGTAGACCCAGAGGTACTAGCTTCACACCCGTTTGTGTGCTGGGTGTAATTGTTTTGGCTGTTACGTTTTAAAATCTTGACTTGTTGAATAAAATCGGTGTTTGATTTATTTTCAAAAGTCTCAATTTTATCAGTACCCCTTGATGCTACAAACTTGATATCTTTGTTTTTCTTCTTGAAACGAGCTCCTTTTGATTCAACCTTGGCCTTTGGCTTTGGAGCTCGTTGTTGTTGTTGCTTACCCTTAGAAGCGACAGGTTGTTGTTTAGTCGGTAATTTTTGATTTCCAAATTGTTTCCTCACTTCAGCTTTTGGAATAGGATCACACCGAGTTACTAAAACTCTCGGGATCGCTTTTCCCAAAAACTTAGTTGTATTATCTTCAAACACTTTATCAATCAATGATTGATTGACGTTTTTGATTGGAAAATCTTTGTTTGAATAAATTTGGTTATCACCGACTAAAGTATACAACAAGTTATTGCTCTTAACAGCAGACACACATTCATTGTCATCTTTGACATCCTTGACAGAATCTATCACTTGCTTGGCAACAGGTTGCACGACAGGAGTAGGAGGATCACAAAGAATATGATTCTCAATTGGAATTTCTACTCCTTTCGTCACATCAAGTGATTCATCCTGGTCATTCACATCTGATTCATCATCTGAAGAATCATAGTCCTCAATGGTTGGAGAACTTTGATTTGAAGCACATGATGACTTTTCTTTTCGATCAGATGAACCCTCCGATGAATTGTCCGGTTTGAACCCTAGACCAGTAGTAACTTCCTCATAATCAAGAGGCACACTGGGTTCATACCGAGGCATATCCTCTTCATCGGGCGACTTGGTATAATCGTGTCTCAAAGGGGGTGGACACTTCCTATAACCAACTCCTTTAACATTTCCCTTTAGTTGCTGAACGTCAATGATGTGATCAAGCACATATCGGGAGTTTGAGTAACTCTCCAATTTGAGCTTGATCGCCTCATGTTCACATTTCGCCACGGCTAGCTCTTTCTTTGTTTCCTCGATGATATTAATGTAGTTATTAATACCAATTTGTTTGTTACAAACAGTTTTTGTTAATTCGGAAACACTTTTCTTTTGGGTTTCAATAACTGTTTTAAACTCTTTTTCATTGCGAGCTAAGGCCATGTTTGCCTCCTTGCACTTTGACAGTTCAACAACTAAACTCTGATTGTGACTATGAACCGTTTCAGATTCACGTTTCAATTCAGCACATTCATGTTTTAATTCTTCAAAAGCATGTTTAGCATTAGCACATTCATGTTTCAAATCAGTACAATCACTACATATGCTAGGAGTTTCAGAATTTACCTGACTCGAAGAGGCCGTGACATTAGCCATGAAGGCAGTCTGGGAAGAGAAAGATCCATCTTCAGAATAATAATCTCCCGCATTCGAGCTTTCTTCATCTGAACTCCCACTAAAACCCAAGCTATCATCACTTTCAGAAAACTCTTCCTTGTGAACATGCTTGATGTGATTGATAATTTTTGCATAGCATGCAGTTCCACCTCCTTGATTATTATCTCCCAATTGTACAGACCAATCACATCCTTCATCAGCTTGAACAATCAATGCTTGATTGGTGTTTGAAGGTCCAGACTGGTTCTGGTTCTTATTGTTGTTCACCGCTACTATCCTTCGTTCAGGATTGTCTTGATTTGCATTAGAAGTACTCGTCTGATTTCTGAACGGATTCTGATTGCCTTGCTTGCTTGGTCGGGTGCACTCACGTTTGAAGTGACCCTTTTCGCCACAATTGTAACATGTAACAGCATCTTTATTAAACCCATACTTCGTATCATTTTTGCCTTCCAACGAAGTTCTTCCTGTTCGAGCCATGAAATCCTTTGCCCTTCTAACTGCACTTGCAAACGCCCACTTGATATCCATTAACTCCATTTCATCACGGTCTATCTGCTGATAATCTTCATTGGTCATATTGATGTTTCCAATTTGACCTGCTACCAATCCACAGTATGAACTGAACATTGTGTTGAGAAGTTCCAAATGTTCCTTTGCAACTTCTACACTGACTTTTGAAAGATTGGAAGTATCAACTCTGACAGTGTTGGTGTTTTGGGGTGAAGGATTGTTGGTATAATGCGCTTGTTGTTGTTGTGGTTGGACTTGAGGTGTAGATTGTGACATGTAAGCACTTTGATTCCACTGTAGTTGCGAAGGAAACGGAGAAGAGTTTGTATTGGATACAAACGCCGTTTGAAGCTTCGGTTGCTGAACTGAACTAGAACTAGCTGAAGGACCAAACCCAGGCAGATACATTTCTGTGTTTTGAGGAGGTGCAGTTGCAATCCTTTTAGCTTTCCGAATTTCCTCTTCGTTCTTGTTCTCCAACTTCTGAATGAATTCATAAAGACTGACATTGGCTGCATCCATATGCTTTAGAAGTTCAATGAATGGACTCCACTTAGGAGGTAGAGCATCAGCAAATCGTGCAATCATTTCCGGATGATTTGTAGCAACACTGTAGGAAGTCATTTCACTAATCAAATGATAAAAACGAGTAGTCATATCATTTAGAGTCTCATTCTCCAAGAACTGAAATGATTCAAACTCTTTCTTCAATAAATCATGGCGTATCTTTCTAGTTGCTGCATTTCCTTCTCCTCTCGCTACCAATGCATCCCATAAAGCTTTCGTGGTCTTACAATATGAGAACTGATGAAAGATGTCTCTGTGAAGTGCTTGAGTGAGAATAGCATACGCCTTCTTCTCCAGATCATATGCCTTTTTGTCGGCTTCTTGCATGTTATTGAAAGTTGTCGCATTTGATCCTGCTTCTTCAAGAGCTTCACTAAATGCAGAGATGAAACACGTCCATAATTCTGTGTTTTGCCCTAGAACGTAGTTATGGAAACGACCCTTCCATGATGGATAGTCGTTCATGTAATTTAACTTTGGAGGGCGATTGTTGCTACCCGTCTCATTCTCACTAAGCAAAATATTTTGAATACTCTGATTTTGATTCGACACCATTGCCCATTGACTTGCACTTATTGACTGTTGTTGTTGAGGTATGGTACGATTCATATATTCGGCCATCGACATCTGTTTTAGATCTGGAAGTGGATCCGTACTCCAATCCCAAGGGCATGTGCAGCTCTGATACCACTTGTAGGTCCCTCGGAGGATGAGATTCAACCTTAACCTTGTTATACTAACACACTAGCGAGTGCGGAATCCAAGCTAGAGTGCAAACCGAGTTGAAACAAGCACAAACACAACACACAAAGTTCACCGATTAACACCACTTGTATTAATGCGAATGAAAGGTTCCGGTTACAAGCTCAATGTTTACAAATCAGTTTTGCAAACTCTCTAAGTGTGTGTGTTCTTGACAGAATGCTCTCCTATCTCTCGAGTGTGTGTTTCTGTCTATGTGCGTCTGTCTACTAGTGAACACACTGCATGGGTATTTATACCCAAACACAGCAAGTCTGGTCGAAGGATCAGGATGACTGATCGAAAGATCATCTTTCGATCAGACTGCTATCGAAGGATTCACAGGGACCTCGAAGGATGATCTATCGAGGTCCATCAATCATCCATCGAAGCATATCTTTCGAGGTCATCGAGGTCATCGAAGGATAGAAGCAATCCTTCAATGGTCCAACCTTCAACACAGACATTGTACAACCATATACAAACTGTTTGTCCAAGTCAAACCGGAGGATGGTTGACTTGGTCAAACTTACATGACTAACAAGGACATCGTTTACATCGTGACCGAATACAGACAAAGTACAGACACAAGTGCACCAACAAAATATTTAAGAAAACCACAATCGAAGGATCAACACTTGTTCGAAGGATCAACAGTGTTCGAAAGATCACTGTTGAATCTCGAACAATGATTTCGAAAGATTCACAAATTCGAAAGATTCACAATTTGAAAGATCCTTATCTTTCGAATATATATCCTTATCTTTCGAATAGATATCCTTCGAATAGATTCCCTGGATCGAAGGATATATCTCAGACTTCGAAACACTGTACGAAAGATGCTTATCTATCGAACTGTCTTTGATCGAAAGATGGTCTTTCGATGTCGAAGGATATCCTTCGAACACTACTGACACAACTGACACCAACATGTTCTTCATTCTTTCTTGACAATTGCTGTTTTATATATATATATATATATATATATATATATATATATATATATAGAAGAAGAAAACTGTGAAAAGTTTCTGTTCAATTGTTATAGTATAGTTCGTTACTTAGGAGGGAGACTTATTACTAGTATTATTATTCATGATTAAACTAAACTCTCTCCTCTTATTTATATAATTATTAAGTGCTGACTGACTGACTGACTGTTACTCAAGACTTGTTAATTTAATTTAATAATACATACATACATAGATACATATATAGGAGGTAGAATCAAAGCAGCTCAAGTGGAAGGGGGGAAGCAGGAAGAAGAAGATCTTGTCCAGAATCAAAGCAGCTCTTCTTCTGGTAACCACTCATTTGCTTCGCCTGTAAAACATTTGTTATTATTATTATTATTTAAGATCTTTCTTTGTTCTTAATTCTTGACAATTGATCAAGTGAAAGGGAAGCGCCCTCTTGTTGAGAATCCAACTTCTGCCTCAGCGCCTGCTTCTTCTGGTAACCGCTCATTTTGTTGGACCATATCAACTTATTTCTTCTTAATTCTTGAAGACAGTTGATGTGTTTGTATGCTAACAACTTCTAATTTGTGATAGACGTTTAATGTTTGTTCAAGGGCTTTTGTTTGGTAAAACCCTGAGTCAATAAAATCCACTTGTTTTTGTATTTGAAATCTTCTCTTTATGTTTTCTACAACATCAATTATTTATTACTAACCGATTAACTACTAGGTACCAAATCTCAAGTGGAAGAAGGAGCCAAGCGCCCATGTGTGGAGGAGGAGACAACCAAGCCCAATCATACTGGTAATCCACGTTTGTTTAACTTATTAAGATATATATATATGCAACGTCGACAACTTTCCTTAATTCTGTCAAAAAGTACGTGGAGGCATTTTTAAAGCAAATGTTTGTCCCTTTGTCTTTAATAGGCATTGAAACACTTAACAGAAGACTTGAAAAAAATGATTTTAAAAAAAGTTTGTTATTCCCTACAGTGAAGGATGAGACGGAGGAGGAGGAGGAGGAGGAGGAAGAACAGATAGATTATGGGGAAGATTGGATGAAAGATGGAGGCTATTACCTCGGCTATGACTATGAGGAAGGTCGAACATTTTTAAACTTTTTCATTTTTCAAATGTAAAGACGGAAAGCAATAAATAAATATATACAAAGATGCAAAAATGAAAGCAGTAAACAAATATTTACAGACATTCTTTTTGCGAGTTTCGAGGGTAAGAGAATCATATCAGTGTACGGTCATGCCAAAACGCTCTCTTTGTTCAATTAGTTAACATTAAGATAAGCATCCTATAACAATTATCGGTATTGTTGTCCACATAAGCTCAACTTATCAGATGTAATAATGGCGAGGGGATACGTTAAGGTATGATTTATACTTACCGACCGGTGTTCATCCACACACGACACATTCCCGTATCAAGGCATGCGTGAGAGTTCATCTTACCGGTGAGTATACTGTTTATCATCTGTTTTTCCGTATAAAAAGATGTGAGAAACTCACTTATTTTAATGAAAACAAGCCCTATGTGATAGAATCACTTATTGATGAGGAACTTGATTTTCAGATGCATGAGGGCACAGGAGCAAGTCCGTGAACAGGTCAGTACTTTCGTACAGCAGAGAGACGAACTTGACTCCCGGATAAATGTGATATATTATCACTTGTTTTGAGGGACATGTGATTGTTGATCACTTATTGAGGTCGTATGCAGTATGTACACGTATGTATGGTATCATGAAAGATCTAGACTTCGTCTCCGTTTTGTTTCGGTAAAAGAAAACAACCATGATACCCAGATGATAAGCAGCATAAAGGCCGAATATCTCAGAACCTCGGCAATCTCTCAAACGAAATTTCGGTACTAAGACCATATGCCAATGAATGGTTCCCACCTGGTCTTCAATCGATTTAAGTTTATATCACCCTGCACACTTTAAAATGATTGTGAGCCTAACGATACATCTTATATAGAGCTGCTTATCATTTTTCATTTTGCATTTAAGGTTTAAAGAGGTTTCAACAGACCACTGATGTACTATCATTTTCTCTTTTTCTCGCCAGGAAACTCATTTTTGTTTTTCCAATGTTTTTGGGTTTTGAAATTTTTCACTGTTTATGAATTTTTCAAATTTGGATTTACTCCCCCTAAAATCAACAAACTAAGATAAATTTAAAAGACACAAAGATATTTACAAAAACGATTTTCCGATGCTGGTTAACTCATGTTTTACCTCAATGCCGTTTACCAAAATTAAGTTTTAATCAGAAATGATTTATCAAATTTTGGAAAAATGAGTTGGCACGTCGGTAAGCGGTGCGGACCATGACAACATTGACGAGTTTCATAGTGAAACAATCACGTGTGAGGTGATATTTGAGATCAACGTATCAGGTCAAAGAGTGCTGTACGAGATAATAATTCAAAAAGCAGCTTAAATATCGACAAGTATAGGAGAGATTTGAAATTTAAAACCGTATCCTACAACTGCCTCGTGCATTGCAAGGAATCTGAGCGCTCTCCCAAACTAGATATCTACCCGGTGTGGATTTCAAAGACGATTTTTGTAGCTACTGAGAAATCTCTTCACAGCAACAAGATCAGAAACCTCTGGGTCCGGCTGGTCTTCCACATTGCACCAGCGAAGGTTTTTGTCTTTCTCTTTCAGAAGTAGTGTGCGGTTGTTCAATCCACGCCAAGGCATCCGCATACCCGGTTGGTTTGTTCAACAAACACATTTTCTTCATTCACACCGCGAATAAATGTACACTGCACGTTCATCTTGTTGATTTTGAACTTCAAACGTGCTGCAGGGGCGTACATTTTGATTGAATCTATCCTGGGGACCCGATTATAGCCTTGAATAATCAAACTTTGAAATGATTTTCATTTTGTCAAAGCTTTTAATCTCTTTCGACAGACAATTCTGTCTTCTTTTCTTTTTTCTTCTCTCCATCACAGGCAACAACTTCTTTGTCGCCGATCTTGTGCATGAATATTCCACTATCAACAATCCTATGACTGTCGAAAGTTCCTCCTGGAACATCCTGCACACTCACTCAGAGATTAGTTGGAGAGGGGGACCCAAGCCTTAACAGACTTGGGTCGTCCTTCATCATCGAGGATTGTGACTTCGATTTCCTGATGATTCGGAATGGATTGAGCTTCCCCTGAACCAGTTACCGATTTTGGTTTCCAAATCTGTTTTTGTTTTTCATTTTTAATTTCTAAATTAACAGACTTGGTTTGGACAACCTCCGGTTTTAACGCCTTTTCAATCACCTTCACATTTTTACGTCGTTGTTTTGTTTCCTGTTCTTTAACAGTTCTTTTATCATGTTTTGGAGAAACAGGACGACGTTGTGAGTGACCTTGTTCAGAGGGGGCTCTTTCAACAAAATTTGGTTTGGGCGAGTTTTTGCAGTCTTTAATGATGTGCCCAACCTTCCCACATTTGAAACAAATTCTCCTTTCAACAAACTTAGGAGAACTGGTTCGACTTTCACGTGTTAAACCTGTAGACCCAGAGGTACTTGCTCTTTCATCACACCCATTTGTATGTTTAGTGTAATTGTTTTGACTGTCACGTTTTAAAATCTTGACTTGTTGGATAAAATCGGTGTTGGATTTGTTTTCAAAAGTCTCAATTTTATCAGTACCTTTGGAGGCCACAAATTTAATATCTTTTGCCTTCTTCTTGTAACGAGCTCCTTTTGATTCAACCTTAGCCTTTGGCTTTGGAGCTTGTTGTTGTTGTTGTTTACCCTTAAAAGCGACAAGTTGTTGTTTAGTCGGTAATTTTTGGTTACCAAATTGTTTCCTCACTTCAGCTTTTGGAATAGGTTCACACTGAGTTACTGAAACTCTCGGGATCGCTTTTCCCAAAAACTTAGTTGTATTATCTTCAAACACTTTATCAATCAATGATTGATTGACGTTTTTGATTGGAAAATCTTTGTTTGAATAAATTTTGTTATCACCAACTAAAGTATACAACAAGTTATTGCTCTTAACAGCAGACACACATTCATTGTCATCTTTGACATCCTTGACCGGATCTATCACTTGCTTGGCAACAGGTTGCACGACAGGAGTAGGAGGATCACAAAGAATATGATTCTCAATTGGAATTTCTACTCCTTTCGTCACATCAAGTCATTCATCCTGGTCATTCACATCTGAAGAATCATAGTCCTCAATGGTTGGAGAACTTTGATTTGAAGCACATGATGACTTTTCTTTCCGATCAGATGAGCCCTCCGATGAACTGTCCGGTTTGAACCCTAGGCCAGTAGTAACTTCCTCATAATCAAGAGGCACACTGGGTTCATACCGAGGCATATCCTCTTCATCGGGCATTCTGGTATAGTTGTGTCTCAAAGGGGGCGGACACGACTTATACCCAACGCCTTTAACATTACCCTTTAGTTGTTGAACGTCAATGATGTGATCAAGCACATATCGGGAGTTTGAGTAACTCTCCAATTTGAGCTTGATCGCTTCATGCTCACATTTCGCCACGGCTAGCTCTTTCTTTGTTTCCTCAATGATATTAATGTAGTTATTAATACCAATTTGTTTGTTACAAACAGTTTTTGTTAATTCGGAAACACTTTTCTTTTGGGTTTCAATAACTGTTTTAAATTCCTTTTCATTGCGAGCTAAGGCCATGTTTGCCTCCTTGCACTTTGACAGTTCAACAACTAAACTTTGATTGTGACTATGAACCGTTTCAGATTCACGTTTCAATTCAGCACATTCATGTTTTAATTCTTCAAAAGCATGTTTAACATTAGCACATTCATTTTTTAGTTCTTCAAAAGCATGTTTAGCATTATCACATTCATGTTTCAAATCAGCACAATAACTACATATGCTAGGAGTTTCAGAATTTACCTGACTTGTAGAAGCTGTGACATTAGCCATAAAGGCAGTCTGAGAAGAGAAAGATCCATCTTCAGTGAGAATCTTCTCCATTTCTTCTGATGTAGCATCAGCTTTCTTGACCAAGTCAGATTTCTCGTTAGCATCATTCGACAAATTACCAGCTTCAGAATCCACTCCCTCCTTTATGTCCGATTCTGAAGTGTAATCACTCACACCTAAGCTATCTTCATCAGTGCCACTACATCCTGAACTGTCATCTTTTCCTGAAGATTCACCATCGCTGACATTCTTGATGATTTCGGCATAAAACACAGTTCTTGTTTGATCACTGTTTCCCAACTGTTTGGCCGAACCACAATCGACAGTAGGTTTAGGAAAATAGGCACTTGGATCGAAGACCGGAGGAGGAGCTGATTGTGGAAACGGAAAAGAGTTTGTATTTGATACAAACGCCGTTTGTAACTTTGGTTGCTGAGCTGAACTGGAACTAGCTAACGGGTTAAAACCTCCTCCAAGATACATTTCGGTATTTTGAGGAGCAGGAATTCGTTTAGCTTTCCGAATTTCTTCTTCGTTCTTGTGCTCCAACTTCTGAATGAATTCATAGATATTAACATTGACAGCATCTAGAACGCCCGTATGCTTTAGAAGCTCAATGAATGGGCTCCACTTTGGAGGTAGAGCATCAGCAAACCGTGCCACAATTTCCTGTTGAGATGTAAGAACACCAACATAATACATTTCACTCATTAAATGATAATAATGAGTAATTATATCATTTAGGGTTTCATTCTCTAAGAAATGAAATGATTCGAATTTCTTCTTCAACAGATCATGACGTATCTTTCTAGTAGCTGCATATTCTTCTCCTCTCGCTACCAAAAGATTCTGTATGTTTTGATTTTGATTCGACACCATTTCCCATTGACTTGCACTTATTGACTGTTGTTGATGAGGTATGGTACGATTCATATATTCGGCCATCGACATCTGTTTTAGATCTGGTAGTGGATCCGTACTCCAATCCCAAGGGCTTATGCAGCTCATATTTGACGTATGAATGATAACAACCTGATTAACACACTTGAAACAAACAGTTAAACAACTAGTGCAAACCTTCTGTTTAAAATTACAAGTGTCTCCACGAAACAAGTTTTCACGAAACTGGGCCAAATTTAATATCGACGAAACGGCCCAGATAGAAGCCCAATTCTGTTGTGCGAGCCCAGTATTCTTGTGCGACTATCAGATCCTTTTTTTTTTTTTTGGTCCAAAAAAAATACGAGGAATTTCACGGCGCAAACGGTTCTATCAAACGACCTACGGATCAATTTATATTTGCAAAACACTGAAATTTTATCGACGCTTGCCAACAGAAATTCCACCCTGTTAATTCGCTGGTCTCACTTAATTTCGCTGGCTTTTATGTTAATTTCGCTGGTCTGTTTAAATTCGCTGACGTATTCTTGTGCGATTGAAATACAACTTGTGCAACTGAAAGATGTTGACTTTCTATGCTCTGACACAAAGCAGATATCACTTTCGGCTACACCTTTTCCCAAACTACCAACCGAATGATGATGTTATATTTTAATAAACAAATCACAATTTTCAAAATACTAACAACTTTCACAAACACTTGACAAGATTAAAAAGGTGAAAGTATCAAGAACACTTGAAGGTCTCTTGAATATATGAAGAACACAGCCCAGAAATATGAATTTTCCGGCAAACCGACAACTTTCCGAAACCCGTTTTTGCCCGTAACTTCACTAAAAACCAAGGTTTAACATGTGAGAATGAAAAATAAGATGGTTTTTGGTAAGAAACTTTCAGCAAAACACCAGAAATTTCGAAGTTTAAGGCTAATTTTTCAGAAAAATATGAACTTTAAAACCCGAAAAACAACCCGAAAACAACTCGGTTTTAACAAGGAGAAGAGCCAAGGCTCTGATACAACTTGTAGGTCCGGCTAGGGGAGGATCTAGTCGCCTAATCCTTGTTGTCAAACACACCCGGTTGTGCGGAATCCAACCGGAGATGCAAACCGAGATCGAGAGAAGGAGATGAACAAGAACACGAGATGGAGACCGAGACTCAACGATTAACACCAATGTATTAATACTTGAAAACGATTACAAATCAATGTTTACAAGATAATCTTTGCAAACTCTCTATCTATTCTCTCGGGTTCTCCCTTGTGCGCTGCCCTTTCTCTCTTGTCCTCTCCTCACCCCCTGTCCTCTCTTGTCTTCTACCGAAAATGAGTGATTTCGGCAACTATATTATGTCTTCACTTGTTGTGCGATTGGGCTGGTATTCGGCCCATGTTGGCAATGGCCAAAGTATTCTGATTGGCCAACAATATATGCACATGTTACGTACAGAATTCTCAATGTTATATTTGCCAAGCTAAGTCAAAGTAGTGACATCATCATGACATCATCATGATGATGTCATGATGATGTGGCAGCGGGAACCGGCTTGCGGCGCTTCGTGCTTCGCGTGTCGAACTCTGGGACGCACGACGGAGGAATGTCGTGACGTCGGGCTTGAGCCGAAGCTAACCAGGTCGAACCGAATCGAGTTGAACCGAACCAAGTCGCGTCCACATAATATGTATCAACACTACCTATCAACATGTTGGTACTCAATGAACTTTCGTTAATTTTTTTTAACTTAAGTTAGTTTTTAAGTTTTATTTACTACACAAACAGTCCCTGTAGTTGTAATTTTCTAGTTTTAACTATTTTATGAAACAAAAAAACCACTCGAAAATCCTCCTTTTCCTCGATTTGAGGTTTATAAAATAGTTAAAACTAGTAAATTACAACTTCAGTTAAAAAAAAATTAACGAAAGTTCATTGAGTACCAACATGTTGATAGGTAGGATTATTATATACCAATTCTGTAGGTTGGATTATTATTTACCAACTGGTTAAAAGTTGGTTTATTAAATACCAATTTTCCTAAATAAATAAAAAACACAGTAAAATGTTATAATACATCAAAGTTCATATTTTTTCAAAAAACATATCTTGACGACTATATGTGTTAACCGATTATATTATCTTTAATCAACTCGTGTAATGCACGTGTTTATTCAACCCATGCAATACACGTTTTTAAAGATGTAACTTTTTTATAAAGTTATATTTATTCAACCCGTGTAATACACGGGGTTATAACCTAGTACCCATTATATAGCAATTAGCAAACACTATAACAATTAACAACACGAACGCTTGAACAAAAGTCAAAAGAAGGTAAACCTGGATGTTTGGTTGAAGAACATAATTAAAAAAAACCCAATGATTTTCTATCTTTGAGTGAGTAAGAAATTTGATCGATGTGGATCGTCAATTGTGGGCGCTAAGTTGTAAACTTTAACTAAGAAGGTAAATAGTCACATTTTCTAGGCACCGAAAAGTTAAAAGTTCAAAATTTTGACCTTTGGCCCGGTATGAACCGGTACCGGTATAACCCAATTTACCGGCGGTACAACTTTTTTGCGGTTTTCTTAGTTTACCGGTATGATTCGTGTCGGCCAAGCATCCCACATCCGGTTTAACCGGTTCAACCGGCCGGTTTAAACCGGTTTTTAAAACATTGGTGGTAATTCTTGCTTGTTTGGTAATAATAAGTAGAGGACCCCATTCTAGCTGAGCATCCGACGTATCATTTTGGTTAGTGTTTCGGTAAGAAATTAAATCGAAGTTATATTTTAACAGAATGATTAAGAAAGTGTTCATCTAAAATTTGGCATGAGTTATCAATAAATAAGAAACTGATATTTTCCCAACTAATAAGATTTCCCATATAAAGATTGATATTCAAATGTTTAGATTAGATAAATAACGTGCTCTTTTATTTAGATAAAAAGTCAACAAGTTACAACTTTTGAAAATCTATATATGCTATCTATAATAAGAGATTATGAGATGATGTAAATCTGCCTATGTGTCAACTTCTAAGGTATGCCACATGTCAATGATGATGTCATAATTCCCATTTATTAGAAGATTTTAAAATTCAAAGATGGCCCACATTCACCTTTTCAAACCACTGCCATCAAACCACTGACCCTCCAAACCTCCAAACATACCAAACAACTGCCCATTCAAGCCACTGCCCATTCAAAAATTTGGCTCCACTTTCAAAATTTAAACATGGCTCCAGATTAAAAAACACCTCTATGCTTCCATTAATTTCCAATCAATTATTCTCTCTCTTTATATTCATTCGCTACTTTCTCTCTCTAAAAACACCTCTATGCTTCCATTAATTTCCAGTGAGATTGTAAAGTGAGATTTGAACCTTCAACTGTAATCAACGATCTCGCCGACCACCGCTGCTCAAAGCGAATCTCTACCAGGAACGAGTGTTGATTTGATGTTGATTTGAATTCGATTTGGAGATTCTGATGAAATCAATACCTCACCCACACTCAAAGCCCCTCCTTAGTCCATAAACACTCCGACGACCGAAACACCCAACTGAAGAATCGAGCAAGAGAGAAAGGTTGAGAGAGAGATTGATGTGCAAGGAAGCATGAACGGAGGTATCTACTGGTATTATATATCTACAGGTATTATATATCTATTTGTGTGAACTATCCTTTTGAGAGTAATATGAGAATGATATTGTTATGCACTCCAGGTGTTTGCTTAAATGCCCCACTTTGCTTAAATGATACAGAGTTCATCTCAGACTCCGAGATCTGTTGAGAAGTCAGCAAGAGATATTCGACATGTAGAAGGAGGTATGTGTGGTAAACATGATAAAGAAAAAGGGGTAAATGTTGATTTCATCTTGATTCTGGTATGTTGATTAATATTTTTGCACTCCACATGTGTTAAGTATATGTTCTTTATGCTTTTGCTTTGAGTGTAGAAACATTAAAGGGTTTGAGTGTAGATAGATTAAAGATTAATTAGCATGAATTTGATCATTAGCATGCTTTTGTAGACAGTGAAGTAGTGGTAGTTTGATCATGAATATGAACATGAGCATGAATTTATTTGCAATTACAGTTTGTATAAACCAAAGTGGTGTTACAGTCCAATATTTAGACTTTTGAGATTCGAACAACCAGAATAAATACAATTTTTTTTCTGCATAATGGAAATGTCGTACACTATTCAACGGAACTCGAGTTGATTGTGTAGTCACATTCATTTGCTGAAATTCGGTACAATAATCTAGTTTACAATATGTGAAGCAAGTTCCGTTGAGTCGTGTAGGTATGCTTGCTATTTTTCCGTTGAGTCGTGCAGGTATGAGGTGCTCTACCGAGAAGATCTCAAGAGGTGTTACTACATTCTCGAAAAAGGGTACAATTCGATGCCGATTAACCTTCCTAGAACGCTTTTCTACAAATCGATGAAGGCGAGGAAAGAGTTAGCTCAGGTATACTACAATTCGATGCATGAAGTAAAACCTTCTACAAAATTTATATAAAAACTTAGACATCAATGAAATAATATGATTTTTGTAATCTTATTTGAAACTAACATTCATAAACATGTCTCTAACTGACCTGCTTACTGCTTCCGCATGAGCATTGCAGTTTGTTGCAGTCAAAGTCGATCTGGAGTGCAGAACAAACTGCTGAAACATGCTCATTTGTCGAGAGTATATTGCATCTTGAGCCTATAGAAGTATGTAAAGCTAAATGTGGAATATTATTTAATGTTTTATGATTTTAGCATCAGCATGTGCCATCAATAGTCTATCTCTATTATACGTTCATAAAACAAAATTAACTTATATTTATCGTGGTTTCCATGAAGGTCGACATATTTAAAGGGATCACATTGCCTGGTACTCCACATTATGGGAAAGTGTTTGGAGGACAGTTCATTGGACAGGTATTATTGATAGTTTATCATTGGTTTACAAGATCATATGCATATGCACCTTACTTTCATTCATTTATGATTAGTTTATTAACATATATGAGTTGATTATGCATTGTTATTGTATATTCTTATTATACACACAGGTATCTTATGTTACACACACTTCTTATCATATGTATATTGACTCAAAGTATAATTGGTTGAATGTTTAATCGAACTCACTGTGAAAATATCTGAGCTCAATTTGAAAAAAAAAAGTATCTAAATCTGAGTCAACGGGCTGTGGGTATATCAACTACTATCAAAATTGAAAACCAGTATTCAGATTTTCTAATAACTATTTGTAGGCCTATTCTCGATAGGTCTTATAACGTGCTTGCTTATTATCACCAATGTTATGTTCACAGTCATTTTGGTAGATATTATTAAATATTTTAAGTGTTACTTACATGTACTGAAGGTTCTAAGTTGAAAATATGCAGGCACTAGCTGCAGCATCTAAAACTGTTGATTCACTCAAGATTGTTCATAGCTTGCATGTTTACTTCCTTTTGGGTGGGGATCTTGAAAGTAAGTGATGCAGGGCATATCTTATGTTTATTTAAATTTTGAATTTCCTATTTTATCTTATTCATAGTTATAAATTAGGGTCAATGTTTATTGTTTATAACTTCAAGAGTCATCCAAGAAACATTAAGAGTTGCTTCAATCTTATCTTTTACATTTAGAGAGGCTGTTGAAGATGTTGAATTTGAAGGTTTGTTTTTTTGTTATATATATATATATTTTTTTTTTACTTTTTAGATATATATATTTTATCTAAATAAAATTTATTTTTTCAGGGTATTTAATTCCCAAAGGCCGGAAGGTATTGCCACTCTTTAGAAACATTCACCATAGTCTGGAAAATTTTACTGACCCGGAAAAGTTCGACCCATCAAGATTTGAGGTAGAAATTAAAAAAAAATATCTTTTTAGCTTTTGATTTCAAAATGTTATTGAATATCATTAAATAAAACAAAAGGCACGTTTTTTGTTTGCCTCCAAAATTCAATTGGTCTGATTTGATGACAGGTGGCACCAAAGCCCAGTACATTTATGCCATTTGGAAACGGGGTCCACTCATGTTCAGGGTGTTGGTGCACTACATCTGTCGACTTCGTCTTGTATCGAGTCTTAGTTTTAGTTTGATAGATCAGGGCACGTTTTACGAGAAAATCGGATAGCATATAGGTCTAATCTGACAGGTCCGCTTATATGGACATAGGAGGTCCGCTTATGTGTCAGGTCCGCTTATATGTCACTAGGAGGTCCGCTTATGTGTCAGGTCCGCTTATTTGTCAGGTCCGCTTATTCGTACATGTCCGAATAAGCGAACCAACCTGCACTATATATACCACATAAGCGAACTCATTTGTAACTTTGTCAAATTCCATACCGAAGTGCTGCCGGTGTGAAGATCGAGTTGTAATCATTGTCAAATCAATAAAACAGTAGATTAAGTGAATTGCAAGCTATTTCTATCTACGTTTCTTGTTATTCCGCACCTGAAACATAGAAGAACGCCTCTGAAGGACTCAATCGGGTCAAATCACGATCCTACAATTGGTATCAGAGCTTGGGAGGAGGTTTTCTGCAGAGAATAGCTGGATTTCATTGATAATTCTTACTTCTACACCTTCTTTTCTCGATTCATAAAGATTTCACGGTCGAAAATCGTTCAAAATTTCACAGCTTGTGTATAATTGGATATTGATAAACCCTGGAAAGTGTGAGATCTAAATTCAAAGTAAAAATGGGTGAAATCATCTTCGGAAATGGGTCCGCTTATTCGGACACTTCATAGGTCCGCTTTTAGGGACTTGGTTATTAAAGATTCGCTTGTTAGGTCCGCTTTTAGGAACTTGATTGTTGAAGGTTCGCTCAAGAGGTCCGCTCATAGGGACATATTGTGTGTAAGGTCCGCTTCAGTGAACAACAAGTAGATCCGCTTTTGTGTTCATCACAGGTCCGCTTCAAAGACACTATATCAGTAGATCCGCTTTTGTGTTCATCACAGGTCCGCTTCAAAAGACAATTCAGGTCCGCTCATTTGAACATTAAGTGGTCCGCTCATTTGAACATTAAGTGGTCCGCTCCAAAGAACAATCAGGTCCGCTCCATAGTCACTTTATCAGGAGATCCGCTCATCTGGTCATCTGGTCCGCTTTTAGTGACAATATCAGTAGATTCGCTTATTCAGTCATCACGTGATTACCTTGGAAAATGGATTACTGATTGCTTGTTCAAATTTATGTTCAGATTGCATGTGTGTCTCGGGTCTACAAATCTAATATTTGTTGTCGAAAATTGAATGATGACAGCTTAGTGGGTTCATTTTACAAAGTGGTGCATGTGATCATTAATTTTAGAGGTCAAATGAAGTAAAAACAACAATATACAAACGGCCCAATCAGAAATTGTTGTCAGCCCAAGTTGTCATCGACCCATGTGATTTGTTTCATGTAACGAGGTAGTTTCTGAAAAGTGCATAGTATATTGTGCCATTTGCAAGAGGTGATCAGAACCATTTGATGTGCATGTGATTTTTGATGTTTGTCGGCTAAGTGGATTTGTGTCAAAAGTTAAAGAAATTCATATTGCTCGGTTTGAAATCACAACAGGTCAAAGCTGTTTACACAGTGTGTCAACTTTCAGTCCACACAGAATTATCACCGGTTCGAGTACTAGTCTTATTCGATTAATTGATAAGTTGTTTAAACTGATTGATTTTTTGTTTGTTTCAGGTATTCCGCTTGAAAGAAAGATTGCTATTCCGCTTGAACTACAAGAATCATGGATATCAATTTCTTTAATATGACAAGAGAAACAATTGATAGAATATATGTATTAAATAAAGAATTTGATTTATTTTCAGGTTGTCCAGGAGAAAGTACAAAGAATATCATTGAGAGATATCGCCATCTTGTTCGTTCAATGTCTGAAAAGGGTATTAAGAAAAGTTCAAATGAATGGATTGATAAATAGCCAAGGCCTTACCTCAACAAGAGTGGAGTACATATCTTTTGGACTTAAAAAGAACTCGAGAATACTCTGAATTGGCAATTGGTCAATTCATTAAGAAACTTGAAGAACAGATGGAGAGAAATGCTGAGAAGAAGAAAAGTCAAAGTGGAAAATCAATATTAAAGAAGAGCAAGAGTAAAGGTGTCCAAGTGGGAGAGGAACAAACTGAAGAGATTTCAGTGATGAAGAATGAAAAGAAATCTGCTGATAAACAGATTCTTGTTTTGCAGGAAAATTGTGAGAGGTTGAAATCTGAAAATGACAAACTGTTAAATGATTTGAACCGTTTGACATTAGAAAACAAGGTTTTGAAAGAAAAAGAAAAATTTTTTGAAAATAAAATTGAGAGTTTTGAAAATGAAAAATCAAGAATTGAAAAAGAATTTCAAAGTCAGATAAAGATTCTTGAAGTTGGAAGAAATGTTTTTAGTCAAAACAACATTGAAAAGCAAAAAATTATAAATTCTCATCTTCAGACGATTATTCGACTTGAAAAAGAAGCTGAATGTGCTCGAAAGACTATCAAGGTTCATCTTGAACGAATATCTCAGCTTGAAATAGAAGCTGAGAATTCAAGGAACAAAATAGATGAGCTTGAAAAGAAATTGAAAGGTTTTGAGACTTCATCTGAGTTTCCCTGTCCAAAACCGATCAATTCTGTTCCAATAAGTGACAATGTCACAAACTTTGACAATGTCAAAGTTGAAGATTGTGATGAGAAATCTGATGATGAAAATGAAAAATTTGAAAAACAAAAATTGTTTTTGAAATTAAAAGAAAAGTTTCAAGAAACTGTTCTACAATCAACTGAAAAGGGAGAATGCTCTACGCAAAAACCTTTGAAGAAGAAGGTGGAACAGAAACAAAAAATTAAAAATGAGAAAAATGTTCAAAAAGATAATAAAAGCTCATCAGATCGATCATCCAATCAAAATCAAAAATTACAAAAAGAAAAAAATGAAAATTCAAAAATTGTTGGTAATAAGTGGTGCAGGTCGGACCACAGTGCTTCAAAGCCAAATCCAGCTTTCAGGAGGAGTGATGATCACTACAAAGCCAGACAATGCTATGATCTGAGTGTTTGGTGTGAAAATGGTGATTGGTACGATAACAGAGTGTGTTACCGATGTGGTTATCAAGGACACATTGCTGTTAACTGCCAAAGTTGGAATTATGAGACGAGAAGATGCTTTAACTGCAACATCAGAGGTCACATTGCCAGAGATTGCCCAAGGAGATCGAATGACAGATTGAGGGCTAATTCTCAAAAATTGGCAAAGATTCCAGTCAATGTCAAGCCCCATGAACAGAAGGTTCTAAAACCTAAAGTTCAAGAACAGACAATTCAAGAAAAGAAAGTTAAACTTTCACAGGGGCAGAAAGACAGACTGAGGAAGAAGGCAAGAGAGTACCTCGAGAAGATTTTGTCCTCGGATACAACTGGTAAAACAGATAAAAGTTCTGATAAATCGTCTTGCTCGCCAAAGACTGACAAATCAAGCAAAACGAATTCATCAGATACAAATCTGAGGACAGAAGATAGAGTAAAGAAAGAGAGAAAGATGAAAAAAAAAGTTGCTGGTGATGAATTTGTTTCTCCAGAAACAAAGGAGCCAGTTGTTGGCGATGAATCTGACTCTTTAAAGTCAGATAAGCCATGTTCAGGCGATGAATCTGGTGTGGTAAAGCCAGAGGAGCCATGTGTTGAGGTAAAAGTTGAGAATTCTGGTCTAACAATGGATGATGCAAATTTTCCACCATTGTTGAACAAGAATTCAAAATCACCCAAGGACAGTCAGGCTTGGGTGAAACTTTTCAAATGAAAAACCTGATACGCCGGAGATCCCAAGTTTATATCGTGGATCAGGAATCGGCATCTTTCTAGTGTTTGAAAGTTTTTGTTTGAAAAGATTTGAAAAATGTTTAAATTTTACAGGAGAAAGGACTACGCCGGAGCTTCCAGGTTGGTAAGTGCGAAGCAGGAATCGGCATACTGATTGGTAAAATGATGCATGTAGACGTAACATTCCTACAGTTGGTATTGGTTAGTCATATCTACAAGTGGTATTGTTTGTGATCTTACAAGTGGTTATTTTTACAAGTGGTACAGAGGTTTCTGAACTGCAGATGGTAAATCAGGGACATTAAGTTGTACTTGATTTATTATATATCTGATTGATAAACAAGATGATGAACCATATTCCCATACTTAACAAGTGGTAAAAACAAACTCATTTTCTGGAAAAATCATTTTGATTAAAACAAGCTTAAGTGTTTTGAAATCTTAATGAGAGAATGGTTTGTTGAAACGGGGAGTTCTGATTGTTTATGCCTAGTGAATGGCGATTTGATGTGATTCGATGTCAGTTGTCAAGTTTTTGTATAGTTTTGTTTTTCAATTGGGTCAAGAGTCCAGTAGTTTTCAAATTTCCTAAAATGTGTTTGCATTTTAGGGGGAGTAGATATATTTTTCAGAAAATTCAAAAACATTTGAAAATTTGAAAAAGCCAAAAACATGATAAAAATATAAAAATGAGTTTTTGTGTCTAGAAGAGGAAATGATAGTACATCAGTAGACGGTCACAGTATGCTAAAGAATTGTAATGATTAAATAGCGTTAAACAATCTCACTGATGATATGCCGATAGGTTTTTACACATTTAGTAAACTTTTTCGGGATATAAACTAAATTTCAAACTTGCTTATGTCGTGGGGAACACTACTTGGATATATAGGTAACCCCTGAAATCTCGTTTGAAAGGTCCCTCTTTCTGAGATACTAGGTCTTTATGCTCAGTTATATCTGGGGTATTATCCCAGGACTTCTGCTGAAAGAAATTTCTGACCTAGTCCCCGTATAATACTTTCTGCATATGCTTTGAAATATAAGCTTCGCCCTCAGCAAATTGATGAAACAATAAAATTGATAGTCATTGCTGTTGTAATCAAAAGATCCTCTAAAGGGGACCCACCGAAAGTCGAAGCCGTCATCTCTCTGCGTATCGAAAGATCGACCTGAGCTCTCACGGCCCTCGTACTATAATTTATTCCCTTACAGATATCATCTGTGGTATACTCACCTATAAGACTGAATATTGGGATCTGGATACGGGAGTATATTCAAGAGGTGGGACACATGAATGAGTTTAAGTTCTTAAAACACCTAACTCATATCCTGAATCAGTTGAAATTTTGTGTGAAAATTTAAGTGGATCAGTATATTGGCAATCTAAGTGAATTGTTTAATTCTTAATGTGTAACTAAGCTCAACGGTACTTGTGACTTGTCAAAATCTGATATGATCCTCTTGCACGAACTCACAAAATATTGTCTGTAAATATTTCTTTACTGCATTTCATTTCTTTACTTTCAGAAAAATCCAAAAAGATTTTCGGTGTGTTTTAGCATAAATTTAGTAAAACTCAAAAAGATTTTCGACAACTGATGTTGGAAAACTGATTTTCAAAGTTCTGAGTGCTAAACATGATGACATTGTTGTGAGGGGGAGTGTGTTTTAAAATGTCAAAATGTATTTTCTAAATCAAAAAGTGGTTCATCATGAGTTTGTGATCTGAGGGAGAGTGATTGTTGATGTTTATGTTTATAAGAGGGAGTCATCTGATTATATCAGAGTGTTGGTACATACATAGTGTTAAATTTAGAAAATTTACTTTTGGGTTAAGATTGTGCAGGTTTAGCCAGGTTCTAATACCTGAGGACTTCTTATTGAAGAAAGCCAAGTTTCAAAACTAGAAATTAAAATCTCTGTTTGAGCCAGGCTGATCGATCCTGAGAACCTGTGAAGACCAGACAACGATCCTGAAGATGTTGCTGAAGAACAAAAGAATGCTAGCAGATCGTTAGGGGGAGTCTGAATATTTTCAAGTTAAAGAGAGTCTGGTGAAGAAGATAGAGAGAGGAAAGCCCAGAGACTGATCAAGACTGAAGATGTGAAGATACAGCATTGTCGTGACTTGATAGTCGACTCGTCAACATCTGAGGGGGAGTCTGTTGGTGCACTACATCTGTCGACTTCGTCTTGTATCGAGTCTTAGTTTTAGTTTGATAGATCAGGGCACGTTTTACGAGAAAATCGGATAGCATATAGGTCTAATCTGACAGGTCCGCTTATATGGACATAGGAGGTCCGCTTATGTGTCAGGTCCGCTTATATGTCACTAGGAGGTCCGCTTATGTGTCAGGTCCGCTTATATGGACATAGGAGGTCCGCTTATGTGTCACGTCCGCTTATTTGTCAGGTCCGCTTATTCGTACATGTCCGAATAAGCGAACCTACCTGTACTATATATACCACATAAGCGAACTCATTTGTAACTTTGTCAAATTCCATACCGAAGTGCTGCCAGTGTGAAGATCGAGTTGTAATCATTGTCAAATCAATAAAACAGTAGATTAAGTGAATTGCAAGCTATTTCTATCTACGTTTCTTGTTATTCCGCACCTGAAACATAGAAGAACGCCTCTGAACGACTCAATCGGGTCAAATCACGATCCTACACAGGGAATGAGCTAGCAAAGCTGGAGATATTAGTACTCATGCATCACATGACCACAAAGTACAGGTTGGTGAAATGCATCCAATTATTAACACATTAAAGTTTTGTACACCATTGTAACTATTTATATTTATTGCTTAACACATAATATCTTATGAGGTTTTCTAAACATTGATTAAAATTGTTTGTTTTTATGTGCAGATGGTCAATGATAGGCCCTCAGGATGAAATTCATTATGCGCCATTTGTGCTTCCTCAAAATGGTTTGCCGATAAGACTTTATCCCAAAAATTAGTTATAAGAATGGCCGACGTACAATTTCTAAAGCTCAAAGGGTGTACAAGGTTGAGTTCTTGAGACAGATTCAATATTCGTGATATCAAGACAGATTCAAGGTTGAGTTCTAGAGACTATTTTATAAATTTAAATGATTTTAGACACGTTGATCGCTGAACCAAAGTAACAATTACATATATTATTTATGCTACAGGTCTGGGAACCTTTATCAAATCAGCAGAAGCAACAGCTTCAGTTGTTGAAGTTTTTAGGATTGTAGAGGAGGTAGGAAGAAGGTATTGATGTGTATATGGTAGCATAAAAATCAGTAAATAAAGTAGCGTTTCGTTTACTACTATGAGAGTCTGAGTCTGCGATTTGACATGCCAGGTTTGGACAAAGAGAATGTGAAGATCTCGATCTTGTGATAAGTGAAGTGTAGGATGAAGGTATTGATGTGTATATGGTAGCATAAAAATCAGTAAATAAACTAGCGTTTCGTTTACTACTATGAGAGTCTGAGTCTGCGATTCGACATGCCAGGTTTGGACAAAGAGAATGTGAAGATCTCCGTGGACCAGAACACGCTGATCATCAAAGTGGAGGAAGAGAAAGAAACAGAGAACGACGTGATGATCATAAAACTAATGTTTTCCTATAATTTGTTTTTCAATCTTTAATCGTGATGATCATAAAACTATTGTTTTCCTATAATTCTACAGGAAGCACCAGTCCAGCGTTAATAAAGCGTTGAGTTTGATTCTACAGGAAGGTGCTTCAAAGTGTCAGGATCTTCGAACTATTGGTAATTGTTTAATTTTTGAAAGTTTGAGATTTCTAGGCTGCAACATATGACAATAACATAAGTTCATCCGGTTGTAGAAATGAAGTCTATATCCTTATAGTTAAAATAAGGTCATCTTGATTATTTTAGTTTCAATCAAGTTTATCTTAAGGATTATTATATTAACAATAATGTGATTATTGTTGAATAAATAATTATTTATTTTATAAATTTAATTAGGATAAAACAATATTTTTGTTTACTTATATCATTAGGATAATTGTTAGCATTTGTCATTTAATCTTATAATATATAAGATAAGTAGGAGTTTAGTACTGTATAGTGTATATAAAGGATCAGGTTTGGACATGCTAGGTTTGGACAAAGAGAATGTGAAGATCTCCGTGGACCAGAATACACTGATCATCAAAGTGGAGGAAGAGAAAGAAACAGAGAACGACGTGATGATCATAAAACTATTGTTTTCCTATAATTTGTTTTTCAATCTTTAATGGTGATGATCATAAAACTATTGTTTTCCTATAATTCTACTGGAAGCACCAGACCAGCGTTAATAAAGCGTTGAGTTTGATTCTATAGGAAGGTGCTTCAAAGTGTCAGGATCTTCGAACTATTGGTAATTGTTTAATTTTTGAAAGTTTAAGATTTCTAGGCTGCAACATATGACAATAACATAAGTTCATCCGGTTGTAGAAATGAAGTCTATATCCTTATAGTTAAAATAAGGCCATCTTGATTATTTTAGTTTCAATCAAGTTTATCTTAAGGATTATTATATTAACAATAATGTGATTATTGTTGAATAAATAATTATTTATTTTATAAATTTAATTAGGATAAAACAATATTTTTGTTTACTTATATCATTAGGATAATTGTTAGCATTTGTCATTTAATCTTATAATATATAAGATAAGTAGGAGTTTAGTACTGTATAGTGTATATAAAGGATCAGGCTGCTAAGAGTTTGTCAATATTTTTGGTAGAATTCAATGATTTTATCATTGAACACAAACGGAATGCAAAATCGGTCTACTTTCTAATATTAATTACTACTGTGTTACTACTGGTTACTTGGAATATTTGTACCAACTTATAACTAGAATGCCTGTTTCTTTTTTACATGAATCTACTCACTTTCTCTCTCTCAAATCCATATGTGTTCATGTATCTACTCACTTTCTCTCTCTCAAATCCAACCGTGTTTCAAACGGTTTTGTTTGGTATCAAGTTAGGTCGAAAGTGGAACAGATTCTGAGAGTGGAGGTGAATCGGAGGTGATTATGTCGACTTTCAGGTCAGTTTTGTTGAATTTTCAAACGGTTACATGTTTAAGAGATTGTGAAGTTTGATTCGTTTTGTTTTGATGAAGTGCTCGAAAGAAGGAGCTGAAGAACAAGCAGAGGGTTCTTTCTTCGCCCTTCAATTGACGATGTTTTAAGTCTATTGGACCAGAGATTATATGGTTAAGCTCGAAATCGCAACTGGGTATCTCTCTAATTCGGGTCTTTTTATGTTTAAAACTAGAAAGAAGAGTTTTTTTTTCGATTAGTTTAGTTGAATTTTCAAACGGTTTCGTAAAAATAGTGTTTTGTGGAGAAAACAGTTGGTTGAAACCACTGCTGGGTAAAGACTGTGGTTTGAAACTGTAGGTCCCTCGGAGGTTGAGGTTAAACCTTATCCTTGTTATTTTTAACACACTAGCAAGTGCGGAATCCAAGCTAGAGTGCAAACCGGTAGTTTATAATGAGAACACAAGCTACAAAGAGAAAGAGTAGACACACAATATATCAAAGTTTTCTCTTGTATTTCAGTGGACACGGTTACAGCCCTTGACCAAACTGAAATGCTCTCTACAAGACTAAGCTCACTCACTCATGTGTGTGTGTGTGATTTCAGCAGAGTGTTCTCCTATGGTGTCTCTCACAAGTGTCCCCAATGTCTCTTTCGAACTAACTTATCTCTAACTGCTGAACTGAACACAACACATGGGTATATATATACCCGACACAGCAGGTCTGGTCGAAGGATCAGACAGATTGATCGACAGATCATCTGTCGACCAGAAAGCCCATCGAAAGATCACATTCACCTCGAAGGATGATATCCTTCGAGGTCTATCCTTCGTGGTCATCTTTCGAGCTCATCATCATCGAAGGATATAAGTAATCCTTCGATGACCATCCTTCGACTCAGCCATCTTTCAACCAATGTGCTAACTGTTTGGCCAAGTCAAACCAGGAGGATGGTTGACTTGGTCAAACTTACATTGAACGCACATTGTAACAAACTAAGACGTAACCCAGACTAACATAAGACATCATTTTGTATCATGACGAAATACAGACAAAGTACAGACACAAGTGCACCAACAAACTCCCCCTTGGCTGTAGCTTTGTCTCGATCTTCGTGTCTTCAAGTCTTCAAGGCCGAGTCGAACCGAGCCGAGTCGCGTCCACACAAAGTGCATCAACAAACTCCCCCTTGGACGCTACTCGTGATGGTTCGTCTTCTATGTCTTTCATGTCGGAGGATCTTCAAAGTCTTCACGCGTTGTAAGCAGAAAGTGTATCAACAAACTCCCCGTTTAATGTAGAAAGTGTGTTGACAAACTCCCCCTTAGATTGAACTCTCCATTGAGTCATGCTCGTGAATCGTTGACTTGACAATTCTTCAGATCCTTGTGGTGTTGATGAAGGGACAGCGGCAACTCGATCATTTTATCCTTTGAGTGCCTCCACTTCGTGTCTTCATTCCAAAGCTTTTCATCGAACATGTTCTCCTCGCCTTTAGCATCTGCACATGCAAGAAAGCTAAACGCATAATGAGAACAACCGCCTGGAATATAGTTAACATTTAAACTAACGACACATATGAGATCAAATCTCAATCAAACACCAACCGACAGCAGTTTGAAAGTTTAGAAAAATATTCATTTTAATCCTTTAACTTTCAAAACTCGTTAACTTCGACTGTTTATGAAGATGCAATTGTTTTCCAGCTTACGATCAGGATTTTGGGTAGGATAGACTCGAGTTCCAACGTCGGTCAATCAAAAATAAACTTGAAGAAAAATCTTTTTGGATTTTATAAAGTTTAAATTAAAACACACCTAAAATCTTTTTGAAATTTTCATTTTTCAAAAGTAAAGACGGAAAACAATAAATAAATATATACCAAGATACATAAACAGGAACATTAAATAGATATTTACAGACATTCTTTTTGCGAGTTTCGAGGGTAAGAGAATCATATCAGTGTACGGTCATGCCAAAACGCTCTTGTTGTTCTTTTAGTTAACATTAAGATAAGCATCCTATAACGATTATCGGTATTGTTGTCCACATAAGCTCAACTTATCATTTGTAATCATGGCGAGGGGATACGTTAAGGTATAATTTATACTTACCGACCGGTGTTCATCCACATCACGACACATTCCCGTATCAAGGTATGCACGAGGGTTCATCTTACCGGTGAGTATACCGATTATCATCTGTTTGACCGTATATGATGTGAGATTCTCACTTATTTTGATTTTGAAAACAAGCCCTATGTGATATAATCACTTATTGATGAGGAGCTTGATTTTCATATGCATGAGGGCACAGGAGCAAGTCCGTGAACAGGTCAGTACTTTCGTACAGCAGAGAGACGAACTTGACACCCGGATAAATGTGATATATTATCACTTATTTTGTTTGGACATGTGATTGTTGATCACTTATTGAGGTCGTATGCAGTATGTACACGTATGTATAGTATCATGGAAGATCTAGACTTGCGTCCCCGTTATTTTTCGGTAAAAGATACAACCATGATACCCAGATGATAAGCAGCATAAAGACCGAATATCTCAGAACCTCGGCAATCTCTCAAACGAAATTTCGGTACTAAGACCATATGCCAATGAATGGTTCCCACCCAGGTCTTCAGTCAATTTAAGTTTATATCACCCTGCACACTTTAAAATGATTGTGAGCCTACCGATACATTTTATATAGAGCTGCTTATCGTTTTTCATTTTGGGTTTAAAGAGGTTTAGACAGACCACTGATGTACTATCATTTTCTCTTTTTCTCGCCAGGAAACTCATTTTTGTTTTTCTATTGTTTTTGTGTTTTTGAAATTTTTCGATGTTTTTGGATTTTTCAAATTTTGGATTTACTCCCCCTAAAATCAATAAACTAAAACAAATTTAAAAACACAAAGGTATTTACAAAAATGATTTTCCGATGATGGTTAACTCATGTTTTACCTCAATGCCGTTTACCAAAAATAAGTTTTAATCAGAAATGATTTAGCAAATTTTGGAAACATAATCAGTTGGCATGTCGGTAAGCGGTGCGGACCAAGACAGCATTGTCTGGCCAAAGAGTGCTGAACGAGATAATAATTCACAAAGCAGCTTAAATATCGACAAGTATAGGAGAGATTAGAAATTTAAAACCGTATCCTTCAACTGTTTCATGCATTGACAGGAAACTGAGTGCTCTCCCAAACTGGATATCCACCCGGTGTGGATTTCAAAGTCGATTTTGTAGCTACTGAAATCTCTTGACAGCAACAAGATCAGAAACCTTTGGTCCGGCTGGTCGTCCACATTGCACCAGCGAAGGTCTTTGTCTTTCTCTTTCAGAAGTAGTGTGCGGTTGTTTAATCCACTCCAAGGCATCCGCACACCCGGTGTAGTTTGATCAACCAACACATTTTCTACAAACACACCGCGAAGAAATGTACACTGCACGTTCATTTTGTCGATTGTGAACTTCAACCGTGCTGCAGGCGCGTACATTTTGATTTGAATCTATCCCGGGGACCCGATCAAAGCTTGATTGTAAAAGGCTTTGCATTTTTGTCGAAGCTTTTCAAACTCTTTCAACATACAATCTGTTTTCCCTTATCTTTTTCTTTTCTTCTCTCCATCACAGGCAACAATTTCTTCTGTCGCCTATTTTGTGCATGGACACTCCACTATCAACAATCTTACGACTATCGATAGTTCCTCCTGGAATATCCTACACACTCATTCAAAGATTAGACGGAGAGGGGGACCCAGGCCTTTGTGGACTTGGGTCGTCCTTGATCATCAAGGAAGGTGATCTCAATCTCCTGATGATTAGGAAAAAGAACCTGCGGAGCTCCCCCTGACTGAATTACCTGTTTTGGTTTCCAAACTGTTTGTTCTTTACCAGTATTTGAATTTGTTCTTGCATTTACTGGTTTTACCGTTTTAGGTTTTGTTTGAACAGGTTTTTCTTCTTTGACCTCTGATTTTAAGGCCTTCTCAATTACCTTTTGATTCTTTTGTTTTAACTTCTTTTCCTTTTCTTTCAAAACACGTGGGTCTTGTTTCGGGAAAACAGGTCGTTTTTGGTAATTGGTTTCTTGGGGAGCCTTCAACTTTTGCAGGTATGGGCAGTATCTTACAATGTGCCCAATTGTTCCACACTCAAAACACATTCTCCGCTCTACAAACCTCGGAGAAGCATGTTGATGACCAGACGAAGAACCAGACAATGAACTTTGTGATCTAGATGTACTTGGACCTAAATCACATCCTTTGGTGTGTTGGGTGTAATTATTCTGATCATTTCGTTTTAAAATTCTAACTTGTTTTACAAAATCAATGTTAGATTTATTCTGAAATGTTTCCAGTTTATCTGTACCCTTTGATCCAACAAAGTTCACCTTCTGTTCTCTTTTCTTAACGGGAGCTCTTTTGTTTTGCACCTTTTGCTGCTGAACTTTAGGTGCTTGAACATTCTTGTTCTGAGCTTTCTTCCCCTGTACCTTCCCTTTTCCGGAATTAACTTGTTGTTTTCGCTCAGTTGATTGTTTTTGGTTTTCGTATTGTTTTCTAACTTGTTCACACGGAATTGGATCACATTGAGTGACGGTGACTTTGCCACTTTTGTTTCCCAAAAACTTATCAATACATCCTTCAAAAATTTGCTCAATTAAATCTTGATTTACATTTTTAATTGGAAAATCTTTGTTAGAGTAGATTTTGTCATCTCCTTTGAGCGTATACAACAAGTTATTCCCTTCACAACTAGAAACAAGGGACTCCATTCCTTTTGACATTTCAGTCTTACTCGGTTCCACTGGTGGATCACACAAGATGTGATTCTCGATTGGGATGTCTGGTGTAACCGAGTTAGACTGAGGTTTCACAATTTCTTCAGATTCATCGTCCGAAGAATCAGGATCCTCAATAATGGGAGGACTCTGTTCCTTATCACACGATGAGTCTTTCACTTTCTCAGACTCAGATTGCCCCGAGGATGATGTACCAGTTGTGAACCCGAGGCCTACTGCAAAGTCATCAAGACAGAGTGGCACAGTAGGTTCAAAACGGGGCATATCCTCGTCATCCGGCAATTTGGAGTAATTGTGATTCATTGGGGGAGGACATGATTTAAATCCATTACACTTCCTATCCCCCTTTTTCTTTTGAACATCAATAATGTGATCCAAAACATAGCGGGAATTGGAATAGCTTTCCAATTTCTGCTTAATTGTCTCACATTCACATCGAGCTGTTGCTAACTCTACCATTTGCTTTTCAATTGTGTCAATAAGATTATTGTTAGCATGTTGTTTTCGCAAAACAGCCTTTTGTAATTCTGAAACATCATGTCTTAGTGACGCAATTGTTGCCTTAAATTCCTTTTCATTTCTGGTTAAAAACAAGTTAGCTTCGGTTGCTTTAGAAAGATCAACAATCAATTGTTGATTGTGTTTGTTTGTGATTTCAAACTGACTTTCCTTTTCAGCATATTCTAAGCACTTTGCACATTCAACAGGATCAAAATTAGAGTCAGAATTAGTATCACATATCTGAGAAGTTTGACCTTCTACGTGAGCCATAACGGCTGTATGAAAAGAAAAAGATCCATCTTCAGTGAGAATCTTCTCCATTTCTTCTGATGTAGCATCAGCTTTCTTGATCAAGTCAGATTTCTCATTAGCATCATTCGACAAATTATCACCTTCAGAATCCACTCCCTCCTTCACGTCCGATTCTGAACTGTAATCACTCACACCTGAGCTATCTTCATCAGTGCCACTACATCCTGAACTGTCATCTTTTCCTGAAGATTCACCATCATTGACATTCTTGACAATTTCAGCATAAAACGCAGTTCCTCCTTGATTTCCACCTCCACATTGTACAGACCAGTCACACCCATCATCGGCTTTATTTGAGTTGGACGTGGATGTACTTGTTTGATTTATGAAAGGATTTTGGTTGCCTTGTTGAGGTTGGGATTGAGGTGGTTTCCAAAAATAGGCAGTTGGATCAAATTTGGGTTGAGGTGTGGCAAGTGCTCGCAAGAATGCATTTTTGTCGAACTCTGGCTCAGGTTGTGTAGCTGATGATTGTGAAGTCGAAGTCAATTGAGTCCACCATTCACCGTTTGTTCCCATTTTATAAAAAATTAATATATTAAGTGAAAATTGATTTAAAAAAAATTAATTTTCACAAACTATATTAAAATTTCGAATGATAATCAAACAGCCGAAGGATCTTGATCGAAGGACCTGAAAAACACAAACTGATTAACCTTAAACAGATTAGGATCGAAAGACACAAGATGTTCGAAAGATCAACAGTTTTCGAAAGAACACTGTTGAGTTTCGAACGATGACCTCGAAAGACTCTCTAATCGAAGGATCCTTGTCTTTCGGATGAGACCTGTAGATCGACAGATATATCCTTCGAAAAGATTCCTTGGATCGAAAGATAAGTCACAGACTTCGAAGGATGTTCGAAGGATGCTTATCTATCGATCCTCCTTTGATCGAAAGATGATCTTTCGACTTCGAAGGATATCCTTCGATCTTCACTGACACAATTGACAAAAGTTGACAGGTTGGTGAAAAAGTTGACGGGTTGGTGAGAACTTTCGGCAGAAAGTATGTTCAGACCATATCTTTCAGGTCTGAACATGCAGGTTTTTCACCAAAACAGGTAAGGTCCGAATATTTTAATCAATTAACAACTCCCAACACACAAACACTTTGAAATTTAAACTTTTAAGATCAAAAGTGTAAAATACCAAGAACACTATGAATGTCGGTTGAAGATAAGAAGAACAAACCCAGAAATATGAATATTTCTGCAAACCGACAACAATCCGAAACCCGATTTTAACAAGTTTTTCCAGAAAATATAAACCTTTTAAAACCCGAAAAACAGTCCGAAAACTCTCGGTTTTAACAAGGAGAAGAGCCAAAGCTCTGATACCACTTGTAGGTCCCTCGGAGGTTGAGGTTAAACCTTATCCTTGTTATTTTTAACACACTAGCAAGTGCGGAATCCAAGCTAGAGTGCAAACCGGTAGTTTATAATGAGAACACAAGCTACAAAGAGAAAGAGTAGACACACAATATATCAAAGTTTTCTCTTGTATTTCAGTGGACACGGTTACAGCCCTTGACCAAACTGAAATGCTCTCTACAAGACTAAGCTCACTCACTCATGTGTGTGTGTGTGATTTCAGCAGAGTGTTCTCCTATGGTGTCTCTCACAAGTGTCCCCAATGTCTCTTTCGAACTAACTTATCTCTAACTGCTGAACTGAACACAACACATGGGTATATATATACCCGACACAGCAGGTCTGGTCGAAGGATCAGACAGATTGATCGACAGATCATCTGTCGACCAGAAAGCCCATCGAAAGATCACATTCACCTCGAAGGATGATATCCTTCGAGGTCTATCCTTCGTGGTCATCTTTCGAGCTCATCATCATCGAAGGATATAAGTAATCCTTCGATGACCATCCTTCGACTCAGCCATCTTTCAACCAATGTGCTAACTGTTTGGCCAAGTCAAACCAGGAGGATGGTTGACTTGGTCAAACTTACATTGAACGCACATTGTAACAAACTAAGACGTAACCCAGACTAACATAAGACATCATTTTGTATCATGACGAAATACAGACAAAGTACAGACACAAGTGCACCAACAAACTCCCCCTTGGCTGTAGCTTTGTCTCGATCTTCGTGTCTTCAAGTCTTCAAGGCCGAGTCGAACCGAGCCGAGTCGCGTCCACACAAAGTGCATCAACAGAAACCACTGTTCGGCTAAAACAGTGTTTTGTGGAGAAAACAGTAGTTGAAACCACTGTTGGCTTAAAATTGTGGTTTCAAACCTCAATAGTTTAAGACAACAGTGGTTTCAACTACTGTTTTCTCGACACTGTTTTAACCGAACAGTGGTTTCAAACTACAGTTTTTACCCAGCAGTGGTTTCAACCAACTCTACAAAACTCTGTGTTAACTCAAGTCAAACAGTAGTTTGAGCCAACAGAGGTTTAAACCACTGATTGAGTTATTCAAACATCTGTTGAATACTAAATGAGATGTTGACCAAAAGTCAAACAGTTGTTGACTGAAAGTCAAACAGATGATGACTGAAAGTAAAACAGAAAGTGACTGAAAGTCAAACATTTGTTGACTAAAAGTCAAACAAATGTTGACCAAATGTCAAACAGAGGATAGGTATTTGCTTTTTGTAGACGAGTTATATGTTGATGTGATTTGAATTGAGATTTTGTGGTTAAATTTGATGAGTTATTTGTGTATTTTAAAATATATATTGGTTGATTTAGTATCAAACAACTTTCTTATTGCTTCTAAATGTTACGAGTGATAAAGTGTGGCTCAGTTCGAGACTATAAATGGGCCCTGCCAGAGTAATGAGTTTGTTCTTGAGTTTATTCGAGGTGTTCGGCTACATTTTGATAGGTTCGATGATTATTCGAGGTGTAGAATATATTATTTTGCATACTTATATCTTCAGCCTTTATATTCATGTTGAAGAGTTTGTTAACACATTGTCTTCCTTTTGCAAAATTAGAATGATTTGTTTTTTTATCAGATGAGCTAATTTTTAGGAACTCTTATTGATATAGATTCACCTGATCCTATAAATACAAGTTTATTAACACTACATCTTCATCTCAAGCAATAATCAAAACAAATTAAGTTTCAAGATTCTTAGTTTTAGCGATCAAACAAAAGTTTGTCGACCACTACAGGCTAAGTGATTCGATTCAAAGGTAAGCATCCGGTTTAATCATATATGATATGTCTGTGTCTCATAAACCGCATCGTTTAATTGGTTAATCTCTCTGAAAATGCTGCAGCCGCTGTGCCGTGGGAGGCCGGAAAACCGCTGGTGATCGAAGACATGGCTCTCGAGGATATTTATGCAAAGATGATGATTTTGATGACAATGACTGGGATTCCTTAGATTGAATCATATAACAGTTGCCACATGGTTTTGAGTTAACTCAGTCGAGACGACCCGTTTCAACATAAAAACAGGAAAATTCAGTTTGGTTTAGTTCACGTTAACAGAGTCTTGCGAATTGGTTTGGATTTGAGTGGTTTAATGATTTTTCGAGATGGCCAGGTAGTAAAATATAAAGTTTTTAATCTAAATTGTTTCTGTTATACAAGCTTTAGGATGTTACCTTTTTATTTGTGTGACAACATTGCACCAGTTTTGAAATCATTTTTGTTCTACCAAGACCCGCTGCGAATCTCTCCAGCTCTAAGAAAATTCATCTTGACCAATCCACAGACCTTTCTCTGTCGGCTTCAGGTTTCCAAACAAGGTACGAACACCATCACCATTTTGTTTTTCTTGTAATCTTGCTTTATTGATTTAGAAGATTTTGATTTCTGGGATTTCGACTGTGTTTCAGTTTTGGTTTAGCGAATGTTAATTCGTGGGATATGTTTGAATATTTTTTGTTTATTGATCATAGAACGAAGGTATGAAGGACGGTCTCCAAGTAGTATACGCATGTTGCTAATAGTAGTCTACAAATGCTGGTGGTATGGCTGAGCATGTGAAATTGTTTACAACTCAGGTGTTTCGTCTCCCTATAGAGAAGTACAGTTCATGTTTTGGGTTCAGTTATTGTTGTGCAATGCTTGGTATCATACAAGGCAATTTTGGGATTTCAATGGGCTTAATCATCCAGGTCAATTTCAGTTACTGTTGTGCAATGCTTGGTATCATACAAGGCAAATTTGGGATTTCAATGGGCTAATCATCCAGGTCAATATTTGGTTTTTCTTTTTCATTTTATTTAAGTGTCTGATATGTTTTAATGGATGAGTAAAGTCCAATATTGGTGGCTCAATTTTCAATATACCTTTTTGAAGTTACATTAACTTAGACCAGTTATTCTAACTTTTGAAGTTACAGTTATATTAAAATATTGGTGGCTTAATTTTTGAAGTTACTTTTCCGTAATCGGTTATGAAATGCATGTCTTTTTGAGTTTTTGGATTGGCATTTCTTGATTTGGCCAACTAAATTTCTTATACAGGAATCAAATCATGAGGATCAGTTGAATGCAAAGGCCGCTAAGGTGTGGCGAGACAATCCTAAGTCGTTTGCGTTTAATGTAAAGATAACAATGGCTGGCGGGTACATGGGCCAGACCTTATTCACCTGCTGTATATAGTTCTAAGATGGTTTCAGATTCATACGGGAAAATAGTTTGAAATCTGTTAAAAAAAATAGATCTTTTTTCTTTAAAGATCTTTATGATAAATGAGTTGCTGAAGGTTGGGTAAATTCTTTGAGGATTAGCATTCTGCAAGTGAAATATATGTAGTCTTCTAGATAGGTGTGTATACCTTTTGTATAAAGTGATGTATGTGGATGTTATCATGTAAAACTGTTTGGTTTCGAATAAAGAATTTAGACTGTACCCGCCAATTTAGACTGTACTATTCTCGCTTATGTTCTGCATTATGTATTATCATTAGATCAAAGTTGGTTGATTAATTACAAGTTTTTATTTATCAAAATTTCAATCATGAATAGTGTTACTGAAATGTGAAATGTCATAAGTTGGATGAATGTGATGGAAAATTAAAGCTTTCTGGATACATATCTGGCCCTTATGAAACATTCTCCGTGAAGGTATTCTTTATTTTCTTCGGTTTTGTCATCATTTATTTCCTATTAAAGGTTGCTTATTTTGCAAGCTTTCCAATATTTCTGTATCCATGTTCTTGCATTGCTTCTATGGTTCAATGTAACGGTCTTTCGGGTAGATAAATGCGTAAAGAATATATTAGAATATATTACTGCATTTGTTCTTTTTTTACCTTTTAACAAAGATATCAATTCAAGATATATATCAAGAGGCCCGATACATAAATTGCTGAGTCAGCTAGCTGCCATGCATGAGAGTTCAGATACGTTAAAGGCTGACGTTAGGTCTCAATGTGGAAAGCGGAGCAGGGTTCAAGCATCTCCAACTTACATACTGAATTTAAGTTGCCCACGAGCTCATTATGATTTGAGTTTTGAACTTGCCAAGACTTGTGTTGAATTCAAGGTAAGATATGCTCATGACCTTTGACTTAGGTGTTGAATTCATATTTCTGCTGATCTTTGACTTTATGCTCAAATCCATTGTTTTTTATGCGTGTTATAGTTTTGTAGTGCATGGATTGATGTGTGGCTTTATTGGATATGTCTGTAATTCACTTAAAAATTTATATTTTATTTTGGACTTGTTATAGGTAGTCGAAGTTGTTAGCAGAGACAGCATCATTGTTGCTGATGATTCTCTTCCGTTTGGTAGTCCAGCAGTTGAGAGACGTGTTAATCTCTCGAGTATCAGGTGCCCTAAACTCGGAAATCCGAGAAGAGACGAAAAACCTGCTCTGTATGCTCGTGAAGCAAGAGGAAACAGTGGTTGATACCCACTGTTGGGTTTATTGGGTTAAGACAGTTTAAAGCGGAAAGATTATGAATTTTAATTTTGAACTTGTGGCGACAGGAACATTGGAAGAGTAGTGGGTCAAAGCGGAAAGATTCAGCAATACTGTCTGATTGTTGTTTGTATTTCGATGCATACGTAATCGATGTACAATAGGTTGATTGTGTCGACGTTTCTGCATTCTTTTAGCTATAATAGATAACATGTTTTGATACAATATCTATATATTTATCTATACTTTCTATCAAAATGTGTTATGCATGGTTTTCTAAGAAACGACCCGTGTTTGCACACCGGTCTTACTGCTAGATCATAGAAGTTTCAAAATTCAAACCGTATATTCCACTCTCTCTCACTATCCATTTCTCTCTCAACTCTCTCCATTAAGTACTGCTTGTGTACAACAACTTCTGAAGACAAAATGCTGCTATTTAATCTACTGCCGTAAGTCAAGTGCTGCTAAAGACCAAAGCCCTGTTTGGAATAAAACAGTGGAATGAAAAAACAGTTGTTTACTTTGTTTATTGTAATAGTATCAGTTGTTTTCATTTGCGTTGCATTTAATGTCAATTCATATCTATTGATTTGCTCAATTTATACAAACAAACACAATCATGAGGGCCTCCGATCCTAACATCTTTACCTGTGTGTTTGTTATGCTTCTCTTGTATTGAACTGGTATATTGGCAACAAATAATGTTTCTTTCGTTAGTTATGCTTTTCTTATTTCTATAGTTAATCAGCCGACAACTTTAATGTATACTTAACTAAAAAAGCAATTTGCGTCCCTGTCGTTTGTTTGAAACATCAACCTGAGCTCTTAAATTCATTTTTTCGTTTTTTGAGCCCCTGAGCTTATGAATTCATAACAATTTGAGTCCCTCCGTCAATGTGCCGTCTGTTTGACCGTTTGAACCGGTGGTATGAGTGAAATATTAACCTGAGCCCCTAAATTCTTTTCTTGCTTTTTTGTTAAGAAATCATTGATTTAATAATTTAAATTAATTCTTTTTAAAAAAATCCAATCTAATAATTAACTCTTTTTAAATAAATGCAATCTAATAATTAAAGGTATACTATATATAACAAATTATTAAAGCCTAAATTGTATATTAAATGTAAACTTTTAATACATACAATACAGAGACAAACAGTGGTTATAACATCTGATGGCCCTCATCCACTGTTTGTATACTACAACTGCTGTCCATTAAGGACTGCTTATGTACAACAACTGCACCAGACAAAGTGCTGCTATTTAATCTACTGTCCTAAGATAAGTGCTGCTAAAGACCAAAGCCCTGCTTGGAATGAAGCAGTGGAATGTAAAAACTGCTGACATATAAAGATTGACAATTTGTGTCTAAAATGTATTTTGTTAAGGATGGCATTCTTGCAGGTATTTCATAAATCACCATCAACAGATGTTGGAAATGATATTGTGTTTACGCAAGACAAAATCATTCAACATAATCTCATTAAACAGTTGCTGATTTAATAGTCTTTCAAATCATTCTCATTTCCTTACCCCTAACTACTGTTGTGCTCAAACATCTGTTTTCTAAATATTGTCCACTGCTATTCATCATATGCAGCTGTTTGCATTAGACTTTCCCCTTGAAAGTGGTTATAACAAATTATTAAAGCCTAAATTGTATATTAGATAACAAACAAATTATTAAAGCCTAAATGATGATGATCGGTGCATTTAATATATATTTGAGATTATGTGGATATTAAGGAATAAGGGTATTAAGGACATTTCATAGATGTCTTTAACAAATCGAATCCATATTTGATAGAAGGGGTTTAACGGGCCTACAAAATCTAATCCATCAGTAAGCTTAATTGGATCAAATATAAGGGGCTTTATTGAACTGTTCAATAACATTTGGTTATTTGAATTAGGTCAGGCTTTAATTATTAGACAATATAAAATTGGGTCATGCTTTCATTTTAGACAAGAAATTTTGAGTTAGTTAGTTAATTTCTATATCAAACATGAACTAAATAGAAACAATTTAAATGATGTATTATAATCTATTTCCATGGTTATTAAAACTACCCATCTATTTCGATGGTTATTAAATGATGTATTATAATCTATAAAGTAAATTGTCTTCAACATTACTTTATAAAGATATAGAACTAAAGACCAAAATTTAAATGATATATTATAATCTGTTTTTTAGTATTTGTTTTCGATCATTACTAAACCTACCCGTGTGGTTACACGGGTACTACACCTACTACTATATAATAAAAGAAACCACTTGGGGACACTTGTCATCATATTAGGCCATCTCTTATAGATGATTATTATTTTAGTTTAATTTCTTCTAATTAATTATAGATAACCCTCCTATTAAATATTATTTAGTTTAATAACTTATGGATAATTATTATTAAGTTTAATCTCCTTCTTATTTATAATACTAGGTTATAACCCCGTGTATTACACGGGTTGAATAAATAAATTTTATATACTAAATAATAAAACAATATATCTTTAAAAACCCCATTTATTGCACGGGGTGAATAAATATAATTTTATATATTAAATAATAAAAAGTTATATCTATAAAACCATATTGTACGGGTTGAATAAATGAAATTTTATATACCAAATAAAAAAGTAATATCTTTAAAAGCACGTGTATTACATGGGTTGAATAAATGTAATATTTTTTTACTAAATAATAAAATAATACATCTTTAAAAAACCACATTTATTACACGGGTTGAATAAATGTGATTTTATATACAAAAAAATAAAAAAAATTACATCTTTAAAAATATGCGTATTACACGGTTTGAATAAATGTAATTTTCTGTACTAAATAATAAAAAAATATACATCCTTAAAATACCCCGTGTATTATATGAATTGAATAAATCTATTTTTATATATCAAATAATAAAAAGTTATATCTTAAAAAACCTCATGTATTACATGGATCGAGTAAATGTAATTTTGTATAGTGAAAATAAAAATATTTAATACATTAATACAAAGTTTGGTTTTCGAGATAAAAAATAGATTATTCTGTTGTTACAAAATTTCTTAACGAAGTCTCAATAAATGTAACTCTTTCTTAAAAACTCCGTAAATATATAAATGATAAATAATATTAGTTAATTTTATTTCAAGTTTCGTAAAATCTATTTGATATCAAACTAAACAAAACTTTCAAATATATAGTTAAGACCAAATTAGATAACTAAGTTTGAATTTGAAGTAAATAGATAAATATAAAAGTAATAATTAATTGAGTTAATTACTGTTTTCGTCCCTGTGGTTTGTCAAAAATTACTATTTTAGTCCATTAGTTTAAAAATTGCGATTCAGTCCCTGTGGTTTTACTTTCGTAACCATTTCTGTCTCTGTGGTTTCACTTTCGTAACAATTTCAATCCATTATTCTGTTAAGTACAGGGACTGAAATAGTTATGAGGTGGACTGAAATAGTTACGAAAGTGAAACCATAGGGACTGAAATCTCAATTTTTAAACTAATTGACTGAAATAGTGATTTTTAACAAAACACAAGGACGAAAAAAGTAATTAACTCTAATTAATTCAGATAAATAATATTATAAATGCGAAGGAGATTAAACTAAATAATAATTATCCATAAGTTATTAAACTAAATAATATTTAATAGGAGGGTTATCTATAATTATTTAGAAGAGATTAAACTAAAATTATAATTATTTATAAGAGATGGCCTAACATGATGACAAGTGTCCTCAAAGTGGTTTCTTTTATTATATAGTATAGATTATTTATTTGAATTAATTAGAGTTAATTATTGTTTTCGTCCCTTTGGTTTGTAAAAAAATCACTATTTCAATCAATTAGTTTAAAAATTACAATTTCAGTGCCTATGGTTTCACTTTCATAACTATTTCAGTCCACCTCATAACCATTTCAGTCCCTGTACTTAACAGAATAATGGATTGAAATTGTTACGAAAGTGAAACCACAGGGACATAAATGGTTACGAAAGTGAAACCACAGGGACTGAAATCGCAATTTTTAAACTAATGGACTGAAATAGTGATTTTTGACAAACCACAGGGACGAAAACAGTAATTAACTCAATTAATTATTACTTTTATATTTATCTATTTACTTCAAATTCAAACTTAGTTATCTAATTTGATCTTAACTATATATTTGAACGTTTTATTTAGTTTGGTATCAAATAGATTTTACGAAACTTGAAATAAAATTAACTAATATTATTTATCATTTATATATTTACAGAGTTTTAAATAAAGGGTTACATTTATTGAGACTTCGTTAACAAATTTTGCAACAATAGAATAATCTATTTTTATCACGAAAACCAAACTTTGTATTAATATATTAAATATTTTTATTTTCACTATACAAAATTACATTTACTCGACCCATGTAATACATAAAGTTTTTTAAGATATAACTTTTTATTATTTGATATATAAAATTAGATTTTTTCAATTCGTACAATACACGGGGTTTTTTAAGGATATATATTTTATATTATTTAATACAGAAAATTACATTTATTCAAACCATGTAATACGCATATTTTTAAAGATATAATTTTTTATTAATTGGTATATAAAATCACATTTATTCAACCCGTGTAATAAATGGAGTTTTTTAAAGATGTATTATTTTATTATTTAGAAAAAAATATTAAATTTATTCAACCCATGTAATATACGTGGTTTTAAAGATATAACTTTTTTATTTGGTATATAAAATTACATTTATTCAACCCGTACAATATGGTTCTTATAGATATAACTTTTTTTATTTAATATATATTTATTCAACCCGTGCAATAAAGGAGGTTTTTAAAGATATATTGTTTTATTATTTAGTATATAAAATTTATTTATTCCACCCACGTATTACACGGGGTTATAGTCTAGTGTTGTTTTATTAGGTTCTCTCCCCTTAAAAGAAAAAATAATGTTGTTTTATTAGGTTCTCCCCTTAAAAGAAAAAAAAAATCATAAAAATGAAAATTTTCAAATGCAATTAGTTATTTTAGAACGACGAATTTCAGATTGAACTGGTTGGCGGCAGGTCAGCTTGCGAGATCGACCCCGGTTCGATAATCCAAATGGTTTCTCCATAGAGGGTATAACACCTGCTTAACGGGCTCAAACCGCGTTCTTGAAGGAACCATAACCCCTGATACCACTTGATACCAGTTGCGCCACCACAAGAGTTGAAACCCTATGGCGTAACGCAGGGTGGACAAAGCCCTCGTATGGCTCGGATTCGAACGGGCGACCTTAATGGAGGCCAAAAGTCCTGATTTTTTTTTTTGAAAGGCAAATTTGGATCATTGACGGACCACTGGAGTATTATCGTGTCACCAGCGGAACCACCCGATCATATCCATCTCCACTAGGCATAATGCCTATACACCAATTCAGGAGGAAACCCAATAAATATGGGAAAAAACCTCTTGTGAGAATCGAACCCAGGACCTATTGATCCCAAAGTCTTATCTCACCCCCAAGATACCACTAGGCTATAAAGTCATGGACGGTAAAGAATCATGATAAAAGATGCACATGCAAAGTGAAGAAAAGATGATTAGCATTAGCCGAAAGCAACTACGTACTTGCCATTGCTGAATGTAGAGGTTTAACGAGTCATAGGTCCGAGATCTACATATAGGAATTGAAAGGTCCGAATGATCCACATTTTAGAATAAATAGGTATCCAACAATTTTTCATGATAACTTAAGCAAATTGTTAGTGCAATGAGATTAAGACCAACGGAGCAAACTGTTAACACCGTGAGATAAACACCAAAGACAGTAAGATTAACACAACAAATTCATAAAGAAAATGCATCCAAACAATCCTCAAACCACACCAAAAACCAAAATGTTGATACAACAATTTACAAGTTAGTAAATTAGGAAAGAGTACAATTTATGAGAGGCAAGGACTTGGCCAACATACTTTGTGGTTGCTAATCATGCCCGTTAACTTCTTAAAGCTGCACATTCGACCATCATGGATTACTTTGAGTAGTAAAGGTGCTTGCCCATGGAAATCATACTAGCTTCACACAGGTTCATACTCAAGTGTTAATATAACTAACCACATACAAAAGAGGAAAACAAATAAAATGAACTTACATCTTTACTTGAAGAACGGAAATGTTCTTTAAGGAATCACGGATTCCCTAAAAGCACGCCAGTTTTCGATAAATGGCAAGTCACTTGGATTCATGTCTGGAATATCGCGTTCTTGAAGGGTTTTGATTATTTCTGTTGTCTCGCCTAGAAGTTGGGCCGCATCTTTGACGTTGTCCTCCCTTTCCTCTATCACACCAGTGTGACATTTTATTGTTATGGCTTGTGGTAAGTTGGTGAGACAAGCGGCGATTAGGTCTGCGATTATTGATGATAAGGTATCGAATAGTTCCTTCTGGCCAACCGTGGCATCAATGTTGGTTGGGCAGTCAAGCATGATTGTTTTGGTTATACGATACATTGAGTTGGCACTAATTGACTTGCGTATCAAATCATCATTTCCGCCTCCAGTGTCATCCTTATTTCTGTCCTCTGAGCAAACAATATCTTTAGCTTTATCCCTGAACCATCCAACAATTTGTTCAGCCGTATTGACTCGAAAAGCAGGGTCTTGCAACTCATTTCCTAACCATTTTTTGTCGAATATAATTTCTTGCCACAAAGTTTCAGCCGCCTTTTGGAAACTTACATGATCATTCTTAGCATTGAGACTTTTTTCCACCACTGTGACATACTCTAGACCTTCCCTAACACTTTCCAACACGCTATCAACTTCCTCCGTTTGGATTTTAGGAAGGGAAATGGCGATCGTTGTTAGGGTTACCACTGGTAACCTCCAACAATCTACACATGGAACATCATGATCATCAATGTGGTCAAACTTTTTAACTCCTTCAAAACTGCTAGTAGACTTTCCAATAATTAGCTTCATGAGATTGTTGGGTTGGCTTTTTGCACCCTTTTGGATCAATCTGTTCACAGTTTTTGAAAGGCCTTTTAATGTTCTCTCACCAAGCTCTATCTCATCTTCAAGTTGCAAAACATAAGGGCGTAGATCATTGTTTCCTTCCAACTTCTTACAACGAAAACTATACAAGAAACATATCATAAACAAAAATGGGATCAAGGCTATTACCTTGCATACCACCACAACCCCCTTCTGCAATCCTATGCAAATACTGAAAAATAGCCTTTTCAAAGTCTCAATGACCACCTCGAGGTTGCTGCTACGAAATGGGAGTCTTATACTAGTGTGTTTCCAATCATACAACTTCTGAGTCCAGCGACTTTCTACTTTAAAGACTTTGAAATGGTTTCTAATGATTTTGGAAGACACTTTAAAGCTTAAGGTTGCAAAACATCTAGAAAGTGGTGCGATTGTGCCAATCACAAGTCCGATATACTGTACTATGAAAATTACTATCATGGACCAATCATAATCTGAATCATAATCATAATCCTTATCCAATATACATTGAATAACGCCGAACATAGTAAAAGTGTGTAAGATAGTGACTAAAAGACATATTACCCCAGAAGCAGATGTGGTGTGAAAGCAAGCTGTTATGAATTGGGGGCTGCCACTTCCTGCCATGATCCAGTGGTTGCTCACATGCTTATGTAGCTTCTCAACTGTTAGTATTTCTCCTGGTGATGGTTGAATCTCTTTTGAAGCCATATCATGACCTTGTTGGTATTTTGATTCTATAATCTTTTTGGACTTTAGAATCGCTACAGATGAACATACATGTACCATCAACAATACAACCAAGAAAATCGCATAAGTGGAAGCTATTGTGTTAATTTCTACTGATGTACGCATTGTGAAAAAACCATAGAGGGGATAATGCCCCGTATATGTAGATAGAACTCCAGTTTGTATTTGGATGCAAACATTGACAACTAAGGTGATGACAAGAACACTCAAAGCTGTGATGTTTGACAAAAGCTCATTGTTGTCCATGGTAGCTAAAAAAGGCAATAAATTTGCCATCATTGTGCACATAAAGGCCATGCTTCTGAGCTTTGCTGCTTTGTCCACCTTACCCATCATCGAACCAGTTAGATCCACAGGCAACTTCATTGCAACAGATATTATGGTGAGAAAAGCAGCATTAATTCTAAAATACTTACACGGAAACCATAGCTTTCTGCTACGGAAACCGTGTAATAAATCAGCAACCATGGCAAGGATGCAAACCAGAGATGCTAACGCGATGTACATCCCAATCCAAAACATAGGTGCGCTGTAGCGGTTTTGGAGTTCTGATCGGTATATAAACTTGTAGTACCCAAACAACGCTCTTGTAATATTGTTAGTAACATTGTAGGTATCGCTGATTTCAGCTACAAGTCGGAGATACTCGTTTGTTGAGTTAAAAGCCATAACTCTAGGGGAAAATAATGTGGAAATAATGTGGGCAAAGCATAGGATTGGAAGGCTTAACTATTAAGTAGTTGTATTTTAAGGATGGATTTATGGTTTACGGACGATAACTATATGATAAATATATATATATATATATATATATATATATTACTGGAAACACATGAATCATGCTCTTCCTTAAAGCCGCTACTTTTCTGCAAAAGCTGCAGATAACTTTTTATCGTTTTATCCCACAAATTATTGGGTCGAAAGGTGGATTGCATAGGCACTAGTGTGAAACACATGAATCATGCTCTTCCTTTAAGGTTAAAGCTACTTTCCATTTCCACCAAAACCTGACTTGATTAATTAAAATTTTTTTGAACGGTGAGAATCTTTAACATGTTGTGAGAGAGATCTCACACCCTCCTAAACAGAGGGCTAATGGCGTTCCTCGGGAAACCATACCACCCACTGCCACCAGCAGCGGCTTGCGCCACCGCAAGAAAGAATCTCTTTGGCGTAACGCACGGTGAACTAAAACCTGGGGTGGCTCGGGCTCGAACTCTTGACGGAGAACTAGCCTTCATTGCATTTCTCCACCAAATATGGCACTAGTGGGGATTGAACTTGGGTCTCCAAGGAGAACCCAAGTCTTTCCAACCAGTAGACCACAAGTGATGGATGACTTGATTAATTAATTAGCAACCACACGGAAAAAATAATCCTAAGGGACCACGTGTGACTACCAAACACTATGCTAAGTAACAACTGAACAACAAACAAATCCAGAGAAAAGCGTAAAGCAAAAATTAAACTTATTAAACTTTTGTGACAAAATTATAAAAAAAGTCAAAGTTTTATTACAAAAAAAGCAAATTGGATTTAAATAATCCGAACAGGCTCTTTTTGTCCAATAATAATCTCAACTCATTTATTCACCCACAATGGTCCAAACTTTTCCATTTTGTTTGTAAAATAGTCTACCGTTAAAAAAACATAACAGATTTAAGTTTTTTTCCAAGTTACAAACCGATGTTTTCGGGCTTTTGATTAGAACAAGGGTACGAGTCTCTTGATGTGAAACTGTGTTCAACCCTAAAAACATCAGTTTACTGATTTGAATCTTTGTTATTTGCGATTTTGATTTGCTATTGGCTATTCGAATGATAATTTTTTTGGGTTGTCAACTTCAAGTATTCAAGAGTCAAAAAAGGGATTGATTCGCTTATGGAATGGGTTGCTTACGGAATTTACTTTTACTCCTAATTTATCATTATTAATCTCTTAAATAAATTTATATTTTAGCAATGTTAAATCGAAACCGAACTTATGAAACTGGTTATGCAAAAAAAAAGAACCGTAAACAAGTAGCTTTAATTGAATCACAAAAGGGCCCAGACTTGTTTCGCTTAAGGCCTCCAAAAACTTTGGAATGGCCTTGATTTCCGTTTGGGTTTAGAATCGGCTTCGGTCCACAAAGCGATTCGTTTGTGCACCACTATCATGATCCTCGTGTCCAGATTGAGGAGAGAATCGCTCACTTTTGGGCATGGCGAAAGACTACAAGACCTGGAAACCAAGCATGTAGAAGAGTTGGCCTCTTTGCTGTCCAATATGAGCCTTAGCGATAGCACATATACATGATACTCTAAAGTCAAAACTAGTTAATGCCATGGAAAAGTGTGGTCGCTTGTTTTGCAAACAAGGAAAGAAATACGGAATGATGCAGGTGAACTCGTTTCATTGGCAAGAAGGCTTTCATGAAATTAACTAGACCCCGAGATCTATGGACGTAGTTTTTTAAAAGACTTAGTTTTGCTATTCAAAAAGTGGTAGCGGCGCAGCTTGTTGCCCTTTGGGTCATAAATCCAACTTTTGGTTAAATTAGTATATGAATAACGTGTGATGATGTATAAAAATTCAAATCGAGTTAAGCTTTGCTTGAAAGTTATGAAAATCAAAGTTTATCATTGTTTACGTGTTACAATCATAGATTTACATCTCAAAAGCACTAGACTGTATTGACTATTGAGTTAGGACCTATATTATAAGATGAAGTACCAAATTACAACCGGTAGAGTGGTAGGGGTGACAACGTGAAGCCCACCACACATCGAGTATTAGTCATTCACGGCTTTAGGCCTAAAGACCCATTAAATATTCAGGTCATGATCTCTAGTATTGATTTGGGCTTTGGGTCATAAATCTTGATGTTTTCCCGTGTTATTGGTTTTTAAAATGAAACGAATTCAAATGCCATGTAATTATAATCTCCACAAGGTGAGGAATTTTATAAAGTACACCGATATTAACCTAACCGTGTGTGATTCCGCTAGTAAATAAAGAGGCTTCATAACCATCACATGACCATATGTCATGATGATGATTGTAAACCATACGAGCATCTAGTCATTCTAGCTATAACATAACTTGGCAAATGCCACGTCGGATACGCCAAGACAAAGAGGAAAAAACGGACATTGTGAAAGCAACATGTGGCCAATGATATTCCATAGACCATTGTACCACAGATCTCCACTATCGGTTATCGCAGGAGATACAAGAAGTACAATTGATAGCGACACCCAGCCAATCACGTTCTGCGGATTCGCATTCCTCCCAACATCCATTAGCGGATGACACAAAATAGACCACGAGGACATCCCGATAGCAACGTCTGGCTAATAGCAGGATACGGACGCACACCCTGCTATGCCACCACTAACGGTTAGTAGAGACGAGACCAAAGGGATATTATGACAGTGACGTTTTGCCCAATCAATTCTCACAGAACAGTTCGTGAACACCGGTCTCGAACACAAACGAACGCAAAAAAGTCAAAGTTTTGATGACTTGGAGTTCTTATGTAGCAGTTCACGTCAAAAAATCTAACTGAATTAACTTTTAGTTAGTATAAGATCGCTGAGTGAAAATACGTTAAAATTTGAGACTATCATAAAACATTATCTTAGTTGGGACTTGTGACTCATGCCATCTAATATGTCAAAGTTATAATTTTTAAAATCCATTTTTTCTTGTTATTTTCAGTAAACCATAAAGACAAAAAAAATTAACTCCTTTTTGTTTTAACTATTCATGTGGTGCTTTTTTTAATGACCAGGAAAAGCATGATTACCCAAGTAAACCCAATGGTAAAAGGCCATCCACGCCCACTCGGTTGGAAATGGACCCAGGAAACCTGCGACTGATGCTCTGGTTATGGCTACACTTCATAATCCACTTGTTTAGGTTTGTAAAACATGTTTAGATACATGAAAAGTTCTGGTCAAGTCCAATCTTTATCCTTTAACTAATATGTTTTGATGGTGTGTCCTATATTAAGGTTAGAAAAGAAGCATTAATTCTAAAATATTTACAAGGAACCCTTAGCTTTCTGCTACGTAAACCATGTAATAAATCAGCCATCATGGCAAGGATGCAAACCAGAGATGCTAACGCGATGTACATCCCAGTCCAAAACATAGGTGCGCTGTATTGGTCTTGGAGTTCTGATTGGTATATAAACTTTTGGTATCCTAACAATGCCCCTGTAATATCGTAAGTTTTATTGCAGGTCTTGTGGATTTCATTTACAAGTCGGAGATAGTCGTTTGTTAAGTGAAAAGCCATAACTCTAGGGGAAAATAATGTGGGCAAAGCATAGGATTGGAAGGCTTAACTATTAAGTAGTTGTATGTTAAGGATGGATTTACCGTTTACGGACGATAACAATATTATATAAATATATATAGGGTCAAGTTATTCTACAAAAGGCTTCTAATTGTAAGAAGTGTAAAAAGGATTTATAGAGTGACAAGTGTCCAATAACCTAAAATTAAACCCACTATATAACCACCAAAAACCTAGACACCCACCCACCCACCCCCCACCCCACCACACCACCACCCAAAAACCTAACCCCCCCCCCCCCCCCGGGCAAAAAAAAAAAAAAAACTATACCTCACCAAAAAAGCCCCCAAAAAACCTAACCCCCACCACCCAAAAACTTAAAAAAAATAACCTAAGCCCCCCCCCCCCCGGGCAATAAAAAAAAAAAAAAAAAAAAAACTATACCTCACCAAAAAAAACCCCAAAAAACCTAACCCCCCCCCCCCCCCAAAAAAAAAAAAAACTTAAAAAAATCTAAAAAAAAACTAAACACCAAACCCCCACCACCACTAAAAACCTAACCCCCACCCCCCAACCCCTCGGCAAAATATATATATATATATTTTGGGTGGGTGATGGGGGAGGGGGGTGGGTGGGGGTGTGGGTTTAGTTTAGGTTTTTGGTGGTGGTAGATGTTTAAGTTTTTTTTTGTTTTTTTGTGTAGTGGATTTTTTAGATTATTGGACACTTGTCACTCTATAAATCCTTTCATACACTTCTTACAATTAGGATCCTTTGTATTTGATCCTAATCCATATATATATATATATATATACTAGTCGTTTACCCGCGCGATGCGGCGGGAAACATATAACTTAGGTTGGTGAGTTTAGAGCCTATGTACGGGGAGGTTCGGTTTTAAGCCATAACCAAAACCAAATTCGTGATGCAAAAGGAAAACACAACACTTGTTAGTAATTCTAAGGGTGTGCATGAGATGGTTCAGTTCAGTTGGATCATAAATAAATTCTAAATTTTTGCTTAAGGTACTTCAAAACCGTTATGGGGATTTAAAGAATTTTAAAAGCATGTACTGTGCCACGCCAACAAAAGCACAACCATAATTGAAAGTGAGGGTATAATTTGAAACTGAAATCCAATTTTTTACTTCATGTGCTTTAAACACTTGTACATCGTGCTTTCGAGCCTCGGTAGGTTTGTCAATGTGTCCATGGTCGCCTATCTAGGTGCTCATAGAACATACCCCAGCACAGCATTTGCCATGGCCCGGTTTGCATGGTGTGCATTGTTTGTGTAGGACCGAGTTTCGTGACCGAAACCGTGATTCGTGGGAGGAATCGGTTCAAGACGGGAGAGATTAGAGATGATAAACAAACAACTTTGTATTAATCCGGTAGTAAAACATTACAAATCGGCCCGATTACAAGATAACCGAACTAATACCAAAAGAGTATACATCCGGGGAGAGACCAAGTGGTGATCTCTCCCGGTGAGGTCTCAAGCCTCCTAAAATCTCCTCGTGTTGCAAATGGCAAGGGTTTTCTATTTATAGTCACACCCCTTGTCTTGCAAACACACACGGTCAACCGAATAACCCTCTCGTTTGACCACTTCAAACGAGCGGGTCTATACACGTTCGATAGGACCGTTTCACTAACTATTACAAATTCAGCGTAAAATAAAACTAATCTATTCGACAAGCATCGGACACAAAATCTGCATCAACAAATTCCCCCTTGTCCGTTGCTGTCGAATGCTGAAAATGCAACTGCAATCGATCTTCAGTCAAGTATTCATCTTCTCTGTGTTAACAAATTCCCCCTTGACCGATGATCCAGGTAAGTAGTATCTTGACGCTCCTTGTAAAATATTTCCCCCTTAAAGTACGCGTATCCGTGTTGGGTGTTGTGCAATTTCCTCAATTGACCGATCTTCCGCTGATCTTCCAATACTCCAACCGGCATTTGATAAGGGTTCCAATCTTTAAGAACTGCATCAAGTCTTGATCTTGTCATAAGAACTCTATTTCATACAAGCATACTACATTGATAGAGATTTCTGGTGAACTGTCTTCTGTAAACCGTCTTTGTGGAATTGACCAAGTAATGCACTTTAATCTTCAGCATCAACACTCAGGAAAGTCAGCTAGACCAAGTGTATCCCTTGCAAGCTCAACCAGCATGCTTAGTTGAACTACATCCAGATCTCATTGTCTCGCCTTTGTGAAGTTGACCACGTAATGCACTACGGATCTTCAGCATCAGTACTCAGGAAGTCAGCTAGACCAAGTACATCGTTTGCAAACTCAACGAATTGAGTTACCCCCAGATCCCTGTAAAATCCCAAAGAAACATCAAACCCAAAACCGAATCCTGCAGGTCTTCAGCCTTGAACTATCAGCTTTCATTAAGATTCCCCAGGTCTTCAGTGAACAGCGCTTTTGTAACTACTGTAGACTTTAGAAACCTGTATTTTTCCGTGCAAAACCCTTCACGCTGGCTGGAGAATTAATTAAAATCCTCAAATATGTGTCTGTGCAAAACATTCCACGCCGAACCGTTAGTATCACCAGAAAATCACAAACTCTACCACCTGTGATTGCGTTTAGAAATTTACCGAAGAAAATCAACATACGAAAATTTTTATCCCCCCATTTCTTTGGTACAATCTCTAAACCTTAACAGATTCTTTCCACTTCAAAGAAACTGTCGTCAAATGTTCACCAATTCCCTCCACTGAGCGGAACTGTCGTCAATCTTCATTGAATGTTCTCGGTTCCGAAAAATCACGAAAACGACTTTCTTCTTTGCATATTCTAGTTGAATAAGAACGTCCCCTAGTACCCCGTAGGATCCGACTTGTATCCCTCCAAAGACTTTGTGAACTCGTTAGGACCGGTATTGACATTCTAGGTTCATTCATTCGTTACCAAATGCGAGAATATGACAATAAACAAAAAGATTTCTTCGTTGCATATTCTAGTTGATAAGGAAATTTCGCCTAGTACCCCGTAGGATCCGACTTGTATCCCTCCAAAGACTTTGTGAACTCGTTAGGACCGGTATTGACATTCTAGGTTCATACGTTCGTTTTCAAATGCGAGAATATGACAATAAACAAAATGCTTTCGAACATTTACGAATAACCGATAACAATCATAAATATTGACGTGCGGAAGTGAACATACCGTTCTCGTTTTTGGCCCATAATAGTCGCGTCACCATTTTTGACATTTGTATCGGTAACCGTGACTACCCCACATTTTTCAAAAATATCATCATCATCTTTTGTTATCATCATGCTGCATCATTCCGCGTGCTCCCGAACCCCGTGCAAATTTGACGTTGAATTATAGAAGCACGATTCAAATCAATTCGCGAAAAGCCGACCCCATGTTGCAACTCGCGAATAGAACCAGATCCATGACTCCATGTCTCATCTAAACATTTGATCCATAAACCCAATGCCAAACCATGATTTTAAATCAACTTTTGAATTTAAATTCCACTAGTAAACGACCCAACTTTAAACATTTGTAAATCAGCCCAAACATTTAAAGTGAGCCCAAAAGAGTTTCTTAAATCACCAATTACTTGGACTTTCCAAATTTTTTTTTTTTATGAGGCCCAATCTTCTAACGAAATCCCAAGTCCATGATGACCAAACTTTGTCCCAATCCAAAAATTATGTTGACTATAATTGTGACCAGAACCTAGGGACAAAAATGCCAGCCACCAACATCATTTTCTAGATCTATCTCCTCTCTGATTGTCTCGATACAAAACCCCAAGAAGAAAAAAATTTTGCTGGTCATCTTCTTCCCTCTTGGTTGTTCTCTGCTATGAACAAAACCAAACAAATAAAAGACATCCCCCTCAATACACAACTTAAACATTCAGATCCCCAAAAATTTGAAATCAAACATTCAGTTCTGCCACTTTATCCCAGCTCCGAACATTAATCTGTCTTTCTTCTCCTTCTGTGTCTGCGATAAACAAAGAAGAAATCACGTCTTCTTCTTCGATTAGCAGCAGCAGTCATTTTTTTTTTCTTGTGTTCACTCTTTCTGCGATACAAATCAGCAAAGAAACCCCCTTCTTCTTCGATGAACAATCAACAGCAGCTGAAAGACTTGTGGAGCCGACGAAACAGAATTGGGTGTCGACGAAACAGAAGATATATTGCTGGACGATTGATGCTCGAAAGATGAATTGGTCGAAAGATATCCTTCGAGCTGATCAGACTTTTCGAAAGATGGATCAGGTCGAAAGATATCCTTCGAGGATAATCTTTCGAAGTTGTTGAGGGTTCCCACAAATATCTGGTATCTTTCGGGAGTGGTATCTTTCGACCCTTTCACCTTTTTCATCTTTCGGGAGTAGCCGCCAAGAACATCTCAAGAACACAGCGACTGTTCTTATGCAGATTTGACAAAAACTTTGTATATTTGATTTTTGATGATGATAACTTGATTATATAGGTGAAAAACATAAAACCGAACACTTGTTTCCGCACAGATCTGAATATTCGGGTCCAGATCTGAGTTTTTCTCATTTTCACCCAACTTTTCTTCTTGAACAAAAATCACTAAAATCACAGATCTAGAGCACATGTGACTTAGTAAACGGTTAGATTTACTAAATCGGGCACCATGGCTCTGATACCAATTGTAGGACCGAGTTTCGTGACCGAAACCGTGATTCGTGTGAGATCGGTTCAAGACGGGAGAGATTAGAGATGATAAACAAACAACTTTGTATTAATCCGGTAGTAAAACATTACAAATCGGCCCGATTACAAGATAACCGAACTAATACCAAAAGAGTATACATCCGGGGAGAGACCAAGTGGTGATCTCTCCCGGTGAGGTCTCAAGCCTCCTAAAATCTCCTCGTGTTGCAAATGGCAAGGGTTTTCTATTTATAGTCACACCCCTTGTCTTGCAAACACACACGGTCAACCGAATAACCCTCTCGTTTGACCACTTCAAACGAGCGGGTCTATACACGTTCGATAGACCGTTTCACTAACTATTACAAATTCAGCGTAAAATAAAACTAATCTATTCGACAAGCATCGGACACAAAATCTGCATCAACAGTTTGCGGGATCTTTGTAATAATAAATGACTCGTCAATGATGTATCAGTTCAATCCATTGAGGGCATGATTGTATGGGCGTCGCACATATCAGAAGCCAATCATCTGTGTCAATTTTTTTAACACCATCCAGTAGATCGTCAGACCATGTTTTCAGTTTTCACAATACATGTTAGCGTTGAAAATCATAAAACCTATGAAAGATTAAAAACCTTAATGCAGATCAACATGCGTAGCCAGTAATCTTAATACCAACAATATCACTTGAAACTCAAAAGATAACATACTTTCATTAAACTACTTGTAAAAATAAAGATAACAGCAACAGAGCATATCATGAGAACAAAAGAGTCCAATTCATAACAAAAACGCAACAAAAACTCATTTTATAACATAAAGTCTTTGAGTATCTAATATTGCTTTCGTCACAGGATTTAGACTGGTACTGGCATGGACATAGGCAACGGCTCGTCACCCATCACAAGGGGTGGTCTATATTCCTCCACCTCTTTTGGTGGGAGTGCCACAACATCATCCTTTGGCATATGAATAACAACATTATCAGGTAAAGGTGTCTTGGGTCCAAGCTTTCCAGTTGGGTCCCAGTCAAGCATGATCTTAACCTTTATACCTAGAACACCCTGTTTGTTTCATACAGATTATACAAACTTCAATCAGTTCTTGATATAAACGCACTACAGTTTGAAGCATGAAATCATGTTCACGGGTGTTTATATGAGTTTACCTGTCTAAGAAGCATGTGTCTGACAGCAGAGTCAATGTATTCCTTGACGGGTTGACCAGAAGACACCATGTACCCATCCTTGAACTTCATTGATTTTGCATGCTGAGCCCTCAGCTTTCCGCTAACAATAACATGAGAGAAGTGAACAGTGTTAGCATTTATACAAACTCGCATAAAAGGAAAAGACAACCATATATCTATATACCTCACATCCTTTTGCTCAGTTCTCCATAACAAACCTCAGAACACCATAGCAAGCCCTAAAACAGGCCAACAAAACATCAGCTGATAATGTTGTAATTCACAAATGATTCGAAAAAAAAATAGCAAGTTTATTAACCTGCGAACAGCAAGGCCTCCAAGTAGCTTGTAACGCAGAGACTCGGCCTGAGCAATGGCGCAGAGACCTCTGTTGTTAACCCTTTCAGCATAAAGCTCCACACTGTTTTCAGGGAACTTAAAACGCTTCTGAACCAGTGATGTCAGCTCCCTTATTCTCCTTCCCTTCTCACCTGCATAAACAGATTCGAGGATACATTAACCAAAGTTTTTCCTTAGTCTAATCACAATCTAATGAGTTGAAGAGCAATAGAATAAGCTGAACAACAAAGAAACAAAAACACATTTTTTGCACATGTTAATAACAAATATCAAATTACTCAAACCTCTAAACAATTGTCAAATCCAAAATCATGGTGCCATACAGATGCAGGTGTATGTTATATGTCCTATTTTATAATTAATCCTTACCAAGAACATTTTGGGTACGGGTGGCCCTGATGATGATCTCAGTGCGCATAGGTGTAACCCTAACTTCAACACCAAAGTAACCATCCTCTGCAAGTTCCCTGGTGAGGACCTCATTCAGCTCAGCAAAGAACACACCATCAGCTACAAACTGAATCATACAAAACATATTTACAATACATTCTATCTAAAAAACAAACACAATACGATCTTGTAATACCGATTGACAAAACTAACCTTTCGCTTCTTGCTCAATTGTTGATGCAGATTTTGTGTCCGATGCTTGTCGAACAGATTAGTTTTATTTTACGCTGAATTTGTAATAGTTAGTGAAACGGTCTATCGAACGTGTATAGACCCGCTCGTTTGAAGTGGTCAAACGAGAGGGTTATTCGGTTGGTTGACCGTGTGTGTTTGCAAGACAAGGGGTGTGACAATAAATAGAAAACCCTTGCCATTTGCAACATAAGGAAGTTTTAGGAGGTTTGAGACCTCACCGGGAGAGATCACCACTTGGTCTCTCCCCGGATGTGTACTCCTTTGGTATGGCTCGGTTAGCTTGTTAATCGGGCCGGCTTGTTATGTTATGTTACAAAATCAATACAAGCAAGTATTTCATCCGTCTCTAATCTTCCCGTCTATGAACATAATCATGATAATCACGGTTTCGGTCACGAAACTCGGTCCTACAATTGGTATCAGAGCCATGGTACCCGATTTAGTAAATCTAACAGTTTGCTAAGTCACATGTGCTCTAGATCTGTGATTTTCGTGATTTTTGTTCAAGATCTAAAAATGGTGAAATGATGAAAAACCCAGATTCGAGACCGAATATACGGATCTGAGCTGAGTCGGACCGTACAAAGTGTTGGGTTTTATGTTTCACACCAAAATCAACAAGTTTTCATCATCAAATATCATGTTTTTAAGGATTTTCGTCAAATCTGCAGTATAAACAGTGGCTGTGTTCTTGAGATGTTCTTGGCGGCTGCTTAAAGAAACTAGGGTTTCTTCATACCCACTCCCGAAAGATGAAAAAGGTGCTCGAAAGATGAGACTTTGGGTCGAAGGATCCAGATCTGGATCGAAAGATACCAGATATTTGTGGGAACCCTCAACAACTTCGAAAGATGATCCTCGAAGGATATCTTTCGACCTGATCCATCTTTCGAAAAGTCTGATCAGCTCGAAGGATCCAATAGGTCAAATCCTTCGTTGACCAATTCATCTTTCGAACATCAATCGTACAGCATATATCTTCTGTTTCGAAGGATCCAGATCGTCGTCCAGCATATATCTTCTGTTTCGTCGACCACTTATACATTTCTGTTTTGTCGATCGATTCTGAAACAGGGGTTTGAAGGTGGAATCTTTGAATCTGGTGCTTGTTTATGTATTTTAGAAGAAGATGAAGGCTGCTGATAAAACCCCCAGCGAAGACCCCCTAACTCTTGGCTGTTCTTGTCTCCGGTGCGTTTGTCGATCACAGGCTTCCAAGATTTGCAGACTGATCGGAAACGAAATTTTGATTGTTTGGAGGGTGTATCGAACAAAGAGAGGTTGAAAGGGCTTCACTTTGTATTTGGGGGGTTATGATTGAAGGTAGAAGATGATGTCTGTTATTTGATTTGGTTTTGTTCATCGCAGAGAACAAACAGAATGAAGAAGAGAGAGGAGATAGATTTGAAAGTGAGTTGTGGTGATTGTGTGTTGCAGACTAAGATCTCGATTAAAGGCAAACCCAAAAGTCAAACATTGCTGCTGCCATTTTTCAACATATAGGTCCTATTTTTCAAAATTTGGGTTTTTGGTTAATATTATATTTTAGCCAAGAACTATAAGTGATTTGCAAAAGTGGGGGTCGGGTATTTGCGGAGTTGAGTTAAACGGTGCTTCTAAATTTCAACGTCGATTTTGAACGGGTTTGGGCGCGTGCGGGATGATGCGGCATGTTGTTAAAAAAAAAAAATGATGATGATGATATTTTGAAAAATGTGGGGTAGTCACGGTTACCGATGCAAATGTCAAAAATGGTGACGCGACTATTATGGGCCAAAAACGGAACGGTATGTTCACTTCCGCACGTCAATATTTATGATTGTTATCGGTTATTCGTAAATGTTCGAAAGCATTTTGTTTATTGTCATATTCTCGCATTTGAAAACGAACGTATGAACCTAGAATGTCAATACCGGTCCTAACGAGTTCACAAAGTCTTTGGAGGGATACAAGTCGGATCCTACGGGGTACTAGGCGAAATTTCTTTATCAACTAGAATATGCAACGAAGAAATCTTTTTGTTTATTGTCATATTCTCGCATTTGGTAACGAATGAATGAACCTAGAATGTCAATACCGGTCCTAACGAGTTCACAAAGTCTTTGGAGGGATACAAGTCGGATCCTACGGGGTACTAGGGGACGTTCTTATTCAACTAGAATATGCAAAGAAGAAAGTCATTTTCGTGATTTTTCAGAACCGAGAACATTCAATGAAGATTGACGACAGTTCCGCTTAGTGGAGGGAATTGGTGAACATTTGACGACAGTTTCTTTGAAGTGGAGAGAATCTGTTAAGGTTTAGAGATTTTACCAAAGAAATGGGGGGATAAAAAAATTTTCAAATGTTGAATTTCTTCGGTAAATTTCTAAACGCAATCACAGGTGGTAGAGTTTGTGATTTTCTGGTGATACAAACGGTTCGGCGTGGAATGTTTTGCACATACACATATTTGAGGATTTTAATTAATTCTCCAGCCAGCGTGAAGGGTTTTGCACGGAAAAATACAGGTTTCTAAAGTCTACAGTAGTTACAAAAGCGCTATTCACTGAAGACCTGGGGAATCTTTATGAAAGCTGATAGTTCAAAACTGAAGACCTGCAGGATTCGGTTTTGGGTTTGATGTTTCTTTGGGATTTTACAGGGATCTGGGGGTAACTCAATTCGTTGAGTTTGCAAACGATGTACTTGGTCTAGCTGACTTCCTGAGTACTGATGCTGAAGATCTGTAGTGCATTACGTGGTCAACTTCACAAAGGCGAGACAATGAGATCTGGATGTAGTTCAACTAAGCATGCTGGTTGAGCTTGCAAGGGATACACTTGGTCTAGCTGACTTTCCTGAGTGTTGATGCTGAAGATTAAAGTGCATTACTTGGTCGATTCCACAAAGACGGTTTACAGAAGACAGTTCACCAGAAATCTCTATCAATGTAGTATGCTTGTATGAAATAGAGTTCTTATGACAAGATCAAGACTTGATGCAGTTCTTAAAGATTGGAACCCTTATCAAATGCCGGTTGGAGTATTGGAAGATCAGCGGAAGATCGGTCAATTGAGGAAATTGCACAACACCCAACACGGATACGCGTACTTTAAGGGGGGAATATTTTACAAGGAGCGTCAAGATACTACTTACCTGGATCATCGGTCAAGGGGGAATTTGTTAACACAGAGAAGATGAATACTTGACTGAAGATCGATTGCAGTTGCATTTTCAGCATTCGACAGCAACGGACAAGGGGGAATTTGTTGATGCAGATTTTGTGTCCGATGCTTGTCGAATAGATTAGTTTTATTTTACGCTGAATTTGTAATAGTTAGTGAAACGGTCTATCGAACGTGTATAGACCCGCTCGTTTGAAGTGGTCAAACGAGAGGGTTATTCGGTTGACCGTGTATGTTTGCAAGACAAGGGGTGTGACTATAAATAGAAAACCCTTGCCATTTGCAACATAAGGAAGTTTTAGGAGGTTTGAGACCTCACCGGGAGAGATCACCACTTGGTCTCTCCCCGGATGTGTACTCCTTTGGTATGGCTCGGTTAGCTTGTTAATCGGGCCGGCTTGTTATGTTATGTTACAAAATCAATACAAGCAAGTATTTCATCCGTCTCTAATCTTCCCGTCTATGAACATAATCATGATAATCACGGTTTCGGTCACGAAACTCGGTCCTACATCAATTGAGTTGCCATTTTCGTCAGCCGAGTTTAGATTATGAAGATTACTGATCCTGAATTTTAACACCAGAAAAGATAATACATTTACAAAGTCAATCAAACATCGCACATTTCACTTCAAAATGAGCTTCAAATTGATATATGTACATGTATGTGTTACATAATTTTGTTCGTCTCCTCCAATCAAATGTAAAGAAGGACCTGGGTTTCTCGGACTTTGCAAAGTGTTTAGACATGGTATACGCTGCGCCGATTGTTCATGGCTCTTGGCCAGAAAATGATTCCAACTCCATTGCCGTCATTTGCGCACTACACTCTTTCCATACAAGAGACGGAGACGGTGAAAGAGACAATTTGTACGTTATATTTCTCAAGCACTACGTACAAGTGCATTAAGCAATTCTCGCCGTAAACTCGGTTACATATCGAACGCACCCTTCTATAAACAAGGAATTAAATTAAGAATCGACATACCTGAATTACAATCGATGTTGTTGTATTAAGATGAACATTCAAAAGGCAGATGCTTTGGAAGGTCTTCTTTAGTACCATTTCGTATTCTCTCTCTTGTTTCCCTAATCAATCAAACCGATCCCAATTAAGTACTTCGTTAAACAAAATTAGCACCGTGAAATAAACAGTAACAAGAAACATCAACAAGCGTTGCATATAATCTTTAAAAAAAACACGCACCACTCTGTCCTGTTTTTTGGCTTCCAAATGACTTTGATGCAAGCTTTTTCAGGATTCTCGTTTTTCTTGGTTCCAGCTTTTGGTCTATAAACAGCGGCAATCACCTTAGTCTCACCTAATACCATAAAAACACGACGTGTGGAAAAAAATATTGAAAAAAAACCTGCAAGAGATGGATGCCACGTGACGTAAAAGGGTCTTCGTTTCCAAGTGGTTGACCTTCGAGTCGTACAACTTCAAGCATCTACAAGAACGTATGCGGCTTAGATATATACGCACATACGTTTATATAAAAAAACATTGGAAAATATTTTTTAAGTAACTCTTCGTGTTCGATTGTGTGGCCAAGAGGCATGATAAATTGGCTCCCCGTAAACCGTGTAGACCTCATTCCTGGATGTGTGTTGTATGGGTTTGGTTTAACCGATGCAGCAGAATAAGCATCTACGTTAAAATCAGCCCATTCTGACTGATGCTCCCTTAAAAACCGAACCAGCACCGCAGGTGGCATGTTCTGGATGATAAAAATAAACAATAACGTTCAAAAAATGTCTCGGAACTAAATACTTTTTTTCCAATTAACAAGAAGTCGAAATTATCTAAAATATCGTAAATACCCACCTCGAATAGCATGGATGTCTTTGCACATAGAATCCCGCCAAGATACGATGGCGAAGCAGAGGGATTCATGGAATTGTTAAGATTCTTCGTTGAATTCACCGCAACGATTACATCTTCAGCACCATCACAATTCATTAACGACCACCCATCGTCACTAAAGCCATTTACCGCATCGTTGAAGCCTCTGTAATTCGAAGCAAAAAAAAAATCAATCTAAATTACACGAATGATGATAAGTATGTTATATAAACATATCATAAAATAATTTGGTAGATACCTGCTTAATCTTTGACTTAACGTTCTCAAAACAGCCGGTTGTCGTCCCAATCCATAAACTACCTCTCCGCTTGACTCCTGAGCTATTTGCCTTGTATATCGCAACGCCTAAAAACGATAGAAATAAATGTCATTTTACAAACTGGAAAAGCGTTGAAAGAGATAGTTTATAAGATTCTACTTACCGCTATGGTCATCTTTTGGGCTACAACTTTGGAAGATTCGTAAAGCGGACGAAGAACCTCTGGCACACTCCATGCCTAAATAAAGAGTAATTTTTTTAGCAATATGTTGAAAATTCACGTGTACTAAACCAAATAAATGAAACATCCTGCAGGGGTAAATTAATTGGTTTGTTAATATGAACCGATTAATCAACTTTTTTGCATGAATGGACATAAGGGTGTGAATTTCTGACACGACACGAATGAAAATCATAAAAATAAATAAAAACAAATTATAAAAATTCTACAGCGCAACAAAATCAAAATCATCACCGAAAAGAAAATCATTATGTTAAATTTACAGGATACAAAAAGACAAAGTGATGACTAAAACAACCTTTTAAGTTCTTCTTAATTCACATATAAATAGACATATAATCGAATTCAGAAACTGAAATATTAACAAACATATCACATAATGCTATCGATTAACACACAACAATCATTCATGACTTCATGTATAACAAATTCATAAAAAAATTAACACGTAATTTACCATATCATTCCAAATTTCATCACCGGAACCCTCCGTAATTTACTACACCCCCGAGTCGACTTCGCAACAAATTTAAACCCTAAAACACCTGCCCTAAAAGCACATCTGACTTCAAAAACTCCACCACACCAAGTGAAGCAATAACAAATTTGTAATGAAAGTTTTTGATAAAAACATAAGCTTAAAAGCTTCAAATCGACCCAAAATACATGGAATCGATTGAAAGTAACAGAACTCAAATCTCTGTGAATCGACAACTCGGGTCACCTGCAACCCTAGACGGGTGTCAATCCCTGCAGATCGTGAAAGAGAACGATGTTAAGAATTTTAAAATGGTAAATGAAGAACAAACTCAGATCCCACACTTACGGCTCTGTATCAATTCGGAAGATGAAGATTTTGATTCCACGCTGATATTGAAGAACAACAACACATCTCTGATATTGAAGATCAACAACACATCTCAGATTCTCGTGTATCTCCACCGCTCCATCTTCATCTACAACAAAACAACAAAAAACCCTAACAGTCGGTGGTGGTCCGGTAGATCTAAGAAAACATTCAGTAAAAAAAACTACCTGGATCTTTTTTCCATCGTTCCGCTTCAGACCAACACCACCATCACCATCTTCATCGATCTGTTGAAACTTCATAGATCTGGTGAACAAAGATATCCCGAATCGCTAGAGAGAGAGGAACATGGAAGCGGCGGGAGAGAGAGCAGAGGAACATGGTGAAATCCTCACAGATCTGGCGAGATCCGAGAGAGAGGCCTGATGAAGTCGCCATAGAGAGAGAGAGAGAGAGCAGAGGATGAGAGGCGGACCAAATGAGAATGAGAGATGAGAGAAACCCTAGTTTTTGTGTGTCCGCGTGTTAAGTTTAGGGGAAGGGTATAAGTGGAAAGTGAAGTTTTCTGGTGCTTAAAAGACTTGTACATTATGTTTTATAGGTGTTTTAAGGAATTTTTTTTGGACATTAAGAAGTCCTTTGGATATGTATATTATATATAGTATAGATAGTATAGATAGTATAGATAGTATAGATATAGATATAGATATAGATAGATAGTATAGATAGTATAGATATATTACCGGAAACACATTAATCATGCTCTTCCTTAAAGCCGCTACAATGATTAAAGATGCCAAATTCTCAACAGCCACTACTTTTCTGCAAAAGCTGCCGATAACTTTTTATCGTTTTATCCCACAAATTATTGGGTCGAAAGGTGGATTGCATAGGCACTAGTGTGAAACACATGAATCATGCTTTTCCTTTAAGGTTAAAGCTACTTTCCATTTCCACCAAAACTTGACTTGATTAATTAATTTTTTTTTGAACGGTGAGAATCTTTAATCTGTTGTGAGAGATCTTACACCCTCCTAAAACAGAGGGCCCTAACCCTACTCTAGCCAGACTATGTTGTCTTAACCGGGTCCATGCTGGCGTCAGAGATTGGCTAATGGCGTTCCTCGGGAAACCATACCACCCACTGCCACTAGCAGGGGCTTGCGCCACCACAAGAGAGAATCTATTTGGCGTAATGCACAGTGGACTAAAACCCGGGGTGGCTCGGGCTCGAACTCTTGACACAGAAGTAGCCTTCATTGCCTTTCTCCACCAAATATGGCACTAGTGGGGATTGAACTTGGGTCTCCAAGGAGAACCCAAGTCTTTCTAACCAGTAGACCACAAGTGATGGATGACTTGATTAATTAATTAGCAACCAAACGGAAAAAATAATCCTAAGGGACCACGTGTGACTACCAAACACTATGCTAAGTAACAACCGAACCACAAACAAATCCAGAGAAAAGTGTAAAGCAAAAATTAAACTTATTAAACTTTTGTGACAAAATTATTAAAAAAAAGTCAAAGTTTTATTACAAAAAAAGCAAATTGGATTTAAATAATCCGAACCGGCTCTTTTTGTCCAATAATAATCTCAACTCATTTATTCACCCACAATGGTCCGAACTTTTCCATTTTGTTTGTAAAATAGTCTACCGTTAAAAAAACATAACGGAGTTAAGTTTTTTTCCAAGTTACAAACCGATGTTTTCAGGCGTTTGATCAGAACGAGGATACGAGTCGTTGATGTAACACTGTGTTCAACCCTAAAAACATCAGTTAGTTTACTGATTTGAATCTTTGTTATTTGCGATTTTGATTTGCTATTGGCTATTCGAATGATAATTTTTTTGGGTTGTCAACTTCAAGTATTCAAGAGTCAAAAAATGGATTGGTTCGCTTATGGAATGGGTTGCTTACAGAATTTGCTTTTACTCCTAATTTATCATTATTAATCTCTTAAATAAATTTACATTTTAGCAATGTTAAATCGAAACCGAATTTACGAATCTGGTTATGCAAAAAAAAAGGGTCTACATATTTACACACCCTTATGCCTATTTCCACACCCTTTTAGACGCCTCGTATAGGGCTATACGAGGTGTATAGGGTTGCTTTTCCCGACCAGCTTCTGAACCAAGTACAACGTCACATCAGTCGCATCAGATGGGGAGTCTAGGCCTGTACGAGGAACCGATACGAGGGTGCTAAGACGCCTCGTATAGACCTATACGAGGCGTCTTAGAGACTGATTTGACTATATGTCTGACATGTGACTTAAAGCTATACGGGGTGTCTAGAGCTATACGAGGCGTCTATATCTCACATAAAGTGCAACATACAGTTCATTCTTGGTCCACCCGAGCATTCAACATTTCTTTCATTTTGTTTCTTCTTGTATTTCTTTGAAAGAATTGTTGTTTGCATTTGTGTTCTAATCACCCCGAAGTGTTGAAATGTCATCATACTGGGATGGCAACTATGTCTTCGGGCAGTATTCTGGCGACAACTGGGTGCCCGAAAGCGTTCCGGTAACAGTTATTAGCTTAAATGTTTTAATTAGTTATTGTTTTAGTTTATTATTTACTAATGATGATACGGTTGTTTATTTTGGAGGAGTCTGGCATTCCCGATGCTAATGAGCAAGAGGATGTTGTGTCTAGTATACAAGGAAAACAAAACAGACCGTTTCTAGATTTGAACAAGCATCCCCCTGTTGATGAAACAGCCCCTATAGATGACTCATACCATGCTGGTCAACCAAGTTATCCAACGCAACAAGGGTATCTGGATTATAGATACGGGTGTGAATATTCTTACGGAGGAGACGGTGGATACGGAGGAGACGGCGGATACGGAGGAGACGGCGGATACGGAGGAGACGGTGGATACGGTGGTCATCAGCAATTCATTTCCCCGGGTACTCCTTACGTTCATAAAAACAATCCGGACGTTGGAGGATATGGTGGTTATGGTGGATATGGTAGATATGGTGGTGAGACACCTCCCATCCCGGACAGTCCGTACTTAAAAAAGCAAGTATCAATTACTATTTTTTTATTATTTTATTATTATTATTATTGTCGATGTTACAGGTTTTCAACTCTTTAGATGAATTAAAGAACCGGATACAAGAAATAGCAAACGCGGATGGTTTCGTTATTGTCACCCGTCGATCAAAGAAAATCGAGGGAAGAACCTGGAGGGTATGGCTTGAATGTGATCGTGGTGGTGAGCACCAGACTACAACAACACTTAGAAAAGCCGGAAGCAAAAAAACCGGTTGCCCGTTTTACCTGCTGGCTCTGCGAAACCACCCGTATGAAACCTGGGAAATAAAAGACGGAACAATTGAACATAACCACGAACTTTGTGAGGACCTGTCGGCCCACGCGTTTGTGCGAAGGTTTACTCCAAGCGAAATGAAACTGATCGAGCAGCTGACAGCTCAAAACATGGAGTCGCGCAAAATATTTCAAATGATAAGGAAGCAGGACCCCGACAGGTTTCATGTTCAGAAAGACGTTCAAAACGTTGTGGCGAAGATTAGAGCCGAACAAAGACAAGGATTGACTCCCATGCAGTCACTAGAAAGCATGCTGATAAACAACGACTTTATTTACGAGACACGGGAGGAACCCATAACAGAGATCGTAACAAAGATCTTCTTTCTTCATCGGTACTCGAGAGACATGTGGCGTGCATTCCCCCACATCATGCTGATCGATGCGACGTACAAGACAAACATATACAATATGCCATTTATCCAGATTGTTGGTGTGACGCCTACCAACAAATCGTTTATTATCGCGCATACCGTTGTTAGTAAAGAACGGGGTGATAACTTTGTGTGGGTGCTTGAGAGGGTCAAGCCAATGTTGGATGAATGTATGGAGTCACGTGTGATTTTAATGGATAGAGACCTAGCCCTTATGGGCGCGTGTGCTAAAGTATTTCCAGACGCCTCCAGGCTTCTGTGCAGGTGGCACATACAACAGAATGTTATGAAGCACGGCAAGGGTGCCTTCACAGACGAAGACTGGGAGAAATTTTTGTCATTCTGGGGGACATTGATTGAGTCTCCATCCATACCCATCTACGAGTACCACTTGCGCAACATGCAAAAGCGACTTGTGGAGTGCAAACGTTCTAGTAAGTTTTTCTAATAACGTACGACTCACCTATGCAAATTTTATTAAATTATTTTTACTTTTTAGGAGTCTTCAAGTACGTGTACGATAACTGGCTAAAAGACTATAAGGAGATGTTCGTCTTTGCGTGGACCGATAAAAGGCGCAACTTTGGTAATCGTACCACAAACAGAGTTGAGAGCCAACACGCCAACTTAAAGAGATACTTCCTAGATAGGAGCTCGCTGGACCGTGTAGTTGGTTGTGTCCGGGACATAGTTGAGACACGGTTCGGTGAAATAAGGAAGACTTTTCGAGAAAGCATCAAAAAAAGAACGAACAACCACAAACACCCGTTGTTTCAACACCTACTTGGAAAAGTATCCCATACAACCCTTGACTTGTTGAGTGGAGAGGCAATTAGGAAGCTAGATGTCTTGGAGCGCCTTCATTCATCATGTGGTTGCCAAATGTGGCACTGCTGTGGGTTGCCCTGTGCTTGTAGGATAGAAAAGTACATGCGTGAAGGTAATAATTGTTAAACATACAACACTTGTGTGATATATTTCCGTTAATCATGTGACTTAAACAATGTTGTTTTTAACCGTGCAGAGCGTCCGATTCAACTCGAAGACATAGATGTCTTCTGGCGGAAACTTAACTTCCAAAGTTGTAAATTGATAGACGATGAAGTTGACGTGGTCGAAGAGCTAAATATTGTTAGACAATAATTAGAGTCGCACCCCCCAGCTCAGCAAAAAAGCCTGATGTCAAAGATTAAAGCAGTGTTGACTCCAAAGAAATCTACCAAGAAACCACCGGTTGTCCAACAAAATACTCGTGGCCAACCAACAACAAAGCAGGTACAACAAAGGTTGGACGAGGCCTCTCGTATAGATGAAGAATTAAGGAGAAGCTCCTTCGGTGATGCAAACACGTGCTTTGAAGGTTCCCGACAAAGTAAGTACGATAAACCTCGCCACAGCTCGTACGTTCCGTCACAGGCCTCTCAACAGTCGGTTATAAGGTCCCAAAAACCCAAAGCGAGCCTAAGCCGTTCAAAGAGTTCTAAGAAGAAAGAGACACGAGATGCTCACGGTTTTCCTTTAATCATTGGGGACGAGTACGTGGGAATCATCAAACAGTTTAAGTATGCCATTCCGCCAGTGTTCCATCCGTACGTCTCGTGCATACGAGATGTGATGCCGGACGGTCATTGTGGGTTTCGATCTGTGGCTGTAGGCTTAGGTATGGATCAGAGTTCATGCGGGCTCATTCGAAGGGACCTTGTCCAAGAAATGGATCAGAACGAATCGATCTGGTTCCCAATATTTGAAGCATTGGATGAAGGTTATTTTTACACGCATCGTCAGGGCCTAATTTGGGATTCAGTGTCCGGTTGTGGGGATGATCACTGGATGGACTTCCCCTTAGCAGGACTTCTTATTGCACAAACGTACGGTATCGGGGTGCACCTGTTAACGACAACCATGGGTGCGAGTTCCACTTTCTTCCCGATACTAAGTCCTCCGGCTAATCAACAACCATTATTCATAACGCTTACACATGTTAACGAGAACCACTTCATACATGCTAAGCTGGAAGGGGATTATCCAATGCCACCAGCATACGGGCTATGGTTGACCCACCGAAGACCCCATACGGAACAATGGGAAGATATGTACTTGCCACGTCTAGAATGGTATACATCGATAATGAATCCTCCGCCAAGATCAAACCCCAGTCTTAATTACATCGATAGTGATACGGAAGAATGATTTTTGTAAATAATAGATTTTTTTGTAATTAATAGTATTTTTTGTATTAATTCCTATAATTTTCTACAATTTCTATAATTTTTTTATAATTTCTATCATTTTTCTATAATTAGAATTGATTAAAACAGGTTAATAACATTTTTATAAAAATTTATATATTTTTTTTATATTTAGAATTGATTAAAACAGTTTATTTGTATTTTTTTTTAAATTACCAATATACGTCTCGTATCGATCTAGACGTGTGGTATATCTTTGGTCAAAAGACCATTCTGCCCCTGATATGCCCCCATTCTAGGCTTAAATCAGGTGCTAATAGGTCATTTTAACATAACCAGACGCCTCGTATAGAGCGGGATGGGTCGTCTGTATAAGCGGGATTATTGAAATTTGAATTTTGAAAATTTGAATTTTAAAATTTGAATTTATCAAAAATGGACGCCTCGTATAGGCCTGGACGGGTCGTCTATATGGTATTTTTTTTTTAATTTGAATTTTGAAAATCTTTTGTTTAATTACCAATATACCCCTTTAAAGACCCCAGTATAGGCCTTAAACATGGGCATAAATGTAATTTGGCACCCTGGACGATGCGTATAGGTCTATACGACCAATACATGGTGGGCGGCAACTGTTTCACTTTTTCTTTTTTAATTATTAAAAATATCTTTATTAAATTACCATTTTACCCCTGTTAAGCCCTCAGTATAGGCCTTAGTCAGGGGTAAAATGGTAATTAACCATTCCAGAAATATCTTTATGGGTTGGTTAATTACCATTTTACCCATGAATAAAGCCTATACTGGGGGCTCTACAGGGGCAAAATGGTCATTTACCAAAAAGTCTAGACGGGTCGTCTAGCTCTATACGAGGCGTCTTTGCTTCGTATAAGGGGGGGGGAGACCTAGACGACCCACATTATCACCCAAAACAAAAAACACACACATATACGGTGCACAGAGCTTTATACGCCCCGGATACGTATTTGGACCGTATTTTCGAAGATTTGAAGCATCCCTGGTACGTATTTCTTCCTGTAGTTCATTATTTTAGCCTCGTTTTTGCCTTTAGACCGTAGATTTGCCGTAGTTTAGGTTTTTGTTGGGTTTGAGGTTTTTGGGATGAGGTTGAAGATGAAGTTGGTAGAACAGGACGCCCAGTATACCTCTATACGAGGCAGATACGAGGCACTATGATTTTTTTTTAATTAATGTTATTATTAGTTATTATTATTGTTTTTATTATTATTATTATGATTATTATTATTGTTATTAATATTATTATTGTTGTTTTTATTATTATTATTATTATTATTTTTGTTATTATTTATTTATTATTATTATTATTATTAATATTATTATTTATTATTATTATTATTATTATTGTAATTATTAATATTATTATTATTATTATTATTATTTACTATTATTATTATTATTATTGTTATTATTATTATTATTTATTATTATTATAATTATTGTTATTATTATTATTTAATATTATTATTATTATTTAATATTATTATTATTATTGTTATTATTATTATTTATTATTTATTATTATTATTATTATTTATTATTAATATAAATATTATTATTATTATTAATGTTAATATTAATATTATTATTATTTATAATTATTGTTATTAATATTATTATTATTATCATTTATTATTAATGTTATTATTTTTTTATATTATTATTATTATTATTATTATTGTTTTTATACGTATTCGGTATTTATTTGCAGATTGATTATGGACGATGACATTCAGGTAGAGCTTGATGGTGCACCGCCGGGGGGTCAGCCGGTTCAGCGGGGTCCACGACGGAGACGGCTACCGCCTCTGGATACGCTGCAGGGTCACCCGTATCTAGAGTTTCCCAACGGCTCCGATGCCGCCCGTCATTGCCAGAAGCTTAGGAGGATGCACATTGGATCGCATTCAGCGATCGACTAGGATGCGATAGATGAGATTGGTGAGACGGCTAGAGTGCGTCGGTTTATACCTGTCGATTCGCCGTGGCATCGTCTTTTTGATTTGGCGCACACGCTGAGCTACAGGGAGCTGCTGCTCGAGTTCCTTTCGTCATTCACATTTCACCCTCCTGGGTCCCAGTGCCACTTCCACACCTAGATGCTCCCCCTCCGCCTGAGGTTTCTTTCAGGCTCGCTGGCGTTTTGCGTTCGATGACGCTAGCAGAGTTTGCGGTGCATTGTGGTTTATACATGCAGGGGGAGATCGAGACTGAGGTTTACACAGCTGGGCTAGTGGTGGTTGACAGACCCACTCTTTTAGGGTTTTGGCAGGTGATTGCGGGGGCAAATCATTGGGAGCACGACAAGTCGAAGGGGATGGTGTCGTTTATTAGGGACCCACTGTACAGGTACGTACGTTTATTACCGCAATTATTGTGATTATGTGTATTGTTTATTAATCTCTGTTTCTGTATTTCGCTAACACTATCTGCAGGTATATGCACCATATGCTCGCTACTTCTATTGCAGCGCGCGGCTACAGCCGTGAGTGGTGTACGTCCACAGATCTTTTTTTCTTTTATTGTTTGTTGTACAGGAGGCCGTGCGCACTAGCATACGGTCTAGCCCAGTACTACGCCTCCGCCCATCACCGGCTGGAGCGCGGATTTTTGTATGGCGGGGCATACGTGACCGTCATTGCCCGTTCATTGGGCCTCGTACTGCACCAGGACCCACATCTAAGGACGACGCCAGTCATGCCGACGCGGATGGGTTTTCCATCGCTGTGGGGGATGATGCTGATCAAGAGGTTCCCCGTTGGCCCGCAGTTTAAAAACCGCAACGCGGAGATATGGATAGAGGAGCCCCTACCAGAGCAGTTCGAGCAAGTCTATCCTCCGGCAGATCCTGCTGATGCAGTGCCCGTGGAGGACCCTCCGGTGGATTTAGACGGTGCAGCGGTGCCACAGCCACCGCCACCTCCCGGGGCACCTCAGTTTCCACGTCACGTTATTCCAGGTCATGCCCCAGGAGCTGCGCTACATCCGGATGTACGAGCCGAGCTTGACAGGCTCAACGATTTGGTAGGTTGTACGGGCCGAGCATGATAGACGAGAGAGAGGGATTACCCCCGATACCGCTTCCACCAGCTCGAGCACCACATCAGCAGCAGCAGCCGCATCAGCCAGATCCAGATTCAGATTTGGATTTGGATTTGGATGCATAGACCTGTTGTTTTTATTTTTATTATGGATGTACAAACTTATCTTATATATTTTTGTTATGGATGTACAAAGTTATCTTATATATGTCATATTTATGTTTGTTTTCAGTTATTCGGTTACGTAATGATTGTTGTCTTAAATTGAGATAATACGAAAACAATATATGTTTTGAATATAATACGCAAACAATATATCCCCTGAATATAATACGGAAACAATATTTGAACGAGATAAAATTTTAATCGGAAGAAATAAAATAAAAATATATACTAGGTTTTTACCAAAAAAAAAAAAATCGGAAGAATAATATTTAAAAAAGTAAAATGTTAAAAACATTATAATATTTAATCGATATAATATATTTAAAGAGCCGATTTTTAAAATAGTTGATTTTTAAAAAACAAAAACTTTTTATAGTGTAAAAAACAAAAAAAAACAAAACTTTTTTTAAAACCAAAAAAATTTTCAACCAAAAAACACATCTTCAAAAACTATCAAAAAAAACCATACCAAAACCCACAAAAACACCCTTTATTTCAACAAAAAAAAAAACCAAGCCTTAGACGCCTCGTATAGGGCTGTACTCTTCGTATAGGTTTTCTTAAACTTTGTGCCTGACACCCTCTGAGACCCCCTTGAATTCAGTTCTTAGACACCTCGTATAGCCCTATACGAGGCGTCTAGGGCACAAAAAGTGTGAAAATAGGCGCAGAGGGTGTCCGGATAGTCCAAGCCCAAAAAAAAAAGAACGGTAAACAAGTAGCTTTAATTGAATCACAAAAGGGCCTAGACTTTGTTTCGCTTAAGGCCTCCAAAAACTTTGGAACGGCCTTGATTTCCGTTTGGGTTTAGAACCTGCTTCGGTCCACAAAGCGATTCGTTTGTGCACCACTATCATGATACTCGTGTCCAGATTGAGGAGAGAATCGCTCACTTTTGGGCATGGCGAAAGACTACAAGACCTGGGCCTAGACCAAGCATGTAGAAGAGTTGGCCTCTTTGCTGTCCAATATGAGCCTTAGCGATAGCACATATACATGATACTCTAAAGTCAAAACTAGTTAATGCCATGGAAAAGTGTGGTCGCTTTTTTTGCAAACAAGGAAAGAAATACGGAATGATGCAGGTGAACTCGTTTCATTGGCAAGAAGGCTTTCATGAAATTAACTAGACCCCGAGATCTATGGACGTAGTTTTTTAAATGACTTAATTTTGCTATTCAAAAAGTGGTAGCGGCGCAGCTTGTTGCCCTTTGGGTCATAAATCCAACTTTTGGTTAAATTAGTATATGAATAACGTGTGATGATGTATAAAAATTCAAATCGAGTTAAGCTTTGCTTGAAGGTTATGAAAATCAAAGTTTATCACTGTTTACGTGTTACAATCATAGATTTACATCTCAAAAGCACTAGACTGTATAGACTATTGAGTTAGGACCTATATTATAAGATGAAGTCCCAAATTACAACCGGTAGAGTGGTAGGGGGTGACAACGTAAAGCCCACCACACATCGAGTATTAGTCATTCACGGCTTTAGGCCTAAAGACCCATTAAATATTCAGGTCATGATCTCTAGTATTGATTTGGGCTTTGGGTCATAAATCTTGATGTTTTCCCGTGTTATTGGTTTTTAAAATGAAACGAATTCAAATGCCATGTAATTATAATCTCCACAAGGTGAGGAATTTTATAAATTACACCGATATTAACCTAACCGTGTGTGATTCCACTAGTAAATAAAGAGGCTTCATAACCATCACATGACCATATATCATGATGGTGATTGTAAACCATACGAGCATCTAGTCATTCTAGCTATAACATAACTTGGCAAATACCACGTCGGATACGCCAAGACAAATGGGACAAAACCGACATTGTGAAGGCGACATGTGGCCAATGATATTCCACAGACCATTGTACCACAGATCTCCACTATCGGTTATCGCAGGAGATACAAGAAGTACAATTGATAGCGACACCCAGCCAATCACGTTCTGCGGATTCGCATTCCTCCCAACATCCATTAGCGGATGACACAAAATAGACCACGAGGACATCCCGATAGCAACGTTTGGCTAATAGCAGGATACGGACGCACACCCTCCTATGCCACCACTAACGGTTAGTAGAGACGAGACCAAAGGGATATTATGACAGTGACGTTTTGCCCAATCAATTCTCACAGAACAGTTCGTGAACACCGGCCTCGAACACAAACGAACGCAAAAAAGTCAAAGTTTTGATGACGTGGAGTTCTTATGTAGCAGTTCACGTCAAAAAAACTAACTGAATTAACTTTTAGTTAGTATAAGATCGCTGAGTGAAAATACGTTAAAATTTGAGACTATCATAAAACATTATCTTAGTTGGGACTTGTGACTCATGCCATCTAATATGTCAAAGTTAGAATTTTTAAAATCCATTTTTTCTTGTTATTTTCAGTAAACCATAAAGACAAAAAAAATTAACTCCTTTTTGTTTTAACTATTCATGTGGTGCTTTTTTTAATGACCAGCAAAAGCCTGATTACCCAAATAAACTCAATGGTAAAAGGCCATCCATGCCCACTCGGATGGAAATGGACCCAGGAAACCCGCGACTGATGCTCTGGTTATGGCTACACTTCATAATCCACTTGTTTAGGTTTGTAAAACATGTTTAGATACATGAAAAGTTCTGGTCAAATCCAATCTTTATCCTTTAACTAATATATGTTTTAATGGTGTGTCGTATATTAATGTATGGTTGTGAATGATAGGTTACTAACTATATTGTGTATATTATTTTTTTTAATTTGACTGACCCAAAAATTAGTGAAAATTATACAGTTAGATTTTTCGTATTCAAGTCGGTGCTAATAATTAAACAATGGTCTCATGGGCCGGATCTATAGTACAAGTAACCCAAACTTGGGCTTCGGGCCTCTAAAAAACAGGGCTCCCACTTAAAGGAAAATTAATAGACTAACTATAAATATTAATGCAAACATATTCTTTTCGATTTGTTTGATTTATTGTACAAACAAATCACTCTCTGTTATAGTTGTGTTAGATTTTTATTGGTTCCAAGCACGAATAAAGGAGTATCGTTTATAACAATTAAAGAAGGAAAATGGATCCCAAAATTTCATTTTGCCTTGAGTCTCCAAAATGGTTGGAACGGCCTTGCTTGTGATCCATGTTACATCTTACATTTTCATGTTAAAATCTAGAAGAGCCATGGAATTAAAACCTTTGTATTCATGTAAATCAAGGATGAGGCTTCTTTGTGATGCCGCTAACTAGGTATTTAAGTCTTCCCTCACCAAGCTAATCCGTTGCAAACAACCACCACTTCTAACATGTTGGTAGTTGTCACCTCTTTGTTTCAAGGTTCGACTTACTCCTATAAGTCTCCTTAGAGGGTGTTTAGGATTGCTTCTCTAAAAGATTTTTTTTTCAAAAGTTCTTATTAACTTATGACTTCTTTAAAATGGGTCTTTAAAAAAGTGTTTGTATTAGCTTTTGTGGTAGGAAAAGCCAATAAGTTATATTTTTGAGTTAAATGCATGGTTGGTGGGTCCCTGTAGTTTGCAGATTTTGCATTGTTGGTCTCCAATGTTTGATAATTACACAATTGGTCCCGATGGTTGTAAACTTATTACTTACTTCTTCCCATTGGTATGAATTATGTAACCATGGTAATCTTTATCAGCTAACGGCATTAAATCTTTTAGTAAAGTCTGTGTAAAATGTCTATTTTGCTCTTATTAATAAATAACTAGTATTCGAACCCGTCCACGATGCTGCAAGATATTGTTTCCAAAACTTACAAACCCTAAAAACAAAAATCCCCAATTTCGTTGGATCATCATCAGATACAAACCCCAAAAACAACAAGCAGAGCGATGGAAGACGAAGGTACGTAATCGAAGCTCCTAAACACCTACAGTAGAGTAGAGGAATTTGATTGTGAATGAAATATTGTTTTAGGGTTTAGTTAATTGATACAGTACGTGTGTTTTTGTTCAGTGATATCGGTATAGTTCGGAAAATCACTCTTTTGATTGATAACTTTCAACCGATGAATCGTTATTTTTAGGCTTAGTATGTATATGGTGTTTACAAACACGTATCTATTGTTACTCTTCTAATGGTTTTGCCATGTGTGTGTCTATATATATAGAGGGGTGGGTTAACGTATAATATTCCTTAATGTACCATGCATACGAGATGAAATTACACACGTTATAAAACTCAAAACCCTAATCACGCATGTTGAAAACTATAATCACGCATGAACGTAATCACGTATGTACAGAATCAGAAATCACGCATAGGGTAAAACCCTAATCACGTATGTTATAAAACTAATCACGCATGTTATTATTTCATCTCGTACGTTGAGGGATATTGTATTTTACACTTTCACTATGTATATATGTGTGTGTGTGGATCAATATAAGCTTGTCTTGTAAAACATATATTAATATATACGGATACGATTTAGGAACTTGATCCTTGATAAATTTCAGTTTAATATTTTCATGTCACATGGAATTCTGTTTTTTTTTTTTTTTTTTGTCTTTGGTTGTGTTGTTTATGCTTTGTTCTTGGCAACTGAATTCAATCTTGTTAATCAATGATACATAGGTCGAAAAACTCAAGTGAAAGGGAAGCGCCCTTGTGAGGAGGAGAATCAAAGCTCTACCGCTGCTTCTGGTAACCACTCATTTGCTTGGTTGTAAAACACTTGTCAAGTTTTTTTATTTGTTTCTTTCTTTATTATTGTTCTTGTTGACAATTAGGTGAGCGCCCTCGCGAGGATCTTGTTGAGAATCCAAGCTCTGCCTTAGCGACCGGTAAGCGCTCGCTCATTTGGTTGGATTATAATATATGTGTGTATCTATTTATTAATTTTTGACAATCATCAAGTGAAAGGGAATCGCCCTTGTGTGGATCTTGCAAGCTCTGCTTCAGCCGCAGCAGCTGCTGCTGCTTCTGGTAACCACTCATTTGGTTGGTTGATCATATTTGTTTGTGTTTCTTTATTACTTTTGACGCTTGACCGTGCCTGCTGTTTATGATAGTCCATGACCCCTTTTGTCTATAAAACTCAAAAGACTTTCAAGCTTCTTTTAAAGAGAAATTGAATGACAACCACTGCTTGTTTAGTTGAAGTCTCAAACTTAAGATCGGTTTTCTAACATTGTTTATAAAACTTAGCCACTTTTAAATTCATTCCTATACTACGTAGTACCTGATTCTTTTTGTTGCAAGGGTTGTTCATACATTATTTCAAATGTTTTCATCAGTTTGCATGTTGTTGTATGTTGGTGCACTTGTGTCTGTACTTTGTCTGTATTTTGTCATGATACCAAACGATGTCTTGTGTTAGTCTGGTTTACGTCTTAGGTTTGTTAATATGTGTGTTCGATGTAAGTTTGACCAAGTCAACCATCCTCCTGGTTTGACTTGACCAAACAGTTAGCACATTGTTTGTAAGATGTTTGTGTCGAAGGATGGATCATCGAAGGATTGTTTATATCCTTCGATGAGCTCGAAAGATAAGCCTTCGTTGGATGATTGATGGACCTCGAAGGATATCATCCTTCGAGGTGTATATTTGGATCCTTCGATAGGTTTCAGATCGATAGATGATCTTTCGATCAGTCTATCTGATCCTTCGACCAGACGAGCTGTGATGGGTATATATACTCATGTAATGTGTTCACTTCATTAAGGGGACGAGTGACAGAAAACAGAAGTGTGTGTGTGAGAAGTGAGTGAACTGAGTCTTGTTGAGAGCGTATTTTCAGTTGGGTCAAGGGCTGTAACCGTGTCCACTGAAATACAAGAGCAAACTTTGATATCTCGTGTGTCTACATCTCTCTTTGTGGCTTGTGTTCTCATATAAACTCCGGTTTGCATTCTAGCTTGGATTCCGCACTTGCTAGTGTGTTAGATATAACAAGGATAAGGTTTGACCTCATCCTCCGAGGGACCTACAAGTGGTATCAGAGCCGTGGCTCTTTTCCTTGTTAAAAACCGAGTTTATACAAGACTTTGGAGTGTTTTGGACAAAAACTCACATGGTTTAGCACCCGTTTTTAGTGTTTTTCTAGCTTTTCTTGACGTAAAAACGTGTTCTAAACTTACCGGGTGTGTTAAAGGACGGGTTGGGTAACTTAAAAACTTGTTTTTAAGATGTTTGGTAATTTCCGGCCAAATTCCGGCTTACTCCGGTGACCGGTTTCTGGATAAGAAGCTTCCTTTTTCAGTATATTTTATTGTTCAAATTCTTGGTTTGCTAAAAGTATGGTCTGACCATACCTTTCTGCCGAAAGCTTTCTACCAACCCATCACCTTTTCACCAACCTGTCACTTCTTTTGTCAACTGTGTCAGTACCGATCGAAGGATATCCTTCGAAGTCGAAAGATCATCTTTCGATCAAAGGAAGTTCGATAGATAATCATCCTTCGAACATCCTTCGAAGTCTGTGACTTATCCTTCGATCCAAGGAATCTTTTTTGAAGCATACATCTTTCGGTCTACAGTTCTTTTTCGAAAGATAAGGATCCTTCGATTGGAGAATCTTTCGAAATCATTGTTCGAAATTCAACAGTGATCTTTCGAACACTGTTGATCCTTCGAACAAGTCTTGATCCTTCGATCCTAGTCTGTTTAAGTTTAACAAGTTTGTGATTTTCAGGTATTCTTTTTCTTGATCAAAAATGAATTCGATGTGGGGTATTCCAATAAATACAGAAATGTATTATGGTACTCCGACTCCAGATTCGGGAAAGTATAGAAATACCAGTTTATCTCCTGCATGGGCCGAATCTCCCGTACCTGTATCTTCGTAAGCTAATGCTATATCTACCGGTCAATGGGCATTCGTATCAAATCAAACTCCAAGTGTTCAAAGCATTTTGTTAAGCGAGAGTGAAACGGGAAGTTTGAATAGGCCTCCAAAGTTGATGCACTTAAGTGAATATCCGGGATGGTTTGATAGATTTCATACATACGTCCTTGGTCAAAATACAGAATTGTGGTTGCGTTTCATCACAGATTTTGATCAAACAATAGAGGTTGCCGCTTCATCTGCTGCTACGTTTGCCGATCTTACGGAAGATCAGAAGAAGGTCTATGACTTAGAGAAGAAAGCGTATGCCATTCTTACTCAGGCGTTAAGCAAAGATATTTATCATCAATTTGTCAGTTTCAAGACAACGAAGAAGTTGTGGGACGCATTGAAGATATGGGGCGTAGGAAATGAAGCGACACGTCAATTAAGAAAAGACCTGCTAAAGAAAGAGTTTGATGGTTTTACTTGTATGGAGAATGAATCTTTAGGAGATTTGACAAGTCGATTTAATCATTTGCTGACTGAATTGGCAAATATTGGGGTTGTAACAACTTCAGCAGAGATAGTGAAAAAGTTTGCAGATGCACTGCCACCTCAATGGAATACTTTCTTGGAAATCATGAAGTACAATGGCACTTTAGCTACAACAAACTTCAATGACTTTGCTCAACTCCTGGAAAACAAGAATCAGGAAGAAACTCTCAAGGCGAAAAGAGTTCCAGTGCCACAAAATCCTGAAATGTATTATGGAACTTCTAGCACTTCTACAAAACCTTCTTCACACGCTCCAATTCAAACAGCGTTTGTGTCTAGCACTGACATGTATAGCAAGCCTCCTCCAACAACAGACATGTATGGAAATCCGCTTGAACCAGTTCCTCAACCAGTACCACAACAGCCAAGCCAACGACCTGTCAGAGCAACTGATATGTTCGGAAATCCATTACCTGTTCGATCTACCAGACCAACAGATTTATACGGGAATCCACTTCCTCCTCAACAGCAAGCATGTTATGGAAGCACATCATCTGCTAGTCAGCAATCAAAGCCAAATACAGTACGGCTCGACACCTCAAGTTTCTCTAAAGTCAGTGTTGAAGTAGCAAAAGAACATATGGAGCTTCTAAACACTTTGGTGAGCGCATACTGTGGATTAGTGGAAGGTCAGATTGGTAACATTAATCTGACACAAGAAGACTATCAGCAGATCGATAAAGAGGAGATGGAGATGATGGACATCAAGTGGGCCTTTGCCAGTGCTGTTAGGCGAGCAAAGGATTTCATGGAAAGAACTGGCAGAACCAGCTTGGAAAGCAAGAAAGACACCAAGTATGGGTTTGATAAGCAGGCTGTTAAGTGCTTCAATTGTGGTGAACGTGGTCATTTCAAACGTGAATGTACGAGGCCATCTCAACATGGAAACCAAAATCCTTTCAGAGGTCAAGGCAACAAGGCAAATCAGAACCAAGTAAGGAACAATGAGCGCACATTGGTGCCTGTCAACAACCAGAGTCAAGCGGGACCATCTAATGCCAACCAGGCACTTGTGGTTCAAGTAGATGAAGGTTGTGATTGGTCAATTCAGCTGAGTCGTGATGCTCCAGATGGAACAGCGTGTTTTGCTGAGGTTGTCAAGGATCTTAAGCACGCCAGTGGTGGAGAATCTTCCACCAATGGTGATGAATCTTCTGAAGATGAAGACAGTTCTGGTTATAGTGGAAGTTCAGATGAAGAATCCTCCACTTCAGGCAATGATCATGTGGATGAGACATCAAGTGCGTCAGTTGATGCAGATATTGATGAGCTTTTGGAAGAAGCTACAACAGGAATTGAAAGAAGATCTATTTTGGTGGATCAAGCTGCTTATTCTTCGTCTTCTCTCCATTCAGCCTTTATGGCTAATGTCGACAGTTCATCAAGTCAGGTATGTGTCGATGAACCCACTTCTGTTAGTTGTGATAATTGTGACATATTGACTATTAAATGTGCTGATTTAGAGACAAGCATGTCTGAGTTGCAAGGCAAACATGATGCTTTACAAGCTAGTTTGTTTGACTTGCAAGACAAACATGTTTCATTGAATGATAAGTGGTGTGAATTGCAAAGCAAACACGAGGCTTTGCAAGAGAAATATGATGTGACATTCATCCACAATCAGAAATTAACCGTGGATCTTTCTAAGTGCACAGAAGCCAACATGTTTTATGAAAACCATGAAAAGGAGTTTAAATCGGTAATTGAAAAATTAAAGAAAGATAAAACCGAGTTAACTAAAATGGTTTCCAGAAAACAAAGAAAACAAACTGACATTAATTTGTATATAACTCGTCTTGAGGTAATGCAAAAAGAAATGGCTTGTGTGAAAACTGAAAGTGAGGCAATCCAACTTAAGCTAGACAGTTATTTGAGCTCTAGCTATGTGTTGGATCACATCATTGACGTACAGAAAGAGAAACGGGATGTCACATGCATTGGATACAAGAAATGTCCACCACCTGTGAGACACAATTATGATGCCATGCCTGACGAGGAGGATAGAACTTTCTTTGAACCATCTGTTCCTCTAGATGTTAATGAATTTGCAACAGGACTCGGATACAAGAAAGAAGTATCATCAGATTCAGATGTGTCAGCAGATACATGTGTGTCTTCTGCCGAACCGAATCAGGATCCGACAGTTGTGATTGAGGATACTGATTCTTCTGATGATGAATCCGATGATACTGACTCAGCAAAGTCTGATGCGGTAAACAAAGAAGAGGACATACCTCTTGAGAATCATATTCTGTGTGATCCTCCTGCAAAACCCGCTAAGACTGTTGCAATTGAGTCCTCGTCTGCAAAAGAGTCGGAGAGTGTGGATTTGCTATACACTCTTGTTGGTGATGATAAAATTTATTCAGACAAAGATTTTCCTATTAAAAATGTTAATCAATCTTTAGTCAGTAAAGTCTTTGAAAATTCGACAAATAAGTTTTTGGGAAAGACAGGATCACATGTTACAGTAACACAGTGCCCTCCTATCCCAAAGGCTGAAGTTAGAAAACAATTTGGCAATCAGAAATTACCAACAGAGAAAAGGCAGCAAAATCATAACAAACAAAAAGGAAATTTGCCGGCTCAAAGTCAAAAGAAGCCAAATCAAAAGAAGAAAAAGAATGTGAACTTTGTGAAATCTAAGGGAACGGACAAAATTGAAACGTTTGAAAATCAATCTAACTTAGATTTTGTCAAGAAAGCAACAGTGATGAAAAGGAATGAACCAAATAGTTCAAAACCCAGTACCTCGGGATCACAAAGTTCATCATCGGCAAGACGATCACATGATACTTCGGGGTTTGTTGAACGAAGATCATGTTTTGAATGTGGTACAATTGGACATATAATTCGAAATTGTCCGTATCTTCATAAGTTGAAAGCTAAGGATGATGATCCCCGTGACCAAATTGACCGCAAGCGATCTGTTTCATCAAAACCAGATCCCCGCCTTATAAAAGAAAGGGAAAAGAAACAGAAACGCCAACAGGTCAAGAAAATGGAAAAGGCGATTAAAACCGATGTGGTTAACAAAACATCTGTTTCTGTCAAACCAAAATTTTTAAAAACTTCAGACAACCATGAAGTTAAGTTTTTAAAGAATAACACTGGTATAACAAAACAGACCTGGAAACCAAAAACGGTTATTGAATCAGGGGGACCATCACAATTTTCAAATCATCAAAGAATAGAAGTTATTGTTGTTGATGAAAATGGAAGACCCAAGACCACAATGGCTTGGGTCCCTATCTCCAACTAATCAAGTGAGTTCATGTGCAGGGTGTTCCAGGAGGAACTATCAGTAGTCATTGGATTGTTGATAGTGGGGCATCCAGGCACATGACAGGCGACATGAAGCTTCTCTACGACGTCAAATCTATTAGAGGAGGTTATGTTGCTTTTGCTGGAGATAAAGGCGGATATATTACGGGTGAAGGAATGATTTCCAACGGGGTTGTTAGCTTTGATAAGATCAACTTTGTACAACAACTTGATCACAATCTTCTCAGTGTTTCTCAAATTTGTGATAAGTAGTTCTCAGTACACTTTGATGCAAATGGATGTTATGTGCTGAAACCCGGCTTCAAAATTCCGAAAGAATGGATTCTCTTGTCTGCTCCAAGGATAAATGATCTGTATGTCCTTGATATGAGCCAAGCTATCACAACGTCTGCACAAGCAACCTGTTTCGTTTCCAAAGCCACAGAAAAAGACTCAATCTCTTGGCACAGACGAATGGGTCACATTCACTTACGCAAAATGAATCATTTGGTGTCAAATGAATTAGTGAATGGTGTTCCCCTTAAAAACTTCCATCTTCAAGACGTCTGTGTCTCGTGCCAGAAAGGAAAACAAACGAAGAAACGACACCCTACAAAGAAAATCAACACGGTGGCTGTTCCTCTTGAACGTTTGCACATGGATTTGTTCGGTCCTGTCAAGCACAAAAGTATTAGGAATGATCAATACTGCCTTGTGATAACTGATGATTATTCAAGATTTTCTTGGGTGGCGTTCATGGCACATAAGAGTGAAACCTTCGGTATTATCAAAAACTTGATCATTCAGATTGAGAATCTATATAAGTTGAAGGTTAGGCGGATACGTAGCGACAATGGTACTGAATTAAAAAATCATGCCATGGCGGAGTTTTGCACTTCAAAAGGTATTCTTCACGAATTTAGTGCAGCTTATACTCCTCAACAAAATGGCGTCGCTGAACGTAAAAATCGTACATTGATTGAGACTGCTAGGACAATGTTGGTAGAGTCACAGTTGCCGATTCCCTTCTGGACTGAAGCTGTGGCCTCTGCATGTTACACGTTGAACCGAGTCCTTACAGTCAAAAGGCACAACAAGACCTGCTTTGAGCTTATTAACAAACGGAAACCAGATTTGTCATATCTTGAACCGTTTGGAGCTCCGTGCACAATAATCGATCCTAATGGAAAGTTTGGGGCAAAAGCAATTGAGGGATACTTTCTTGGGTATGCCACCCCGAACTTAAGAGTCTGGAATCTAGAGACTAAAAGGGTCGAGGAATGGTCTGAAGTCAGAGTACAAAGGCACACTTTACCAGTCAAATGTCCTGGTCAGCCTTGGATGTTTGAGTACGATGACTTTTTCAATTCGATCAATGTTGAAGCCGTTGAAGAAAATGTTGCGGCAAGGATGTTTTTCGAGAGTGACAATGCAACAGATTCACCGTTGGTTCGTCCAATTATTGTCAATCAAGAACCTTCTTCAGTGAACAATAATGCTCTCGACAATGAGGATTTTCACGATGCTACCGATTTGAACGAATCTTCAGAGGATGATGAATTTCTCGATGCAGATCAAGAAGCTCCAACAACAGCAGTTCATGGTACTTCAGAGGGTACTCCTCCAATGGACGTCCCTAGAACAGCTGAAGCTACTGCATCATCCTATTCGTCAATTCCGGGCATTGAATTGATTGTTGATCTCAATCTCAACAATCTGGGTACAAATATTCTAGTTCAAGAAAATCCAGAAACAAGGATTCACAATACCCATCCTCAACAAAACATCATCGGAAATGTACAAAGTGGCGTTCAAACAAGAAACATGTTGCGAAACAACAACAATGCAGGCTTGTATGCGGCGATTAGAGAATCTGGTCAACAAAATGATTGGTCTTTCGCGTGTTATGTCTCACAGGAAGAGCCAAGAACTTGGAAAGAAGCTTTGAAAGATAACTCTTGGGTTGAAGCAATGCAGGAAGAACTGCAACAATTCCAGAAGCTTGGTGTCTGGAAACTCGTAGTGAAACCTGCTGGTTACAAGAAGATTGGTACCCGTTGGGTGTTTAAATGCAAAAAGGATGACCGTGGAGTCGTTATTCGAAACAAAGCAAGGCTAGTCGTTCAAGGTTTTCGTCAGATAGAAGGGATCGACTACAACGAAGTCTATGCACCTGTTGCACGTCTAGAAGCAATTCGGATCTTTCTGGCTTATGCCTCATTCAAAGGTTTCAAGGTATACCAGATGGACGTGAAAAGTGCATTCTTACATGGTGTGGTGGAAGAAGAGGTGTACGTCAAACAGCCTCCAGGTTTTGAAGATCCTATCCATCCCGATCGGGTTTGGTTGCTCAACAAAGCTCTATATGGTCTACATCAAGCACCGCGAGCTTGGTATGCAACCTTATCTAATTATTTGCTGGAGAATGGATTTCGCAGAGGTCTTATCGATTGTACTCTTTTCATCAAAGAACAAGATGGAGATCTTCTACTGGTTCAGGTATACGTTGATGATATTATTTTTGGTTCTACTAATGATGTATTGTGTAGGAATTTCGAGCGCATTATGCAGGATAAATTCGAGATGAGTGCTATGGGGGAAATGACCTTCTTTTTGGGCCTACAAGTACAACAAACCGAGTCTGGGATATTCATCCATCAGACTAAATATGTTGGTGACATCTTGAGCCGGTTCCAGATGTCTGATGCAACGCCCATCGGTACCCCATTGCCGCAAAATCACGGAATTACTCCAGACTTGAAGGGTGAAGCTGTTAGCCCCTCATACTACCGCGCGATGATCGGATCTCTTATGTACCTCACAGCATCAAGACCAGATATAATGTACCCAACATGCCTGCTTGCCAGATATCAAGTGAACCCGAAGGCCTCATATCTTGCAGCTGTAAAAAGGATTTTTCGTTATTTGAAGGGTTGCCCTGACACCGGTCTATGGTACCCTAGGGATAATAACTTTGACTTGATCGCATTCAGTGATTCTGATTTTGGCGGATGCAAAATCGACGGCAAATCCACAACGGCTGGATGTCAGTTTTTGGGAAATCGCCTAGTCACATGGCAGTGCAAGAAGCAGACCTGTGTAGCTACATCAACATGCGAAGCTGAATACATTGCTGCCTCAAGTTGTTGCTCCCAAGTCCTATGGATCCAACAACAATTGCGAGACTACGGTTTTGAATTCCTAACTACTCCTATTTACGTTGATAATTCTGCTGCCTTACAGATCACTAGAAATCCTGTGCAGCATTCAAAGACTAAGCACATCGAAATTAAGTATCACTTCATACGTGATTGCTTTGAGAAAAGGCTAATCGATGTTGCTTACGTCCACACCGATGACCAACGTGCCGACCTTTTTACCAAAGCATTTGACAAATCAAGATTTGACTATTTATTATTGGTAAACGGCATTAAGGTCAAGCAAGAGTAAAACCAACATCGGAAAATCATTTTTGTAAATACCTTTGTGTTTTAAATTTATCTTAGTTTGTTGATTTTAGGGGGAGTAAATCCAAAATTTGAAAATCCAAAAACATCGAAAAATTTCAAAAACACAAAAACAATAGAAAAACAAAATTGAGTTTCCTGGCGAGCAAAAGAGAAAATGATAGTACATCAGTGGTCTGTCTAAACCTCTTTAAACCTTAAATGAAAAATGATAAGCAGCTCTATATAAGATGTATCGGTAGGCTCACAATCATTTTAAAGTGTGCAGGGTGATATAAACTTAAATCCGACTGAAGACTGGGTGGGAACCATTCATTGGCATATGGTCTTGGTACCGAAATTTCGTTTGAGAGATTGCCGAGGTTCTGAGATATTCGGTCTTTATGCTGCTTATCATCTGGGTATCATGGTTGTATCTTTTACCGAAACAAAACGGGGACGCAAGTCTAGATCTTCCATGATACCATACATACGTGTACATACTGCATTCGACCTCAATAAGTGATCAACAATCACATGTCCACAAAATAAGTGATAATATATCACATTTTTCCGGGAGTCTAGTTCGTCTCTCTGCTGTACGAAAGTACTGACCTGTTCACGGACTTGCTCCTGTGCCCTCATGCATCGAAAATCAAGTTCCTCATCAATAAGTGATTATATCACATAGGGCTTGTTTTTAAATCAAAATAAGTGAGAATCTCACATCATATACGGTCAAACAGATGATAATCAGTATACTCACCGGTAAGATGAACCCTCGTGCATACCTTGATACGGGAATGTGGATGAACACCGGTCGGTAAGTATAAATCATACCTTAACGTATCCCCTCGCCATGATTACAAATGATAAGTTGAGCTTATGTGGACAACAATACCGATAATTGTTATAGGATGTTTATCTAAATGTTAACTAATTGAACAACAAGAGCGTTTTGGCATGACCGTACACTGATATGATTCTCTTACCCTCGAAACTCACAAAAAGAATGTCTGTAAATATTTATTTAATGCTTTCAATTTCTGCATCTTTGTATATATTTATTTACTGCTTTCAGTCTCTACATTTCAAATATTCAAAAATACCAAAAAGATTTTAGGTGTGTTTTAACATAAACTTTATAAAAGCCAAAAAGATTTTATTTCTATTTTATTTTCGATCGTACGATGTTGGAACTCAAGGCTTCGTTACCTGAAACCTGAACGAAAACCAAATTGACTAAATCTTCATAAACGGTCGAAATTTGCAAAGTTTTGAAAGTCAAATACCTGAAATTGACAAATTTTATTAAACTTTCAAACTGTCGGACGGTGTTTGATTGAACAATGGTCACATGTGTGTCGTTTGCTTATGATATTCCAGGCAGTTGTTCTCATTACGCGTTTAGATTTCTTGCATGTGCAGATTCTAAAGGCAAGGAGAACATGGTCGATGACAAGCTTCGGAATGAAGACACAACGTGAAGGCACTCAAATGATGAAGATGATCGAGTTGCCGCTGACCATCATCAATACCTCAAGGATCTCAAGTTATAAAGATCAAAACATTCACGAGCATAACTCAAGGGGGAGCTTATGTTAAGGGGGAGTTTGTCAACACACTTCCTACATGAAACGGGGAGTTTGTTGGTACACTTTCTGCTTTCAAGACGTGAAGACTTTAAAGATCCTCCGACATTGACGACTTGAAAGGACGTCAAAGACTTGAAGACACGAAGATCGAGACAAAGCTACAGCCAAGGGGGAGTTTGTTGGTGCACTTGTGTCTGTACTTTGTCTGTATTTTGTCATGATACCAAACGATGTCTTGTGTTAGTCTGGTTTACGTCTTAGGTTTGTTAATATGTGTGTTCGATGTAAGTTTGACCAAGTCAACCATCCTCCTGGTTTGACTTGACCAAACAGTTAGCACATTGTTTGTAAGATGTTTGTGTCGAAGGATGGATCATCGAAGGATTGTTTATATCCTTCGATGAGCTCGAAAGATAAGCCTTCGTTGGATGATTGATGGACCTCGAAGGATATCATCCTTCGAGGTGTATATTTGGATCCTTCGATAGGTTTCAGATCGATAGATGATCTTTCGATCAGTCTATCTGATCCTTCGACCAGACGAGCTGTGATGGGTATATATACTCATGTAATGTGTTCACTTCATTAAGGGGACGAGTGACAGAAAACAGAAGTGTGTGTGTGAGAAGTGAGTGAACTGAGTCTTGTTGAGAGCGTATTTTCAGTTGGGTCAAGGGCTGTAACCGTGTCCACTGAAATACAAGAGCAAACTTTGATATCTCGTGTGTCTACATCTCTCTTTGTGGCTTGTGTTCTCATATAAACTCCGGTTTGCATTCTAGCTTGGATTCCGCACTTGCTAGTGTGTTAGATATAACAAGGATAAGGTTTGACCTCATCCTCCGAGGGACCTACATTGTACGTTGCCTCCGTGCTAACAGTTTGTCTACAACTAACTGATAGGTACAGTGGAAGAACAAGAAGTAGCCTTGATGGAGATAAGGATGCCCGATTATGCTGGTAATAACGAAATCCATGTTTCTGCTTTATTTACATCTTATTAACATTTTTTTTAAAGTTTCTTTGATGTCCAAGCAGTGATGACTGACTTTGAGGATGATGATGAGGAGGACGGTGGTTTTCTACACAAATATCAGGATGGTCATCTAGTTGTTGTCCGAAAATTTCCTAAAGTCGTTTTGGAGGGGCCTTTAAATCCAAACGCTCTCACCGGTGAAGGGATCTTGCGTATGAATTCTTATTATTATATTTTTCATTTATCAATCTAGATATGTTTGTTTAGCAAGTCATTTAAGTAACAACAAACAGGTAGAATGGCTGGAAGGGGGGGGAAGAGGGATTTTACCCGCCGACGATCCTTATGGGAGAGCGCACTGGGGTATTTTTTCTAAACCGTCGTCACCAACTGCTTCTGCTTCTGGTAAGCAACACCTCCCCTCCTTTTGCCTCTTCAGTTTCCTACATCAATCCTAATTATTAATCTTAATAATATATTTAATTTAATTTAATTTAATAGGCGACGGAGTGGATCTAGGCAACCCGTAACTGATACTGCCTGCTTATGGTATTAGTATGCACGTATGTAAATTCGCTTATACGTTTAGGTTATGTTCGGATACATGAAATCTTTTGGGCAAATCCAACCATGACTGTTTAACCTTATTTTCTAAGGGGATTAAAGATTAAGCCTTTAATCAATCCTTGTGAATTTTAATGCCATTTATTTATGTATGCCACTCCTAAATAAGGCTGAGCAAACGGGTCTAACTGGACCGAACCGGGTTTTACCCGACCCGAAACCGAAAAACAAGCAAAACCCATAACTGAGGACTGGACCAATGCATTAAGTTCGGGTATCGGTTTTGTTTAGTTCGGTTACATCGGATATGAGTATAAGACAGAGACCGATCGGAATATACTTGAAGAGGTAACCAGAGGATGAATACATCATCGATCGGAATATGACATTACCATCTGAGGATGCTGCTCAACTCGGTCCGGTCTTAGAATGGTCGGTTACCCTGGGTCCAAACCTGAGAACTGACCCAAACCCGAATATCACTAAAATGGGAACCGAAGATCGACCCGAATACACGATATCGGGTCGGTTTTCGTGAAGATCATGTCACTTTATTTTTCTTAACAATCTTTAACTACACATGTATTTAATAGCACATGTTATAATTGGTATAATGTATTTCATAGTTGTATTGTATATTTCAAGCAAATAAAAAAACTACCACTGTTTTCAAATAACATTTTCATTTACTTTTTTCTAACTGTTTTCAAATAACATTTTCATTTACTTTTTTCTAATAACACTCGTTGTAGCAAATAATGTGTACGTGTAATTAAAACGATGCAAGTACGTTCACCTTTTGTTATTAACAATTGTCTAATATGTAAGCTTTCAAGGAAGGACCCGAAACCATGTGACTTCCTTTTTTTCTTTTTTGTATTTGAATAACCTTGTCAAAAGGTGTTGGTTCCGGTACAAACCATATTTATCCTATAAACCGTAAAAATAAATCCTAATACTTAAAAAAAGTTAAATTAGCACATACCAAAACAATACATATATAAAAGTAGCACTTTTGAATTATATTAGCACATGAAAATTAATCAAGATAATTGATTTTAGCACATATTTAAATCATATTAGCATTTTTTCTTAATCACCACATTAAAAACAAAAGAAAGATCCAAATAAAGAATTAATTGCTTGTTAGCATATTTATATGGAATTTGATATAACTGATATTATTTAGGATATTATTTTATCATTTCTCTATAATTAGTTGGATGCGACGTGACACTTTTTAAATGGTTCTTACACTTTGTATGTGAAATGTGGTTTGTATTTGATCCTACTCAACCTTCTGATGACGATCAGGGCCGGTCCTAGAATTTTGGGAGCCCAAAGCGAATTAAAAATTTGAGGCCCTTTCTAATTTTTTTAGGTTCGTAATTTCTGTTTGTATCTGACATGAAATATATTAGGAAGAAACTTATAAGGCACTTAACCATTATATAAACTAGATTATTTCCCTAATCAAATAATGTTGGGATCTAATATATAAATCAAATCTAAGTTGGTCTAAAGAGTTTAACCTAACAAATAACTTTTTTTTAACGGCAAATTTGGATCACTGACGGACCACTGGAGTATCATCATGCCACTAGCGGAACCACCCGATCATATCCATCTACACTAGGCATAATGCCTATAGACAAATTCAGGGGAAACCCAATAAATGTGGGAAAAACCCCCTTGTGGGAATCGAACCCAGGACCTATTGGTCTCAAAGTCTTATCCCACCCCCAAGATGCCACTAGGCTATAAAGCCATGGGCACCTAACAAATAACTACTTACATTATGTGCGAACGGAATTAAAACATGCTATTTATTTTAAGTATACCATTTTTATTAGTTAGAAACGATTTTTTAAATAAAATTTTACATGGACGTATCATGTTAAAAATTGTGTGGACCAAATAATTTATCTTATTAAATTAAGAGAGGTGATTAAAAAAGATGCATTTATAACTCTTTATTAAAAGAGTGGGTGGGGTGATTAATAATTTTGAAAAATGGTAGCAGGTGGGATTTGAACCCAGCCCTCTACAAAAACCAAATCTTGTTCTTATCACTAGACTATACTTGTATTAATGTTAATAAATATCACCGTAAATATAATATCTTTTTAATAGAATTTTTTTTTTAAATTTTGGAGGCCCTATTTTTTCGGAGGCCCTAAGCCGTCGCCTAGCACAATTATACTAACGGGTCGGCCCTGATGACGATCTCTTTTAAATTGGTTATTATTAACTTAAATGCACTAAAAATATCCGATCCCATATGGGAGGAGGAAACCTTTTAAAAAGTAGCTTAATAGACAAGTTTAGACCCTAAAGAAAACCTACACCCTCATAAATTTTCCGACACTCTAATATATTTTAAATTATCCCAATATGTCTTAAATTACACCCCGTATGTGAAAACCGAGCCCAAATTATGATCTAACATTAAAAATAAAATAAAAACAAAGAAATTCACCTTGTCGCGGGCCGCGTAGCCCATGGCTACGTCTTACGCGGGCCGCGAGCGGTCGAGAACGCAGTGACACCCGGTGATGACACGTGTCATCATCGTGGCAAGTCTAATCGATGACCCGGATCAGCTACGCTGTTGACCAGTGTTGACGCGGGCCGCGTAGTCCTATGGCTACACTTTACGCGGGCCGCGTAAAAGTTAAGATCAGCCCCTATATAATGGGAGCTCGGGATCTCAGTTTCAGTCGCTCAATTTCTTTCCTTTCTTACGAATTTCCACATAGTAGAAGCTATACTCGGGTATAATACCCCCTAAATAGCGAAGTTCTGCTCCGTTGTAAGTATCATAACCCATGGATAAGTATTAGATACTCTGCCCGATTGATCTAGGGTTCCGTAACGGCTGTCGTGGTTCTGCCCGACGTAGTCGTTGGAATGCCGTCTCGGGGAGGGTATTACTAATGTTAAAATGGGTTATTATACTAACACGCGTGCATTTGTGTAATTTATAGATTGTCATCAGGAAACCCTAAAGGATAATCTAAGACAGCAATGTGAGTAATCTCCTTTTTGTAAATTGTTTTTACAAAACCTCACACGATTAATTATATATTAAACAGTTATTGAGTATTTGTAAGGATACAATTATCGTCGGTATGTTGGGGTTTTGTATACAAAATTTGTTACTGGAGGGGTAACATTTCCACAAGTCGGGTCTTAGAGTACCGCGGGTGGTAATTGATATAACTTGGAAACAAATATAATTGTGAGATCGCCCTCAATACTGTAGAATGGATTTTATTTACAGCTAATTAAACTGGGATTCACTCACCAGTATTTTCCACTGACAAAATGTTTTTAAACGCGTTTCAGGTAACAAAATGTGAAAGCTAATTAGAAGCCAGCTGGACAGCACTGAAGGCTTGGAAAAGTGGCAATAAAGTTACCTAAAAAGAAATAGATGTTTTATTAAATAAAATAGGATTTATTCCTATGAAAATATGTGTACTTAAAACTTGGGTTTTATCCCATGTGTTTAATATTATGAAAGTGTGGTATTTTACTCTGATAAAATATTTCCTAACTACGGTCCTGATGAAAATTCCGCTGCCAAAATTAGACAATACCAGATACCACCGAAACTGGTCGCGGCCGCCCATTCCTGTATTTGTATAGGGATCAGGGGTTGCGACAAAAGGTGGTATCAGAGCTAAGCCACTGATTCAGCCACAGAAGTGTTCTGCTGACACCAAAATTCAAATTGTTAGGAAATAAATTACGGGAATACGTGCATAATTGTATTTTATTGTTATGTGTTATTTGACTATTTGTTAGTTTACAGTATGAGCGACCAAGGACCATCTGAAGCATACCGTCAATTGTCTGGTTCGCCTAGAAGCAAAGGTGCCTCTTCTCAACCTGCCCTCTCAGGGTACTCTGCTGATACGGAAGAAGGAATATTCGTGTTTAAAGCTCAGTCCGAGGAGCCATTCCCTCAGAAAAAGAGAGGATGGTTCAGTCGATGGGCACATGAGCGTAGGAAGCGTATGAAAAGGTTACAAGACCAGAGAGTACTAGCCGCAACAAAAAGAGAAACCGATGCCTATGCCCAGGAAATGATTAATATGGGTATAGCCAACATCCACATCCTAGCAACCACTGCAGCTGACCCTAACCTGGAACAAATGATAGCACCCCAACCACAACCACCAATTCCTGACCAACCAATGGAAATAGAAAACCCTGAAAATCAAGAAGAAATGCATGATTTTAATCCGGAGGAAATACCTAGGGTACCCACACTAAATCCCTTAGACCCAAATTATGACCCATGGTGGGATGACAATAGGGACTATGTGCCACGTTACCCGATACACGAAGATATACCCATGCCAAACCTAGGAGCCTACCCAGGGTTAGATCCTCTAGATCCCTATTACGATAATGATGTATTCATTAGGGAGATTCTAGAAAATCCTTACCCATACCAGGCCCCTATACCTCCGTACCAGGAACCCGCACCCCAGATTCCAAACCCAGTCTTAGAACCTGCACCCCCAATGAGTGCAGACAACGTACAAGAACTTAGTACATTTGATGAGGAAATTTTAGAAAGTAGTGAAAGAATGCGACAGGTGGGAGAGCTACTCGTCTGGAAGTACGACGAGCGCAATATGGATTTCTGGATGAATCCATATCCATGAATGTGATGGTGGAGACGGTAGTAATAATAAAATAATATAATATGTGTGTATGTGTATGTGTATGAAAAAAAAACTACGGATGCCTATTACTAGTAGTGTAATTTTAAATTTCAGTCGGTATTGTAATTTTAATTTCAGTACTGGTGTGTAATAGATGCATAGTATATGAATAGAGTAAAGTCGCAATGATCGACGCTTTTGACCAAAATGCGTGTCATGTGATTGGCTATATTAAATATTATTTTGTGATATTAATACGTGGTATCTGTTTAAAATTCAGATGGCCGATGAAGGAAATCAAGAAAATCTGAATAACGATAACCAGAGTAACATTAACTTGGTTAATGAGAATCCGAGCATCAATAACAATGGAAACCAAGTGGATAATAGTGCTATCCAACACATAGTGGCACAAGGAATTATAGATGCAATGCCATTTATTCTTCAAACTGTTAAGGATGCTGATAATAAAAGTAAACATAGCAGTAAGCGACCAATTGAACCAGAACACAGTGTAAACAATGGACCTGTACTTCAAGTGCCCATTCCCAAAAGAAGAAGAACCATGCCTTATGGTTGTTCTTACAAAGAATTCTGGTCCTGCAAACCAATAGAATTCTCGGGCAATGAAGGACCCATTGCGGCTCTACGCTGGATAGAAAAGACTGAGGCTGTTTTAAAAATAAGCAAGTGTGCTGAAGAAGACAAGATAATGTTTGCTTCTAATCTATTTAAAAACTCAGCCTTAGAATGGTGGAACACTATTCTCCAGTCTAAAGGAAGTGATAGGGTTTATAATATGGAATGGGAGGAATTTAAAAATACGGTAGAAAGGAAATTCTGTCCTCCCAATGAAAAAGAACAGATAGCGAATAAGTTTCTGAATCTAAGGATGACCGGGGTAGATAGTAAGGGATATACTACCACATTCTTTGAATATGCTAGAATAGTACCAACCCTTGCATCACCTGAACCGGTATTAATCTCCCGTTACATCTGGGGATTAATTGGAGAGATTAGACATGTAGTCAAAGCAGCTAGACCCCAAACTATAGAAGAAGCCGTGGAACTAGCAAATACCTTGACAGATGAGTTAATCCGTACTACAGAAGAAGACCAGAGGAGAAACCTAGCTCAAAGGCTTACTCAAGAATTTCGTTCTGGGAATTCCAACCGTAGGAATATAGGTTCTACCTCTGCACCATACTGCAAGGTCTGCAAGAAAAAGCATTCGGGAAAATGCTCCACTCACTGCAATTTCTGCAAGGCACCAGGACATAAGGAAGAAGATTGCAGGAGAAAATCCAGTAATGGACTATGCTTCAACTGTGGAGAAAAAGTTCACATCAAGCCGAACTGTCCAAAACTAGCTCCAGCCGCGAACAACAAGAACACTAAAAATGCTAGAGCATTTGTTCTGACTGCAGATGAAGCAAAAATGATTCCGGACGTGATAGCCGGTACGTTTTTAGTTAATGATGTTTTTGCTAAAGTATTATTTGACTCTGGTGCAAACCAAAGTTTTATTAATACTTCATTTTGCAAACTTCTTAATCAACCATTAACTAAACTCTCACAAGAATGTCTAGTCGAGACAGCGAATGGAGAAACGGTTAGGATTTCTGAAATCTTGCAAAGAGCAAGAATAGAAATTTTAAACCAAAGATATATTGCAAATCTTTACCCAATGAATCTGGCAGGATTTGATATCGTATTAGGAATGGATTGGTTAATAGCCAATAAAGCTAATATTTTATGTGATCAAAAGTCAATTCAAGTAAATTCACCAAAGGGTGAAAAGATCACAATTAAAGGAAATAAACCCTGTAAATCCACAAAATTCATCTCTGTGATGAAAACTGCAAGCTATATAAGAAAAGGGTCTATAGTGTATTTGATTTCTATAATCACTAACACTAAAGGAAAAGAACTAAAAGACATTCCAATAGTGTCTCAGTTTTCAGATGTGTTTCCCAAAGAATTACCAGGACTACCGCCAGACAGAGAAGTCGAATTCAGAATTCACCTATTACCAGGAACAGCACCAATTGCCAAAGCACCCTATCGTTTGGCACCCGCCGAAATGCAGGAACTAAAGAAACAGTTAGATGAATTATTCGAGAAGGGATTCATACAGCCAAGCTCATCACCTTGGGGAGCGCCGATACTGTTTGTCAAAAAGAAGGACGGATCAATGCGTATGTGCATTGACTACCGTGAATTAAACAAGATCACGTTTAAGAACCGGTACCCATTACCCAGAATCGATGATTTGTTCGATCAATTGCAAGGAGCTCGATTTTTCTCAAAAATCGATTTAAGGTCAGGATATCATCAATTAAAGGTACAGGAAGAGGACATTCCTAAAACCGCATTTAGAACAAGGTATGGTCATTATGAATTTACTGTCATGCCATTTGGTTTAACCAATGCCCCAGCTGCATTTATGGACATGATGAACCGAATATGTAAACCATATTTGGATAAATTCATAATTGTCTTTATAGATGATATTCTTATCTATTCTAAAAGTAAAAAGGGGCATGCAAAGCATTTGCACGTACTTTTAAGTCTATTAAGAAAAGAAAAACTTTATGCTAAGTTTTCAAAGTGCGAGTTTTGGTTAAAACAGATACAGTTTCTTGGACACTTAGTAAACCATGAAGGAATTCATGTTGATCCCACAAAAATTGAGGCAATTACCAAATGGAAAACCCCTGAGTCACCAACCGAGGTTAGAAGTTTCTTAGGATTGGCCGGTTATTATAGAAGATTTATTCAAGATTTTTCTAAGATAGCCATTCCTTTAACTAAGTTAACCTGTAAATCCATTAAGTTTGAATGGGGACCAAAGCAAGAAGAAGCATTTAGAATTCTTAAGCAAAGATTAACCCACTCACCCATACTAGCATTACCAGAAGGAACTGAAGATTTTGTAGTATACTGTGACGCTTCTAAGTTAGGTTATGGATGTGTGTTGATGCAACGCCAAAAGGTTATAGCTTACGCATCTAGACAGCTTAAGAATCATGAAGAGAATTATTCAACCCATGATTTGGAATTAGGAGCTATAATTTTTTCCCTTAAGATTTGGAGACATTACCTTTATGGTAGTAAGTTTACCATATTCACTGATCATAAAAGTTTAAGGTATGTTTTCGGGCAAAAGGAGTTGAATATGAGACAAAGACGTTGGATGGAAATGCTTAGTGATTATGATTGTGATATCCAGTATCATGAAGGAAAAGCAAATGTAGTGGCAGATGCTTTAAGCCGAAAGTATCATGAAAAGCCAAAAAGGGTACGTTCTCTTAAATTAAATCTACAAGTAGATTTAAATGAGCAAATTAGAAAAGCACAAGAATCAGTAATCAAGGATGATACTGAAAAACTAAAGGGTATGATTAAGGAATTAGAACAAGGAACAGATGGAATTTGGAGATTCCATAAAAAGAGAATGTGGATACCTAAAGTAGATAACCTACGTCTTCGTATATTAGAAGAAGCCCATAAGTCTAAATATACGATGCATCCAGGAAGTGATAAGATGTACCAGGATTTAAGAAAGAATTTCTGGTGGATAGGAATGAAAAAGGACATAGCAGCCTATGTTTCTAAATGTTTAACATGTTCACAAGTTAAAGCTGAACATCAGAAACCCTCAGGATTGCTGCAACAGTTAGAAATGCCAGTGTGGAAATGGGAATTGATAACAACGGATTTTGTTACTAAATTACCCAAAACGAAGAAAGGTAATGCTACAATCTGGGTAATTGTAGATAGGCTAACCAAGTCAGCTCATTTCCTACCAATGAAGGAAACTTTCAGTATGGAACAGCTAGCTAAATTATATGTAAATGAAATTGTTTCTTTACATGGAATACCTTTATCAATTATTTCTGATAGGGATAGCCGTTTTACCTCTCATTTTTGGGCAAGTTTCCAAAAAGCCATGGGAACCAAGTTAAATCTAAGCACAACTTATCATCCTCAAACGGATGGACAAAGCGAAAGGACAATTCAGACAATGGAAGATATGCTTAGAGCTTGTGTAATTGATTTCGGAGGTGATTGGGACGATCACTTACCATTAATAGAATTTTATTATAATAATAGTTATCACACAAGTATCAACGCTGCACCATTCGAAGCACTTTATGGACGAAAGTGCCGAACCCCAGTCCGTTGGGCAGAAATTAGGGAAAAGCAACTATCTGGATCTGAGATAGTGCAGGAGACAACTGACAAAATCATTTCAGTCAAGGAACGACTGAAAGCAGCACGTAATCGACAGAAAAGCTATGCTGACAACAGACGGAAACCATTGGAATTTCAAGTAGGGGACCAAGTATTGTTAAAAGTCTCTCCTTGGAAAGGAGTGGTAAGATTCATCAAAAGAGGAAAGCTAAGTCCCAGGTATGTTGGACCTTTGAAATTATTAGAAGAATAGGACCTGTAGCCTATCAGCTACAACTGCCAGATGAAATGGCAGGAATACATGATGTATTTCATGTATCTAATCTTAAGAAATGTTTAGCTGATGAATCATTAGTAGTACCTCTTAAAGACATAGAGGTAAATGAACAACTCAAATTTGTAGAAAGGCCTCTACAGAATGAAGACCGGAAAGTCAAGAATCTCAAGCACAAGAGATTAGTTCTGGTCAAAGTGAAGTGGGACTCCAAAAGAGGACCTGAGCACACATGGGAGCTTGAAGCAGAAATGAAAAAGAAATATCCACACTTGTTCCAGTAGATCTCGAGGACGAGCTCTAAAATAAGGTGGGGAGGATATAACAACCCTAAAGAAAACCGACACCCTCATAAATTTTCCGACACTCTAATATATTTTAAATTATCCCAATATGTCTTAAATTACACTCCGTATGTGAAAACCGAGCCCAAATTATGATCTAACATTAAAAATAAAATAAAAACAAAGAAATTCACCTTGTCGCGGGCCGTGTAGCCCATGGCTACGTCTTACGCGGGCCGCGAGCGGTCGAGAACGCAGTGACACCAGGTGATGACACGTGTCATCATCATGGCAAGTCTAGTCGATGACCCGGATCAGCTACGCTGTTGACCAGCGTTGACGCGGGCCGCGTAGCCCTATGGCTAAACTTTACGCGGGCCGCCTAAAAGTCAAGATCAGCCCCTATATAATGGGAGCTCGGGATATCAGTTTCAGTCGCTCAATTTCTTTCCTTTCTTATGAATTTCCACATAGTAGAAGCTATACTCGGGTATAATACCCCCTAAATAGCGAAGTTCTGCTCCGTTGTAAGTATCATAACAACTGGATACGTATTAGATACTCTGCCCGATTGATCTAGGGTTCCGTAATGGCTGTCGTGGTTCTGCCCTACGTAGTCGTTGGAATGTCGTCTCGGGGAGGGTATTACTAATGTTAAAATGGGTTATTATACTAACACGCGTGCATTTGTGTAATTTATAGATTGTCACCAGGAAACCCTAAAGGATAATCTAAGACAACAATGTGAGTAATCTCATTTTTGTAAATTGTTTTTATAAAATCTCACACGATTAATTATATATTAAACAGTTATTGAGTATTTGTAAGGATACAATTATCATCGGTATGTTGGGGTTTTGTATACAAAATTTGTTACTGCAGGGGTAACATTTCCACAAGTCGGGTCTGACAGTACCGCGGGTGGTAATTGATATAACTTGGAAACAAATATAATTGCGAGATCGCCCTCAATACTGTAGAATGGATTTTATTTAAAGCTAATTAAACTGGGATTCACTCACCAGTATTTCCCACTGACAAAATGTTTTTAAACGCGTTTCAGGTAACAAAATGTGAAAGCCAATTAGAAGCCAGCTGGACAGCACTGAAGGCTGGGAAAAGTGGCAATAAAGTTACCTAAAAAGAAATAGATGTTTTATTAAATAAAATAGGATTTATTCCTATGAAAATATGTGTACTTAAAACTTGGGTTTTATCCCATGTGTTTAATATTATGAAAGTGTGGTATTTTACTCTGATAAAATATTTCCTAACTACGGTCCTGATGAAAATTCCGCTGCCAAAATTAGACAATACCAGATACCACCGAAACTGGCCACGACCGCCCATTCCTGTATTTGTATAGGGATCGGGGGTTGCGACATACCAATTTTCTAAAGGCCACTCCCTCTCTGTCTCTATATCTTTACATGACTATCATAACACTAATACATATGCCGCTACTTCCGACAACAGATCGACAACGTACGATGGTTCCTGGTGACACTATTTATGTTTATGTGTAATTGTTTAACTAACCTAACAGTATAATTATTTAATTTGATGTAAATCTTGTTGATTGTTTCATCTTTGGCCGGAATTCGTACATGCAAACAACTAAAGAGGTATCGACAGAGAAGTATAAAACGGAGAAGACCCATAGACGATGAGTGTTTACCTTCCGTCCGATGCGGCATACAGCAGCGGATTGCACAACGCAATGCCTCCTTGCACACTTTCTTCTTCGTCTTCTTCTGGGTGAACACCGATCGAAAACTTTGTTCGTCTTTGTGAAAGTATGGGGGAGGCAAAGCCGGTGAAAACCCACCGACTTTGTCTTTTAAGATAGTATAGAATATAGAGGTGTACAAATTGGTTAAAAAATGGCCCAATTTTTAACGAACCGTTTTGTGTGGGGGGGGGGGGGGGGGAAGAAACAGGTTTTTAAACAGCTGGTGCGGTTTTTTAACCGGTTTTATACAATGGGAACCCAAACTGGTACTAACCGGTTTGGTTGGGTCTTTGCCAAAAAGACGTTTTTTGTTAAACCGGTTTCAACGATCGAGAATATTAACCAGTCTACAAACCGCCGATTCGGTTCGGGTTGGAACCGGTTATTAAAAATCGGTTTAAAAAACCGGTTTCGGTTTTTTTTTGCCCCGATTTCGATCCTAAAACCGGTTTTTTATAACACCTTTAATAAAAATAAAAATATGATGTATAAAGAAAAATAACTATTATAATTAATACAAATTGATTAATAAATAATAAAGAATCGTGTTTGATCTTTAGTTATTGGGAAGAGACTAAAGCTCTCCGTGTGTGTTTTCAGCGACACACGGGGAACACCCAAGTTTGCAAAAATGATTTCCTTTAGTTATTGTTGTGAAATGCATAATTATTATGAATGAGTAAAACATGATTCTAGGTGTAATGGTAGTGAAATAAACTCTAGCTAATATGGATCTTAAACATGCATGGCCAATCAAGGGTTAAACTGCAAGTGGTGTTGAAGTAGGAATTTTAGAGGAAAGTATTACCATCATCAATATTTGTCAAAATTTTAAATTTAAATTTACATGGTAGATAAGGTTACGTTGAATGTGCTTAGTGATTGTACATCTATAATTGCACCTTAATGATATGAGATACTCACAAAAGAATAAGGAATATATTACCATGGTGAAGTAAATGCGGTGGACGCAAGGAGTATAAAAGTTAATTGGAAGCGGTAGTTTCAAGAAAAGAAACGTGGAGCCTCCATGTAAGTAAAAGTCTTTATGACTATGAAGAAAAGTGTTAGAAGTCTTTGATTTCGTAAAAAAAAAATTAAGCTCTTTTGACTTAAAATAAAGAGAATTTTATGAATTGCAAATTCATAAACTTAGGGAGTCAATTTACATGAAAGGTTAAGATCTATATGATCAAATATGTGAAGTTTCAAATGGTTAAATGTATGTTGGAATTGAATAATGTTGTAACTACATAATGAACAGTGATAAAAGTGTAAAAGTGTCACAAGTTACATCTAAACCATGATTTGTCACACATGTAGGCGTGTTTATGAACTACAGTTTTATATCGAAATGACCCGATTTTCATCATTTAGCATGAGATTACAACTATAGTAAGGTGTTAATTATGACGTATATGTTATGCAGTAAATCTGAAAAGTGTACAAAAAACCTATGGCATGATAGGTTAATATAGCTTGATGTTGAATCAACAATGGATTTAAATGAATGGAAGGTGGATTTACAACACAATACTTTTAGAGTGATTTAAAGTATATGCAATATATGGGTATGCAAGAATTTTTCAGGGTAGCAAGACAATGACACAATCATGCGAAAATGCATACTCGGTAGCATGAGATGAGTGTAACAACCCGACTTTCCGGGTCATTACTTAGATCTTTCATTTATTGCTTAATTGCCTTGTACTCTCGAGATTTCGATTATCGCAAACGGGTTAAACGATATTTTAAACTATGTTCTACAACGCGTTCACAACGCTTACTCAAAACGCAGTTATCGCATTTAACACTATTTTACGACGCATACTATCTAGACGCATTATATCGCATTTCATCGCTTATCTAGACTAAACGCTATCACAACGCCAATGCAATGCAACGCAACGCACCTCGAAACGCAGTCATTGGTATTAATAATGTAATGTGTGTGTGTGATCTTATGTGCCTTACTTGTGTGTGCTTTATGTATGTTTTGGGACGGTATTCGCAAACGCAACTCTATCGCAATGCAAACTCAACGCAGACTCGAAACGCGGATTTACTTTTACGCATTTATGTGTTAGATTCTGTGATTATTAGCTTAAATGTATTGTGGTTATCAACACAACGTTTACACGCTTAGACGCTCACTCGCTACTCGATTAAACGCAACGCAACGCTTAACACACGAAACGAAAGGCGGAAATCAACGAAACGCAACTCAGCTGGTCGAATGACAAACCGATCGAATGGACATCCGTCCGGATGAACATCCGATCGGATGGCCATCCGATCGGATGGCCATCCGATCGACTAGCCATCCGACACCACACTCTCCACCGCCTTACTCTCCTCTCTCACACTATAAATACCCGTACACTATAAAAGATGAAAGTTATATAAAAAAACACAACATGGAAGGGTTAGGATGTAAATAATTAAAGTTGAAGGGTTATATGGAAAAAAAGGTGGTATTTATTTGACTACTCTTAGGGCATGTTTGGCTAAGCTTCTTGAAACAACTTATTGACTTATTAGTTTTTGAATAGTCATAAGCTCCAAAATGATGTTTGGCAATGAGGTTGTATGTGAGGGGAAAATGACTTTTCCAAAAAGCCAATAAGTCAATAAGTTGTTTTCATAAAGCTTAGCCAAACATGCCTTTAATCAAACAAGGAAGAATTTTCCAGATGTGTGTGTGTGCGCGCTTTGGAGTGACGGGAAGAGAAAACAAAGGAGGAGGAAGAGAATTTTGAAGAAGATTCAAAGAATTGTGATATTGATTTTTTATTTATAACATCATCATCTTGTTTCCATCACATGATCTTCCCATTGTAAGTATATTCTCTTTGCTTTGAGCTCTATTATTTTTATCTAGAACCTACAAAAGGGTTTTAATGGGCATGAACGAAATTGGAACAAATTATGATGATGTTTGCTTAGAAACTACATGTAAGATCATGTGTGTTTAAATCCATCAATTTGATGATTAATGAATTTAGCTTCTTGGTTAAGTTGGGGCTTTTATGAATCTAATGAATAAGAGTATTGCACATAAGGCGTTTGGTGAAATGCCTCAAAGAAGAAATCTATGATAGTGATAATTTATTGAAATGCTCTTAAACTATATATATATATATATATATATATATATATATATATATATATATTTATATAGTGTGAGGTTCATTGTGGAACACTAAAAAAATGGGGAACAGTGGGGAACCAACTCAAACGAACTCCGATTGGACTCATTCCAGCGGCGTTGGAACCGGCTCGTCGAACCCTAACTAGGAGTCCCTGTATCTATTGTGTCGGATCGAGATACCCGATTCACATCTCGATATTGGCAAGGTTTTCATGAGAGTATGGGTACAAAACTATATTTCAGTACCGCCTACCACCCCCAAATGGATGGTCAGTCTGAGCGAACCATTCAAACACTCATCGCCATGCTGCGAGCGTGTGTGATAGATTTCGAGGGAAGCTGGGATGACCACTTGCCATTGGTGGAATTTTCATACAACAATAGCTACCATAACAGCATTCAAATGGCACCGTATGAAATGTTGTACGGAAGGAAGTGTTGAACTCCAATTTGTTGGGGAGAGGTGGGGCAAAGAGAAATTGCGCCCAACGATGTAGTAGCTAAGACTAACGAAAAGATCGATCGTGTGCGAGCCTGTTTAAAAGCGGCTCAAGATAGACAAAAGGCCTACGCAGATCGAAGAAGACGACCTATCGAGTTTCAGGTAGGTGATCATGTGTTATTAAAGGTTTCCTTATGGAAAGGTATAATCCGTTTCCGTGAACGAGGAAAGCTAGGCCCCCGTTAAATAGGACCTTTCAAGATTTTAGCCCAGGTTGGAAATGTAGCATATCGGTTGGAATTACCGCCAACCTTAGATGGAATACATGACACATTCCATGTGTCACAATTGAGAAAGTGCTTAGCGGATGAGATGGCATACGTGCCCCTCGACGATATTGGATTGGACGAAAGATTGAATTACATTGAAAGACCGATAGCTATCAAGGATTCCAAGGTAACGCACCTTCGGAACAAAACTATAAAGCAAGTCTTGGTGCAATGGCAACATCGGAAAGGATCGGATCTTACATGGGAGTTAGAAGATGAGATGAGACCCGACATTATTTGGTACGTGTTAAGGTTTTGGGGACGAAACCTCTTTTGAGGGGGGTAGACTTGTAACACCCCAAAATATGCAATTTATTTATGCTACCTTAAATGTCTAATTTTGTAAAATTAACTAAGTTAAAATAATGTGATGTTAGTTTAGAAAGAATGGAAGTTAGTATGTTAATATAAAGCAATTAGAATTAGAAGGGCTGAACTTGTAAATAATGAATGGAAATTATTAATTAAGAAATTAAAACATAAAACACACTGTGTGTGTTCTCTGGGAATCGACTAGAGCCAAAGGAGGGCCAAGAGAAAACCCTAAGTTCACAAATTCTCAAAATCAGAAGGAAATTAAGTGTTCTAATGGATGCATGAACCCTAAGTCGAGTAATCTAAGCTTGTTCAACCATTGGTAAGTCGAAAATTCTGTTTTGATGTTTTGTAGAAAGTGGGTTTCAACCCAATCTTGAAGTAAATGTGAATAATTATGTAGTTATGAGTTAGGATTGCACAATAGAACAAGGAATATGTTTGATTCTAGATAGTTGGATGATTTGAAGCATAAACCCACTTGAATTAGAGAGATAATGAAGAACATGAATGAAATTTATATGCAAATTATTGTAATGGGAAGTATGAGAATTGTTATTGATGAATTAGTGATAGTTAAAAACTGATTGGAATGATTATTGTGGGAAATATTGGTTGTTTTTAATGATCTAAGAATGAACTAGTAGAACCATGCTTTGAACACTTGTACCTCATGCTTCATTCATGTTATGCACACCAAGTGTTTGACAAAATGCCTCAATAAAGATGTTAGTCTTGTAAGTCATAAACTTTATGTGAATTGAATGTGTTTATGAAGTATGTGTAAATTGTATGATGTTTTATCAATTGGTGTGTGTAATTGGGTATGAGACATAAATTAAAAGAATGAATGGTTATGTATAGGTGTTAAGGAAGAGAGTTCAAGTCAAGCGAAGCAACAAGGGAATCAAGACCGAGGTACGCTACTAGTACAATTCGTGATTTTATTATATTGTTGTGTTTAACATTAGATGTGTCGAATTGAATCATGTATGAAAGTAGTACTTGTGTGGACCCTTTTATGAACAGGTCGAAGGATGAGAATGTAAGAATAGAAAGAATGGTATGATGTTCCATTTGGAACATACTTATGTGAAAGAATGAAAGTTTGTAGTAATTTACAAGTTTGCGGATGTCATAATGGTTACAAGTCGGCAAGTTGGATTCTTGAGTTAAAGGAAAGAATTTTAGTGCTAATGAGTTTACTTTGTTGTGGCGATGTAGGTAAATCACAAGTTTAGCCTTCAAGCTTCGCTCGGTTCTGTCACACCCCGATATTTCCACGTATTACCGGTGGGCCCGGTGGGGAGTATTGTGACATAGTTGATATCATAGACAATTTATATTTATCACAGTTTAATACACAGTGGAAGTCGAAAGATAAAATCAATACAAACAGAATTAAAAGTAATATCAAGTGTATTACTGATGTGCACAAAATGCAACATATAAATTTCATCAATTGTGGCATAAAACTAACCCTTTTTTAGTACTAATGTTGGAAAAAGTGTGTTTTTGTCTTCCTTTTGTATTTTCAGGATTAAATGAGCTCAAATGAACAAAAGAAGCAAAAAGGCAGTTAAATCTAACATAAATACAAGAAAAAGAACAAACGTGGCATGCCCAGCCTCCCCGACAGCATCTTCCCAAGCAAAACAAGAAAACAGAAGGCTGAACACGCCCCGTGCTCAATGAGCACGGGGGCGTGCCCAAGTGTCAGCAGAAAAGACAAAGCTGTAGAAGGTTCTATCAGCCACCACGGGGTCGTGCTCAGCGGACACGGGGCTGTGGTCAACTCTAAGATTCGCAGAATCTGGGGAAATCTTGATAGTACAGATACGCTTCTGCACACGGGGTCGTGCCCAGCAGACACGGGGGCGTGGTCAACTAATGCAGACAAACTGCAATTAATGAAGACCGAGAAGAAGGTGGACACGGGGCCGTGCCTAATGGACACGGGGCCGTGCCCGAGCCTCTGTTCAGGCTATAAATAGGGGTGCTTGGCTCATTTGCAAACCATCCCTTGGCACACCACCTCTCTCACACTTCACCCACCACCCACCACCATCACAACACCATCATCCACCACCATCATCCATTGTCCATCGTAGAGTGTGTGAGTCGTCTCGGGATCCAAGATTGATCGTAAGAGTTCTTGACAATCAAAGGCCATGTTTGCCTAAGTCTCCTACAACACTTGGTGAAGACAAGTGTCTAGTGTAATACTTTTTATTTTTAATCTTTTTCGTACTTTTTATTTGGTTATGTATTAATGACTTTAATAACTAGTTTCTTATGTTGAAGGTGATTCTTCCTTATCGTTTGTCCGTGGTGTCTTGGCATTATTTTACTGTCTATAAAAAATAAAAGATTTTCACCATTCATATCTCCACGGTCTATATGGAGATATGTTGGCTACCTGGTCGGGGGTTAAGGGAACGGTTTGGTAAGAGTCTTGCCTTGTTCAGTGTATAGTTCCTGCAAGGACCTGGGTCAAATTTAGTAGGACCTCCTTCAATACCCACCGGTATTGGATGGCGGGGGTCCAAACTCTTTGATCCCCTCATATGTAAGCTACTATTAATACTTTAACCCGGCTATTTTGGACTGTATCCCTGCTGACTCAGACTACTTAGCCGAGGGTAACGTCACCTCCAAAAGAGGGGCCTACCACAATATGCATTAATAACTTAATTAATTATCTTACAATAATCTGACCCTTTAGGATTGTATCCTTGATGACTCAAACTACTGGGTTGAGGGTAACGTCACCTTCAAAAGAGGGGGCCTACTACAATAACTAAGAAAATCTCTTAAAAAGTGCAAAAGTGCGGAAATAATCAAAGGTTACACTAAACACGAGTCGGAGCCAAGTGATTCATCTTGTTTATCTGTTTTTATTTTTATTTTATTTTATTTTTCAGCATTTTAGTTAGTTTTATTTTTCTTATTTAAAAACCTTTTTCTAACTTTTGATTTGATTAGACGTTGAAGATAAACCGGTACTAAAAGCTCTTGTGTCCTTGGACGACCTCGGTATCTTGCCAACACTATACTACGCTCACGATGGGTGCACTTGCCCATATGTGTGTTTGGTGTTAGTAAAATATCGTGTTTTATAAATTTAAAACTTGGCTTACGTGTAAAAAGGGGTTAAAATATACTTAAACTTATATACACACTCGCACACATCAAGTTTTTGGCGCCGTTGCCGGGGACACAAGGATTTTAAGAAAGTTAGGAATCAACGGCCTAATCGTTTTTTTTCTAATTTTTCTGTTTTTTTAGGATTTTCTTAGTTTTTCAGCTTCTGCGGAACTCTGCACGGGCCGTGCCTGCTGAACACGCCCCGTGCCCAATCGTTGGAATTGGCAATCTTGTTTTAAGTCAGACAGTAAGCTGAACACGGGGCCGTGCCCACTCAACACGCCCCGTGCCCAAGATTCAGTTACTGAAAACAGAACCGTAAGATCCCGACGGTTGCTAACTTCTGACACAAACATGAGAGATACTGATAGTTTTTACTTTCGACACTCTTATGGTACGTGGTGTCAAATATGTGGTGGCTCTCATAAAGAATTAGAATGTTATTTTCTAAATTATAAGCCCCACTATATAGACCCATTGTTTTCCTGTAGCCTTAAGAGGGGCGAAAGTAAAAATAATCCCTATCTCTCCCTCGAATGCTCTCAACCGGATCTTCTAGGAGAAATGCTCCTTGATGAACTATTTCAAATGGAAGATCTAATTCTTAATTGGTTAAAAGAACTTAGGATAGATTTCAATAATTTATCTCAAGATGATAACCAAGAAGAATTGTTGGGATCGCATTCAAACAACTTCGTTGTTCCCGATGTTACCTCTAACTCTAGCGAGGACTTGAGCGATAGTCGTCCCTGTGCCGATTGTGCCGTGAAGGACTCTCCATCGACTTCCTTAGGTGCATACATAGACCTAAGCGATTCGGCATACACCTTCTTTAACGAGAGCCCGGGAAAGGGTTGGACTTGTCCACCTACATTTAGCATAGGAATCACCCTCAGCGACAACCTCTTGCGTTCTCGTCTTAATCTAGAGCATTTAAGGTATCTTAGGCACTTTGGGGTTGTTCCATCCAGTAAGGAACCGCCCGATCCGGATAAAGTTCCTTAGAAATAGACAAACTTCATAAACAGCCTTTCGACACGGGGCCGTGCCCAGGTCAACACGCCCCCGTGTCCACCAAAAGATTCCTTTCTGACTTTTTATCAGAATACGGACAAAATGTGTCAGGATCTTGCCTGCACACGGGGCCGTGTCCAGCCGACACGGGGCCGTGTGCAGCGTGCTGTCGTTTTATATAAATGCAGCCAAGAATCCTGCACATTTGGACCATCCAGGGACAGATATTTGAGAGGATCTTCTCACCTACCATCCTAGGTATTTTCTAAAAGAAGGTTCTAACAACCATCTTGTCCTTTCCTCTTTTATCCATTGCCTTCTTGTTCATCTTTCTTGCCTCAACACCTCCATTGAAGCTTGAGATCACCATGATTCCAAGCTTTATTGTGATGGTTGTTAGATTTTTGTCCAAGGAATCTTGTTAAAAATAAGTTGTACAACATTGTTTTAAGTTATTTATGCTAAAAAATGCTTCATAAGTTGGAAAAATAATTTGAAACTCCAAGATTCCTTGTTCCAAAAATCTGCAGAAAGGTGAACACGGGGCCGTGCTCATTGAGCACGGGGCCGTGTCCGGAGTTACTGTTCCATTAAAATGAACTATTTTTGGTGTGTTTTCGTAGAATGTCTAGTCAAAACAGTGGAACCTCTTCTGCGCACTCCAGAAACAGTCGAAGGGAAAGAAGGTCATCAATTGAAGCAACTCTCGTACGCTACGTAATGGCATTACGTGAGGCTCTTGATGAGACGGCATCGCTAGAGGAGGTCCTAATAGACCGTATAAATTATCTTACGGTGGGGTTGGAAAACAGTTTTCAAGAAATCAACCTGTTGCACCAGAGGTTGAACATTCTTGTGACACCTCCCATGGAACCAATCTTCCCTCAAGAGGATTGGAACTTAGCACTTGGAATCAACAACCCGGCCGGATAGGACGACATTCCAGTGGAACCTCCTCTTGAAGATCTACAAGAAGTCCCGGTGGAGGTTGCACCCCCTCAACCCAACGCCAATGAGCCCGCCATTCTTCTCCCAAGGGAGATAGAGGAGTGGCTCGCTGACGTGTGAGGGACCCATGCCCGGAGAAAGAAGTTTTTCAAGCCGCATCCAACCGAGAGAATTATCTTTTCAGAAATTTTGCTAATAGAATAAGTATTAGGCTAGAACTTCTTGGTTTAAATTTCTTGTGTTTGTTTGACATATTTATCTAGAATTTTAACTTTTAGGATTATTATGTAAGTCTCTCTATGTTTTAATGAATGATGGTTTTAGCTAATTTGGTGTTTGGATGATGTTGTAATAAATAAAACATACTCGGGATGGTGAAGGATACCAAGGGAACTTGAACCAGCACCCCATGCACGAAAACAGGGCCACCTGACAAATTTTGTCTTAATTACAGCAAGTTCAGCACGGGTCGTGCCCGCCCAACACAGCCCCGTGCTGCACAATGTAACACCCAGTGTTTTCGAAAGTCAAAGTCAAAGTCAAGGTCAAAGTCAACGACCGTTTTCGCGTGACTTGACTTGTAGTGAATTTCTTTTATGTGTTTATTTTAGTTGTATTATGTGGAGTAAGTGTCAATAATTACAATAATCGACGTATGTGTTCGCTATCTAATCGACTTACGACTGTGAACTACAGGAAGTAACAATGCGATAAAGTTAACTAAACGATAATCAAACTATGCTAATCAAATCGACATCCAATCGCACTCGCAACTCGAAATATGCAATTTGGTTATTGTTATACGTGTGTGTGTGCCTTATGTGTTACTTGTGCATGTTTAAATTATGTATGTGTGTGAATCAATCGAAACACAATCAAATCGAAACTCGAAACGCAATCGAACTCAATCGAAATCGAACTATGATAATTAGTGGAGAAGGGACAGTGCTAGATATGAATAGTTGGGATTAAAAGTAATTTGAATAGGAAACTCTACCGCATCGAATCGCTCGCAATCGAAATCGAAACCTCAAAAATCGTCGCGCCAAACACCCGAACCAAGTGCCATCCGGCCGGATAAGCCATCCGACCGGGCTGCCACTTGGTCATGGTGCCAGGATACCATCCGACCGAGATGACATCCGACCGGACAAGTCATCCGGGAGAGATGCCATCCGACCGGCCAACACTTTCCTCTTTGGGTAACTCTATAAATACCCATGTCACTTTCATTCTTTCTACTTTTGGAAACTCTCTGTCCGAACAACTCGTGCTCCTCATCTTTTCTTCGATTTCTCTCAATCCCAGTAAGATCTCGTCCAAAATCTTGTACTTTCTTGAATCTTAACTTTTAACCGTGAAATCATTAGATTTGAGGCGTTCTAGGATGACTTCAGCATGAGTTCTTGAAGAACTTCATGTTTTGGCCTCAATCCACCAAGAACAACTTAGATCTAATCGATTTCCACGCAAATAAACAAAGATCTTGCATAGATCTAGACGCATTCATGGTGAAAAAGGATTGAAAGATGGTTTCTAACTTTCTTTCAACTCTTTTACACTCAATGCACTCAAAAACCGATAGAATCGGACCTTGTTCTAGTCTTCTACTTATTCTTAGTGTTGTGCTAGCTCAAGATCTGGATTCTACTCACGAGACCACCGATTTCGGGTTAACCAAGAACAACCGTCTTGAACCGGTTAACTGGTCGAACTAGGGTGATTCCTGTTTGATCGGGTCACTTGGGTCAAGATAGAGTTCTGTTGGTTAACACGTTGTCAAAACGTCTCGATAAAAGCAACAAACAATCAAAACGGCCAAGTGAAAGACGAACGAAACGACCAGCACAGGGTGCTATCTGACCGGACAACTTATCCGAACGGATAATTCATCCGAGCGACTAGGTCATCCGAGTGGCTTCCACTTTGGGTCCCACACTTAACCAACTTTATCTGAAGTTTGAGTATTGAAGGAATTGCTATCCGATCGGACTACCAATCCGACCGGATTACTCTTCGAATCATGAGATACTTGTACTTTAACACTCGAACAATTTTCAACATGTTCAATGCACTAAGGATGCCACCCGACCAGACAACCTATCCGACCGAGTGACAACCTGTTGTGGATTTGTTCTCACTAAGTAATCTCGCCACTCGAGTCGCCGTCCGACTGGATAAATCATCCGAGCGGATTGTCGTCCGCACGACTGACCGTCCGATCGACCGACTTGAAAGGTAGAGATACTTCAATGTTTTCAAAATGCTACAACGAAAACTTCAAAGGGCAAGCCATCATACACAAACACATTCTTCTCAAAGGAAGAAACAATCCACTCGAATAGTCATTCGACCAGACAACCTGTCCGACCTGATGACCATCCGAACGGATTATCATCCGCACGATTGGACTGTCCGATCGGATTACCCATCCGACCGAAACTACTGTCCAAGCCACTTACGTCTTGCATCGTTATACGCGTCACTTATCGTTATGCTATCAATTTATTCAGGCTAATCTTACTCTCTAAGCGCTCCCTTCAATCCATCATCGCTGTGAGTATACTCGATCCCTTTTTGCTTTATGCACTCTTGGGTGTTACATAGGTTACAAATATTCAAATCACAACAAACACACTACTCAATACTATTTGAACGCTAACCGTTAATGCATGTTATACGTGGCTTATGAATGCTTGTTTGTTATGTTTACACATGGAATGCTGTCTACCTGCCTTAGCAACGATAGTACTATAGTTTGGACTCAGCACCTGTTCGCAGGGGTTGTTAAGGACAATTACTTGCATGGATTATGGTGGTAATCATGTATTGCGAACTGCCTCAGGCAGTCAACCCGCAGTCATTGGTATCAATGGATCTATGTCGATAACTAACGTGCTTCATTTCACTATGTGTACGTGCTGGTTATGCGTAAACGAAATTCGAACTCTATATGCTATTATCAAACTTGTATGCTCACCTTTACATTATATGTATTGACTTTATTTTAACGTATGTGACAGGTGCTTAGGATGCACATCTGCTAGGAAATCGAGGCTAGAATAAGGCTCCAGAGGCCAACAAATAGTTGTCTGTACAAATTGAATCAAGGGTCTCTAGAAGCAGATAAACAATTGCTCTATTTAAATCTGAGTTGTCGGAATAGAACCATTTGCCTAGATTTTGTCTGTAATAATTTGTTTACCTTTTGAGACATGATATGGGACATGTTACTTTAAATTGATTGGTAATGATAATTGTTATGGAAACTTCTGGACAATCTGTTTCGCTCAGTGCCATGCCCCGATGTTTCCGCCATCGGTTGGGGTGTGACAGATTGGTATCAGAGCCATAACTATAGGGAATTAGGAAAGACACGACCTAGTCCGGGTCGATGTCTTAGAAACCTAGACTATAGTTAGGAACCAACAGACCGAATTATGCATATCCGTTAGGGATTATGCATGAGCTTGCTATTTCTCGCTATTCTCGCCTATGCTACACTATCACTGCACTCGAATTTTCAACTATAAAGAAGCAACTAAGTCAAGATTAGGTGTGAAAACCGCAAACTCTCGACTGAAGTTGCTAATCAACCCGCATTTTATCTACAAACGGGGAGAATTATGCCAAATCAGGAGTGAAATCCGTATTTTGATGAATAATCTCCTCTATTTTATTAAAAACATGAACGAAGTTGTTAAGCTAGGGGTGAAGTCCTAACCTTGACGATTTGTTCCGCTTATTTTACAAAACTCTCACCAAAGTTTTGACAGATTCCAAGGACTCGAGTGCTTAATACAACCGAAAGGATGCGTGTCATTCACCGCATGACGGTGATAGAGCACAGTCTATTAGGTCAACAAGGACTTGTTGTGCATCCTTGAGAATAGTCGAAACACTTTGGTTAGTCGGAGTCTAATAGCCGCAGACAATCCATTTCTCGATTTTTATGTGTTCGATTCTGAGCCCGCAACTGCTGACTCTGATGATTCGTCGATTTTATATGCTTATATGTGTGTTTACCTGTTTATGTGTTTAAATTTTGGAGATTTACTCGATTTTTTCTTTCACTTCGATCGACACACACGACTCGCACTGCATTTCTATCTCAAAACGCCAACAAATCGCTAAGTTGTGGACGACCTTATGCTATGATATACGCTAATACTACGCTACTCGATATACTAAAACGCGATCACTATAAATTCGAACACTCGCAACTATGATCGATAGGTTTCTGTATTCTGAGGCAGTCAGAATGCTCTACGTGTCTCTATATGCTCCTATGTGCCTCTTGTGACTACATGATTAGGTGCTTTTGTGATTTTGTGCTCTACGTGTTTAAGTGCTTTTGTGTTTATGTGAATCTTTGATTATGTGCCTATGTGTTTATGTGATACGTGTTACATTGCGTGTTCCTAAGCTTTAGTAAGTAGTAGACGTGTGAGGTGAGATTCGAATACGTTGTGTTGAGTCCTGTGACGATGTCTATTGCAGACGATGTCATCTGGATCCCGCCACCCATCACTTTCTCATCAAGAAAAGAGAGACAAACGTCTTGCTGCTATCATCGCTAAATAACAATTTCTAGTCTTAATCGTACATTCTTGGTGCCGTTGGCAATCGAGATATCACGGGAAGGGTTAGGGTTAGATATTGATTGATTGATCATCAGGAAACAACCTCGCATTCATATAATCCGAGTACTTTGTTCCCTTTTATCACAACAATTGTTTATGCATGAGTTATGTCTATGTAACTCTTTCTAGTTGGAATATTGCACAATTGTTAAAAGAAACTGAATCCTAAGATGGTCATTGTTCTCCTAATCTGCTTTACAACCAACCTTTGATTTGAAGTTATTTAGTAATTTTTAGTTTTAAAACCAAACAATCCAAAGTATTGATCTTTACTTTCTGCAATTTAGGTTAATTCTAGTTAAAGTGCAAAGCTATAAAATCAGCACATTTTCCACATACTCCCTGAGTTCGATACCCATTTACCACTATCTATAGTTGTTATTTTGATTAAATTTGCGTGTACTACGACAGCACGTCAAAATTTTTCTTTTCGGATGACCAATCAAATAGCAATACACCTGGATGACCAACAATTGCACCATGGTATGCCCATTACGTAAACTACTTAGCCACGGGTGCCATCCCAAGTCATTAGACCAAGAAGCGACGACAACAATTTATGGTCCAAGTGAAGCAATACATTTGGGATGAACCGGATCTTTTCAAGATTGGGCCGGATCAAGTTATTCGGAGGTGTGTGCCCGAAACGGAGGTGATGGAAATTTTGACCCATGCTCATTCATCCGCATGTGGAGGTCACTTTAGTGGGCATAAAACGGGTTACTCATCATACATCGTTGGAAAGTTGCCGAGAAGATACTCATCATACATCGTTGGAAAGTTGCCGGTGCGTTGCACAAGCCAAATGGCATTCGCCGAAAAGCAAAAGTGCCATATGGACAAGTGAAGGTGGTCTTGTGTTGGTCATCCGGGTGTATTGCTATTTGATTGGTCACCCGAAAAGCAAAATTTCGACGTGCTGTCGTAGTACACGCAAATTTAATCCAAATAACAACTATAGATAGTGGTAAATGTGTATCGAACTCAGGGAGTATGTGGAAAATGTGCTGATTTTATAGCTTTGCACTTTAACTAGAATTATCCTAAATTGCAGAAAGTAAAGATCAATACTTTGGATTGTTTGGTTTTAAAACTAAAAATTACTAAATAACTTCAAATCAAAGGTTGGTTGTAAAGCAGATTAGGAGAACAATGACCATCTTAGGATTTAGTTTCTTTTAACAATTGTGCAATATTCCAACTAGAAAGAGTTACATAGACATAACTCATGCATAAACAATTGTTGTGATAAAAGGGAACAAAGTACTCGGATTATATGAATGCGAGGTTGTTTCCCGATGATCAATCAATCAATATCCAACCCTAACCCTTCCCGTGATATCTCGATTGCCAACGGCACCAAGAACGTACGATTAAGACTAGAAATTGTTATATCAATTAACAAGCTACAAAAAATTATGCATACACCATGATAATCAAGCAAACACAAGTTATCATTCTAGAAATACTGGAACAAACACACAAAAGTTTAGAGAAACCTTCACCTAAGATGATCACCACAAGTTTAGCCGGACATTGTTCGGTTGATCATCATAACATTAAAAGTCAAGTTCATATGAATCAAAAACAAGAACCAAATGTTTAGAATTGTTTAGAACCAACAATAATCAGCCAAAATCGCCCCCAAAGTGCAGAGAAACTGTCCAATGATGAGATAATGTGAAAAGACACCATCAAAACCGTTTAATAGGGCAGTTACAATTTTCCTCGCAGCTTCCACCATAAATTACGGTATCACCGTAACTTACGGTGGATATCAAACTCTTATGGTGAAAGCTTCCTGAGTTACGGTGGAAGATTGTGCAGATTTCAGGGCCACCGTAAATTACGGTGGCCGCCGTAATTTACGGTGGAGCCCTGAATGTTGTGCTTTGTTTCCTCTTTCATTCCACACACGACCCGTTCATCTCCAAACCGTCCAAAGCTGCGTTTTCTCCTCTTTTAGCTCCCAAAACATACCAGAAACATAAGCAACTGCAGTTATCTAATTCAAGATAATTACGTGATTAAGTGAAGGATAAACTCACCTTTTAACATCATTAAGGGTTGTCCTATGGACCACCCGTCACTAAACAAGTAGCAAAAGCCGTGAGAGATGTCTATGAGAACGTCAGCAAATCATCTAAGGAGTCGAGAACCGAAGCTCCTAAAGCTACCACTAAAGCTCCCTTCAATTTCAAACAATTCAAGTCTTGTGGGCCAAAGGAATTCACTGGCGAGGAAGGCCCTACAGCATTGTTCCAATGGTTTGATTCCATTGAGGTCACTCTACGACAGAGCGGTTGCCCCGACGACCTCCGCACTTTGAATGCTACCGGCGTCTTCCAGTCCCTCGCATTAGACTGGTGGATAGCTGAGAGAAACAAGAGGGGAAACGATGCAGCCTACGGTTTATCGTGGGACGAACTCAAGGAGGTCATGCTGGAAGAATTATGCCCTCCTCACGAGCGCCAAAAGTTAGAAGATGAATTCTGGCACATCAAGCATAAGGAAGGTGAAAATGCTGCTCTCACTGCTCACTTCAAACAGCTCAGCATCATCTGCCCCGACCAAGTCAAGACTTCTGACATGGCAATCAAGAAGTATATCCGAGCTCTGCCTGACTGTGTTGCAGATTTCGTGCAAGCAGCTAAGACTAAGACGATCGAAGAGACTTACCTACTGGCCGCTGAAATCAACGACAAGCAGGTTAAGGCTGGTGTCTGGGATAAAACTTCGAAGCACCTGCATCAAGCTACCACCACCGCACCAACTGCTGAAACCACCACCGCATCGAGCAACAAGAGGAAGAACAAGAAAAAGAACAGCTCCAGCAACAAGAACTGTGCGATCACTGCTGCACCAATTCAAGCTGTACCAGCCCAACAGCGTCAAGTAGCGGCGCCTGTGGCAAATGCACCGCTTGCCAAGCGTGCATACACTGGGCCACACCCGCTTTGCCCTACTTGCACCTACCACCACCCGACTACCATCGCTTGCCGTTTTTATGCTCATTGCAATATGTACGACCATTTCACTACCAACTATCGTGCTCGACAAGCTCTACTCACCGCCCCTCAGGGTCAACAAGCTCCTACGTCACCCGCGGTCAACGCCAGAGCCTGCTTCGCATGTGCCGATCCTAACCATTTCGCCAACATGTGCCTAAACAGGGTTGTGAAACAAGAGTCCCAGCAGCAGCAGCCCCAGCAGTAGCAGCAACACCAACAGCAACAGCAACAAGCAGCACACGCACGAACTTTCAACATCAACGTGCGCCAAGCCCAAGCCGACAACAACGTGGTTAATGGTACGTTCCTTGTGAATGGTATTTATGCTTCATGTTTATTTGATACTGGAGCTGATAATTGCTTTGTGTCGTTCGAATTCGAGAAGCTCCTTAGTCGTAAGCGCTCCCAACTCTCCTCGACGTTCAATGTTGAAGTCGCTACCGGAAGAACTATCGCCGTTAATTCTATTCTCCGTGATTGCACCCTTGAGCTCAACAATCACATCTTCCCAATCGACCTTATTCCGATGTAACTCGGAAGTTTTGATGTCATAGTAGGCATGGACTTTCTTCGCGAAAACCATGCTGAAGTTGTGTGCTTCGACAAGATGATTCGATTCTCGCTCACGAATGGTGATTTACTGTGTGTCTATGGCGACACTGCTTCGAAAGGTCTTTAGCTCATGTCATGTGTCCAAGCTAGCAAGTATCTCCGCAAGGAATACAGAGCTTTCTTGGCTAACATTGTAGTAGCGGAGAAGGAAAAGAAAGGAAGACCTGGTGTAAACGATGTCCCAGTGGTTCGAGAATTTCCTAACGTCTTTCCTGAGGATCTTCCCAGACTACCACCAAGTCGTGATATTGACTTTCGTATCGACCTCATTCCTGGAGCCAATCCTGTTGCCAAAGCTCCTTACCGACTCGTGCCGTCCGAAATGCGCGAACTCTCAAACCAACTCCAGGAATTACTTGAGAAAGGCTTCATTCGCCCGAGCACCTCTCCTTGGGGCGCGTCAGTCCTTTTCGTCAAAAAGAAGGATGGGTCATTCAGGATGTGCATCGACTATCGGGAATTGAATAAGTTAACTATCAAGAACCGCTATCCCCTACCCCGCATCGACGATTTGTTTGATCAGCTACAAGGTGCTACGTGTTTCTCGAAGATCGATCTACGCTCAGGCTATCACCAGCTACGCATTCAAGAGGAGGATATACCCAAAACCGCGTTTCACACTCGATACAGCCACTACGAATTCGTTGTTATGCCCTTTGGTTTAACCAACGCACCCGCGGTTTTCATGGATCTGATGAATCATGTGTGTAAACCATATCTCGACCGTTTCGTCATCGTATTCATCGACGATGTCTTGATCTATTCCAAATCGAAAGCCGAACACGCGCAACATCTACGTTTGGTTCTCGAGTTACTCCAGGGGAATCAACTCTATGCCAAGTTCTCCAAGTGTGAATTCTGGTTGGAGGAGGTTCAGTTTCTGGGTCACATTGTTAATAGTCAAGGTATTCACGTCAATCCAGCGAAGATTGAAGCCGTTAAGAGTTGGATTACACCTAAGAACCCGTCTGAAGTCCGTTCTTTTCTCGGACTAGCGGGCTATTATCGATGATTTATCGAGGGATTCTCAAAGATCCCTGTGCCGCTTACCGCTCTCACGCATAAAGACAAGCCTTTTGTTTGGGGAACTGAACAAGAGTCTGCTTTCCAAACCCTTAAGCACATGCTTTGCAATGCTCCTGTTCTCACTCTACCTGACGGAAACGATGATTTCATTGTCTATTGTGATGCTTCCAACCTGGGTCTTGGTTGTGTCCTTATGCAACGAGAGAAGGTTATAGCTTACGCATCTCGTCAGCTCAAAATCCACGAGAAGAACTATACAACCCACGATCTCAAGCTAGGCGCAGTTGTTTTTGCGTTAAAGATTTGGCGACACTACCTGTATGGTACAAAGTGTACGATCTTCACCGATCATAGGAGCCTACAACATATCTTTGATCAGAAAGAACTTAATATGCGTCAACGCCGATAGGTAGAACTTCTCAACGATTACGACTGTGAGATTCGTTATCACCCAGGCAAAGCAAACGTTGTTACCGACACACTCACCAGACGGAGCTATCTGCTTAGCACTCGTAATGTTCAAGCCCAATACGACCTCGAAACCCTCATTCGCGAAGCTCAGCATGCATGTTTTAATGAACGCACTTTGAAGAAGGAAAGAATCTACCACGATGGAGCCCAGCTTGTGAATAAGTCGAATGGGATATTCCACTTTCTGGACCGAATTTGGATTCTCAAACGGACCGATTTGCGACAGATTTTGATGGACGAAGCCCACAAATCCCGGTATTCCATTCATCTCGGTGCCGACAAAATGTACCAGGACCTTCGCTACAGGTACTGGTGGCCTGGCATGAAAAGGGATATTGCTCTCTACGTTGGAAAATGCCTAACTTGTGCAAGAGTCAAGGCTGAACATCAAAGACCCTCTGGCTTACTCGAACAACCACCTATCCCTATGTGGAAGTGGGAGTGTATAGCCATGGACTTCATAACGAAACTTCCGCACACGTCGTCAGGTCACGACAGCATCTGGGTTGTTGTTGACCGACTGACCAAATCAGCTCACTTCTTGCCAATACGGGAAGACTACAAGGTAGAATGATTAGCCCGAATCTACACCGACGAGATCATTTGTAATCATGGGAAGCCTCGCGATATCATCTCTGATCGTGATGCTCGGTTTACCTCGCGACTGTGGGAAATGTTTCAAACGGCACTCGGTACATCGCTTAATCTAAGTACCGCTTTCCACCCTCAAACCGACGGTCAGACTGAAAGAATGATTCGTACTCTTGAAGACATGCTCCGTTCGTGTGTCATAGACTTCGGTGGTAATTGGGATAAATACCTGCCGTTAGTCGAATTCTCATATAACAACAGTTATCATTCCAGCATACAAATGGCACCATTTGAGGCTTTATACGAAAGAAAATGTCGATCTCCTATTGTGTGGCATGAGATCGGTCACTCGCAATTAACCGGTCCTGAGCTATTACAAGAAACGACAGACAAAATTTTCCAAATTCGAGACAACCAGGTAAAAGCTCGGAATCGTCAGAAAAGTTACGCCGATAGACGACGCAAGCCCCTTGAATTTGACGTAGGTGACTACGTACTCCTAAAGGTTTCACCTTGGAAGGGTGTGGTCCGATTCGGCAAGAAAGGAAAGCTCGCGCCTCGATACGTTGGACCCTTTAAGATTCTGGAAAGGATCGGTAAAGTGGCTTAAAGACTCGAACTACCGGAGGAACTTAGCAACGTTCACCCGACTTTCCACGTCTCAAACCTTAGAAAGTGCATGGCCGACCACGACTTACATGTTCCTTTAGAGGATCTGCAAGTGAACGAAACACTACACTTCGTGGAGAAGCCTGTCGAAATCATGGATCGCCAAACCAAGCAGCTCAGACGCTCGCGCATTCCTATTATGAAAGTCCGATGGGAAGGCAAACGAGGCGCAGAGTTCACTTGGGAACTCGAAAGCGACATGAAGGCGAAGTATCCGCAGTTGTTTGTTATGGCTTCGGACTAATTCCAGGACGAAATTCCCTCAACTAGGGGAGGCTGTAACACCCCATGTTTTCGAAAGTCAAAGTTAAAGTCAAGGTCAAAGTCAACGACCGTTTTCGCGCGACTTGACTTGTAGTGAATTTCTTTTATGTGTTTATTTTAGTTGTATTATGTGGAGTAAGTGTCAATAATTTCAATAATCGACGTATGTGTTCGCTATCTAATCGACTTACGACTGTGAAATATAGGAAGTAACAATGCGATAAAGTTAACTAAACGATAATCAAACTATGCTAATCAAATCGACATCCAATCGCACTCGCAACTCGAAATATGAAATTTGGTTATTCTTATACGTGTGTGTGTGCCTTATGTGTTACTTGTGCGTGTTTAAATTATGTATGTGTGGGAATCAATCGAAACGCAATCAAATCGAAACTCGAAACGCAATCGAACTCAATCGAAATCAAACTATGATAATTAGTGGAGAAGGGACAGTGCTAGATATGAATAGTTGGGATTAAAAGTAATTTGAATAGGAAACTCTACCGCATCGAATCGCTCGCAATCGAAATCGAAACCTCAAAAATCGTCGCGCCGAACACCCGAACCAAGTGCAATCTGGCCGGATAAGCCATCCGACCGGGCTGCCACATGGTCATGGTGCCAGGATACCATCCGACCGAGATGACATCCGACCGGACAAGTCATCCGGGAGAGATGCCATCCGACCGGCCAACACTTTCCTCTTTGGGTAACTCTATAAATACCCATGTCACTTTCATTCTTTCTAGTTTTGGAAACTCTCTGTCCGAACAGCTCGTGCTCCTCATCTTTTCTTCGATTTCTCTCAATCCCGGTAAGATCTCATCCTAAATCTTGTACTTTCTTGATCTACACGCACTCCTACACCTTTCTATCTTTTGAATCTTAACTTTTAACCGTGAAATCATTAGATTTGAGGCGTTCTAGGATGACGTCAGGATGAGTTCTTGAAGAACTTCATGTTTTGGCCTCAATCCACCAAGAACAACTTAGATCTAATCGATTTCCATGCAAATAAACAAAGATCTTGCATAGATCTAGACGCATTCATGGTGAAAAAGGATTGAAAGATGGTTTCTAACTTTCTTTTAACTCTTTTACACTCAATGCACTCAAAAACCGATAGAATCGGACCTTGTTCTAGTCTTCTACTTATTCTTAGTGTTGTGCTAGCTCAAGATCTGGATTCTACTCACGAGACCACCGATTTCGGGTTAACCAAGAACAACCGTCTTGAACCGGTTAACTGGTCGAACTAGGGTGATTCCTGTTTGATCGGGTCACTTGGGTCAAGATAGAGTTCTGTTGGTTAACACGTTGTCAAAACGTCTCGATAAAAGCAACAAACAATCAAAACGGCCAAGTGAAAGACGAACGGAACGACCAGCACGGGGTGCTATCCGACCGGAAAACTTATCCGAACGGATAAGTCATCCGAGCGACTAGGTCATCCGAGCGGCTTGCACTTTGGGTCCCACACTTAACCAACTTTATCTGAAGTTTGAGTATTGAACGAATTGCTATCCGATTGGACTACCAATCCGACCGGATTACTCTTCGAATCATGAGATACTTGAACTTTAACACTCGAACAATTTTCAACATGTTCAATGCAATAAGGATGCCACCCGACCGGACAACCTGTCCGATCGAGTGACAACCTATTGTGGATTTGTTCTCACTAAGTAATATCCCCACTCGAGTTGCCGTCCGACCGGATAAATCATCCGAGCGGATTGTCGTCCGCACGACTGACCGTCCGATCGACTTGAAAGGTAGAGATACTTCAATGTTTTCAAAATGCTACAACGAAAACTTCAAAGGGCAAGCCATCATACACAAACACATTCTTCTCAAAGGAAGAAACAATCCACTCGAATAGTCATTCGACCGGACAACCTGTCCGACCTGATGACCATCCGAACGGATTGTCATCCGCACGATTGGACTATCCGATTGGATTGCCCATCTGACCGAAACTACTGTCCGAGCCACTTACGTCTTGCATCGTTATACGCGTCACTTATCGTTATGCTATCAATTTATTCAGGCTAATCTTACTCTCTAAGCGCTCCCTTCAATCCATCATCGCTGTGAGTATACTCGATCCCTTTTTTCTTTATGCACTCTTGGGTGTTACATACGTTACGAATATTCAAATCACAACAAACACACTACTCAATACTATTTGAACGCTAACCGTTAATGCATGTTATACGTGGCTTATGAATGCTTGCTTGTTTGTTATGTTTACGCATGGAATGCTGTCTACCTGCCTTAGCAACGATAGTACTATAGTTTGGACTCAGCACCTGTTCGCAGGGGTTGTTAAGGACAATTACTTGCATGGATTACGGTGGTAATCATGTATTGCGAACTGCCTCAGGCAGTCAACCCGCATTCATTGGTATCGATGGATCTATGTCGATAACTAACGTGCTTCATTTCACTATGTGTACGTGCTGGTTATGCGTAAACGAAATTCGAACTCTATATGCTATTATCAAACTTGTATGCTCACCTTTACATTATATGTATTGACTTTATTTTAACGTATGTGACAAGTGCTTAGGATGCACATCTGCTAGGAAATCGAGGCTAGAATAAGGCTCTAGAGGCCAACAAATAGTTGTCTGTACAAATTGAATCAAGGGTCTCTAGAAGCAGATAAACAATTGCTCTATTTAAATCTGAGTTGTCGGAATAGAACTGTTTGCCTAGATTTTGTCTGTAATAATTTGTTTACCTTTTGAGACATGGTATGGGACATGTTACTTTAAATTGATTGGTAATGATAATTGTTATGGAAACTTCTGGACAATCTGTTTCGCTCAGTGCCATGCCCCGATGTTTCCGCCATCGGTTGGGGTGTGACACACAATCTGCAGGAAATGCCCAGTTCAGGTAACTGGACACGGGGCGTGCTCACTGAACACGCCCCCGTGCCCAGGCTTCTGTTTCTTTTTAACAATTTATGTTACTGGCAATCTGAACATGGGGCCGTGCCCGGACACCACGGGGCCGTGTCCAGACGCCCAATAACATAAAATTTTGCTTTTTCACACCTTTTTACACATTCAATCAACCTAAAAACTTATTTTTGGGACACATTGAGGACAATGTGTAATTTAAGTGCGGGGGGGATGCTAAAACCTTGAATCTTGCAAGTCCTAAATACAAGCCTTACACAAAACTCTATTGGAACCGCTAATCACCCCAATTTTTTTCAAAAAAATATTTTTTTTACTTGTTTAGGTTTAATTTGGGAATTTCAAGTTATAAAAAGGTTATATTTTTACAAATTTACAACCGATAGCATCATGATAAAAAGAACCAACATAAGAAAATTATAAAACGGCATGACAAGCTTAGTTAAAATTTGATTATATATACTTGATCACATAAAAACCCATTCCCACAAAAAGTGAGTTTTGAGCCTTTATTCAGCATACAAATATATATCTTTAAACTAAATGCTCATTTTTCGTTTCTTGTGTGAATAGCCGCTTGGTTCTTACAACTCTAGAACTTGCCATGACGATACATTCCTGGTCCTTACCAACTTAAACTCGAGTAAGTAAATGACGGAGGCATTAGGACTAACCATTTTTTATTTCTACACCATTAGTTTTCTTTTTTTTACCACCTACCCAAAATCCCCCTAGTTAACCCCTTTCAGTCTAAACCTTTTCATTTCATAACCCAAAACAAACACCCTTTCACCCACCAAAACCTTTTTATTTTTAAACCATTTGTTTTAGTAACAAGCTCGGTTTTTCTTATGACTTCAAAAAAAAATTTGATGATGATGAAGCAAAAGAGAAATAAACAAACAAGTTTATCAAAAATAACTTTGTTTGAATAATGGCTTCATTAAAATAAAAACTTCAAAAATAAAAAGTTTTACGAAAACCGACGCTTTTTACGCCTTTCGTCCTTTTACTAACCACTAACCCAACCACCTACCTTTAACCCAAGCCTAACCCTTCACCCCAAAAGTTCTCTTGATATTTACAAAGGTGTATAGTTAAAAAGGAGGAGGATTGATTGCTTGGCAAGCTTATGGTATGAGTAAGTTCCATGCCGCTCTCGAGTGATCCACTAAAATACATCTTCGGCCGAGTGTTGAGTGATCCCCCGTGAGGTATGTGAACTTGTATATAAGTGGAATTTTAAAGAGGCATGTTATGCCCTAATAAGTAATTTATCTTATGAAATGTTTTAAATAAATCATGACGAATACGATTGTAAATAAATAAAAAAAAAACCTAATAAAGAATCTTGGAAATCCCGCCACTCTACGACAAGCCCAAAAAACCTTCTCTTCTACCCATTCCATTTGGGAGTGTAAAGCCACATTAAAAAGAGTTTTGCTTGAGGACAAGCAAAGATTCAAGTGTGGGGGTATTTGATGTGCACAAAATGCAACATATAAATTACATCAATTGTGGCATAAAACTAACCCTTTTTAGTACTAATGTTGGAAAAAGTGTGTTTTTGTCTTCCATTTGTATTTTCAGGATTAAATGAGCTCAAATGAACAAAAGAAGCAAAAAGGCAGCTAAATCTAACATAAATACAAGAAAAGGAACAAACGTGGCATGCCCAGCCTTCCCAAGCAAAACAAGAAAACAGAAGGCTGAACACGCCCCGTGCTAAATGAGCACGGGGGCGTGCCCAAGTGTCAGCAGAAAAGACAAAGTTGTAGAAGCTTTTATCAGCCACCACGGGGTCGCGCTCAGCGGACACGGGGCCGGGGTCAACTCTAAGATTCGCAGAATCTGGGGAAATCTTGATAGTACAGATATGCTTCTGCACACGGGGTCGTGCCCAGCGGACATGGGGGCGTGCTCAACTAATGCAGACAAACTGCAATTAATGAAGACAGAGAAGAAGGTGGAGACGGGGTCGTGCCCAATAGACATGGGGCCGTGCCCGAGCCTCTGTTCATGCTATAAATAGGGGTGCTTGGCTCATTTGCAAACCATCCCTTGGCACACCACCTCTCTCACACTTCACCCACCACCATCACAACACCATCATCCACCACCATCATCCATTGTCCATCGTAGAGTGTGTGAGTCATCTCGGGATCCAAGATTGATCGGAAGAGTTCTTGACAATCAAAGGCCATATTTGCCTAAGTCTCTTACATCACTTGGTGAAGACAAGTGTCTAGTGTAATACTTTTTATTTTTTATCTTTTCACACTTTTTATTTGGTTATGTATTAATGACTTTAATAACTAGTTTCTTATGTTGAAGGTGATTCTTCCTTATCGTTTATCCGTGGTGTCTTGGCATTATTTTACTGTCTATATAAAATAAAAGATTTTCACCATTCATATCTCCACGATCTATATGGAGATATGTTGGCTACCTGGTCGGGGGTTAAGGGAACGGTTTGGTTAGAGTCTTGCCTTGTTCAGTGTATAGATCCTGCAAGGACCTGGGTCAAATTTAGTAGGACCTCCTTCAATACCCACCGGTATTGGATGGCGGGGGTCCAAACTCTTTGATCCCCTCATATGTAAGCTACTATTAATACTTTAACCCGGCTATTTAGGAGTGTATCCCTGCTGACTCAGACTACTTAGCCGAAGGTAACGTCACCTCCAAAAGAGGGGCCTACCACAATATGCATTAATAACGTAATTAATTATCTTTCAATAATCCGACCCTTTAGGATTGTATCCTTGCTGACTCAAACTACTGGGTTGAGGGTAACGTCACCTTCAAAAGAGGGGCCTACTACAATAACTAAGATAATCTCTTAAAAAGTGCAAAAGTGCGGAAATAATCAAAGGTTACACTAAACACGAGTCGGAGCCAAGTGATTCATCTTGTTTATCTGTTTTTATTTTTATTTTATTTTTCAGCATTTTAGTTAGTTTTATTTTTATTATTCAAAAACCTTTTTCTAACTTTTGATTTGATTAGACGTTGAGGATAAACCGGTACTAAAAGCTCTTGTGTCCTTGGACGACCTCGGTATCTTGCCAACACTATACTACGCTCACGATGGGTGCACTTGCCCATATGTGTGTTTGGTGTTAGTAAAATATCGTGTTTTATAAATTTAAAACTTGGCTTACGGGTAAAATGGGGTTAAAATATACTTAAACTTATATACACACTCGCACACATCAATTACAATAACGGTTGCGAGGGATCCACAGGCGGATTAAATGTTTAAAAGATCATTGTTCAACAGATTTATAACATCTAAGCTTGCAAGACTCTTTATTGATGCTAGGAGTAGCCAGCCTATTCCGTTTAGTACCTGCACTTAGCCTTTTTGGAAAATACGTCAGTTTACACTGGTAAATACAATTAACCAACTCATTTTGAAAATGTTTATAAAAAAATTGATTTGAATGCACATGGCACAAAACATCTTTTATAACCTGGGATAATTATTTATATATAAACTTGTAAAAGAATTACATGTTCGCTATACGTTCAGTAGCCCGGGCTGAATACCGGGTTTAAGATTAATAGACAAACCACATGATATAATCCCGCGTCGAGTTATTCTCGAACAAACGGTTATACCTTTTTATTTATATGCACTGGCAGGTGTATGCCTACACCCCGTGCTTTAGGTCGTGGCCATTTCAATGAATGATGCCAAGGATATCCGGGACATGGTCATTAACCCCCCAAAGGCTTTAAGCAAACATAACAGTTTAAATGGGTCATCTCAATAAATTAACCTTTATATGATTAAAAATTCAATGCCCGACCAAGCGGTATTTTATATACCGTACCCCAAGCCCGTATAAGGGAAAATAAGTTAAAATTATGTACCTGAGCAAGTATATATCACAATCAGCGAGTACAAGTATCTTTTACTGGTCTCCTAATCTGGAACGAAGGTTTTAATAACCTATTAGATTCCTAACGGCTCTTAATTAAATCTAAACTTAGACCGGTTAGTTTTAAAGGAAGATACACGGTTCAAAACGCACGATTAAGCGAAGACCGGATTCGAATGTGGTTTAGACCCAAAAAGTTTGTATACTTGTATAATATGGGTAAACTAAACACATTCTGGATTTTGAGATAAAAATGATAAGGTTTGACCCGTTTCGGCTAATTTATGCAAACTAGTTACATAAACCGCATAGAACGCTAAAAATGCGTAACGGGTAACCAAATGAGTCATGAACAGGTTTCCTAAGTTAATATGCCTTAAATATGTTGTGATATCAGTAAAATACCTTCCATTATGCCCAAAATGGATTTAAACTCAAATTTTGTCCCGTAGGGGTATTTTGGTCATTTTAAAGGTTATAAAAGAGTTTAAATACTCATTTGAGTGTCAGGTCTGATATAATCAGTAAAAACATTTATTTTTTATAAGTCATAACAGTAGGGTATTGCATATATGTGAAAATTATCTTTTATAACCAAACTATGCACCGTAGGGGCATTTCGGTAATTTCACATAAGCTTTAAAGGTCAAAATTAGAATTCTGAGTTCAAAACTTTTGCTTGCTGTTTAATTACAAAAATACACTTAAAACATCAGTAGGTATTAAGTTTTATATGCCAAAATTAGTTTTAACCCATACTATGCGCTTAAAACGCGTAAAAGTCGGTTTTAAGCGATTTTCGGGTTTAAATGAGAAATCTGAGTTTTTGATCAGTTTATAAAGTTAAAAATGTTTTATTTATCAAATAAAATCAGTAGCAAAAAGTTTGGTATCAAAATATTATGTAAAACTCATTTTATTCAAGAAAAGGGTAAAACCGACAATTACCGAATTATAGCAAGAACCCTATGTTATGCTCAGCTAAAAAAATAATTAAAAATCTTCAAAAATCCAAAAATATTATGTTACATCAGTGGGTAAAAAGTTTGGTGTCAAAGTTTTGGTTTAGATAGGCTTTATGCTAATTACGCCGTTTAATTAATAAAAAGCTTCTTAATTCCGATATTGAGCATAACTCCTAATCTAGACCTCAAACTAATGTCAAATTTTTAGGACAAGTTTATAAATCAATAACAAAGGTTTTTGTCCTCTCACATTTTCAAAAATCTCGTTTTAAGGTCAAAAGGGCATTATGGTCAATATTTAGGCATATAACGGAAATATGTACATGAATCGAATAACTAATGAACCAAGTTGTATAACCTCAGAGGGTTACACTAATCTATAACCTGGACCTAATAGAGCTATAAGGCATGTTTAAACTATGCTACATTGGGTCAGAACTGAAAGTCAAAGCAAAAGTCTACTTTTGCGACTTTCGGTTCCGAACCGAGCTTAAACTGAAAACTGTCGGGTTGAACATGTTTAGACATGTTCTTACATTAATTACCAAGTTATATGAGTGATAAAACAGGTTCCATAGCTTCTACATTGTTAATTAAGTGTTTATGCAAAAATTTGCTCTCTGTTGACTTTTTATAATTAACTTTGACCCGACAATTGACCTAGTTAGAGTGGGAATCAGAGGGTGCCCTTTTAAGGGTTTATTACCCACATAAATACCAACTCAAAGGTACTTTCAATTCGAGAATTGACTGGACCATTAGTGATTAATCACTAAGTCAAACCTTAATCATGACGGTTTGACTTTGGGCCATTAAACTAATTAATACTGAATTAAGAAAGGTTAAAGAAGCTTACAATGGTCCTATGCACGACTAATGACCCTTAGGGATAACTCTTAAGCTCCAAGAGACTCCAGAAAATAAGTTGGAATGGTTTTTGAAATGCAAGTCCAAGTGTTGCGACTTAGAAGTTCTTATATAGGGGTTTTAATTCATCAAGATCATGACAAACAAGTCTATGCATGATCCCTGATGCATAACAAGTGTCCCTAGGCATGCAAAACTGTTGGCCATGCTTCTGGAATTCAAATACCATGCAAAGAGGTCGGTTTAACAGGCTGAACTGGCACCTGTGCTTGTTTTTGGTCGCTGGTGACTGGCAGGCCGCCTGCGTAAGACCCAGACAAAGGTCTACGCGGCCGGTATGAATGCCAGATCAGGTTAAACAAGTTTCAGCAATTGCATATTTGGTCCCTGGTCCTTTTTATAGTTGTTTTAACTTTATTTATTGCACTTTTAACCCTCCAACTTAACTTTTAAGGACCCGAAGACATAAACAAACTTTGTTAAGTCCCCGGTTAGTTATAGGATCACCGAATAAGTCCTGAATTTCAACATTGACGCTTTTAACCCCTTATTTACGAATATTAGCATAACTTTCTCATATGAAATCTAAACCTTGTGAAATTTTTATCACTTATTCTAGTGAGCAAGTTAATCGTTACAAATCTTCTGGTTCGTTAAAAGGTCACTTAGAGGTATAAATTAAACATGTTGACACATTTAACCCTTGCGGTTTGTAAACTCTCACTTTCTTCCACAAACGGCTTCGTATGATTTATAATTCATTCGTTTAAGGGTATAAACATCGTGTAGGGTCGTTGAAAGGTATAATTATCCAATGTTGACACTTTGAATCCTTTTACACACATACTTTCTTTGTTTGTCAACTTTAGTCCCTCATATATAATCCATTACACGTTTAAAGCTCATAACACGTGTCCTCATTATATTGGACATGAATTTACGAGGTGTTACCTCCTCACCCCTTTAAAAGAAATCTCGACCTTGAGATTTACTGAAATAAATGAGGGTACTTCTCTTTCATTGTGGACTCTACCTCCCACGTGTACTCGGGACCTCTACGGGCATCCCATTTAACCTTTACAATCGGTACATGCTTCCTTCGAAGCTTCTTAACCTGTCGATCCTCGATCGACAAAGGTTTTTCAACAAATTTCAGGCTCTCATCTATGTACACATCCGTATGTGGTATGACTAGTGATTCATCAGCTAGACATTTCTTCAGATTGCAGATGTGGAATACATTATGAATACCACTGAGCTCTTCAGGCAGTTTTAACTTGTAAGCCACTGTTCCAACACATTCGATGATCTCGAATGGTCCTATATATCTTGGGCTTAACTTGCCTTTCTTACCAAAACGCATCACCCCTTTCCAGGGTGATACCTTCAGTAATACTTTGTCACCAACCTCGAACTTTAGAGGTTTACGCCTTTTATCTGCGTAGCTTTTCTGCCTATCCCTGGAAGCTTTGAGACGATCTCGTATATGTACAATCTTATCTATCGTCTCCAGGACTATATCAGGTCCTGTTAGTTGGACATCTCCAACTTCTGCCCAACAAACGGGCGTTCTGCACTTTCTTCCATACAAAGCTTCAAAAGGTGCAGCTTGAATACTGGAATGATAGCTATTGTTGTATGAAAATTCAATCAATGGAAGATGATCATCCAAACTTCCTCCTAAGTCAATAACACAAGCTCGTAGCATATCCTCGAGTGTCTGTATAGTACGTTCACTTTGACCATCCGTTTGAGGATGATATGCTGTGCTGAAATTCAATCGAGTGCCTAGGGATTGCTGAAAGCTTTTCCAGAAATGCGATGTATACCTCGTATCCCTATCAGAGATGATAGACACTAGCACTCCGTGGAGAGATACAATCTCATCCACGTACAGCTGAGCTAACTTATCTGAGCTGTCTGTTTCTTTAATAGGTAGGAAGTGGGCTGACTTAGTCAGTCTATCCACTATAACCCAAATAGTATAATTTCCTTGCTTTGTCTTTGGTAACTTGGTGATAAAATCCATAGTCACCATTTCCCACTTCCAGGTGGGAAGTTCAGGCTGTTGTAGCAAACCTGACGGCTTCTGGTGTTCTGCTTTAACTTGAGCACATGTCAGACATTTGGCCACATAAGTGGCTATAGACTTTTTCAAGCCTATCCACCAATAATTCGCCTTTAAATCCTGGTACATCTTGTCACTTCCAGGATGAACATAATATTTAGAACTATGGGCTTCCTGAAGGATCACTTCCCCCAGTCCTCCATAAATTGGAACCCATATCCGTCCATTTAATCTTAGGATTCCATCCTTACCATATGATAACTGTTCCGCAGTGACTCCCAGTTTTTCATTTGATTAGTTAGCTTCTAACATGGCTTCCTTCTGCGCAGTTAACAGTCTATCACTCAAACTGTTCTATAATTCAATGCTCTTGGCATTGATTCTTATGGGCTTAACCCCTTCTTTTCTGCTCAAAGCATCGGCGACCACATTTGCCTTGCCTGGATGGTATCTGATTTCACAATCATAGTCGTTTAAAGTCTCCATCCATCAACGTTGTCTCATATTTAAATCCTTCTGATTAAACAAATGTTGAATGCTCTTGTGATCAGAATAGATAACACACTTGGTACCATATAAATAATGCCTCCACAGCTTCAGTGCAAACACAACGGCACCCAACTCCAAGTCGTGGGTGGTGTAATTCTTCTCGTGCACTTTTCATTGTCGGGAAGTGTATGCAATAACTTTACCTTTCTGCATTAGCACACATCCCATGCCAGTGTGCGATGCGTCGCAGTAAACCACAAATTCTTCAATCCCTTCAGGCAATGTCAATACAGGAGCATTGCTTAACTTCTGTTTAAGAATATCGAAGGATTCTTGTTGCTTAGGACCCCAATCAAACTTAATATTCTTCCTAGTCAATGAAGTTAGAGGTGCTGCAATCCTTGAGAAATTCTCAATAAAACGCCTGTAGTATCCTGCCAGGCCTAAGAAGCTGCGAATCTCTGTGGGCGTATTTGGCTCTTGCCAGTTCATGATAGCTTCAATCTTAGCGGGATCCACCTGGATACCATGCTCACTAACCACATGTCTAAGGAATTGGACTTCACAAAGCCAATATTCACACTTCAATAATTTGGCGTAGAGCTTTTCTTGTTGAAGAAGTTTAAGAATGCAATGAAGATGCTTCTCATGGTCAGCTTGATTCTTTGAGTAAATAAGAATGTCATCGATGAAGACAATGACAAATATATCCAAGTAGGGCTTGCATACGGGATTCATGAGATCCATGAACGCTGCTGGTGCATTAGTGAGCCCAAAAGGCATCACCAAGAACTCGTAGTGACCATAACGAGTTCTAAATGTAGTCTTGTACACATCTTCATCTCTAACCTTCAACTGATGGTAACCTGACCTCAAGTCAATCTTGGAGAAGTAACTTGCTCCTTGGAGCTGATCGAACAAATCGTCGATCCTGGGCAATGGATATCTATTCTTGATCATGACCTTATTAAGCTCGCGATAATCGATGCATAGACGCATCGATCCATCCTTCTTCTTTACAAACAGGATCGGTGCTCCCCATGGAGACGAACTAGGTCTAATAAATCCCTTTGCCAATAAATCGTCCAGTTGAGTTCTCAACTCTTTCATCTCAGTTGGGGCCAACTGGTCAGGTGCTCTTGCAACAGGTGCTGCTCCAGGTATAATGTCGATTCTGAACTCCACTTGCCTATCTAGTGGTAAACCAGGTAGTTCTTCAGGGAATACTTCTGGATATTCAGAAATGACAAGGATGTCTTCAACCTTGGGTTTTGGTTCATCGATAGTTACTTGCGCCATGTAGATGACACAACCTTTCCTTAAACACTTTGATGCCTTAAGCATGGACACTTGCATAGGCAACCCATACTGAGTATCTCCTTGTATGGTAAGTGGCTCACCATACGGAGTCTTGATCACCACTTGTTTCTTGTCACAAACAATTTGGGCTTGGTTATGAGATAACCAATCCATGCCTATCACTATGTCGAAACCAGCTAATTTCAAAGGAAGTAAGGATAATGGAAAGGAGTGGTTCCTATTGAATATAAAGCATCCATCTAACACAGTTGAGGCAGTTTCTAAGGTACCATCGGCCAACTCTACTTCATACTTCACGCTTAGGGTTTTAACAGGTAAATTCAACAACTTACTAAACTTATCATCTACAAATGACTTATCCGCACCCGAATCAAATAACACCCTTGCATAAACATCATTTATAAGGAAGGTACCTGTTATCACATTATCATCCTGAACTGCTTCCCGTGCATCTATTCGAAAGACCCTAGCATTGGTCTTTTTGGCTTCTTCAGGCTTTTTGGCATACTTGGGGCAGTTGGACTTGATGTGCCCCTTCTCGTTATAGTTATAGCACGTTGCATCCTTTATCTTCTTGCACTCTATCGTCTTGTGCTCACTTGACTTACAAATCCCATAAGCTCTTGGCTGCGATTGGGACTTGGATTCATATCTGCACCTTCCCAAATGGTGCTTCTTACAGATTTTACACTTAGGCTTCTCACCCAACTGATGGTCTCCTCTCTTGAACCCTGAACCCTTTTTGTGGTCAGAGTTCCCTTTGTGCTTCTTGTCAGATCGACGTGAGTTATCATCCTCACGTTTTCTCTTCTCAGCATCAGAATACCTAAGCGATCTCTTCCTGACCGCATCCAAAGTAAGGGATAATGATAAGTCAGCCGCTGACCTAAAAGTAGCAGGTCGGGATGCCTTCACACTAGCTTTGATTTCTGGGGCTAAACCCCCAATAAAACGGGCTATACGTTTTGGTTCCGGGGTAACCAGATGTGGAACCAAACGTGACATGGTATTGAAGCTACTAAGGTAAGCCTGACAGTCTAGGTTTTTCATTACCAAAGATTAGAATTCAGCCTCTATCTTTTCAACCTCTTGCTGAGGACATTAATTCTCCTTGATGAGAGCAACAAACTGATCCCGTGACAGATTGTACAACGGGATCTTCCCAGTAGCCTGGATTAGTGACCTCCACCAGGCTAGTGCTTCTCCTTTAAACGACTGAGATACATACTTCACAACATCCTTATCAGCACAACCACTAATGTCAACTACGGTGTCCATCTCGTCAAACCACGTCATGCAGTCGATAGCTCCTTTTTCCCCAGTGAAATCCCTGGGTTTGCAGGAGACAAAATATTTATAGGAGCAAGTATTTGCACGTGGCTCCTGATCAAATACAATTTTCTTAGACGGAACACTTTGCTGATTTGATGAATGTCGGTCATCATCCTTCTTTGACCCATTAGGTTTAGGAGGTGGTTTACTATGAGCCTCAGAGTGAGTCTTAGGTTGTGATTTGGAATGGGGTACAGATAAGGTCCTGCTTCGAGTACCACTAGATTCATTAAACTGTCTATCTATGGCCTTGGTAACAACATTATCAATCAATGCCTGAAGTTCCGCACCCGTTACATTGATCCTAGTGGTATCATGATTCTCCCTTGGATGACTGTTAATCTCTTCAGACTCTGCCCTGTAGCTTGATTGCTACATAAAATGATGACAATGATTTATTTAGAGGTATATATTAGATTTGTCATCTTATTAATTTATTAACCATGGTATTAAAGAACCATATTGGTTAATTTGTTAAGTATTTCATTCAGGATTTTTCATTAATAACCCTTAGTTATAATTAAATATAATAATGGCACAAAAGGCCAAGTCACAAGGACACATTCGAATTTCAGGTCAAGATCTTATAGGCTCGAGGTACTAAGGCTTGAATCATAGTTCATTACCTTTCTTGACATGGAGTTATAGGCTACAACTGTCTTTTGTCTTATATGACAATGATTATGGCCCGTAGGCATTACATCACAATTGGATGTTTAAATAATAAAGAAGGAATTGGAATAATCCAATATAAGGATGACACGTGTGATTTTACGAATCACATCAGCCAGGAATGTTAACATGTTTTCAGATGTTAACAAGAATTTGAATCTTTTTAAACAGGTTTTACCATCATAGCTAGGTCTTATAATGACATGCAGGCTAGGTTATACCCCTTTAAGATTCTTAATAATTAAAGGCAGATCTTATAAAAGGAATGACATATTTTGGATTTATTTATTTATTTCATACATTTCACATTTATGCATATAATGACAAAAATGAAATTTTGAATTTAACCATTCCATTACTAAATTAAAGAGTACATGATTGCCCAAATGGGACTTTTAACAGAAATAACTTGCCCACGCAGGGGCTAAACAGAAACTACAAGTCCTCGCAGGGACTGGTTACAGAAACAGATGTCCACGCAGGGACTTGATTGAAAATTAATATGCGTCAACGCCGATAGGTAGAACTTCTCAACGATTACGACTGTGAGATTCGTTATCACCCAGGCAAAGCAAACGTTGTTACCGACACACTCACCAGACGGAGCTATCTGCTTAGCACTCGTAATGTGCAAGCCCAATACGACCTCGAAACCCTCATTCGCGAAGCTCAGCATGCATGTTTTAATGAACGCACTTTGAAGAAGGAAAGAATCTACCACGATGGAGCCCAGCTTGTGAATAAGTCGAATGGGATATTCCACTTTCTGGACCGAATTTGGATTCTCAAACGGACCGATTTGCGACAGATTTTGATGGACGAAGCCCACAAATCCCGGTATTCCATTCATCTCGGTGCCGACAAAATGTACCAGGACCTTCGCTACAGGTACTGGTGTCCTGGCATGAAAAGGGATATTGCTCTCTACGTTGGAAAATGCCTAACTTGTGCAAGAGTCAAGGCTGAACATCAAAGACCCTCTGGCTTACTCGAACAACCACCTATCCCTATGTGGAAGTGGGAGTGTATAGCCATGGACTTCATAACGAAACTTCCGCACACGTCATCAGGTCACGACAGCATCTGGGTTGTTGTTGACCGACTGACCAAATCAGCTCACTTCTTGCCAATACGGGAAGACTACAAGGTAGAATGATTAGCCCAAATCTACACCGACGAGATCATTTGTAATCATGGGAAGCCTCGCGATATCATCTCTGATCGTGATGCTCGGTTTACCTCGCGACTGTGGGAAATGTTTCAAACGGCACTCGGTACATCGCTTAATCTAAGTACCGCTTTCCACCCTCAAACCGACGGCCAGACTGAAAGAATGATTCGTACTCTTGAAGACATGCTCCGTTCGTGTGTCATAGACTTCGGTGGTAATTGGGATAAATACCTGCCGTTAGTCGAATTCTCGTATAACAACAGTTATCATTCCAGCATACAAATGGCACCATTTGAGGCTTTATACGAAAGAAAATGTCGATCGCCTATTGTGTGGCATGAGATCGGTCACTCGCAATTAACCGGTCCTGAGCTATTACAAGAAACGACAGACAAAATTTTCCAAATTCGAGACAACCTGGTAAAAGCTCGGAATCGTCAGAAAAGTTACGCCGATAGACGACGCAAGCCCCTTGAATTTGACGTAGGTGACTACGTACTCCTAAAGGTTTCACCTTGGAAGGGTGTGGTCCGATTCGGCAAGAAAGGAAAGCTCGCGCCTCGATACGTTGGACCCTTTAAGATTCTGGAAAGGATCGGTAAAGTGGCTTAAAGACTCGAACTACCGGAGGAACTTAGCAACGTTCACCCGACTTTCCACGTCTCAAACCTCAGAAAGTGCATGGCCGACCACGACTTACATGTTCCTTTAGAGGATCTGCAAGTGAACGAAACACTACACTTCGTGGAGAAGCCTGTCGAAATCATGGATCGCCAAACCAAGCAGCTCAGACGCTCGCGCATTCCTATTATGAAAGTCCGATGGGAAGGCAAACGAGGCGCAGAGTTCACTTGGGAACTCGAAAGCGACATGAAGGCGAAGTATCCGCAGTTGTTTGTTATGGCTTCGGACTAATTCCAGGACGAAATTCCCTCAACTAGGGGAGGCTGTAACACCCCATGTTTTCGAAAGTCAAAGTTAAAGTCAAGGTCAAAGTCAACGACCGTTTTCGCGCGACTTGACTTGTAGTGAATTTCTTTTATGTGTTTATTTTAGTTGTATTATGTGGAGTAAGTGTCAATAATTTCAATAATCGACGTATGTGTTCGCTATCTAATCGACTTACGACTGTGAAATATAGGAAGTAACAATGCGATAAAGTTAACTAAACGATAATCAAACTATGCTAATCAAATCGACATCCAATCGCACTCGCAACTCGAAATATGAAATTTGGTTATTGTTATACGTGTGTGTGTGCCTTATGTGTTACTTGTGCGTGTTTAAATTATGTATGTGTGGGAATCAATCGAAACGCAATCAAATCGAAACTCGAAACGCAATCGAACTCAATCGAAATCAAACTATGATAATTAGTGGAGAAGGGACAGTGCTAGATATGAATAGTTGGGATTAAAAGTAATTTGAATAGGAAACTCTACCGCATCGAATCGCTCGCAATCGAAATCGAAACCTCAAAAATCGTCGCGCCGAACACCCGAACCAAGTGCAATCCGGCCGGATAAGCCATCCGACCGGGCTGCCACTTGTTCATGGTGCCAGGATACCATCCGACCGAGATGACATCCGACCGGACAAGTCATCCGGGAGAGATGCCATCCGACCGGCCAACACTTTCCTCTTTGGGTAACTCTATAAATACCCATGTCACTTTCATTCTTTCTAGTTTTGGAAACTCTCTGTCCGAACAGCTCGTGCTCCTCATCTTTTCTTCGATTTCTCTCAATCCCGGTAAGATCTCATCCTAAATCTTGTACTTTCTTGATCTACACGCACTCCTACACCTTTCTATCTTTTGAATCTTAACTTTTAACCGTGAAATCATTAGATTTGAGGCGTTCTAGGATGACGTCAGGATGAGTTCTTGAAGAACTTCATGTTTTGGCCTCAATCCACCAAGAACAACTTAGATCTAATCGATTTCCATGCAAATAAACAAAGATCTTGCATAGATCTAGACGCATTCATGGTGAAAAAGGATTGAAAGATGGTTTCTAACTTTCTTTTAACTCTTTTACACTCAATGCACTCAAAAACCGATAGAATCGGACCTTGTTCTAGTCTTCTACTTATTCTTAGTGTTGTGCTAGCTCAAGATCTGGATTCTACTCAAGAGACCACCGATTTCGGGTTAACCAAGAACAACCGTCTTGAACCGGTTAACTGGTCGAACTAGGGTGATTCCTGTTTGATCGGGTCACTTGGGTCAAGATAGAGTTCTGTTGGTTAACACGTTGTCAAAACGTCTCGATAAAAGCAACAAACAATCAAAACGGCCAAGTGAAAGACGAACGGAACGACCAGCACGGGGTGCTATCCGACCGGAAAACTTATCCGAACGGATAAGTCATCCGAGCGACTAGGTCATCCGAGCGGCTTGCACTTTGGGTCCCACACTTAACCAACTTTATCTGAAGTTTGAGTATTGAACGAATTGCTATCCGATTGGACTACCAATCCGACCGGATTACTCTTCGAATCATGAGATACTTGAACTTTAACACTCGAACAATTTTCAACATGTTCAATGCAATAAGGATGCCACCCGACCGGACAACCTGTCCGATCGAGTGACAACCTATTGTGGATTTGTTCTCACTAAGTAATATCCCCACTCGAGTTGCCGTCCGACCGGATAAATCATCCGAGCGGATTGTCGTCCGCACGACTGACCGTCCGATCGACTTGAAAGGTAGAGATACTTCAATGTTTTCAAAATGCTACAACGAAAACTTCAAAGGGCAAGCCATCATACACAAACACATTCTTCTCAAAGGAAGAAACAATCCACTCGAATAGTCATTCGACCGGACAACCTGTCCGACCTGATGACCATCCGAACGGATTGTCATCCGCACGATTGGACTATCCGATTGGATTGCCCATCTGACCGAAACTACTGTCCGAGCCACTTACGTCTTGCATCGTTATACGCGTCACTTATCGTTATGCTATCAATTTATTCAGGCTAATCTTACTCTCTAAGCGCTCCCTTCAATCCATCATCGCTGTGAGTATACTCGATCCCTTTTTTCTTTATGCACTCTTGGGTGTTACATACGTTACGAATATTCAAATCACAACAAACACACTACTCAATACTATTTGAACGCTAACCGTTAATGCATGTTATACGTGGCTTATGAATGCTTGCTTGTTTGTTATGTTTACGCATGGAATGCTGTCTACCTGCCTTAGCAACGATAGTACTATAGTTTGGACTCAGCACCTGTTCGCAGGGGTTGTTAAGGACAATTACTTGCATGGATTACGGTGGTAATCATGTATTGCGAACTGCCTCAGGCAGTCAACCCGCATTCATTGGTATCGATGGATCTATGTCGATAACTAACGTGCTTCATTTCACTATGTGTACGTGCTGGTTATGCGTAAACGAAATTCGAACTCTATATGCTATTATCAAACTTGTATGCTCACCTTTACATTATATGTATTGACTTTATTTTAACGTATGTGACAAGTGCTTAGGATGCACATCTGCTAGGAAATCGAGGCTAGAATAAGGCTGTAGAGGCCAACAAATAGTTGTCTGTACAAATTGAATCAAGGGTCTCTAGAAGCAGATAAACAATTGCTCTATTTAAATCTGAGTTGTCGGAATAGAACTGTTTGCCTAGATTTTGTCTGTAATAATTTGTTTACCTTTTGAGACATGGTATGGGACATGTTACTTTAAATTGATTGGTAATGATAATTGTTATGGAAACTTCTGGACAATCTGTTTCGCTCAGTGCCATGCCCCGATGTTTCCGCCATCGGTTGGGGTGTGACACACAATCTGCAGGAAATGCCCAGTTCAGGTAACTGGACACGGGGCGTGCTCACTGAACACGCTCCCGTGCCCAGGCTTCTGTTTCTTTTTAACAATTTATGTTACTGGCAATCTGAACATGGGGCCGTGCCCGGACACCACGGGGCCGTGTCCAGACGCCCAATAACATAAAATTTTGCTTTTTCACACCTTTTTACACATTCAATCAACCTAAAAACTTATTTTTGGGACACATTGAGGACAATGTGTAATTTAAGTGCGGGGGGGATGCTAAAACCTTGAATCTTGCAAGTCCTAAATACAAGCCTTACACAAAACTCTATTGGAACCGCTAATCACCCCAATTTTTTTCAAAAAAATATTTTTTTTTACTTGTCTAGGTTTAATTTGGGAATTTCAAGTTATAAAAAGGTTATATTTTTACAAATTTACAACCGATAGCATCATGATAAAAAGAACCAACATAAGAAAATTATAAAACGGCATGACAAGCTTAGTTAAAATTTGATTATATATACTTGATCACATAAAAACCCATTCCCACAAAAAGTGAGTTTTGAGCCTTTATTGAGCATACAAATATATATCTTTAAACTAAATGCTCATTTTTCGTTTCTTGTGTGAATAGCCGCTTGGTTCTTACAACTCTAGAACTTGCCATGACGATACATTCCTGGTCCTTACCAACTTAAACCCGAGTAAGTAAATGACGGAGGCATTAGGACTAACCATTTTTTTATTTCTACACCATTATTTTTCTTTTTTTTACCACCTACCCAAAATCCCCCTAGTTAACCCCTTTCAGTCTAAACCTTTTCATTTCATAACCCAAAACAAACACCCTTTCACCCACCAAAACCTTTTTATTTTTAAACCATTTGTTTTAGTAACAAGCTCGGTTTTTCTTATGACTTCAAAAAAAAATTTGATGATGATGAAGCAAAAGAGAAATAAACAAACAAGTTTATCAAAAATAACTTTGTTTGAATAATGGCTTCATTAAAATAAAAACTTCAAAAATAAAAAGTTTTACGAAAACCGACGCTTTTTACGCCTTTCGTCCTTTTACTAACCACTAACCCAACCACCTACCTTTAACCCAAGCCTAACCCTTCACCCCAAAAGTTCTCTTGATATTTACAAAGGTGTATAGTTAAAAAGGAGGAGGATTGATTGCTTGGCAAGCTTATGGTATGAGTAAGTTCCATGCCGCTCTCGAGTGATCCACTAAAATACATCTTCGGCCGAGTGTTGAGTGATCCCCCGTGAGGTATGTGAACTTGTATATAAGTGGAATTTTAAAGAGGCATGTTATGCCCTAATAAGTAATTTATCTTATGAAATGTTTTAAATAAATCATGACGAATACGATTGTAAATAAATAAATAAAAACTTAATAAAGAATCTTGGAAATCCCGCCACTCTACGACAAGCCCAAAAAACCTTCTCTTCTACCCATTCCATTTGGGAGTGTAAAGCCACATTAAAAAGAGTTTTGCTTGAAGACAAGCAAAGATTCAAGTGTGGGGGTATTTGATGTGCACAAAATGCAACATATAAATTACATCAATTGTGGCATAAAACTAACCCTTTTTAGTACTAATGTTGGAAAAAGTGTGTTTTTGTCTTCCATTTGTATTTTCAGGATTAAATGAGCTCAAATGAACAAAAGAAGCAAAAAGGCAGCTAAATCTAACATAAATACAAGAAAAGGAACAAACGTGGCATGCCCAGCCTTCCCAAGCAAAACAAGAAAACAGAAGGCTGAACACGCCCCGTGCTAAATGAGCACGGGGGCGTGCCCAAGTGTCAGCAGAAAAGACAAAGTTGTAGAAGCTTTTATCAGCCACCACGGGGTCGTGCTCAGCGGACACGGGGCCGGGGTCAACTCTAAGATTCGCAGAATCTGGGGAAATCTTGATAGTACAGATATGCTTCTGCACACGGGGTCGTGCCCAGCGGACATGGGGGCGTGCTCAACTAATGCAGACAAACTGAAATTAATGAAGACAGAGAAGAAGGTGGACACGGGGTCGTGCCCAATGGACACGGGGCCGTGCCCGAGCCTCTGTTCATGCTATAAATAGGGGTGCTTGGCTCATTTGCAAACCATCCCTTGGCACACCACCTCTCTCACACTTCACCCACCACCATCACAACACCATCACAACACCATCATCCACCACCATCATCCATTGTCCATCGTAGAGTGTGTGAGTCATCTCGGGATCCAAGATTGATCGGAAGAGTTCTTGACAATCAAAGGCCATATTTGCCTAAGTCTCTTACATCACTTGGTGAAGACAAGTGTCTAGTGTAATACTTTTTATTTTTAATCTTTTCACACTTTTTATTTGGTTATGTATTAATGACTTTAATAACTAGTTTCTTATGTTGAAGGTGATTCTTCCTTATCGTTTATCCGTGATGTCTTGGCATTATTTTACTGTCTATATAAAATAAAAGATTTTCACCATTCATATCTCCACGATCTATATGGAGATATGTTGGCTACCTGGTCGGGGGTTAAGGGAACGGTTTGGTTAGAGTCTTGCCTTGTTCAGTGTATAGATCCTGCAAGGACCTGGGTCAAATTTAGTAGGACCTCCTTCAATACCCACCGGTATTGGATGGCGGGGGTCCAAACTCTTTGATCCCCTCATATGTAAGCTACTATTAATACTTTAACCCGGCTATTTAGGAGTGTATCCCTGCTGACTCAGACTACTTAGCCGAGGGTAACGTCACCTCCAAAAGAGGGGCCTACCACAATATGCATTAATAACGTAATTAATTATCTTTCAATAATCCGACCCTTTAGGATTGTATCCTTGCTGACTCAAACTACTGGGTTGAGGGTAACGTCACCTTCAAAAGAGGGGCCTACTACAATAACTAAGATAATCTCTTAAAAAGTGCAAAAGTGCGGAAATAATCAAAGGTTACACTAAACACGAGTCGGAGCCAAGTGATTCATCTTGTTTATCTGTTTTTATTTTTATTTTATTTTTCAGCATTTTAGTTAGTTTTATTTTTATTATTCAAAAACCTTTTTCTAACTTTTGATTTGATTAGACGTTGAGGATAAACCGGTACTAAAAGCTCTTGTGTCCTTGGACGACCTCGGTATCTTGCCAACACTATACTACGCTCACGATGGGTGCACTTGCCCATATGTGTGTTTGGTGTTAGTAAAATATCGTGTTTTATAAATTTAAAACTTGGCTTACGGGTAAAATGGGGTTAAAATATACTTAAACTTATACACACACTCGCACACATCAATTACAATAACGGTTGCGAGGGATCCACAGGCGGATTAAATGTTTAAAAGATCATTGTTCAACAGATTTATAACATCTAAGCTTGCAAGACTCTTTATTGATGCTAGGAGTAGCCAGCCTATTCCGTTTAGTACCTGCACTTAGCCTTTTTGGAAAATACGTCAGTTTACACTGGTAAATACAATTAACCAACTCATTTTGAAAAGGTTTATAAAAAAATTGATTTGAATGCACATGGCACAAAACATCTTTTATAACCTGGGATAATTATTTATATATAAACTTGTAAAAGAATTACATGTTCGCTATACGTTCAGTAGCCCGGGCTGAATACCGGGTTAAAGATTAATAGACAAACCACATGATATAATCCCGCGTCGAGTTATTCTCGAACAAACGGTTATACCTTTTTATTTATATGCACTGGCAGGTGTATGCCTACACCCCGTGCTTTAGGTCGTGGCCATTTCAATGAATGATGCCAAGGATATCCGGGACATGGTCATTAACCCCCCAAAGGCTTTAAGCAAACATAACAGTTTAAATGGGTCATCTCAATAAATTAACCTTTATATGATTAAAAATTCAATGCCCGACCAAGCGGTATTTTATATACCGTACCCCAAGCCCGTATAAGGGAAAATAAGTTAAAATTATTTACCTGAGCAAGTATATATCACAATCAGCGAGTACAAGTATCTTTTACTGGTCTCCTAATCTGGAACGAAGGTTTTAATAACCTATTAGATTCCTAACGGCTCTTAATTAAATCTAAACTTAGACCGGTTAGTTTTAAAGGAAGATACACGGTTCAAAACGCACGATTAAGCGAAGACCGGATTCGAATGTGGTTTAGACCCAAAAAGTTTGTATACTTGTATAATATGGGTAAACTAAACACATTCTGGATTTTGAGATAAAAATGATAAGGTTTGACCCGTTTCGGCTAATTTATGCAAACTAGTTACATAAACCGCATAGAACGCTAAAAATGCGTAACGGGTAACCAAATGAGTCATGAACAGGTTTCCTAAGTTAATATGCCTTAAATATGTTGTGATATCAGTAAAATACCTTCCATTATGCCCAAAATGGATTTAAACTCAAATTTTGTCCCGTAGGGGTATTTTGGTCATTTTAAAGGTTATAAAAGAATTTAAATACTCATTTGAGTGTCAGGTCTGATATAATCAGTAAAAACATTTATTTTTTATAAGTCATAACAGTAGGGTATTGCATATATGTGAAAATTATCTTTTATAACCAAACTATGCACCGTAGGGGCATTTCGGTAATTTCACATAAGCTTTAAAGGTCAAAATTAGAATTCTGAGTTCAAAACTTTTGCTTGCTGTTTAATTACAAAAATACACTTAAAACATCAGTAGGTATTAAGTTTTATATGCCAAAATTAGTTTTAACCCATACTATGCGCTTAAAACGCGTAAAAGTCGGTTTTAAGCGATTTTCGGGTTTAAATGAGAAATCTGAGTTTTTGATCAGTTTATAAAGTTAAAAATGTTTTATTTATCAAATAAAATCAGTAGCAAAAAGTTTGGTATCAAAATATTATGTAAAACTCATTTTATTCAAGAAAAGGGTAAAACCGACAATTACCGAATTATAGCAAGAACCCTATGTTATGCTCAGCTAAAAAAATAATTAAAAATCTTCAAAAATCCAAAAATATTATGTTACATCAGTGGGTAAAAAGTTTGGTGTCAAAGTTTTGGTTTAGATAGGCTTTATGCTAATTACGCCGTTTAATTAATAAAAAGCTTCTTAATTCCGATATTGAGCATAACTCCTAATCTAGACCTCAAACTGATGTCAAATTTTTAGGACAAGTTTATAAATCAATAACAAAGGTTTTTGTCCTCTCACATTTTCAAAAATCTCGTTTTAAGGTCAAAAGGGCATTATGGTCAATATTTAGGCATATAACGGAAATATGTACATGAATCGAATAACTAATGAACCAAGTTGTATAACCTCAGAGGGTTACACTAATCTATAACCTGGACCTAATAGAGCTATAAGGCATGTTTAAACTATGCTACATTGGGTCAGAACTGAAAGTCAAAGCAAAAGTCTACTTTTGCGACTTTCGGTTCCGAACCGAGCTTAAACTGAAAACTGTCGGGTTGAACATGTTTAGACATGTTCTTACATTAATTACCAAGTTATATGAGTGATAAAACAGGTTCCATAGCTTCTACATTGTTAATTAAGTGTTTATGCAAAAATTTGCTCTCTGTTGACTTTTTATAATTAACTTTGACCCGACAATTGACCTAGTTAGAGTGGGAATCAGAGGGTGCCCTTTTAAGGGTTTATTACCCACATAAATACCAACTCAAAGGTACTTTCAATTCGAGAATTGACTGGACCATTAGTGATTAATCACTAAGTCAAACCTTAATCACGACGGTTTGACTTTGGGCCATTAAACTAATTAATACTGAATTAAGAAAGGTTAAAGAAGCTTACAATGGTCCTATGCACGACTAATGACCCTTAGGGATAACTCTTAAGCTCCAAGAGACTCCAGAAAATAAGTTGGAATGGTTTTTGAAATGCAAGTCCAAGTGTTGCGACTTAGAAGTTCTTATATAGGGGTTTTAATTCATCAAGATCATGACAAACAAGTCTATGCATGATCCCTGATGCATAACAAGTGTCCCTAGGCATGCAAAACTGTTGGCCACGCTTCTGGAATTCAAATACCATGCAAAGAGGTCGGTTTAACAGGCTGAACTGGCACCTGTGCTTGTTTTTGGTCGCTGGTGACTGGCAGGCCGCCTGCGTAAGACCCAGACAAAGGTCTACGCGGCCGGTATGAATGCCAGATCAGGTTAAACAAGTTTCAGCAATTGCATATTTGGTCCCTGGTCCTTTTTATAGTTGTTTTAACTTTATTTATTGCACTTTTAACCCTCCAACTTAACTTTTAAGGACCCGAAGACATAAACAAACTTTGTTAAGTCCCCGGTTAGTTATAGGATCACCGAATAAGTCCTGAATTTCAACATTGACGCTTTTAACCCCTTATTTACGAATATTAGCATAACTTTCTCATATGAAATCTAAACCTTGTGAAATTTTTATCACTTATTCTAGTGAGCAGGTTAATCGTTACAAATCTTCTGGTTCATTAAAAGGTCACTTAGAGGTATAAATTAAACATGTTGACACATTTAACCCTTGCGGTTTGTAAACTCTCACTTTCTTCCACAAACGGCTTCGTATGATTTATAATTCATTCGTTTAAGGGTATAAACATCGTGTAGGGTCGTTGAAAGGTATAATTATCCAATGTTGACACTTTGAATCCTTTTACACACATACTTTCTTTGTTTGTCAACTTTAGTCCCTCATATATAATCCATTACACGTTTAAAGCTCATAACACGTGTCCTCATTATATTGGACATGAATTTACGAGGTGTTACCTCCTCACCCCTTTAAAAGAAATCTCGACCTTGAGATTTACTGAAATAAATGAGGGTACTTCTCTTTCATTGTGGACTCTACCTCCCACGTGTACTCGGGACCTCTACGGGCATCCCATTTAACCTTTACAATCGGTACATGCTTCCTTCGAAGCTTCTTAACCTGTCGATCCTCGATCGACAAAGGTTTTTCAAAAAATTTCAGGCTCTCATCTATGTACACATCCGTATGTGGTATGACTAGTGATTCATCAGCTAGACATTTCTTCAGATTGCAGATGTGGAATACATTATGAATACCACTGAGCACTTCAGGCAGTTTTAACTTGTAAGCCACTGTTCCGACACATTCGATGATCTCGAATGGTCCTATATATCTTGGGCTTAACTTGCCTTTCTTACCAAAACGCATCACCCCTTTCCAGGGTGATACCTTCAGTAATACTTTGTCACCAACCTCGAACTTTAGAGGTTTACGCCTTTTATCTGCGTAGCTTTTCTGCCTATCCCTGGAAGCTTTGAGACGATCTCGTATCTGTACAATCTTATCTATCGTCTCCAGGACTATATCAGGTCCTGTTAGTTGGACATCTCCAACTTCTGCCCAACAAACGGGCGTTCTGCACTTTCTTCCATACAAAGCTTCAAAAGGTGCAGCTTGAATACTGGAATGATAGCTATTGTTGTATGAAAATTCAATCAATGGAAGATGATCATCCAAACTTCCTCCTAAGTCAATAACACAAGCTCGTAGCATATCCTCGAGTGTCTGTATAGTACGTTCACTTTGACCATCCGTTTGAGGATGATATGCTGTGCTGAAATTCAATCGAGTGCCTAGGGATTGCTGAAAGCTTTTCCAGAAATGCGATGTATACCTCGTATCCCTATCAGAGATGATAGACACTAGCACTCCGTGGAGAGATACAATCTCATCCACGTACAGCTGAGCTAACTTATCTGAGCTGTCTGTTTCTTTAATAGGTAGGAAGTGGGCTGACTTAGTCAGTCTATCCACTATAACCCAAATAGTATCATTTCCTTGCTTTGTCTTTGGTAACTTGGTGATAAAATCCATAGTCACCATTTCCCACTTCCAGGTGGGAAGTTCAGGCTGTTGTAGCAAACCTGACGGCTTCTGGTGTTCTGCTTTAACTTGAGCACATGTCAGACATTTGGCCACATAAGTGGCTATAGACTTTTTCAAGCCTATCCACTAATAATTCGCCTTTAAATCCTGGTACATCTTGTCACTTCCAGGATGAACATAATATTTAGAACTATGGGCTTCCTGAAGGATCACTTCCCCCAGTCCTCCATAAATTGGAACCCATATCCGTCCATTTAATCTTAGGATTCCATCCTTACTATATGATAACTATTCCGCAGTGACTCCCAGTTTTTCATTTGATTAGTTAGCTTCTAACATGGCTTCCTTCTGCGCAGTTAACAGTCTATCACTCAAACTGTTCTATAATTCAATGCTCTTGGCAATGATTCTTATGGGCTTAACCCTTTCTTTTCTGCTCAAAGCATCGGCGACCACATTTGCCTTGCCTGGATGGTATCTGATTTCACAATCATAGTCGTTTAAAGTCTCCATCCATCGACGTTGTCACATATTTAAATCCTTCTGATTAAACAAATGTTGAAGGCTCTTGTGATCAGAATAGATAACACACTTGGTACCATATAAATAATGCCTCCACAGCTTCAGTGCAAACACAACGGCACCCAACTCCAAGTCGTGGGTGGTGTAATTCTTCTCGTGCACTTTTAATTGTCGGGAAGTGTATGCAATAACTTTACCTTTCTGCATTAGCACACATCCCATGCCAGTGTGCGATGCGTCGCAGTAAACCACAAATTCTTCAATCCCTTCAGGCAATGTCAATACAGGAGCATTGCTTAACTTCTGTTTCAGAATATCGAAGGATTCTTGTTGCTTAGGACCCCAATCAAACTTAATATTCTTCCTAGTCAATGAAGTTAGAGGTGCTGCAATCCTTGAGAAATTCTCAATAAAACGCCTGTAGTATCCTGCCAGGCCTAAGAAGCTGCGAATCTCTGTGGGCGTATTTGGCTCTTGCCAGTTCATGATAGCTTCAATCTTAGCGGGATCCACCTGGATACCATGCTCACTAACCACATGTCCAAGGAATTGGACTTCACAAAGCCAATATTCACACTTCAATAATTTGGCGTAGAGCTTTTCTTGTTGAAGAAGTTTAAGAATGCAATGAAGATGCTTCTCATGGTCAGCTTGATTCTTTGAGTAAATAAGAATGTCATCGATGAAGACGATGACAAATATATCCAAGTAGGGCTTGCATACGGGATTCATGAGATCCATGAACGCTGCTGGTGCATTAGTGAGCCCAAAAGGCATCACCAAGAACTCGTAGTGACCATAACGAGTTCTAAATGTAGTCTTGTACACATCTTCATCTCTAACCTTCAACTGATGGTAACCTGACCTCAAGTCAATCTTGGAGAAGTAACTTGCTCCTTGGAGCTGATCGAACAAATCGTCGATCCTGGGCAATGGATATCTATTCTTGATCATGACCTTATTAAGCTCGCGATAATCGATGCATAGACGCATCGATCCATCCTTCTTCTTTACAAACAGGATCGGTGCTCCCCATGGAGACGAACTAGGTCTAATAAATCCCTTTGCCAATAAATCGTCCAGTTGAGTTCTCAACTCTTTCATCTCAGTTGGGGCCAACTGGTCAGGTGCTCTTGCAACAGGTGCTGCTCCAGGTATAATGTCGATTCTGAACTCCACTTGCCTATCTGGTGGTAAACCAGGTAGTTCTTCAGGGAATACTTCTGGATATTCAGAAATGACAAGGATGTCTTCAACCTTGGGTTTTGGTTCATCGATAGTTACTTGCGCCATGTAGATGACACAACCTTTCCTTAAACACTTTGATGCCTTAAGCATGGACACTTGCATAGGCAACCCATACTGAGTATCTCCTTGTATGGTAAGTGGCTCACCATACGGAGTCTTGATCACCACTTGTTTCTTGTCACAAACAATTTGGGCTTGGTTATGAGATAACCAATCCATGCCTATCACTATGTCGAAACCAGCTAATTTCAAAGGAAGTAAGGATAATGGAAAGGAGTGGTTCCTATTGAATATAAAGCATCCATCTAACACAGTTGAGGCAGTTTCTAAGGTACCATCGGCCAACTCTACTTCATACTTCACGCTTAGGGTTTTAACAGGTAAATTCAACAACTTACTAAACTTATCATCTACAAATGACTTATCCGCACCCGAATCAAACAACACCCTTGCATAAACATCATTTATAAGGAAGGTACCTGTTATCACATTATCATCCTGAACTGCTTCCCGTGCATCTATTCGAAAGACCCTAGCATTGGTCTTTTTGGCTTCTTCAGGCTTTTTGGCATACTTGGGGCAGTTGGACTTGATGTGCCCCTTCTCGTTATAGTTATAGCACGTTGCATCCTTTATCTTCTTGCACTCTATCATCTTGTGCTCACTTGACTTACAAATCCCATAAGCTCTTGGCTGCGATTGGGACTTGGATTCATATCTGCACCTTCCCAAATGGTGCTTCTTACAGATTTTACACTTAGGCTTCTCACCCAACTGATGGTCTCCTCTCTTGAACCCTGAACCCTTTTTGTGGTCAGAGTTCCCTTTGTGCTTCTTGTCAGATCGACGTGAGTTATCATCCTCACGTTTTCTCTTCTCAGCATCAGAATACCTAAGCGATCTCTGCCTGACCGCATCCAAAGTAAGGGATAATGATAAGTCAGCCGCTGACCTAAAAGTAGCAGGTCGGGATGCCTTCACACTAGCTTTGATTTCTAGGGCTAAACCCCCAATAAAACGGGCTATACGTTTTGGTTCCGGGGTAACCAGATATGGAACCAAACGTGACATGGTATTGAAGCTACTAAGGTAAGCCTGACAGTCTAGGTTTTTCATTACCAAAGATTAGAATTCAGCCTCTATCTTTTCAACCTCTTGCTGAGGACATTAATTCTCCTTGATGAGAGCAACAAACTGATCCCGTGACAGATTGTACAACGGGATCTTCCCAGTAGCCTGGATTAGTGACCTCCACCAGGCTAGTGCTTCTCCTTTAAACGACTGAGATACATACTTCACAACATCCTTATCAGCACAACCACTAATGTCAACTACGGTGTCCATCTCGTCTAACCACGTCATGCAGTCGATAGCTCCTTTTTCCCCAGTGAAATCCCTGGGTTTGCAGGAGACAAAATATTTATAGGAGCAAGTATTTGCACGTGGCTCCTGATCAAATACAATTTTCTTAGACGGAACACTTTGCTGATTTGATGAATGTCGGTCATCATCCTTCTTTGACCCATTAGGTTTAGGAGGTGGTTTACTATGAGCCTCAGAGTGAGTCTTAGGTTGTGATTTGGAATGGGGTACAGATAAGGTCCTGCTTCGAGTACCACTAGATTCATTAAACTGTCTATCTATGGCCTTGGTAACAACATTATCAATCAATGCCTGAAGTTCCGCACCCGTTACATTGATCCTAGTGGTATCATGATTCTCCCTTGGATGACTGTTAATCTCTTCAGACTCTGCCCTGTAGCTTGATTGCTACATAAAATGATGACAATGATTTATTTAGAGGTATATATTAGATTTGTCATCTTATTAATTTATTAACCATGGTATTAAAGAACCATATTGGTTAATTTGTTAAGTATTTCATTCAGGATTTTTCATTAATAACCCTTAGTTATAATTAAATATAATAATGGCACAAAAGGCCAAGTCACAATGACACATTCGAATTTCAGGTCAAGATCTTATAGGCTCGAGGTACTAAGGCTTGAATCATAGTTCATTACCTTTCTTGACATGGAGTTATAGGCTACAACTGTCTTTTGTCTTATATGACAATGATTATGGCCCGTAGGCATTACATCACAATTGGATGTTTAAATAATAAAGAAGGAATTGGAATAATCCAATATAAGGATGACACGTGTGATTTTACGAATCACATCAGCCAGGAATGTTAACATGTTTTCAGATGTTAACAAGAATTTGAATCTTTTTAAACAGGTTTTACCATCATAGCTAGGTCTTATAATGACATGCAGGCTAGGTTATACCCCTTTAAGATTCTTAATAATTAAAGGCAGATCTTATAAAAGGAATGACATATTTTGGATTTATTTATTTATTTCATACATTTCACATTTATGCATATAATGACAAAAATGAAATTTTGAATTTAACCATTCCATTACTAAATTAAAGAGTACATGATTGCCCAAATGGGACTTTTAACAGAAATAACTTGCCCACGCAGGGGCTAAACAGAAACTACAAGTCCTCGCAGGGACTGGTTAGAGAAACAGATGTCCACGCAGGGACTTGATTGAAAATTAAAAATACAAATAAACAAATAAAGGATTTAATGATCCTTTTTGCTCTTCCCCTTGATTAAGCTTTCCAAACCTTTAAGAAATCCCCGGTTGTTTCTACGCTCTTCTTGAACATCCTGTTCCACCTGGCTCAACCTTTGTAGAATCTCCTGTTGATGCGGTGGCGATAACAGTGGCGGCTGCGGCGGCTGCTGATGCTGCAGAGGTTGAGGAGGTGGCGGGTATTGGTACCCATATGATGGATACCCAGCCTGATATGGGACTCCATAAAAGCATTGTAGTTTGTCGCCACAAGGTATGGGTTAACTTCAGCGTAGTTGTAGTTGGTATGGGCCGGCTGCTCGAAAGGGTTGTACGCCGCTACGCCGGCGTATGCAGGAATTGGGTTATCATAACCCAATGGTGGTGGTGCGACTGTCGCAGATTCCACTTCAGAAATAGGGTTCGAAGGCCCACCCATTTGTGGGTCTTCGTATAGTGGCGGATAATGACTGCCACTAGAAGGTTGAGGGGTGCTGATACGGACTCCCCCTCGCATGGACATCCGTGCGGTTGATCTCCTACGCCTCGGTGGCTCCGGAGGCGGTTGCTGCACTGGTGGTGGTGGCGGTGGAGTAACCGCTACAAAGCGTGAATCCTCCGAGGGATCCTGCTGAGGCGATGAGTGGTAACTGGGAGTAAACACCCAGTCGTATTGGGAAAATCTTGCCTGATAACTGTTTGGACCACGATAAGGTGACCCATGATATGACGACCCATCCGAAATCTCAATGGGGTGAGTAGGTGTTCCGGTTGGAGGCTCGGCGGGTACCGGATCCTCTTCCATGTCCATGGAGAAATGGTCATCCAGTCCCAACGGGTTATAACCCATTGGCTCTTCAATTAGGTTTGCCGGGTTGAACCGGCTTTGGAAGTAGGGTGTTGGGTCATTAAAGGAATGGTGTGAGTTGTGGCTTTGAAGGGGTATAAAAGAGTGATGTGAGTTGTGGGGCTCGTTCTCCGATTGAGGCCCGTAAGAGTTAAGGTAGGAAGGTGAGGAGCTTAGCGAGACTGAACGCCTCGCTGGTTCTAAAGAGGTCCTCCAGTTTTCCTGAGGACTTTTGCTTAAAGAGTCTGATGGAGTTCACCGGTGTGAAGGCCCGGCCTCATGATCATTGGGGGCGATAAATGGCCCCTTGTCACACCCAGAATTCCACGTGTCACCGGTGGGCCCGGTAGGGAGTATCGTGACGTAGTTGATATCATTATAGTCAAACAACACAATATATAAATGCACAGCGGAAGCAAAAGATAAATTATATTACAATCCGAATATAAAGTAATATCAAGTATTACAACGGAAAGTAAAGGATCCACAGGCGGATCCTAAAACATAAATATTGTTCAACAGACTTTAGACGCCTAGAACTTGCAAGATTCCTTATTAATGTCCTGAGCAGCTTCCAGCCTATTACGTACTTGTACCTGTCACTTAGACATTTGAAAATACGTCAGTTTTCACTGGTAAATACACTCAACCGACTCATTTGAAAAATGTTTATGAAAATTGGTTTAGGTGCACAAGGCATGAAAATATTTCGACACTTTGATTAAAATGCACAAGGCAAAATTAATCTTTTATACTTGGGACAAACTATATTTCATGTTATCAGTTTTACATAACTTGCTCTACATACGGGGCCCGGTTCTATGCCGGTTCAAGATTTAACCGACACACCACTATTCCCTTATTGGGAATCCCTTATTGGGTATAATTAATTAATAAACATATGGCATGTGTCAGGTATATGCCTACACCCCGTGCTTAGGTCGTGGCCATTGCATTTAATGAGTCAAGGATATCCAGGACACGGTCGCATTAATCCCCAATGTTTCAGTCAAGCAATACGAATTAAAAACAGGTTATTTGGATTTCCGACTTATTGGTCTTTGAATCCCATACCTGACCATGCGGTATTTATATTAGCGTATCCCAAGCCCGTAATAGGGAAAATAAGTTAAGAGTATTTACCTGAGCTAGCTCCTGTCTTAAATAGCAAGAATTATATTAACTCAGCCGTATTCACTTAAGTAAGCGTAGGTACAATTTACCGGAAGGCTCTAGTCTGGAATGATGGTATAAATAACCAATTAGAATGCTAACGGGTCTTTAATTAAGCGTAAGCTTAGACCAGTTAGTTTTAAAGAAAAATACGGTTCAAACGCATGATAAAGCGAAGACCGGTTTAGAATGTGGTTTTGACCCGGCAAGCTTGTATGCTTGTTTAATATGGGTAACTTAAACACATTCTGGATTTTGAGACAAAAGTGATATGGTTTGACTCGTTTCGGCTAACCTATGCAAAGTAGTCACATAAGCCGATCTGAATGCGACAAGTGCGTAACGAGTAACCAAAAGAGTCAATTACAGGTTTCCTAAGTTAATATGCCTTAAATATGTTGTGATATCAGTAGGATACCTTCCATTATGCCCAAAACGAGTTTAATCTCAAAATAAGCCCCATAGGGGTATTTTGGTCATTTTAAAGATTATAAAAGAGGTTAATTGAAATTCTGAGATTCGGTTCCGAATACATCAGTAAAATAACTTACTTTAGTAGGTCATATCAGTTGGTAATAGGTCTTATATGACAACATGGTTTTAAACCCAAACTATGCGTTTAATACGCTTTAAAAGCCATTTTAAGCGATTTCCGGGTTATACAGGAAATCTGAGTTTTCTGATCAGGTTATAAAGTTCAAAATTCTTTATGTATTATATAAAATCAGTAGCAATTGGATTGGTATCAAAAGGACTTGTAAAACTCATTTTATGACCGAAAAGGGTATAATCGGTATTTACCGAATTAAGGCGATAGCCTTAGGTTATGATCAGCTTAAAAATAATTAAAAATCTTTAAAATTCTCAAAATATTATATTACATCAGTGGGTAAAAGGTTTGGTGTCAAAAATTGGGTTTAGATAGGCTTTATGCTAATTGCGCCGTTTAATTACTAAAAGGCGTTATAATTACGCTAATGAGCATAACTCCTAATCTAGACCTCCATCTGATGTGAAATTTTGGGGACATGTTTATAAATCATTAGTAAAGATTATTGTCCTTTCATATTTCCAAAATTCTCGTTTTATGGTCAAAAGGGCATTATGGTCAACATTAAGCATTTAACGGAAACATGTAAACGAATCGGATAATCAATGAACCAACCACGGAGGGTTATGCTAACATGTAGCCTGGTCCTAAGGAAGCTCTAAGGCATTTCCAAATCATACTAAATCGGGTCAGAACTGAAGTCAAAGCAAAAGTCAAAGTTTTGCGACTTTCGGTTCCGAACCGGGTCTAAACAGAAAATTGTCGGATCAAACAAGCCTAGATCAGTTCTTATACTTATTAATAGGTTATATGAGTGATAAAATAGGTTACATGCCTTCTATATTGTTAATTACATGTAAATTTGCAATTTAGGCTTCTGTTGACTTTTTCTAATCAACTTTGACCCGACATTTGATCTAGATAGGATGGGAATCAGTGGGTGCCCTTTTAAGGGTTTATTGCCCACATAATTACCAACTTATAACTACCTTCAATTCAACAAATCACTGGACCATTAATAATTAATCGCTAAGTCAACCATTAATTACAACGGTTTGACTTTTAGGCTAATAACTAAGCAAAACTTAATCAAGGAAGGTCAAGGGTGCTTACCAAAGTCCTAATCACGATTAGGGATGCTTGGTGTCTGCTCTTGAGCTCCAGAAAGTCCCACAATTGCAGATGGAATGGATGATCAAAAATGTTTGCAAACAATGGCCTTTTTATAGTGATTTTTGATCCATTAGATGATGACAACTAAGTCTATGAAGTGATCTAGATCAATAACAAGTGCCCCTAAGCTCTAAAATCAGTAGGGGACGCACATGGAATTGATAAATATCTCCATAAGTCGTTTCATGGACTTGAACAGCCAAGAAAAACGAGTTTCTGCATCTAGGGGATGCTTGCGCACCGTAAGGCTTTTAGGCTTGAGGTGCGCAAGCCTTTTGCCAGCACAATGAATCTTTCAAATGTTGACAGTTTTAGCCCCTGTACCTCCAATTGCCATTTCCGACACATCCAAGGCCCGTTAAATCATTTTTAAGGCTCTACAATGATGCCTAAGTAAGGGGAACATGAAACATGCTCAAAAATATGCCGGATGTTGGTTCGTTTGGTCGTACGGTCACGTTGTTCGGTTAATTACGACGAAACACGGACGGACGCGAAAAACGAACCAATTGACGCGACGAATGGAATTTTATCAAGCCAAACACTAAAATAACATATTTTAGTGTTTACATAAATTTTTGGGTGTCCGGGGGTATTCAGAATGTGAGATATGCGCGTAAACGCAAACTTGTGCGCTTTTTGACACTTTTAGTCCCTGCATGACTTAAAAGCTTATTTGTGCGCACCAAACACCTCTAAGCCTATATCTAAGCTATAAGAAGGATAATTAAGGTATGTATAACTCATGGTCATATTCCGGAAGGTCCGATCGCACACGAATCGGCATACTTTTGCAGTTTGACGCTTTAGGTCCCTCTATTGCGCAAACTTGCACATCTCATCATTTAATAGCATTGAAGCCTTATCTAAACCGTATTAGGCATTCATGAAAGTATTATTAAACATGATAATGCTTTGGGCTCGATAAAAGGTCATTCAGAGGTATAATTAAACATGTTGACACTTCTAGTCCCTTATACTTGCAAAGTTGCGCGTAACTTCACTTTTAGGCATAAAAGCCTTGAATGGCCATTGATTGGCATTCCCGAGAGTATAATTAAATATCATGAGGCTCTCGGTTTGTTAAAAGGTCACTCAGAGGTAAGGATTAACATGTTGACGCTTTTAACCCTTTATTGCGCAAACTTTCAATTAATCACATAAACGGCTACACTTGATTAACAAGTGGCTCATTTGTGAGTATAAAACCGTAAAAGGTTATTTAGAAACTTATTTTAGGTATGATAATACTTCCAGTTCTTTCATAATCAAAGTTTTCGATTTTTCGAAAAATTAGTCCCTTATATTCAAGGTTTGACTTTACTAGGGTTTAATTACACGTGTCAATACTTCGTTGAACGTGATTTTACGAGATGTTACATCCTCACCCCCTTAAAAGAAATCTCGACCTCGAGATTTGCTTAAAGTAAAGTAAGTACTTTCTGTCGTATCATGCATTTAACTTCCATAGTATATTTGGGCCTCCAAGGGTATCCCAGTTGACCTATACAATAGGTGCATACTTTCTTTTGGAGCTCCTTAACCTGTCGATCCTCAATCGACATAGGTTGCTCATACTATCATAGATCTGCATATCATTATGTGATAGTGCTTTTCGACTTATTGGTGACGCGTCGCTAAATCATTAGTGTGGGTCACATTGCGCGTTCCACCAAGCTCCTTAATTAGGTCTTAGCTCGTAAGCTATTTAATCTTGATACATTCGAATCCTTCGAATGACTTTATATATTCAGAGCTTAACTAACTTGATAATTACAATTTGGCACACCCTTCCTGGGTGATATCCTTTGTTGAACCTTATTCCTTAACAAGAATTTAGGAGGTTTGCTATATTCATTAGTTCTTGATTTCCTGCCGTATACTGGCAACTTACAATCGATTATGGATTTGTATGATCTTATTTGTTGTTTCCTAGGAAACTTTCAGATCCTGATAATTGGACTTACCAATTCTCTATTTAACAATAGATTTTTAATATTCCATCTATACAAGGTCTCCAAAGGAGTAGCCTTGATACTTACATAATAATTGCTATAGAAAAACTTATTTTATGGTGAGATGGTTATTCCAACCACTGCTTAACTAATCTCAAAGAATAGCTAATCCTTACAGCTAGTCGAACCAATCGACGATCCTGGGCAGGTAATAGCGATTCTTAATTGTTGCCTAAATAGGGTTGCGGTAATCAATGCATCGGCAAGATGATCCGCCTTTCTTATTTATATAAATCGGAGTTCTTAGAACTTCGAATTTTGGCTTTATGAAATCTTCTCTAAAAACTTATCGATTTGGCTCTTAGTTCTTCCTATTCCGTTGATACTAACAGGTATAAGGCTTTTACAATAATTGCAGCCCTAAGCGGGATGTTTGTCCTAACATCCACTTGCCTCTCAGAAGGTAAACATGGTAATTCTTATAAAGAAGATAATTATGACACACAGAGGTGTTAGAGATGTCTGTATTCTCAGGCTTTGGTTCATCTATCGATGTCGGTGTCAGATAAATGACACATTCTCTTTACAAATGCAAGGATGCCCTAAGTAGATATACTTATAAGGACATTTTATATTGGATATCTTCTTTGAATACTACTAGTCGACTTTAGTACAATATGACCATTGGGATATCTCAGGGGTTCCATGTATTAAACCTCCATACTGATCAGGCATGGAAGTAATCTATGGGACACACTAGGATACGCCAATCCTCATATGGTACTCTTATCAAACATAGTTTGGCATTCGCAGGCGATATAAGATAATGAGAAAATAATAAAATAGATAAGATATATATTGTCGTACTCTTCCTGGGGAAAAGTACTCCAGGTTCTTATGAGAGGATTAACTTCGAGGATGGGAGAGATGGTCATTATCGATTCCATTGGTAAGTTATATCTTACATTTAATATTTGAAGTTCTTATGAATGTAATCAAGAGTTTACCAGGCTTATGGTTTACTAAAGGTTTATTATCCCTTGCATTAACGTAAGATACTTAGCAGAAACTATCAATGTTAAATGGTACGGGACGTACCTGATGCTATTATTGATATGTACTGTCTCTGTCATTCAATCGGTAGTTCAGGCGTTTCCTTTCTTATCCTTCCCAGACTTAGCTGCTCCTTCCTTGGCAGCCTCAGGGCAATTAGTACTGATGTGGCCCTTTTCGCCACAGCTGAAACAGTTTGCATTCTTTATGTCCCTACATTCGTGGGACTGGTGGCCAGTTCTTTTGCAGATGCCACATTGCTTTATCTTTTGGTTTGATCGACACTGTCCCCAGTGTCTTCTTTTGCAGGTTTTGCATGTAGGCTTCTTGTTGGAATCCTGTTGGAATCCTGTTGGTTATTGTTGAACTCGGATTTGCTCTTCTTAGGATTCGGGGAGTTATCCTCCTCCCTTTTACGCTTCCCATCTTCAGAGGCCTTGGCAGCCTTGTTTCTAACCACATCGAGTGTGAGAGATAGCGAGAGATCTGCCGCTGACCTGAATGTAGTAGGTCTCGATGCTTTCACACTTGCCTTTATTTCTTGGGCTAGACCCCCAATAAAGCGAGCTATTCGCTTTGGTTCCGGTGTGATCAAATAAGGAACCAATCGAGACTTGGTATTGAAACTGGTAAGGTATGCTTGACAATCTAAGTTCTCCATGACTAATGTCAAGAATTCAGTCTCGATCTTCTCAACTTCATGTTGAGGACAGTAATTTTCTTTGATAAGAGCAACGAACTGATCCCAAGTCATGTTGTACAAAGGGATCTTCCCGGTGGCTTGAATCAACGATCTCCACCAGGCTAAGGCCTCACCCTTAAATGATTGCGACACAAACTTGACCACATCCCTCTCAGCATATCCGCTGATATCCACAACTGTATCCATCTCATCTAACCACGTCATACAATCTACAGCTCCTTCCTCCCTAGTGAAATCCCGGGGTTTACATGAAACAAAGTACTTGTAGGAGCAACCCTTATCACGGGGTTCTTGATTCAGTATGATTTGTTGGGACGGATCACTGTGATGATTAGAAGAGTGACGCTCGTCATTTTCCTTCTTGGGTTTATCCTTCTTGGAAGAAGGCTTCGAATGCGGTGTAGATAGGGTCCTACTCCGAGTCCCACTATACTCTTCGTAGTGCCGCTCTAAGGCCTTTGTAACTGCGTCGTCTACTAACGCTTTTAGTTCAGCACCCGTTAAATTAATTCGGGCGTTATCATTGTTCTCCACTGGGTGGCTATTAATTTCATCTGAGCCAGCCATTTAATTGAACTGTTACATAAAACAAGGACAATAGTTTACTTGGGAGTTTATTATGGAATTGTCTTTTATGGCAATTCATTAACCATGGTAACGGAGACCATATTTGATTAATTTATTAATCACATTTATTTAGGATTTCTATTATAATTTATCCTAATTATAAAAACAATAACAGTTTTACTAGTGGCACGAAAGGCCTAGTCACATAGACATTTATAAATTATAAGCTATGATTTTAGAGAATCAAAGCATTGAGGTTTGAACCAAAGTTCATTACCTTTTCTTGACAGGGAGTTGTAGGCTACCACTGTCTTTAGTCTCAGAGGACATTAACTATAGCCCGTAGGCACTTCCCTTCCAAGGGATGTTTATAATATGATCATCTCATAGGATGATATAAGCCATGATTTCAGAGAATCGAGGCATTTAGGTTTGAATCAAAGTTCATTACCTTTTCTTGACAGCGAGTTGTAGGCTACCACTGTCTTTAGTCTCAGAGGACATTAGTTATAGCCCGTAGGCACTTCATCCTTAAGGGATGATTATTTCAAATAATGGGACTTAGATTAACCCCTTTATTTTAAAAGATAGCCTGTGTGACTTTAACGATTCACAGTTTACCAAAAATGTTAACATACTTACAGATGTTAACAGGGACTGGTATCTTTTGGATAGGTTTTACCGTCTTGGCCATGTCTGCAATGAAATTTAGGCTAGGTTTTACCATCTTGGCCATGTCTGTATTGACATTTAGGCTAGGTTTTACCTTTAAGATTCCTTTAATATTTAACGCAGAACAAACCTAAATTGAAATGTTAACAAGGATCTGAATCTAATTGTGGAACTACCATCTTGGCCTTGTCTTAATATGACACATGGCTAGGTCTTGTCCTTTTTTAGATTTTGCCATTTTATTATAATGGTAGATCTTATAATATAGGAATGATATTTTAAATATAATCGTTCCTTTAAAATTTAAACAAGTATATGGTTGCCCTAGACGGGACTTCTACAGAAAATGACTTGCCCATGCAAGGGCTAATCAGAAAAATAACAAAGGAACCAAATAAGGACAAAATAAAACGAATTAGGATTTGTCCTATGTTCTTGTCTAGACTCAAGAATGTGCAACTGTGTAACTGAGATTAAACACCAAAAGGCTAGCGTTTAATTCACTGAGTGTTGGCTCTGATACCAATCTGTCACACCCCGAATTCCACGTGTCACCGGTGGGCCCGGTAGGGAGTATCGTGACGTAGTCGATATCATCATAGTCAAACAACACAATATATAAATGCACAGCGGAAGAAAAAGATAAATTATATTACAATCCGAATATAAAGTAATATCAAGTATTACAACGGAAAGTAAAGGATCCACAGGCGGATCTTAAAACATAAATATTGTTCAACAGACTTTAGACGCCTAGAACTTGCAAGATTCCTTATTAACGTCCTAAGCAGCTTCCAGCCTATTACGTACTTGTACCTGTCACTTATACTTTTGAAAATACGTCAGTTTTCACTGGTAAATACACTCAACCGACTCATTTGAAAAATGTTTATGAAAATTGGTTTAGGTGCACAAGGCACGAAAATATTTCGACACTTTGATTAAAATGCACAAGGAAAAATTAATCTTTTATACTTGGGAGAAACTATATTTCATGTTATCAGTTTTACATAACTTGCTCTACATACGGGGCCCGGTTCTATGCTGGTTCAAGATTTAACCGACACACCACTATTCCCTTATTGGGAATCCCTTATTGGGTATAATTAATTAATAAACATATGGCATCTGTCAGGTGTATGCCTACACCCCGTGCTTAGGTCGTGGCCATTGCATTTAATGAGTCAAGGATATCCAGGACACGGTCGCATTAATCCCCAATGTTTCAGTCAAGCAATACGAATTAAAAACATGTTATTTGGATTTCCGACTTATTGGTCTTTGAATCCCATACCTGACCATGCGGTATTTATATTAGCGTATCCCAAGCCCGTAATAGGGAAAATAAGTTAAGAGTATTTACCTGAGCTAGCTCCTGTCTTAAATAGCAAGAATTATATTAACTCAGCCGTATTCACTTAAGTAAGCGTAGGTACAATTTACCGGAAGGCTCTAGTCTGGAATGATGGTATAAATAACCAATTAGAATGCTAACGGGTCTTTAATTAAGCCTAAGCTTAGACCGGTTAGTTTTAAAGAAAAATACGGTTCAAACGCATGATAAAGCGAAGACTGGTTTAGAATGTGGTTTTGACCCGGCAAGCTTGTATGCTTGTTTAATATGGGTAACTTAAATACATTCTGGATTTTGAGACAAAAGTGATATGGTTTGACTCGTTTCGGCTAACCTATGCAAAGTAGTCACATAAGCCGATCCGAACGCGACAAGTGCGTAACGAGTAACCAAAAGAGTCAATTACAGGTTTCCTAAGTTAATATGCCTTAAATATGTTGTGATATCAGTAGGATACCTTCCATTATGCCCAAAACGAGTTTAATCTCAAAATAAGCCCCGTAGGGGTATTTTGGTCATTTTAAAGATTATAAAAGAGGTTAATTGAAATTCTGAGATTCGGTTCCGAATACATCAGTAAAATAACTTACTTTAGTAGGTCATATCAGTTGGTAATAGGTCTTATATGACAACATGGTTTTAAACCCAAACTATGCGTTTAATACGCTTTAAAAGCCATTTTAAGCGATTTCCGGGTTATACAGGAAATCTGAGTTTTCTGATCAGGTTATAAAGTTCAAAATACTTTATGTATTATATAAATCAGTAGCAATTGGATTGGTATCAAAAGGACTTGTAAAACTCATTTTATGACCGAAAAGGGTATAATCGGTATTTACCGAATTAAGGCGATAGCCTTAGGTTATGATCAGCTTAAAAATAATTAAAAATCTTTAAAATTCTCAAAATATTATATTACATCTGTGGGTAAAAGGTTTGGTGTCAAAAATTGGGTTTAGATAGGCTTTATTCTAATTGTGCCGTTTAATTACTAAAAGGCGTTATAATTACGCTAATGAGCATAACTCCTAATCTAGACCTCCAACTGATGTGAAATTTTGGGGATATGTTTATAAATCAGTAGTAAAGATTATTGTCCTTTCATATTTCCAAAATTCTCGTTTTATGGTCAAAAGGGCATTATGGTCAACATTAAGCATTTAACGGAAACATGTAAACGAATCGGATAATCAATGAACCAACCACGGAGGGTTATGCTAACATGTAGCCTGGTCCTAAGGAAGCTCTAAGGCATTTCCAAATCATACTAAATCGGGTCAGAACTAAAGTCAAAGCAAAAGTCAAAGTTTTGCGACTTTCGGTTCCGAACCGGGTCTAAACAAAAAATTGTCGGATCAAACAAGCCTAGATCAGTTCTTATACTTATTAATAGGTTATATGAGTGATAAAATAGGTTACATTCCTTCTATGTTGTTAATTACATGTAAATTTGCAATTTAGGCTTCTGTTGACTTTTTCTAATCAACTTTGACCCGACATTTGATCTAGATAGGATGGGAATCAGTGGGTGCCCTTTTAAGGGTTTATTGCCCACATAATTACCAACTTATAACTACCTTCAATTCGACAAATCACTGGACCATTAATAAAGGTCAAGGGTGCTTACCAAAGTCCTAATCACGATTAGGGATGCTTGGTGTCTGCTCTTGAGCTCCAGAAAGTCCCACAATTGCAGATGGAATGGATGATCAAAAATGTTTGCAAACAATGGACTTTTATAGTGATTTTTGATCCATTTGATGATGACAACTAAGTCTATGAAGTGATCTAGATCAATAACAAGTGCCCCTAAGCTCTAAAATCAGTAGGGGACGCGCATGGAATTGGTAAATATCTCCATAAGTCGTTTCATGGACTTGAACAGCCAAGAAAAACGAGTTTCTGCATCTGGGAGATGCTTGCGCACCGTAAGGCTTTTAGGCTTGAGGTGCGCAAGCCTTTTGCCAGCACAATGAATCTTTCAAATGTTGACAATTTTAGCCCCTGTACCTCCAATTGCCATTTCCGACACATCCAAGGCCCGTTAAATCATTTTTAAGGCTCTATAATGATGCCTAAGTAAGGGGAACATGAAACATGCTCAAAAATATGCCGGATGTATTCAGAATGTGAGATAGGCGCGTAAACGTATTTTAGTGTTTACAAGCTAAATATGCCGTTAAATCATTTTTAAGGCTCTACAATGATGCCTAACCAATTGACGCGACTAATGGAATTTTATCAAGCCAAACACTAAAATAACATATTTTAGTGTTTACATAAATTTTTGGGTGTCCGGGGGTATTCGGAATGTGAGATAGGCGCGTAAACGTAAACTTGTGCCCTTTTTGACACTTTTAGTCCCTGCATGACTTAAAAGCTTATTTGTGCGCACCAAACACCTCTAAGCCTATATATAAGCTATAATAAGGATAATTAAGGTATGTATAACTCATGGTTATATTCCGGAAGGTCTGATCGCACATGAATCGGCATACTTTTGCAGTTTGACGCTTTAGGTCCCTCTATTGCGCAGACTTGCACATCTCATCATTTAATAGCATTGAAGCCTTATCTAAACCGTATTAGGCATTCATGAAAGTATTATTAAACATGATAATGCTTCGGGCTCGATAAAAGGTCATTCCGAGGTATAATTAAACATGTTGACACTTCTAGTCCCTTATACTTGCAAAGTTGCGCGTAACTTCACTTTTAGGCATAAAAGCCTTGAATGGCCATTGATTGGCATTCCCGAGAGTATAATCAAATATCATGAGGCTCTCGGTTTGTTAAAAGGTCACTCAGAGGTAAGGATTAACATGTTGACGCTTTTAACCCTTTATTGCGCAAACTTTCAATTAATCACATAAACGGCTACACTTGATTAACAAGTGGCTCATTTATGAGTATAAAACCGTAAAAGGTTATTTAGAAACTTATTTTAGGTATGATAATACTTCCAGTTCTTTCATAATCAAAGTTTTCGATTTTTCGAAAAATTAGTCCCTTATATTCAAGGTTTGACTTTACTAGGGTTTAATTACACGTGTCAATACTTCATTGAACGTGATTTTACGAGGTGTTACACCCCTTGCCTCTACCTCTTCCTCGGATTCTTGGCAGCATTGTTGTAGGTCCTATCAAAACAAACAAAAGAACAACAAAGAAATATAACGGACAAAATTAGAAACAAAAACAAATTTGGATTAGTCCTAAGTTCTTTGTCTAGACTCGGAAGTCGAGGAATGTGTAAACTGTGTCATTGAGATTAAACACAAAAGGATAGTGTTTAATTCACTCAATGTTGGCTCTGATACCAACCTGTCACACCCTGATATTTCCACGTATTACCGGTGGGCCCGGTGGGGAGTATTGTGACGTAGTTGATATCATAGTCAATTTATATTTATCACAGTTTAATACACAGCGGAAGTCGAAAGATAAATTCAATACAAACCGAATTAAAAGTATTATCAAGTGTATTACAATAATGGTTGCGAGGGATCCACAGGCAGATTAAATGTTTAAAAGATCATTGTTCAACAGATTTATAACATCTAAGCTTGCAAGACTCTTTATTGATGCTAGGAGTAGCCAGCCTATTCCGTTTAGTACCTGCACTTAGCCTTTTTGGAAAATACGTCAGTTTACACTGGTAAATACAATTAACCGACTCATTTTGAAAATGTTTATAAAAAAATTGATTTGAATGCACATGGCACAAAACATCTTTTATAACTTGGGATAATTATTTATATATAAACTTATAAAAGAATTACATGTTCCCTATACGTTCAGTAGCCCAGGCTGAATACCGGGTTAAAGATTAATAGACACACCACATGATATAATTCCGCATCGAGTTATTCTCGAACAAACGGTTATACCTTTTTATTTATATGCACCGGCAGGTGTATGCCTACACCCTGTGCTTTAGGTCGTGGCCATTTCAATGAATGATGCCGAGGATATCCGAGACATGGTCATTAACCCACCAAAGGCTTTAAGCAAACATAACAGTTTAAACGGGTCATCTCAATAAAGTAACCTTTATATGATTAAAAATTCAATGCCCGACCAAGCGGTATTTTATATACCGTACCCCAAGCCTGTATAAGGGAAAATAAGTTAAAAGTATTTACCTAAGCAAGTATATATCACAATCAGTGAGTGCAAGTATCTTTTACTGGTCTCCTAATTTGGAACGAAGGTTTTAATAACCTATTAGATTCCTAACGGCTCTTAATTAAATCTAAACTTAGACCGGTTAGTTGTAAAGGAAGATAAACGGTTCAAAACGCACGATTAAGCGAACACCAGATTCGAATGTGGTTTAGACCCGACAAGTTTGTATACTTATATAATATGGGTAAACTAAACACGTTCTGGATTTTGAGATAAAAATGATAAGGTTTGACCCGTTTCGGCTAATTTATGCAAACTAGTTACATAAACAGCACCGAATGCTAAAAATGCGTAACAGGTAACCAAATGAGTCATGAACAGGTTTCCTAAGGTAATATGCCTTAAATATGTTGTGATATCAGTAAGATACCTTCCATTATGCCAAAATGGATTTAAACTCAAATTATGCCCCGTAGGGGTATTTTGGTCATTTTAAAGGTTATAAAAGAGTTTAAATACTCATCTGAGTTTCAGGTCTGATATAATCAGTAAAAACATTTATTTTTTATAAGTCATAACAGTAGGGTATTGCATATATGTGAAAATTATCTTTTATAACCAAACTATGCACCGTAGGGGCATTTTGGTAATTTCACATAAGCTTTAAAGGTCAAAATTAGAATTCTGAGTTCAAAACTTTTGCTTACTGTTTAATTACAAAAATTCACTTAAAACATCAGTAGGTATTAATTTTTATATGCCAAAATTAGTTTTAACCCATACTATGCGCTTAAAACGCGTAAAAGTCGGTTTTAAGCGATTTTCGGGTTTAAATAAGAAATCTGAGTTTTTGATCAGTTTATAAAGTTCAAAATGTTTTACTTATCATATAAAATCAGTAGCAAAAAGTTTGGTATCAAAATATTATGTGAAACTCATTTTATTCAAGAAAAGGGTAAAACCAACAATTACCGAATTATAGCAAGAACCCTATGTTATGCTCAGCTAAAAAAAATAATTAAAAATCTTCAAAAATCCCAAAATATTATGTTACATCAGTGGGTAAAAAGTTTGGTGTCAAAGTTTGGGTTTAGATAGGCTTTATGCTAATTACGTCGTTTAATTAATATAAAGCTTCTTAATTCTGATATTGAGCATAACTCCTAATCTAGACCTCAAACTGATGTCAAATATTTAGGACAAGTTTATAAATCAATAACAAAGGTTTTTTTCCTCTCACATTTTCAAAAATCTCGTTTTAGGGTCAAAAGGGCATTATGGTCAATATTTAGGCACATAACGGAAATATGTACATGAATCGAATAACTAATGAACCAAGTTGTATAACCTCAGAGGGTTACACTAATCTATAACCTGGTCCTAATAGAGCTATAAGGCATGTCTAAACTATGCTACATTGGGTCAGAACTGAAAGTCAAAACCAAAAGTCTACTTTTGCGACTTTCGGTTCCGAACCGAGCTTAAACTGAAAACTGTCGGGTTGAACATGTTTAGAGATGTTCTTACATTAATTACCAAGTTATATGAGTGATAAAATAGGTTCCATAGCTTCTACATTGTTAATTATGTGTTTATGCGAAAATTTGCTTTCTGTTGACTTTTTATAATTAACTTTGACCCGATAATTGACCTAGTTAGAGTGGGAATCAGAGGGTGCCCTTTTAAGGGTTTATTACCCACATAAATACCAACTCAAAGGTACTTTCAATTCGAGAATTGACTGGACCATTAGTGATTAATCACTAAGTCAAGCCTTAATCACGATGGTTTGACTTTGGGCCATTAAACTAATTAATACTGAATTAAGAAAGGTTAAGAAGCTTACAAAGGTCCTATGCACGACTAATGACCCTTAGGGATAGCTCTTGAGCTCCAGGAGACTCCCGAAAATAAGTTGGAATGGTTTTTGAAATGCAAGTCCAAGTGTTGCAACTTAGAAGTTCTTATATAGGGGTTTTAATTCATCAAGATCATGACAAACAAGTCTATGCGTGATCCCTGATGCATAACAAGTGTCCCTAGGCATGCAAAACTGTTGGCCACACTTCTGGAATTCGAATACCATGCAAAAAGGTCAGTTTAACAGGCTGAACTGGCACATGTGCTTGTTTTTGGTCGCTGGTGACTGCCAGGCGGCCCGAGTAAGACCCAGACAAAGGTCTACACGGCCGGTATGAATGCCAGATCAGGTTAAACAAGTTTCAGCAATTGCATATTTGGTCCCTGGTCCTTTTTATAGTTGTTTTAACTTTATTTATTGCACTTTTAACCCTCCAACTTGACTTTTAAGGACCCGAAGACATAAACAAACTTTGTTAAGTCCCCGGTTAGTTATACGATCACCGAATAAGTCCTGAATTTCAACATTGACGCTTTTAACCCCTTATTTACGAATATTGGCATAACTTTCTCATAGGAAATCGAAACCTTGTGAAATTTTTATCACTTATTCTAGTGAGCAAGTTAATCGTTACAAATCTTCGGGTTCGTTAAAAGGTCACTCAGAGGTATAAATTAAACAAGTTGACACATTTAACCCTTGCGGTTTGTAAACTCTCACTTTCTTCCACAAACGGCTTCGTATGATTTATAATTCATTCGTTTAAGGGTATAAACATCGTGTAGGGTTGTTGAAAGGTATAATTATCCAATGTTGACACTTTGAATCCTTTTACACACATACTTTCTTTGTTTGTCAACTTTAGTCCCTCATATATAATCCATTACACGTTTAAAGCTCATAACACGTGTCTTCATTATATTGGACATGAATTTACGAGGTGTTACAGGTTCGAACACACTTCAAGGCCCGTCTCATGTTCCGCTACTTTTGTAAAGAAGACAATGTTTAATACTATGGTTGCTTTGTCTATAACTAGTAGTTAAAACTTAGTTCTTGTTATGTATTTTGAACTTAATGACTTTCATATGTGTGTGAAAGTTGTTTGATGGTATTTATTATGTCCTTTAAAAAGTGTCGTGTTAAACATATATTTTGATTGTGAAAAACAGGGGACCGCTCGTTTTACGAACGGGTCATGCCCGAATTTCGTTAGATAAAGCATGTCATTATTTAAATAATTTAAAAGAAAAGTCTGGGCGTTACACATATATATATATATATATAGAAAAATCTGGTTGTTACATATATATATATGTGTGTGTGTGTGTATATATATATATATATATATTCTAAAACTGTCGTGTGCTTAACTATTGTTATTTTCGTAAATTATAATTGGCTCTCAATGTGCCTAAAATATTTATAAGAAGTGGTTTGAGTTATAATAATGATCATTGAAAGTAGAACGAAGCTTTGAAGTTGATAAATTAAGCTAACAAAGCTGAATTTTATGTTTCTATCCAGAATTTTGACAAAGTTTGAAAAGTCATATAAAATCAACCATTGATCCGATTAAGGTGATTCTTTTTGGCTTGGAAACTTTGTTGAGTGTAATTTCTCTATAATTTTAGAGCAAAAGAAAATATGGCTGTTAAGAGGGCCAAAACAGCCCGTTAACACAGTTGCACAAAAAGGGCTGCACAAGAAGAATTTTATAAAATATTAATTAGCGAAGAATGTTTGTATATCTTTGGTTTAAGCTTAAAATATTAGTTTAACTGGTTTATTATACCTATTAAAGCATGTTTGAAGTATTCAAACATGATATGATACAAGTTTTGTACAAACGGGTCAAACGGATAATAAATGTATATATTGATTATGTTTGATCTTACGATTGAAGGAATGTATGTTTGAGTAATTTATAAAGGGATACTAATGTTGTACATTATGCATCCTAAAGTTTTTATGTTGATTTTTCATAAGCTAGGTATGTTAAAGCTTGGAAATCAACGGATCTAGGTCGAATATAAACTAACAAGAACCTTACGGGCAAAGGTAAGTTAATCTTACATCTATTTTAAGATATTATGCGAATTATTAGTGTGTTTTGATATTTATAACTTATCGAAGCGGATACGGGTCGTTTAGACCCATAAGATTGTATTTTGTTATTATGAATTTAAAGAAGGTGTAAACGGGTTGTTCCACCCGTTACAAATGTAAGTGTAGTTTGTATGAGTAAGTATTTTGTTCTCTAAATTATATTTAATCTTTTGGTATAGTATGAATATTAAGTTGCATTCTAATGTATTCTCAAAGATGAGATGAGATTAGATAAAGTCTTATGGCTATGTAAAAAGATGGGAACCTGAATATAAAACATGAGGTTCATTTTAATATGAGATGTATGTTAATAGTGGGAGGAGTATGCATGATTAAAGGAGTTGTGTTTATATGTGTCAACCTATTGTGTATGTACGAGTAATGTGTAGAGGTTGGTTTTACTCAATAGGAGTTGAAGCGTACAGAGGAAAATGTAGGTTCAAAGGGCCTATATGCTTATTTATATGATAATTATATTTCGCAAGTTCAATTGCAAGTATTTGATAATATCTGTGGAGAATTATGTGATATACAAGTAGAATGGGGATTCAGATATAAAAAAAAAAACTAAAAAGAACAAAGTTAAGAACTTATGTTATGCTATGATTTAGAAGTAATTTGTACACATTAACATTTTACAATGAGTTTACACAGGTGTATACAAGGAACATTGGACCTACGAGTCAAGATTTAAGACTTAATAAGGACGGGTTAGGTCTATGTAGAGCCAAAGTAAACTACGCCAGGATAGGCGTAAGCCATGGCGGTGTAATATTAAAAGATAATATAAAATGGTTTGCTAATTAAAAATCGAGATGGATGTATACATATACATGATTATACTAACTCTTACTATGTGACATCATGATTAGGGAAAACTTCCATTTAGCAAAGTCGGGAGATGAGGATCTCGGTTGGATCAAGTAAGGATTTTTCATAGAACGCGCCGAGTATCACAGTGATCTAGGTAAAGGTCCTATGTAGAGAAGATTTGGTTGTATGTCTTGGATCGGATCAAAGAAGAAATATATTTTGTTCACGTTAATATGAAAATAATCCAACACTTAGATTGTTATGTAAACAAAATTGAAAAAAAATGTGGTTAGATTCTAATCAATGAGATGAAAGTTTGGATCAATTTTCCGCTGTGCAATTTGTCACACCCCGATATTTCCACGTTTTACCGATGGGGGAGTATCGTGACGTAGTTGATATCATCATGGTCAAATAACACAATATTTAAATGCACAGCGGAAGCAAAAGATAGATTCATTTCAACCGAATAAAATTGTAATATTAAGTATCACAAAATAGTTGAAAATAATCCACAGGTGGATCAAATAAAAAGAAACATTGTTCAACAGACTGAAATGCATCCAAGCTTGCGAGACTCTTATTGATGCTAAGGAGAAAGCCATCCTATTTCGAGTAGTACCAGCACTTAATCTTTTTGGGAAAATACGTCAGTTTACACTGGTAAATACAATCAACTGACTCATTTTGAAAAGGTTTAGAAAGTTGATTTAAATGCACGAGGCACAAAACATTTTATAACTTGGGATAATTATTTATATATATAAACTTGTAAAAGAATTACATGTTTGTTATACGTTCAGTAGCCCGGATTGACACCGGGTTAAAGATTAATAGACACACCACATGATATAGTCCCGCGGCGGGTTATTCCCGTAACCGGCGGTTATACCTCATTATTTATATATGCACTAACGGGTGTACGCCTACACGCGCGTGCTATGGTCGTGGCCATTTATTGAATAATGCCAAGGATATCCGAGACATGGTCATTAACCCCCCAAAGGCTTTAAGCAAACAAAACAATTTAAACGGGTCATTTCAATAAATTAACCATCATACGATTAAAGATTCAATGCCCGACCAAGCGGTAATTTATATACCGTACCCCAAGCCCGTATAGGGAAAATAAGTTAAAAGTATTTACCTTTGCAAGTAATAATCACAACAAGCAAGTGCACGTAGCTTTTACCGGGTCTCCTATTCTGGAACGAAGGTTTATAATAACCTATTAGAATCCTAACGGGTCTTTAATTAAGCCTAAACTTAGACCGGTTAGTTTTAAAGGAAGATACGGTTCGAACGCATGATTAAGCGAAGACCGGAATAGAATATGATTTAGACCCGAAAAGTTTGAAGACTTGTATAATATGGGTAAACTAAACACATTCTGGATTTTGAGATAAAAATGAGAAGGTTTGACCCGTTTCGGCTAATTTATGCAAACTAGTTACATAAACCGAACCGAACGCGAATAACGCATAACGGGTAACCGAATGAGTCACGAACAGGTTTCCTAAGTTAATATGCCTTAAATATGTTGTGATATCAGTAGGATACCTTCCATTATGCCCAAAACGAGTTTAATCTCAAATTAAGCCCCGTAAGGGTATTTTGGTCATTTTAAGAATTATAAAAGGGATTAAATATAACTCTGATTTTCGGGTCGGAATTAATCAGTAAAATTACTCATTTTAATAAGTTATATCAGTAGGTGATAAGTCTTACATGACAAAAATGGTTTTAACCTATACTATGCGTTTTAAACGCGTAAAAAGTCGTTTTAAGTGATTTCCGGGTTATAACAGGAAATCTGAGTTTTCTGATCAGTTTATAAAGTTCAAAATACTTCATTTAACATATAAAATCAGTAGCCAAAGACTTGGTATCAAAATGTTATGCAAAACTCATTTTATAAACGAAAAGGGTATAATCGGTAATAACCGAATCAAGGTAATAACCCTATGTTATGATTAGTTTAAAAATAATTAAAAATCATTAAAAATCCCAAAATATTATATTACATCAGTGGGTAAAAGGTTTGGTGTCAAAAATTGGGTTTAGATAGGCTTTACGCTAATGACGCCGTTAATTAATAAAAAGCGTTCTAATTACGCCATTGAGCATAACTCCTAATCTAGACCTCAAACTGATGTGAAAATTTAGGGACATGTTTATAAATCAGTAACAAAGATTATTGTCCTTTCACATTTCCAAAATTCTCGTTTTATGATCAAAAGGGCATTATGGTCAACATTAAGCAATTAACGGAAACGTGTAAACGAATCGGACAAACAACGAACCAATCACAGAGGGTTATACTAACATATAACCCGGTCCTAATGAAGCTCTAAGGAATTTTTAAATCACACTAATATGGGTCAGAACTAAAAGTCAAAGCAGTGGTCAATCTATGCGACTTTCGGTTCCGAACCGGTCCTAAACTGAAAATTGTCGGGTCGGACATGCTTAGACATGTTCTTGCATTGATTACCAAGTTATATGAGTGGTAAAATAGGTTACACATCTTCTACATTACTAATTGCGTGTTAATTTGAAAATTAAGGTTTTGTTGACTTTTTCGGATTAAGTTTGACCCGACATTTGACCTAGTTAGAGCGGGAATCAGAGGGTGCCCTTTTAAGGGTTTATTGCCCACATAATTACCAACTTATAACTACTTTAGTTTGACTAATCACTGGACCATTAGTGATTAATCGTTAAGTCAAACCTTAATTACGACGGTTTGACTTTAAGCTAATTAACTAAGTAAAACATGATTAAGGAAGGTTAAGGAAGCTTACCAAGGTCCAATGCATGAATAATGATGCTTAGGGAGTGGTCTTGTGCTTCAGTTGGTTCCAGAAATGAAGTTATGAATGAGTGATCAAAAGTTGCAAACAATGGTTCCTTATATAGTGAGTTTAATCTCACTAGATCATGCCAAGCAAGTCTACAATTGATCTTGCATGCATCCCAAGTGTCCCTATACTCTAAAAACCAGTTGGGGTTGCACATGGTATTGAAAACTAGCAATATAAGTCGGTTAACTTGTTATAACAGGCACCTGTCATGTTTCTGATGCTGGGACTGCCTTACGGACCGTAAGATAAGAGTCTTGCGGACCGTAAGTACCTATTACGGACCGTAAGACCTTGGCTTTGCGGTTCGTAATCCACCTTGGTTTATTTTTGCCCAGATGACATCCTTGCGGACCGTAAGGCTAAGCCCATACGGTCCGTAACCGATGAGCAGAAGACAAAGATTTGTAAATTATTAGGCTTTGATCATGCAACCTTTATGTCTACGAGTCTTATGCTTTTAATATTGGTATGGGACCACTTGATCATGCCTGAATAGTTATGACCACCTTGCCATGTTTCAAAAATGTCTTGGATTCTTTTGAAAGGGAACATGAGTGAAGGTTTGTCGTATACATTCTCATAGGATCCCATCTTTGCAATTTGAATCAATTATTACTAGTATTAACCGGATTTGAATGTATATCAGATGTTTATAAAACAGGTTAAGGTTTGGGATTTATAAATAGGTCGCTCAGAGGTATAAATTAACATGTCGACACTTTTAAATCCTAGCATACATCTTTCAACTTGATCCGGGTTTATAACACGTTTACTTACCATGACACGTGTCTTTATTTTATTGGGCATGATTTTACGAGGTGTTACATCCTCACCCCCTTAAAAGACATCTCGACCTCGAGATTTACTGAAATAAATGAGGGTATTTCTCTTTCATTGTGGACTCAACCTCCCACGTGTACTCGGGACCTCTACGGGCATCCCATTTAACTTTTACAATCGGTACATGCTTCCTTCGAAGCTTCTTAATGTGTCGATCCTCGATCGACACAGGTTTTTCAACAAACTTCAAGCTCTATTCTATGTGCACATCTGTATGTGGTATGACTAGTGATTCATCAGCTAGACATTTCTTCAGATTGTAGATGTGGAATACGTTGTGAATACCACTGAGCTCTTCAGGTAAGTTTAACTTATAAGCAACTGATCCGACACATTCGATGATCTCGAATGGTCCTATGTACCTCGGGCTTAACTTGCCTTTCTTACCAAATCGCATTACCCCTTTCCAGGGTGATACATTAAGCAACACTTTGTCACCTACCTCGAATTTCAGAGGTTTACGCTTTAAATCTGCGTAGCTTTTCTGCCTATCTCTGGCAGCTTTCAGGCGGTCACGAATCTGGACAATCTTGTCCGTTGTTTCAAAGACTATGTCAGGTCCTGATAATTGAACTTCTCCTACTTCTGCCCAACAAATAGGCGTCCTGCATTTCCTGCCATATAATGCCTCGAAAGGCGCAGCCTTAATGCTCGTATGGTAGCTATTGTTATAGGAGAACTCGATCAATGGCAGGTGGTTATCCCAACTACCACCTAAGTCAATCACACAAGCACGAAGCATGTCTTCCAAAGTTTGAATGGTACGCTCACTCTGCCCGTCCGTCTGAGGATGGTAAGTCGTACTAAAATTTAAGCGCGTGCCCAAAAATTGTTGGAAACTTTTCAAAAAATGTGATGTGTATCTGGTATCTATGTCAGAGATAATAGACACTGGTACGCCATGCAGGGATACAATCTTATCTACGTACAATTGGGCTAACATGTCTGAGCTATAAGTCTCCTTAATGGGTAGGAAATGTGCCAACTTAGTCAGTCTATCTACTATCACCCATATAGTATCATTTCCTTTCTTTGTCTTGGGCAACTTAGTGATAAAATCCATAGTTACCATTTCCCATTTCCAAGTGGGAAGTTCAGGCTGTTGTAGCAAACCTGACGGCTTTTGATGTTCTGCTTTAACTTGTGCGCATGTCAAACATTTGGCCACATAAGTGGCTACAGATTTCTTCAAACCTATCCACCAGTAATTTGTCCTCAAATCCTGGTACATCTTATCACAGCCAGGATGAACAGAGTATTTGGAGCTATGTGCATCTTGTAGGATCACGTCCCGAAGTCCTCCATGGATAGGAACCCATACTCGTCCATTCAATCTTAAAATTCCATCTTTTCCATGTGATAACTGCTCAGCAGTTACCCCTAATTTTTCATTAGGATAGTTAGCTTCCAATACAGCTTCCTTCTGCGCAGCTAACAACCTTTCATTCAAACTATTCTTTATCTCAATGCTCTTGGCATTGATTCTTATAGGCTTTACTCTTTCCTTTCTACTCAAGGCATCGGTAACTACATTCGCCTTGCCGGGATGGTATCTTATCTCACAGTCATAATCATTCAAAGTTTCCATCCAACGTCGTTGCCTCATGTTCAAGTCCTTTTGGTTAAACAGGTGCTGGAGGCTCTTGTGATCAGAATAGATCACACACTTGATACCATATAAATAGTGCCTCCATAGCTTCAGTGCAAATACAACGGCACCCAACTCCAAGTCATGGGTGGTGTAATTCTTTTCATGCACCTTTAACTGACGTGAAGCATAGGCAATAACTTTGCATTTCTGCATAAGCACACATCCCATCCCGGTGTGTGATGCATCACAATATACCACAAATTCTTCTATTCCATCAGGCAATGTCAACACAGGTGCATTGCTTAGCTTCTGCTTAAGGATATCAAAGGATTCTTGTTTCTTCGGTCCCCAGTCGAACTTAATATTCTTCCTAGTCAAAGAAGTTAGGGGTGCAGCAATCCTTGAAAAATTCTCAATACACTACAAGAAATTTGGTGCTTTACCAACACAAAGTATGTGTGGAAAAAACATATAGTGTGTTGGTAGTTGTCTTTATCTACACATAAATTAAGTGTAATGATGTGTAGACTCGTGACTGTGGATATAGGCCATTACCCACACATAAGTTATGTGTAGGTATATAGCAAGCTATACCTACACATATATGTGTGGCTAAAAGGCATTTATATGTGTGGTTAAAAGTACAACAATTTGTTTAGAAGGCATTTGACATGGGAGGTGACGTGGCAGGTGACGTGGCATCTGACGTGGCAGGTGATGTGTCATCCAACGTGGCAGGTGACATGGCATCCGACGTGGCGGATGATGTGGCATGAATATATGTGTAGGTAAAAGTAATCTTATATGTAGGTAAAAGTAATATTATGTGTAGGTAAATATTAAAGATGTGTTGGTATTGATCTTAATATGTGTTAAAACAAATGTAAACTAAAAGGCAGTAAAATCATACATAATGTCACAAACATCACCATTGATTAATACATGAAACAAAGTGCCAATTTGATTAATACATGAAACAAATGTAAACTACAAGGCAGTAAAATCATAAATAATCAAAAGGCTTGTCAACTTAACAAGAGAATCAAGAGTTGGATCTTGACCATTGTCAACCGGCAAGCACAACTGCACCAGCCACAGCTCTGAGGATGTTAGCACCTCCACCCTTGAACAATGATTTGACACCCTCCTTTTTCACGATTTGGTTGAGCGCGTCAAATGTGTTCTTGTACTTGACGGCTTCCCCATATGTCGTCATCATTCTTCTCCGCACTGTGTCAATCGGGTACGAGGCTAGACCAACTCCGTTTGTGATCAACCAACCGAGCGCAAAGCTAGCAAAGAAATTATCCTGCAGTAAAATTGACAACAAACCGCTCCCAAATCAGCTTATGTATGTATACACACACACATATAAATAACAAAACTAACCTGCAATGATCCGGTGAGGAGAATTGGTTTGAGAGAGTCATACATTCTGAAATACAGACCACGGTAAACAAAAATACCGGCAGCTGAAAGAGGGAACCCACGGTATAACCCAGGAATGTCGTCTGATGCGTATGTCTTCTTGTAAACGTCGATTAAACCGTTGAACTGCCTCTCGCCATCCTTCTTCGCTGCCTAAGCGTCATTGGCTAAACGAGTTCTAGCATAATCTAGAGAGAATACAAAGACAAGAGAGGAAGCACCAGCAAAACCACCAGACGCGATGTTACCACCGAACACTTTCCAGTAATGATCGCGGTCTTTCTTAAAGTTGAACAAACTCTTGAAGTAATCCTTAAACGCAAAGTTAAGTGCCTGTAGGGTTTAACAATACCACAAATTCAGTAAACTTGAATACACACCGAATACAAAATGCCATTAAAAAGATATTGAAATGAACCTGTGTAGGAAAGTAACGGATAACATTCGCAACATTTCCTCTCCACAAAGACATGACATCTTCATCCCTGATTGTTCTTTTGAAACATTCTCCAATGCCCTTGTATGGTTCAGAAAGACGGCCGGTCTTAAGCATCTCATCTTGGTTTTGGATCAAAAGTTTGACACACTCGATTGGAGCAGCAGCAGTTTTAGATACAGCAGCTGAACCCCCACCCATAAGAAAGTCAAAAGCGAAACCAGTAAGCCCTTTCTCTGCTGGCGCTTGAACAAAAACGGGAGAAGCATTTGCAGCCACCAATGATTGTGTCACGACCCGTTCAACCCGAATTTTATTGTTTGTATTTGTATTATACACAAAACATTATTATTTGTTTAAAACAAAAAACAAAAATGTGTGAGCTTTCTAATCAAAAGTGTTCGTATGTAGATATATATTATGCCTAAAAACATAGCAAAGCGAGGTTGTTAACAATCAAACTAATCAAATTGCATGAAGTTTTTTAAATCAACCATTGACTACTAAAACTTCCTTGAAACATTTGTTTACATTAACATAGATATTTTGATACACATGAGTGTCCAGGTATTTATCCAAAAATAGATAAGTTTTGACTATTCAAATGAAACATTTATCCAAAAATAGGTAAGTTTTGACTATATTCAAATGAAACTTAGTCAGTTACATCTGCACATAAAAGTGTTATCACTAGTGCTTACTACTGCTCGAACTTTCATACTTTATGTGTATCTTAGGCATTTAAAAAAGCCAGATACTTGATCAAAGGTAATGATGTATGCAAATTGCAAAGAGACAACCTTACGAGACGAAAATGGGAAAAGGCTGGTAGATTGCACATTTTCAGATATCTTTGCATATCCCATTTTCTTTTATCAATATGCTTTTATGTACGATAACATATTTGACAAATCATCTATCTTGAAGGATCCCCACCCTACAAAAAAATGGCATTCCATTACACATTTAAGAATTATGCTTTAGACGAATCAGACACATCAAATCCTAGTTTCTAAAAGTACTACGTTAAAAGAAATTTAGACTAATTAGGAGATATACCAATCAAATCCATGTCTGGAAAGTCATTTTGAAGAAAATCAAACACGTTTTGAACACCCTTCGAAACCCTACGTAGCTCAGAAGGTTCTAAGTGTAGGAGTATACCTTATCTTCAGCAGGTAAGAGAAGATGGAGAAGAATTTCAAGAGGTTCGGCATCTGCAGTCTTCACTACAAGTTCAAATATACCTTGTCTTCAGCAGCTAGGGGAAGATGGTTTAAAGTGACTTTCAACAAGTTTAGCCCGTTTAACCCATCCTTTCTGACTTGTTCGAGGTTATGATTTATGAATAACCCAAATTGACCCATTATTTAGAAAACGGGTGGTCGAATATGCCAACTCTAGTAAATTCAATTAAAAAGTTATTGAAAGACAAACCTGAGCAAACTCTAACATGGTAAACTATCCAGGATTGCCTAAACTGAAAAACCCGCCATGATCACCTTCCACCAATACCACCAGTCCATCAGCATATAATAAACATAAGTTTGTATATTATTGGGGAACTTTTCTTTACGAAGATAAGTTATACATAGTTTATGTAATTCAATGATATGTGGTTTAATGAAATAGAAACATAACAATTTTATTTGATAAAGATGGTAAACTGTGTATAGTAAAGAAAATAAATTATCAATTCGGAGACGTATTGAAAGCTTCAATTTTGTTATCCATCACTATAAACTGTCATTGGTTGTTTACGGATGACCTTGATGACACATTGAAAAGTTAATACCACAAGCATAAACCTCAACTTAAAGTTTATTAAAAAAATAAGAACAAAGAAAAGAGAAGGATCGTGTAGTTTTACCTGAGAAACAAAGTTGCTAACTATATGACCATCATCTAGACACATCCAAGGTCCGTATGTGTTGAAAATACGCCCAATTCTGACCTGAAAAACATGATCCAGTTACCAAATGATAGCTGGTGGGGGGGGGGTGGGGGGGGGGGGGTATTATAATTACATAGAACAACTATTGTTTCTTTAAATGTAGGAATTATGATATACAAGATGCATTATGTCATTGTCCGAACTTTATCAAGATTATCAAAACCTTGCTTTTATTGTCTAGTTCAATGCAACCTCACAAATATATGGTCAAAACTTAGAAGTCAATACATACCGCCACACTAGCGTCACGATGATTATTCATTGTTAAATTTTCAGCAGTTCTTTTCACTTGACTGTAGCAGCTTCTAACACCTACATAACTCAGAAACTTTAATTTTAAAATTAAAAATAATATAAAATAATATAAAAGCAACATAAGAACAATTAAATATTGTATCTATTGGATTCACATCCCACCAGTATGTTTCCTTTTGAGGATACACAAGAGAATCTCCATAAACCTCGCTAGTATTTGAAAGCAAAAACCCTTGATTCAATTCTCTTGGTGAGTCCCAACATGTTTAGGCTACCAATCACAAAAGTCAAAGGAATTATAGATTCTTGAAACAATCTTGATAAATAGTCAATTAGGAATTTCACAATATGCGACAATGTGCATACCCATGAAAAGGGTACATCTTGAAATTCCAAATGTAAATTGAGTTTTGCCTTTTATGAGGTCACAGTGGCTAACTTTAAACTTTGAAATTTATAACCGACATCGGGAAGTTCAAGAAGTTTGGAATCTGCCGCCTTCACAACAGATTCATAACAAAAATAGTGTTTCCTGCTTCAGCATCTTCGAGTTCATCGCCATCAAAATTGATCCTTTTGATCACCAGCCGTTAAATATTGAACAAAATGCTGAAATGTAACAGATTAAGGTGGAAATTATCGAAGAACTTACTTGTCCGGTGTGATGTCAGAAAAGATCTCCGTAGATGGCCGATCGGACGGCTGTGATGGTCGATTCCGCGGCGGTGATAACCGATTGAGCGGCAGAGACGGTAGATTGAGAGGTGGAGATGATTGGCTTGGTGGTGGTAGTGACCGATTGGAACTTCTCCTCTTACGGTAGTATTTTGTAAATGAATAGAGAATCTATTGAAGTGGTTATTGCCGGCGACGTGGGATGGAATGAAACTGAGGAAGAAAACCGTTCAAAACCACCGATAACTTCTGCTTCTAGAAGGATTCTGCAACGGATAGGATTACATTTGAGCATGATCTAAAACCATGGGGTATGGTGGGACGGGGGTTTGGGGCATGGGTTGACACGTAGAGTTCGAGCTCCTCCGTTGGTGAGTGACGTGTCCGTGGGGTATGGCGGGGCGTGGCTAGCCCGGCGTGGCCAACGGTTATATTTTAAAATTTAAACATGGCCCGCTATGCCCTAGCCAACAAGCCAATAAGAGCCGGCCACATAGGATCACTAGCATGCCCCACGCCCGGCCTTAAACTCCCGCCCAAGGGGCCACGCCCAAACCCAAGCCCACCCGGGGTGATGACTTGGGCGTTTCTCTCCAACCCACGCTCCAACCCCCGCCCCATACCCCATAGCCTAACGGTTGTGATTAATTATAGAAGGGGGTTAACTTTAATGATAACTTCTGCTTCTAGAAGGATTCTGCTATTTTAAACAGATAGGATTACATCTAAGCATGATCTAACGGTGGTGATTAATTGTAGAAGGGGGTTGACTTTAATGGTAACATAAGAACATGACCTGTTCAACCCGAACACGACCCGTTCAACCCGAATTTTTTAATTTTTATTTGAAATTAGAATATTAAAATAAAATTTTACTTATGTATATAATACAATTATATTTAAATTATAAAATCTTATCCTAATTTCTCTTTTTAAATTATACTTATAATATCAAATACACACCTCATTTAATTTACGACATAAAACATATTGTACAAAAATATAATATAATATAAATGTATTAAGCGGGTCAACCCGCCAACCCGACCCCCGTTAACCTAAACGGGTTCAACTTGAATCTGACCCGAACCCGTTTATATTAAACTTAACACGCAAATTTCGTGTTAGGTTCGTGTCATGTTTTTTGGTCGCGACGGAATTTATCACCCCTAATTGCTCTTGTCCCCTCTAAAGAAGTCGTCCCTAAAGGAGAGATTTCTTGTAGTGGATGTCGTCAATTCGTCGAACCTGAGTTGCCACATCACCTTATAAAAAGATTTAAATATGTATTTTATATGCATTCAATATCTACACAAATATCTACACATATTGTACATTTCTAAATATGTGTAGTTATTTGTTTTGCCACGTCATTTAAAAAAAATACATATTAACTTAGTTTATCTACATATATTTAAAAAAAAAATATGTGTTGGCAAACATAATCATTTACCTACACATATATTAGTTTTTTGCATATGTGTACATAATTTACCTACACATGAAGAAAATTTGCCACATGTGTAGGTAATTTAATATTTAATCGATTGCCAATTTTGGAGGGAAATTTTCCCACCAACACCAAGTGTGGCTAAAATCCATTACCAACACATATTAAGTGTTAATCATTATGAAAATATATTATCAACCATTACCAACACATATACAAACATGTGTAGGTAAATACCCACACATTTACATGTGTAGGTAAATTATGTGTGGGTAAACACCCTAATTTCTTGTAGTGATAAAACGCCTGTAATATCCTGCCAATCCCAAGAAACTGCGAATCTCTGTGGGCGTCTTCGGCTCTTGCCAATTCATGACAGCTTCAACCTTAGCGGGATCTACCTGGATTCCGCGTTCACTAACCACATGTCCAAGAAATTGGATTTCACGAAGCCAAAATTTGCACTTAGATAATTTGGCGAGCTTTTCTCGATGAAGCAATTTCAGAATGCAATGAAGGTGCTTCTCATGGTCAGCCTGACTCTTTGAGTAAATAAGAATATCATCGATGAAGACGATGACAAATTTATCCATGTAGGGCTTGCAGACGCGGTTCATGAGGTCCATGAATGCGGCTGGTGCATTAGTGAGTCCAAAAGGCATCACTAAGAACTCGTAGTGACCATAACGAGTCCTAAATGCAGTCTTATGTACGTTTTCATCCTTGACCTTCAGTTGATGATATCCTAACCTCAAGTCAATCTTGGAAAAGTAATTCGCTCCTTGAAGCTGATCGAACAAGTCGTCGATCCTGGGCAATGGATACCGATTCTTAATAGTTACTTTGTTAAGTTCTCGATAATCGATGCACAGACGCATTGACCCATCCTTTTTCTTCACAAACAGGATTGGTGCTCCCCAAGGAGATGAGCTAGGTCTAATAAATCCTTTGCCTAACAAATCATCCCGTTGAGTTCTCAACTCTTTCATCTCCGTTGGTGCCAATCTGTAAGGCGCTCTTGCAACAGGTGCTGCTCCAGGAATAATGTCAATCCTGAACTCCACTTGCCTATCTGGGGGTAACCCAGGTAGTTCTTCAGGGAATACCTCTGGATATTCAGAGATAATAGGTATGTATTCGATCTTAGGCTTTGGTTCATCAAGGGTTACTTGTGCCATGTAGATAACACAACCCTCCGTCACACACCTTGATGCCTTGAGCATGGACACTTGCTCAGGCATTCCGTACTTAGTATCTCCTTGGATTGTCAAAGGCTCGCCATGAGGAGTTCTGACAACCACTTGCTTCTTAGCACAAATGATCTGGGCTTGGTTGCGAGACAACCAATCCATGCCTATTACTATATCGAAACCGGCTAATTTCAAAGGAAGTAAAGACAATGGAAAAGAGTGGTTCCTAATGGATATAACACATCCATCTAACACGGTTGACGCTGTTTCTATGGTTTCATCGGCTAATTCCACCTCATATTTCACACTTAGGGTTCTAACAGGTAAATTCAGTAACTTACAAAACTTATTATCTACAAATGATTTATCAGCTCCTGAATCGAATAGCACTCTTTCATAAACATCATTTATGAGGAAGGTACCTGTGATCACATTGTCGTCCTGAATAGCTTCCTTTGCATCCATCCGGAAGACCCTTGCATTGGTCTTTTTCCCATCCTCAGTCTTCTTTGCAAGCTTTAGGCAGTTGGACTTGATATGCCCTTTTTCATTGCAGCTATAGCACGTAACATCCTTGATTTTCTTACAGTCCAAGGTCTTGTGCTCAGAAGACTTGCAAATCCCACATGCCCTTGGCTGTGACTGGGATTTCGACTCATATCTGCACTTCCCGAAGTGAGGTTTCTTGCAGATTTTACATTTGGTTTATCACCCGACTGATGACCATCTTTCTTAGATCCAGAACCCTTTTTGTGGTCATTGTTTCCCTTATGTCTCTTATCCGATCGTCGTGAGCTATCATCCTCACGCTTCCTTTTCTCAGCATCAGTGTTTCTCAGCGATCTCTGCCTGACCGCGTCCAGAGTAAGAGATAATGCTATATCAGCTGCAGACCGGAAAATAGCTGGTCTAGAGGCTTTCACACTAGCCTTAACTTCTGGGGCCAAACCCCCGATGAATCAAGTTATCCTCTTGGGTTCCGGTGTCACAAGATAAGGGACCAACCTTGATATGGTGTTGAAGCTTGTAAGGTAGGCTTGACAATCCAGGTTTTTCATAACCAGTGATAAGAAATCAGCTTCAATCTTTTCAACCTCATGCTGAGGGCAGTAGTTCTCCTTGATCAATGACACAAACTGTTCCCAAGTCATATTGTACAATGGGATTTTCCCTGTAGCTTGGATCAAAGACCTCCACCAAGCTAATGCCTCACCCTTGAATGACTGAGACACGAATTTCACCACATCCTTATTAGCGCAAGCACTGATATCTACCACAGTGTCCATCTCATCCAACCATGTCATGCAGTCTATAGCTCCTTTTTCCCCAGTGAAGTCCCTGGGTTTGCATGAAACAAAATACTTATAGGAGCAACCCTTATCACGGGGTCCTTGATTCAGTACGATCCTTTGAGATGGAACACTCCTTTGGTTTGATGAGTGATGGGAATTACTGTGATCAGTGTGAGTTTTAGAGGGTGGTTTAGAGTGTGGTGCAGATTGGGTCCTTACATGGGTACCACTGGATTCATGGAACTGTCTATCCAAAGCTCGGGTAATGGCATTGTCTATCATTGCCTGCAGTTCTGCACCCGCTACGTTAATTCGGGTATTATCATGATCCTCCCTTGGGTGACTGTTGATCTCATCCGAGTCAGCCATGTAGTTTGAACTGTTACATAAGATATTGACAATAATTTATTTGGGAGTTTATTATGGAATTGTCTTTTATGGCAATTCATTAACCATGGTAAACATAGACCCTATTTGGTTAATATGTTAATCATATTTATTTAGGATTTTTATTATAATTTATCCTAATTATAAAACAATAACAGTATAATTAGTGGCACAAGACCTAGTCACAGGGACATTCTAAATCATAAGCCATGATTTCAAAGAATCGAGGCATTAAGGTTTGAACATAGTTCTTTACCTTTTTCTGAAAGGGAGTCGTAGACTACTACTGTCTTTTGTCTTATATGACAATGAGTATGGCTCGTAGGCACTACATTACCTATGGATGTTTAATATGTGACCATCTTAATTGATGATTTAAACCCATGTTTTATAGATCATCAGGTTAGGATAGGAATCTTTTGAAGAATCCTATTATAATAATGATGTGTGTGATTTTAACGAATCACGTCTGCCAGGAGCGTTAACATGTTTTCAGGTGTTAACAGGGATTTGAATCTTTTTAAACAGGTCTTACCATTTTGGCCAAGTCTTTTAATGACATGGAGGCTAGGTTACACCTTTAAGATTCTTATTCAATATTTAATAGGCAGATTATTTCTTTAAAAGGAATGATTTTTAATTTATTTATTTCATGTATAATATATTTACGCATATAATGACAAAAATGAAATTTTTAAATTTAACATTCCATTAAACATTAAAAGGAGTACATATTGCCCTAAACGGGACTTTTAACAGAAACAACTTGCCCACGCAGGGGCTAAACCAACTAACATACCCACGCAGGGGTTAAACAGAAAAACATGCCCACGCAGGAGCAGAATACAGAAACCAATGTCCACGCAGGGACATGATTACAACATTAATAACAAACAAATAAAAGATTTAACGACCCTTCTTGCTCTTTCCTTTAATTAAGTTTGCCAGACCCTTGAACATCCCTTGGTTTTGTCTACGGTCTTCCCGTACTTCCTGCCGCACCTCATTAATCCTTTGAAGGATCTCTTGATGTTGTGGTGGTGACATCGCTGGCGGCTGCGGTGGTTGCTGATATAGTGGAGGTTAAGGAGGTGGCGGTTGATGATACCCATATGGTGGGTACCCATAATGTGAGTATCCGGTTTGATATGGGATCCCAAAGGATCCTTCCGGATGATGGGCATTGTAGTTTGCCGCTGCTGCAAGGTAAGGGTCGACCTCTGCATAGTTGTAGTTCGTGTGGACCGGCTGCTCAAAGGGGTTATATGCTGCCGCACCAGTGTATGTAGGAATTGGGTCTCCAAAACCCAATGGTGGCGCGACAGGCGCATAAATTACTTCTGAGACGGGGTTTGAAGGTCCACCCATCTGCGGGTCTTCATGGAGTGGCGAGTAGCGACTGCCACTTGAAGGTTGAGGGGTGCTGATACGCACTCCTCCTGTCATGGACATCCGTGCGGTTGTTCTCCTTCGCCTCGGTGGCGCCGGAGGCTGTTGCTGAGCTGGTGGTGGTGGCGGAGTGACCGCGACATAACGATAATCCTCGGAGGGATCCTGCTGCTACTGTGGAGAGTTGTGATAACTGGGAGTAAACACCCAGTCGATCTGTCGGAACCTTTCTTCATAACTGTCAGGACCATTGTAAGGTGATCCCACGAAAGGTGACCCATCCGAGATTTCGATGGGGTGGTTAGGGGTTCTGGACGGTGGCTCTGCAGGATCGGTGTCCTCATCCATGTCCATTGCATGGTCTCCTAAGAAATGGTCTTCAGGTCCTAGTGGGTTGAAACCTACTAGTTCTCCAAGGTAGTTTGCCGGGTTGAACCGGCTCTGGAAGAAGGGCGTTGGGTCATCAAACGGTGAGTTGTGTCCCTGGAGAGGAATGTAGGATTGGTGGGAATTATGGGGCTCATTTTCATAATGAGGCCTAAAGGAGTTGTGAAACAAAGGGGAGGAGCTCGATGAAACTGAGCGCCTTGCTGGTTCAGTATAGGTCCTCCTGTTATCTTGAGGATTCTGATTATGGGAATCTGATGGTGTTCGCCGGTGCGAAGGCCCGGCCTCATGATCATTCGAGGCAAAAATTGGCCCTTTGCCTCTTCCTGTCCCTCTTACTCTGGGTGGCATCTTTAACCTGTCAACATAAACAAAGATAACAACAAAGAATATATATAAGGGCAAAAATAAAAACAAATCGGGATTTGTCCTAAGTTCTTTGTCTAGACTCAAAAATTTAGGAATGTGCAACTGTGTAACTGAGATTAAAGACAAAAGGCTAGTGCTTAATTCACTCAGTGTTGGCTCTGATACCAACCTGTCACACCCCAATATTTCCACGTTTTACCGGTGGGCCCGGTGGGGGAGTATCGTGATGTAGTTGATATCATCATGGTCAAACAACACAATATTTAAATGCACAGCGGAAGCAAAAGATAGATTCATTTCAACCGAATAAAATTGTAATATTAAGTATCACAAAATAGTTGAAAATAATCCACAGGTGGATCAAATAATAAGAAACATTGTTCAACAGACTGAAATGCATCCAAGCTTGCGAGACTCTTATTGATGCTAAGGAGAAAGCCAGCCTATTTCGAGTAGTACCAGCACTTAATCTTTTTGGGAAAATACGTCAGTTTACACTGGTAAATACAATCAACTGACTCATTTTGAAAAGGTTTAGAAAGTTGATTTAATTGCACGAGGCACAAAACATTTTATAACTTGGGATAATTATTTATATATATAAACTTGTAAAAGAATTACATGTTTGTTATACGTTCAGTAGCCCGGATTGACACCGGGTTAAAGATTAATAGACACACCACATGATATAGTCCCGCGGTGGGTTATTCCCGTAACCGGCGGTTATACATCATTATTTATATATGAGGCCCTACGCGGTTACACACCACAAGATTAATAGACACACCACATGATATAGTCCCGCTGAAGCCCTACGCAGTTCAAGGCAACGGTTGGAACAAAAGGCAGACGGCGCCTACTATGTAACGGGACGCATCTGGGTCCCACTCTATGGAAACTTACGCGAGCTGGTGATGGACGAAGCACATAAGTCTCGCTACTCAGTACATCCTGGTTCGGAAAAGATGTACCACGATCTCAGAACTACGTATTGGTGGCCTAGCATGAAAGCTCATATAGCAACTTACGTTAGCAAGTGTTTGACTTGTGCGAGAGTCAAAACAAAATATCAGAAACCATCAGGCCTACTCCTACAACCAGAAATACCACAATGGAAATGGGAGCAAATTTTCATGGATTTCGTTACTGGCCTGCCTAGATGTCAACGTGGAAATGATAATATTTGGGTGATCGTGGATCGACTCACTAAGTCTGCACACTTCTTGGCTATCAAGGAAACAGACAAGTTCTCTACTCTAGCAGACGTATATCTCAAGGAAGTTGTCTCGAGGCACGGGGTGCCAACCTCGATTATCTCTGATCGTGATGCACGTTTTACTTCTGAACTGTGGCAAGCGATGCACAAATCTTTTGGCTCTCGGTTAGACATGAGCACAGCTTATCACCCTCAGACGGATGGGCAGTCTGAGCGCACTATTCAAACTTTAGAAGACATGCTTCGTGCATGTGTAAAAGATTTCGGCAACGGCTGGGAAAACACCTCCCGTTAGTAGAGTTCTCATATAACAACAGTTACCACACCAGCATTCAAGCCGCTCCATTCGAGGCATTGTACGGGCGTAAATGCCGATCACCTCTTTGTTGGGCAGAGGTGGGTGATAGTCAGATCACGGGTCCAGAACGTGTAGTCGACACAACGGAAAGAATTGCTCAGATACGGGGCAAGCGCCGGAAACCACTCGAGTTCCAAGTTGGGGATCGAGTGCTACTCAAAGTTTCACCCTGGAAGGGTGTGGTTTGTTTTGGCAAACGGGGCAAGCTCAATCCGCGATATGTCGGACCGTTCGAAATCATTGAGAAAATAGGCAGGGTGACCTACAAACTAAACCTATCAGCAGAACTCAAATCAGTTCACAACGTCTTTCACGTGTCAAATCTGAAGAAGTGTCTGTCAGATGAGACCCTCATAGTTCCTTTGAAGGAGCTCACTATCGACGATCAGTTGCGATTCGTCGAGGAACCAGTTGAAATCACGGACCGGGATGTTAAGGTCGTCAAGCACACCAGAATACCTCTTGTTCGAGTTCGTTGGAACTCCCGTCGTGGCCCAGAGTTCACCTGGGAACGAGAAGATCAAATGAAACTCAAGTATCCCCAGTTATTCGGAAACAGTGCAACCACTACTGAGGCTGAAGCTACTACAAAATTTTGGGACGAAATTCCAAATCAACGGGGAGATGATGTGACACCCCAGGAAAACCAGTAAACTACACAACACAACTAGCTTTCTCAGTAACCACGTGCTAAATTTCAGGACGAAATTTCTTTCAAGTTGGGGATAATGTGACAACCCGAGTTTTCAAGGTCTTTATCCGATTTAACTTCGTACTTATTTGCCAAGTGTGTTTAATAATTATTGGATGTGCAATATAAGTGTATTCGTGATGTGTATATTGTGTGTGTATTTGTTATTCATATGTTGCATTAATAAGATGATTGAATAATTGTTAATAAAATATGGAACTTGTGCCAAACACCCCTCATGAAATCACCCCAGCCAAAACTTTCTTGCCAACGAAAACAGAATGGGCTTTAGGCCCAGTAGTGGTTCAGTTCTTTATATTATTCTCAACCCTTATGTGAAAGCTTAATCGCCAAACCCTAGAGTCTTGGAACACGACGGCAACAATTCTTTTCGTGAAGCTTTTCCTTATTTCTTCTCTATTTTCGGTTAGTATAATCTCTTCATGTATTGAATGAAATCTCTTTGTATCGCATGCCTAGTTGTACTGATTCTTGATTACTGATTATGTTGTATGCTATCGCTAATATGTTATCTGTTTACATGATGTATCGATGATTGCTTGTGATCCGATCTAAACGTGTTAACTATATTTTTGATATGATATGTCTTTGTTAACAATGATGTGATGCATGACTTCGAATGGTTTAATAATAGATGGCAGCAAGTGGTTGTAAATATAATGTATGTGGATGTCAATAAGGCTGAACTAAAAGTGCACGTGATGTTGCGGGTTAGTTGTAATCACGTCGGTTGTTGTAGACCTTGTAATCATTGATTGTTTTGGTGGCCCATGTGTTTGTGTGTTGTGGTCTTGATCAAATCAAACATGTGAATACTAATAAAGTTGTCAGAAACAATATGATGAGAATTAAATGATGAGTATGATAAAGTAACATGAACAATTGTTTTATCTGACATATATCTCGAGAATTAAAGTGATAGGGCCTTTGAACCCACTAAAATTTATTGTGTCAATTCAGTTTTTGTAAATGGCCGACAACATATATACTAAACAAACTTCTATTGGGCCGATTGTAATAATATATTGCATATAATAAGATAGTTGCATGATTTATGACAGTAGACATGTGATTGTCCATGTGAATGAGTAACTTGCTAAAGTCATACATGAGTTGGTTTGGCTGAATGATTGTAGACGATTTAACTGTTAGAAATTCTGTGTTGTAACTGTTGATGATGATGATGTAGCCGACGAAAACCCTCACCCCACTTGAATACATCTCGACGAAATCCAAAGTGATTTCGTCGCCCAAAATGATTTCGGCCCAAGTTGATTTCGGCCCAACTGTTATGTCTGTTAACACTCCTAAGGCATGGGATTCCTAAGGCATGGGATTCCCCGGTGGGTTGGGAATGGGTTTGAATGATTACTTGTACTCACATTATTACTAGACTACTTACCACCGTCCTCGGATTGGGAAGGACACCTGTGCTAAAACCTACGTAAAACCTACGTACTACTGTCCTCGGATTGGGAAGGACACCAGCACAAAACCTACGTAAAACCTACGTACTACCGTCCTCGGATTGGGAAGGACGCCAGCGCTAAATCTACGTACTCGTTACGTACCACTGTCCTCGGATTGGGAAGGGCACTTACGTCAAACCTACGTAAACTTATACTTACTACTGTGCTCGGTTGGGAAGGGCACTTACGTAAAACCTACGTAAACTTATACTTACTACTATCCTCGGATTGGGAAGGATACTTATGGATACAACTAGTCTAGTAACTTACAACATGGGAAGCCCCCACTAATTGAACTTACAACATGGGAAGCCCCCACTAGATGAACATACAAATGGCCTAGTAATATATGGCATGGTTATAAACGAACTTACGATTTATTAAACGAACTTATTACTGATCAACCAACTGTGAACTCGCTCAACTTTGTTGTTGACTCTCTGTTACATGCCTTGCAGGTCGTTAGGTATCTATGGAGCTTGCATGGGAGTGGAGAGGAGTCGTTGTGGAACATGGACAGCTGTGTGCCATGCTAAACATTTGAAACAATTAAACTTATGTTGGGTTTACATATTTATGCTTCCGCTAAACGCTTAACTATGTTATGGTTTTGAACACCTTTCGTATTGATGAATGACTTTTATTTATTACTTACAATGTTCAATATGATTGGTGGCTTGATCCTGGTCATGTCACGCCTCCATGCGGTGATACTCCGCGTGTGGATTTTGGGGGTGTGAGAGATTGGTATCAGAGCCATTGGTTATAGTGAACTTGGTTTTAATAAGGGAAAAAGTTTTTATTAAAACCAGACTCTAACCTGAACAGTGCTCAACGATCCACAACGACGCTTCGCTCCACGTGCAAGACTCAACATTCTAGGTGATACGATTTATGTTTACATTGCCTACATGCTAGATTACATAGAACTTTGCTCGTGGTATGCTTAGATAAACGTAACAACTGTTGATTGAAACACTTATGTGCTTACTCTCTTCTGTCATCGCACTTTCGTGAACCTCTCTCACTCATGTTCTCTTTGATATCAAGATCATGAGTGGACGCGTTAACCAAACTCAAGCCTAGTTGGCGGCTTTGATCACTGAACAAGTTACTGCAGCACTCGCAGCTGCCCAGGCAGGAGGTATAACCTGCCATCACCACTTACTCTAGGATCTTTAGATTCTACCCTCGTAAACCAACACTCGTGCTTAAGTATGTTTACTCTTACGCACACGATAGGTCAACACGCTCAGCCACCTGTGTGCACATTCAAGACGTTCATGGACTGTCGTCCTAATACTTTCAGCGGCACCGAAGGAGCCGTAGGACTCCTCCATTGGTTTGAAAAGCTCGAATCGGTCTTCGAAATGTGTGAATGCCCTGAGGCTTGCAGGATGAAGTACGCCACTGGTACTCTCGAAGGCACTGCACTAACTTGGTGGAACGCGCAAGTTCAGATGCTGGGGCTGGCGGCTGCTAATGCCACCCCATGGAATGATTTTAAGGAACTGATCAAACGTGAATACTGTAGTCGTGATGACATCCACAAGCTGGAAGTGGAGTTCTTTAACCTGAAGATGACGGGACCAGGGATAGAAGCGTACACGAAACGATCCAACGAACTGGCAGTGTTATGTCTAACTATGGTGGATCCTCCCATCAAATGCATTGAGCTGTACCTCAAAGGCTTAGTACCAGAGATTCAAAGTCATGTGACTTCGGCCAACCTTGCTACTATCCAGGATGTTACTCGTCTTGCTCATCGTCTCACAGACCAGGCAGTGGAACAGAACAGGCTGCCTAAACGTATCAGTGCTACTACTACTACTACCTCTGCTATTCCTAGTGACAATAAACGAAAGTGGGATGGAACCTCCAGCAAGGGTTCGACTTCAGTTCAGTCCCAGGCACAATAGCGAAAGATCGATGACTACCAGAGTCCGGGTCAGCAGTCTTCTGGTAGTCAAGGGCAGGGTGGATATCGAGGAAATTACCCAAAGTGCAATAGATGCAACAGACACCACAGTGGTCAGTGCAACAAGGGTCGTTGTCAGAGGTGTCTCAAGATGGGGCATGAAGCCAAAGATTGTAGAAGCTCACGTCCTGCAAACCAGAACCGACAACAGCAGTCACAAGCTCCACAGAATCAGCAGCAACGGTAGGGTAACAAGGGATGCTATCAGTGTGGTGCTGAAGGTCACTTCAAGAGACACTGCCCACAGTTGAACCAGAACCAGAATCAGAACCACAACCAAGGAAACGGGAACAATAGTGGAGACAACAACGGGGGTAATAACGACGGCAATGGTGCCAGGGGTCGAGTGTTCGTGATTGGTCAGGATGATGCTAGGAATGACCCCAACGTTGTGATGGTTTCGACATCGTTATTGGTATGCATTGGTTACCTCAACATCGAGCAGAGATTCTTTGCAAAGAATAGATCGTCCGCATTCCTCGTACTGGTTAAGAACCTTTGGTAATTCATGGTGACAAGCTCCTGGAGCAGCACCCATAGCTCGAGCACCTTATCGCTTAGCTCCAACCGAACTGGAAGAACTGCCTAAGCAATTGCAAGAACTCTTGGATAAGGGTTTCATTCGTTCTAGCTCTTCACCCTGGGGAGCTCCCGTGTTGTTTGTGAAGAGGAAAGACGGTACCTTCAGGATGTGCATAGATTACCACGAACTAAACAAGGTGACCGTAAAGAATCGCTATCCTCTTCCACGCATTGACGACTTGTTCGACCAGCTACAAGGATCGAGCTACTATTCAAAGATTGATATGAGGTCAGGCTACCATCAACCGAGAGTCTGGGACGAGGACGTCTCCAAAACAGTATTCAGAACACGCTACGGCCATTACGAGTTTCTGGTCATGTCATTCGGATTAACAAATGCACCGGCAGTCTTCATGGATCTTATGAACAGAGTGTGCAAACCTTATCTTGACAAGTTCGTTATTGTTTTTATCGACGACATCCTGATCTATTCGAAGAGTCAGGAGGAACACGAGCAGCATTTACGACTCATTTTGGAACTCCTTCGAGCAAAACAGTTGTACGCCAAGTTTTCAAAATGCGACTTCTGGCTTCGTGAAGTCCACTTTCTAGGCCACGTGGTAAACAAGGATGGGATTCAAGTTGATCCATCCAAGGTTGATTCGATCAGGAATTGGCCTACACCCCGTACACCAACAGAAATCCGCCAATTCTTCGGTTTGGCGGGCTACTATAGAAGGTTCATTAAAGACTTCTCCAAGATTGCACAACCCCTCACCTCACTAACTCAGAAGGGCGCTATCTATCGTTGGGGTAATACACAGGAATCAGCATTTCAGCACTTAAAGGATAGACTTTGTAGCGCACCTATCCTCTCATTGCCTGAAGGCACAGACGATTTTGTAGTCTACTGCGACGCATCCATTCAGGGTCTTGGATGTGTGTTGATGCAACGGGATAAAGTCATTGCTTATGCTTCGCACCAACTTAAGATTCACGAACGAAATTACACAACACACGATTTAGAGCTGGGAGCTGTTGTTTTTGCGCTCAAGATATGGAGACATTACCTGTACGGTACCAAGTGCACCATCTACACCGATTACAGGAGTCTCGAGCATATCTTCAAGAAGAAAGAGTTGAACATGCGTCAGCGTCGATGGGTCGAGCTTCTAAACGATTACAAATGTGCTATAAAGTACCATCCGGGCAAAGCCAATGTGGTGGCCGACGCCCTCAGTCGAAAGGATACTACACCTAGGCGTGTACGAGCGTTGCAACTCACTATTCAGTCTAGTCTTCCTTCTTAGATACGAGATGCTCAGGTAGAAGCATTGAAACCAGAAAACGTCAGGGCTGAAGCCCTACGCGGTTCAAGGAAACGGTTGGAACAAAAGGCAGACGGCGCCTACTATGTAACGGGACGCATCTGGGTCCCACTCTATGGAAACTTACGCGAGCTGGTGATGGACGAAGCACATAAGTCTCGCTACTCAGTACATCCTGGTTCGGAAAAGATGTACCACGATCTCAGAACTACGTATTGGTGGCCTAGCATGAAAGCTCATATAGCAACTTACGTTAGCAAGTGTTTGACTTGTGCGAGAGTCAAAACAGAATATCAGAAACCATCAGGCCTACTCCTACAACCAGAAATACCACAATGGAAATGGGAGCAAATTTCCATGGATTTCGTTACTGGCCTGCCTAGATGTCAACGTGGAAATGATAATATTTGGGTGATCGTGGATCGACTCACTAAGTCTGCACACTTCTTGGCTATCAAGGAAACATACAAGTTCTCTACTCTAGCAGACGTATATCTCAAGGAAGTTGTCTCGAGGCACGGGGTGCCAACCTCGATTATCTCTGATCGTGATGCACGTTTAACTTCTGAATTGTGGCAAGCGATGCACAAATCTTTTGGCTCTCGGTTAGACATGAGCACAGCTTATCACCCTCAGACGGATGGGCAGTCTGAGCGCACTATTCAAACTTTAGAAGACATGCTTCGTGCATGTGTAATCGATTTCGACAACGGCTGGGAAAACACCTCCCGTTAGTGGAGTTCTCATATAACAACAGTTACCACACCAGCATTCAAGCCGCTCCATTCGAGGCATTGTACGGGCGTAAATTCCGATTACCTCTTTGTTGGGCAGAGGTGGGTGATAGTCAGATCACGTGTCCAGAACGTGTAGTCGACACAACGGAAAGAATTGCTCAGATACGGGGCAAGCGCTGGAAACCACTCGAGTTCCAAGTTGGGGATCGAGTGCTACTCAAAGTTTCACCCTGGAAGGGTGTGGTTCGTTTTGGCAAACGGGGCAAGCTCAATCCGCGATATGTCGGAACGTTCGAAATCATTGAGAAAATAGGCAGGGTGACCAACAAACTAAACCTATCAGCAGAACTCAGTGCAGTTCAAAACGTCTTTCACGTGTCAAATCTGAAGAAGTGTCTGTCAGATGAGACCCTCATAGTTCCTTTGAAGGAGCTCACTATCGACGATCAGTTGCGATTCGTCGAGGAACCAGTTGAAATCACGGACCGGGATGTTAAGGTCGTCAAGCACACCAGAATACCTCTTGTTCGAGTTCGTTGGAACTCCCGTCGTGGCCCTGAGTTCACCTGGGAACGAGAAGATCAAATGAAACTCAAGTATCCCCAGTTATTCGGAAACAGTGCAACCACTACTGAGGCTGAAGCTACTACAGAATTTCGGGACGAAATTCCAAATCAACGGGGGGATGATGTGACACCCCAGGAAAACCAGTAAACTACACAACACAACTAGCTTTCTCAGTAACCACGTGCTAAATTTCGGGACGAAATTTCTTTCAAGTTGGGGATAATGTGACAACCCGAGTTTTCAAGGTCTTTATCCGATTTAACTTCGTACTTATTTGCCAAGTGTGTTTAATAATTATTGGATGTGCAATATAAGTGTATTCGTGATGTGTATATTGTGTGTGTATTTGTTATTCATATGTTGCATTAATAAGATGATTGAATAATTGTTAATAAAATATGGAACTTGTGCCAAACACCCCTCACGAAATCACCCCAGCCAAAACTTTCTTGCCAACGAAAACAGAATGGGCTTTAGGCCCAGTAGTGGTTCAGTTCTTTATATTATTCTCAACCCTTATGTGAAAGCTTAATCGCCAAACCCTAGAGTCTTGGAACACGACGGCAACAATTCTTTTCGTGAAGCTTTTCCTTATTTCTTCTCTATTTTCGGTTAGTATAATCTCTTCATGTATTGAATGAAATCTCTTTGTATCGCATGCCTAGTTGTACTGATTCTTGATTACTGATTATGTTGTATGCTATCGCTAATATGTTATCTGTTTACATGATGTATCGATGATTGCTTGTGATCTGATCTAAACGTGTTAACTATATTTTTGATATGATATGTCTGTGTTAACAATGATGTGATGCATGACTTCGAATGGTTTAATAATAGATGGCAGCAAGTGGTTGTAAATATAATGTATGTGGATGTCAATAAGGCTGAACTAAAAGTGCACGTGATGTTGCGGGTTAGTTGTAATCACGTCGGTTGTTGTAGACCTTGTAATCATTGATTGTTTTGGTGGCCCATGTGTTTGTGTGTTGTGGTCTTGATCAAATCAAACATGTGAATACTAATAAAGTTTTCAGAAACAATATGATGAGAATTAAATGATGAGTATGATAAAGTAACATAAACAATTGTTTTATCTGACATATATCTCGAGAATTAAAGTGATAGGGCCTTTGAACCCACTAAAATCTATTGTGTCAATTCAGTTTTTGTAAATGGCCGACAACATATATACTAAACAAACTTCTATTGGGCCGATTGTAATAATATATTGCATATAATAAGATAGTTGCATGATTTATGACAGTAGACATGTGATTGTCCATGTGAATGAGTAACTTGCTAAAGTTATACATGAGTTGGTTTGGCTGAATGATTGTAGACGATGTAACTGTTAGAAATTCTGTGTTGTAACTGTTGATGATGATGATGTAGCCGACGAAAACCCTCACCCCACTTGAATACATCTCGACGAAATCCAAAGTGATTTCGTCGCCCAAAATGATTTCGGCCCAAGTTGATTTCGGCCCAACTGTTATGTCTGTTAAGTGGTTAAACCTGTTAAGTTGTTAACTTTGTTAAGTTACGTATATAACACTGTTAGGTATGTAACTATGTTTAACCAACTAACTGAGTTAAGTTTATTAACTCAGTTAACCTTATTAACTCTGTTAGACTCATGTACGACACTCTGTTAAGTGGGTAACCTTTGTTAACTCTGTTAATTAATTCTGTTAGTTAATTAGTTGTGTTAGTCTATTATTTCTGTTATGTATAGAAATCCTCTTAAATTGCCAACTTCGTTAATACTGTTAACCCTCTTAAGTATGTAAATGAATAACCATGTCAGTACAAATTGTGATGAACATTTATGTGAAATATAAATTGCATGAGAACTTACTAACTGCTTACGTGGTGCATGATGTTAATTGCCAAACACACTTTGTGACATAGATTACATGTGAACCATTGCGAACTTGATCTGATTTAATATACGTGCATACTATAGGATTTGATTGATTACTTGCGAGCGCGTAATTTAGCATACCGAGCAAACCAAGGTGAGTTCACACTCCTAAGGCATGGGATTCCCCGGTGGGTTGGGAATGGGATTGAATGATTACTTGTACTCACATTATTACTAGACTACTTACCACCGTCCTCGGATTGGGAAGGACGCCTGTGCTAAAACCTATGTAAAACCTACGTACTACTGTCCTCGGATTGGGAAGGACACCAGCACAAAACCTACGTAAAACCTACGTACTACCGTCCTCGGATTGGGAAGGACGCCAGCGCTAAATCTACGTACTCGTTACGTACCACTGTCCTCGGATTGGGAAGGGCACTTACGTAAAACCTACGTAAACTTATACTTACTACTGTGCTCGGTTGGGAAGGGCACTTACGTAAAACCTACGTAAACTTATACTTACTACTATCCTCGGATTGGGAAGGATACTTATGGATACAACTAGTCTAGTAACTTACAACATGGGAAGCCCCCACTAATTGAACTTACAACATGGGAAGCCCCCACTAGATGAACATACAAATGGCCTAGTAATACATGGCATGGTTATAAACGAACTTACGATTTATTAAACGAACTTATTACTGATCAACCAACTGTAAACTCGCTCAACTTTGTTGTTGACTCTCTGTTACATGCCTTGCAGGTCGTTAGGTATCTATGGAGCTTGCATGGGAGTGGAGAGGAGTCGTTGTGGAACATGGACAGCTGTGTGCCATGCTAAACATTTGAAACAGTTAAACTTATGTTGGGTTTACATATTTATGCTTCTGCTAAACGCTTAACTATGTTATGGTTTTGAACACCTTTCGTATTGATGAATGACTTTTATTTATTACTTACAATGTTCAATATGATTGGTGGCTTGATCCTGGTCATGTCACGCCTCCATGCGGTGATACTTCGCGTGTGGATTTTGGGGGTGTGACAGATTGGTATCAGAGCCATTGGTTATAGTCAACTTGGTTTTAATAAGGGAAAAAGTTTTTATTAAAACCAGACTCTAACCTGAACAGTGCTCAACGATCCACAACGACGCTTCGCTCCATGTGCAAGACTCAACATTCTAGGTGATACGATTTATGTTTACATTGCCTACATGCTAGATTACATAGAACTTTGCTCATGGTATGCTTAGATAAACGTAACAACCGTTTCGGCTAATTTAGGCAAACTAGTTACATAAACCGAACCGAACGCGAATAACGCATAACGGGTAACCGAATGAGTCACGAACAGGTTTCCTAAGTTAATATGTCTTAAATATGTTGTAATATCAGTAGGATACCCTCTATTATGCCCAAAACAAGTTTAATCTCAAATTAAGCCCCGTAAGGGTATTTTGGTCATTTTAAGAATTATAAAAGGGATTAAATATAACTCTGATGTTCGGGTCTGAATTAATCAGTAAAATTACTCATTTTAATAAGTTATATCAGTAGGTGATAAGTCTTACATGACAAAAATGGTTTTAACCTATACTATGCGTTTTAAACGCGTAAAAAGTTGTTTTAAGTGATTTCCGGGTTATAACAGGAAATCTGAGTTTTCTGATCAGTTTATAAAGTTCAAAATACTTCATTTAACATATAAAATCAGTAGCCAAAGACTTGGTATCAAAATGTTATGCAAAACTCATTTTATAAACCAAAAGGGTATAATCGGTAATAACCGAATCAAGGCAATAACCCTATGTTATGATTAGTTTAAAAATAATTAAAAATCTTCAAAAATCCCAAAATATTATATTACATCAGTGGGTAAAAGGTTTGGTGTCAAAAATTGGGTTTAGATAGGCTTTACGCTAATGACGCCGTTTAATTAATAAAAAGCGTTCTAATTACGCCATTGAGCATAACTCCTAATCTAGACCTCAAACTGATGTGAAAATTTAGGGACATGTTTATAAATCAGTAACAAAGATTATTGTCCTTTCACATTTCCAAAATTCTCGTTTTATGGTCAAAAGGGCATTATGGTCAACATTAAGCAATTAACGGAAACGTGTAAACGAATCGGACAAACAACGAACCAATCACAGAGGGTTATACTAACATATAACCCGGTCCTAATGAAGCTCTAAGGCATTTTTAAATCACACTAATATGGGTCAGAACTGAAAGTCAAAGAAGTGGTCAATCTATGCGACTTTCGGTTCCGAACCGGTCCTAAACTGAAAATTGTCGGGTCGGACATGCTTAGACATGTTCTTGCATTGATTACCAAGTTATATGAGTGGTAAAACAGGTTACACGTCTTCTACATTACTAATTGCGTGTTAATTTGAAAATTAAGGTTTTGTTGACTTTTTCGGATTAAGTTTGACCTGACATTTGACCTAGTTAGAGCGGGAATCAGAGGGTGCCCTTTTAAGGATTTATTGCCCACATAATTACCAACTTATAACTACTTTTAGTTTGACTAATCACTGGACCATTAGTGATTAATCGTTAAGTCAAACATTAATTACGACGGTTTGACTTTAAGCTAATTAACTAAGTAAAACATGATTAAGGAAGGTTAAGGAAGCTTACCAAGGTCCAATGCACGACTAATGATGCTTAGGGAGTGGTCTTGTGCTTTAGTTGGTTCCAGAAATGAAGTTATGAATGAGTGATCAAAAGTTGCAAACAATGGTTCTTTATATAGTGAGTTTAATCTCACTAGATCATGCCAAGCAAGTCTACAATTGATCTTGGATGCATCCCAAGTGTCCCTATACTCTAAAAACCAGTTGGGGTTGCACATGGTATTGAAAAGTAGCAATATAAGTCGGTTAACTTGTTATAACAGGCACTTGTCATGTTTCTGATGCTGGGCTGCCTTACGGACCGTAAGATAAGAGTCTTGCGGACCGTAAGTACCTATTACGGACCGTAAGACCTTGGCTTTGCGGTCCGTAATCCACCTTGGTTTATTTTTGCCTAGATGACATCCTTGCGGACCGTAAGGCTAAGCCCATACGGTCCGTAACCGATGAGCAGAAGACAAAGATTTGTAAATTATTAGGCTTTGATCATGCAACCTTTATGTCTTCGAGTCTTATGCTTTTAATATTGGTATGGGACCACTTGATCATGCCTGAATAGTTATGACCACCTTGCCATGTTTCAAAAATGTCTTGGATTCTTTTGAAAGGGAACATGAGTGAAGGTTTGTCGTATACATTCTCATAGGATCCCATCTTTGCAATTTGAATCAATTATTACTAGTATTAACCGGATTTGAATGTATATCAGATGTTTATAAAACAGGTTAAGGTTTGGGATTTATAAATAGGTCGCTCAGAAGTATAAATTAACATGTCGACACTTTTAAATCCTAGCATACATCTTTCAACTTGATCCGGGTTTATAACACGTTTACTTACCATAACACGTGTCTTTATTTTATTGGGCATGATTTTACGAGGTGTTACACAATTCGACTTAAAAAAAAATTAGGGTGTAACACCTCAACAACGGACGTAACTATCAATTTACTTTCAAAGGAGAACTGTGAATTAATAGTGGCTAAACTATAAAATATAAAAGTTTAGCTGTGAAATTACGAAAACTAAAATCTTCTTTGTAGTTAATTTGTTTAAAAAAAAGATAAACCGACCATTTACATTTACATTTACATATGTGTTTAAATGTAAAACAAGTATTTAACAATAAAACATCAACTTCCAATGAATCTTGCGGGGGACGATTGTAACGCCCCAAAATATAAAATTTACATATACATATGTAAATTATAAATTGGTCATAACCAAATATAACATAACTAGGAATAATTAACCTAGTTAGTAAATTGAATTGGAAAAACAATAAGGAAAACATGAAATAGATAACCATTTTACAAAATATGGAACTAGAGGGACTAAAAGAGGCAAAAGGGAAAAATGTTTTTAATTAAAACAAATAAACACCAAAACACACACATATGTGTGTGTTTGGTCGACGTTTACACAGAGCTAGGAGAAGGGTTCTTTTCAACACCCTAAACTCACTAAAATCCATCAAAATCTAAGGGAAATCGAGTTGGAAATTAGGGCTTTAACTAAATTCGTGATCAACCAAGCTAGGAGATCACAAGGTATGTTGAATTTTATCATTTGGTGATATCTTGAAATTTGGATAAACATTCATGATCGAAATTCATGTGTGAATGATGAATATTATATTTGAATTGATATGAGTATGAGTCTAGGAACAAACCCTAGATGAGAACTTGATGAATTAGTGTCATAAATTAGATATTGAATGATTATCCATATATTTGTTAAGTGGATTTTTATGATATTATGATGAACACTTGAAAAGTGATGGTAAATCTGAGAAAAAATTGATGATGAGATGTAAGTTCTAGATGTGGTTAATGCACACAAGACATAGACGTTTGATTTTTGTTGTTAAAACTTGGTTAATAGTTAACCATGAATTGGATAATAGATGCGTATGAATCTCGCCTACAAGGTGCTCGTTAAAATGCCTAAGTGAAATCGTGTTGTCTACTAGTTTGTATGTAGAGCTTAATTTGATGATTTCATGAGTAGTGGGTTTATGACAAATCTTTGATATGTATGAAATTAAACATGATGGTATATGAGAATCACCATAATAGAACTTGAATATATGTTAATTTTAGTTCTAGTTCTCAAATTGACAAAGATGAAGTTGAGAAGATGATAAAATTAGGATTCATATGATGACTTCTTGAAATAGATGATGTTTTTGACATCTCTTAGCCTACAATCACTGTGTTATACGTTTCTAACCATTAACCAAGAGTTTAATAAGGGTTTTAACCATGGAAAAGGGTTGCATTTGATGATTTGGGTTGAATTTGAAAGGACCCTAAACATGATTTCCGTAGCTTTTTATATGGATTTTGACTAATCTTAAAAAAATCATATAAAATCAACCGTTTATCCGATTTGGGTGTTCTATACCTTTCCGGAAAGCTTATGAAGTAAATTTTTACTGTTTTCAATCATAAGAAACAAATGTGGTTGTTAAATAGGCCAAAAAGGCGAATTAAAACTGCTGTTCAGAACTTGAAAGCTGTTGAAAAATGAAAATATAGTTGCTGAGCTGATTTTATAAAAATCATATAAAATCATAGAAAATTCGTTAGAAGGTGTACCTTATATGCTTACGAAGGTATTGGAGTGTTCTACGATCCATCTTTGAACATGTTGATCTAATTCAGATTTTAAATGGGTCAAAATGGTCAATTACAGCAGCTAAATAGAAAATCGCTGCACATAAATAATGTTCTTATTAACCAAGAAAAAGGCATAGGATTGTATATACTTGCTTTAGGCATGAAGTATTGATTGTTGGGAACAAATAGCGCTTTATGTGACATGCTTAAAGTGTTTAAAATCACTTACTAACTAGTTGTATAAGTAACTTCACTAACGGGTCAAACGGATAGTGAATGAAAAGAATTACGGTATGAAACTAGTTGTTGAATATATGGCATGTTTTGATTGATAAGTGTGTAAAAAAAAGGGGGTCCATAGGGTGATGGCCATTATATAGATTGACCAATCTAACCATCTTATGGATGTTATGATATAGTTGACTCTAAACAAGCTAGGTGGGAGCTTGGAAAGGAACGGGTCAAACGGATCATAGATGCGAAAAATGTTTGCGCGGACGCGAGGTAAGTAAAGCTTACACCCAATTTAAGTGTATGCATTTATTTTATAGGAGATAAATATGACAACGGATTGTATCCGAATATCGGTTCCGATACGAAACAATATGAGTTGGAACGAATAAAAATGATCAAAACCATGGTTAATGGAAAAATGATCTTCTGGTAAAAAAAAATCCGAAATGGGTCGGATGTGTGAATGGGTAATTAAAAACCATGATTTTTTTTATATAAATATAAATGTTTGGTCGTACAAGCCAAATGGGTCAAATGGTGGTAATAACACCATTTGACAAATATCGACTAACGTTTGGTTGTCAAGTCGTATGTTCACAGGAGTGAACAGGAAGTGGATAATCGCGTCTCCATAAGTAGCGGTTAATAAAGAGTAAGGTATAAAACGGGTCTATAAGTTGACCCGAGATAGGTACGCATAAATAAGGTTATAGTTAAAAATGCGATTTTGGTCAAATAATTAGTGAAAGCCCTTCGTCGTAAAATGAGGGACTAAAGTTGACCAAAAAGCCTTTAATGGGTAAACTGGGCAAACGACCCTTAGAGGTTGTTTAGGAGCTTATATTATGATTATGTAACTCTTTAGATACGTATAGGAGTATAGGCATAAACTTTTGTGGGTCAAATGCCTAAGAATGGGTCATTTGCGTAAAATGATTAACTGAATGGTAAAAAAAAAAATACGATAATGGGTTAATGGGTTCATTTTGTTAAATACGCCACAAAAAAAATAGTTGTGGTGGAATATAAGTAGTTAATCAAATATGGGATTACGAAGTGTGAAATGAAAAGAATGAGTTAGATGCTTGAATGCATAAAAATACTTTAAATGGGTCAAAACGGACATGTAGATTGAAAGTTATGTTACTTTGAAGTTAGAATTTTGGTAAATAAGTATAGCTGGGTAAATGCAGCAACAAGCTGCAACATTCTGGAACAATCTAGGCGTCGCGCCACGCGACAAGGAAGGCCTTAGGCCGTCGCGCCACGCGACGGGGTGCCTGATGCGCGTAAATTGTTTATTTTAATCTTTTATGCACTGCGAAGCCATTTAAATACGTTTTACGCTACGTATGACTAATCCAACTCTTGTTTTATGAGTTGCAGGTAAAGTTCTAGTACCGGAGGACGATCAAGCTCAAAGAAGGACCGAACACGATCAAGTTACAAGCTTCCGCACATAGTGTTGTCGTTATTTTTAAACGGCAAATTTATACTAGTTATGATGTAATATTTTTAAATCTATAAAAGATTTAATTAACCTGTATTTTCCATGTATATGTAACTAATATTACATGTTCGTTTTCGTAAATTGAACGAAATAAGTTAATTATTAGCCAGGGTGTTACAAGTTGGTAATCAGAGCTCATGGTTAAAGAGTAAAGCGTGTTCGGTTCGAGGCTTGATCGCAAATCCAGTACGTACATGTATGTTAATGGTTTAGCATGTTAAAGTGTTGTAAACAACACATAGTGTTATCGCGTAATACACGCTACCCCAATTAAAATGATTGGTACAGTTAATGAAATTACGTGCGTCGACACGTATAGCAGAAAGCCCCGTATTATAATACGGGCGATAATTAATGTCGACATTACTAACCTTTGTGAATGTTTTAATCAAAGGACACTCGCATCTGAACATGACGAGAATTGAATAAATTGCGGATATGACGGAGGAACGGTCCGAGGTATGACAAGCAGAGCATACGCGATTTAGAACTAGGTTAACGGCAAGAGAAGCCCGTTAGGGCAAGCATTACCAGGTGCAAATTTTAAATTTAATCGCACAAATAGCAATATGCAACAAACATGTAGAGAATGATTGTTGCATATGTAAATTAAAAGCTTGGAAAACCTGAATAGAATACATATCCAGAATATTATTTCCAAGAAAACTGAATAGAGGCGTTACTTACATGGGGTGTAATGTGAAAATTATAAAAGGTCATGTGTGCAGGTGTTGATCGCTTACTCTGGCCAAGTAAGTAGTGAACATGTGGTACCATGAACTTTTATGATGGACATACTTACATCCGATGTAGTAAGGACGAGGTTAATGGGGCAAATTAAAAAGATACCCAAATGAGTCAAATAAGTAAAAATGTTTGATGGTAAATGTAAACGCAAGTTGGATGACGGAAGCGTGTTACGTTAGAATAACGAGCCTGAGAAAAGGGACAAATATTAAAGTAAATGAAAACACAAACCAACTAATATGAATGCTAAGACATAGGGGATAAAGTTTGACTGTCAAAAGTGATGAAATTCACACAGATAAGTCAAAGGGGTAGAATAAAAGAATAAAGGACTTGACTAAATAAAAGCGATGGATTTCGCTAAGACGAACAAATAAATTAAGATGATGTCTAAAACCATATATGAATGGTTACTTGATGATGACTTCGGTAAAGATACTCGATGGACGGGTAGGATTGTGGGTGAATGCGTAAACCGAGAGACGGGAACGCGAAATAGAAAGTCAAAAGACTCGGAATATGAGTCATGACTAAAAGACGATGAGAATATGCAACCATAAATTTTGATAACTACGTTCAACTATTTAATGTCGAACGGGTCGAATAAAGAACGCAGTTTGACGTTCACAAGTGATGAAATTTCACACGAAAAAGTCAAACGCGTTAAATTAAGAATAACGCTTGATAACGTAAGTAAGCGCGAACCGAATAAATAAAAGAGCGAGATATTAACAAATCTATATACAAGGTTATGGGATAGTGTAGAAAAGGAAAAAAACGCACACTAACGAAACAAGAATGTTAAAAACATTAAGATAAAGAACCCGGGTAATGGGTTGTAAAGAAGTATGAGTATGAACCGGGTAAGGGTAAGCGTAGAACGAACAGACGTGTCAATGACGTTAAAAGTCATAGAGTCGGAAGAATAGTCTAGAAAGAAAACATATGTAGCATTAGACTACGGTCAAGGTCCATAGAACTCAAGAATGAAAATGAATGATTTCTAAACATAAGAAGGGGTGCATTGACGCCATATACATATATATACATTTTAATAACGACACGAGTAAAAAATGATCTACGGGATCATCATAACCTTCGGGATTATAAGCAGTGTTAAGGTCTACGAGACCAAAATGACCCTTGGGTCACGAACAGAAAGAAATAAATTATAGGAGCCTCACCAAAAAGGGAGTGAAAGCCTAAAGAAATAGCCTACGAGGCTAAGTGAAAGAATCTACGGGTCACTTGGGTAAGGCGTGGGAACTAGTTATGATTCCCCGCGTAAAATAATAGCGGAAAAGAATAAATTATTGGTCGTCAATTCTTTAATATGAGTAATTAACATAAGTTAAAGAGAAAACGTTAAACTAAAATTCAGTTTTAGTGAGAAACAACGTTTTAACAAGTATAAATATTATAAGAGAAATTAGAAAAAATAGTTAATATTAAAGGATATAAGTCTTAACACCGATAGGTGTAAGACGATACATTCGAAATAAGATTTTTGATAATGAAAAGTTTATATAAACTTAAACATGACGTGATGCGATGCGATCATGGTCACAAAAAATGATATAGAATATAATCACATTGTAACATGAGTTACGGGATAGGAGATCATGAACAAACAAAAGGCCGGTGATAGCAATGTGGTATACCCGAATTACGGGGTCTAAGGTGATGGTGACTAATCAGTCTAGCCGGTAAAACTATTCAAAGTTAAATTAGTGTTATGACTTATACAAAGCGCATGTCAGTATAGGATTAGCGAGGAGAAAATATGTTGACGGACTCATATGACGGAGTAGTCAAATGATAACTCGGTCAAATAGGCGACAAAGATAAGAAATACAAGGTAAAAGTTACGGTCCGTGAGGCCTTACATATGAAAGAAGTATACGTCAATCCAAATGATAACTTTTGACCGAAAGAATGAATGCCTTGAAAACGAAACTAAGTTCGTTTGGTCTAAACCAATGAACTACGTAAAGAAGGTTTCGGGTACGAAACCTCTTTAAGGGGGGTAGACTTGTAACGCCCCAAAATATAAAATTTACATATACATATGTAAATTATAAATTGGTCATAACCAGATGTAACATAACTAGGAATAATTAACCTAGTTAGTAAATTGAATTGGAAAAATAATAAGGAAAACATGAAATAGATAACCATTTTACAAAATATGGAACTAAAGGGACTAAAAGAGGCAAAAGGGAAAAATGTTTTTACTTAAAACAAATAAACACCAAAACACACATATATGTGTGTGTTTGGTCGACGTTTACACAGAGCTAGGAGAAGGGTTCTTTTCAAAACCCTAAACTCACTAAAATCCATCAAAATCTAAGGGAAATCGAGTTGGAAATTAGGGCTTTAACTAAATTCGTGATCAACCAAGCTAGGAGATCACAAGGTATGTTGAATTTTATCATTTGGTGATATCTTGAAATTTGGATAAACATTCATGAACGAAATTCTTGTGTGAATGATGAATATTATAGTTGAATTGATATGAGTATGAGTCTAGGAAAAAACCCTAGATGAGAACTTTATGAATTAGTGTCATAAATTAGATATTGAATGATTACCCATATATGTGTTAAGTGGATTTTTATGATATTATGATGAACACTTGAAAAGTGATGGTAAATCTGAGAAAAAATTGATGATGAGATGTAAGTTCTAGATGTGGTTAATGCACACAAGACATAGAGGTTTGATTTTTGTTGTTAAAACTTGGTTAATAGTTAACCATGAATTGGATAATAGATGCGTATGAATCTCGCCTACAAGGTGCTCGTTAAAATGCCTAAGTGAAATCGTGTTGTCTACTAGTTTGTATGTAGAGCTTAATTTGATGATTTCATGTGTAGTGGGTTTATAACAAATCTTTGATATGTATGAAATTAAACATGATGGTATATGAGAATCACCATAATAGAACTTGAATATATGTTAATTTTAGTTCTAGTTCTCAAATTGACAAAGATGAAGTTGAGAAGATGATAAAATTAGGATTCATATGATGACTTCTTGAAATAGATGATGTTTTTGACATCTCTTAGCCTACAATCATTGTGTTATACGTTTCTAACCATTAACCAAGAGTTTAATAAGGGTTTTAACCATGGAAAAGGGTTGCATTTGATGATTTGGGTCGAATTTGAAAGGACCCTAAACAAGATTTCCGTAGCTTTTTATATGGATTTTGACTAATCTTAAAAAAATCATATAAAATCAACCGTTTATCCGATTTGGGTGTTCTATACCTTTCCGGAAAGCTTATGAAGTAAATTTTTACTGTTTTCAATCATACGAAACAAATGTGGTTGTTAAATAGGCCAAAAAGGCGAATTAAAACTGATGTTCAGAACTTGAAAGCTGTTGAAAAATGAAAATATAGTTGCTGAGCTGATTTTATAAAAATCATATAAAATCATAGAAAATTCGTTAGAAGGTTTACCTTATATGCTTATGAAGGTATTTGTAACGCCCCAAAATCCGAATGTTAATATTGTCGTGTGTTCCTATATGACACGTCATGAAATAAATAACTAGGCTATTTAACCTAGTTAAGGGTATGGTCAAAAGTATTAAAAGATGAAAGTAGTGCACGTTATGTTAAGTGGCAAACACGAGGGGCTAAATGGAACAAGATGGAAGTTGAGTTATTAAAATGAAAGTTCAACACACACAAACGTGTGTGTTCACTAATGTTCAGGAGCTCCAAAGAGCTCCAAACCCTAACTCAACTAAATCACCAAATTGAAGGGTGAATCGAAGCTTAAATTCAAGAAGGAACACGGATTAATGATTACCTTCACGAGGGGATCATAAGGTATGTCTTAAATCTAAGATTGGTGATCATGTGTGAAGTGGGTTATGTTCAAATCCGTGAGTTAATATGAAATTGATCATGTATAAGGGTTAGAATCATCATATAGAACACGAGTTACGTATGGTTTGTGTTAATTTGATGATTAAAGGTGAAACCCGTTAGTTAGGGTGAAGATGATGACTAGAATCACCTCCCATGTCCGAGTCTTATTGAAAGATTGATGTATTATGTGGGTATGATGAATTCTTGTTAGATGAATTAGGAGAAATATGATGATGATATGTTTGATGTTTATTTCGGAATGATCCATGATGGTTAGTAGTAGGTTTTGATGGGTTATGTATGAGTTTAGAAGTTTTATGCATGAATTAGTTGTACGTTATGCTTAAAAGGTAGTACGCACATCAAGTGTATGTTAAAATGTATATGGTGTCGTCCGTATAGTCGATTATGATGTTACGAGTATATGTTGATAAGTCGATAGTTACATATGGTTAATAGTTGACTCTTGAAAGTCAACAAGTATAAGAAACATGATTTAACTCGTTGTTGTAAAAGCAAGATTATAGGAAGTCGTTTGGTGCATGTTATGTTAATATGCGTTAATTGTGATTACATGATGAAGTACATGTGTTGGAAAGGATATGAAGTTGATTATATGTTTTATGCTTGTTAGAAATGACTAAGGAAAGTTAAGTGTGAAATATGCGATTGATTTGATTTCGATGAAATGAAAGTATAGGAATCACGTTGAGACGGGCTCAAGCACGAGGTGTTAACGGGTCAAGAAGAGGCAAGGAATCGGATACGAGCACGGACGCATAAGGTAAGTGATTTCTGTAATCACTTCTTAGTTCGATTAAGTAATATGGTGTTTTAATTAACTAAACATGATGGTGGAGGTCAAATATGCGTCGTAATCTTTCGTCGTAAATGATGGGATTAAAGTTGACCAAAATGCCCTTGATGGGTATTTTGGGCAAACGATCTTAAAAGTAGTTTAGAAACAAGTTATTCGATTAGTATAATGTTTTGGTCAAGTATGAAAGTGGGGAGTATGGTTTTATAAGTCATAAACGTTTTAATGCGCAATTACCCTTAACGGGTCAGAATAAGCTTTTGAGGGAAAACGGGTGGAATAAGATGTAAGGTATCCGGGAATGAATCTTTTATGACAAATGACCTTGAAATTATTAATTCATATGAAGTTAAGGTCAAACCAACAAGTTATGTTGCTAAATGCATGAACGGGTCAAAATTTGGTAAAAGGGGTAATAAGCCGAAGGCTAAAAGTCCCAAATTTTGGTAGTCCAAATATTTTATTTTAACTCCATGTGATGGAGAATTAAATTACGATCACGTAGGAAAAAGAATCGGGTAAAACGGATCAAAAACGAGAGAGTTATGCTCGTTTCCGTAAAACCGGATCGTGCTGGGAATCTGCAGCAACTAGCTGCAACTTTCTGATAATATGAGGTGCTAGCGTAGCGCGATGGACGGTAGCGCTACGCGAGCATGTGTCAGTTTCGCAAAAATTCGTTTTTTATCAGTTTATGCAATGCGAACCCGTCTGAACCGTTTTTAAACGTGTATAAGCTAAGAATGACTAATTTATTCCTTGTTTTAGGAAATGTAGATACGTATGAAGGTATGTATGTATGTAGGTATGAATATAAATGATGTGTATGAACGAATGTATGTGTGTAGGTATGCAAGTAGGCAGATATGAGCGTATGCACGCATGTAGGGTTGCGTGAAGGCATGTAAGTAGGTATGTATGAATGTACATGAGTGTGTATGTATGTACGTAGGTAGATATCTAGGTATGTAAGTATGCATGTACGAATGTATGTACACAAGGCTTCAATGTGGTCGAATATTGATATTATTAATAATGTACCTTGGGAATGAAGAGTAATGCAGGTACAATATTGTAGCCTCACCAAGGGTATTGATGCACGGATGAAATGCTTAAATGTAAAAGGATAACTAAATGAAAAGTATACGAGGATGAATCTTTGTTTATATTTTTAATGTGAGCTAATGTTATGAATGTTTATGGTAAGTGCAGGTTGTACGAGACTCGAAGGGTCATCAAGGAGTAGAGATCGAAGACCGAGTCACAAGTTAGATTGTACGGGAGTGTTAGAGTACGTAATTGAGCGAAGCTAAGTTACGTTTTCTTATTGTAAATAAGTTCACTAAATGTATTTATTGAGAAAGAGTTAACTTTAAAAATGAATTTAAGTACGTCAAGATGTTTATAATGAAAGAAAATTTTATGCTACGTATTTCTGCTGCGACATTTGGTCAAACGTGAATTAGGGTCTTACAGTATTGGAGTGTTCTACGATCCATCTTTGAACATGTTGATCTAATTCAGATTTTAAACGGGTCAAAATGGTCAATTACAGCAGCTAAATAGAAAATCGCTGCACATAAATAATGTTCTTATTAACCAAGAAAAGGCATAGGATTGTATATACTTGCTTTAGGCATGAAGTATTGATTGTTGGGAACAAATAGCACTTTATGTGACATGCTTAAAGTGTTTAAAATCACTTACTAACTAGTTGTATAAGTAACTTCACTAACGGGTCAAACGGTTAGTGAATGAAAAGAATTATGGTATGAAACTAGTAGTTGAATATATGGCATGCTTTGATTGATAAGTGTGTAAAAAAAAGGGGTCCATAGGGTGATGGCCATTATATAGATTGACCAATCTAACCATCTTATGGATGTTATGATATAGTTGACTCTAAACAAGCTAGGTGTGAGCTTGGAAAGGAACGGGTCAAACGGATCATGGATGCGAAGAATGTTTGCGCGGACGCGAGGTAAGTAAAGCTTACACCCAATTTAAGTGTACGTATTTATTTTATAGGTGATAAATATGACAACGGATTGTATCCGAATATCGGTTCCGATACGAAACAATATGAGTCGGAACGAATAAAAACGATCAAAACCATGGTTAATGGAAAAAGGATCTTGTGGTAAAAAAAATCCGAAATGGGTCGGATGCGTGAATGGGTAATTAAAAACCATGATTTTTTTTATATAAATATAAATGTTTGGTCGTACAAGCCAAATGGGTCAAATGGTGGTAATATCACCATTTGACAAATATCGACTAACGTTTGGTTGTCAAGTCAGATGTTCACAGGAGTGAACAGGAAGTGGATAATCGCGTCGCCATAAGTAGCGGTTAATAAAGAGTAAGGTATAAAACGGGTCTATAAGTTGACCCGAGACAGGTACGCATAAATAAGGTTATAGTTTAAAATGCGATTTTGGTCAAATAATTAGTGAAAGCCCTTCGTCGTAAAATGAGGGACTAAAGTTGACCAAAAAGCCTTTAATGGGTAAACTGGGCAAACGACCCTTAGAGGTTGTTTAGGAGCTTATATTATGATTATGTAACTCTTTAGATACGTATAGGAGTATAGGCATAAACTTTCATGGGTCAAATGCCTAAGAATGGGTCATTCGCGTAAAATGATTAACTGAATGGTAAAAAAAAATAATACGATAATGGGTTAATGGGTTCATTTTGTTAAATATGCCACAAAAAAATAGTTGTGGTGGAATATAAGTAGTTAATCAAATATGGGATTACGAAGTGTGAAATGAAAAGAATGAGTTAGATGCTTGAATGCATAAAAATACTCTAAATGGGTCAAAACGGACATGTAGATTGAAAGTTATGATACTTTGAAGTTAGAATTTTGGTAAATAAGTATAGCTGGGTAAATGCAGCAACAAGCTGCACCATTCTGGAAAAATCAAGGCGTCGTGCCACGCGACAAGGAAGGCCTTAGGCCGTCGCGCGACGTGACGGGGTGCCTGATGCGCGTAAATTGTTTATTTTAATCTTTTATGCACTGCGAACCCATTTAAATACGTTTTATGCTACGTATGACTAATCCAACTCATGTTTTATGAGTTGCAGGTAAAGTTCTAGTACCGGAGGATGATCAAGCTCAAAGAAGGACCGAACACGATCAAGTTACAAGCTTCCGCACATAGTGTTGTCGTTATTTTTAAACGGCAAATTTATACTAGTCATGATGTAATATTTTTAAATCTAGAAAAGATTTAATTAACCTGTATTTTCCATGTATATGTAACTAATATTACATGTTCGTTTTCGTAAATTGAACGAAATAAGTTAATTATTAGCCAGGGTGTTACAAGTTGGTAATCAGAGCTCATGGTTAAAGAGTAAAGCGTGTTCGGTTCGAGGCTTGATCGCAAATCCAGTAAGTACATGTATGTTAATGGTTTAGCATGTTAAAGTGTTGTAAACAACACATAGTGTTATCGCGTAATACACGCTACCCCAATTAAAATGATTGGTACATTTAATGAAATTACGTGCGTCGACACGTATAGCAGAAAGCCCCGTATTATAATACGGACGATAATTAATGTCGACATTACTAACCTTTGTGAATGTTTTAATCAAAGGACACTCGCATCTGAACATGACGAGAATTGAATAAATTGCGGATATGACGGAGGAACGGTCCGAGGTATGACAAGCAGAGCATACGCGATTTAGAACAAGGTTAACGGCAAGAGAAGCCCGTTAGGGCAAGCATTACCAGGTGCAAATTTTAAATTTAATCGCACAAATAGCAATATGCAACAAACATATAGAGAATGATTGTTGCATATGTAAATTAAAAGCTTGGAAAACCTGAATAGAATACCTATCCAGAATATTATTTCCAAGAAAACTGAATAGAGGCGTTACTTACATGGGGTGTAATGTGAAAATTATAAAAGGTCATGTGTGTAGGTGTTGATCGCTTACTCTGGCCAAGTAAGTAGTGAACATGTGGTACCATGAACTTTTATGATGGACATACTTACATCCGATGTAGTAAGGACGGGGTTAATGGGGCAAATTAAAAAGATACCCAAATGAGTCAAATAAGTAAAAATGTTTGATGGTAAACGTAAACGCAAGTTGGATGACGGAAGCGTGTTACGTTAGAATAACGAGCCCGAGAAAAGGGACAAATATTAAAGTAAATGAAAACACAAACCAACTAATATGAATGCTAAGACGTAGGGGATAAAGTTTGACTGTCAAAAGTGACGAAATTCACACAGACAAGTCAAAGGGGTAGAATAAAAGAATAAAGGGCTTGACTAAATAAAAGCGATGGTTTTCGCTAAGACGAACAAATAAATTAAGATGATGTCTAAAACCATATATGAATGGTTACTTGATGATGACTTCGGTAAAGATACTCGATGGACGGGTAGGATTGTGGGTGAATGCGTAAACCGAGAGACGGGAACGCGAAATAGAAAGTCAAAAGACTCGGAATATGAGTCATGACTAAAAGACGATGAGAATATGCAAACAGAAATTTTGATAACTACGTTCAACTATTTTAAAGTCGAACGGGTCGAATAAAGAACGCAGTTTGACGTTCACAAGTGATGAAATTTCACACGAAAAAGTCAAACGCGTTAAATTAAGAATAACGCTTAATAACGTAAGTAAGCGCGAACCAAATAAATAAAAGCGCGAGATATTAACAAATCTATATAAAAGGTTATGGGATAGTGTAGAAAAGGAAAAAACGCACACTAACGAAACAAGAATGTTAAAAACATTACGATAAAAGAACCCGGGTAATGGGTTGTAAAGAAGTATGAGTATGAACCGGGTAACGGTAAGCGTAGAACGAACCGACGGGTCAATGACGTTAAAAGTCATAGAGTCGGAAGAATAGTCTAGAAAGAAAACAGATGTAGCATTAGACTACGGTCAAGGTCCATAGAACTCAAGAATGAAAATGAATGATTTCTAAACATAAGAAGGGGTGCATTGACGCCATATACATATATATACATTTTAATAATGACACGAGTAAAAGATGATCTACGGGATCATCATAACCTTCGGGATTATAAGCAGTGTTAAGGTCTACGAGACCAAAATGACCCTTGGGTCACGAACAGAAAGAAATAAACTATAGGAGCCTCACCAAAAAGGGAGTGAAAGCCTAAAGAAATAGCCCACGAGGCTAAGTGAAAGAATCTACGTGTCACTTGGGTAAAGCGTGGGAACTAGTTATGATTCCCCGCGTAAAATAATAACGGAAAAGAATAAATTATTGGTCGTCAATTCTTTAATATGAGTAATTGACATAAGTTAAAGAGAAAACGTTAAACTAAAATTCAGTTTTAGTGAGAAACAACGTTTTAACAAGTATAAATATTATAAGAGAAATTAGAAAAAATAGTTAATATTAAAGGATATAAGTCTTAACACCGATAGGTGTAAGACGATACATTCGAAATAAGATTTTTAATAATGAAAAGTTTATATAAACTTAAACATGACGTGATGCGATGCGATCATGGTCACAAAAAAATGATATAGAATATAATCACATTGTAACATGAGTTACGGGATAGGAGATCATGAACACACAAAAGGCCGGTGATAGCAATGTGGTATACCCGAATGACGGGGTCTAAGGTGATGGTGACTAATCAGTCTAGCCGGTAAAACTATTCAAATTTAAATTAGTGTAATGACTTATACAAAGCGCATGTCAGTATAGGATTAGCGAGGAGAAAATATGTTGACGGACTCATATGACCGAGTAGTCAAATGATAACTCGGTCAAATAGGCGACAAAGATAAGAAATACAAGGTAAAAGTTATGGTCCGTGAGGCCTTACATATGAAAGAAGTATACGTCAATCCAAATGATAACTTTTGACCGAAAGAATGAATGCCTTGAAAACGAAACTAAGTTCGTTTGGTCTAAACCAATGAACTACGTAAAGAAGGTTTCGGGTACGAAACCTCTTTAATGGTGGTAGACTTGTAACGCCCCAAAATATAAAATTTACATATACATATGTAAATTATAAATTGGTCATAACCAGATGTAACATAACTAGGAATAATTAACCTAGTTAGTAAATTGAATTGGAAAAACAATAAGGAAAACATGAAATAGATAACCATTTTACAAAATATGGAACTAGAGGGACTAAAAGAGGCAAAATGGAAAAATGTTTTTAATTAAAACAAATAAACACCAAAACACACACATATGTGTGTGTTTGGTCGATGTTTACACAGAGCTAGGAGAAGGGTTCTTTTCAAAACCCTAAACTCACTAAAATCCATCAAAATCTAAGGGAAATCGAGTTGGAAATTAGGGCTTTAACTAAATTCGTGATCAACCAAGCTAGGAGATCACAAGGTATGTTGAATTTTATCATTTGGTGATATCTTGAAATTTGGATAAACATTCATGAACGAAATTCTTGTGTGAATAATGAATATTATAGTTGAATTGATATGAGTATGAGTCTAGGAACAAACCCTAGATGAGAACTTGATGAATTAGTGTCATAAATTGGATATTGAATGATTACCCATATATGTCTTAAGTGGATTTTTATGATATTATGATGAACACTTGAAAAGTGATGGTAAATCTCAGAAAAAATTGATGATGAGATGTAAGTTCTAGATGTGGTTAATGCACACAAGACATAGAGGTTTGATTTTTGTTGTTGAAACTTGGTTAATAGTTAACCATGACTTGGATAATAGATGCGTATGAATCTCGCCTACAAGGTGCTCGTTAAAATGCCTAAGTGAAATCGTGTTGTCTTCTAGTTTGTATGTAGAGCTTAATTTGATGATTTCATGAGTAGTGGGTTTATGACAAATCTTTGATATGTATGAAATTAAACATGATGGTATATGAGAATCACCATAATAGAACTTGAATATATGTTAATTTTAGTTCTAGTTCTCAAATTGACAAAGATGAAGTTGAGAAGATGATAAAATTAGGATTCATATGATGACTTCTTGAAATAGATGATGTTTTTGTACGATTAAATATTTTATATTATATTTAATCTAGTAGCCATTATAATCATTTACATTACATGTATCAAAATATATAACAATCCTATTAAATAATTAGTTGGTAATTGTTGATGGGCCTAATTACCCTTATTAACTAATTAGGGTTTCCTCCTGGGTGCATATATAAGGAGACTTATGTAGAGGTTCTAAGGTTAGACACATAACCTAATTACTCTCATAACATCAATCGACCTCCTCTCCTAGGCGATTCCCCTTTATCGGTTTCTTCATCACCATCATTAGATTGCACCCTAAGGAGGAACCAGACCAAGATGACAATCATGTCAAACCTTATTGCTGCGTCTCCATCTGGATTCTCTGCTGGCCTGTGCTGATGCAATCAGGTATGTTTTCATGTTTTCCATTATGTCTAAACAGAACTGATCAACATGTGGTATCAGAGCATATGTTGATTAGTCAGTTCTGTTTTCGTATCCATTATTCTGGGATTGAAATCTGGAAAACCGAAGTTTTGAAAACTCAATAAAACTCACAGCTGTTTTCGGGTCATATGTGCCGAGATCAATGTTTTTCGGGAAAAGAATGTTTTTTAAATGACTCGGAATCATAATGGTAAATCTTAATTGTACCGAAATCTGTTTAAAGCCTTAAAATTCAGGTTTCGGGTTCCAGAATCATGTTTTTATTTTTAGGGTTCATCATGTGTTCTTAGGAAAATTCGAAATTCTTTTATGTTTTGGAATATAATTTGGTTTTTTGAGTGTTATTTCCCTGTTTGATCCAATTTAATCTGTTAAGTTTATTCGAAAACTGTTAAAAGATATACAGTTATAATTTTCGAAATATTATGATAAAATTAGATCATCACTAAAACAGGAAACCATATCTCAAAATCCCTAACAATTCGAATTTTCGGTTATGTTTTCACATTAATAGCTGTAACAGAAGTTTCGAGATAAGTTTTAACCACCCGAGACAAAGGTCTCGACTCGAGACCACAAGAACTTGACTCGAAATCATAAGTGTTCTCAAATGTTTATAACTCGAGACAACGATTTCGACTGGAGATCATAAGGTCTCGACTCGAGACCACTGAGGTTTCAACTAAGGGCTTAAATCTTTACAACTCGAGACAAAGGTCTCGACTCGAGACCATAAGGTTGCGACTCGAGACCATAAAGGTCACGACTCGAGACCTCATAAGGAGTCGAGATCTCATAATTCACAGCAGTCGAGACCATGATTACGACTCGAGACACTGAGGTTGCGACTCGAGACCATTAATGAGTCGAGACCTCATAATGTTATAAGTTGAGTCGAGACTTGACTAGAGATCTCACTCGAGACCTCATAACTGAGTCGAGATCTCACTCGAAACCTCATTATTTTAGGTTGTTTAATGTGAACTAAGACTTAGCAAAATGGCTTTACTCGAGACCTCATAACTGAGTTCGATCCGCGCTAACAGGTGGTTTACTACTAAAAATTTTGGTTTTTGTAATTACTTAGTTAATTAATAAGGATCAAATAATGTTTTACAAAACCAAAATGGCTTTACTTGAATGAGCTTCTGATGTATCATTTCTGGCCAAAGCTGATTTGATACATCTACTTATCGTTCAAGTATTACGAAAGCTATGTTAAGTGTGCATCATAAACATGAATGTCTTAATATCTGGCCAAAGCTGATTTAATTCCTTCATAGATGGCATACTTAACAAGTGCATAACTAAAGTGATTGTCTCAATTTTCTGGCCAAAGCTGATTTGTTACAACCACTTTGCACACATGCTTAAATGATTACACTTCTGGCCAAAGCTGATTTGTCTTCGTTTAAGTAGAACTTTAAATAGTCTATTATTTTGATGTTAGTAATAGACATATCACAACCTCTTCACATAATGATCCTTATATTAATGATCCTTAATTAATTTTTATGATCATTTCGTCTGCCTTATTCTTAGTACCCATAATTTTTACTCACTATAATTTTCTTCTATAAATCTATATCTCATCCACTCTAATTCTCAAATCTGATATGTTTTGCTTAAAGTTTCTATAAGAATTAGCTCTTAAATTAAATCCTTGATTATCTCTTATGACACGATGATCCTATTGCTCTCTTCTGATAAAGCACTACAGAAGAAAAGTAGAGCATGATGAATAGGACAAATCAAACATGACGTCTCTTATGATAATCAAGAATAAGTGTTGTCACTAAAAGGTTATTCCAGATTAAGTCTTTCCTAAGACTAATCTATAATTGTGGAATAATCACTAGAACTCCTAAGATGCATGCCTTCATTTAAAATTATAAACTATAAAGCTAAGTGGTATATGTGAATACATAATAATGTACAATACCATGACCCATAAAGTTAAGGGCTTACGCATGGAAATAAGTACATTTTCCAGTACATTACATACTAAGATTTTCACTTGTACAATTTGATGCCTTATAAATCAACTATAACACTCAAAAGTACCAAAGTATAATGAGTGTGTTGATAAGCAACATATGTACAAAGAAATAAATGTTTGAAGCTGGAAAATAAGTTGTTACTCACCTTACAACCACTTAAACTTTAAAAGAGGATTGTTCTAAGGTCCATAGACAAATTACAAGTACTAATTCCACCTCTAAAGTTCTTCAAGGGAAAATCTCACTGCATAATTATGCCATTAGACTAGACATAAGCAACGAGACTATCCATTATTCTAAAGAACAGTTGGATAAATTAATTAGATAGTCACTTAATAATGATATTTAAGTCTGCTAATTTTAATATTCCAATTAACTCATGACTAGTTGACTCTAGTTCCATACGTTTCCTTGCCAGAATTAAACAAATAACTAACATGAGAGTTAGTGACAAAATTAATTGTTAAAGGCTATAAGAACCATAATAAGCAGTCTTCTAACAACGCCTTTCGATACCTTATATATTCTGAAGATTAATCAGAATATAGTATCATAATTAAGCAATGTTATGAATGTTATGAGGTTTGCATAGTCAACATAAAGTCACACTTACCTTAAACTCTCATTTTATTTGTTCTAAATATCTTGATTGAAACATTACTAAGATAAAATTAGATGATACATTACACTTTCACAACTTTTGTCATCATGCAAATGAGAATTTGACAAAAGGAAAAATGAGACTTATAAATTTCATCCATTATAACCAAAATTCATGAGAAATCATGACATGGTTAATGAGGAAGATTATTCATCTAATCTCATTTTAAGTGATTTTAAATCGTGATGTTAAAGCCCTAAATATTACTTGGCTTCAGGAATAAGTATGGGTCCATCATAAGTCATTGACATTCGTGGAACTTATTCCAAATGGAATATTCAGACATAATTCATTTATCATTTAAAAGACTATCAACTTGTATCTAAATTTTGTCGCATATGGCCCATGGTCTTAGAAGGAATCTATTCATATATATACTTAATAAGATTTCTATTAAATATGTCCCTAAAGTTTCTTATGATACCTGGACATTAAAGAAATTGAATAAAGATTAACGTATATATGATAGGTTCCCACGTCACGTAGCTCATTGAAACTTCTCTTGTAGCATTCTAGAGATATTAAAGATCAGTGGGAGCATTAAGTGTCTTAATAATAACTTGCAATAGTTGCAAGAGGTGGGGGAGTGAAAATTTTACATTACCTCAATTTGCACCTCTTGTACAAGACACCGCTCTATCACGACACTGTTCTATCAAAACTTATCTCCTTAAATCTAATGCTACTCTTACAAAAGTTTCATTGTTGCCTAATTGTGGGCGCACTTAGATTTCTTACCTAAACTAACATTATCCTCAACAAGAGAAATCACAACGACTAACGTCATTAATTTGTGTTTCTCTATTAGAATTTGTTGGTCGTTAAATATTGACCCTAAGTATGTTGAGTTCCTAAAGATTTCTAAGGTCAGTGAGAGCAGTCAAAAGTCCTTATCATGACTTGCAAGGAATACAAGAGGCGGGGGGAAGAGTGTCATTAAATTTTACTCTGAATTTAACTCCGATTACACCTCTTGTACACCATACTGCAACCTAACCAAGAGCTAATCCATAAAACTGAAACTTCTAATGAACCCCAGAATCAACTCAGGAGGTCATCTAGGTTTAAAAGCCTACTAACTTTGATGATTACATAACCTCCCTAACTGAAGTTGAAATGGATTTTGGAAATGTTTACTGATCATATCTCTTCAAAATTAAGCCATTAGTGTCAATTAATCCTCTGAATGGAATAAAACAGTTTTCTAGTAAAACTGATTTTATGTGTTCGTATAACGTTTGGGATTTGATTGAATTACCTAAGAGTGTTCATAACTAAACCAAATCCTGATATAAGCGTTAAGACACGAAGAGTCATGATTGATTGTCAAAGGTTATACTTAGGAAGAGAAAAATTATCAAAGATTTCTTTGAGGATCATCAATGTTCTAAGTAGCTTATAATAGTTTAAAGCTACATTAGATGAACATTAAAACAATTTTCCTTAACAAATGGCTGACATATTTACATGTTCATAAAACAACCTGAAAGTTCCAAACTGAAGGTTAAAGAACACTTTATTTGTAAGCCAATAAAATGCAAACATCATAATGTGATGAAATATTAACGTAATTATTTTCATCAACAACCAAGTGGATTAATGTACCTACCTCAAAATGAGTGGGAGCAACTAAGATAAACTTGTCTATATAGATGATATTCTTTTGACAAGTATATGTTACATAAGTCAAAGCATTGTTAACACAAACTTTGATATAATAGATCTCAGAGATGTCTCTTATGTAATAGATATCATAACGTACCGAGATAGACCCAATGGGACATTAGTTCTGTTCCATAAGTTTAACATTAAATGGGTCCTTACATATGTAACAAACAATACTGCTCTTCTTTTAGAGGATAATAGGATAAATGGGATTATTTCTTTACGCTTCATTAATTGGAAGCCTTATGTAAGTTTAAGTCTATACTCGTTTAGATATTACTCACATTGCAACACACTAGATATGTCTAGATTAATGTGAAGCATTTAATAGAGTATTACAATATCTTTAAAAGAAACCAGAGGCTATGACTTGAAGAAGAAGTGAGAAATCAAATCGGTTTATTATTCTAACTTTGTGATATTCAAAGATGACAAAATGTAATTTCGGGTATATCCTTATGTCAGCAGACAAAACCTATATTATGGAGGAGTCATAATAAACTGATAATAACAACCTAAGTTATAACGACATAATATAGTCACCAAATGTTGTTGGAAATATATCAGTGGACTCATAAGTTTATTAACTCCATATAATAATGTTTTGAAGAGTTAGTGTGATAAAGTCAGTTACCATGACTCCTTGAACAGTAACAGTTCAAGAGGTGCTGCATTAAATTTTGATACGCAATTAATTATTCGTTTATGAACGAATTGAGGAAACTAAGTTTTGTATCGAATACATTCATGATATGCTTAAGGATCCTATAACTGAAGGGCTATTACCCATAAGTCTTATTAAGAGAGCTCATAGACGGGTATTAATTGATGGTCGTGCGCAATTGCATATTGTACTATGAATGACTAAGTATTAGTTAATTTTCCTCATCAGTTTGATTTTGTATGTCTCTAAGAATATGCCAAGTCGACATAATGGCATATAGACAAATAAAGTTACAAATCAAACAAAGGGCTTATGCATATTTTGATCATGACGATTAGGTTTTAAATTAAGGCTATAGTATGACTAATGGGGGTCCTGAGTCGCATAATGATTCAACGGCTGTATTTCTCTGCTATAGTACTTGTTTAAGGCTAAAATGAGTATTAACTCCTGATCAGGCTTATCTAATACTCATAGTAAATGATTACTCGGCTAAGTGGGAGAATGTAAGACTAAATATTTTATATTATATTTAATCTAGTAGCCATTATAATCATTTACATTATATGTATCAAAATATATAACAATCCTATTAAATAATTAGTTGGTAATTGTTGATGGGTCTAATTACCCTTATTAACTAATTAGGGTTTCCTCCTGGGTGCATATATAAGGAGACTTATGTAGAGGTTCTAAGGTTAGACACATAACCTAATTACTCTCATAACATCAATCGACCTCCTCTCCTAGCCGATTCCCCTTTATCGGTTTCTTCATCACCATCATTAGATTGCACCCTAAGGAGGAACCAGACCAAGATGACAATCATGTCAAACCTTATTGCTGCGTCTCCATCTGGATTCTCTGCTGGCCTGTACTGATGCAATCAGGTATGTTTTCATGTTTTCCATTATGTCTAAACAGAACTGATCAACAGTTTTTGACATCTCTTAGCCTACAATCACTGTGTTATACGTTTCTAACCATTAACCAAGAGTTTAATAAGGGTTTTAACCATGGAAAAGGGTTGCATTTGATGATTTGGGTCGAATTTGAAAGGACCCTAAACATGATTTCCGTAGCTTTTTATATGGATTTTGACTGATCTTAAAAAAAATCATATAAAATCAACCGGTTATCCGATTTGGGTGTTCTATACCTTTCCGGAAAGCTTATGAAGTAAATTTTTACTGTTTTCAATCATAAGAAACAAATGTGGTTGTTAAATAGGCCAAAAAGGTGAATTAAAACTGCTGTTCAGAACTTGAAAGCCGTTGAAAAATGAAAATATAGTTGCTGAGCTGATTTTATAAAAATCATATAAAATCATAGAAAATTCGTTAGAAGGTGTACCTTATATGCTTACGAAGGTATTGGAGTGTTCTACAATCCATCTTTGAACATGTTGATCTAATTCAGACTTTAAACGGGTCAAAATGGTCAATTACAGCAGCTAAATAGAAAATCGCTGCACATAAATAATGTTCTTATTAACCAAGAAAAAGGCATAGGATTGTATATACTTGCTTTAGGCATGAAGTATTGATTGTTGGGAACAAATAGCTATTTATGTGACATGCTTAAAGTGTTTAAAATCACTTACTAACTAGTTGTATAAGTAACTTCACTAACGGGTCAAATGGTTAGTGAATGAAAAGAATTATGGTATGAAACTAGTTGTTGAATATATGGCATGCTTTGATTGATAAGTGTATAAAAAAAAGGGGTCCATAGGGTGATGGCCATTATATAGATTGACCAATCTAACCATCTTATGGATGTTATGATATAGTTGACTCTAAACAAGCTAGGTGGGAGCTTGGAAAGGAATGGGTCAAACGGATCATGGATGCGAAGAATGTTTGCGCGGACGCGAGGTAAGTAAAGCTTACACCCAATTTAAGTGTACGTATTTATTTTATAGGTGATAAATATGACAACGGATTGTATCCGAATATCAGTTCCGATACGAAACAATATGAGTCGGAACAAATAAAAACGATCAAAACCATAGTTAATGGAAAAAGGATCTTGTGGTAAAAAAAATCCGAAATGGGTCGGATGCGTGAATGGGTAATTAAAAACCATGATTTTTTTTTATATAAATATAAATGTTTGGTCTTACAAGCCAAATGGGTCAAATGGTGGTAATAACACCATTTGACAAATATCGACTAACGTTTGGTTGTCAAGTCGTATGTTCACAGGAAGTGGATAATCGCGTCGCCATAAGTAGCGGTTAATAAAGAGTAAGGTATAAAACGGGTCTATAAGTTGACCTAAGACAGGTACGCATAAATAAGGTTATAGTTAAAAATGCGATTTTGGTCAAATAATTAGTGAAAGCCCTTCGTCGTAAAATGAGGGACTAAAGTTGACCAAAAAGCCTTTAATGGGTAAACTGGGCAAACGACCCTTAGAGGTTGTTTAGGAGCTTATATTATGATTATGTAACTCTTTAGATACGTATAGGAGTATAGGCATAAACTTTCGTGGGTCAAATGCCTAAGAATGGGTCATTCGCGTAAAATGATTAACTGAATGGTAAAAAATAATAATACGATAATGGGTTAATGGGTTCATTTTGTTAAATACGTCACAAAAAAAATAGTTGTGGTGGAATATAAGTAGTTAATCAAATATGGGATTACGAAGTGTGAAATGAAAAGAATGAGTTAGATGCTTGAATGCATAAAAATACTCTAAATGGGTCAAAACGGACATGTAGATTGAAAGTTATGATACTTTGAAGTTAGAATTTTGGTAAATAAGTATAGCTGGGTAAATGCAACAACAAGCTTCAACATTCTGGAAAAATCAAGGCGTCGCGCCACGCGACAAGGAAGGCCTTAGGCCGTCGCGTGACGCGACGGGGTGCCTGATGCGCGTAAATTGTTTATTTTAATCTTTTATGCACTACGAACCCATTTAAATACGTTTTATGCTACGCATGACTAATCCAACTCATGTTTTATGAGTTGCAGGTAAAGTTCTAGTACCGAAGGACGATCAATCTCAAAGAAGGAGCGAACACGATCAAGTTACAAGCTTCCGCACATAGTGTTGTCGTTATTTTTAAACGGCAAATTTATACTAGTCATGATGTAATATTTTTAAATCTAGAAAAGATTTAATTAACTTGTATTTTCCATGTATATGTAACTAATATTACATGTTCGTTTTCGTAAATTGAACGAAATAAGTTAATTATTAGCTAGGGTGTTACAACGAACTATGGCAGTAATATGTCAACCCCGCAGGATGGATTCCTACTTATGAACTGGTTGATCAAAGGCCTAACCGGGTGATCTAAAACACTAGAACATCATCAACCATTTGAGTTTGTAAATGTAAAACAACACTGGAATGGAAAGCAAAAATCAAAGTCAACAAACAAGTAGTATTTTACACAAGTGAACCTCCACAAAGAGAGATAAATGTACTTAACAAAGTCAACCAAAAGAAGATGACAGAAAACATAGTCAACCAAAATATGTAAAGTTGGAGTGGATCGGATCACAAAATGCCAACTTTAGACTTGATCGGATCACAAAATGCCATGAGCGCACCTTCAATCTATCTCTACAACAACAAAAAACAACTGATGATTAGTAGGCCTTAAAACTATGGTGGTTACTAAAAAGCTAACTGAAATTACCAATTAAAGCCCCCCGGCCCAAACATCTTCAATAGGGTAACTGGCTGAGATTACTTTTCTATTGAATATGATTACAATGAATGATTAACCTTTGCCTAAATATTATCATACTTACCTTTGCTTAAATATTAGGCCAACAATTCATCATCTTGCGGTCCGTAAGCCAAAAGGCTATACGGTGTGCAAGAGTGTTTTACTGAAGTGCTGCTGATTTCAAAATTTTAATCAAAACTAGTGCTGCTTGCCAAAATATTTCACAATTGATGCCATTACCATTCAAAATGGCGATTTTTATGGACTTGTAGGTTGTGCAGAACTTTTCAGGGAATTGCAGGCTTTTGCAGTGAATTGCAGGACCAATCATTGGCCCAGGAAGTATCAGCCATTACAAATGGCGAATTTCCTTCACATATGCCAAATAGAATGGCGATTTTTTATAATCCTGCACATAAGCCATTAGAAATGGCGAATTTTTTTTGAAAGCTGCACATAGCGCCATTGTTAATGGCGAAAAGGTGAATTTATGCAGAAAAAGCCATGAATGCAAGACTATAATGTTCAAACTGATTAGATTGTAATTTACCAACTTCCTCGTATATAAAATTCAGTATCATGAGAGCTATATTGTGTTTCTCTTTGTCTTCCTGGAGGTGCTTGATATAGGGCACTACAATCAATTGATAGAAACCATGGATTTAATAGTGAAATTATTTAAAAAAAATAATGGCAAATAAAAGCTTTCTTTACCATGTAGCAGTACAACTTTCCAAAATTTGGCATAAATCCTCTGGACAACTACACATGAAATCAGAGTCAGTTTTATGAATAGTTTTTTTTTTTTTTTTTTTTTTTTTTTTTTTTGTAAAACATATTGATGGTTGATTTAGTTAAAAATTTAGGATCACAAACCTAGGTAGACGTAGCTCTTGGTGCATTGGGTGATAAGATTGGACATACATATCTCTTGGTTTTCAATATCATTAATCTTATTTGTCTCGTCTACCCCTTTATTATCTATCGGCACATCTTCAAAATGAAAATAAATGCTAATTAGATTTTTAGTTCTAGATCTATTTAATAAATTTAGAGCAGGTGATGAAACCGACGAGAATAAACAAATCTTTGGTAGAAGTTGTATCGTTTGGGACTGGGATATGCATCCCACTTTTTCACAATACACCATAATGGAGCTCTGATACTTTGTTCTAGCCAGTTCAGAGTACTCTTTGAGCAAGTCATATGCAACATCTGCAAGTCGGGTACTCTTTGAGCAAGTCATATGCAACATCTGCACAGCCTACAAGTCCATAAAAAATCGCCATTTTGAATGGCAATGGCATCAATTGTGAAATATTTTGGCAAGCAGCACTAGTTTTGATTAAATTTTTGAAATCAGAAGCACTTCAGTAAAAAAACTCGGTGCGCAAAGGTCACTCAGAAGCTAAATAAATTAGCATGTTGACACTTTTAGTCCCTCCACATTCATACTTTCAATAATTGGCAAAAATAGTCCCTCTCGTCCAACATTTGGCACAATTGAGAGTATGGACACGTGTCAGTATATAACCGGACATGAATTTACGAGGTGTTACATGGACATTTGTACTTGGTAATAATTATTTTATACTCCCAAGACTTCCGCTGTGTTAATTGTGAATATCTATATCAATTTATCACGTATAAACCCCAAATCCAGGCCCACCGGGAAATCAGGGTGTGACATTTATGATTCGATAAAAATATCCAATGTTTTACAACAAAGCACAATCTTCAAATGAAGCTGTTGCGTTTATGAGAAAGTTGAATGTCACTTCACATTTTCAAACAGTTGAAGGTTGCATATAATATAAGGATCATCACAGTAACGAGTAAAGAGAGTAAAGAGTAACTAACGTATATGAAAGTAGTCTAATCCACTTGCTAGCATAAGCTTTCTGGATCTAATCTCTTCAACGGAAATAAAATGACTGTAAAAAAAGAACAACGAAATCAACGACCATTTAGCATTAACCCAATTATTAATCACCATAACAAATACAAATTGACCATGCATTTTTGCTATATACATAACGATTATAGCACATTACCATTGCATCTTGATTAGAAAAAGTAAGACCAATGGTTCTGGTCTGACAACATACTTCAAAAAGCAAGATATCAAGTCCCAATAAACCTCAATCTCCTTCAAGTGCATGGAGCTTTTCTGCACATTAAGGGGAAAAAAACATTAGAGAGTGTTCACTTTGTCTCCACTAAGATTAGTTTATTTTAAGTTGAGTAAATTACGATTTTGACCCCTGTGGTTATATCACTTTTATCCTTTTAGTCTAAAATTTCTTTTTTAACATTTGAGCCCCCAACATCTTTTTTTCTAACCATTTTGGCCCCTAACACTAACCTCATCCATTAAATGTTAGGGGTCAAAAGGGTTAGAAAAAAAAGACGTTAGGGGCCAAAAGGGTTAGAAAAAAAGACGTTGGGGGCTCAGATGTTAAAAAAATATTTTTTAGGTTAAAAGGGTAAAAGTGATATACCCACAGGGGCCAAAATCGTAATTTACTTTTTTAAGTTTAACTTGAGTTTTGTGCAACAAACCACTAGAGAATAAATATCAATCACATAAGCTAAGGGGGACTTCTCAAACACACAAAACTCTCTAAAATAAACTAACCCAAACACTCAAAAAAAAACAACTTATTAACTTTTATAAGTCATAAGTTGCTACAAAATAAGCTAACCCAAACACCCCCTAAATATTTATTTATATAATAAACTGAAAAATAAAGTTTCAAACACGAAAACTCTTCCCCCGTTATCAGATCCCTTGAAAGTTTCTGATGACGGGGGTAGCCCAAGACCAAATATGAATGATTTAAATATGTAAATGCTCATAAGGCAAAATGGTTCAAAGGTTAAAAACCTGGGAAGACGAGATAAAGTAGCACGGAACAGTAAGTAGTCATGTCTCCAGATTACTTCACCAACTCGCCAGCCGCAAAAGCAATGCAGGTCCACAGAGGACACTCTATTATCCAGGGGTCAAAAGGCTTCAACCCCCGAAAGGGCAAGCTTCTCACTGCAAGCAAGATCACTAGTCAAATGCATTCCTCTTTGGGAGGTGTCTTCTCCTATATATTTGACACTTCATTAACTGAGTTTGGACATTCTGGATCAGTCCTGTTTCCTTAAAACTCTGGTCATTCATTACGAGTACTTGCTTCATTCGAGTTACTCCCTTTCACATCCAACACACACATTCTCTTTGCTCCTTCATCCGAATCTGAACATGCTTCAGAGGAGGATCTTTAGCAAACAATAAAAATAAACTAGTGAACCTCCTTCCACGTCTTGCAAACGTGGGGGGACCCCACGACCTGCGTTAGGCAAAGTTGAACCCTTCAACCCTTTTGCCTGACCGGCCCAGCTACTATCCTTGGTCTATTATTTGTTGCATCAACAAGTTGGCGCCCACCGTGGGGCTACGCCGCTATTTCTCCTAAAAAGACCTAGTAGTGTAGCTCTTTTCTCTTGAAACCACCATGTCTGAAGGTGGATCCCCGGGTGAAGTAAATCAGGTTCCAAACACCTCAACCCCGGGTAGTAGCCAAGCCCATGTGGCTATACCAACTTCTTTCTCAACTCCGGGGAGCACTCCCGAGTTTCTCACCTTCAACACTCCAACTCCGTCCAGATCCGGAGTTCCTTCCCCAAATATTGGTGTTTCTGACACCCCAGCACGTGTTGAACTTACCCCTGAGGGAGTTGCCAACAATTTCCTTGAGTTGAGGTCTCTCCTCAACCAATATGTGAATAGAGAAAGAGACAAGGGAGTGAGGATTCGTCTAGACTATGATGAGCCCGAACCAACATTGTCTCCCGGACCTCCTATCCCTCCTTTTACAACTAGGAATGAGGATGGTCCCAGTAATCCTCCAAACCCTCATCCATATCTATCCACAATGGCGAATCCTACAGTGCATCCTATCTTCTCTTCCCAACCAGTCACAAGTGGTGCTCCTCTGGGCCATGAGCTGACCCTAGATCAGCTCCTACAGTCCCCAGTAACAAGCCTTCCAGCTTCTACAACAACCTCGTGGGAACAGGCCCTATCCGTGCTCCCTTTGGCACGAAGTGCCGTTATGAGCACCCCCTTGAAGTAAGCTGCTCAGTTGCACCCGGAAGCCTTCAAGGCTTCAACCTCATGCCACCAATGATGGCCCAGATGATGGCCTGCTTCCCGTGGCAGCACTTTATTAATCAAGTGCTGGCCACTCAGGGAAACAACAGCAATGGCAATAACGTGGGTACAAGGGCTGAAGAAGACTTGGCCAAACCATATAAGCCAAGAAACCTTTCATGCTTTTCACAGCAAATAGCTGATTATGATTTTCAAGCAAAGATCAAAATGCCTCCTCACATCAAAACATACGATGGGACTGAAGATCCTGAGGACCATCTTCAGATCTTTACCGGTGCAGCAAGGATAGAGAAATGGTCAAACGCTGAATGTTGCCTAATGTTCATGCAAACCCTTGTTGGATCAGCCAGGATCTGGTTCAACGACTTACCTGCTCGAAGCGTTCGAAGCTTTGACGACCTCAGCAAGGGTTTTCTGGCCAATTTCTCCCAACAAAGGCGATATGTCAAAGACGCAACTGTGTTCTTTCAGATAAAACAACGTGATGATGAAAGTCTTCGTGAATTTATTGAACGATACAAGAAGGAAGGTCTCACATATGTAGGGGCATATGAGAAAATGAGGGTAGCCGGTTTCATGAACGCTATCACCTCAAAATATCTCACAAGAGATTTCAACAAATCTCTGCCAAGACTTTGGAAGAAGCTCTCGAAAGGGCAGAAGCCCACATCCGAGGAGAGGAGGCAGTAGATATTAAAGAGCAAAGAAAAAGAGGGTCTAGTTAGCGGAGCAACAGCCCAGCCAGAAAAAGAGGGAACTTTAACTCCTATGACAGACGTCAAAAGGGTTCAGACCATCGAAGGCCTGAAGGTCGGAACCCTCCAACCAGGGAGAAAGGCATGAGTTTCACACCCCTCACAAAGACTCCTCAAGAAATCCTTGCCACGGAAGAAGTCAAGGAAAACTTTCGGCCTCCTAGGCCTCTACCCAAAAGTAGGAAAAATGAGAACTCCACACAGTTTTGTGAGTTTCATGAAGAAAAAGGTCACCACACCAATGATTGCTTCCAGCTCAAGAAAAGAATTGAAGAAGCTGTTAAGTCCGGAGAACTCACTCATTTGGTGAAAGGGGTATGAGACAAAATGGCTGAAGGAAAGGGCAAGGAAGTCAATATGGTAGATTTCGATGGAAGGGTTCCTCATAAGAGACAGCGGTTGGAAGCTTGGGAGCTTCAGTGTGTTTGCTTCCCCCCAACAGAAAAAGACCCTCTTTCAAGCCCTCTTGTGATAGAAGCCACTGTGGGGACGTTGCAAACAAATAAAGCATACATAGACACTAGGGCAGCCACCGAAATCATGTTTGAGAAATTCTTCAACCGCTTGAGCAATGAAGAACGTTCAAGGCTTCAACCCTCTAGGACTTCCATAAAAGGTATTGCCGATATACCCCTCAAGCCTTTAGGGCAACTGACACTTAATGTTCATTTCAGCGAAGGTCAGAAGGAAAGAATCCAACCACTCACCTTTGTGGTTATCAACATACCTTCAAACTATGATATGATCATTGGAAGACCAGGGCAGTGTGCAGTCTACATGGATGTGTCTGTTGGCCATGGCACAGTTAAATTTCCCACCGAGAGGGGGATAGCAACCCTTCAACCCTCTCAAGAAGCCTACCTGGTTGAGGGTGAAAGTTCCAGAAGTGAAGAAGACAATCAAAGGCAAATCATAAATCCTAAGTACCCTGAACAGAGAATAAGGGTCAATCCAAGCCTTTCACAAGAAACCCTCTCATATCTAGAAAAGTTGCTAACACATTACAGCGATGTCTTCGCTTGGTGTCCAGAGGATATGACAGGAATCCCCCGGAACATTGCTGAGCATGAGTTAAGAATACCACCGGATGTCAAGCCTGTGGTCCAAAAGAAAAGAAGTTTAGCACCTGAGAGAAGCCTGGCTGCTTGCCAAGAAGTCGAAAAGCTCGTATCAGCCGACATTCTCCGAGAAGTCAAGTACCAATCATGGGTTGCAAACCCGGTTATGGTCAAGAAACCAGACAACTCTTGGAGGATGTGCATAGACTTCAAGGATCTTAACAAGGCTTGTCCTAAGGATTGCTATCCACTACCGGAAATTGATCTCAAGGTTGACTCACTCACCGGTTACCCTTTCAAATGCTTTCTTGATGCTTACAAAGGGTATCACCAAATACTCATGAAAGAAGAAGATGAAGAGAAGACAGCGTTCCACACTGATAAAGGAATCTTTTGTTACAAAAAGATGCCTTTTGGACTCAAAAACGCTGGAGCAACCTACCAACGTCTAGTAGACAAAGCTTTTACAAGCCAAATTGGTAAAAACATGGAGGCATACGTCGACGACTTGGTGATCAAAAGCAAGACGGAGTATCAAATGCTCGATGACATTCAGGAAACGTTCAAGAACCTCAGAAAGGTTAACATGAAGCTCAACCCTGAGAAATGTTCATTTGGGTTTGAGGAAGGAAAGTTCTTGGGTCACATTGTTGGGAAACAAAGCATCAAGGCTAACCCAAACAAGGTGAAAGCTGTTCTTGAAACCAAACCACCAAAAACCAAGAAGGAGGTTGAAAGCCTGAACGGGAAGCTTGCAGCCTTGAAGCGTTTTACCTCCAAGCTGGCTGAAAGGTCTCCGCCCTTCTACAAAACGCTCAAGAATTGCTCTGATAAGAAGAACTTCAAATGGACTGATGAGGCTGAAGAAGCCTTCAACCAGATGAAACAACATCTTGCTTCTTTACCTGACATTGCAGCTCCAGAAACGGGAGAGTTAATCTCGGTGTACCTTTCAGTCGCTGAGGAAGCCATAAGCGCGGTCCTCACCATTGAGCGAGAAAAGGCCCAGGTACCCGTTTATTTCTTCAGCAAAACTCTAAAATTGGCTTAAACCAAATACCCTCCCCTTGAAAAGCTTGCCCTAGCCCTAGTTCAAACAGCTAGAAGGCTTCGAAGGTTTTCCAAGCACATCCTATACAAGTGGTCACTGACCAACCTATTAAGAGTGTGCTTGAAAAACCAGAGAATTCGGGAAGGTTGGCGAAATGGGCAGTGGAACTAGGTGAACATAACATCACCTACGTCCCACGAAAAGCTATCAAAGCCCAAGTCTTGGCTGATTTTATCGTGGAAGTCCCAAATCAAGCAATCACTGAAGTGAACACTGCCACCACTGAACCCTCCAACCCTGAAGCCTGGAAGCTTTTTACCGACGGGGCTTCAAGCGTTGAAGGGTAAGGGGCTGGGCTAATTTTGATCAACCCAGAAGGGTTGGAATTCACATATGCTCTCCGTTTTGATTTTCAGACCACCAATAACGAGGCTGAATACGAGGCACTGATCGCCGGTTTAAGGCTGGCCAAAGAGATGAAGGTCCAGAAGCTTGAAGTGTTCACAGATTCGTTGCTGGTCTCGAGCCAAGTAAATGATAGCTACATTGCTAAAGAGCCCAACATGAAAAAATACAAAGAAAAATCCAAGGAGCTGATGAATACCTTCCAAGCATGCCACATTAAGCAAATTCCCAGATCCCAAAACAAAAAGGCTGATGCCTTAAGTAAGCTAGCATCTCTCACTTTTGCCCACCTCACCAAGAAGGTGTTGGTAGAAGTGTTGAAGACTCCATCGATTGATGAATTGGAAGTTCAAGACGTAGTCATCGAGGAAGATCCAAATTGGATGACTCCCATCAAAAAGTTCCTTAAAAATGGTGAACTACCCAATGATCAAGTAGAAGCTGAAAGGGTTAAAATCAAGGCAAGGCAGTACGTACTACAAGGAGAAACCCTTTACAAAAAGGGTTACCTTGCCCCCTTGCTAAGATGTGTTGGTCCTGAGCAAAGTAAGTATTTGATGAAAGAGATTCATGAAGGCATATGCGGAGCTCATTTTGGAGCTAGGTCGGTGGTTGCAAAACTCATGAACCTTGGATATTTCTGGCCCTCAATGCATCGTGATACCACTGAACAATTGAGGAAATGTGATGCTTGCCAGATTCATGCACCGATCCCAAAAATCCCAAGCATGACCTTGTCCCAATAACCTCGGCATGGTCATTCCATAAATGGGGAATGGACATTGTTGGTCCATTTCTCCCAAGCAAAGGAGGAGTAAAATTCTTGCTGGTGGCAATAGATTATTTCACCAAGTGGCCCGAGGTTAAACCACTTGCAAAGATCACAGGAAAACAGGTCATCGACTTTGTTTGGGAGAACATTATTTGCCGTCATGGATTACCGGGGGTAATTATCACTGACAATGGAAAGCAATTTGCTGAGAAGCCTTTTAGCGTTTGGTGCAAAGAATACAGAATCAACCAGATTTTCAGCTCAGTGTCTTACCCGCAATCAAACGGTTAGGTTGAAAGGGCAAATCGAAGCATAGTGGAAGGTATCAAGACAAGATTGGGAAGATACGAAAGCAACTGGCTTGAAGAATTGCCTAGTGTTCTATGGGCAATTAGAACAACCGAAAAAACAAGCCATAAGAAAACACCCTATAGCTTGGTATTTGGATCCGAGGCTGTGATCCCCGCTGAAATAGGAGTTGTAACCCAACGAATCGTCAACATGGATCCCGAAACAAACCAAAAAGAGACCATGTTGAATTTACAACTCCTAGAGGAAGCACGAGATCAAGCTGCAATTCAAGAAGCCAAATACAAGCAACAAATGGAAGCCTACTACAACAAGAAAGTCAAGAACAAACGACTCATGCCAGAGGACCTGGTCCTCAGAAACAATGAAGCTAGCCAAAAGGAAAATCAAGGAAAGCTTGGCCCAAAATGGGAGGGTCCATATACCATCCTTGAAGCACACAAGGGTGGATCCTACAAGCTAGCAGATTCAGAAGGCAAAAGGCTTCCAAGTCATTGGAATGACAAAACCCTGAAAAGGTTCCATGTTTAGACAGGAAAGTTTGGTTTGTATCAAAATGTATTCCGAGAACAGCACTATGAATACCTTTTGTAAAAAGCAAGTATTGATTGAATGAATGAAGTTGTTTTATCAAACTTGTCTTTCTATCCTAAGATCAGGTTGAGAACCTAGCAAAAAACTCCATGGCAAGGGCCATGTAAGGGGATGAGCTCCCAGGCCACATCGCTCAATAGGTTCAAGGGATGAATGAACCTATATAAGGGGTGAGTTCCTAAATCAATACAACTCCATGAGACTTATTAGGTTAAAACAAAATTGTCTCATAGACGGGTTTGAACAGCCTGCACCAAATGTTCCTTAAGCCTTAGAAAAATAACCAACAAACAGGCTTATGAAATCAAACAAAAACAAGAAAATAAAAAGGATAGGTGCTATGTCTTCTTGTTAAAAATACCAAGGCTAAGTGACTGCAGCACTGAACCCTTTAAGGTATAAAACACATAAAGACAACGCAAACACGACAAAGACAAAGTTACCAAAAGACAAAAGTAATCTAAAGGATGATACAACTTTAACAAAAAATAAAGATACAAGCCAAGTCAAATCACTAAACTAAGAAGCCTTCAAGGCTTCAAGCCACATAGGCGACAACTAGAAACCTCAAATGCTTCAACCTACCTACAAATAGCCAAAAGGCTTAAAAGGTTGAAGCCAACCAGGCTGCCTTAACAAAATAAGCCAAAGTATAAAAATATAACACAAAGAAAATATTTAAACATCATATCATATCAAAGAAAGCCTTGAAAGACTTTCAAGCACAGGTCAAAACAAGTCCTAGTGACTTGTAAGTTAAGATATTGTTCAAACGACCTCGAAGGCCTAAATCACAACCAACAGGAACCCTTAAGGTTCCTGAAAACCTAATATTGTTTAAAGGTTACAAACCACAAATTGTTTTAAAAGAGCTAAGAAAGCTACGAATTTCATGCATCAATAGAAGGTTTAGAGGCCCCAGAACTGCTACCTTTAGCCTTCTTAGTCTTCTTAACCTTCTTAGCCTTTGGACCCTGATCATCAACAGCCGAAACCTCCAAGCTGACGTCCTTTGGAGCATCAGCTTCCCCGGAAAAGGTATCTTCACTATCTCCCGAGTAGGAGCGTTTCCTTGAAAGAGAGCTAAGCATTTCAGCACATACCTTTTCATTCAAACCATCCGACTTCAGTTCCTGCAAGACGGAGAGAGGCTTACCATAACAAGAAGCAACCTGACTCACATACGGGTATGATAACCTCTCCAGCTGCTCAACAGAACTCTTAAAGATATCGGAAGCCTCGGGATGGTACAAGGGAGATTTTTCCAAAGGGTGGCCAGACTCGTGAAGCTTATAACCCGCAATAAGACCTTGGGGTTTTCCCAGATTAAGCAGTTTAGTGTAAACCTCGCCAAGAGCGGAGTTAAACTCTTTAGAATGAAGCAAATAAGTAACAACCTGGTGAAAACCCTGCTCAATAACCCACTGGTTATCCCCAGTGGCCCGGGCAACCGAAGTCTTCAAACCATCTTTCTCCTCATCAAAAGCCTTCTGTTGTACAACCAAGGCCTCTCTATCAGATTTCAGCTTCAGACGGTCAGCTTCAAAACTCTTCTTGAGATCACCCATCTCAATCTCGTGCCTCCTTGTTAACTCTTCCACTTTCTTGGTCCAAGCCAGCTCTTTCTCAGAAAAGCTATCAATTTCCTTTTTCATTGCAGCAATTGAAGCTTTCATTTTTTCCTTCTTCTTGGAAGCCTCCTCATATTCCTGCATCCCTTTAGCAAAGCGAGTAACACCTTCAGCCAAAAAGGCAGAAAGGTTGCAGGAACTGAGCATCATCCTAGAAATAAGATGATCAGCCTCCATCTCAGATATGGCACTTCGAACACCGGGATGAGCTAAAATGAGCCAAGGCTTCAGCACAAACAGCCGGGTCCTTAAAATTATCACCAACCTTAACCCCCCAGTTAGGTACATAAATATCCTGACCCTCTGAACCTTCGAAACTCTCAACACTTTTGGCTGATGAACCTTGAATAACAGGAGTAGTACCTTTCTTAATCAATTTCTTCTTCTTGCTTGAAACAATTAACTCCTTTTCCTTACCCTTGCCAACATCCATAAACTGATCCCCTGACGCCTCAATATCATCACTAACATCGATAGGCTCCGAACCAGAAGGCTGATCAACACCTTTCAGATGACGTTGGGAACGACGGGTAGAACCTTTGGAAGCAGTAACCTTGGTAAAGCCTTTAACATTCGGAACATTCACGTAACCAGAACCCCCAAACCTGTAATCAGAACCCTTAACAACCGCATTCTCGCCAGGAGTAGCAGCAACATCATCAAAGGCAACGTCAGAGGTATCATCGCTTTTAATAAAATCAAGGGCAGACATAACTTCAACACAAATGTAAAAATCACATAAGCAAACAAAGAAAAAGGAATAAAAAAGCAAGAAAAGAATAAATGCATACCCTTCCCATCTCTAATAAGCACCGGATCCCGGTTGGCCTTTTCCCACACTTTACTTATACCCAACAACACCAAAAAATGCTCAGGGAAGGGACGAAGCCTCGAAGGGCACTCCCTGAGAATTTCTAAAAAACGAGTGTTTATTTCAGAATCAGAAGGCTTCGGTTCATTCAGAACGGCATCCGGGTGTCTCCAAACAAGTTTGAAAGGAACAATCTCCTCCGACACCCAGAAAAACCGATCTTTCCAGACCCCAAGCGTAGAAACCATGGAAGAAATTAAACAAGTATCGACTTGAGTGGTCTCAAAGGTGAACCAATCACCATTCTTAGCAAGCTGGAAGAAGCGACGGAAGGACAACAGAGATGGGTCATACCCAGTGGCCCGGCACAAAATTTCAAAATGTAAAACCCTAGCCATGCCAAGGGGGTGAATCTGACCAAAAGACACTCGATAATATTCCAAAACATTCAAAACAAAGATTGAGAACGGGTAACGAAGATTGGAAAACTCAAAATGACGACAATACAAGGCAATCATACCAGAAGGACATTCATTGATAGATTTATCACAAGCCGGTGCAACCGGTTTATACTTCATCCCTATACCCCATTCAACACAAAACAAATCGACTTCCTCTTGGGTCAGTCGAGAAAAGGACTTCGCCATATCCTTACGAGCACCCATGATATAAACAATTAAAAAGAAAGTAAGCAAAATGGAACTGGCCTGATTTGAAAAAGGGGGATACTTGAGAGAAAAAGGAAGCAAGTAATGTTCTTCAAAATAAAAATGTGAAAATAAATGAAATAAGTGATAATTATCAACAGGCAGAATTCAAAACCGCCGCCTGACAAACTGCCACAGGTCTTGTCAACTCTCTTGTCAAATTCCGAAATTCAAAAACCGTTTTCAACCTTCCAACCTTCGAACCCTCAAAGCCTTTGGGCAGAAAAACATACGTATAAAAGTCAGAAGTCTTTGAGCTCATTTCCCAAAAACCTCTTACTTGGGTGGCTGATGACGGGGGTAGCCCAAGACCAAATATGAATGATTTAAATATGTAAATGCTCATAAGGCAAAATGGTTCAAAGGTTAAAAACCTGGGAAGACGAGATAAAGTAGCACGGAACAGTAAGTAGTCATGTCTCCAGATTACTTCACCAACTCGCCAGCCGCAAAAGAAATGCAGGTCCACAGAGCACACTCTATTATCCAGGGGTCAAAAGGCTTCAACCACCGAAAGGGCAAGCCCCTCACTGCAAGCAAGATCACTAGTCAAATGCATTCCCCTTTGGGAGGTGTCTTCTCCTATATATTTGACACTTCATTAACTCAGTTTGGACATTCTGGATCAGTCCTGTTTCCTTAAAACTCTGGTCATTCATTACGAGTACTTGCTTCATGCGAGTTACTCCCTTTCACATCCAACACACACATTCTCTTTGCTCCTTCATCCGAATCTGAACATGCTTCAGAGGAGGATCTTTAGCAAACAATAAAAATAAACTAGTGAACCTCCTTCCACGTCTTGCAAACGTGGGGGGACCCCACGACCTGCGTTAGGCAAAGTTGAACCCTTCAACCCTTTTGCCTGACCGGCCCAGCTACTATCCTTGGTCTATTATTTGTTGCATCAACAGTTTAAAAAAAAAATCAGCATATCCATCACTTGTTAACATGAAAATAATATATTTGGAAAAATAGATTGGTAATTTAGAAAATGAAGAGGAAAAAACATATAAACCATATTTAAACCGATTATACTAATAACATTGTAGGATCGGTTTTGGATCCGAACGAGTCGGTTAGAAGAGTTTTTCACCAAAACAAGAGGCGTAAACAAGTGTTTTGGCGTAATTCAGCGCGTATTCACCTTTAACTGTTGTTTATATTGATATACAATCGATTACAGACCTGACAACACTTCGGCAGCACTTCGTAGCTCACCGGAAGACAAACACCTACTCCTCTATGTGTGGATCCGCTTTTGTGACTATATATATAGGTGATCAGGTTCATAAAAGCGAACCTGATATCAAGGACACATAAGCGGACCTAGACTATGACCAAATAAGCGGACCTCACACAATTACACATGAGCGAACCTGACATTTGTACAAACTTCACGTGCACATGCAAACTAGTTTGTCATCTTGTGTAGTCATGATGCAATTGATGATGTCATAATATGATGTCATCATTCAATATTATGACATCATGCTTGAACTGATCCGCAATGAACCCGAGACTCGACATAAGATGAAGACGACAGATGAATGCACCAACAGACTCCCCCTCAGATGTTGACGAGTCTTAAGTGTCGAGTCTTTGCATCTTCAGTCTTTATCAGTCTTCGATCTTCCTCTGAAGTATTTATCATTGCAAGAATCCTCATTCTTTATTTCCATCATCAACAAACTTCTCTCTCTCAAATGTTGAATATTATGGTGTCTTCAGACTCCCCCTCTCAATCTGCTGGGATCGTAGTCTGGAATTCACAAGATCATAACCTGGCTTTCATCCTGCTCTGAATCGAAACCTGGCCAACCTGCAAAATCTCTACCCAAAAATAAATTTTCTGATAACAATTTGTGGATAAGATTTTCAAATCTAATTTACCACTAGCAGGAATAACGTTTTATTTCAAAAACTTTTCTCATTTCATTTCAAACTTTCTCAAACATTTTCACCCAAACCATTTGTTCATCATGTTTAGCACTTGGAATTTTGAAAATCAGCTCTTCAACATCAGTCGTTGAAAATCTTTTTGAATTTTCCAAACTTTTATGCTAAAACACACAAAAATCTTTTTGGATTTTTGACTGAAATAGAAATGTAGAAAATGAAATATTTACAAACAATATTTTTGTGAGTTTGTGCAAGAGGATCATATCAGTATTTGAGACAAATCATCAACACCGTTAAGCTTCAATTCATTTTAAGTTTTAAACGATTCACTTAGATTGTCAGTATATTGGTCCACTTAAATTTTCACACAAAGTTCAATTGATCCGAGATACGAGGTTAATGTTTTAAGCTCTTGAACTTATTTGTGTGTCCCACTACTTGAATATACTCCCGTATCCAGATCCCATTATTCAGTCTTACAGGTGAGTATACCACAGATGATATCTGTCAGGGGAATAAATTATAGTGCGAGGGCCGTGAGAGCTCAGGTCGATCTTTCGATACGCAGAGAGATGACGGCTTCGACTTTTGGTGTGTCCCCTTTAGAGGATCTTTTGCATTACAACAACAGCGACTATCAATTTTATTGTTTCATCAGCTTGCTGAGGGCGATGCTATGTTTCAAGCATTTGCAGAAAGCATTATCCGGGGACTAGGTCAGAAATTTCTTTCAGCAGAAGTCCCGGGATAATACCCCAGATATCACTGAGCATAAAGACCTAGTATCTCAGAATAAGGGACCTTTCAAACAAGATTTCAGGGGTTACCTATATATCCAAGTTTGTGTTAACCCACAGAACAAGCAAGTTTGAAATTTAGGTTTATATCTCGTCACAATCTACTAAATGTGTAAAAACCTACTGACACATCATCAGTGAGACGGTTTATCACTTTTTTATCTTACCAAATCTTTAGCATGTTGTGATCGTCCACTGATGTACTATCATTTCCTCTTTTATGCAACAAAACTCATTTTTCATTTTATCATGTTTTTGGCTTTTTCAAATTTTCAAATGTTTTTGGATTTTCTAAAATTTCATACTCCCCCTAAAATACAAAAACATTTTAGGAAACTTGAAAACAAACTGTACAACAACATGACAACTGATATCGAATCACTTCAATTCGCCATCCACTTGGCATAAACAATCAGAACTCCCCCTCACAACAAACTATTTTCCCATAATGATTTCAAAACACTCAAGTTTGTTTTAATCAAAATGGTTTTTCCGGAAAATAAGTTTTGTTGATTGATTTTAACCATTATTAGGTTAAGGGATTGGTTCATCACATTGTTTTTCAACCACTTGTAGAAAATCAGATACAACTTAATGTCCCTGATTTACCACTTGTAAGATCAATCTGATCCAAATTCTGAACCACTTGTAAAACTCACAATCATACAACTCAAACCTGCTTTTCAACCAATTTACCATATGTAGGTTGAATTCTCAAGGTGCCGATTCATACTCCTCGCTTACAAACCTGGGAGTTCCGGCAAGTCCTGCTTTAAAAAAAAAGACATTAAACATGATAAAGAATGATGCCGATTCATGATCCACGATTACCAACTTGGGATCTCCGGCAAGTCAGGTTTTTATTCTTTGAAAAAAATATCCACCCAAGCCTGACCTTCCTTGGGTGTAACAACCTCTTCATCATCTTTTCTTTCAACTAACCTGTGACCTCCTCTTTTGGCAGCGTAAAATTATTTAACACCTTTGGCCTTACCATTGATCATTTTGCCAAAAATGTGTTTCACAGTTCCGTTGAAAGCTTTATCAACATCAAATTTCTTCTTGTCAGAATAAAATTGATTTGAAATTTCAACTTTCCCAACTTTCTTTTTAAAATTTTCAGCACTCAAAGGTGGAAAATTCACATCATCCACTTTTGGAACTGATTTTTCAACCTTTTCTTTAACAACTTTTGGCTCCTCTGATTTTGTGGAATCAGATTCATCACCGGAACTGTTTCCTGAACCCTTAACAACCCATTTTTGATTTATCAGATTTTCTTTTCTTTTAACCACATTCTTTGAACATTCTCCCTTCTCAAAGATTGAATTTTCAAAGCCTGTGAACTTTCGGGTTGAAAGTTCAGTTTTCTCAACAACTTTCTCTTTCAGTTTACCAGATACTTCCTGTTTTGGTTTGAATGTTTTCGGACAATTCCTAGCAACATGACCAGCAATCTTGCACTGAAAACAGGTTCTGGTTTCTATCTTCTTTGGAACATGATCTTTCTTCAACTCTTCTTGCTTCTTGGCAAGGAATTCTTGATTTGTCTGCTTTCTGAATGCTTGTTCTTTCTCAGCATCTAAAAAATTTCCAGAAGTCTTCACTTCATCTTTAGTCACAGATTTCTTTTCTTCGGACGTCTTCACTTCTTCAAACGTCTTCAATTCTTCCACAACTGGATAAATCCTGTCAACAACAAAAGTAGAACATGAGTAACTTTCTAATAACTTGTTGACTCTTTCAGTTTCTATCTTTTGTGTTGCCAACTTCAACTCCAGATCAGCACATTTCTTTATGTGAAAGTTAACATCATCAAGTTGTCTCAGATAAGCTTTCTTTAATGTATTCATTGCCACAACTTGTTCACCGTTTGAATCAGTATACTTGTTGATTTCTCTATTCATTGTATCATATGATTCTTTCAATCTGTTTATGTTGTGCAGCAACTCATTGTTTTGCTTGATTAAAGAATCACAGTTAATGCACTTTTCAGGAACTTTGACAGGTTCTGCATCAACTTTGACTTCAAATTCAGGAACCTCTTTGACTGTTCGGTTTGATTGTAAAAATTCAGCTCTTCTCTTTTTCTCAGCTTTAGCTTCAGCTTTTAATCTCTCTTCCTCTTCTTCCTCTTCTTCAAGCTTTCTTCTTCTTGCTTCAACAGCTTCCATGACTTTTCTGCACCTTTCAGCACATTTCAAATCATAAGCATTTGCAATGAAAGCTTTAGCATTTGAAGTGTCTTTGGACATCTCTTTGGCCATAAATTCTTGATCTGGGCAAAAATTGTCCCAATTGAAACCTTCAGCCAGTTTTTCATCATCTAGTTCTGCCAAACACACTTTGCTGTTTGTTGGAACATATTTATCCCAACTGAATCCACCATCCTTTCCCAGACAAGTTTTCTTTGAATCTTTAATCTCCATCATTCCATGTGCAGTTTGTGCCTGATGCAGTGCTGGTGGTGTGATTTGATGATAAATCGCCTTTTTGTGATAATCGTTGTTTCCAAAAGGATTCTGGACTCCAGTAGCTTCACGATTTTTGCACTCTCTCTTGAAATGCCCCTTTTCCCTGCAACGAAAACATGTAACCTTGGACTTATCAAAGCCTAAATTTGAAACACTTGCATCAAGAAAATCATTTCTTCCCGTGATTTGTTTAAACTTCTCAGCTCTTCTCATTACACTGGCCATACACCATTTAATATCCATCAATTCCATTTCCTTAGCATCGATTTGATCGTAATCCTCTTTCGTGAGCATTGGATTACCGATCTTTCCGGCCACAAAACTACTATATGACTCTAGAACCATTCCCAACAAAGACATTTGATTTTTGGCAACTTCTTCAGAATAATCTTGATCACTTTCAAGATTTAATACAATATTGCATTGAAGTTTTCTTCCATTCTTTGTTGCAGAAATGTTTGGATCAAATGATGAAAATCTAGTGTTGCTTGATCCCTGGGATGATTTCTTTTCAGAAGAATCTTTCACACTGTAAGCAGTTTCTATTTTCGGAGAAAAATTTGACTTTTCGTTGACACCACCTTTGTAATACAAGCTGATATCTTGTTCTCCATCGTAATTCTTCATCCTAGCAATCTTTCTCTGCTCCATCTCTTGAGCTTCCAAATGTTTGATGAAATCTCCCAGTGTCATATTTTTATAATCTTTTCTGTTGGATCTCAGCATCATCAGAAATGTTCCCCAAGTTTCATGAGGTAGTGCATCTGCAAGTTTTTCAATCATTTCATCAGTATCTTTCTTAATTCCAAGTTTTTTCATATTTCTCACCAAGTTACAATATCTATCAATTATTTGTTTGGTGTTTTCAGATCTCAAACCACGAAACAAATCGAATTCTTTCTTCATGAGAGACATTTTGTTTTTGAGCATATCATCACTTCCAACAAATTTTGCTTCCAATTCTGTCCAGATTGAGTAAGCAGTTCCATCATGTTGAAGCAGTATCAAGATATCTTCTTTTATCGCTTGCTGAAGCAGACTCACCATCAATTTCTCATCACGATATTTCTTTTTATCTTCCGTACTCATTTCTCGAATTGTTTGCTGCACACCATTTGTTGTGGGTTTAACATAAGGTTCCTCAGTGTGTTCCCACGCATCCAAATGATACTCCTCAACCCAATTTCCAAACCGTTCAGACCACCCATTGTAATCATCAATATCCAAAAGCTTGGGTGGTTTCTGAGACGTCCCGGTTTCATTTTCATGCAAAGCACTCTGAGTGATTGTAATTGGACTAGCAAAAGCATTGTAGAACTCGTTCTCCATGTTTCGAATTTTCAAATGAGCTGTATCACCTTGTAAAATACCTGACAATTACCTGACAACAACAAACAAACACACAATCAGTTTTAAACTTTTATCAATTATCTGAAAGAAACTGGTACTCGAACTGATGATTTTCTATGTAGACTGAACGATCAACTGTGCAGACTGAATAACCAACTATGCGGACCGAATGACCAACTGACTGAATGACCCGGATCAAATTCAATTAACCTGATGAACCTTTGATACAAAATTGACTTTATGACACCTTTGAACTCCGAACCGTACTAATTCTCAAGCGAATTGATGACTTTAATACGCAACTTGACTGACAAAACAACTAATCGAAACGTGCGAACCGACTGAACTCCAAATCGTGCAAACTGAGTGAATGAACTGAAACCAACTTTGTGTATCTGACACTAATTCAAGTCACATGGGCTGGTGACTTTTCACAATTCAATTTGATTTGGCCTCACTACTTTAAAGCATATGCTAAAAACTGACAACCTCAATACCCAAAATCGGACCTAAATGCCAACCACTAAAATGACAAGTTCAATTCTCGAGACCGTAACCTTTTACACATATCTCTTATTCTGACAAACCTCACATGTATCAACTAATAATGATTGGGCCGCATAATAAGAGTCATGTGGGCTGTCAATTAAAATCAACAATTTTTCATTGGACCTCAATTTAATTCAAAGACTATGATTGGGCCTTTAGTCCACTAACACGACAACTTGATTATATATTGTATTTCGACAACAAATTCAACTATTCTGATAAGATCAATAGACAAACTATCTAGATTGTGCCGATAACCATGAACATATTCACATGCAATCTGAACTTCAATTTACGAGACCCGAAATGATACTATCACATGCACCGACACAAAACACGTTAATTCACACAATATACGATGAACAATCACGTGAAATACTGACACCTTGGAGCTGAATTCCTAAGTGTCACTATGAGCGGACCTCAAATGTCACTAAGAGCGGACCTCAAATGTCACTAAAAGCGGACCTGCTGATGACACTAAAAGCGGACCTCAAATTGTTCAAATGAGCGGATCCAAAAGTTGTTCAAATGAGCGGACCAGACTGCTGATGTCATTTTTGAACGTGACCGAAAAAGCGAAACCTCAAAAATTCGATGTTTTAGGTCGATTCAAGCTTTGAAACTATCAAGGATTTACTTATACATGATTACGAACACACTGTGTGAATTTAAAGCGATTCCGACCGTAAAAATTTTTGTTTTTCGAAAAAGAAAGGTGTAGAAACAGATTTTTCGGCTGAATTGTAGAAAACTCTTCTTCACTGGCTCTATACCAATTGTAGGATCGGTTTTGGATCCGAACGAGTCGGTTAGAAGAGTTTTTCACCAAAACAAGAGGCGGAAACAAATGTTTTGGCGTAATTCAGCGCGTATTCACCTTTAACTGTTGTTTATATTGATATACAATCGATTACAGACCAGACAACACTTCGGCAGCACTTCGTAGCTCACCGGAAGACAAACACCTACTCCTCTATGTGTGGATCCGCTTTTGTGACTATATATATAGGTGATCAGGTTCACAAAAGCGAACCTGATATCAAGGACACATAAGCGGACCTAGACTATGACCAAATAAGCGGACCTCACACAATTACACATGAGCGAACCTGACATTTGTACAAACTTCACGTGCACATGCAAACTAGTTTGTCATCTTGTGTAGTCATGATGCAATTGATGATGTCATAATATGATGTCATCATTCAATATTATGACATCATGCTTGAACTGATCCGCAATGAACCCGAGACTCGACATAAGACGAAGACGACAGATGAATGCACCAACAAATATAAATAATGTATTTAATAGAGAAGCCGAATTTATTTATTACCTAAACAAAAGATAATTGTATTGCCTTCTTCAGACGGTTGTGGTGGATTATCTCTTCTTTCTTCTTCACAACAGAAAACAAAAGAGAGTATACAATGGAGACTAGATGCGTAGAGAGAGAGAGAGAGAGAGAGAGAGAGTTGTGGGGGGTTTTATGCATAGCCCACTGGATGTTGAAGTAGGTATGGCCAACAGAATCAATCCCGAGCGCTCTCGGGGCACCCACTGGACAAACGGAGTACTCCGATAGTAATCCGAGTCCACCACCAATTCCGGGGAAAACACGATAAACCACCCACCCATAGGCACAACAGTGAAATTACCGGTAAAACCCGTTTGGCTCAAGGATCCAACCCAGGTTTCCCTAGGTCTCCTATCATTGCCCACCAGTGCCTCACTCTGCACCAAGTGGGAGTCGAACTTGCATCTCTCAAGAGAAATGTAAGCGCTCCACCACTTGATCTAGAGATGTTGTAACTTTAAGATGTTGTAACACATATGTTAATAAACTAGTATTAGTACGTTAACTAAGATGCGATACTCATAATTGTTGAATTTTGCCGATTTAATTGTTCAATGTAACTCACGTGTATCATTTTATAAAGCTTGTTTGTTTCTTTTTATCATTTTCCTAAATATTGTAGTAACGGGTAGGAAAATTGATTTACATTAATTATAAGTTTATAAATAAAATAATACAAACAAAGTGATATATTACTGTTAACAGTAAATAACTAATAACTTGATAACATGATTTTTTTCGATGACCAATCTCCAACTTTAGCAACTTTTCTTTGCTCAATTTGACTGGTCCATGCACCTACTGATTCCCTTTGTAGTTGAAAGTTCACCTAAAATGCCCTTTAATATGTTGTTTCCAATCCATAATTGATTACCAGGTGAACTCATTCTACATTATACTATGTGATGATACAGTTCAAAAATCCCATCCATTATTTGTGCTCTTCAATTTGCACGCCACAGTAAGGCAAATGTGTGTTTGTACTTCCATGATTATTATAACAACCTTCAAAAAGGTCCCACAATTATTCATAATCGAAACCCTAAACGTGCACGACGAGAACCAGCACGAAAAATCAAAAAGAATTATTTTTGTTACTGCTTGTGGGCCGCGCCAGACTCCTAAGAGTCCTCCGCGGGGCGCGAGAGGCATAAAAGCCGCCAGAGACACGTGTAGGCCACCCACGTGTCAAGCCTACTCACTTAGTCATGCCACTTATGCCCTAGCTATATATATAGTGAAGGGTTCAAATGAGAAGAAACTTTTTGTAACTAACTGATAAAACACAACGTCAAGAATTTCTTCATGTTTAACCCAAAACCATGATTATTGCAACAGAAATCGTACAGAAATAAAACAAAACGTATCGTAACGTTTACGCAATATTGAAAAGCTTACAATCACCGCAATCAATCGTTGCATTTGACATTGTGACTTTTTGAAAATTAATATGAATTGATAGAATCAATGAAAAACGTATCGTAACGTTTACGCAATATTGAAAGGCTTACAATCACCGCAATCAATCGTTGCATTTGACATTGTGAGTTTTTGAAAATTAATATGAATTGATAGAATCAATGAAAAAAGGAGTAAACTATGAATGTTAAATGACGATCATCTTAGTATAAAAGATAACAGTTACATTTGAATTTAAAGATGATAGCCCGTTTCCATAAATATCTTGTTTCTGGTTGAGGAGATAAAATCTTTCAAAATTAAAATAATTATGTAATTACACTATTGCCCTTTTGTATAAAATAACAAAATGTTACATGTCAAATGGAGAATGCTTCTTACACTTTGTAGGAAAAGTTGGCTGTGTCCAACTCCTACCCTATATATATATAGGGTGGGGTTCTAAAGTGAATACTAGTGTGTTTATGAACTGGGTGAACATATCCTGACCGTTGATTTATATCATCAAATTGTAAAATACACTACCGTATACACTAGTGTATGTTCATCATCAAATCCTGGTCATTGATTTACACTTCTGTATTGATAATCAAGTGGTAGGATTAGTTCACTAGTGTTCACAGTCAAGGGGTTGTTCACAAATAAACCTAACCCGATATATATATATATATATATATGAGAATGATCCATTAGGACCACCATTTATTGCGAGAAACGCGAGAACCAATGTGAACACAACCAAAAATACCTAAAAATAGTTAAAAAAACACACAAAAAAATTTACTATTTTTTACCTCAAAATCGCTAATTTTCGTTACAAAAAAAATATTTTTTTTTATACTAAAAGTAGCGATTTTGAGTTAAAAAATATTTAAAAAAATTGTGTGTTTTTTAGATTTTTTTAGGTTTATTGGGGGTTTAGTTTTTAGCACTTAGCTTGGGGAGGTTAGGTTTTTTTTGTTGTGTTCACATTGGTTCTCACAATAAAGGTGCTTCTCAAATGAACCTTACCCTATATATATATATATATATATATATATATATATAGAGGCCGGTTATCATACAATATGCCTAATCGTACATTACGTACGCTATAACCACAACCGTCAGATCATCTCAATTAAAACCCGTGCTTAGCTATTAAATTAATCAAATTAAAATATATATTTGAAACAGCCAAGGTTAAAATAATCCATTACAAAATCAAAAACCCCTGATAATCAGCAAACAAAACTCAAAATCATACCGTAAGATTCTTATTCAAAATCGTATTAAAAAATACAACAAGTAATCAAAAGTTGATCGATTCTTATTCACCAACTCCTTCTGCGAATTGAATTTCTGCTGAATTTGGAAGTTCAGAACTGAAACAAATCGATAGACCGTCTATCGAAGAAGATGATGCAGGATGAAAATCAAATAAAATATGCGAAATAGATATCAAACTTGCGAAAAACATTGAAGACAAAAGAAAGGTTGTGTTTTTTGTAAAGTTTGCGAAATCATATAAAAAAACATGCGATTATAAAAAAAGGTAATGATGTTTAATATGTCTTATGATGTGCGATTTCATGATTTAGACACATGCGATTTCAAAAAAAGTTAATAATCTTTTAAATTTCTTATAGTTTGCGAATTCATGATTTTACAAATGCGATTTCAAAAAAGTAAATTATCTTTGAGATTTCTTATAGTTTGCGAATTCGTTTTCGAATCATATGCGATTTTGAATAAAAAGCTGCTAATACTTTCAAATAACTTTGTCCTAAAAAATGCAAAAAAAAAAATTATGAATTAATAACTAAACTTAATAAAAATTAACTATTTTATATAAAAAAAATTAATTTATTACCGATGTGACTGTAATTTAACATGTAATGATCAATTTTACCATAAATACTACTGAACTTACCACCCTACCTACATAATAAATTTACTATTTTAATATAAAATACCCAAGTAACTACCTTCCATATTAAGACATCGAACACAAAAACACACACAACACACCCACAAAAAATGGCATCTGAAGATTCAGAAAAAATAAAAAACATTGCAATAAAACAACTATTGTCAACTCGCACGTTGACAGAAATAAGCACCGATGTCAACTCTTCTCATTTGATTCTTGATGTGCAGGGGAAAATTCTTGAAGAAATCAAGAAAAATCAAGAGATGTGGGAGAGACTACTTGAAATATTTAAAATAGGATTAACTTACTCTTTTCAAAATGACTCCTGGAACTAGGTTATTTAATGATTCGAATTGGGCTCGACCCATTCTTTTTTTTTTTTAACGGGGAATATCTTGATACTTGAACCTAGGACCTTACTTAAGTATTTAAAAGAGTTAAATGCGTGGTTGGTCCTTGTGGTTTGCAGATATTGAAGACTTGATCCCAACGCTTCAATAATTACAAAGTTCGTGCTAGTTGTTGCAGTTTTCGCACTCGGATAATCGTTATCACTAACCTACGTTAAGTTTTCCAATTAAGTGTGTATGAAATGTCTGTTTAACCCCTAAGATTACAAAAAAATACAAATAAGTGAGCCCCATCCATTTAAAGGGTGGAGTGGGGAAGAAGGGTGAGGCCCACTTATTTCTATTTGTTTATTTTTTTTAATTGTTAGGGATAAAACTGACATTTTACACACTTAACAAGAAAATTTAACATGGGTTAGTGATAAGGATACGAAGACTTGGACCGACTTTGTAATTATTGAAATACTGAGACCAAACAAACAAACGGGAGGGAGGGAGTATAAGTGTGAAGATTTGATAGAGGGGGCAAAGTGAAAGTTGAAAAGTAGGGAAGCCCGGGTGTACGTATAAACGTGAAATAATCCCCAATTTCATCCATCCATCAAAACACAAAACCTAAATAGGAGGGAGTTTGGATGGAAGACCAAGGTACGTAGTAATTTATGATTGTCTGTCGTATGCTATTGCTATTATGTCGTATGAATGATTGTTTTAGGGTTTAGTTGCTGTCAATTGGGTGTTTTCGTTCAATGTTATCGGTTGAGTTACTAGTAGGTATGGTGTTTTGATATGATATGCGTAGTGAATAATAATAAATAGTGGTTTGGTTTTGTTTTGTGTATCCAAACCCACCCTGCATTATTAGCTCGTTTGGTATGGTTGTAAATCGTATTTTTGTTCTTCATTCTTGACGATGATCATCGATTGCTGTTTTATTATATATGGAATGAAAAGTTTCTGTTCAATTGTTATACAAAAACTGTATATAGGTAGAATCAAAGCTCAAGTGGAAGGGAAGCAGGAACATCTTGTTGAGAATCAAAGCAGCAGCAGCAGCCCTGCCTCAGCCGCAGCAACTGCTGGTAACCACTCATTTGCTTCGTCTGTAAAACAATTTAAGATATTTCTTTGTTCTTAATCATTCTTGACAATTGATCAAGTGAAAGGGAAGCGCCCTCATGAGGATCTTGTTCAGAATCCAAGTTCTGCCTCTGCTGCACCTGCTGCTGCTGCTTCTGGTATCTTGTTGGACCGTATCAACTCATTTAATTTGTGATAGACCGTTGTATCTTTAATGTTTGTTCAAATGCTTTTGTTTGTTTGGTGCTTCATCACTTGTTTTTGTATTTGAAATCTTCTCTTTATGTTTTGTACAACATCAATTATTTATTACTAACCGATTAACTACCAGGTACCAAATCTCAAGTGGAAGAAGGAGCCAAGCGCCCATGTGTGGAGGAGAAGACAACGAAGCCCAATCATACTGGTAATCCACGTTTAACCTATTATTATTAACATTTATATATGCAACGTCGACAACTCTCATTTTTGTCAAAAAGTACGTGACTGGAGGCATTTTTTAAAGCAAATGTTTGTCCCTTTGTCTTTAATAGGCATTAAAACACTTAACAGAATACTTGAAAAAATTGATTTTAAAAAAGTTTGTTATTCCCTACAGTGAAGGATGAGACGGAGGAGGAGGAGGAAGAAGAAGAACAGATAGATTATGGGGAAGATTGGATGAAAGATGGAGGCTATTACCTCGGCTATGACTATGAGAAAGGTCGAACAGTTATCGTGGGAGAACGTCCTAGGCCCGTTTGGAGGAGCTTTGGGCCTCCTGTTGATGCAGATTTTGTGTCCGATGCTTGTCGAATAGATTAGTTTTATTTTACGCTGAATTTGTAATAGTTAGTGAAACGGTCTATCGAACGTGTATAGACCCGCTCGTTTGAAGTGGTCAAACGAGAGGGTTATTCGGTTGACCGTGTGGGTTTTGCTAGACAATCAGTTAGATTATGGTTGTATAATGTTTGGTGTCGAAGGATAAGGCATCGAAGGATTGTGTATATCCTTCGATGAGTTCGAAAGATATCCATCGATAGATGAAGATGGACCTCGAAGGATATGTCATCCTTCGAGGTATATGTGTATCTTTCGATAGCTGGATGATCGACAGATGATCTATCGATCAATCAGTTAGATCCTTCGACCATACAACCTGTGTTGGGTATAAATACCAACACTTTGTCATTTGCAAGACCAAGAGAGTGAGAGGAGGTTTGAGACCTCACACGGGGAGAGATCACCACTTGATCTCTCCCGGAATGTATACTCCTTTGGTATTAGTTCGGTTATCATGTAATCGGGCCGATTTGTAACGTTTTACTACCGGATTAATACAAAGTTGTTTGTTTATCATTGCTAATCTCTTCCGTCTTTGAACATAATCACAAGAATCACGGTTTCGGTCCCCAAACCCGGTCCTACAATTGGTATCAGAGCCATGGTGCCCGATTTAGTAAATCTAACCGTTTACTAAGTCACATGTGCTCTAGATCTGTGATTTTTGTGCTTTTTGTTCAAGATGTAAAAAAAAGGTGAAAATCAAGAAAAACTCAGATCTGGACCCGAATATTCAGATCTGTGCTGAAACGAGTGTTGGGTTTTATGTTTTTCACCTAAATATTCAAGTTATCATCATCAAAAATCAAAAATACAGTGTTTTCGTCAAATCTGCAGATTTACACAGTGGCTGTGTTCTTGATGTTCTTGGCAGCTTCATATTTTGAAGGATGCTGTTTGGCCATCGAAAGATTGAACAGACTTCGAAGGATGTTAAGGTGCTCGAAAGATGTAAGGAACTTTGAAAGATCAAACAGTTTTTTTCGAAGGGTCATCTCATAACTTCGAAAGATCATCAGTTCTATCGAAGGGTCATCCTTCCATTTTTCGAAGGATCAGTCGAAGGATCCAGATCGAAGGATCCAGATCGAAGGATCCAGATCGAAGGATCCAGATCGAAGGATCCAGATCGAAGGATCCAGATCGAAGAAATTTGTTAACCGAAAGATCCAGATGTTTCGAAGGAGCCAGATGATGTGGAATGATGAAAACATTTTGTTAAAAAAATAAAAAAAAAAAAAAAAAAAAAAAAAAAGAGGAAGAAGAAGAAGATGATGAGAACTTGATTTTATTTGAAAAATGTGGGGTAGTCACGATTTCCGATGCAAATGTCAAAAATGGTGACGCGACTATTATGGGCCAAAAACCAAAAACGAAATGGTATGTTCACTTCCGCACGTCAATGTTTATGATTGTTACCGGTTATTCGTAAATGTTCGAAAGCATTTTGTTTATTGTCATATTCTCGCATTTGAAGACGAACGTATGAACCTTGAACGCCAACACCGGTCCTAACGAGTTCACAAAGTCTTTGGAGGGATACAAGTCGGATCCGATGGGGTACTAGGCGACATTGCTTTATCAACTAGAATATGCAACGAAGAAATCTTTTTTGTTTATTGTCATATTCTCGCATTTGGTAACGAATGAATGAACCTGGAATGTCAACACCGGTCCTAACGAGTTCACAAAGTCTTTGGAGGGATACAAGTCGGATCCTACGGGGTACTAGGGGACGTTCTTATTCAACTAGAATATGCAAAGAAGAAAGTCGTTTTCGTGATTTTTCGGAACCGAGAACATTCAATAAAGATTGACGACAGTTCCGCTCAGTGGAGGGAATTGGTGAACATTTGACGACAGTTTCTTTGAAGTGGAGAGAATCTGTTAAGGTTTAGAGATTTTACCAAAGAAATGGGGGGATAAAAATTGAATTTCTTCGGTAAATTTCTAAACGCAATCGCAGGTGGTAGAGTTTGTGATTTTCTGGTGATACAAACGGTTCGGCGTGGAATGTTTTGCACATACACATATTTGAGGATTTTAATTAATTCTCCAGCCAGCGTGAAGAGTTTTGCACGGAAAAATACAGGTTTCTAAAGTCTACAGTAGTTACAAAAGCGCTGTTCACTGAAGACCTGGGGAATCTTAATGAAAGCTGATAGTTCAAGACTGAAGGCCTGCAGGATTCGGTTTTGGGTTTGATGTTTCTTTGGGATTTTACAGGGATCTGGGGGTAACTCAATTCGTTGAGTTTGCAAACGATGTACTTGGTCAAGCTGACTTCCTGAGTACTGATGCTGAAGATCCGTAGTGCATTACGTGGTCAACTTCACAAAGGCGAGACAATGAGATCTGGATGTAGTTCAACTAAGCATGCTGGTTGAGCTTGCAAGGGATACACTTGGTCTAGCTGACTTTCCTGAGTGTTGATGCTGAAGATTAAAGTGCATTACTTGGTCGATTCCACAAAGACGGTTTACAGAAGACAGTTCACCAGAAATCTCTATCAATGTAGTATGCTTGTATGAAATAGAGTTCTTATGACAAGATCAAGACTTGATGCAGTTCTTAAAGATTGGAACCCTTATCAAATGCCGGTTGGAGTATTGGAAGATCAGCGGAAGATCGGTCAATTGAGGAAATTGCACAACACTCAACACGGATACGCGTACTTTAAGGGGGAAATATTTTACAAGGAGCATCAAGATACTACTTACCTGGATCATCGGTCAAGGGGGAATTTGTTAACACAGAGAAGATGAATACTTGACTGAAGATCGATTGCAGTTGCATTTTCAGCATTCGACAGCAACGGACAAGGGGGAATTTGTTGATGCAGATTTTGTGTCCGATGCTTGTCGAATAGATTAGTTTTATTTTACGCTGAATTTGTAATAGTTAGTGAAACGGTCTATCGAACGTGTATAGACCCGCTCGTTTGAAGTGGTCAAACGAGAGGGTTATTCGGTTGGCCGTGTGGGTTTTGCTAGACAATCAGTTAGATTATGGTTGTATAATGTTTGGTGTCGAAGGATAAGGCATCGAAGGATTGTGTATATCCTTCGATGAGCTCGAAAGATATCCATCGATAGATGAAGATGGACCTCGAAGGATATGTCATCCTTCGAGGTATATGTGTATCTTTCGATAGCTGGATGATCGACAGATGATCTATCGATCAATCAGTTAGATCCTTCGACCATACAACCTGTGTTGGGTATAAATACCAACACTTTGTCATTTGCAAGACCAAGAGAGTGAGAGGAGGTTTGAGACCTCACACGGGGAGAGATCACCACTTGATCTCTCCCGGAATGTATACTCCTTTGGTATTAGTTCGGTTATCATGTAATCGGGCCGATTTGTAACGTTTTACTACCGGATTAATACAAAGTTGTTTGTTTATCATTGCTAATCTCTTCCGTCTTTGAACATAATCACAAGAATCACGGTTTCGGTCCCCAAACCCGGTCCTACACCTCCTCCTCCAAACGCCCTCACCAATAAAAGGATGAACCGTATGAATTCTTATTCACGGATATTCTTCATTCATGAAGATATGCTTGGATCGAATGCAATCTTAATCATTTTGTTTTTTAACTAATAGGTAGATTGGCTGAAACTGGATGTCCATTTCTTCGCCCTGACGATCCTCTTGGTAAGATTCCATGGAATCCGTTCCCGTTCCATGTACCAGAAGAGGGTATTCATTTTTCTGTTCCTGGTAACACAACTCATTTCGGTTGTAAAACTTAATTATTTTTTACATCAGTTTTTGTATTCTTTCTATTGATGATTAACCTATTTATATATTTATTTATTATTAATTACTAGACCCTGAAGCTTGATCAAGTTCCCTCTCGGTTGGAAATGGATCTAGGAAACCAGCAGCAGCTGATGCTAACACTTCAATATCCACTTGTTTAGGTTTGTAAAACATGTTCAGATACATTAATCTATGGTTGTAATAGGTAACTTAACTAGATTGATGAAGTTTTTGGAAAACAAAAGTGATTTGGGAGCTAGTACAAGAAGAAGATATCCGATGCTAATCCATGTCGTATTGTACAAAAGGCAACACATGGTTTGTATATAGCATACGTTATTGAACTATCGATGTTACATCTCACATTTTCATGTTAAAATCTGAAAGAGCCATGTAATTAAAACCTTTGTATTCTTGTAAATCAAGGATCGGGCTTCGGTTAACCTTGGAGTCTTTCCTCCATGTCTTTTTGATGCCCCGCTACCTTGGTTGGTATTTAAGTCTTCCCTCACCGAGCTAATCTGACGCAAAGAACCCCGATAACAAGAAAGATGATTTGAGATTTCCAGTGTAAATGCAAAAGCTGTATGTATGGATTCAGAAAAACATATGAACCTTACTTTAGTTTATATTTTATTGCTGATATTTAAAAAAAATGGTAAATGTAAAGAAAATCGTTAAGTAAAAAAATGTGCTTACACGATTAAATCCATACAACCTATAAATATGATACATAAAACGATGGTCAAAGAGTTTTTAGTGAATCGTCATTTTAACATCTTCAAAAGAACCAAAAACTACAAATGTAAATAAACTTAGGAAGGGAAAACGAGGTTGTGGGCTATCCACGAAGTTAAGAGCAACGATGAATCTTCCACAGAAGCATACAACCACTACGATGAATCTTTTTTTTTTTTTCCAATTTATAAAAATAAAGGGGTTAAACGGGTCAACTCAAGAACCCACTAGGTGGACCCGAACATGACATTTTAGCGAAGCGTGTTCGCGAAACACGAAACTAAGCCGAACCCACTTAGACTAATTCAGGACCCACAAAATTTGTTGTTAGGTTCGTGATCCAAAAGTTACAAACTATTTCCACCATTACAATTTAGAGTTGACTGGTCTTGAAAGGCATAAAGGGTTAGCTTGTCACCTAGGAGTATGGTACTAAAAGCACATCCCTGAGACAAGCAAGGCGCATGTACGGACTACGGACCACGCTATTTTACACTCGTTTGAAGCTGCTTTTGGCCGGTTCAGACATGTCTTTTTGCTGGTTCAGATCATTTGAAACTACTTTTGCCTTGCCTCATTCAAGGCGATTTTGCTACGTAGGCTGACAAATCTTAGAAGTAACATAAAATCACAAATACTTCCAAAAGATTTTTTTGGTTCTTATGCTGTTGAACTAACATAAAAACACAAATACATTGTGTTCATCTAGATGAACCCAGCCGATATAGTGGAATCAAGACCCATACCGATCTAAACAAGAATAAGAAATTAAAAACTAATTAGGGATGGCAAACTAACCCAACCCTGACGGGAAAACCCGAAACCTAAAAAATTCTTTATGGGATTAGTTTTAAAGTTTTTGCGGGCTTGGGATGGATATGATATTATGCCCGATTACCTGAAACACGCATTCCCGTTTGCCCGAGCTATATGACTATATCCGTAAACATTTTGTTTTTTTTAATTTTATTTTGGGTAATAGAATACTTAACTAATCCACTGATTTTTTTTTGCATATCAATACTTGAAAAATCCGAATTTACCCAAAACTACAAATGCATATGAAACACTACATGTAAACTATAAAATTTGATCCTCATTTCTCTTTTATATTTTTGATATTGGCATAAAATACCAGATCACTTTTTGTTATAAAATGGAACATAATCTTTAAAAAGTTATAAAAATTGATGGGTAAATGGGTCAACCCGTCATTCCGACGCGACCTTCTAAGCTAAACATGTTTGTGGGTTGACACAACCCTTAGGATTACACTCAAACCCATGAATTTTGCGTGAAGTTCGTGTCATGTTTTCATGTCGAGTCAAAAATTCCCACCTTTCCATTATTCTTTAAGCCTGCCTTCCTTTTGAATTTTTCTAGATATTGCTTCTCAAGAATATTTCTATAAGACTGACCTATTCTAAATGTTAGTAAGGCGATCCAACGGTTAGAAAAATATGAGATTTAAAAGCTAATCTAATATCCGGTATAACTCACAAATAGATATGGTATTAAGACATTCATGAGACAAAGGAACTTCTTTTAATTTTTTTATATAATGACTTGATATTAGAAATATCAATGGTTGGTTATTCTATTGATGTATTTGTTAATTGGAATTGAAACAATTATATTATAAACACAGATACATATACATCCCTTGGCATCCTTTCTCCTGTCTGACTTATGGTCAAGACTCCAGCCCCTATAGGTTCAATCACGTTCTCCACCGGGTGATTCCTTTGAACGCTAGTAGGAACGGCAAATTCTGGAACTGTTCCTGTTGATGAGAGATTCATCATATTGTCAGTTGTAGCTAATTCTTGGGGTTCAACCACAGGTTCTTCCAAAGAATCATCTACAACATAATCATCAGGAATAGAATCATGTGAGAACAAGTCATCATGATTATTTAATGAGCCTTCTGTAGGTCCCTCTCGGATGAGGTCAAACCTTATCCTTGTTATGTCTAACACACTAGCGAGTGCGGAATCCAAGCTAGCATGCAAACCGAGATCGAGAGAAGGAGATGAACAAGAACACGTAAATAAACAACACACAATATTCACCGATTAACACCACTTGTATTAATACGAATGAAGGTTCCGGTTACAAGCTCAATGTTTACAGATGTACTCTATAAACTCTCTCTCTCGTGTGTGTGTGCTGTTAACAGAATGCTCTCAGCGTTCTGTATGTTCTCCTTTCCTCACTTGTGTCTCCCACCCTGATCTTCACAACACACAACATGGGTATATATACCCGTAACAGCTAACATGCTCGAAGGATAAGGAAATCTGGTCGAAGGATCATCTATCGACCAGAAATTCTACCGAAAGATCCATACATACCTCGAAGGATGATATCCTTCGAGGTCCATCTGTATCTATCGAAGGTTATCTTTCGAGGTCATCGAAGGATACAAACCATCCTTCGATGACATCCTTCGACACAAGCATGTTACAACATATGTGCTAACTGTTTGGCCAAGTCAAACCGGAGGATGGTTGACTTGGTCAAACTTACATCGAACGCACATAGCACATAACAACAAACCTAAGACGTAACTCAGACTAACACAAGACATCGTCTGGTATCATGACAAAATATAGACAAAGTACAAACACAAGTGCACCAACAAACTCCCTTGGCTGTATCTTTGTCTCGATCTTCGTGTCTTCGAGTCGAAACTAAGTCGAACTGAGCTGAGTTGAACCGAGCCGAGTCGTGTCCACAAAATATGTATCAACAAACTCCCCCTTGGACGCTACTCGTGAGGTTCAACTTCAATGTCTTCCACGTCGGAGGATCTTCAAAGTCTTCACGTGTCGTAAGTAGAAAGTGTATCAACAAACTCCCCTTTTTGTTTAGGTAGTGTGTCAATAAACTCCCCCTTAGATTGAACTCTCCATTGAGTCATGCTCGTGAATCTTTTGACATGTCAAATATTCAGATCCTTGTGGTGTTGATGAAGGGTCAGCGGCAACTCGATCACTTTATCCTTTGAGTGCCTCCACTTCGTGTCTTCATTCCAAAGCTTTTCATCGAACATGTTCTCCTCGCCTTTAGCATCTGCACATGCAAGAAAGCTAAACGCATAATGAGAACACCGCTTGGAATATAGTTAACATTTAAACAAAAGACACATATGAGATCAAATCTCGATCAAACACCAACCGACAACAGTTTGAAAGTTTAGAAAAATATTCAATTTTAATCCTTTAACTTTCAAAACTTGTTAACTTCGACAGATTATGAAGATGCAATTGTTTTTCGGCTTACGATCAGGATTTTGGGTAGGATAGACTCGAGTTCCAACATCAGTCAATCAAAAATAAACTAGTAGCAAAATCTTTTTGGATTTTATAAAGTTTATATTAAAACACACCTAAAATCTTTTTGGAATTTTTCATTTTTCAAACGTAAAGACGGAAAACAATAAATAAATATATACAAGATGCATAGACTGAAAACAGTAAATAAATATCTACAGACATTCTTTTTGCGAGTTTCGAGGGTAAGAGAATCATATCAGTGTACGGTCATGCCAAAACACTCTTGTTGTTCAATTAGTTAACATTTAGATAAGCATCCTATAACGATTATCGGTATTGTTGTCCACATAAGCTCAACTTATCATTTGTAATCATGGCGAGGGGATACGTTAAGGTATGATTTATACTTACCGACCGGTGTTCATCCACATCACGACACATTCCCGTATCAAGGTATGCACGAGGGTTCATCTTACCGGTGAGTATACCGATTATCATCTGTTTGACCGTATATGATGTGAGATACTCACTTATTCTGATTTGAAAACAAGCCCTGTGTGATAGAATCACTTATTGATGAGGAACTTGATTTTCGATGCATGAGGGCACAGGAGCAAGTCCGTGAACAGGTCAGTACTTTCGTACAGCAGAGAGACGAACTTGACTCCCGGATAAATGTGATATTTTATCACTTATTTGAGGGACATGTGATTGTTTATCACTTATTGAGGTCGAATGCAGTATGTACACGTATGTATAGTATCATGGAAGATCTAGACTTGCGTCCCCGTTATTTTTCGGAAAAAGATACAACCATGATACCCAGATGATAAGCAGCATAAAGACCGAATATCTCAGAACCTCGGCAATCTCTCAAACGAAATTTCGGTACTAAGACCATATGCCAATGAATGGTTCCCACCTGGTCTTCAGTCGATTTAAGGTTTATATCACCCTGCACACTTTAAAATGATTGTGAGCCTATCGATACATCTTATATAGAGCTGCTTATCGTTTTTCATTTTAGGTTTAAAGAGGTTTAGACAGACCACTGATGTACTATCATATTCTCTTTTGCTCGCCAGGAAACTCATTTTTGTTTTTCTATTGTTTTTGTGTTTTTGAAATTTTTCGATGTTTTTGGATTTTTCAAATTTTGGATTTACTCCCCCTAAAATCAACAAACTAAGATAAAATTTTAACAACACAAAGGTATTTACAAAAACGATTTCCCGATGTCGGTTAACTCATGTTTTACCTCAATGCCGTTTACCAAAATTAATTTTTAATCTGAAAAGATTTATCGAATTTTGGAAAAATCAGTTGGCATGTCGGTTTGCGGTGTGGACCATGACAACATTGTCTGGCCAAAGAGTGCTGCGAGAGGATAACAATTTATAAAGTAGCTTAAATAACGACAAGTATAGGAGAGATTAGAATTTTAAAACCGTATCCTGCAACTGCTTCGTGCATTGCAAGGAATCTGAGTGCTCTCCCAAACTGGATATCCACCCGGTGTGGATTTCAAAGTCGATTCTTTGTAGCTACTGAGAAGTCTCTTGACAGCAACAAGATCATAAACCTTTGGGTCCGGCTGGTCTTCAACATTTCACCAGCGAAGGTTTTTGTCTTTTTCTTGAGAAGCAGTGTGCGGTTGTTCAACCCATGCCAAGGCATCCGCACACCCGGTTGGTTTGTTCAACAAACACATTTTCCTCAATCACACCACGAAGAAATGTACACTGCACGTTCAGCTTGTTGATTGTGAATATCAGACGTGCTGCAGGTGCGTACATTTTGATTTGAATCTACCCTGGGGACCCGATCAAAGCCTTGAACAATCAAACTTTTAAGAATTTCCATTTTTGTCGAAGCTTTTCAGTCTCTTTCATCAGACATTTCTTTTTCCTTTGCTTTTTCTCTCCATCAAAGGCAACAACTTCTTCTGTCGCCTAATTTGTGCAAGGACGCTCCACTATCAACAATCTTACGACTATCGATAGTTCCTCCTGGAATATCCTACACACTCACTCAAAGATTAGTTGGAGAGGGGGACCCAAGCCTTTGTGGACTTGGGTCGTCCTTGATCATCAAGAAAAGTGATTTCAATCACTTGATGATTAGGAAAAAGAACCTGTGGTGCTCCCCCTGACTGAGTTACCTGTTTTTGTTTCCAAGCTGTTTGTCCTTTACCAGTATTTGTATTAATTGTTTTAGCATTTACTGGTTTTACAGTTTTAGATTTTGCTTGAACAGGTTTTTCTTCTTTGACCTCTGATTTTAAGGCCTTTTCAATTACCTTTTGATTCTTTTGTTTCAACTTCTTTTCCCTTTCTTTCAAGACACGCGGGTCTTGTTTCGGGGAAACTGATCGTTTTTGGTAATTGGTTTCTTGGGGAGCCTTCAACTTTTGCAGGTATGGGCAGTATCTTACAATATGCCCAATTGTGCCACACTCAAAACACATTCTCCGCTCTACAAACCTCGGAGAAACATGTTGATGACCAGACAGAGAACCAGACAATGAACTTTGTGATCTAGATGTACTTGGACCTAAATCACATCCGTTTGTATGTTGGGTGTAATTATTCTGATCATTTCGTTTTAAAATTCTAACTTGTTTTACAAAATCAATGTTAGATTTATCCTGAAATGTTTCAAGTTTATCTGTACCCTTGGATCCAACAAAGTTCACTTTTGGTTCTCGCTTCTTAACAGGAGCTCTTTTGTTTTGCACCTTTTGCTGCTGAACTTTAGGTGCTTGAACATTCTTGTTCTGAGCCTTCTTTCCCTGTACCCTACCCTTTCCGGAGTTCACTTGTTGTTTTCGCTCAATTGGTTGTTTTTGGTTTCCGTATTGTTTTCTAATTTGTTCACATGGAATTGGATCACATTGAGTGACGGTAACTTTGTCACTTTTGTTACCCAAAAACTTGTCAATACATCCTTCAAAAATTTGCTCAATTAAATCTTGATTTACATTTTTAATTGGAAAATCTTTGTTAGAGTAGATTTTGTCATCTCCTTTGAGCGTGTACAACAAGTTATTCCCTTCACTGCTAGAAACAAAGGACTCCATTGCTTTTGACATTTCAGTCTTACTCGGTTCCACTGGTGGATCACACAAGATGTGATTCTCGATTGGAATATCTGTTGTAACCGAGTTAGACTGTTGTTTCACAACTTCTACAGATTCATCATCCGATGAATCAGATTCATCATCCGAAGAATCAGTATCCTCAACAATGGGAGGACTCTGTTCCTTAACACACGATGAATCCGTCACATTCTCAGATTCTGATTGATCCGAGGATGATGTACCAGTTGTGAACCCGAGGCCTGCTGCAAAGTCATCTAGATTGAGTGGCACAGTAGGTTCAAAACGGGGCATATCCTCGTCATCAGGCAATTTGGAGTAATTGTGATTCATTGGGGGAGGACATGATTTGAATCCCATACACTTCTTATCCCCCTTCTTCTTTTGAACATCAATAATGTGATCCAAAACATAGCGGGAATTGGAATAGCTTTCCAATTTCTGCTTAATTGTCTCACATTCACATCTAGCTGTTGCTAACTCTACCATTTGCTTTTCAATTGTGTCAATTAAATCATTGTTAGCATGTTGTTTTCTCAAAACAGCCTTTTGTAATTCAGAAACATCATGTTTTAATGACGCAATTGTTGCTTTAAACTCCTTTTCATTTCTGGTTAAAAACAAGTTAGCTTCAGTTGCTTTAGAAAGATCAACAATCAATTCTTGATTGTGTTTGTGTGTGATTTCAAACTGACTTTCCTTTTCTGCATATTCTAAACACTTAGCACATTCAACAGGAACAGAATTAGAGTCAGAATTAGTATCACATACCTGACTTGATGAACTGTCGACATTAGCCGTAAAGGCTGAATGGAAAGAAAAAGATCCATCTTCAGAGAAAAATTTAGAAAGCTTCTCGGAAGTTCCAGCAGATTTCTGGCAGAGAATAGATCTCCTCTTGCATAATACTTCAGCTTCAGCCAAAAGTTCATCAACCTTCAAATCTAAAGCATCACCTGATAAATAACCAGCATCAAGTGATTCTCCATCCATGCTCCCACTATAACCCGAACTATCTTCATCTTCTGAAGATTCACCAGCAGACACGGGTTCTACTACCTTCTCAGTCACTTTAGCATAACATGCTGTTCCACCATTTCCTCCTTCTCCAAGCTGAAGCGACAAATCACAACCTTCATCTACTTGAACCACGAGTCCCCGGTTGGCATTTGATGACCCTGGTTGGCTTTGGTTGTTGACAGGTATCAACGTACGAACATTGTTCCTGTTCTGGTTCTGCTGGTTGCCTTGATTTCTGAAGGGGTTTTGGTTTCCATGCTGAGCTGGTCTTGTGCATTCCCTTTTGAAATGACCCCGTTCACCACAGTTAAAGCACGTTACAGCTTGCTTGTCGAACCCATACTTGGTGTCTTTCTTACTTTCCAAGTTGTTTCTCCCGGTCCTTTCCATAAACTCCTTTGCTCTTCGAATTGCACTAGCAAGAGCCCATTTGATATCCATCATTTCAAACTCATCTCTATCCACTTGCTGATAATCTTCATTGGTGAGATTGATATTCCCAATCTGACCTGCGATCAATCCACAATAAGCACTAACCAAGGTGTTCAACATCTCCATATGCTCCTTGGCTATTTCGACACTGACTTTGGAAAAGTTGGAAGTGTCTAATCTGACAGTGTTTGGATTGGAAGTGGCTTGAAAGTTTGAAGAGCTTCCATAAAACCCTTGCTGTTGCGGTTGTTGCTTCTGAGCTGTCGGTTGCACATACTGTTGTTGAGAAGAAGAATTTTGTCTTGGATACATCGAGTATGCTGAAGGATCAAACTGATCTGTTGTGGAAGGTCCGGTGTTTGAGACGAAAGCTGTTTGAAGCTTCGCGTGTTGAGAAGCCGGTTTTTCTCCACTGATACCTCCTGCAATCCCAAAGTACATCTCTGGACTTTGAGGAGTTAGTGTTCTTTTTGCCTTAAGCTTTTCTTCCACATCCTTGTTCTCCAATTTTTGAATTAAATCATAAACGGTGATTGTGTCTAAAACACCATTTTCTTTGAGAATTTCAAGATAACTGCTCCACTTTGCTGGTAAGCTATCAGCAAATCTCTTCGTCATTTCTTATGGAGTGGCAGTGACTTTAAAAGCAAACATCTCACTCAACAAGTGATGGAACCTTGTAGATAAATCTCCCAAAGTCTCATTCTCCATACACGTGAAACCTTCAAACTCTTTCTTCAGTAAATCTTGCTTGATCTTTCTAGATTGAGCATTTCCTTCACATCGTAACCTGAGCATATCCCACAAGCTTTTAGTAGTCGTGCAGTAAACAAACTGGTGATAAATGTCTCTGTTAAGAGCTTGTGTGAGAATCATGAATGCTTTCTTTTCTAACTCAAACTTCTTCTTATCTTCATCAGACAGAGTGCTGTAAGTTTGTGGATTAGCTCCTGCAACTTCCAACTCATTGTCAAATGGAGTGAAGAAACACATCCATAGATCTTGACCTTGCCCCTGAACATAAGTTCTCAGCCTTTCTTTCCACCATCCCCAATCATTGATATGATTTAGCTTTGGCGGTTTTGTGCTTGTACCAGTTTCACTGTCATTCTGCATCATAGATTGAATGCTGCTGCTTTGATTTGTGACCAATGCCCATTGATTTGCAGTTATCATTGCAGCTTGAGGTGGGGCAATAGCTCGCAAGAATGCAGTTTTGTCGAAATCTGGCTCAGGTTGTGTAACTGATGATCGTGAAGATGTTAGAGTCCACGCGGTTGGATCCCACTGATCGTTTGTAGCTGATGATTGTGGAGTCGAAGTTATTTTAGTCCACGCAGTTGGATCCCACTGACCGTTTGTTCCCATTTTATAAAAATTAATATATTAAGTGAAAATTGATTTTTTTTTTTTTTTTTTTTTTTTTTTTTTTTTTAAATTAATTTTCACAAACTATGTTAAAATTTCGAATGATAACAACCAGCCGAAGGATCAAGGATCGAAAGACCTGAAAAACACAAACTGTTAACCTTAAACAGATTAGGATCGAAAGATCAACACTTGTTCGAAAGACAGACACTTGTTCGAAGGATCAACAGTGTTCGAAAGATCACTGTTGAATTTCGAACAATGACTTCGAAAGATTCTCCAAGACGAAGGATCCTTATCTTTCGAAATGTAACAGTAGCTCGAACAATATATCCTTCGAAAAGATTCCTTGGCTCGAAAGATAACTCACTGACTTCGAAAGATGTTCGAAGGATGGGTATCTGTCGAACCTCCTTGATCGAAAGATGATCTTTCGACTTCGAAAGATATCTTTCGATGAGCTCTGACACACCGACACAAAGTTGACAGGTTGGTGAGAAAGGTGACGGGTTGGTGCACAACTTTCGGCAGAAGGTATGTTCAGACCTTACTTTCTGCCAAAATCAGATTTGGGTTGACTATTTTAATCAATTATCCCTTCCCAATGCACAAACAACTTTCAACAATAATAAAACAAGATCAAAATATGTAACACTTTGAAGAAAACTTGAATATTAGTTGAAGATATCAAGAACAAACCCAGAAAATTTGAATTTTCCGGTAAACCGACAACTGCCGAACACGAGTTTTGGCCGAAACTTCACTAAAAACCAATGTTTAACATGTGAAAATGAAGAATAAACAGGTTTTTATAACAACTTTCAGCAAAATACGATGATTTTTGAAGCTTTAAACAGAATTTTTCAAGAAAAATATAAACTTCAAAAACTCGAAACACACCCGAAAACACTCGGTTTTAACAAGGAGAAGAGCCCCTGATACCACTTGTAGGTCCCTCTCGGATGAGGTCAAACCTTATCCTTGTTATGTCTAACACACTAGCGAGTGCGGAATCCAAGCTAGCATGCAAACCGAGATCGAGAGAAGGAGATGAACAAGAACACGTAAATAAACAACACACAATATTCACCGATTAACACCACTTGTATTAATACGAATGAAGGTTCCGGTTACAAGCTCAATGTTTACAGATGTACTCTATAAACTCTCTCTCTCGTGTGTGTGTGCTGTTAACAGAATGCTCTCAGCGTTCTGTATGTTCTCCTTTCCTCACTTGTGTCTCCCACCCTGATCTTCACAACACACAACATGGGTATATATACCCGTAACAGCTAACATGCTCGAAGGATAAGGAAATCTGGTCGAAGGATCATCTATCGACCAGAAATTCTACCGAAAGATCCATACATACCTCGAAGGATGATATCCTTCGAGGTCCATCTGTATCTATCGAAGGTTATCTTTCGAGGTCATCGAAGGATACAAACCATCCTTCGATGACATCCTTTGACACAAGCATGTTACAACATATGTGCTAACTGTTTGGCCAAGTCAAACCGGAGGATGGTTGACTTGGTCAAACTTACATCGAACGCACATAGCACATAACAACAAACCTAAGACGTAACTCAGACTAACACAAGACATCGTCTGGTATCATGACAAAATATAGACAAAGTACAAACACAAGTGCACCAACAAACTCCCTTGGCTGTATCTTTGTCTCTATCTTCGTGTCTTCGAGTCGAAACTAAGTCGAACTGAGCTGAGTTGAACCGAGCCGAGTCGTGTCCACAAAATATGTATCAACACCTTCATCATCAGACGAATTCAAAGCTTCCTCTTCTATGTTGTGGGAATCTGTATCATCAGGAACAGTCGTTGAAGGTGAGGCTGCAACTATGCCATCCCCCTCAGCTTCAGCATCCCCCTCTTCATCAGCATTGGTTATAATAACGGAGGAACCAAGAGCAGCATTTGAAGTACTTTTTTATCTGTAAAATATTCAGGAGGTAAATCATCAAGAATATCAAACGATCGAAACATCATAATTGTAAAGAGTAAATGGCCCGTTTCCAGCATTCGTTTTGTTTTCTTCAAGCCATTGCACATCAAACGACTCGACGATTTGCCTTGTTGTTTTGTTGTACACTTTGTATGCAATTTTATTCTCAAGTGCAGCTTTACCAGCATATCCGATAAAGTAACATTCATCGGCCCTTGCGTCAAACTTTGGTGTCGCCTCTAGATGCAGCAGGGTGCACGGACAAGCAAAAGCTCGAAAATGTCCGACAGAGGGTTTTTCACCAAACGGGACTTCATGAGGCGTCTTCATACGTGCTTTATTTATCAACACCTTGTTTTGAACATAACATGCGGTGTTTATAGCCTCATCCCAGAAGAAAACAGGAAGCTTGGAGCCACTGTATTTCCCAATCGTAAGTGGGAGTTTGGTTGTAGTTACTTCGGCATGGCCGATCTCCGGTATGAATTTTGAGTTTTCGGCCGCGGACTTTGGCCTGTAGGGTTGGGCTGATCTGCGCTTTGCGGCGCGGACGCATGTAGTGCGGGGTTGAGTGGGAGGAATGTAGTTGTATCCTCCCGGTCGGCTGTTGGCCGAGTGGGATTCCCCGCAATATGTGTGGTCGTCTGGGTCGGTGCGATCATGCCCCTCTTTGTGGGGCTGTGGTCCCAGACGGCTATGAATGTCGGAGCCGCGGTGGGCTGTTGATTGCCGCCGAGTTTCACCATGCGGGCCTAGGCGGCTTTGTATTGGGCCCCTACGGCGAGACCCATATGTGGAGTCGTTCTCATCGATCGTGCGGACGCTACAGTAGGAGAATCTGCGTTCCTCTACCCTATCCCGGGAGGCCGGGTTGGCGGGTGCCCTGCTCTCATATTGCAAGATACGAGCCGCAGGTGTGTATGGTGCGGGTGTGGGTCCTCCAGGTATTTGCGCCTCTGCGCAAGCCTTGTTGTAGGTTGCCGCAAGGGCAGTCTGTTGTTGGTAAAACTAGGTATGGAGATCCATTCCTGGGGGTATCACAAAACCATACTGTGAAAAATCTGGCATAAACACTGGGGGTGAGCCCCCCTGTGCGGATGTGCCTATGTGGCCGATTGGTTGTGTGCTGGGGTGGTGTTCCCCGTAAGTACCAAGTTTGTGGGGTTGAAGTTGTCCCTAGTGGGATTGTTTTAACGATCAGACATGATCTTCAAGAAAGAAAGAGATGTGAAAAAAGTGCTAACAGTAGCGGTGGGCGCCAATGATGAAACAGTGGTTAACCAAGAGAGGTTAATTCACTGGTCTCGTCAAAGTAGGGTTAATCCCTTCTTTCCGAGGATCGGTGGCCGGATCGTCCGCTGACCCGTCTCCTGCACAAGGAAAATACACCGTGACTCGTAACAAGGAGGAAAGGGTGGGGGGTGCTCCTTGTTACCACTCTCCGGCGTGAGAATCAGTAATTTGCTTGGGAAGCAAAGTGTGTGATAGTAGTAGTGAGAGAGTTGATAAGCGATACTTCAAACCTGGTCCGGGATGGGTATTTATAGCCGAGGAGTGAAGGAGGGTAATTGAGTGGCTAGACTGACAACGCGCCGCCCTTATGCAGGTGTGCCAGGCTTGTCGGTTGTGGAGGTGAAGCCACGTCCTACTGCGGTGTCAGTCTGTTGCTTACGTATAGGCTGACAGGCGACTGTCATTGGTGCCACTTGCACTGTGGTGTCAGTCTCACTTGCCTCATGGGCAGGACGCGGTGCCGCGCCGCATCGCTGCTTGCGGTAACTGCTGTTGTTTCCGCGTTCTCACTCTGGCCAAGACTGTGGGATGCGGTGCTAGGCCGCATCGCCACTTGTGGTGACTGTTGCTGTTGTCCAGATCCCTTGTCGTGACGAAAATGTTCATAGGATGCGGTGCCAGGCCGCATCGCTATGTGTACACCCATTTTCATACACAAGGTAAGTCTTCTCATCACTTGACAGATTGGATTCGACCGCTGTGTTCGCGCGTGCCCGCACGGACACAGATAAGTTCTTGCCGGTGGGGGTTTTTGATAAGGGTAATGGTCACTCGCGGCCATGCTGGTGCGAGATCTGGGACCATACCCCTTCAGTATGTAAATTCGCTTGTTTAGGTTTGTAAGACATGTTCGGACACATGATATGTTTTGGGGACTTTTTATTGAAACATTTTTTCTTTGGGGATTAAAGATTTTGTGCATGGCATGATGGATCCAACTGCAAAAATAATAATAATAATAAAAAAAAACACATTTGGAAAACGAAAGTGATTTGGAAGCTGGTACAAGAAGAAGATATCTGATATTAATCCATGTGTACAAAATGAACACTTTTTTTTTTATACATGGTTTGAAAATAACATACGGCCATTGAACTATGGTCTCATGATCGATGTTACATCTAACATTTTCATGTTAAAATTCGAAAGAACTATGGAATTAAAACCTTAGTATTCGATCAAAGAAGATCAGGGTTCGAGACCCTGGAGCCTATCCTACATATCATTTTGATGTCTCTACCTTGGTATTTAAGTCTTGCTTCACAAAGTTAATCCGTTGCAACCTTCTAACTAGTTGGTGGTTGTCACCTCTTTGTTGTTTCATCCATCAGCACCCGCTACTTCTTCCCTAGCCAATTAGCCACCTCATCGAACAACTTCAATGACCGTTACACAAATTCACCGGTCCTGGTTTTTCCTCTTGTATTTAACAGCCATCGTCTCGTAACCTCATCTCTCTCTCTCTTGGTTCCTTCGCCAAGGGATATCATCACTCATCATCCCCATCATAAAAGGTGATTGTCACCATCGCGGATTGTATGTAATAAGCTGATGTGCCAGTTTTACAATAACCAAAATCAAAAGCACAACTCACATAGACCCAAGTGCACAAGCATTTGGAATTCCATTCATTCTTACCACTTGAACACTAGCAGGAAGTAGGACTTAGAGATGTACTCAAAATCGTTTCAGATGACATGTGCAAGAATCCATATTTGGAATCTTGCACCTTGAACCGTTTCAAGATTTGACTTAATCCTTTAAATCGCCTTAATCCGTTGTGTTCAACAGCCACCGTCTCATGACTTCTTCTGTCTCTCTCTTGACTCTTGGTTTCGTTGCAAAGAGATATCCTCACTCGTCGTCCCCATCATGAAGGTGATTGTCATCAAAGCAAGATCATCACTTAACAAGTTGCCGTGCCACTACTAAGTAAACAAAATCAAAAGCACACTTCAGAGTCTGAAAGAGGCATTAAATCAAAACCTTAGTATTTGTGGGTGTCAAAGATCTCATGGCATACATGATATATCCAAATGCAAAAGCATTTAATTGGAACTCCATTCATTCTAGCAAGTAGGAATTAGAGCTTTACTCAAAATCATTTCAAGTGCGGCAAACACGCCAATACAACAACAGATAGTACTACTTAGTCTCCTAACACCAATGTGACGACCTTTAAGTTTGCGGCTTGTTGTGTAATCCTTAAGCTTTATGTTCCTAGTGTTTTGTTAAGTTTTGATTTCGTCTACTTTTCCCGTTACAGTTTATCATCTACGTATGTGATAATGGGTTGTGAGCATGTTTATCAGTTTTATATGTAATCTTTTTTTTTTTTTGTTAAGTTTATGTCTTGGCTTTTATGCATTTTATATAAAGGCTAATAAATCCCAAAGGTCCGGTTCAGCTGTTCGGTTTCGCTTTTCAATAATCAAAAACCATTAATAACGGTTTGGCTTACGGTTTGACATAAAAACCGTCAAAATCGGACCGCAAACACCCCTAACAGAAAGGTTTAACAATGCATATTATTAGTACACGCAAATCATATGCGTGTGTGAGGTTTTGTGTTTTAACTAGGAATTTCTACTTGCACTATGCTATGGAATCCGTAGAAAGGATTAGCGATGGCAAGTTTGCCTTTTGTTTGACTATACGGAGTGGGAGGGCTTGAAAAAGCGCCATGTACAGCCACGTCAACAACGATCAGAATAGTGGTATGGTGCAAACAGCCACGTCAACAACGGTCAGAATATTATTTATTAAACTAAATAATATTTAGTATGAGAGTTATCTATAATTAGTTCAAAGAGATTAAACTAAATAATAATTATCAATAAGAGACATGGCCTAATATGATGACAAGTGTCCCTCAAATGGTTTATTTTATTGTATAGTATAGATGTATTGTACATCAAGGACTACAAACGGATTAGGTAAATCAAGTCCCACTCATTATCTTTTTCTATAGAGGTAAAAGTCAGTTTTGTTCACAAAATTTCAAATTTGTGGCAATTCCATCATTGACATTTTTGAAACATGCAAATTCCGTCTAAAAAAACTAAAACTGAAACATGCCAATTCCGTCTAAAAAAAACTAAAAACATAGTATCTAGTGCACACAAAACTAGTATATATTAAAGAGCATCAGGGGAATAGGGCCAGGTTCAGTATTACGAATTTGTTCTCAGTTTAAAATTACGATTTTGCCACAGTTCAAAATTACAGTCTTGACATCTTTGTAGCTTTTGACAAATTACGATTTTGCCACGGTTCGAAATTACATTCTTGCTACCGTTGTAGCCTTTGATGAATCATGATTTTACCCCAGTCAAAATTACGATTCTCCCCCTAGTTCAAAATTACATTATTGACATCGGTTTGTTTGTTTGTTTTTTTTTTTTGCAAACCCTATGGCACTTCCTTGTTTTAATTGATTGACTCGATGTAATTTTTATTCGTGACATGCAACTGCCTAGCACTCACTCCCTCATTGGTCTTAACGAATTACAGTTTTGCCCCCAACTCTATATTACAATTTTGCGATCATTTTAGTTTATTTTGTTTTTTTTTTTTTTTTTCTAACAAACTATGGTAATGTTTTGCTTTAATTTTTTGATAAATATTTGACCCCAGAAACACGGACTACTTTAGCTAGAAGTAGAACTTTGAAAATTTCTCAAAGTCGTTCCGGATGGAGGAGCTTCCAACTTCGGATCTATAATCAAACAAATATGTTAGCCCTGTCAGCAAAGGAGCTCCTTCCCGCAACACCGTTCTATATATGGATATGTTGTGTCATGAATGGGTACGCGTAGTACACGTAGATCGTTAATTCTCTCCTCGCCTCATGCCTTTTGCTTTTTCTGACATTCGTAATAAAACATGGTATCTAGTGAGCGCATTAGCCGATGAGATGTCTCCTTGTACTACCATTACCTAGATGATGGACGACCGGTTTTCGTTTATGGGAATAACCATCCTGATTCTGCCATTTCGAGCAAGAAACTCATCGTGCGGATCTTCGCAAGTCGGAAGGTTGCGTATGGTAGGCCCATTCGACATGAACCCGTTTTCTTTAATGGATTAGACTAGAACAATTTCTATCTCACAAGTAAATTATCTTTTATTGCTAATACTTTAAAATTGGCACCCCGGATACCTCCCCAAGCACCCTAAAATTACTTGAATCGTTCCTTTTATATCATCACTTTTAACCACTAACCAGATTATTAAAGCTAATCCTTAAAACTTATGATCCCAATCAATGATGTTAACAATTTGTAATATCAATCCAAAAGATTTTGAACATTTTAGCCGTAAATGCCACCCTACCATATGTTTCATTTCATCAAAACAAAACAAAACAAAACAAAACGCCACCCTACCAAACCGGCAGGAGCAGCAAACAAAACACACCACTCACATTACAAAATCTCATATGCTAATCCTTGTTCATTTTAAATATGCTAATCCGGAAAACCTTACTGTTGTTAAATGCTAGTCTTGAAAACTAAACTGATGTTAACATAATCTTGTCCGGTGTCCGTGTCCGTGTCCATCATTGAAGTAAAGACCGAGACCCACACTTTCCTTATATCTACAAAAAAGAAGCCAACATCAACAACAAACAAATACGGAGTTAGGGCATCAAAGTTATAACATATGTTATTAGAAACAACCAAGTACGTAATCAAAACAAGTAATTCGACACCTAATGTGGCACAATCGTAAGCGGGGAGCAAAATGTTGAACTAGCAACAGTAGCATAGACCGAATAGTGACTCTTGTAGAGGCTCCAACTTCTACTTCTTGTATCATAGCGATATATGAGATAACGCCAAGTTGCATCGATTGATTGTCGATAAAGACAAGGTCACATTGTTGTTCACGGAATGAAGGTACTCATGTCTAAGGTTCAACATTATGTTTGGTAAGTAATTGCCCGGAAGTATAGACTCTAAATTGGCGGCGGAAGTGATACGTCTCACCTGCTTAGAAGATGACCTAAGTTACACCAACTCAAAAAGATCTAACCCTAAGCAATCTCTATGGACTAAATCATATCCAAGATCTAGAACTAAAAACGACCCACGTCTTCTCCGGTATACCCTCCTAAACTAGTTCTCCATGAGTGAAAAGGGGAGGTGTGCTTCCAAGAAGAAGATGGGTGTTGAAGAGAATGATATTAGAGTAAAAATGAAAACAAGCCCGAATCCATTACGAGTATTGATACAATGTTAAAGATAGGTTTTTTCTTGGAAAGAAATTACAGTGAAAATGAAAAAATGTTGAAGTTGGGTATGATGAAAACCCTAATCCATCATAATGATGTTGAAGTTGGGTGTTCTTGAAGGATGATGAACCTATAAACCCTACTGTTGAAATTCTTTGGTCATCGGAGTATACATGCTTGTGTGTCAGTGGATCTTGATGGTTCGTTACATTACATGGCTAGTGGGTGGAGAAACTAGAGGAACTCAGAGTTTTCGGAAAAATGGTGAAATATATAGGGGAATCGAGATGTAGAGATACGAGTTCGATAGATTTGTTCTTAATATTTATAAGTGAGTTCAAGGGAGTCACGTGGATGGTTGTGTGAAAGAAGGAAGAACAAAGGCTCATGCAAATTGCATGTGTTTCTTCATTTGACTCTTCTGACCCTTCTTTACCCTTGATTCTCTATCTCTCTCTCTCTCAAGTCATTGTCATTTATAACAAATATATATACATATAAGGCAAGGATATATATAAAAATATATATGAGTTGAAGAAACTAAAAAAACTTAATCTAAGTTATTCATCCTATCTCATCAATGGTTCGGATTAAAAATCATAAAATAAGTTTTACTTTCCATTAAAAGATGCTATAAAGTACAGAAAGGGTATTTTCAGGACATGTAACAAATATATTCCTTTCTCCTCTGACTAAAAGTACAACTTCAATTTCTTCTATTTGTAGGTCCGTTTTTCTCGGAGGATCCGATACGTAACCTATCCTTGTTTATCACAAACACTATCACGGGTGCGGAATCCCCATAAAGGTGCAAACCAAACAAATGTAAAGCGGATAGCACAAACAGATAATCAAAGATTCACTTAAATTAACAGGATGAGAACAAACTTCAAACACATACACACAATGCTTGATGATAAACTATCAGTTTCTCTCTATGCTCTCATGGAGTCTCACAATACTCTCATGACAAAACTGATAAACAACTGAACTATTTATACTAACCATAGACGAAAACCCTTTGGACGAAAACCATGTGTGACGAAATCAGGGATTTCGCCACACACATTGTGACGAAAACAAGGAGTGTTAGTCACACATATATTGACGAAATCCAAGGAGTGTTCGTCAAACATATATTGACGAAATCAAAGGAATCTTCGTCAGTTTGTTGCATGGAATGATAAATAGTCATGACATCATCATGACTTCACTAAGGTGATGTGTCGGCGGGAATGGTCGGCGGCTCTCCATGCTTCGTGTGTCGATCTCTGGGGCGCACGACGGAGGAATGTCGCGACGTCCGACTTGAGCCGGACCTAACCGTGTCGAACCGAACCAAGTCGAACCGAACCGAGTCGCGTCCACATAAAGTGTACAAACAAACTCCCCCTTGGACGCTACTCGTGATGGTTCGTATTCCATGTCTTTCATGTCGGAGGATCTTTAAAAGTCTTCACGTGTCACAGTCAGGGAGTGTATCAACAAACTCCCCCTTGAATGATGCTCGTGAATCTTTTGAACTTCAAAACTTTAGATCCTTGCGGTGTTGATGAGTGATCAACTGCAACCCGATCATCTTGATCTTCTGATTGCATCAACGTCGTGTCTTCACTTTACGGCTTGTCATCTGACACGTTCTCTTCGCCTTTAGCTGATTCTGATGTCGCATCTGCACATACAAGAAAGCTAAACACGTAATGAGAACAACCGCTTGGAATTTAGATAAATTAAACAAATGACACATATGAGATCAAATCTCATTTAAACACCGATTGACAACAGTTTGAAAGTTTAAAAATTGTTCAGTTTTAATCCTTTAACTTTCAAAACTTGTTAACTTCGACAGTTTATGAAGGTTCAATTGTTTTCCGGCTTAGGATCAGGATTTTGGGTAGGATAGACTCGAGTTCCAACATCGGTCAATCAAAAATAAACTAGAAGCAAAATCTTTTTTGCTTTTATAAAGTTTAGATTAAAACACACCTAAAATCTTTTTGGAATTTTTCATTTTTCAAATGTAAAGACGGAAAGCAATAAATAAATATATACAAAGATGCAGAAACAAAGCATTAAACAAATATTTACAGACATTCTTTTTGCGAGTTTCGACAGTAAGAGAATCATATCAGTGTACGGTCATGCCAAAACGCTCTTTTTGTTCAATTAGTTCACATTAAGATAAGCATCCTATAACGATTATCGGTATTGTTCTCCACATAAGCTCAACTTATCAGATGTAATCATGTTTAGGGGATACGTTAAGGTATGATTTATACTTACCGACCGGTGTTCATCCACACACGACACATTCCCGTATCAAGGTATGCACGAGAGTTCATCTTACCGGTGAGTATACCGTTTATCATCCGTTTGACCGTATAAAAAGATGTGAGAAACTCACTTATTTTGATTTGAAAACAAGCCCTATGTGATAGAATCACTTATTGATGAGGAACTTAATTTTCATATGCATGAGGGCACAGGAGCAAGTCCGTGAACAGGTCAGTACAAACGTACAGCATAGAGACGAACTTGACTCTCGCAAGAAAGCTGTGATATATTATCACTTATTTGTTTGGACATGTGATTGTTGATCACTTATTGAGGTCGAATGCAATATGTACACGTATGTATAGTATCATGGAAGATCTAGACTTCGTCTCCATTATTTTTACGGTAAAAGATACAACCATGATACCCAGATGATAAACATGATAAAGACCACATATCTCAGAACCTCGGCAATCTCTCAAACGAAATTTCGGTACTAAGACCATATGCCAATGTGTGGTTCCCACCTGGTCTTCAGTTGATTTAAGATTTATATCACCCTGCACACTTTAAAATGATTGTGAGCCTACCGATACATCTTATATAGAGCTGCTTATCGTTTTTCATTTTGCATTTCAGTTTAAAGAGGTTTGGATAGACCACTGATGTACTATCATTTTCTCTTTTTCTCGCCAGGAAACTCATTTTTGTTTTTCTATTGTTTTTGAGTTTTGAAATTTTCGATATTTTTTAATTTTCAAATTTTGGATTTACTCCCCCTAAAATCAACAAACTAAGATAAATTTAAAAAGACAATACAAAAACGATTTTCCGATGTCGGTTAACTCATGTTTTACCTCAATGACGTTTACCAAAATTAATTTAATCAGAAATGATTTATCGAATTTTGGAAAAAAATGAGTTGGCATGTCGGTAATCGGTGCGGACCATGACAACATTGACTAGTTTCTTATTGAAACAATCACGTGTGAGGTGATATTCGAGTTCAACGTGTCTGGCCAAAGAGTGCTGTACGAGAGGATAATAAGTCATAATGCAGCTTAAATACCGACAAGTATAGGAGAGATTAGAAATTTAAAACCGTATCCTGCAACTGCTTCGTGCATTGCACGGAATCTGAGTGCTCTCCTGAACTGTATATCCACCCAGTGTGAATTTCAAGGTTGATATTTCAGCTACTTCAATTAATCCAAGAAATCTCTTCACAGCAACAAGATCAGAAACCTCTGGGTCCGGCTGGTCTTCCACATTGCACCAACGAAGGTCTTTGTCTTTCTCTTAAGAAGTAGTGTGCGGTTGTTCAATCCATGCCAAGGCATCCGCACACCCGGTTGGTTGGTTCAACAAACACATTTTCTTCAATCACACCGCGAAGAAATGTACACTGCACGTTCATCTTGTTGATTTTGAACATCAGACGTGCTGCAGGTGCGTACATTTTGATTGAATCTATCCTGGGGACCCGATCAAAGCCTTTAACAATCAAACTTTGGTATGATTTTCATTTTGTCGAAGGTTTTCAATTTCTTTCGACAGACAATTATGTCTTCTTTTCTTTTTCTCTCCTTCAAAGGCAACAATTTCTTTTGTCGCCGATCTTGTGCATGGACACTCCACTATCAACAATCTGATGACTATCGATAGTTCCTCCTGGAACATCCTGCACACTCACTCAGAGATTAGTTGGAGAGGGGGACCCAAGCCTTCATAGACTTGGGTTGCCCCTGAGAATCAAGAGATGTAATTTCAATTTCTTGAAGGTCCTTAAATTGCAAGCCTCCCCCTGAATCCTCACTTGTTTTCGGTTTCCAAGCTTGTTTCCGTTTACCGGATTGTGTATTATTTACAGATTTAGAAATTTCCGGTTTTAACGGTTGTGACAAAATTGGTTTCCTTTTAACAGTTTCTGGTTTTAAAGCCTTTTCGATCACCTTCACATTTTGACGTCGTTGTTTTGTTTCCTGTTCTTTAACAGTGCGTTTGTCAGTTTTTGGTGACACAGGACGACGTTGTTGGTGACCTTGTTCAGAAGGGGCTCTTTCTACAAAATTTGGTTTCGGAGAGTTTGTGCAATTTCTGATAATATGGCCAAACTCCCCGCATTTAAAGCATGATCTCCTTTCAACAAAATTAGGAGATTCTGTTCGATGACCTGACGTCGAATTTGTAGACCATGAGGTACTAGCTTCACACCCATTTGTGTGTTGGGTGTAATTGTTATCACTATTACGTTTCAAAATGTTGACTTTTTTAACAAAATCGGTATTTGACTTATTTTCAAAAGTCTCCACTTTATCAGTACCCTTGGAGGCCACAAATTTAACGTCTTTGCATTTCTTCTTGTAACGAGCTCCTTTTGTTTCAGCCTTTGGTTGTGTAACCTTAGGCTTTTGAGCTCGTTGTTGTTGTTTACCCTTAAAAGCGATAGGTTGTTGCTTCGCTGGTGATTTTTTATTTCGAAATTTTCTTCTACCTTCAGCTTTTGGAATCGGATCACACTGAGTTACTGAAACTCTCGGGATCCCCTTTTCCAAAAACTTACTGGTAGTATCTTCAAACACTTTATCAATCAAAGATTGATTGACATTTTTAATTGGAAAAGCTGTGTTTGAATAAATTTTGTCATCACCGACTAAAGTGTACAACACGTTATCACTTTTAACAGTAGACTCTGTCTCAGCGATAGGATCTATCTCTTGTCTAGCAGCAGACTGCACAGCAGGAGTAGGAGTAGGAGGATCACACAGAATATGATTCTCAACGGGGACTTCTACTCCTTTGTTCTTTTTAAGAGATTTATCCTCATCACTCACATCTGATTCATCATCCGAAGAATCATAGTCCTCAACGGTTGGAGGACTTTGATTTGAAGCACATTATGACTTTTCCTTGCTATCAGATGAGCCCTCCGATGAGTTGTCCGTTTTGAACCCTAAGCCAGTTGTAACTTCCTCATAATCAAGAAGTACACTGGGCTCAAAACGTGGCATTTCTTCTTCATCAGGCATATGAGTATAATTGTGTCTTAAAGGGGGCGGACACTTCTTATACCCTACGCCTTTCTTGTTACCTTTGAGTTGTTGAGCATCAATGATATGATCGAGCACATATCGGGAGTTAGAATAACTCTCCAATTTGAGCTTGATTGCATCATGTTCGCATTTGGCAATGGCTAGCTCCTTTTTGGTTTCTTCGATGATATTAATGTAATTGTTAATACCAATTTGCTTATTGAAAACAGTTTTTGTTAGCTCGGAAACACTTTTCTTTAGGGTTTCAATCACAGATTTAAAATCCTTTTCGTTTCTAGCTAAAGCCATATTTGCCTCTTTACACTTAGACAACTCAATAACCAAACTTTGGTTATGACTATGAACCTTTTCAGATTCAAGCTTCAAATTTGCACTAACATTACAAACACTAGGAGCAGGAGTTTCTGATTTTACCTGACTCGTAGAGGCTGAGACATTTTCCATAAAGGCAGTCTGATAAGAAAAAGATCCGTCTTCAGAGAAGAATTTCTCCATTTCTTTAGATGCTACAGTAGCCTTCTTGATCAGAACATATTTCTGACTCTTCAACTCCTCTGCTTCAGTCAATAAATCATCAACATCAGAACTCGCTTCTTCCTTCATATCAGATTCCGAATTATAACCACCCGAATTAGAACTTTTTTCATCAGAACTCCCGGTATAACCCGAACTGTCGTCACTTTCAGAAAATTCTTCCTTGTGAACGTGCTTGATGTGATTGATGATCTTTGCATAACAAGCTATTCCTCCTCCTTCTTGATCACCTTCCCCAAGTTGTACAGACCAATTACACCCTTCATCAGCTTGAACAACTAATGCTCTGTTGGTGTTTGAAGGTCCAGACTGGTTCTGGTTCTGATTGTTGTTCACCGCTACTATCCTTCGTTCACGATTGTCTTGATTGGCATTAGAAGTACTCATCTGATTTCTGAACGGATTCTGATTGCCCTGTTTGCTTGGTCGGGTGCACTCGCGTTTGAAGTGACCCTTTTCGCCACAATTGAAACATGTAACCGCATCTTTATCAAACCCGTACTTCGTATCCTTCTTACTTTCCAACGAAGTTCTTCCCGTTCGACTCATGAAATCCTTTGCCCTTCTAACTGCACTTGCAAAAGCCCACTTTATATCTATCAACTCCATTTCATCACGGTTGATTTGTTGATAATCTTCATTGGTCATATTGATGTTTCCAATTTGACCTGCGACCAATCCGCAGTATGCACTGACCATTGTATTAATGAGTTCCATATGCTCCCTTGCTACTTCAATGCTAACTTTTGAGAGGTTCGAAGTATCAACTCTGACAGTGTTGGTGTTTTGGGGTTGAGGATTGTTGGTATAATGTGCTTGTTGTTGTTGTTGTTGTTGTTGTTGGGCTTGAGGTTGGGGTTGAGATTGTGGAAGATAAGCACTTGGATCGAACTGTGGTTGAGTAGTGGTAACTTGAGGTGAACCAGGGGGAGTTGGTAGCCATGCACTTGCATCAAATTGAGGTTTTGAGAAAGCATGAGCTTGAGCAATCATATGTGCTGGCGGATGATAAACACTCGGATCGAAAGCCGGTGGAGGAGCTGACTGTTGAAATGGAAAAGAGCTTGTATTCGACATAAGCGCCGTCTGTAGCTTCGGTTGCTGAACTGAACTGGAACTAGCTAAAGAGTTAAAACCTGCAAGGTACATTTCAGTATTTTGAGGAACAGGAATTCGTTTAGCTTTCCGGATTTCTTCATCATTCTTGTGCTCCAACTTCTGAATAAATTCATAGATATTGATAGTAGCTAAAGAGCCCGTATGCTTTAGAAGCTCAATGAATGCGCTCCATTTTGGAGGTAGAGCATCAGCAAACCGTGCAACCATTTCCTGTTGAGTAGCAATAACAGTATAAGAATACATTTCACTAATTAAATGATAAAAATGAGAAGTCATATCATTTAGGGTTTCATTCTCCAAGAATTGAAATGATTCAAACTCTTTCTTCAATAAATCATGGCGTGTCTTTCTAGTAGCTGCATTTCCTTCTCCTCTCGCTACCAATGCATCCCATAAAGCTTTCGTGCTGGTACAATAGCCGAATTGATGATAGATGTCTTTGTGAAGAGCTTGTGTTAGAATAGCAAACGCCTTCTTCTCTAAATCATATGCTTTCTTGTCGTCTTCAAGCATATTCGCCAATGTCGCCGCACTTGAACCTGCTTCTTCGAGGTTTGTATTGTATGAAGAGGTGAAACACGTCCATAATTCTGTGTTTTGCCCTTGAACGTAAGTATGGAAACGACCCTTCCATGATGGATAGTCGTTCATGTGATTCAACTTTGGCGGGCGATTGTTGCTACCCGTTTCACTCTCGCTAAGCAAAAGATTTTGAATGCTTTGATTTTGATTCGATACCAAAGCCCATTGACTTGAACTTATTGATTGTTGAGGCATGACATTCCTTAACCATGCGGCTGCCAAAGTCTGATCTCGACCTGGTCGTTGGTCCGTACTCCAATCCCATGGACTCGTACTCATGATGATTGATGTTAGAACAATTGTACCTGATTAAACACTTGAAAAGAGAATGTTAAGATATGTTTGCAAAGCTTCTGTTTAAAATTACAATGATGTTTGATGAAATCCTGTATGACGAAATCAGAGATTTCATCCAAAACAACTTTTGACGAAAATAGTGATTTCGTCCGGAACCAATTTAAAGTGATTAAGTGATTTCGTCCTGGGTATTTTCGTCGATGTTATGTGTTGACGAAGATACTCTGTTTTCGTCCAAGATATGTTTGACGAAAATGGTGTTTTCGTCAAGGGGATGTATGACGAAATCAGGTGATTTCGTTGACAAATGCAACCAGACAAGTTTAGATATTTTTCAAACCTTTTCCTCTAACAAGTTGGTGACACAATTTTCAACAAACCATGCTTTCTGCTTTTCGAACCTTCTTTTTCAACAAACAAATCATCACAGTACACAAATTTCAAACACTTGCAATTTAATATTGATAAACAAAATAAGTTAGAATCAACAAAGCTCAAACACAGATATATGCAAATAACAGTTTAAAGAATTTCAAGAACACTTTCAAGAACACTCTGAAGATATGAAGTTTCCGAAAACGATTTTGCTTATACTTTCAACAAAAACCAAACTCTAAACATGCACACATGTAATGTAACAAGGTTTTCAATAAAACTATAGCAAAAACAACACGATTGAACACAGATTTTCAACAAGATTTCCAGAAAAAATAAACTTTTCAAGAACAACAATCTGAAAATCACAAGAACACACTTGTTTCAAACAACACAATGTTTGGTTTTAAACAAGGAAAAGAGCCAAAGCTCTGATACCAATTGTAGGTCCGTTTTTCTCGGAGGATCCGATACGTAACCTCTCCTTGTTTATCACAAACACTATCACGGGTGCGGAATCCCCGTAAAGGTGCAAACCAAACAAATGTAAAGCGGATAGCACAAACAGATAATCAAAGATTCACTTAGATTAACAGGATGAGAACAAACTGGAAACACATACACACAATGCTTGACGATAAACTCTCAGTTTCTCTCTATGCTCTCATGGAGTCTCACAATACTCTCATGACTAAACTGATAAAGAACTGAGCTATTTATACTGACCATAGACGAAAACCCTTTGGACGAAAACCATGTGTGACGAAATCAGGGATTTCGCCACACACATAGTGACGAAAACAAGGAGTGTTCGTCACACATATATTGACGAAATCCAAGGAGTGTTCGTCAAACATATATTGACGAAATCAAAGGAGTCTTCGTCAGTTTGTTGCATGGAATGATAATTAGTCATGACATCATCATGACTTCACTAAGGTGATGTCATGGTGATGTGTCAGCGGGAATGGTCGGCGGCTCTCCGTGCTTCGTGTGTCGATCTCTGGGGCGCACGACGGAGGAATGTCGCGACGTCGGACTTGAGCCGGACCTAACCGCGTCGAACCGAACCAAGTCGAACCGAACCGAGTTGCGTCCACATAAAGTGTACCAACACTATTACTAACTAAAGACCGATAACATGCAATCAATTTTTATGTGATTAGCATAAAACAATAAAATATTTTAGGTTAACTATCTCGTAAAAAATATATTTTTTCTCTTGAATCCATGTTCACCCATTACTTAGACAACTCCCATTAATGAATTGAATTGTTGTTTTTGTGTTTGTTACTAAAGATGAAGTTATAGTTTTGGATACAACATTAGCATATGCATATCCAGATGTATATGCATATCATTATTATCTAGGTAACAATGAAATCCACTCCTGAAACTAGCTAATTAGGATATTCAGCTCATTGCTTAAGCTTGAGTTTCATATTCATGGCTCAAAAGGAAATAATGTCAATAGTTTTAGAGGGAGTTAGAACAAATTAAGAATTTATATAGTTTTGTCAAAAGTGAGAAAAAAGTTCCTAACATGAAAATATCTAAGTGGTGTGGGGCTTGGCAAGGGAAGGGGGATGAGGTGGAGGGTCGGTGCTGACAGGAACACCCCCCCCCCTCCCCCGGTGGAAATGGTAAATTCTTACCGACCTCACTGATTGAATTTTGTTGATTTTCCAAATTTTGATTGTTGAATAACAGTCCAAAATTAAAACAAAAAAAAAAATATTTTTTACCTTTATATATCCATACAATTCTCTCCAACCTCATACATTCCTCTTCAACAAATCACATAATTCTCTATATACTTTTTATATAATCTTGTTAATTTTTTGTTAATAGCCATGAGTTCAACATCATCTTTTCATATAATCTTGTTAATTTTTTGTTTGGTAATCCACGTTTGTTTGGTAATCACTCGAGTGCGAAAATTGCAACCACTGAGATCGACTTTGTAATTATTGAAATACTGGGACCAAGTCTGCAAACTATATGGACCAACCACACATTTAACTCATTTTAAAATGCTTTGCCTTACCACTGAATCACCAACCCCGATAGTCCGTAAAAATATCGTAAGTCTATGCTAGTAGCAAGACATTCATGTCTAGTTGTAACACCCACATTTTATTTTTATAATCCTATACAAATGAATATTTTGAAAAATATAATTAGATTCAAGCTCAGGAATTGTTGTATCGCCTTGCAAAACATATATTTTGCAATGATACAATTATTATTTGTAATGAATTATTATGATTGTAATGATTATAATAACCGTAACATAAACAAACCAAACCGCAAAGAGTATAATAAGTGAAGATTGGGGGGTGGGGGGGGGGGGGGGATAATGGAAAGTTTGTTCTAAGAGCAACTTTCAAGACGTTTGGCTTCTTAAAAAGAGAAAGAAAATCATTTAATAATCATCAGTTTTCGATATTGTTTGGTTGAAGTCTCAAACCTCAGATTAGTTTTTTAACTTTGTTTATAAAACTTAGCAACTATTAAATTCATTCCTATACCACCTGATTTTGTTTGACCTGATACTATAATTGTTACGGATTAATTTGTTAAAATTGCAAGGGTCTGTTCTCCTAAGTGAACGAGAATCCAAACCCTGCTGCTTCATCAAGTGAAATAAATACACTTGCATTTGTCATGAAGCTTTTTTTTTACTGATCAAATAGACTTAGTCGTTAAAATGCCAAAATAACAAATTACAAACAAATGGGCATAGAGCTGCCCCGCGACCCCTTTTTTGAAATGTAGTTGGCATGTTGTACTGTGACTCTGTGCATCAGATTTGTTTACAGCAAACTAATAGCAAGTGTAGTGGAAGGAGCCAAGCGCCCGTGTATTATCCTGGTAATAACGAAATCCATGTTTGTGCTTTTAAACTGTAATGTAAGCAGTGATGACTGATTTCGAGGATGATGATGATGAGGAGGAGGATGGTGGCTATCGATACAAGTTAGAAGGTGGTCATCTAATTGTTGTCGGAAAATTCGTTATGGAGTCGGAGCCTTCGCGCTCACCTTTGAAGGGATCACGCGTATGAATTCTTATCATTATATTTTTCATTTATTAATTGTTTGGATATCTTAGTTACTTATTTAAGTAACAACAAACAGGTAGAATGGCTGAAACTGGAAGAGGATATTTTCCCGCCGACGATCCTTACCGGAGGAATCCATTCCCTGGAGCAGAATATAGACCACCCTCACCAACTGCTTCTTATGGAGTTATGGTAACCTTTTGGCTGTGAAACTTTATTTTTAGTTTCCTACATCAATCAATCTTTTATACTGATCATTAATATAATAGGCGACGAAGCTTGATCAAATGGATCTAGGAAACCCGTAACTGATGCTGCTGCTGCTTATGATAATAGTATGTAAATTCGCTTGTTTAGGTTTGTAAGATATGTTCGGACACATGATATGTTTTGGGGACTTTTTATCGAAACATTTTTTCTTTGGGGATTAAAGATTTTGTGCATGGCATGATGGATCCAACTGCAAAAAAAAAAAAAAAAAAAAAAAAAAAACATTTCGAAAACAAAAGTGATTTGGAAGCTGGTACAAGAAGAAGATATCTGATATTAATCCATGTGGTATTGTACAATATGAACACTTTTTTTTTTTGATACATGGTTTGAAAATAACATACGTCCATTGAACTATGGTCTCATGATCGATGTTACATCTAACATTTTCATGTTAAAATTCGAAAGAACTATGGAATTAAAACCTTAGTATTCGATCATAGAAGATCAGGGTTCGAGACCCTGGAGCCTATCCTACATATCTTTTTGATGTCTCTACCTTGGTATTTAAGTCTTGCTTCACAAAGCTAATCCGTTGCAACCTTCTAACTAGTTGGTGGTGGAGACATGTGTAGGTCGTATTCGTAGTCGTCGGGTTTCGCCCGTGCATCGCATTATTGTTTGTCTAAATTGTATCGTTCTCTTGCGAATATATATATATAATCCTATATAGGGTGGGGTTCTAGAGTGAACACTAGCGTATTTGCGAACTGAGTGAACAAATCTTGACCATTGATTTACACACGTGGATGGCTAGGATTTCATCATCAAATCGTAAAATACACTAGTGTATTTCATCATCAAATCTTGGCCATTGATCTACACACATGTATGGCCAGGATTAGTTCGCTCAGTTCGCAAACTACACTAGTGTTCACTCTTGAACCTAATCCTATATATATATATATATATATTTTATTCCCAAAAATATATATTTGTGTATGTAGTATTTGAAACGATATAGGTTAAAAATGATATATTTTTAACTTATCAAATATAGGATACTTATATTGTTTTCCAAAAATAAATATAAGTAATTTGTTAAATAATATTTTCAACATTATTTTTGTATAAGTATACTTAGGAAAGTATATTTGTATTTAGGTGTAAATACTTGTGTATGTTCTTTATTTGCTCACCTCTTTGTTGTTTCATCGATCAACACCCGCTACTTCTTCCCTAGCCAATTAGCCACTTCATCGAACAACTTCAATGACCGTTACACAAATTCACCGGTCCTGGTGTTTCCTCTTGTATTTAACAGCCATCGTCTCGTAACCTCATCTCTCTCTCTTGGTTCCTTCGCCAAGGGATATCATCACTCATCATCCCCATCATAAAAGGTGATTGTCACCATCACGGATTGTGTGTAATAAGCTGATGTGCCACTTTTACAATAACCAAAATCAAAAGCACAACTCACATAGATCCAAGTGCACAAGCATTTGGAATTCCATTCATTCTTACCACTTGAACACTAGCAGGAAGTAGGACTTAGAGATGTACTCAAAATGGTTTCAGATAACATGTGCAAGAATCCATATTTGGAATCTTGCACCTTGAACCGTTACAAGGTTTGACTTAATCCTTTAAATCGCCTTAATCTGTTGTGTTCAACAGCCACCGTCTCATGACTTCTTCTGTCTCTCTCTTGACTCTTGGTTTCGTCGCAAAGGGATATCCTCACTCGCCATCCCCATCATGAAGGTGATTGTCATCAAAGCAAGATCATCACTTAACAAGTTGCCGTGCCACTACTAAGTAAACAAAATCAAAAGCACACTTCAGAATCTGAAAAAGGCATTAAATCAAAACTTTAGTATTTGTGAGTGTCAAAGATCTCATGGCATACATGATATATCCAAGTGCAAAAGCATTTTATTGGAACTCCATTCATTCTAGCAAGTAGGAATTAGAGATTTACTCAAAATCGTTTCAAGTGCGGCAAACAAGCCAATACAACAACAAATACTATTACTTAGTCTCCTAACACCCAACAAGTATTAAGACTTGTATAATACGTTAGATTAAGCGATGATCGGAATAGAATGTAGTTTAAACCCAACAAGTATTAAGACTTGTATAATATGGGTAAACTATTTACATTCTGGATTTGAGATTAAAATGATAAGGTTAAGCCTGTTTTGGTAAACTTATGTAAGCTAATTACATAAGTCGAGTCGTACGCGTATAAGCATTAACGGGTAACCGGATGAGTCATGTACAAGTTATAATATCAGTAGGATATCAACCTGTATGTCCGTTAAGATTTTAAAATCAAACTATGCCCTATAAGGTTTTAAATAATATTATTTTTCTTATTGTGTATCTTTTAAATATAACTTTTATTTAAAATAAAGGAAAATAAAATTATTATATATCATAAATTAGATTTGTTATTGATATTAATAATTGTTATGGGGATTTAACAATTTATAAATGACGAATAAAATATTTTGATAATTAATGGCTTTATTATGTCATAGATAGGTAAAAAAACTAATAATATTAAAATAGGATTAACTTACTCTTTTCTACAATATAAGAGCATTCACATTGGAGGCTCCATCTCGATCTATAAAATTAATAATATTAAGAGTTAATTACATAGTTAGTCCCTGTGGTTTGCACAAAATAACATACTTATGTACTAATAGTTTAAAATCACCTTTTAGGGTATTAACTTTTCATTTTGTAACGTTTGAAGGTATTAACTTCTAAGGTATTAACATAGTTAGTCCTTGTGGTTTGCACAAAATAACATACTTAGGTACTAATAGAATATGATTTTAAACCTACAAATAACGTTAGTACCTCCAAACGTTACAAAATGAAAAGTTAATACCCTAGAATGTAATTTTAAACTATTAGTAACTAAGTATGTTATTTTGTGCAAACCACAAGGACTATCTATGCAATTAACTCTAATATTAAAATAGGATTAACTTACTCTTTTCAAAATGACTCGAGATAACTGGAACTAGGTTATTTAATGATTCGAATTGGGCTCGACCCATTCTTTTTTATAACAGGGAATATCTTGATACTTGAAACTAAGACCTTACTTAAGTATTTAAAAGAGTTAAATGTGTGGTTGGTCCTTGTGGTTTGCAGATATTGAAGACTTGGTCCCAACGCTTCAATAATTACAAAGTTGGTCCTAGTGGTTGCAGTTTTCGCACTCGGATGATCCTTATCACTAACCTATGTTAAGTTTTCCAATTAAGTGTGTGTGAAATGTCTGTTTTAAGATTAAAAAAAACAAATACAAATAAGTGAGCCCCATCCATTTAAAGGGTGGAGTGGGGAAGAAGAAGGGTGAGGCCCACTTATTTCTATTTGTTTATTTTTTTTAATTGTTAGGGATAAAACTGACATTTTACACACACTTAACAAGAAAATTTAACATGGGTTAAGGATGCGAAAATTACAACGACTGGTACCGACTTTGTAATTATTGAAACAAAGGGAGGGAGTATAAGTGTAGAGAGAGGGGGCAAAGTGAAAGTTGAAAAGTAGGGAAGCCCGGGTGAACGTACGTACGTACATATAAAAGTGAAACCCCCAACTTCATCCATCAAAACACAAAACCTAATCAGATCGGAGGGAGTTTGGATGGAAGACCAAGGTACGTAGTAATTTATGATTGTCGTATGCTATTGCTATTATGTTGTATGAATGATTGTTTTAGGGTTTAGTTGCTGTCAATTGGGTGTTTTCGTTTGGTATGGTTGTAAATCGTATTTTTGTTCTTCATTCTTGATGATGATCGATTGAATTCAATTGCTGTTTTATTATATATGGAATGAAAAGTTTCTGTTCAATTGTTATACAAAAACTGTATATAGGTAGAATCAAAGCTCAAGTGGAAGGGAAGCAGGAACATCTTGTTGAGAATCAAAGCAGCAGCCCTGCCTCAGCCGCAGCAACTGCTGGTAACCACTCATTTGCTTCGTCTGTAAAACAATTTAAGATATTTCTTTGTTCTTAATCATTCTTGACAATTGATCAAGTGAAAGGGAAGCGCCCTCATGAGGATCTTGTTCACAATCCAAGTTCTGCCTCTGCACCTGCTGCTGCTGCTGCTTCTGGTATCTTGTTGGACCCTATCAACTCATTTGTTCTTAATTCTTGACAGTTAATGTGTTTGTGTTATATGTATGCTAACAACTTCTAATTTGTGATAGACCGTTGTATGTTTAATGTTTATTCAACTGCGTTTGTTTGGTGCTTCATCGACTGAATAAAATCCACTTGTTTTTGTATTTGAAATCTTCTCTTTATACCAGGTACCAAATCTCAAGTGGAAGAAGGAGCCAAGCGCCCATGTGTGGAGGAGAAGACAACGAAGCCCAATCATACTGGTAATCCACGTTTAACCTATTATTATTATTAACATTTATATATGCAACGTCGACAACTCTCCTTAAGTTTTGTCAAAAAGTACGTGACTGGAGGCATTTTTTAAAGCAAATGTTTGTCCCTTTGTCGTTAATAGGCATTAAAACACTTAACAGAAGACTTGAAAAAATTGATTTTAAAAAAGTTTGTTATTCCCTACAGTGAAGGATGAGACGGAGGAGGAGGAGGAGGAAGAAGAACTGATAGATTATGGGGAAGATTGGATGAAAGATGGAGGCTATTACCTCGGCTATGACTATGAGGAAGGTCGAACAGTTATCGTGGGAGAACGTCCTAGGCCCGTTTGTAGGAGCTTCGGGCCTCCTCCTCCAAACGCGTTCACCTTTAAAAGGATCGCCCGTATGAATTCTTATTCACGGATATTCTTCATTCATGAAGATATGCTTGGATCGAATGCAATCTTAATCATTTTGTTTTTTAACTAATAGGTAGATTGGCTGAAACTGGACGTCCATTTCTTCGCCCTGACGATCCTCTTGGTAAGAGTCCATGGAATCCGTTCCCGTTCCATGTACCAAAAGAGGGTATTCATTTTTCTGTTCCCGGTAACATAACTCATTTCGGTTGTAAAACTAAATTATTTTTTACATCAGTTTTTGTATTCTTTCGATTGATGATTAACCTATTTATTTATTATTAATTAATAGACCCTGAAGCTTGATCAAGTTCCCTCTCGGTTGGAAATGGATCTAGGAAACCAGCAGCAGCTGATGCTAACACTTTAATATCCACTTGTTTAGGTTTGTAAAACATGTTCAGATACATTAATCTATGGTTGTAGTAGGTAACTTAACTATTTTGTGTGTGTGTTTTCTTTTTTAATTTGACCAACCCAAACTGAGTTAAAAGATTACAGTTCGATGTCTCGTATCCATCCCACTATACTGGTTAATGTCGGTGCTATGATGTGTATTTAAACTATTGTACAATCCATATCTTTCTCACAAAAAAAAAATGACAACTAGATTGATGAAGTTTTTGGAAAACAAAAGTGATTTGGGAGCTAGTACAAGAAGAAGATATCCGATACTAATCCATGTCGTATTGTACAAACGGCAACACATGGTTTGTATATAGCATACGTTATTAAACTATCGATGTTACATCTTACATTTTCATGTTAAAATCTGAAAGAGCCATGGAATTAAAACCTTTGTATTCTTGTAAATCAAGGATCAGGCTTCGGTTAACCTTGGAGCCTTTCCTACATATCTTTTGTTGCCGCTACCTTGGTATTTAAGTCTTCCCTCACCGTGGTAATCTGACGCAAAGAACCACCACTTCAAACTTTTTTTTAACGGCAAATTTCATTAGCAAAACCCTGCTAACAAGAAAAACATCAAAGATGATTCGAGATTTCCAGTGTAAATGCAAAATATGTATGGATTCAGAAAAACATATGAACCTTAATTTAGCTTATATATTATTGCTGATATTTAAAAAAATGGGCTATCCACAAAGTTAGAGCAACGATGAATCTTCCACAGAAGCATACAACCACTACGAAGAAGAGGGGGGCGAGAGATGTGAGATGTCAGGGTTTAGTGTGTTAGCAGGGGTAGTACGGGCTACCCCTCAACCCTTCTCCGTAGTGTAAAAATACCTCACAACTTTGTATGTGGAGTGTAAAAGTACCTATCAACTATGTCTCCATTATACAAAGGGTAACCCTGATCCCATTTTTTTTTTTTTTTTTGGGGGGATGCCTCTAAACTTTTGAGCTAGATCCGCCACTGTAAGATGGAGTTGGACAAGTGTTGGTGCATACATCTGTCGTCTTCGTCTTATGTCGAGTCTCAGTTTCGTTTCGGTTCGGAACAAGAATGATGTCATCATTCTTGATGATGACATCATCCAAGTGACATGGTGCTTACATCATGACAACAACAAGTGCACGTGAATGAAACAGAATTGATACATCACAAGAGACAAAATAGTTCAATTGTAATTTCTGATTTCGCTTTTGTGTCCAAGTTCAGATTCCGCTCATGTGTCATCACATGATTTCGCTCATATGTCAAGTGATGATTCCGCTTATATGTCAAGTGATGATTCCGCTTTTGTGTCATGTCCGTATGAGCGGAATCATGTTACCTATAAATAGGTCGTATGAGCGGAATCACATCAATAGTTCTAGGTGTTGTCTTCCGGTGAGCCACGAAGTGCTGCCGAAGTGTCGACAGGTTGTAAACGTTATCCAGCTCAATAATATCGACAGTTTATAGTGAATACTTGCTGAATTGTACTCGGTTTGTCTGTTTCCGCCGTTCAAACTGAGATAAACTCTTCTAAGCGACTCGTTTAGGTCCGAATTCGATTCTACAATTGGTATCACAGCTCAGGAGGAAGAGTTCTATACAATTCAGCCGAAAATTCTATTTTTCTACACCTTCTACATCTGTTTTTCAAAAATTCACATATTTTCACGGTTAAAATTGATTCATTTTATCATCAGTGTGCTCGGAATCATGAATCAACAAATCCTTGAAAGTTTCATGTTCAAATTCGAAGTAAAACTGATCATTTTTGATGATTCAGCTCGAAAATGTTCGATTGATTAGTGGCGTCAGCAGTTTTTTTAGAGTTGATTCCGCTCTTGTGTACATTGTTGATTCCGCTCATAAGTACATAGTGATTCCGCTCATAAGTACATTGTGTTTCTGCTCTTAGTGAAGTTCTGATTTTACTCCAGGATAGTTGTTGAAATAATTGTGTCGGTCACTGAACAGGGTTATCACGTGAATATTTGTCAGTCAATTGAAAACAATAATCTGCATGTGTATAGTTCCAATGAAGTTGCATGTGAAAGTTGATGTTGGTGCACTTGTGTCTGTACTTTGTCTGTATTTTGTCATGATACCAAACGATGTCTTCGTTAGTCCTGTAAGTTTGACCAAGTCAACCATCCTCCGGTTTGACTTGGCCAAACAGTTAGAACATTGGTTGAAAGATGTTTAGGTCGAAGGATGTGTCATCGAAGGATAGCTTAGATCCTTCGATGAGCTCGAAAGATAAGCCTTCGATTGATGGACCTCGAAAGATGTCATCCTTCGAGGTACATGTTGATCCTTCGAGCTGTTTCAGATCGATAGATGATCGTTCGACCATCTATCTGATCCTTCGACCAGACATGCTGTGTTCGGGTATAAATACCCATGTAGTGTGTTCACTTCATAAGGGGACTTCCTTGTGAGACACACAGAGAGCATTCTGTTCAGACCACACACACACGAGAGTTCAGAACACACACACACGAGAGTTAGAGAGAGTTTGCAAAATACATTTGTAAACCTTGTGCTGTAACCGAACCTTTCATATGTATTAATACAAGTGGTGTTAATCGGTGAAGATTGTGTGTTGTGTTTGTGCTTGTTCTATCTCGGTTCTTGTATAAACTCTCGGTTTGCATGCTAGCTTGGATTCCGCACTCGCTAGTGTGTTGGACATAACAAGGAATAGGTTATACCTCAACCTCCGAGGGACCTACAAGGGTTTTATACAAGCTTTGGAGTGTTTTGGACAAAAACTCTTTTGGTTTAGCTCCTGTTTTCAGTGTTTTTCTCGCTGTTTTTTTTTTGTTGTTAAAACGTGGTCTAAACTTGTCGGGTGTGTTAAGGAACGGGTTGGGTAACTTAAAAACTGGTTTTTAAGGTGTTTGGTGATTTCCGACCAAAATTCCGGCTTACTCCGGTACCGGTTTCTGGGTTGATCCTTCGGTTTTTCGAAATATTTTATTATTCAAATCAGTCTGCATGCAGAAGATATGGTCTGACCATACCTTCTGCCGTCTGCCGAAAGTTTCTACCAACCCATCACCTTTTTCACCAACCTGTCACTCTTTGTCAACTGTGTCAGTGCTCATCGAAAGATATCCTTCGAAGTCGAAAGATCATCTTTCGATCAAGGAGGTTCGACAGATACCCATCCTTCGAACATCTTTCGAAGTCAGTGAGTTATCTTTCGAGCCAAGGAATCTTTTCGAAGGATATATTGTTCGATCTACTGTTCTGTTTCGAAAGACAAGGATCCTTCGATTGGAGAGTCTTTCGAAATCACTGTTGGAAACTCAACAGTGATCTTTCGAACACTGTTGATCCTTCGAACAAGTGTTGATCCTTCGATACTTGTCTGTTTAAGGTTAACAAGTTTGTGTTTTTCAGGTCTCTCGATCTCAGATCCTTCGGCTGGTGTAACAATTTTTCTTGATCAAAAATGAATTCGATGTGGGGTGTTCCGGTAAATGCAGAGATGTATTTTGGTACTCCGGCTCCGGATTCGGGTTCACAAGCTAATGCTACATCTACCGGTCAATGGGCATTCGTATCAAATCAAGCTCCAACTGTTCAAAGCATTTTGCTAAGCGAAAGTGAAATGGGAAGTTTGAATAGGCCTCCAAAGTTGATGCATTTAAGTGAATATCCGGGATGGTTTGATAGATTTCATACATACGTCCTTGGTCAAAATACAGAATTGTGGTTGCGTTTCATCACAGATTTTGATCAAACAATAGAGGTTGCCGCTTCATCTGCTGCTACTTTTGCTGATCTTACGGAAGATCAGAAGAAGGTCTATGACTTAGAGAAGAAAGCGTATGCCATTCTTACTCAGGCGTTAAGCAAAGATATTTATCATCAATTTGTCAGTCACAAGACAACGAAGAAGTTGTGGGACGCATTGAAAACAAGGGGCGTAGGAAATGAAGCGACACGTCAATTAAGAAAAGACCTGCTAAAGAAAGAGTTTGATGGTTTTACTTGTATGCAGAATGAATCTTTAGGAGATTTGACAAGTCGATTTACTCATTTGCTGACTGAATTGGTAAATATTGGGGTTGTAACAACTTCAGCAGAGATAGTGAAGAAGTTTGCAAATGCACTGCCACCTCAATGGAATAATTTCTTAGAAATCCTGAAGTACAATGGCACTTTGGATACAACAAACTTCGGTGACTTTGCTCAACTCCTGGAAAACAAGAATCAGGAAGAAACTCTCAAGGCTAAAAGAGTTCCAGTGCCACAAAATCCTGAAATGTATTATGGAGCTTCTAGCACTTCTACAAAACCTTCTTCACACGCTCCAATTCAAACAGCATTTGTGTCTAGCACTAGCTTGTATGGCACTCCTCCTCCAACAACAGACATATATGGAAATCCGCTTAATCCAGTTCCTCAACCAGTGCCACAACAGCAAAGCCAACAACCTATCAGAGCAACTGATATATTCGGAAATCCACTTCCTCCTCAACAGCAAGCGTGTTATGGAAGCACATCATCTGCTGGTCAACAATCAAAGCCAAATACAGTACGGCTCGACACCTAAAGTTTTTCTAAAGTCAGTGTGGAAGTAGCAAAGGAACACATGGAGCTGCTAAACAATTTGGTGAGCGCATACTGTGGATTAGTGGAAGGTCAGATTGGAAACATTAATCTAACACAAGAAGACTATCAGCAGATAGATAAAGAGGAGATGGAGATGATGGACATCAAGTGGGCCTTTGCCAGTGCTGTTAGGCGAGCAAAGGATTTCATGGAAAGAACTGGCAGAACCAGCTTGGAAAGTAAGAAAGACACCAAGTATGGGTTTGATAAACAGGCTGTTAAATGTTTTAATTGTGGTGAACGTGGTCATTTCAAACGTGAATGTACGAGGCCATCTCAACATGGAAATCAAAATCCTTTCAGAGGTCAAGGCAACAGGGCAAATCAGAACCAAGGAAGGAACAATGAGCGAACATTGGTGCCTGTCAACAACCAGAGTCAAGCAGGACCATCTAATGCCAACCAGGCACTTGTGGTTCAAGTAGATGAAGGATGTGATTGGTCAATCCAGTTGGGAAATGATGCCCCAGATGGAACAGCTTGTTTTGCTGAAATTGTCAAGGATTTAAATCACGCCAGTGGTGGAGAATCTTCCGCCAATGGTTGTGACTCTTCTGAGGATGAAGACTCTTCTGGTTATAGTAGAAGTTCAGATGAAGAATCCTCGAGTTCAGGCGATGATCATGTGGATGAGACATCAAGTGCGTCAGTCGATGCTAATATTGATGAGCTATTGGGAGAAGCTGCAGCAGAAACTCAAAGAAGATCTATTTTGGTGGATCAAGCTGCTTATTCTTCGTCTTCTCTCCATTCAGCCTTTATGGCTAATGTCGACAGTTCATCAAGTCAGGTATGTGTCGATGAACCCACTTCTGGTAGCTGTGATAACTGTGATAGTTTACATGTTAAATGTGCTGATTTAGAAGCAAACATGTCTGAGTTGCAAGGCAAACATGATGCTGTACAAGCTAGTTTGTTTGACTTGCAAGACAAACATGTTTCATTGAATGATAAGTGGTGTGAATTGCAAAGCAAACACGAGGCTTTGCAGGAGAAATATGATGTGACATTTATCCACAATCAGAAATTAACCGTGGATCTTTCTAAGTGCACAGAAGCCAACATGTTTTATGAAAACCATGAAAAGGAGTTTAAATCGGTAATTGAAAAATTAAAGAAAGATAAAACCGAGTTAACTAAAATGGTTTCCAGAAAACAAACTGACATTAATTTGTATATAACTCGTCTTGAGGTAATGCAAAAGGAAATGGCTTGTGTTAAAACTGAAAGTGAGGCGATCCGACTCAAGTTAGACAGTTATTTGAGTTCTAGCTATGTGTTGGATCACATCATTGATGTACAGAAAGAGAAACGGGATGTCACATGCATAGGCTACAAGAAATGTCCACCACCCGTGAGACACAATTATGATGCCATGCCTGACGAGGAGGATAGAACTTTCTTTGAACCATCTGTTCCTCTAGACGTTAATGAATTTGCAGCTGGACTCGGATACAAGAAAGATGTATCATCAGATTCAGATGTGTCAACAGATACATGTGTGTCTTCTGCCGAACCGAATCAGAATCCTCCAGTTGTGATTGAGGATACTGATTCGTCTGATGATGAATCTGATGATACTGATTCAGCAAAGTCTGATGCAGTGATAAAAGATGAGGACATACCTCTTGAGAATCATATTCTGTGTGATCCTCCTGCAAAACCCGCTAAGACTGTTGAAATTGAGTCCTCGTCTGTAAAAGAGTCGGAGAGTGTGGATGTGCTGTACACTCTTGTTGGTGATGATAAAATTTATTCAGACAAAGATTTTCCTATTAAAAATGTTAATCAATCTTTAATCAGTAAAGTCTTTGAAAATTTGACAAATAAGTTCTTGGGAAAGACAGGACCACATGTTACAGTAACACAGTGTCCTCCGATTCCAAAGGCCGAAGTTCGAAAACAATTTGGCAATCAGAAATTACCAACAGTCCAAAAACAGCAAAATCACACTAAACCAAAAGGAAAATTACCGACTCAAGGTCAAAGGAAGCCGAATCAAAAGAAGAAAAAGAATGTGAACTTTGTGAAATCTAAGGGAACGGACAAAATTGCAACGTTTGAAAATCAATCTAACTTAGATTTTGTCAAGAAAGCAACAGTGATGAAAAGGAATGAACCAAGTTGTTCGAAACCTAGTACCTCGAGATCACAAAGTTCATCTTCATCATCGGCAAGACGACCACATGATACTTCGGGGTTTGTTGAACGAAGATCATGTTTTGAATGTGGTACAATTGGGCATATCATTCGAAATTGCCCGTATCTTCATAAATTAAAAGCCAAAGAAGATGATCCCCGTGACAAAACTGACCGCAAACGATCTGTTTCTGTAAAACAAGATCCCCGCCTTGTAAAAGAAAGGGAAAAGAAACAGAAACGCCAACAGGTCAAGAAAATTGAAAATGCAATTAAAACCGATGTGGTTAACAAATCATCTGTTTCTGTCAAACCAGAAAATTCAAAAACTTCTGATAACCATGAAGTTAAAATTTTAAAGAATGACACTAGTAAACCAAAACAGACCTGGAAACCTAAAACGGTTAAAAATTCAGGGGGACCATCACAATTTTCAAATCATCAAAGAATAGAAGTTATTGTTATTATGAAAATGGAAGACCCAAGACCACAATGGCTTGGGTCCCCATCTCCAACTAATCATTTGAGTTCATGTGCAGGGTGTTCCAGGAGGAACTATCAGTAGTCATTGGATTGTTGATAGTGGGGCATCCAGGCACATGACAGGCGACATGAAGCTTCTCTACGACGTCAAATCTATTAGAGGAGGTTATGTTGCTTTTGCTGGAGATAAAGGCGGATATATTACGGGTGAAGGAATGATTTCCAACGGGGTTGTTAGCTTTGATAAGATCAACTTCGTACAACAACTTGATCACAATCTTCTTAGTGTTTCTCAAATTTGTGATAAGCAGTTCTCAGTACACTTTGATGCAAATGGATGTTATGTGCTGAAACCCGGCTTCAAAATTCCAAAAGAATGGATTCTCTTGTCGGCTCCAAGGATAAATGATCTATATGTCCTTGATATGAGCCAAGCTATTACTACGTCTGCACAAGCAACTTGTTTCGTTTCCAAAGCCACAGAAAAAGACTCAATCTCTTGGCACAGACGAATGGGTCACATTCACTTACGTAAAATGAATTATTTGGTATCAAATGAGTTAGTGAATGGTGTTCCTCTTAAAAACTTCCATCTTCAAGACATCTGTGTCTCGTGCCAGAAAGGAAAACAAACGAAGAAGCGACACCCTACAAAGAAAATCAACACGGTGGCTGTTCCTCTTGAACGTTTGCACATGGATTTGTTCGGTCCTGTCAAGCACAAAAGTATTAGGAATGATCAATACTGCCTCGTGATTACTGATGATTATTCAAGATTTTCTTGGGTGGCGTTCATGGCACATAAGAGTGAAACCTTCGGTATTATCAAAAACTTAATCATTCAGATTGAGAATCTATATAAGTTGAAGGTTAGGCGGATACGTAGCGACAATGGTACTGAATTCAAAAATCATGCCATGGCGGAGTTTTGCACTTCAAAAGGTATTCTTCACGAATTTAGTGCAGCTTATACTCCTCAACAGAATGGCGTCGCTGAACGTAAGAACCGCACATTGATCGAGACTGCTAGGACTATGTTGGTAGAGTCACAATTGCCGATTCCATTCTGGACTGAAGCTGTGGCCTCTGCATGTTATACGTTGAACCGAGTCCTTACAGTCAAAAGGCACAACAAGACCTGCTTTGAGCTCATTAACAAACGGAAACCAGACTTGTCTTATCTTGAACCGTTTGGAGCTCCGTGCACAATGATCGATCCTAATGGAAAGTTTGGGGCAAGAGCCATTGAGGGATACTTTCTTGGGTATTCCACCCCAAACTTAAGAGTCTGGAATCTAGAGACTAAAAAGGTCGAGGAATGGTCTGAAGTCAGAGTACAAAGGCACACTTTACCAGTCAAAAATCCGGGTCAGCCTTGGATGTTTGAGTACGATGACTTTTTCAATTCGATCAATGTTGAAGCAGTTGAAGAAAATGCTGCAGCAAGGATGTTTTTCGAGAGTGACAATGCAACAGATTCACCGTTGGTTCGTCCAATTATTATCAATCAAGAACCATCTTCAGTGAACAATAATGCTCTCGACAATGAGGATTTTCACGATGCTACCGAATTGAACGAATCTTCAGAGGATGATGAATTTCTCGATGCAGATCAAGAAGCTCCAATAACAGCAGTTCATGGTACTTCAGAGGGTACTCCTCCAGTGGACGCCCCTGGAACAGCTAAAGCTACTGCATCATCCTCTTCGTCAATTCCAGGCATTGAATTGGTTGTTGATCTCAATCTCAACAATCTGGGTACAAACATTCCAGTTCAAGATAATCCAGAGACAAGGATTCACAATACCCATCCTCAACAAAACATCATCGGAAATGTACAAAGTGGCGTTCTAACAAGAAACATGTTGCGAAACAACAACAATGCAGGCTTGTATATAGCTATCCGAGAATCTGGTCAACAAAACGATTGGTCCTTCGCGTGTTATGTCTCACAGGAAGAGCCAAGAACTTGGAAAGAAGCTTTGAAAGATAGCTCTTGGGTTGAAGCAATGCAAGAAGAACTGCAACAATTCCAGAAGCTTGGTGTCTGGAAACTCGTAGAGAAACCTGCTGGTTACAAGAAGATTGGTACCCGTTGGGTGTTTAAATCCAAAAAGGATGACCGTGGAATCGTTATTCGAAACAAAGCAAGGCTAGTCGTTCAAGGTTTTCGTCAGATAGAAGGAATCGACTACAACGAAGTGTATGCACCTGTTGCACGTCTAGAAGCAATTCGGATCTTTCTGGCTTATGCCTCATTCAAAGGTTTCAAGGTATACCAGATGGACGTGAAAAGTGCATTCTTACATGGTGTGGTGGAAGAAGAGGTGTACGTCGAACAGCCTCCAGGTTTTGAAGATCCTATCCATCCCGATCGGGTTTGGTTGCTCAACAAAGCTCTCTATGGTCTTCATCAAGCACCGCGAGCTTGGTACACAACCTTATCTAATTATCTGCTGGAGAATGGATTTCGCAGAGGTCTTATCGATTGTACTCTTTTTGTCAAAGAACAAGATGGAGATCTTCTACTGGTACAGGTATACGTTGATGATATTATATTTGGTTCTACTAATGATGTTTTGTGTAGGAATTTCGAGCGCATTATGCAGGATAAATTCGAGATGAGTGCTATGGGGGAAATGACTTTCTTTTTGGGCCTACAAGTACAACAAACTGAGTCTGGGATATTCATCCATCAGACTAAATATGTTGGTGACATCTTGAGCCGGTTCCAGATGTCTGATGCAACGCCCATCGGTACCCCATTACCGCAAAATCACGGAATTACTCCAGACTTGAAGGGTGAAGCTGTTAGCCCCTCATACTATCGCGCGATGATCGGATCTCTTATGTACCTCACAGCATCAAGACCAGATATAATGTACCCAACGTGCCTGCTTGCCAGATATCAAGTCAACCCGAAGGCCTCACATCTTGCAGCTGTAAAAAGGATTTTTCGTTATTTGAAGGGTTGCCCTGACACCGGTCTATGGTACCCTAGGGATAATAACTTTGACTTGATCGCATTCAGTGATTCTGATTTTGGCGGATGCAAAATCGACGGCAAATCCACAACGGCTGGATGTCAGTTTTTGGGAAATCGCCTAGTCACATGGCAGTGCAAGAAGCAGACGTGCGTCGCTACATCAACATGCGAAGCTGAATACATTGCTGCCTCAAGTTGTTGCTCCCAAGTTCTATGGATCCAACAACAAATGCGCGACTACGGTTTTGAATTCCTAACTACTCCTATTTACGTTGATAATTCTGCTGCCTTACAGATCACTAAAAATCCTGTGCAGCATTCAAAGACTAAGCACATCGACATTAAGTATCACTTCATACGTGATTGCTTTGAGAAAAGGCTAATCGATGTTGCTTACGTCCACACCGATGACCAACGTGGCGACCTTTTTACCAAAGCATTTGACAAATCAAGATTTGACTATTTATTATTGGTAAACGGCATTAAAGTCAAGCAAGAGTAAATCCACATCGGAAAATCATTTTTGTAAATACCCTTGTGTTTTTAAATTTTATCTTAGTTTGTTGATTTTAGGGGGAGTAAATCCAAAAATTTGAAAATCCAAAAACATCGAAAAATTTCAAAAACACAAAAACAATAGAAAAACAAAAATGAGTTTCCTGGCGAGCAAAAGAGAAAATGATAGTACATCAGTGGTCTGTCTAAACCTCTTTAAACCTTAAATGAAAAACGATAAGCAGCTCTATATAAGATGTATCGGTAGGCTCACAATCATTTTAAAGTGTGCAGGGTGATATAAACTTAAATCGACTGAAGACTGGGTGGGAACCATTCATTGGCATATGGTCTTAGTACCGAAATTTCGTTTGAGAGATTGCCGAGGTTCTGAGATATTCGGTCTTTATGCTGCTTATCATCTGGGTATCATGGTTGTATCTTTTACCGAAAAATAACGGGGACGCAAGTCGAGATCTTCCATGATACCATACATACGTGTACATACTGCATACGACCTCAATAAGTGATCAACAATCACATGTCCCTACAAATAAGTGATAATATATCACATTTATCCGGGAGTCAAGTTCGTCTCTCTGCTGTACGAAAGTACTGACCTGTTCACGGACTTGCTCCTGTGCCCACATGCATATGAAAATCAAGTTCCTCATCAATAAGTGATTATTACTCACCGGTAAGATGAACCCTCGTGCATACCTTGATACGGGAATGTGTCGTGATGTGGATGAACACCGGTCGGTAAGTATAAATTATACCTTAACGTATCCCCTCGCCATGATTACAAATGATAAGTTGAGCTTATGTGGACAACAATACCGATAATTGTTATAGGATGCTTATCTTAATGTTAACTAATTGAACAACAAGAGCGTTTTGACATGACCGTACACTGATATGATTCTCTTACCCTCGAAACTCGCAAAAAGAATGTCTGTAAATATTTATTTAATGCTTTCAGTTTCTGCATCTCTGTATATATTTATTTACTGCTTTCAGTCTTTACATTTCAAATATTAAAACACACCTAAAATCTGTTTTAATATAAACTTTATAAAAGCCAAAAAGATTTTATTTCTATTTTATTTTCGATCGTACGATGTTGGAGCTCGAGTCTTCGTTACCTGAAACCTGTACGAAAACCGAAAATGACTAAATCTTCATAAACGGTCGAAATTTGCAAAGTTTTGAAAGTGAAAAACTAAAATTGATAAATTCGTTAAACTTTCAAACTGTCGGACGGTGTTTGATTGAATAATGGTCATATGTGTGTCGTTTGTTTATGTTAAACTATATTCCAAGCAGTTGTTCTCATTACACGTTTAGATTTCTTGCATGTGCAGATTCTAAAGGCAAGGAGAACATGGTCGATGACAAAGCCTCGGAATGAAGACACGACGTGAAGGCACTCAAGCGATGAAGATGATCGAGTTGCCGCTGACCATCATCAATACCACAAGGATCTCAATTCATAACGAACAAGTATTTCACGAGCATAACTCAAGGGGGAGCTTATGTTAAGGGGGAGTTTGTCAACACACTTCCTACATGAAACGGGGAGTTTGTTGGTACACTTTCTGCTTTCAAGACGTGAAGACTTTAAAGATCCTCCGACATTGAAGACTTGAAAGGACGTCAAAGTTGAAGACACAAAGTTCGAGACAAAGATCGAGACAAAGATCAAGTTAGAAAATTCGAGACAAAGCTACAGCCAAGGGGGAGTTTGTTGGTGCACTTGTGTCTGTACATTGTCTGTATTTTGTCATGATACCAAACGATGTCTTCGTTAGTCCTGTAAGTTTGACCAAGTCAACCATCCTCCGGTTTGACTTGGCCAAACAGTTAGAACATTGGTTGAAAGATGTTTAGGTCGAAGGATGTGTCATCGAAGGATAGCTTAGATCCTTCGATGAGCTCGAAAGATAAGCCTTCGATTGATGGACCTCGAAAGATGTCATCCTTCGAGGTCATGTTGATCCTTCGAGCTGTTTCAGATCGATAGATGATCGTTCGACCATCTATCTGATCCTTCGACCAGACATGCTGTGTTCGGGTATAAATACCCATGTAGTGTGTTCACTTCATAAGGGGACTTCCTTGTGAGACACACAGAGAGCATTCTGTTCAGACCACACACACACGAGAGTTCAGAACACACACACACGAGAGTTAGAGAGAGTTTGCAAAATACATTTGTAAACCTTGTGCTGTAACCGAACCTTTCATATGTATTAATACAAGTGGTGTTAATCGGTGAAGATTGTGTGTTGTGTTTGTGCTTGTTCTATCTCGGTTCTTGTATAAACTCTCGGTTTGCATGCTAGCTTGGATTCCGCACTCGCTAGTGTGTTGGACATAACAAGGAATAGGTTATACCTCAACCTCCGAGGGACCTACAGTTGATAAAGGTGTCGACTAAGTGGGATTGGGTGTTGCAATTGCATGTGATAATCAACAAGTCAAATCATTTGATTTTAGTACAGTGATTTTTTTTTTAAAAATCGATGACATTGTGTTGATCTAAAGGTTAGAGGTTCGGTCCAATCAAATTGTCTTGATAAAGTGGTTGTTGACTTTGTGATAGGCCCAAGAAAGTTTTATTGTTTTTGAAAAAGAAGTTGTCTACCACTATCTTTGAGGTCCAATGAAGATTTGAGTGGTAATCAAAGTTGTCGGCCATATATACAAGTTTAAGTTTGTTTGTTGTCTGCCCAAGTTATTGAAATAATATTCATGTGACTTTGTTTTTGGCGGCCCAATCAATATTCTGATTTATACACAGCCCAAGTTATAAATCGACTAGAGTGCTCGAGCCCAAGTAAAATTCATTGTTTGCAGCACATTGAAAGCCCAATTTGACGGCTCAATCTAGTTCATTTAGTGTCAAACATTTCATACAAAGGTCAAGTTCACGAGAGTTTCGGTTGTCAGGTCCATTTCACCGGCCCATGTGATTTGGATTAGGGTCAGATACACAAAGTTGGTTTCGGCTCATTCAGTCAGTTTGCACAATTTGGAATTTAGTCAGTCTGTAAGTCTACGACACGAGTCCTAGATTAATTCAATCGTTTGTACACATTTCACGTATTCAGTTCATTTAAACTGATTGTTTGTTTGTTTGTTTGATCGTCAGGTATATTTTTACAAGGTGATATAGCTCATTTGAGAATCCGAAAAATGGACGAAGATTTTTACAACGCATTTGCTACCCCGGTTACCCCGACCAGTATTGCACAGAACACGTTGATGGAGAACGAAACAGGAACTATGCAAAAACCGCCCAAACTAATGAACATCGAAGAATTTAAGGGTTGGGAAGGTCGTTTCGAAAATTGGGTGCAAGCTAACTATCTTGATGCATGGGAATGTGTCGAGACAAAATACATTCGACCGATGAATGATGATGAAGAGGTTGTTCCAATTAAAGATCTAAGTGCTGATGCTAGAAAGAAATACAAAGATGAGAAAATGATGCTAAGTCTTCTACAACAAGCTGTGAAGGAAGATATCTTGGTGTTATTGCAACATAATGGAACTTCTTATTCTATCTGGAAAGCGTTAAAGTCAAAGTTTAAAGGCAGTGAGGAAATGATCAAAAACAAGAAATAACTTTTGAAGAAAGAGTTCGATCTGTTTCATGGGTTGAAAAATGAAAGCACAATGAAAATGATCGAAAGATACTGCAATTTGCTAGCTAGTATGAAGAGATTGAGCATTAAGAAAGATAATGAAGAGTTGATTGAGAAGCTTGCTGATGCTTTGCCACACGAGACGTGGGGTACATATTTGATGATGCTCAGAAACAAGAAAGGTTTTAGCAGTTTAACACTCAGTAAATTCATCGAGAAGTTGGAAGCTCAAGAGATGGAACAACGAAAGATTATTCGAATGAAAGATTTTGATGGTGAACAAGACATCGGGCTTTATTATAAAGCAGGGTTGAATGAGAAAACTACAAATTTGTCTCCAAAAATTGAAACTGCTTACAATGCAAAGAATTCTTCTGGTAGTTCATCAAAAGGATCAAACAGCAACACGAGTTTCTCATCATTTCCATCTTTTGATCCAAACGTTTCAACAACAAAAAATGGCAAAAAGCTTCAATGCAACATTGTGTTGAACATTAAAAATGATCAGGAATATTCTGAAGAGTTAGCAAAAAGCCATATGTCTTTATTGGGAACTGTTCTTGAATCTTATGGTAGTTTTGTTGCAGGTCGAATCGGGAATCCAATGCTAACCAAGGAAGATTACGACCAGATAGATGCTGAAGAGATGGAACTGATGGACATAAAATGGTGTTTGGCAAGTGTGTTAAGGAGAGCTGAGAAATTCAAGCAGATCACGGGGAGAGATGATCTTCGTGAGGCTAATGTTTCTACTTTAGGTTTTGATAAATCTAAAGTCACTTGTTTTCGATGCAGGAAGAAAGGACACTTCAAGAGGGAGTGTACAAATCGAGAAGCAAGTGGAGCTCAGAATCCTTTCAACAACAACAATGATTATTACCGAAAAGCCATTTACCATCAAGTTGCTCAACAACCACCTCAACAACATCAACATCAGGCACAAACTGCACATGGAATGTATGTGATTGAAGATTCTGGAAAGAGAGCTTGTGCGGTTAATCAAGATTCTTCAAAGAGAGCTGATGGTAGTGCATTAATAATAGATCAAGATGATGAAAAACTACCCGAGGGTTTTAGCTGGGAGAATTTTACTTGGGATAACTATATTCCTGATCAAGCCATAGCTTACACAGCTTTTGTTGCCAAAGTTGAAGAAGATAGTGATGATGATCGTGAGTATTGGTCGAGAAAATTTGAAGCTGATATGAAACTGATTGCTGAAAGTGACAGTGAAGATGAAAAGGTTAAAAAGAAGAAGAAAAAGGTCAAAACACCAGTGAGCAGTGATGATGAAGAAATTCCAGCAATCAAAAGGAAAGTAAAGGTTGAAGTTCCAAAGTTCAAAGTTGATGAAGAAGTTGATGCAAAGAAGATTCAAGTGAAGTGTGAAAACTGTGAAGCTGTAAAGAGGCAGAACAGTATACTGATCTATAACTTGAATAGCTTGAAGGAATCTTACGATGTATTGAACAAAGCGATGAATCAGTATAATCAAACAAGTGAAGAACAAGCTACAGCTATGAAGACACTTCAGGGTGCTTTTATGACGAAGCAAAAAGTGGTGAACAACTACATTGAGAAGTGTGCTGTGCTAGAACAAAAGTTGGAATTGCAAAGAATTGAGACTGAAAGAGTAAACAGGTTGTTGAAAAGTTACTCATGTACTTCTTATGTCATTGACAGGATTTATCCAACTGTTGAAGGCATGAAGGCATTTGAAGAGGATGAAGTAATTGAAGAAAAAAATGATGGAAAAGTGGCAGAAGAAAAGACTCCAGAAAAGAAGAACAAGAAGAAGAGTGACACAAAGAAAAAGACTGACAAGAAGGATTCTGGTAAGAAACAAGATGTCAGTTACAAAAAGTGTCCACCTCCGCTTGAAAATGGATATTCTCCGAGAAATCCAAATTCAGAAAGAGTCGAAAAGGCAACAAATTTACAGTGGGAGTCAGAGTCTAAAGTCAATTTGCCAGAAAATATTGATGTGACATTTACATCATCTGACACTGATCATGAGTCCGAGTTAATAAAAAAGGTGGTCGATCAGGTGTTGGATAAAGATGAAACTGAGGAGTCAAAGTTGGAGTCAAACTCAGTGTCAAAGTCAGAGTCAGAGTCAAAATCTGGTTCTGAAAGTTCGAGTTCGACAGTCAATAGTCCAAAATCTTCAGTTAAAAGGGTTTACGACAAAGAATTCCTGTTATCAAAATCTAATTTGAATGATGAAACATTTAAAGTGGCATATACTTTGAATGATTCTGACAAATTATATTCTGATGAGGAATTTCCAATAAGAGGTGTTAAAACTGAATTGATCAAAAAGGTTTTCAAACTAACAGAAATTAATATTTCTGAAATAAAAGATGTAAATCTTACTGATAAACCTAAAAAATACACCTCAAGAGTACAACAAAGATTAAACAAGAAAAAAGGTTACAGTTCTGGTTCTGGTTTTCACAAGAAACCAAACCCTAACCGTAATTTCAAAAAGAAAGGTCTTGGATTTATTCCAACAGAAAAACAGAAAAATGAAAAATATGTTCGTGATTTTAAAGCAAAAATGACATTTGTTTCAGGAACTAGTTCAGAAGAGGAAGAAAAGAAAGAATTCTGGAAGCAATCGAATAAAGAATTCCTTGCAAAGAAGCAAGAAGAGATGAAAGAAACGAGAACCTGTTTCAAATGCAACAATGTTGGACATATTGCCAAAGATTGTTCAAAGGCAATACAGTCAAAACATGGAGTTTCTCGTAACTTGAAAGACAAGGAAATTGTGTTTGAACCACTAATTGACAGAACCAAACTTTTCAAATATTCTACATTTGAAATTGGTGAATGTTCAAACAAGTTTTACAAGAAAAAAGCTCAATCTGACAACCAGAAATGGGTTGTAAAAAGGTCTGGTGGTAGCTCTAGCGATGATTCTGATAGATCGAAATCAGAGGAGCTATATTCTGGCGATGAATCTGATTCCACAAAATCAGATGAGCCACAGGTTGAGGTAAAAGGAGAAAAATCAGTTCCGACTGTGGATGATGAGAATTTTCCACCACTTAGGGCTAAAAATTTTAAAAAGAAAATTGGTAAAGTTGAGATTTTCAAACCAATTTTATGATGATAAAAAGGTTTTTGATGTTGAAAAGGCTTTTAACCCCACTGTGAAACATATTTTTGGTAAAATGATTGATCGAAAAGTCAAAGGGGTTAAAGAGTTCTATGAGAAGATGACGGAGAAAGATAAAGTTGAACCATCCCTGGTTTGTGACTGGGATGGCTCATACTATGAACAGTAAGTCTGTGGACTTGCCGGAGCTCCCAGGTTGGTAAGCGTGGAGCATGAATCGGCATCTTTCTTAAGGATTTATTCGGTAATGTCATCATACAAGGTTTGTTTGTGTTTGTTGTACAAGTGGTTAGAAGTTTTGGTTGAGCAAACTTGCATATGGTAAATCAAGGACATTAATTTGTACTTGCATTTTCCTACAAGTGATTGAGAAACAATATGATGAACCAAGCCCCTAACTTACAAGTGGTAAAAACAAACTTATTTTCCGGAAAAATCATTTTGATTAAAACAAACTTAAGTGTTTTGAAATCTAAATGAGAAAATAGTTTGTTGTAAGGGGGAGTTCTGATTGTTTATGCCAAGTGGATGGCGATTTGAAGCAATTTGATATCGGTTGTCAATTTTTTTAAGAAAACAAACTGTACAGGTAGAATTTCAAAATTTGTTTTCAAATTTCCTAAAATGTGTTTGCATTTTAGGGGGAGTAAGAAATTTTAGAAAATCCAAAAACATTTGAAAAAGCCAAAAACATGATAAAATTGAAAATGAGTTTTGTTGTCAAAAAGAGGAAATGATAGTACATCAGTGGACTATCACAACATGCTAAAGTAATGGAAAGTTAAAAAGTGATAAACGGTCTAACTGATGATATGCCAGTAGATTTTTACACATTTAGTAGATTGTGACGAGATATAAACCTAAATTTCAAACTTGCTTATATCGTGGGGAAACATCTCTCGGATATATGGGTAACCCCCGAAATCTCGTTTGAAAGGTCTCATAATCTGATATACTAGGTTTTTATACTCAGTGATATATCTGGGGTATTATTCCTGGACTTCTGCTGAATGGAAGTGTTGGTGCACTTGTGTCTGTACTTTATCTGTATTTTGTAACGATACCGAACGATGTCTTCGTTAGTCCTGTAAGTTTGACCAAGTCAACCATCCTCCGGTTTGACTTGGCCAAACAGTTAGAAATTATGTTTGAAAGATGGCTGGGTCGACGGATGTATCATCGAAGGATTGCTTATATCCTTCGATGATCTCGAAAGATAAGCCTTCGATTGATGGACCTCGAAAGATGCCATCCTTCGAGGTACATGTTGATCATTCGAGCTGTTTCTAGTCGATAGATGATCCTTCGATCGTCTATCTGATCCTTCGACACAGACCTGCTGTGTTCGGGTATATATACCCATGTGTTGTGTTCATTGAGATAGAGCTTCATTTGTTAGACACTTACACTTCAGAAAGTGTGAGAGCATTCTGTCAAAACACACACACTTAGAGAGTTTGCAAAACAGATTTGTAAACATTGAGCTTGTAACCGAACCTTTCATGCGTTTAATACAAGTGGTGTTAATCGGTGAATATTGTGTGTCTTGTGTTTGTGCTTGTTTCTTCCCGGTTTGCATGCTAGCTTGGATTCCGCACTCGCTAGTGTGTTAGATATAGCAAGGAATAGGTTAAACCTCAACCTCCGAGGGACCTACAAGTGGTATCAGAGCCGTGGCTCTTTTCCTTGTTAAAAACCGGGTTTTATACAAGCTTTGGAGTGTTTTTGGACAAAAACTCACTTGCTTTAGCTCCCGTTTTTACTGATTTTCTCGCTGTTTCTTGACGTTAAAACGGTTCTAAACTGTCGGGTATGTTATGGGAAGGCTTGGGTAACTTGAAAACTTGTTTTTTAAGGTGTTTGGTGATCTCCGACCAAGATTCCGGCTTACTCCGGTACCGGTTTCTGGGTTGAACCTTGGTTTTTCGTAATATTTTATTATTCAAAAACTGTTCTGCATGCAGAAGATATGGTCTGACCATACCTTCTGCCTTCTGCCGAAAGTTTCTTCACCAACCCATCAACTTTTCACCAACCTGTCACTCATTTGTCAACTGTGTCAGAATCGTTCGAAAGACATCCTTCGAGGTCGAAAGATCATCTTTCGATCAAAGGAGGTTCGACAGATTATCATCTTTCGAGCATCCTTCGATTCAAGGAATCTTTTCGAAACATTCATCTTTCGGTCAATAGTTCTTTTTCGAAAGACAAGGATCCTTCGATTGGAGAGTCTTTCGAAATCATTGTTCGAAACTCAACAGTGATCTTTCGAACACTGTTGATCCTTCGAACAGGTGTTGATCCTTCGATCCTAGTTTGTTTAACCTTAACAAGTTTGTGTTTTTTTTTTGCTTGTCTTTCGATCTCAGATCCTTCGAACAGATCCTTCAGCTGGTGTTATAATATTATTATTATTGATCAAAAATGAATCCAAGATGGAATAGACCGGCGGTGAATTCTGATATGTATTTTGGTACTCCGTCTCCCGCACCAGTGTCTTCTCAAGCTAATACTGGTCAATGGGCTTTCGTATCAAATCAAACTCCTAGTATTCAAAGCATTCTCTTAAGCGAGAGTGAAACGGGAAGTTTGAATCGGCCTCCAAAGTTGATGCACTTATATGAATATCCAGGATGGATTGACAGATTTCATACATATGTTCTTGGTCAAAATACAGAGTTGTGGTTGCGGTTCATCACAGATTTCGATCAAACAATAGAGGTTGCTGCATCATCTGCTGCTACGTTTGCATATCTTACAGAAGATCAGAAGAAGGTTTATGATTTAGAAAAGAAGGCTTATGCCATACTCACTCAAGCGTTAAGTAAAGATATTTATCATCAGTTTGTGAGTTACAAGACAACGAAGAGGTTATGGGATGCATTGAAGGCAAGGGGCGTAGGAAATGAAGCGACACATCAATTGAGAAAGGAGCTGCTGAAGAAAGAATTTGATGGTTTTACTTGTATGGAGAATGAATCTTTAGGAGATTTGGCAAGTCGATTTAATCATTTGCTGACTGAATTGTCAAACTTTGAGGTCGTTACACCTCAAGCAGAGATTGTGAAAAAGTTTGCAGATGCGTTGCCACCTCAATGGAATACTTTCTTGGAAATCATGAAGTACAATGGCACTCTAGCTACGACAAGCTACAATGACTTTGTTCAAATCCTGGAAAACAAGAATCAGGAAGAAACTCTTAAGGCAAAAAGAGTTCCAGTGCCACAAAATCCAGAAATGTATTATGGAACTTCTAGCACTTCTACAAAGCCTTCTTCACATGCTCCACTTCAAACAGCGTTTGTTTCTCACACTGACATGTTTGGCAATACCATCCAAGTTCCAGTCCCTCCAAAGACAGACATGTTTGGAAATCCGCTTGAACCAGTTTCTCAACCAGCACCACAACAGCAAAGCCAACGAACTATCAGAGCAACTGATATGTTCGGAAATCCTTTACCTGTTCGATCTACCGAAGCAACTGATATGTTTGGAAATCCATTACCTGCTCAATCTACCGGACCTACAACAGACATGTATGGGAATCCACTTCCTCCTCCTCAACGGCAAGCGTGTTATGGAAGCACATCATCTGCTGGTCAACAATCAAAGCCGAATACAGTACGGCTCGACACCTCAAGCTTTTCTAAAGTCAGTGTGGAAGTAGCCAAGGAACACATGGAGCTGCTAAACACTTTGGTGAGCGCATACTGTGGATTAGTTGAAGGTCAGATTGGCAACATTAATCTGACACAAGAAGACTATCAGCAGATAGATAAAGAGGAGATGGAAATGATGGACATCAAGTGGGCCTTTGCCAGTGCTGTTAGGCGAGCAAAGGATTTTATGGAAAGAACGGGCAGAACCAGCTTGGAAAGCAAGAAAGACACCAAGTATGGGTTTGATAAACAGGCTGTTAGATGCTTCAATTGTGGTGAACGTGGTCATTTCAAGCGTGAATGTACGAGGCCATCTCAACATGGAAACCAGAATCCTTTTAGAGGTCAAGGCAACCAACAGAACCAGAACAGAAACAATGTTCATACGTTGGTGCCTGTCAACAACCAGACTCAAGCAGGACCATCAAATGCCAACCAGGCACTTGTGGTTCAAGTAGATGAAGGCTGTGATTGGTCAATCCAGTTGGGAAATGATGCTCCAGATGGAACAGCTTGTTTTGCTGAGATCGTGAAGGATTTAAATCACGCCAGTGGTGGAGAATCTTCCGCCAATGGTAGTGACTCTTCTGAGGATGAAGACTCTTCTGGTTATAGTGGAAGCTCAGATGAAGAATCCTCCACTTCAGGCAATGATCATGTGGATGACACATCAAGTGCGTCAGTCGATGCTAATATTGATGAGCTATTGGGAGAAGCTGCAGCAGAAACTCAAAGAAGATCTATTTTGGTGGATCAAGCTGCTTATTGTTCGTCTTCTCTCCATTCAGCCTTTATGGCTAATGTCGACAGTTCGTCAAGTCAGGTATGTGTCGATGAACCCACTTCTGATAGCTGTGATAACTGTGATAGTTTGCATGTTAAATGTGCTGATTTAGAAGCAAACATGTCTGAGTTGCAAGGAAAACATGATGCTGTACAAGCTAGTTTGTTTGATTTGCAAGACAAACATGTTTCTTTGAATGATAGGTGGTGTGAATTGCAAAGCAAACACGAGGCTGTGCAAGAGAAATATGATGTGACATTCATTCATAATCAGAAATTGACTGTTGATCTTTCAAAGTGCACTGAAGCCAACATGTTTTATGAAAACCATGAAAAGGAGCTTAAATCAATGATTGAAAAATTAAAGAAAGATAAAACTGAGTTAACAAAAATGGTTTCCAGAAAACAAACTGACATAAACTTGTATATCACACGTCTTGAGATAATGCAAAAAGAAATGGCTTGTGTCAAAACTGAAAGTGAGGCGATCCGACTCAAGTTAGACAGTTATTTGAGCTCTAGCTATGTGTTGGATCACATCATTGACGTACAGAAAGAGAAACGGGATGTCACATGCATTGGTTACAAGAAATGTCCACCACCCGTGAGAAACAATTATGATGCCCTGCCTGATGAGGAGTATAGAACTCACTTTGAACCATCTGTTCCTCTAGATGTTAATGAATTTGCAGCAGGACTCAGATACAAAAAGGAAGTATCATCAGAATCGGATGTGTCAGCAGTTACATGTGTGTCTTCTGCTGAACCGAATCAGGTTCCTCCAGTTGTGATATACAGTGAGGATTCTGATTCTTCTGATGATGAGTCTGATGATACTGATTCAGCAAAGTCTGATGCAGTGATAAAAGAAGAGGACATACCTCTTGAGAATCATATTCTGTGTGATCCTCCTGCAAAACCTGCTAAGACTGTTGCAATCGAGCCTGTGTCTGCAAAAGAGTCGGAGAGTGTGGATTTGCTGTACACTCTGGTTGGTGATGATAAAGTTTATTCAGACAAGGATTTTCCTATTAAGAATGTTAATCAATCATTAATCAGTAAAGTCTTTGAAAATTCAACAAGTAAGTTTTTGGGAAAGACAGGATCACGTGTTACAGTAACACAGTGCCCTCCTATCCCCAAGGCTGAAGTTAGAAAACAATTTGGCAATCAACAATTACCAACAGTGCAAAAACAGCAAAATCATGCCAAACCAAAAGGGAAATTACCGGCTCAAGGTCAAAGGAAGCCGAATCAAAAGAAGAAAAAGAATGTGAACTTTGTGAAATCTAAAGGAACGGACAAAATTGAAACGTTTGAAAATCAATCTATCTTAGATTTTGTCAAGAAAGCAACTGTGATGAAAAGAAATGAACCAAGTTGTTCGAAACCTAGTACCTCGAGATCACAAAGTTCATCTTCATCATCGGCAAGACGACCACATGATACTTCGGGGTTTGTTGAACGAAGATCATGTTTTGAATGTGGTACAATTGGGCATATCATTCGAAATTGCCCGTATCTTCATAAATTAAAAGCCAAAGAAGATGATCCCCGTGACAAAACTGACCGCAAACGATCTGTTTCTGTAAAACAAGATCCCCGCCTTGTAAAAGAAAGGGAAAAGAAACAGAAACGCCAACAGGTCAAGAAAATTGAAAGGGCAATTAAAACCGATGTGGTTAACAAACCATCTGTTTCTGTCAAACCAAACAATTTAAAAACTTCAGACAACCATGAAGTTAAGGTTTTAAAGAATAACACTGGTATAACAAAACAGACCTGGAAACCAAAAACGGTTAAAAATTCAGGGGGACCATCACAATTTTCAAATCATCAAAGAATAGAAGTTATTGTTATTGATGAAAATGGAAGACCCAAGACCACAATGGCTTGGGTCCCCATCTCCAACTAATTGTGTGAGTTCATGTGCAGGGTGTTCCAGGAGGAACTATCAGTAGTCATTGGATTGTTGATAGTGGGGCATCCAGGCACATGACAGGCGACATGAAGCTTCTCTACGACGTCAAATCTATTAGAGGAGGTTATGTTGCTTTTGCTGGAGATAAGGGCGGATATATTACGGGTGAAGGAATGATTTCCAACGGGGTTGTTAGTTTTGACAAGATCAACTTCGTACAACAACTTGATCACAATCTTCTTAGTGTTTCTCAAATTTGTGATAAGCAGTTCTCAGTACACTTTGATGCAAATGGATGTTATGTGCTGAAACCCGGCTTCAAAATTCCAAAAGAATGGATTCTCTTGTCAGCTCCAAGGATAAATGATCTGTATGTCCTTGATATGAGCCAAGCTATCACAACGTCTGCACAAGCAACATGTTTCGTTTCCAAAGCCACAGAAAAAGACACAATCTCTTGGCACAGACGAATGGGTCACATTCACTTACGCAAAATGAATCATTTGGTGTCAAATGAATTAGTGAATGGTGTTCCTCTTAAAAACTTCCATCTTCAAGACGTCTGTGTCTCGTGCCAGAAAGGAAAACAAACGAAGAAGCGACACCCTACAAAGAAAGTCAACACGGTGGCAGTTCCTCTTGAACGTTTGCACATGGATTTGTTCGGTCCTGTCAAGCACAAAAGCATCAGGAATCATCAATATTGCCTCGTGATAACTGATGATTATTCAAGATTTTCTTGGGTGGCGTTCATGGCACATAAGAGTGAAACCTTCGGTATTATCAAAAACTTGATCATTCAGATTGAGAATCTATATAAGTTGAAGGTTAGGCGGATACGTAGCGACAATGGTACTGAATTTAAAAATCATGCCATGGCGGAGTTTTGCACTTCAAAAGGTATTCTTCACGAATTTAGTGCAGCTTATACTCCTCAACAGAATGGCGTCGCTGAATGTAAGAACCGCACATTGATCGAGACTGCTAGGACTATGTTGGTAGAGTCACAGTTGCCGATTCCCTTCTGGACTGAAGCTGTGGCCTCTGCATGTTATACGTTGAACCGAGTGCTCACAGTTAAAAGGCACAACAAGACCTGTTTTGAGCTTATTAACAAACGGAAACCAGATTTGTCATATCTTGAACCGTTTGGAGCTCCGTGCACAATAATCGATCCTAATGGAAAGTTTGGGGCAAGAGCCATTGAGGGATACTTTCTTGGGTATTCCACCCCAAACTTAAGAGTCTGGAATCTAGAGACTAAAAGGGTCGAGGAATGGTCTGAAGTCAGAGTACAAAGGCACACTTTACCAGTCAAATGTCCTGGTCAGCCTTGGATGTTTGAGTACGATGACTTTTTCAATTCGATCAATGTTGAAGCAGTTGAAGAAAATGCTGCGGCAAGGATGTTTTTCGAGAGTGACAATGCAACAGATTCACCGTTGGTTCGTCCCATTATTGTCAATCAAGAACCATCTTCAGTGAACAACAATGCTCTCGACAATGAGGATTTTCACGATGCTACCGAATTGAACGAATCTTCAGAGGATGATGAATTTCTCGATGCAGATCAAGAAGCCCCAATAACAGCAGTTCATGGTACTTCAGAGGGTACTCCTCCAGTGGGCGTCCCTGGAACAGCTGAAGCTACTGCATCATCCTCTTCGTCAATTCCGGGCATTGAATTAGTTGTTGATCTCAATCTCAACAACCTAGGTACAAACATTTCAGTTCAAGATAATCCAGAGACAAGGATTCATAATACCCATCCTCAACAAAACATCATCGGAAATGTGCAAAGTGGCGTTCAAACAAGAAACATGTTGCGGAACAACAACAATGCAGGCTTGTATGCAGCTATCAGAGAATCTGGGCAACAAAACGATTGGTCTTTCGCGTGTTATGTCTCACAGGAAGAGCCAAGAACTTGGAAAGAAGCATTGAAAGATAGCTCTTGGGTTGAAGCAATGCAGGAAGAACTGCAGCAATTCCAGAAGCTTGGTGTCTGGAAACTCGTAGAGAAACCTGCTGGTTACAAGAAGATTGGTACCCGTTGGGTGTTTAAATGCAAAAAGGATGACCGTGGAATCGTTATTCGAAACAAAGCAAGGCTAGTCGTTCAAGGTTTTCGTCAGATAGAAGGAATCGACTACAACGAAGTGTATGCACCTGTTGCACGTCTAGAAGCAATTCGGATCTTTCTGGCTTTTGCCTCATTCAAAGGTTTCAAGGTATACCAGATGGACGTGAAAAGTGCATTCTTACATGGGGTAGTGGAAGAAGAGGTGTACGTCGAACAGCCTCCAGGTTTTGAAGATCCTATCCATCCCGATCGGGTTTGGTTGCTCAACAAAGCTCTCTATGGTCTACATCAAGCACCGCGAGCTTGGTATGCAACCTTATCTAATTATTTGCTGGAGAATGGATTTCGCAGAGGTCTTATCGATTGTACTCTTTTCGTCAAAGAACAAGATGGAGATCTTCTACTGGTACAGGTATACGTTGATGATATTATTTTTGGTTCTACTAATGATGTTTTGTGTAGGAATTTCGAGCGCTTTATGCAGGATAAATTCGAGATGAGTGCTATGGGGGAAATGACTTTCTTTTTGGGCCTACAAGTACAACAAACTGAGTCTGGGATATTCATCCATCAGACTAAATATGTTGGTGACATCTTGAGCCGGTTCCAGATGTCTGATACAACGCCCATCGGTACCCCAGTGCCGCAAAATCACGGAATTACTCCAGACTTGAAGGGTCAAGATGTTAGCCCCTCACATTATCGCGCGATGATCGGATCTCTTATGTACCTCACAGCATCAAGACCAGATATAATGTACCCAACGTGCCTGCTTGCCAGATATCAAGTCAACCCGAAGGCATCACATCTTGCAGCTGTAAAAAGGATTTTTCGTTATTTGAAGGGTTGCCCTGACACCGGTCTGTGGTACCCTAGGGATAATAACTTTGACTTGATCGCATTCAGTGATTCTGATTTTGGCGGATGCAAAATCGACGGCAAATCCACAACGGCTGGATGTCAGTTTTTGGGAAATCGCCTAGTCACATGGCAGTGCAAGAAGCAGACGTGCGTCGCTACATCAACATGCGAAGCTGAATACATTGCTGCCTCAAGTTGTTGCTCCCAAGTCCTATGGATCCAACAACAAATGCGAGACTACGGTTTTGAATTCCTAACTACTCCTATTTACGTTGATAATTCTGCTGCCTTACAGATCACTAAAAATCCTGTGCAGCATTCAAAGACTAAGCACATCGATATTAAGTATCACTTCATACGTGATTGCTTTGAGAAAAGGCTAATCGATGTTGCTTACGTCCACACCGATGACCAACGTGCCGACCTTTTTACCAAAGCATTTGACAAATCAAGATTTGACTATCTATTATTGGTAAACGGCATTAAGGTCAAGCAAGAGTAAAACCAACATCGGAAAATCATTTTTGTAAATACCTGTGTGTTTTAAATTTGTCTTAGTTTATTGATTTTAGGGGGAGTAAATCCAAAATTTGAAAATCCAAAAACATTGAAAAATTTCAAAAACGCAAAAACAATAGAAAAACAAAAATGAGTTTCCTGGCGAGCAAAAGAGAAAATGATAGTACATCAGTGGTCTGTCTAAACCTCTTTAAACCTTAAATGAAAAACGATAAGCAGCTCTATATAAGATGTATCGGTAGGCTCACAATCATTTTAAAGTGTGCAGGGTGATATAAACTTAAATCGACTGAAGACTGGGTGGGAACCATTTATTGGCATATGGTCTTAGTACCGAAATTTCGTTTGATAGATTGCCGAGGTTCTGAGATATTCGGTCTTTATGCTGCTTATCATCTGGGTATCATGGTTGTATATTTTACCGAAAAATAACGGGGACGCAAGTCTAGATCTTCCATGATACCATACATACGTGTACATACTGCATACGACCTCAATAAGTGATAAACAATCACATGTCCAAACAAATAAGTGATAAAATATCACAAATTCTTTCCGGGAGTCAAGTTCGTCTCTCTGCTGTACGAAAGTACTGACCTGTTCACGGACTTGCTCCTGTGCCCTCATGCATCGAAAATCAAGTTCCTCATCAATAAGTGATTCTATCACATAGGGCTTGTTTTCAATCAAAATAAGTGAGAATCTCACATCATATACGGTCAAACAGATGATAATCGGTATACTCACCGGTAAGATGAACCCTCGTGCATACCTTGATACGGGAATGTGTCGTGATGTGGATGAACACCGGTCGGTAAGTATAAATCATACCTTAACGTATCCCCTCGCCATGATTACAAATGATAAGTTGAGTTTATGTGGACAACAATACCGATAATCTTTATAGGATGCTTATCTTAATGTTAACTAAAAGAACAACAAGAACGTTTTGGCATGACCGTACACTGATATGATTCTCTTACCCTCGAAACTCGCAAAAAGAATGTCTGTAAATATTTATTTAATGCTTTCAGTTTCTGCTCTTAGTATGTATTTATTTACTGCTTTCGGTCTTTAAATTTTGAAATATTCAAAAAGCCAAAAAGATTTTATTTCTAGTTTATTTTCGATCGTACGATGTTGGAGCTCGAGTCTTCGTTACCTGAAACCTGAACGAAAACCGAAACGACTAAATCTTCATAAACGGTCGAAATTTGCAAGTTTTGAAAGTTAAAAACCTGAAATTGATAATTTTTATTGAACTTTCAAACTGTCGGACGGTGTTTGATTGAACAATGGTCACATGTGTGTCGTTTGCTTATGATATTCCAAGCTGTTGTTCTCATTACGCGTTTAGATTTCTTGCATGTGCAGATTCTAAAGGCAAGGAGAACATGGTCGATGACAAAGCCTCGGAATGAAGACACGACGTGAAGGCACTCAAGAGATGAAGATGATCGAGTTGCCGCTGACCATCATCAATACCACAAGGATCTCACTTCATAACGAACAAGTATTTCACGAGCATAACTCAAGGGGGAGCTTATGTTAAGGGGGAGTTTGTCAACACACTTCCTACATGAAACGGGGAGTTTGTTGATACACTTTCTGCTTTCAAGACGTGAAGACTTTAAAGATCCTCCGACATTGAAGACATGAAAGGACATCAAAGTTGAAGACACAAAGATCGAGACAAAGTTATAAAGATAAAGACAGAGCTACAGCCAGACAAAGCTACAGCCAAGGGGGAGTTTGTTGGTGCACTTGTGTCTGTACTTTATCTGTATTTTGTAACGATACCGAACGATGTCTTCGTTAGTCCTGTAAGTTTGACCAAGTCAACCATCCTCCGGTTTGACTTGGCCAAACAGTTAGAAATTATGTTTGAAAGATGGCTGGGTCGACGGATGTATCATCGAAGGATTGCTTATATCCTTCGATGATCTCGAAAGATAAGCCTTCGATTGATGGACCTCGAAAGATGCCATCCTTCGAGGTACATGTTGATCATTCGAGCTGTTTCTGGTCGATAGATGATCCTTCGATCGTCTATCTGATCCTTCGACACAGACCTGCTGTGTTCGGGTATATACTTCAGAAAGTGTGAGAGCATTCTGTCTAAACACACACACTTAGAGAGTTTGCAAAACAGATTTGTAAACATTGAGCTTGTAACCGAACCTTTCATGCGTTTAATACAAGTGGTGTTAATCGGTGAATATTGTGTGTCTTGTGTTTGTGCTTGTTTCTTCCCGGTTTGCATGCTAGCTTGGATTCCGCACTCGCTAGTGTGTTAGATATAGCAAGGAATAGGTTAAACCTCAACCTCCGAGGGACCTACAGGAAGTTCTGACCTAGTCCTCGAATAATACTTTCTGCAATGCTTGAAAAAGCGCCGCCCTCAGCATATATGATAAGACAATAAAATTGCTTAGCAATGCTGTTGTAAAAAAGATCCTCTAAAGGGGACACACCCAAAAGTTGAGTCATGATCTCTCTGCTGAACGGTAGTTCTGACTTGAGCTCTCATGATTCTTCATAATTTATTAACCCCTTACAGATATCATTTGTGTCATAATTACCTGTAAGAATGAATATTGGGATCTGGATACGGGGGTATATTCTGAGGTGGGACACGCGATTGAGTTTAAGTTCTTAAAACATTAATTCCGTATCTCGAAACAGTTGAACTTTGTGTGAAAATTTAAGTGGACCAGTATAGTATACTCACAATCTAAGTGAATCGTTTAGAACTTAAAATGAATGAAGCTTAACGGTGTTGGTGATATGTCTCAGAAACTGATATGATCCTCTTACACAAACTCACAAAAATATTGTTTGTAAATATTTCTTTATTGCATTTCGTTTAATTTCAAAAATCCCAAAAAGATTTTCGGTGTGTTTTAGCATAAATTTTTAAAAAATTCTAAAAAGATTTTCGACAACTGGTGTTGAAAAGCTAATTTTCAAAATTCTAAGTGCTAAACTTGACGAACTGGTTTGGGAGAATTGTGTGTGAAAGAGTGTAAAGTCTATATTACATGTGATCATCAGAAGTTTTAAAAATAATACACCTGCAAGTGGTTCATCAGATATTATAAATGTTAGATCATTTTTGTGATATTTACAAACGGTGTCTGAGTGTGTTAAAGTTTAAAATTAGAAAAACTTATGTTTGTGGTAGAGAATGTACAGGTTTGAGGAAGAGTCAGGTTTTGATACCTGAGGATTCTGAGAGTTTAACAAACCAGGCTACGATCCCAGCAGATTGAGAGGGGGAGTCTGAAGACAAAGCTGAAGAAGCAGTTAGAGCCAGTGATGATTCTGGAACTACATTTGAGAAACAGAAGAATGAAAGAGAAGATAGAGATTGAGGATACTTACAGCGTCAGATACTTCAAAGAGAAGCCCAAAGACTGATAAAGAGTGAAGATGCAAAGACTCGACACTTAAGACTCGTCAACATCTGAGGGGGAGTCTGTTGGTGCATACATCTGTCGTCTTCGTCTTATGTCGAGTCTCAGTTTCGTTTCGGTTCGGAACAAGAATGATGTCATCATTCTTGATGATGACATCATCCAAGTAACATGGTGCTTACATCATGACAACAACAAGTGCACGTGAATGAAACAGAATTGATACATCACAAGAGACAAAATAGTTCAATTGTAATTTCTGATTTCGCTTTTGTGTCCAAGTTCAGATTCCGCTCATGTGTCATCACATGATTTCGCTCATATGTCAAGTGATGATTCCGCTTATATGTCAAGTGATGATTCCGCTTTTGTGTCATGTCCGTATGAGCGGAATCATGTTACCTATAAATAGGTCGTATGAGCGGAATCACATCAATAGTTCTAGGTGTTGTCTTCCGGTGAGCCACGAAGTGCTGCCGAAGTGTCGACAGGTTGTAAACGTTATCCAGCTCAATAATATCGACAGTTTATAGTGAATACTTGCTGAATTGTACTCGGTTTGTCTGTTTCCGCCGTTCAAACTGAGATAAACTCTTCTAAGCGACTCGTTTAGGTCCGAATTCGATCCTACAACAAGAGAGAGTGATCAAGAAAAAAATGAAAATGGTTTTGAAATGACAAAGTGCTATCACGCGGGATGAGTTAACGACACAAATAATTTTTTTTGAAAGGTGTAGATCAATTGGTCCCCAAGGCCGCCCAACAGCGTACCCACCCGAGTTCGAATCTCGCCGGCCCGCAATGCGGTACCTCCCGGTCGGATTGAATCTCGAGCCCCCGTGCGGGAACCCCACTGGCCCGGGATCGAACCCGTGACCTGTGGGTAAACCCTCACACCTCCGACCAGGGTTCTTTGACTATTGTTTGCGGTAATAACGGTGTAGATTGTTTGTTCTATTTGGTAATGCAATTTGAAACCGTACTACGTGGTTAATTTCCATTATGTTTGTTGATCAAAACTGATCCTTTATGGTTGCTATATAAGAAGTATTTTTTATGTTCCTGTTGTTATCTGCACCATAATTTTAAGTTATTTGATGCATTTATTTCATTTCTTGATTCTTGTTCAGAGCTAGCTGCAAGGCTGTATGAGAATATAATAATAATCTTGATCAAAATGAAGGATAGAAAGACAATAAGTTTAGAACAATGATGGGACTTCATGCATGCAGAAAGGGATAACATAGTTGAAAAAAATTTCTGGAAGGTTATCCCAAGCCGCAATTCAACTCAGATGCTCTATACGTATAGACTTACGCTTTTACAGTTTTTGTGGTTGGTTTATTAATATTAGGTTGTATGATTTCTTTATTTTGTTGTTGCAGCAGCAGAACTATCTACTACATGTAACCGCCACTCAGCAGTTGTATCACGAGTCTTTCAAAGAGTACACTACTCCAATGGTAAATTACCTATCATTATGCATATTGTTCTTTTACTATAGGGGTTTTAAATGGGTCGTGATCGCAGGTCCAACCCAACCCGGACTGTTTATCAAAAAGGTCTGATACAATCTTGGCTGGGTATATTTGCAATGAATCTTATTCTGAATCTCAGACGCAGGTCGTGTAGTTTTAAGACTCGATAAATGGGTTGCACCACATGTACCTCTTATCAGAAGTCCTTCTATTAGATTTGAAGGCGGATTTTTTTCGCCAAAAAGAGGATCCATCAGCTGGTAACAAGTTTTATTTGCTATGACTCTTACGGTTATCTGGTGCCAAAGTTGAAACCAAGCCTAAGGGAAACCTTTAATCAACAATCCAAACCCTCCCTGCAGCAGCAGATTCTTAAACCCACTCGAGATTCTTTGGGTTGCAAGTCAAACTTGTTAGTATTTGAAATGTTTTGGTCAAATACAGTATTAGCGCTTCGACTTTTAGTTCTTCGTTGGTATGGACTCTTATGTAATTAAATTTGTAGAGTTATCTTCTTGGTTGCATGTTCAATGATTCAACATACAAACATAGTGTTCTATAAGTAGGGTTGATCGTATGTGTCTATGATTTTATTTTATCCTTTCTTTGTCCATTTTTAATTGATTCATTCCTTGCATAAGTCAGGTTTCATTAATCTTCTGTTTCTTCTTCATCTCATGTTTACCCGTGCTTCTACCCCGTCTTATAAAACATGACAACTATATCCAATTGCTTGAGTCGCTCAAACTTATGGTTTGATTTGCATTCGATCCTTATGTTTTATCTTGGTCTTTGGCATAATTAATTATGTTGATTTAATATAATCGCCTTTAACTATTTAACTTGCATAACAAAAACACCATATCAAGTGAATTTGTATATTCTTTGATACCACTTATGTAATATTAGACATTTAAGGCATGATAGGAGCTCGTGGAGACGTAGGATTAAGGTTAAGGATTTCTAGGAAAGGGTACAATTGTGTTTTTAGGTGTAGTGTAGTGTATGGTCGTACATAAGTAACTATGTGTATAGGATGTTTTGTACAGTTGTGTTTCTAGGTGTAGTGTATGGTCGTAAATATGTAACTATGTGTATAGACTGTTTTGTGTTGTCATATTTGTTATGTTCTACCATGCACTATTTCGCAACTCATACTACATTGGTAGCTTCATACACATACACACACACCCCATGCTCTATTTATTTCTTTCCTGGGTGTTTTGGAGCCGAGGGTCTCTCTGGAAGCAGCCTCTCTATCCCTAGGGGTAGAGGTAAGGTGTGCCTACATCCCACCCTCCCCAGACCCTACAAATAGCTTTGCTATTTGTGGGATTTTACTGGGTATGATTGATTGATTGATTGATTGAGACATTTAAGGCATGGTAACATGAATGATAAGACAATCAGCAGTTTTCCACAAGATGGTTTCTTGACCGCCACGACTTGTTCAATCTCGATCAAAAAGGGATTAATGCGAGATAAATATGGTTTCTGTCATTATTCTTAGATTTGTGTATAATATCTGTAATATGTTATTGTTTGTTACAGATTACTAACAATGCTGAAAGGATCTAACGGCTCTGTACGTCTGCTTCAGAAGCGGTTGCAACAACCAGTTATGCGTACACCTCTTCAGTACTGGTTAACACAACCTTGAGTAGCGGTGGAGGAAAAGGAAGTTACCAGACCAAATCTCAAGTTAACAAATTCTGGTTTATGTAGTTTGTTTGCTGATAAACATGTAGCTGTGTTCTAGGTAATTTTTAGTTTTATATGATGATAGGTCTAGATTATGTTTGCATCTGTGGTTTTCCACTTTTCCATTCACGAATGAAATCAATAAGAGGTTTTCATAATACACAATTCTACAGCCATATTGCTATTAAACCATAGTCATAGCGCAACTTATGTTGGTGGGTTCTTAAAATTGTTTGTTAAATATTTTCCATTCATGAACTAGGATAATAAAAAATTTTTGACAAGCCTAGAGAAACATTGAATGAGCACATCATCAAGTTTGTGAACATCACTGTGAATTTTTATTTTTTATACTGTTTCTTTTGTATATTTGGTATTCGATGATTTTGACCTAAACTTATTTTGGCTAGAATCCGTCATGACCCGAACTTATTTTGACTAGAACCCGCTTTGACCGAGCCTGTTTTGATCAAAACCCGTTTTGACCCAAACCATATTGAACATGTTTTTGATGATTCATTTTGACCCGTTACGCAAACTGACCCGGTCGGGGCTTCATGCTCATTCATGCCAGTGCCCAATCAGAATGTTATTATGCAAAACACGTATGTGCTTCCCCAATTAATATGGAACGATCAGGTTTAAAACATGTGTGCTTCCCCAGTATGGAACGATTCGGTTTAAGTTATAACGTGCGTGATTTTAAAATGAACATGCGTAATTACCTGTCGTACATGATGTACGTTAAGCCGTAATCTACGTTAACCTTCCTCTTTCTTCTTCTCTATATATATATATATATATATATATAAAACAGCAATCGTCAAGAATGAATGAATGAATGAAGAACAAAAATACGATCGATTTACAACCATACCAAACGAAAACCACTATTTATTATTATTATTATTCACTACGTACGTACGTGTTTCACTCAAAACACCATACCATACCTACTAACTCAAAATACCAATAACATTGAACCAAAACACCAATTCGATTCGATTCGATTGCCACCAACTAAACCCTAATTCATACGACGGCATAGCAATAATAGCATACGACAATCAATTCAATTCGTCCAAATAAATTACGTCGTACCTTCGTCGTCTTCCATCGAAAGAAACTCCGATCCGATTTGTACGTTGTTTTAGGGTTTTTTTTTGTGTTTGATGAATGAAATTGGGGATTATTTCACTTTTATGCATACATGTACGTACCGGGGCTTCTTCGTTACTTTTCAACTTTCACTTTGCCCCCCTCCCTCTCTATCAAATCTTCACTTATACTCCCTGCAGTTTGTTTTGTTTATGTTACGGTTATTATTATAATAATAATTACATTACAATTATAATAATTAATTACGAATAATAATAATTGTATCATTGCAAAATATATGTTTTGTAAGGCGATGCAACACCTTGAATCTAATTATATTTTTCAAAATATTCATTTATATAGGCTTATAAAAATAGAGTTAAGTTTACGTATAAAGTGTCTTATCGTACAAAACGTACGAAAGACATGAAAAAGCCAAAAAAAAAACGTTGTGACATTTTCGTAATTATTTATATTGTAGAGTAATTATCAAAATTACTCTATAAGATCAAAATTACTCTATAAATGTTCTTGTAGGGTAATTTTGATCTTATATAGTAATTTTGTAAAATGTTCTTATAGCGTAATTTTGATCTTGTAGAGTAATCTTATAGAGGACCTGCTCGGCTACGCTATGCTTTACGGGGAGGACTTTGAGCACCTTTCAGTGTTTGAAATTTTGAAAAATTATATTTAAGTGTCTTCTGTTTTTAATAACATGTTATATCATGTTTTTAGGTTGTAATATTTAAGTTATGTTGTAATGTTTAAGTTATGTTGTAATGTTTTATTTTATATTTCAAATTTTTAAGTTATGTTGTAATGTTTTATGTTATAATGTTATATTAAATAGATATAAATATTTGATAGAATTAAAAAGAAATGTGAGGAGTCAGCCAAAATATGAGGAGTCCGCCAAGCTGTTGGGAAGAGTCAGCCAAGCCAATGGGAGGAGTCTGCCAAGTATATGGGAGGAGTCTGCTGAGCCATTGGGAGGAGTCTGCCAAATATAAATATTTAATTAAAGAAACTTTTCATAGTATTCTTCTTCTTCTTCTTCTATATATATATATATATATAGGACAAAGATCCATTAGGAACCACCCCTTATTGCGAGAACCGCGAGAACCAATGTGAACACAACCAAAAATACCTAAAAATAGCTAAAAAACACACAAAATTTTTTTTTTAATATTTTTTATAAAAAAATCGCTACTTTTAGTAGCCAAAAAAAAGTTTGTAATTTTTTTTTGCTACTAAAAGTAGCGATTTTAACTTAAAAAATATTAAAAAAAAAATTTAGATTTTTTTTTAGAGATTTTTTTTAGGTTTTTTTGGGGTTTAGTTTTTAGCATTTTAGCGGGGGGGGGGGGGGGGGTGTTTAGGTTTTTGGGGGGTGGGGGAGGGGGGTTTAGGTTTTTGGGGTGGGGGGGGGGGGGGGTTAGGTTTTTTTTAGGTTTTTTGGAGGTTTTAGTTTTTAGCATTTAGCTTCGGGGGGTTAGGTTTTTTTAGCTATTTTAGGTTGTGTTTACATTGGTTCTCGCAATAAAGGTGGTTCTCGCATGAACCTTACCCTATATATATATATATATATATATATATATAATAGAAATCGTCAAGAAAGAATGAATGAAGGACAAAAATACGATTTACAACCATACCAAACGAAAACCACTATTTCTTATTATTATTCAATACGTACGTGTTTCACTCAAAACACCATATACCATACCTACTAACTCAAAATACCAATAACATTGAACCAAAACACCAATTCGATTTGATTCGATTGACAGCAACTAAACCCTAATTCATACGACAATCAATTTGTCATAAATTACTTACCTTCGTCGTCTTCCATCGAAACTCCGATCCGATTTGTACGTTGTTTTAGGTTTTTTTTTTGTTTGATGAATGAAATTGGGGATTATTTCACTTTTATGCATACATGTACGTACGTATGTACACCCGTGCTTCGGTGAGTACTTTTCAGCTTTCACTTTGCCCCCCTCCCCTCTATCAAATCTTCCACATTTATATAGGCTTATAAAAATAAAATGTGGGTGTTACAACTAGACATGAATTTGTTCTTTCCTCTCACATCGTCTTGCTACTAGTATGGACTTAGGAAATTCTTCACGACTACTATCGGGGTTGGTGGTTCAGTGGCAACGCAAAGCATTTTAAAATGAGTTAAATGCGTGGTTGGTCCCTATAGTTTGCAGACTTGGTCCCAGTATTTCAATAATTACAAAGTTGGTCCCAGTGGTTGCAATTTTCGCACTCGAGTGATCCTTATCACTAACCCATGTTAAATTTTCTAGTTAAGTGTGTGTAAAATATCAGTTTTATCCCTAAGATTAAAAAACAAATAGAAATAAGTGAGCCCCACCCTTCTAGTTCCGACGAGTGAAGGTAGCGTGGGATGAAGTGGAAGAGGTTAGTCAAGCGAAAGCAGATCTACGTCGAAATCTGGAAGAGAATAAGGATCTGTTGCAGTCGTTTTATCTACGAAGCCTGAAGCCTACCGGAACGTGAATGGTGTATTCTCCGGCAACGTATGTTTCACTTATTATTTTGTAACTAGTACGCTAATTTCTGATTATGTTATGTATTTTATGTGTTTTTTTTTTTTTTTTTTTTTGCTTAATTGAAGATGATTGTTATATATTAGTAGTTAATTATTGTATGTCTAAAAGGAATATTGATGATGGTATGTTTATTGTGTCGGTTGCAGAGATCAAATTGGAATCTAAATAAGGATGTGTAGTGTGGTAATCAATGTTTTAAAAACAGGTATTTTAATCGTATCGGGTTAGACTTAGAAATAGTTCAACCGGTTAACTCGGGTTGTACCGGGCAGTTCAACCATGTTAACTAATTAACTCTATAAATTCATAAAATATAATTTCAACTCAAAAAATATTTCAAAAGTTAATCCATAATCAAAAAATTATCCAAAAGTTTATAATTAAATCTATACTATATAATAAAAGAAACCACTTTGAGGACATATGTCGCTTTATGAGGGAGTCTCAATTAAAATTTATAGAAGAGATTTTGATGATAAATATAAAGATAAGTTATAATCATATATTAATTATTAAAATTAAAAGATTTTGATGATAATAATAAGGATAACTGATAAGCATATATTAATTAATAAAATTAAAAACTATATTAACGTTTTAATTATTTATAAAGATAAAGATAGTTCTAGCTGTTTATATAAAAGTTTATAATCTCTATCTTTATTTATCTAATAACCGACAGGTAAGGCTAAAGGATGTGGGGGTCATGTTTGCGACATGATTCGCCACTCAGGAACATGAATGGAAGACTACACCACCCCTTACTTGATCCACCATGGTTTGCATGGTTAAACCATGGCAACCATGGTCATACTTTCTATTTTCAAGAAATTAGTTCTAGCTGTTTATATAAAAGTTTATAATCTTTATTTATCTAATAACCGACGGGTAAGGCTAAAGGATGTGGGGGTCATGTTTGCGACATGATTCGCCACCCAGGAACATGAATGGAAGACTACACCACCCCCTTGCTTGATCCACCATGGTTTGCATGGATTAAACCATGGCGACCATGACCATACTTTTAGGGTAGTGGTTTTGAATGGTGGATTAGAGGTGAGTTACATGACACTGACGTGGAGAGTCATGGTGGTCTCTGAGGGTCATGACCACACCCTATAGCCTAATGAAACTGATGACGAACCGGACTCAACTAAGAATTATTTCCAAATTTCAATCAATCACAAGTAGTTCAAAAGGAGCAAAAAAAATATTTGTTATTAATTCCTCTACTACTATTATACTAACCTAATCAAATATGAAAGTAAAATTCTAATATCATACATGAAAATTAAAAAAAAAATAACATTTTTTTCTTTTAACGTTTTCTTTTGCATTTCCGCTTATTAATAACTATTTAATTTAAAATTTCATCGATTTAACCATGCCTTATACTTAAGTTTCTAACCTATTAATAAATAAATAAAAAATAAAGTAAAATGTTAACTTGTGTATTTTTCTAACCTAATAATAAATAAATGGAAAATTGGTATTTAATAAACCAACCTTTAACCAGTTGGTAAATAATAATCCAACCTACAGAATTGGTATATAATAATCCTACCTATCAACATGTTGGTACTCAATGAACTTTCGTTAATTTTTTTTAACTTAAGTTAGTTTTTAAGTTTTATTTACTACACAAACAGTCCATGTAGTTGTAATTTACTAGTTTTAACTTTTTTATGAAACAAAAAAACCACTAGAAAATCCTCCTTTTCCTCGATTTGAGGTTTATAAAATAGTTAAAACTAGTAAATTACAACTACAGGGACTGTTTGTGTAATAAATAAAACTTAAAAACTAACTTCAGTTAAAAAAAATAACGAAAGTTCATTGAGTACCAACATGTTGATAGGTAGGATTATTATATTCCAATTCTGTAGGTTGGATTATTATTTACCAACCGGTTAAAAGTTGGTTTATTATATACCAATTTTCCTAAATAAATAAAAAACACAGTAAAATGTTATAATACATCAAAGTTCATTTTTTTTTCAAAAAACATATCTTGACGACTATATGTGTTAACCGATTATATTATCTTTAATCAACTCGTGTAATGCACGTGTTTATTCAACCCATGCAATACACGTTTTTAAAGATGTAACTTTTTTATAAAGTTATATTTATTCAACCCGTGTAATACACGGGGTTATAACCTAGTACCCATTATATAGCAATTAGCAAACACTATAACAATTAACAACACGAACGCTTGAACAAAAGTCAAAAGAAGGTAAACCTGGATGTTTGGTTGAAGAACATAATTAAAAAAAAACCAATGATTTTCTATCTTTGAGTGAGTAAGAAATTTGATCGATGTGGATCGTCAATTGTGGACGCTAAGTTGTAAACTTTAACTAAGAAGGTAAATAGTCACATTTTCTAGGCACCGAAAAGTTAAAAGTTCAAAATTTTGACCTTTGGCCCGGTATGAACCGGTACCGGTATAACCCAATTTACCGGCGGTACAACTTTTTTGCCGTTTTCTTAGTTTACCGGTATGATTCGTGTCGGCCAAGCATCCCACATCCGGTTTAACCGGTTCAACCGGCCGGTTTAAACCGGGTTTTAAAACATTGGTGGTAATTCTTGCTTGTTTGGTAATAATAAGTAGAGGACCCCATTCTAGCTGAGCATCCGACGTATCATTTTGGTTAGTGTTTCGGTAAGAAATTAAATCGAAGTTATATTTTAACAGAATGATTAAGAAAGTGTTCATCTAAAATTTGGCATGAGTTATCAATAAATAACAAACTGATATTTTCCCAACTAATAAGATTTCCCATATAAAGATTGATATTCAAATGTTTAGATTAGATAAATAACGTGCTCTTTTATTTAGATAAAAAGTCAACAAGTTACAACTTTTGAAAATCTATCTATACTATCTATAATAAGAGATTATGAGCTGATGTAAATCTGCCTATGTGTCAACTTCTAAGGTATGCCACATGTCAATGATGATGTCATAATTCCCATTTATTAGAAGACTTTAAAATTCAAAGATGGCCCACATTCACCTTTTCAAACCACTGCCATCAAACCACTGACCCTCCAAACCTCCAAACATACCAAACAACTGCCCATTCAAGCCACTGCCCATTCAAAAATTTGGCTCCACTTTCAAAATTTAAACATGGCTCCAGATTCAAAAACACCTCTATGCTTCCATTAATTTCCAATCAATTATTCTCTCTCTTTATATTCATTCGCTACTTTCTCTCTCTAAAAACACCTCTATGCTTCCATTAATTTCCAGTGAGATTGTAAAGTGAGATTTGAACCTTCAACTGTAATCAACGATCTTGCCGACCACCGCTGCTCAAAGCGAATCTCTACCAGGAACGAGTGTTGATTTGATGTTGATTTGAATTCGATTTGGAGATTCTGATGAAATCAATACCTCACCCACACTCAAAGCCCCTCCTTAGTCCATAAACACTCAGACGACTGAAACACCCAACTGAAGAATCGAGCAAGAGGGAAAGGTTGAGAGAGAGATTGATGTGCAAGGAAGCATGAATGGAGGTATCTACTGGTATTATATATCTACAGGTATTATATATCTATTTGTGTGAACTATCCTTTTGAGAGTAATATGAGAATGATATTGTTATGCACTCCAGGTGTTTGCTTAAATGCCCCACTTTGCTTAAATGATACAGAGTTCATCTCAGACTCCGAGATCTGTTGAGAAGTCAGCAAGAGATATTCGACATGTAGAAGGAGGTATGAGTGGTAAACATGATAAAGAAAAAGGGGTAAATGTTGATTTCATCTTGATTCTGGTATGTTGATTAATATTTTTGCACTCCACATGTGTTAAGTATATGTTCTTTATGCTTTTGCTTTGAGTGTAGAAACATTAAAGGGTTTGAGTGTAGATAGATTAAAGATTAATTAGCATGAATTTGATCATTAGCATGCTTTTGTAGACAGTGAAGTAGTGGTAGTTTGATCATGAATATGAACATGAGCATGAATTTATTTGCAATTACAGTTTGTATAAACCAAAGTGGTGTTACAGTCCAATATAGACTTTTGAGATTCGAACAACCCGAATAAATACAATTTTTTTCTGCATAATGGAAATGTCGTACACTATTCAACGAAACTCGAGTTGATTGTGTAGTCACATTCATTTGCTGAAATTCGGTACAATAATCCAGTTTACAATATGTGAAGCAAGTTCCGTTGAGTCGTGTAGGTATGCTTGCTATTTTTCCGTTGAGTCGTGCAGGTATGAGGTGCTCTACCGAGAAGATCTCAAGAGGTGTTACTACATTCTCGAAAAAGGGTACAATTCGATGCCGATTAACCTTCCTAGAACGCTTTTCTACAAATCGATGAAGGCGAGGAAAGAGTTAGCTAAGGTATACTACAATTCGATGCATGAAGTAAAACCTTCTACAAAATTTATATAAAAACTTAGACATCAATGAAATAATATGATTTTTGTAATCTTATTTGAAACTAACATTCATAAACATGTCTCTAACTGACCTGCTTACTGCTTCCGCATGAGCATTGCAGTTTGTTGCAGTCAAAGTCGATCTGGAGTGCAGAACAAACTGCTGAAACATGCTCATTTGTCGAGAGTATATTGCATCTTGAGCCTATAGAAGTATGTAAAGCTAAATGTGGAATATTATTTAATGTTTTATGATTTTAGCATCAGCATGTGCCATCAATAGTCTATCTCTATTATACGTTCATAAAACAAAATTAACTTATATTTATCGTGGTTTCCATGAAGGTCGACATATTTAAAGGGATCACATTGCCTGGTACTCCACATTATGGGAAAGTGTTTGGAGGACAGTTCATTGGACAGGTATTATTGATAGTTTATCATTGGTTTACAAGATCATATGCATATGCACCTTACTTTCATTCATTTATGATTAGTTTGTTAACATATATGAGTTGATTATGCATTGTTATTGTATATTCTTATTATACACACAGGTATCTTATGTTACACACACTTCTTATCATATGTATATTGACTCAAAGTATAATTGGTTGAATGTTTAATCGAACTCACTGTGAAAATATCTGAGCTCAATTTGAAAAAAAAAGTATCTAAATCTGAGTCAACGGGCTGTGGGTATATCAACTACTATGAAAATTGAAAACCAGTATTCAGATTTTCTAATAACTATTTGTAGGCCTATTCTCGATAGGTCATATAACGTGCTTGCTTATTATCACCAATGTTATGTTCACAGTCATTTTGGTAGATATTATTAAATATTTTAAGTGTTACTTACATGTACTGAAGGTTCTAAGTTGAAAATATGCAGGCACTAGCTGCAGTATCTAAAACTGTTGATTCACTCAAGATTGTTCATAGCTTGCATGTTTACTTCCTTTTGGGTGGGGATCTTGAAAGTAAGTGATGCAGGGCATATCTTATGTGTTGGTGCATTCATCTGTCGTCTTCGTCTTATGTCGAGTCTTGGGTTCGTTGCGAAATTGTTCAAGCATGATGTCATGATGACATCATTTCACAAGAGACAAAACAGTTTATGATTTCAGGAGGCTTTCGCTTGAAAATGTAATATTATATTCCATGTGTTTCGCTTGAATTAGGAAATCTGTTAGGTTTCGCTTGAAGACAACTAGAGGGTTTCGCTTGAATGATCATGGATAGTTTCAAGCGAAAGCTAAAGTCTATATATAGGCTAGTTGTCTTTGTCATTTGTAACAGTTCTGAAATTCCATACCGAGGTGCTGCCGGTGTGAAGACTGATTGTAAACGATATTATATCAATCAAATCAGTGTTTAAAGTGATAAGCAAGCTGTTTCGACATCCGTTTCTTAGTTTCCGCATCTGAAACGGACTAAATCTCTTCTGAACGACTCATTCGGGTCGCAAAACGATCCTACAAGTGGTATCAGAGCTCAGGAGGAAGAGATCTTGCCAAAACAGCCTGTTTTCATCACTTTTTCTGATTTCTACACCATTCTTTTTCAGATTTAAAAATTTTTCACGGTAAAAACGGCTCAAATTTTCACATATTGTGCGTAATCATGATTAAACAAATCCTGTAAAGTTTCAGAACAAAAATCGACTTAAAATTGGTTAAAATCAGTGTTTCGCTTGAAATCTGTTCGTTATTTGCTGACGTCATCTCGCTTAAAAACACCCTTTCGCTTGAAAATTTTGGTGGTGTTTGAAGCGAAACATCGGCTTTAGCTTGAAATTGACCTGTTTCGCTTGAGTTTTCACGGCTTTGGTTTGAATAGTTCATCGGGGCATGTGAATATATCGATTTAAGTCTGCATGTGTTGAGTGTCAGTTTGCATGTGATATGTATTAAAAGTTGTCGGTTAAATCAGATTGCATGTGACTGTTGTTATCTCAAGACTTATTAGCCCATTCACGTGATAATCATTCCCGAAGTTGTATTGTCCTTTATCTTCGGTTTATGTGTTTTTGATATAGTGGTTCGTTGATTCATGTGATTTGTCAGGTCATTGATTGTTGGAAAAATGATCATGTGATTTGTGTCTATGCATGTGTTGTAGGATTCAAAATATTCGTCTCAATCACTGACTTTTATCATTGCATGTGAGACATAAATTCGGTTTGCATGTGACAGATTATCACGAGAATTGATGTTGTTTTGATAAAGTGATTATCGAATAATGTGTTGATAGCTAAAAGTGTCTGACTTTAAAAAGATTGCATGTGATAGTATTAATGTTTGCATGTGAAAAATATTAGAGGGATTGTCAGTTTGTCACATGATTTTCTAAGTCCAAGACTTTTAGTGGTGACATTAATTCAGCATATTTTGTTGAAAGCTTGAGAGTTTTAAAAAAGTTGTCGGCGATTTGTAGATTCAATTGAAAAGGACTCAATTTTGTCTCATCCAATTTAAGTCTGTTAACATCACAATTCATAAGCCCAATACAAATCATAGCCCGTTTAGAGTATAAAACATTTGCCGACACATTAGTTGTCCATTTTGATCGGCCCATTTATTAACAACTGTGAGCTGAATTAGTTGGCCCAATCACTAAATAGTTATCATTTGCGGCCCAGTCAAAAAGTTTTGAACAGATTGTTTGATATGGCGAAAATGTTTGACAAAGAAGAAAATGATTATCTTGAAAGTTTAAATAGTTGGTATATGAGAACTGTGGATAGCAATTATAGAAATGTGAGTACGGACATTTGGGTTAAAAGTTTTGAACATTTTATGTGTCAAAAGGATGAAACGTTGGATGAGTTGGAAATACGGTTTAAAATTTTAATAGACAATTTGAGGAAAAAGGATATTAGAATATCAAATGATGAACAGATATCGAAATTGGCAAATGCATTACCTGCTAAATGGGATGAATTCTTGGTTGAGCTAAAAAGGAAAGATTTTTTTCAAGAACTTTATCCAAAACAGTTCTTTAATGAGGTTAATGCAGAGTTTCGTAAGGAATATAAGAAAAAGAAGGAATTTTTGAACGAAATGGAAAAGAATTTACAAAAATTGGAATTGGATGTAATTACTGAAATTGATAAAAGAATTCGTGTGTGTCTTGCAACAAAGAGTATTCTGAAATATGATATTAAAAGAAAATGTTATATTGATGAAAGTATGAATCCTTTTGATTTCGTTAAACTCTTTTGTGCAGGAACATACAAGATGGAAACAAAGGATATTCCAAAGAATGAAGAATCTGTGAAAGAAGAATCTGGTTCTGAATCAGTGTGCTCTAAATGTGATAAACTTGAAACTGACAATGGCAAACTCTTGAAAGATGCGGAAAGTTTGACATTGGAAATCAAGAAATTGAAAGATGAGAAGCAATTTGATAATAAACAAATTCTTATATTGCAGGGAAATTGTGAAAAGCTTAAATCTGAAAATGTTAAACTGTTAAATGACTTAAACAGTTTGACATCAGAAAACAAAACTTTTGAAGAAAAAATTAAAAGTTTTGAAAATGAAAAATCGAAGATTGAAAAAGATTTTCAAAGTCAAATAAAAATTTTAGAAGATGAGAAAGATTTGTTTGGTAAAAACAATCTTGAAAAACAAATTGCAATCAATTCTCATCTTGAAAAGATTATTCGACTTGAAAAGGAAGCTGAGTGTGCTCAAAAGAAAATCAAGGAATGGGAAGAAAAGTTGAAGGTGTTTGTGAATAATTCAACTATTCCTTGTCCTAAACCAGTTAATTCAGTTCCAATAAGTGACGGTGTCACAAACTATGACAAAGTCATAGTTGAAGATTGCGATGAGAAATCTGATGTTGAAAATGAAAAATTGTCGAAAAAGAATTTATTTTTGAAGTTAATAGAAAAGTTTCAAGAAACTGTTCCACAATCAACTGAAAAGGGAGAATGCTCTAAACAAAAACCTTTGAAGAAGAAAGTGGAACAAAAACAAAAGGAGAAAATTTTGAAAAATGTTCAAAAAGAAAATAAAAGTTCATCAGATCAATCATCCAATCGCAATAAAAATTACAAAAAGTAAAAAATGAAAATTCAAAAATTGTTGGTAATGAGTGGTGCAGGTCGGACCACAGTGCTCAAAAGCCAAATCCAGTAAACAAGAGAAGGAAAGATTATCACCAAGCCAAACAGTGCTTTGATTTGAGCATTTGGGCTAAAAATGGTGATTGGTACGATAACAGAGTGTGTTACCGATGTGGTTATCAAGGACACATTGCTGTTAACTGCCAAGGTTGGAGTTATGAGACGAGGAGATGCTTTAATTGCAACATCAGAGGTCACATTGCCAGAGATTGCCCAAGGAGATCAAATGAAAGATTGAGGGTTAATTCTCAGAAGATGACAAAGAAATCAGTCAATGTCAAGCCCAAAGAACAGAAGGTTCAAGAACCTAAAGTTCAAGAAACGAAAGTGAAACTTTCTCAGGGGCAGAAAGACAGACTGAGGAAGAAGAGAAAGAAGGCTAGAGAGTATCTAGAGAAGATCTTGTCCTCGGGTTCATCTGTTGATAAAAATAAGAGTTCTGATGAATCGACTCCCTCGATTGCAAAGTCAAGCAAGACGAATTCATCAGATACTAATCTGAGGACTAAAGAAGAAAAGAAGAAGAAGAAAATGGTTGGCGATGAATCTGATGTGTCAAAGTCAGACAAGCCACGTTCAGGCGATGAATCTGGTGTGGTAAAGCCAGAGGAGCCATGTGTTGAGGTAAAAAGTGGTGATTCCGGTTTGACAATGAATGATGAAAATTTTCCATCATTGTCAAATGGAATTTCAAAAGCACCCAAGGACCGTCAGGCTTGGGTAAAACTCTTTAAATAGAAAAACCTGACTTGCCGGAGCTTCCAGGTTGGTAAGTGAGAAGCAGGAATCGGCATCTTTCTTGAGAAATTCACTTCCGTGATATTTCGACTTACAAGTGGTAAATCAGGGACATTAAGTTGTACTTGATTTCCTACAAGTGGTTGTGTTGAAAAATCGATAAATGTTAAATCTTACAAGTGGTTAAAGAAAACAAGGTGATGAATGATCTCCATATTTGAGAAAAGACACACAAAACTTATTTTCCGGAAAAACCATTTTGATTAAAACAAACTTAAGTGTTTTGAAATCACTATGGGAAAATAGTTTGTTGTCAGGGGGAGTTCTGATTGTTCATGCCAAGTGAATGGAGAATTGAAGTGATTCTCATCAAGTTGTCACATTTCTTGTACAGCTTGTTTTCAAATTTTCCCAGAAAATCAAAATTGAGACATATTTTGATTTTAGGGGGAGTAAAATTTTTTAAAAAAAATTGAAAATTTGAAAATGTCAAAAACATTGAAAAATGAAAAAAATATGAGTTTTGTTGTGAAAAAGAGGAAATGATAGTAGATCAGTTGGACTGTCACAGCATGCTAAAGAAATGGAAAGATAAAATGTGATAAGCGATCTCACTAAAGATGTGACGGTAGGCTCAGCTAGACTAGTAGATTTGCGATAACGATACAAACTTAAATGAAAAAGCCTAGTTCTAGTGGGAAACATGGTCGAAAGCATAGTACTTAGTTTTGTCCTTCTTGACTGTGTGCCTACTCAGTAATCGCTGATTGTCGAAAGACATAAAACTGGTTAAGTTTGTGAACTTTCACAACTTTGCTGAAAAGTCACTGTGATTGTGCATTTTATTTTGCAAAGATTTAAACTTGTTTTATTTCTTTATTTTGTTTAAGCATCGGACATCCTCTGCGTATACGTGAGTATCGACCTGGATGTTGTTGCCTAAACGTTCTGCTTTATTTTCTTTGGTGTTTCTTTTAAGCTTTGGATCACCTCTGCGTATACGGGAGTATCGACCTGGTGGTTAAAGCCTAAACAACTTTAACTTGTTTTATTTTTCTTATTTTGTTTAAACATTGGACTTTCTCTGCGTATACGGAAGTATCGACCTTATTGTTAATGTTTAAACATTCTGCTTTGTTTTCGCACAAATCACAGTTGATAAAAGTTTAAAGGCATTACTTGAGTTAGTGTATTGCATGATGAGGGGGTTATGCTGAGATCGTGGGGTCCATAAGAACTTAGTGCTATCTTAATATACCTTAACGTATCGGTAAGCATTTCGAAAGTTTTTAGATTGAGTTTACGTGGACAACAATATCGTCAATCAACGTGAATTGTTTAAAACTGAAAATGTTTAAAGCTTAACGGTGCTAGTGATTGGTCACATAAACTGATATGATCCTCTTACACAAGCTCACAAAAATATTGTATGTAAATATTTCTTTACTGCATTTCATTTTATTAAAAAGTCCAAAAAGATTTTCAGTGTGTTTTAGCATAATTTTTGAAAAATTCAAAAAGATTTTCGACAACTGATGTTGGAAAACTGATATTCAAAATTTCAAGTGTTGAACATGATGAACAGGTTTGGGAGTGTGAGTTTAACAGAAGAAATTTTGATTTTGAGAAAGAAGTTGAGATTAGTTAATCAGGATCATTAATTTGAACTTGATGTAACTATTTCCAGTAAGTTTTTCTTATTGATTTAAGTAAAAACTTATGTTTTTGATGAGAAAATGTGTGCAGGAGATGAGCTGAACAAAGTTAAAGCCAGCGATTGATCTCAAGGTGATAGCTAATTCCAGACGGCGATCCCATCATGATGAGACGGGGAGTCTGACGAGGCTAGAGCCAAAGAGAAGATTCTGGTTTATGCAAAGAAATAAGAGAGACTGATAAAGACCGAAGATGCGAAGACTCGACACTTAAGACTCGTCAACATCTGAGGTGGAGTCTGTTGGTGCATTCATCTGTCGTCTTCGTCTTATGTCGAGTCTTGGGTTCGTTGCGAAGTTGTTCAAGCATGATGTCATGATGACATCATCAAAGTGACATCATCAATGACATCATTTCACAAGAGACAAAACAGTTTATGATTTGAGGAGGCTTTCGCTTGAAAATGTAATATTATATTCCATGTGTTTCGCTTGAATTAGGAAATATGTTAGGTTTCGCTTGAAGACAACTAGAGGGTTTCGCTTGAATGATCATGGATAGTTTCAAGCGAAAGCTAAAGTCTATATATAGGCTAGTTGTCTTTGTCATTTGTAACAGTTCTGAAATTCCATACCGAGGTGCTGCCGGTGTGAAGACTGATTGTAAACGATATTATATCAATCAAATCAGTGTTTAAAGTGATAAGCAAGCTGTTTCGACATCCGTTTCTTAGTTTCCGCATCTGAAACGGACTAAATCTCTTCTGAACGACTCATTCGGGTCGCAAAACGATCCTACATTATGTTTATTTAAATTTTGAATTTCCTATTTTATCTTATTCATAGTTATAAATTAGGGTCAATGTTTATTGTTTATAACTTCAAGAGTCATCCAAGAAACATTAAGAGTTGCTTCAATCTTATCTTTTACATTTAGAGAGGCTGTTGAAGATGTTGAATTTGAAGGTTTGTTTTTTTGTTATATATATATATATATATATATTTTACTTTTTAGATATATATATTTTATCTAAATAAAATTTATTTTTTCAGGGTATTTAATTCCCAAAGGCCGGAAGGTATTGCCACTCTTTAGAAACATTCACCATAGTCCGGAAAATTTTACTGACCCGGAAAAGTTCGACCCATCAAGATTTGAGGTAGAAATTAAAAAAAAATATCTTTTTAGCTTTTGATTTCAAAATGTTATTGAATATCATTAAATAAAACAAAAGGCACGTTTTTTGTTTGCCTCCAAAATTCAATTGGTCTGATTTGATGACAGGTGGCACCAAAGCCCAATACATTTATGCCATTTGGAAACGGGGTCCACTCATGTTCAGGGAATGAGCTAGCAAAGCTGGAGATATTAGTACTCATGCATCACATGACCACAAAGTACAGGTTGGTGAAATGCATCCAATTATTAACACATTAAAGTTTTGTACACCATTGTAACTATTTATATTTATTGCTTAACACATAATATCTTATGAGGTTTTCTAAACATTGATTAAAATTGTTTGTTTTTACGTGCAGATGGTCAATGATAGGCCCTCAGGATGAAATTCATTATGCGCCATTTGTGCTTCCTCAAAATGGTTTGCCGATAAGACTTTATCCCAAAAATTAGTTATAAGAAAGGCCGACGTACAATTTCTAAAGCTCAAAGGGTGTACAAGGTTGAGTTCTTGAGACAGATTCAATATTCGTGATATCAAGACAGATTCAAGGTTGAGTTCTAGAGACTAATTTATAAATTTAAATGATTTTAGACACGTTGATCGCTGAACCAAAGTAACAATTACATATATTGTTTATGCTACAGGTCTGGGAACCTTTATCAAATCAACAGAAGCAAGCAGCTTCAGTTGTTGAAGTTTTTAGGATTGTAGAGGAGGTAGGAAGAAGGTATTGATGTGTATATGGTAGCATAAAAATCAGTAAATAAAGTAGCGTTTCGTTTACTACTATGAGAGTCTGAGTCTGCGATTTGACATGCCAGGTTTGGACAAAGAGAATGTGAAGATCTCGATCTTGTGATAAGTGAAGTGTAGGATGAAGGTATTGATGTGTATATGGTAGCATAAAAATCAGTAAATAAACTAGCGTTTCGTTTACTACTATGAGAGTCTGAGTCTGCGATTCGACATGCCAGGTTTGGACAAAGAGAATGTGAAGATCTCCGTGGACCAGAACACGCTGATCATCAAAGTGGAGGAAGAGAAAGAAACAGAGAACGACGTGATGATCATAAAACTATTGTTTTCCTATAATTTGTTTTTCAATCTTTAATGGTGATGATCATAAAACTATTGTTTTCCTATAATTCTACAGGAAGCACCAGTCCAGCGTTAATAAAGCGTTGAGTTTGATTCTACAGGAAGGTGCTTCAAAGTGTCAGGATCTTCGAACTATTGGTAATTGTTTAATTTTTGAAAGTTTGAGATTTCTAGGCTGCAACATATGACAATAACATAAGTTCATCCGGTTGTAGAAATGAAGTCTATATCCTTATAGTTAAAATAAGGTCATCTTGATTATTTTAGTTTCAATCAAGTTTATCTTAAGGATTATTATATTAACAATAATGTGATTATTGTTGAATAAATAATTATTTATTTTATAAATTTAATTAGGATAAAACAATATTTTTGTTTACTTATATCATTAGGATAATTGTTAGCATTTGTCATTTAATCTTATAATATATAAGATAAGTAGGAGTTTAGTACTGTATAGTGTATATAAAGGATCAGGCTGCTAAGAGTTTGTCAATATTTTTGGTAGAATTCAATGATTTTATCATTGAACACAAACGGAATGCAAAATCGGTCTACTTTCTAATATTAATTACTACTGTGTTACTATTGGTTACTTGGAATATTCGTACCAACTTATAACTAGAATGCCTGTTTCTTTTTTACATGAATCTACTCACTTTCTCTCTCTCAAATCCATATGTGTTCATGTATCTACTCACTTTCTCTCTCTCAAATCCAACCGTGTTTCAAACGGTTTTGTTTGGTATCAAGTTAGGTCGAAAGTGGAGCAGATTCTGAGAGTGGAGGTGAATCGGAGGTGATTATGTCGACTTTCAGGTCAGTTTTGTTGAATTTTCAAACGGTTACATGTGTTTAGAGATTGTGAAGTTTGATTCGTTTTGTTTTGATGAAGTGCTCGAAAGAAGGAGCTGAAGAACAAGCAGAGGGTTCTTTCTTCGCCCTTCAATTGACGATGTTTTAAGTCTATTGGACCAGAGATTATATGGTTAAGCTCGAAATCGCAACTGGGTATCTCTCTAATTCGGGTCTTTTTATGTTTAAAACTAGAAAGAAGAGTTTTTTTTCGATTAGTTTAGTTGAATTTTCAAACGGTTTCGTAAAAATAGTGTTTTGTGGAGAAAACAGTTGGTTGAAACCACTGCTGGGTAAAGACTGTGGTTTGAAACCACTGTTCGGCTAAAACAGTGTTTTGTGGAGAAAACAGTAGTTGAAACCATGTTGGCTTAAAATTGTGGTTTCAAACCTCAGTAGTTTAAGCCAACAGTGGTTTCAACTACTGTTTTAGCCGAACAGTGGTTTCAAACTACAGTTTTTACCCAGCAGTGGTTTCAACCAACTCTACAAAACTCTGTGTTAACTCAAGTCAAACAGTAGTTTGAGCCAACAGTGGTTTAAACCACTGATTGAGTTATTCAAACATCTGTTGAATACTAAATGAGATGTTGACCAAAAGTCAAACAGTTGTTGACTGAAAGTCAAACAGATGATGACTGAAAGTAAAACAGAAAGTGACTGAAAGTCAAACATATGTTGACTAAAAGTCAAACAAATGTTGACCAAATGTCAAACAGAGGATAGGTATTTGCTTTTTGTAGACGAGTTATATGTTGATGTGATTTGAATTGAGATTTTGTGGTTAAATTTGATGAGTTATTTGTGTATTTTAAAATATATATTGGTTGATTTAGTATCAAACAACTTTCTTATTGCTTCTAAATGTTACGAGTGATAAAGTGTGGCTCAGTTCGAGACTATAAATGGGCCCTGCCAGAGTAATGAGTTTGTTCTTGAGTTTATTCGAGGTGTTCGGCTACATTTTGATAGGTTCGATGATTATTCAAGGTGTAGAATATATTATTTTGCATACTTATATCTTCAGCCTTTATATTCATGTTGAAGAGTTTGTTAACACATTGTCTTCCTTTTGCAAAATTAGAATGATTTGTTTTTTTTATCAGATGAGCTAATTTTTAGGAACTCTTATTGATATAGATTCACCTGATCCTATAAATACAAGTTTATTAACACTACATCTTCATCTCAAGCAATAATCAAAACAAATTAAGTTTCAAGATTCTTAGTTTTAGCGATCAAACAAAAGTTTGTCGACCACTACAGGCTAAGTGATTCGATTCAAAGGTAAGCATCCGGTTTAATCATATATGATATGTCTGTGTCTCATAAACCACATCGTTTAATTGGTTAATCTCTCTGAAAATGCTGCAGCCGCTGTGCCGTGGGAGGCCGGAAAACCGCTGGTGATCGAAGACATGGCTCTCGAGGATATTTATGCAAAGATGATGATTTTGATGACAATGACTGGGATTCCTTAGATTGAATCATATAACAGTTGCCACATGGTTTTGAGTTAACTCAGTCGAGACGACCCGTTTCAACATAAAAACAGGAAAATTCAGTTTGGTATAGTTCACGATAACAGAGTCTTGCGAATTGGTTTGGATTTGAGTGGTTTAATGATTTTTCGAGATGGCCAGGTAGTAAAATATAAAGTTTTTTATCTAAATTGTTTCTGTTATACAAGCTTTTGGATGTTACCTTTTTATTTGTGTGACAACATTGCACCAGTTTTGAAATCATTTTTGTTCTACCAAGACCCGCTGCGAATCTCTCCAGCTCTTAGAAAATTCATCTTGACCAATCCACAGACCTTTCTCTGTCGGCTTCAGGTTTCCAAACAAGGTACGAACACCATCACCATTTTGTTTTTCTTGTAATCTTGCTTTATTGATTTAGAAGATTTTGATTTCTGGGATTTCGACTGTGTTTCAGTTTTGGTTTAGCAAATGTTAATTCGTGGGATATGTTTGAATATTTTTTTGTTTATTGATCATAGAACGAAGGTATGAAGGACGGTCTCCAAGTAGTATACGCATGTTGCTAATAGTAGTATACAAATGCTGGTGGTATGGCTGAGCATGTGAAATTGTTTACAACTCAGGTGTTTCGTCTCCCTATAGAGAAGTACAGTTCATGTTTTGGGTTCTGTTATTGTTGTGCAATGCTTGGTATCATACAAGGCAATTTTGGGATTTCAATGGGCTTAATCATCCAGGTCAATTTCAGTTACTGTTGTGCAATGCTTGGTATCATACAAGGCAATTTTGGGATTTCAATGGGCTAATCATCCAGGTCAATATTTGGTTTTTCTTTTTCATTTTATTTAAGTGTCTGATATGTTTTAATGGATGAGTAAAGTCCAATATTGGTGGCTCAATTTTCAATATACCTTTTTGAAGTTACATTAACTTAGACCAGTTATTCTAACTTTTGAAGTTACAGTTATATTAAAATATTGGTGGCTTAATTTTTGAAGTTACTTTTCCGTAATCGGTTATGAAATGCATGTCTTTTTGAGTTTTTGGATTGGCATTTCTTGATTTGGCCAACTAAATTTCTTATACAGGAATCAAATCATGAGGATCAGTTGAATGCAAAGGCCGCTAAGGTGTGGCGAGACAATCCTAAGTCGTTTGCGTTTAATGTAAAGATAACAATGGCTGGCGGGTACATGGGCCAGACCTTATTCACCTGCTGTATATAGTTCTAAGATGGTTTCAGATTCATACGGGAAAATAGTTTGAAATCTGTTAAAAAAAATAGATCTTTTTTCTTTAAAGATCTTTCTGATAAATGAGTTGCTGAAGGTTGGGTAAATTCTTTGAGGATTAGCATTCTGCAAGTGAAATATATGTAGTCTTCTAGATAGGTGTGTATACCTTTTGTATAAAGTGATGTATGTGGATGTTATCATGTAAAACTGTTTGGTTTCGAATAAAGAATTTAGACTGTACCCGCCAATTTAGACTGTACTATTCTCACTTATGTTCTGCATTATGTATTATCATTAGATCAAAGTTGGTTGATTAATTACAAGTTTTTATTTATCAAAATTTCAATCATGAATAGTGTTACTGAAATGTGAAATGTCATAAGTTGGATGAATTTGTTGGAAAATTAAAGCTTTCTGGATACATATCTGGCCCTTATGAAACATTCTCCGTGAAGGTATTCTTTATTTTCTTCGGTTTTGTCATCATTTATTTCCTATTAAAGGTTGCTTATTTTGCAAGCTTTCCAATATTTCTGTATCCATGTTCTTGCATTGCTTCTATGGTTCAATGTAACGGTCTTTCGGGTAGATAAATGCGTAAAGAATATATTAGAATATATTACTGCATTTGTTCTTTTTTTACCTTTTAACAAAGATATCAATTCAAGATATATATCAAGAGGCCCGATACATAAATTTCTGAGTCAGCTAGCTGCCATGCATGAGAGTTCAGATACGTTAAAGGCTGACGTTAGGTCTCAATGTGGAAAGCGGAGCAGGGTTCAAGCATCTCCAACTTACATACTGAATTTAAGTTGCCCACGAGCTCATTATGATTTGAGTTTTGAACTTGCCAAGACTTGTGTTGAATTCAAGGTAAGATATGCTCATGACCTTTGACTTAGGTGTTGAATTCATATTTCTGCTGATCTTTGACTTTATGCTCAAATCCATTGTTTTGTATGCGTGTTATAGTTTTGTAGTGCATGGATTGATGTGTGGCTTTATTGGATATGTCTGTAATTCACTTAAAAATTTATATTTTATTTTGGATTTGTTATAGGTAGTCGAAGTTGTTAGCAGAGACAGCATCATTGTTGCTGATGATTCTCTTCCGTTTGGTAGTCCAGCAGTTGAGAGACGTGTTAATCTCTCGAGTATCAGGTGCCCTAAACTCGGAAATCCGAGAAGAGACGAAAAACCTGCTCTGTATGCTCGTGAAGCAAGAGGAAACAGTGGTTGATACCCACTGTTGGGTTTATTGGGTTAAGACAGTTTAAAGCGGAAAGATTATGAATTTTAATTTTGAACTTGTGGCAACAGGAACATTGGAAGAGTAGTGGGTCAAAGCGGAAAGATTCAGCAATACTGTCTGATTGTTGTTCGTATTTCGATGCATACGTAATCGATGTACAATAGGTTGATTGTGTCGACGTTTCTGCATTCTTTTAGCTATAATAGATAACATGTTTTGATACAATATCTATATATTCAGCAATACTGTCCACTGCTATTCATCATATGCAGCTGTTTGCATTAGACTTTCCCCTTGAAAGTGGTTATAACAAATTATTAAAGCCTAAATTGTATATTAAATAACAAACAAATTATTAAAGCCTAAATGATGATGATCGGTGCATTTAATATATATTTGAGATTATGTGGATATTAAGGAATAAGGGTATTAAGGACATTTCATAGATGTCTTTAACAAATCTAATCCATATTTGATAGAAGGGTTTAACGGGCCTACAAAATCTAATCCATCAGTAAGCTTAATTGGATCAAATATAAGGGGCTTTATTGAACTGTTCAATAACATTTGGTTATTTGAATTAGGTCAGGCTTTAATTATTAGACAATATAAAATTAGGTCATGCTTTCATTTTAGACAAGAAATTTTGAGTTAGTTAGTTAATTTCTATATCAAACATGAACTAAATAGAAACAATTTAAATGATGTATTATAATCTATTTCCATGGTTATTAAAACTACCCATCTATTTCGATGGTTATTAAATGATGTATTATAATCTATAAAGTAAATTGTCTTCAACATTACTTTATAAAGATATAGAACTAAAGACCAAAATTTAAATGATATATTATAATCTGTTTTTTAGTATTTGTTTTCGATCATTACTAAACCTACCCGTGTGGTTACACGGGTACTACACCTAGTACTATATAATAAAAGAAACCACTTGGGGACACTTGTCATCATATTAGGTCATCTCTTATAGATGATTATTATTTTAGTTTAATTTCTTCTAATTAATTATAGATAACCCTCCTATTAAATATTATTTAGTTTAATAACTTATGGATAATTATTATTAAGTTTAATCTCCTTCTTATTTATAATACTAGGTTATAACCCCGTGTATTACACGGGTTGAATAAATAAATTTTATATACTAAATAATAAAACAATATATCTTTAAAAACCCCATTTATTGCACGGGGTGAATAAATATAATTTTATATATTAAATAATAAAAAGTTAAATCTATAAAACCATATTGTACGGGTTGAATAAATGAAATTTTATATACCAAATAAAAAAGTAATATCTTTAAAAGCACGTGTATTACATGGGTTGAATAAATGTAATATTTTTTACTAAATAATAAAATAATACATCTTTAAAAAACCACATTTATTACACGGGTTGAATAAATGTGATTTTATATACAAAAAAATAAAAAAAAATTACATCTTTAAAAATATGCATATTACACGGTTTGAATAAATGTAATTTTCTGTACTAAATAATAAAAAAATATACATCCTTAAAATACCCCGTGTATTATACGAATTGAATAAATCTATTTTTATATATCAAATAATAAAAAGTTATAGCTTAAAAAACCTAATGTATTACATGGGTCGAGTAAATGTAATTTTGTATAGTGAAAATAAAAATATTTAATACATTAATACAAAGTTTGGTTTTCGAGATAAAAAATAGATTATTCTGTTGTTACAAAATTTCTTAACGAAGTCTCAATAAATGTAACTCTTTATTAAAAACTCCGTAAATATATAAATGATAAATAATATTAGTTAATTTTATTTCAAGTTTCGTAAAATCTATTTGATATCAAACTAAACAAAACTTTCAAATATATAGTTAAGACCAAATTAGATAACTAAGTTTGAATTTGAAGTAAATAGATAAATATAAAAGTAATAATTAATTGAGTTAATTACTGTTTTCGTCCCTGTGGTTTGTCAAAAATCACTATTTCAGTCCATTAGTTTAAAAATTGCGATTCAGTCCCTGTGGTTTCACTTTGGTAACCATTTCTGTCTCTGTGGTTTCACTTTCGTAACAATTTCAATCAATTATTCTGTTAAGTACAGGGACTGAAATAGTTATGAGGTGGACTGAAATAGTTACGAAAGTGAAACCATAGGGACTGAAATCTCAATTTTTAAACTAATTGACTGAAATAGTGATTTTTGACAAAACAAAAGGACGAAAAAAGTAATTAACTCTAATTAATTCAGATAAATAATATTATAAATGCGAAGGAGATTAAACTAAATAATAATTATCCATAAGTTATTAAACTAAATAATATTTAATAGGAGGGTTATCTATAATTATTTAGAAGAGATTAAACTAAAATTATAATTATTTATAAGAGATGGCCTAACATGATGACAAGTGTCCTCAAAGTGGTTTCTTTTATTATATAGTATAGATTATTTATTTGAATTAATTAGAGTTAATTATTGTTTTCTTCCCTGTGGTTTGTAAAAAATCACTATTTCAATCAATTAGTTTAAAAATTACAATTTCAGTCCCTATGGTTTCACTTTCATAACTATTTCAGTCCACCTCATAACCATTTCAGTCCCTGTACTTAACAGAATAATGGATTGAAATTGTTACGAAAGTGAAACCACAGGGACATAAATGGTTACGAAAGTGAAACCACAGGGACTGAAATCGCAATTTTTAAACTAATGGACTGAAATAGTGATTTTTGACAAACCACAGGGACGAAAACAGTAATTAACTCAATTAATTATTACTTTTATATTTATCTATTTACTTCAAATTCAAACTTAGTTATCTAATTTGATCTTAACTATATATTTGAACGTTTTATTTAGTTTGGTATCAAATAGATTTTACGAAACTTGAAATAAAATTAACTAATATTATTTATCATTTATATATTTACAGAGTTTTAAATAAAGGGTTACATTTATTGAGACTTCGTTAACAAATTTTGCAACAATAGAATAATCTATTTTTATCACGAAAACCAAACTTTGTATTAATATATTAAATATTTTATTTTCACTATACAAAATTACATTTACTCGACCCATGTAATACATAAAGTTTTTTAAGATATAACTTTTTATTATTTGATATATAAAATTAGATTTTTTCAATTCGTACAATACACGGGGTTTTTTAAGGATATATATTTTATATTATTTAATACAGAAAATTACATTTATTCAAACCATGTAATACGCATATTTTTAAAGATATAATTTTTTATTAATTGTTATATAAAATCACATTTATTCAACCCGTGTAATAAATGGAGTTTTTTAAAGATGTATTATTTTATTATTTAGAAAAAAATATTACATTTATTCAACCCATGTAATATACGTGGTTTTAAAGATACAACTTTTTTATTTGGTATATAAAATTACATTTATTCAACACGTACAATATGGTTCTTATAGATATAACTTTTTTTATTTAATATATATTTATTCAACCCGTGCAATAAAGGAGGTTTTTAAAGATATATTGTTTTATTATTTAGTATATAAAATTTATTTATTCCACCCGCATATTACACTGGGTTATAGCCTAGTGTTGTTTTATTAGGTTCTCTCCCCTTAAAAGAAAAAATAATGTTGTTTTATTAGGTTCTCCCCTTAAAAGAAAAAAAAAATCATAAAAATGAAAATTTTCAAATGCAATTAGTTATTTTAGAACGACGAATTTCAGATTGAACTGGTTGGCGGCAGGTCAGCTTGCGAGATCGACCCCGGTTCGATAATCCAAATGGTTTCTCCATAGAGGGTATACCACCTGCTTAACGGGCTCAAACCGCGTTCTCGAAGGAACCATAACCCCTGATACCACTTGATACCAGTTGCGCCACCACAAGAGTTGAAATCCTATGGCGTAACGCAGGGTGGACAAAGCCCTCGTATGGCTCGGATTCGAACGGGCGACCTTAATGGAGGCCAAGAGTCGTGATTTTTTTTTTTGAAAGGCAAATTTGGATCATTGACGGACCACTGGAGTATTATCGTGTCACCAGCGGAACCACCCGATCATATTCAGGAGGAAACCCAATAAATATGGGAAAAAACCTCTTGTGAGAATCGAACCCAGGACCTATTGATCACAAAGTCTTATCTCACCCCCAAGATACCACTAGGCTATAAAGTCATGGACGGTAAAGAATCATGATAAAAGATGCACATGCAAAGTGAAGAAAAGATGATTAGCATTAGCCGAAAGCAACTACGTACTTGCCATTGCTGAATGTAGAGGTTTAACGAGTCATAGGTCCGAGATCTACATATAGGAATTGAAAGGTCCGAATGATCCACATTTTAGAATAAATAGGTATCCAACAATTTTTCATGATAACTTAAGCAAATTGTTAGTGCAATGAGATTAAGACCAACGGAGCAAACTGTTAACACCATGAGATAAACACCAAAGACAGTAAGATTAACACAACAAATTCATAAAGAAAATGCATCCAAACAATCCTCAAACCACACCAAAAACCAAAATGTTGATACAACAATTTACAAGTTAGTAAATTAGGAAAGAGTACAATTTATGAGAGGCAAGGACTTGGCCAACATACTTTGTGGTTGCTAATCATGCCCGTTAACTTCTTAAAGCTGCACATTCGACCATCATGGATTACTTTGAGTAGTAAAGGTGCTTGCCCATGGAAATCATACTAGCTTCACACAGGTTCATACTCAAGTGTTAATATAACTAACCACATACAAAAGAGGAAAACAAATAAAATGAACTTACATCTTTACTTGAAGAACGGAAATGTTCTTTAAGGAATCACGGATTCCCTAAAAGCACGCCAGTTTTCGATAAATGGCAAGTCACTTGGATTCATGTCTGGAATATCGCGTTCTTGAAGGGTTTTGATTATTTCTGTTGTCTCGCCTAGAAGTTGGGCCGCATCTTTGACGTTGTCCTCCCTTTCCTCTATCACACCAGTGTGACATTTTATTGTTATGGCTTGTGGTAAGTTGGTGAGACAAGCGGCGATTAGGTCTGCGATTATTGATGATAAGGTATCGAATAGTTCCTTCTGGCCAACCGTGGCATCAATGTTGGTTGGGCAGTCAAGCATGATTGTTTTGGTTATACGATACATTGAGTTGGCACTAATTGACTTGCGTATCAAATCATCATTTCCGCCTCCAGTGTCATCCTTATTTCTGTCCTCTGAGCAAACAATATCTTTAGCTTTATCCCTGAACCATTCAACAATTTGTTCAGCCGTATTGACTCGAAAAGCAGGGTCTTGCAACTCATTTCCTAACCATTTTTTGTCGAATATAATTTCTTGCCACAAAGTTTCAGCCGCCTTTTGGAAACTTACATGATCATTCTTAGCATTGAGACTTTTTTCCACAACTGTGACATACTCTAGACCTTCCCTAACACTTTCCAACAAGCTATCAACTTCCTCCGTTTGGATTTTAGGAAGGGAAATGGCGATGGTTGTTAGGGTTACCACTGGTAACCTCCAACAATCTACACATGGAACATCATGATCATCAATGTGGTCAAACTTTTTAACTCCTTCAAAACTGCTAGTAGACTTTCCAATAATTAGCTTCATGAGATTGTTGGGTTGGCTTTTTGCACCCTTTTGGATCAATCTGTTCACAGTTTTTGAAAGGCCTTTTAATGTTCTCTCACCAAGCTCTATCTCATCTTCAAGTTGCAAAACATAAGGGCGTAGATCATTGTTTCCTTCCAACTTCTTACAACGAAAACTATACAAGAAACATATCATAAACAAAAATGGGATCAAGGCTATTACCTTGCATACCACCACAACCCCCTTCTGCAATCCTATGCAAATACTGAAAAATAGCCTTTTCAAAGTCTCAATGACCACCTCGAGGTTGCTGCTACGAAATGGGAGTCTTATACTAGTGTGTTTCCAATCATACAACTTCTGAGTCCAGCGACTTTCTACTTTAAAGACTTTGAAATGGTTTCTAATGATTTTGGAAGACACTTTAAAGCTTAAGGTTGCAAAACATCTAGAAAGTGGTGCGATTGTGCCAATCACAAGTCCGATATACTGTACTATGAAAATTACTATCATGGACCAATCATAATCTGAATCATAATCATAATCCTTATCCAATATACTTTGAATAACGCCGAACATAGTAAAAGTGTGTAAGATAGTGACTAAAAGACATATTACCCCAGAAGCAGATGTGGTGTGAAAGCAAGCTGTTATGAATTGGGGGCTGCCACTTCCTGCCATGATCCAGTGGTTGCTCACATGCTTATGTAGCTTCTCAACTGTTAGTATTTCTCCTGGTGATGGTTGAATCTCTTTTGAAGCCATATCATGACCTTGTTGGTATTTTGATTCTATAATCTTTTTGGACTTTAGAATCGCTACAGATGAACATACATGTACCATCAACAATACAACCAAGAAAATCGCATAAGTGGAAGCTATTGTGTTAATTTCTACTGATGTACGCATTGTGAAAAAACCATAGAGGGGATAATGCCCCGTATATGTAGATAGAACTCCAGTTTGTATTTGGATGCAAACATTGACAACTAAGGTGATGACAAGAACACTCAAAGCTGTGATGTTTGACAAAAGCTCATTGTTGTCCATGGTAGCTAAAAAAGGCAATAAATTTGCCATCATTGTGCACATAAAGGCCATGCTTCCGAGCTTTGCTGCTTTGTCCACCTTACCCATCATCGAACCAGTTAGATCCACAGGCAACTTCATTGCAACAGATATTATGGTGAGAAAAGCAGAATTAACTCTAAAGTATTTACACGGAAACCATCGCTTTTTGCTACGGAAACCGTGTAATAAATCAGCAACCATGGCAAGGATGCAAACCAGAGATGCTAACGCGATGTACATCCCAATCCAAAACATAGGTGCGCTGTACTTGTTTTGCAGATCTGATCGGTATATAAACTTGTAGTATCCAAACAACGCTCTTGTAATATTGTTAGTAACATTGTAGGTATCGCTGATTTCAGCTACAAGTCGGAGATACTCGTTTGATGAGTTAAAAGCCATAACTCTAGGGGAAAATAATGTGGAAATAATGTGGGCAAAGCATAGGATTGGAAGGCTTAACTATTAAGTAGTTGTATTTTAAGGATGGATTTACGGTTTACGGACAAGGATACTATATGATAATAAATATATATATATATATATATTACTGGGAACACATGAATCATGCTCTTCCTTAAAGCCGCTACAATGATTAAAGATGCCAAATTCTCAACAGCCACTACTTTTCTGCAAAAGCTGCAGATAACTTTTTATCGTTTTATCCCACAAATTATTGGGTCGAAAGGTGGATTGCATAGGCACTAGTGTGAAACACATGAACCATGCTCTTCCTTTAAGGTTAAAGCTACTTTCCATTTCCACCAAAACCTGACTTGATTAATTAAATTTTTTTTGAACGGTGAGAATCTTTAATATGTTGTGAGAGAGATCTCACACCCTCCTAAACAGAGGACCCTAACTCTACTCTAGTCAGACTATGTTGTCTTAACCGGGTCCACGCTGGCGTCAGAGATTGGCTAATGGCGTTCCTCGGGAAACCATACCACCCACTGCCACTAGCAGGGGCTTGCGCCACCACAAGAGAGAATCTATTTGGCGTAACGCACGGTGGACTAAAACCCGGGGTGGCTCGGGCTCGAACTCTTGACAGAGAACTAGCCTTCATTGCCTTTCTCCACCAAATATGGCACTAGTGGGGATTGAACTTGGGTCTCCAAGGAGAACCCAAGTCTTTCCAACCAGTAGACCACAAGTGATGGATGACTTGATTAATTAATTAGCAACCAAACGGAAAAAATAATCCTAAGGGACCACGTGTGACTACCAAACACTATGCTAAGTGTAGGTCCCTCTGGGAGGATGAGGTTCAACCTTAACCTTGTTATACTAACACACTAGCAAGTGCGGAATCCAAGCTAGCATGCAACCCGGGATGAAACAAGCATAAACACAAGACACACAATATTCACCGATTAACACCACTTGTATTAATGCGAATGAAAGGTTCCGGTTACAAGCTCAATGTTTACAAATCAGTTTTGCAAACTCTCTAGTGTGTGTGTGTGTTCTTGACAGAATGCTCTCTATCTCTCGAGTGTATCTTTCTGTTTGCCTCTCTCTCTCTCTCTTTGAACACACACTGCATGGGTATATATATACCCAGCGCAGGTTGTATGGTCGAAGGATCATGTGGACTGCCCGAAAGATGATCTGTCGATCATGAAGCCATCGAAGGATCCACAATCACTTCGAAGGATGGCATATCCTTCGAAGTCCATCAGTATCCTTCGTGGGATATCTTTCGAGCTCATCGAAGGATAGAAACAATCCTTCGAAAGCCCAACCTTCGACACAGAACATTATACAACCATTTTCTAACTGTTTTGCCAAGTCAAACCAGGAGGATGGTTGACTTGGTCAAACTTACAGGACTAACAAAGACATCGTTTTGTATCAAGACAAAATACAGACAAAGTACAGACACAAGTGCACCAACAAACTCCCCCTTGGCTGTAGCTTTGTCTGGCTGTAGCTTTGTCTCGATCTTTATAACTTGATCTTTGTCTCGATCTTTGTGTCTTCAAGTCTTTGACGTCCTTTCAAGTCTTCAATGTCGGAGGATCTTTAAAGTCTTCACGTCTTGAAAGCAGAAAGTGTACCAACAAACTATCCGTTTTATGTAGGAAGTGTGTTGACAAACTCCCCCTTAACATAAGCTTCCCCTTGAGTTATGCTCGTGAGATACTTGTTCTTTATGAATTGTGATCCTTGTGGTGTTGATGATGGCCAGCGGCAACTCGATCTTCTTCATCACTTGAGCGCCTTCACATCGTGTCTTCATTCCGAAGCTTGTCATCTACCATGTTCTCCTTGCCTTTAGAATCTGCACATGCAAGAAATCTAAACGCGTAATGAGAACAACTGCTTGGAACATCATAAGTAAACGACACACATGTGACCATTGCATAATCAACACCGTCCGACAGTTTGAAAGTTTTAACAATTTTTATCAAGTTTAGTTCTTAACTTTCAAAACTTGCAAATTTCGACCGTTTATGAAGATTTAGTCGTTTCGGTTTTCGTTCAGGTTTCAGGTAACGAAGACTTGAGCTCCAACATCGTACGATCGAAAATAAAATAGAAATAAAATCTTTTTGGCTTTTATAAAGTTTATATTAAAACAGATTTTAGGTGTGTTTTAATATTTGAAATGTAAAGACTGAAAGCAGTAAATAAATATATACAGAGATTCTTTTTGCGAGTTTCGAGGGTAAGAGAATCATATCAGTGTACGGTCACGCCAAAACGCTCTTGTTGTTCAATTAGTTAACATTAAGATAAGAATCCTATAACAATTATCGGTATTGTTGTCCACATAAGCTCAACTTATCATTTGTAATCATGGCGAGGGGATACGTTAAGGTATGATTTATACTTACCGACCGGTGTTCATCCACATCACGACACATTCCCGTATCAAGGTATGCACGAGGGTTCATCTTACCGGTGAGTATACCGATTATCATCTGTTTGACCGTATATGATGTGAGATTCTCACTTATTTTGATTGAAAACAAGCCCTATGTGATAGAATCACTTATTGATGAGGAACTTGATTTTCATATGCATGAGGGCACAGGAGCAAGTCCGTGAACAGGTCAGTACTTTCGTACAGCAGAGAGACGAACTTGACTCCCGGATAAATGTGATATTTTATCACTTATTTTGAGGGACATGTGATTGTTGATCACTTATTGAGGTCGTATGCAGTATGTACACGTATGTATGGTATCATGGAAGATCTCGACTTGCGTCCCCGTTATTTTTCGGTAAAAGATACAACCATGATACCCAGATGATAAGCAGCATAAAGACCGAATATCTCAGAACCTCGGCAATCTCTCAAACGAAATTTCGGTACCAAGACCATATGCCAATGAATGGTTCCCACCCAGTCTTCAGTCGATTTAAGTTTATATCACCCTGCACACTTTAAAATGATTGTGAGCCTACCGATACATCTTATATAGAGCTGCTTATCGTTTTTCATTTTAGGTTTAAAGAGGTTTGGATAGACCACTGATGTACTATCATTTTCTCTTTTGCTCGCCAGGAAACTCATTTTTGTTTTTCTATTGTTTTTGTGTTTTTGAAATTTTTCGATGTTTTTGGATTTTCAAATTTTTGGATTTACTCCCCCTAAAATCAATAAACTAAGACAAATTTAAAACACAAAGGTATTTACAAAAATGATTTTCCGATGTTGGTTTTACTCTTGCTTGACCTTAATGCCGTTTACCAATAATAAATAGTCAAATCTTGATTTGTCAAATGCTTTGGTAAAAAGGTCGGCACGTTGGTCATCGGTGTGGACGTAAGCAACATCGATTAGCCTTTTCTCAAAGCAATCACGTATGAAGTGATACTTAATGTCGATGTGCTTAGTCTTTGAATGCTGCACAGGATTTTTAGTGATCTGTAAAGCAGCAGAATTATCAACGTAAATAGGAGTAGTTAGGAATTCAAAACCGTAGTCGCGCATTTGTTGTTGGATCCATAGGACTTGGGAGCAACAACTTGAGGCAGCAATGTATTCAGCTTCGCATGTTGATGTAGCGACACAGGTCTGCTTCTTGCACTGCCATGTGACTAGGCGATTTCCTAAAAACTGACATCCAGCCGTTGTGGATTTGCCGTCGATTTTGCATCCGCCAAAATCAGAATCACTGAATGCGATCAAGTCAAAGTTATTATCCTTAGGGTACCATAGACCGGTGTCAGGGTAACCCTTCAAATAACGAAAAATCCTTTTTACAGCTGCAAGATGTGAGGCCTTCGGGTTGACTTGATATCTGGCAAGCAGGCACGTTGGGTACATTATATCTGGTCTTGATGCTGTGAGGTACATAAGAGATCCGATCATCGCGCGGTAATATGAGGGGCTAACATCTTGACCCTTCAAGTCTGGAGTAATTCCGTGATTTTGCGGTAATGGGGTACCGATGGGCGTTGCATCAGACATCTGGAACCGGCTCAAGATGTCACCAACATATTTAGTCTGATGGATGAATATCCCAGACTCAGTTTGTTGTACTTGTAGGCCCAAAAAGAAAGTCATTTCCCCCATAGCACTCATCTCGAATTTATCCTGCATAATGCGCTCGAAATTCCTACACAAAACATCATTAGTAGAACCAAATATAATATCATCAACATATACCTGTACCAGTAGAAGATCTCCATCTTGTTCTTTGGCGAAAAGAGTACAATCGATAAGACCTCTGCGAAATCCATTCTCCAGCAAATAATTTGATAAGGTTGCGTACCAAGCTCGCGGTGCTTGATGAAGACCATAGAGAGCTTTGTTGAGCAACCAAACCCGACCGGGATGGATAGGATCTTCAAAACCTGGAGGCTGTTCGACGTACACCTCTTCTTCCACCACACCATGTAAGAATGCACTTTTCACGTCCATCTGGTATACCTTGAAACCTTTGAATGAGGCATAAGCCAGAAAGATCCGAATTGCTTCTAGACGTGCAACAGGTGCATACACTTCGTTGTAGTCGATCCCTTCTATCTGACGAAAACCTTGAACGACTAGCCTTGCTTTGTTTCGAATAACGATTCCACGGTCATCCTTTTTGCATTTAAACACCCAACGGGTACCAATCTTCTTGTATCCAGCAGGTTTCTCTACGAGTTTCCAGACACCAAGCTTCTGGAATTGTTGCAGTTCTTCTTGCATTGCTTCAACCCAAGAGCTATCTTTCAAAGCTTCTTTCCAAGTTCTTGGCTCTTCCTGTGAGACATAACACGCGAAAGACCAATCATTTTGTTGACCAGATTCTCTAATCGCCGCATACAAGCCTGCATTGTCGTTGTTCCGCAACATGTTTCTTGTTTGAACGCCACTCTGTACATTTCCGATGATGTTTTGTTGAGGATGGGTATTGTGAATCCTTGTTTCTGGATTATCTTGAACTGGAATGTTTGTACCCAGATTGTTGAGATTGAGATCAACAATTAATTCAATGCCCGGAATTGACGAAGAGGATGATGCAGTAGCTTCAGCTGTTCTAGGGACGTCCACTGGAGGAGTACCCTCTGAAGTACCATGAACTGCTGTTATGGGGGCTTCTTGATCTGCATCGAGAAATTCATCATCCTCTGAAGATTCGTTCAATTCGGTTGCATCATGAAAATCCTCATTGTCGAGAGCATTATTGTTCACTGAAGATGGTTCTTGATTGACAATAATGGGACGAACCAACGGTGAATCTGTTGCATTGTCACTCTCGAAAAACATCCTTGCTGCAGCATTTTCTTCAACTGCTTCAACATTGATCGAATTGAAAAAGTCATCGTACTCAAACATCCAAGGCTGACCAGGATTTCTAACTGGCAAAGTGTGCCTTTGTACTCTGACTTCAGACCATTCCTCGACCCTTTTAGTCTCTAGATTCCAGACTCTTAAGTTTGGGGTGGAATACCCAAGAAAGTATCCTTCAATAGCTTTAGCCCCAAACTTTCCATTAGGATCGATCATTGTGCACGGAGCTCCAAACGGTTCAAGATATGACAAATCTGGTTTCCGTTTGTTAATAAGCTCAAAGCAGGTCTTGTTGTGCCTTTTGACTGTAAGGACTCGGTTCAACGTATAACATGCAGAGGCCACAGCTTCAGTCCAGAAGGGAATCGGCAACTGTGACTCTACCAACATAGTCCTAGCAGTCTCGATCAATGTGCGGTTCTTACGTTCAGCGACGCCATTCTGTTGAGGAGTATAAGCTGCACTAAATTCGTGAAGAATACCCTTTGAAGTGCAAAACTCCGCCATGGCATGATTTTTGAATTCAGTACCATTATCGCTACGTATCCGCCTAACCTTCAACTTATATAGATTCTCAATCTGAATGATCAAGTTTTTGACAATACCGAAGGTTTCGCTCTTGTGTGCCATGAACGCCACCCAAGAAAATCTTGAATAATCATCAGTTATCACGAGGCAATATTGATGATTCCTGATGCTTTTGTGCTTGACAGGACCGAACAAATCCATGTGCAAACGTTCAAGAGGAACAGCCACCGTGTTGATCTTCTTAGTAGGGTGTCGCTTCTTCGTTTGTTTTCCTTTCTGGCACGAAACACAGACGTCTTGAAGATGGAAGTTTTTAAGAGGAACACCATTCACTAATTCATTTGACACCAAATGATTCATTTTGCGTAAGTGAATGTGACCCATTCGTCTGTGCCAAGAGATTGAGTCTTTTTCTGTGGCTTTGGAAACGAAACATGTTGCTTGTGCAGACGTAGTAATAGCTTGGCTCATATCAAGGACATACAGATCATTTATCCTTGGAGCCGACAAGAGAATCCATTCTTTCGGAATTTTGAAGCCGGGTTTCAGCACATAACATCCATTTGCATCAAAGTGTACTGAGAACTGCTTATCACAAATTTGAGAAACACTAAGAAGATTGTGATCAAGTTGTTGTACGAAGTTGATCTTATCAAAGCTAACAACCCCGTTGGAAATCATTCCTTCACCCGTAATATATCCGCCTTTATCTCCAGCAAAAGCAACATAACCTCCTCTAATAGATTTAACGTCGTAGAGAAGCTTCATGTCGCCTGTCATGTGCCTGGATGCCCCACTATCAACAATCCAATGACTACTGATAGTTCCTCCTGGAACACCCTGCACATGAACTCAAATGATTAGTTGGAGATGGGGACCCAAGCCATTGTGGTCTTGGGTCTTCCATTTTCATCAATAACAATAACTTCTATTCTTTGATGATTTGAAAATTGTGATGGTCCCCCTGAATTTTTAACCGTTTTTGGTTTCCAGGTCTGTTTTGGTTTACCAGTGTCATTCTTTAAAAACTTAACTTCATGGTTATCAGAAGTTTTTGAATTTTCTGGTTTGACAGAAACAGATGGTTTGTTAACCACATCGGTTTTAATTGCCCTTTCAATTTTCTTGACCTGTTGGCGTTTCTGTTTCTTTTCCCTTTCTTTTACAAGGCGGGGATCTTGTTTTACAGAAACAGATCGTTTGCGGTCAGTTTTGTCACGGGGATCATCTTCTTTGGCTTTCAATTTATGACGATACGGGCAATTTCGAATGATATGCCCAATTGTACCACATTCAAAACATGATCTTCGTTCAACAAACCCCGAAGTATCATGTGGTCGTCTTGTCGTCTTGTCGATAATGATGAACTTTGTGACCCCGAGGTACTAGGTTTTAAACTACTTGGTTCATTCTTTTTCATCACTGTTGCTTTCTTGACAAAATCTAAGTTAGATTGATTTTGAAATGTTTCAATTTTGTCCGTTCCCTTAGATTTCACAAAGTTCACATTCTTTTTCTTCTTTTGATTCGGCTTCCTTTGAGTTTGAGTCGGTGTTTTACCTCTTGGTTTGGCATGATTTTGCTGTTTTTGCACTGTTGGTAATTTTTGATTGCCAAATTGTTTTCGAACTTCGGCCTTTGGGATAGGAGAGCACTGTGTTACTGTAACACGTGATCCTGTCTTTCCCAAAAACTTACTTGTTGAATTTTCAAAGACTTTACTGATTAATGATTGATTAACATTCTTAATAGGAAAATATTTGTCTGAATAAACTTTATCATCACCAACCAGAGTGTACAGCAAATCCACACTCTCCGACTCTTTTGCAGATGTGGACTCGGTTGGAACAGTCTTAGCAGGTTTTGCGGGAGGATCACATAGAATATGATTCTCAAGAGGTATGTCCTCTTCTTTGACTACCGCATCAGACTTTTCCGAATCAGTATCATCAGATTCATCATCAGAAGAATCAGTATCCTCAATCACAACTGGAGGAGTCTGATTCGGTTCAGCAGTTACAAATGTATCTGCTGACACATCCGAATCTGATGATACTTCTTTCTTGTATCCGAGTCCTGTTGCAAATTCATTAACATCTAGTGGAACAGATGGTTCAAAGTGAGTTCTGTATTCCTCATCAGGCATGGCATCATAATTATTTCTCACGGGTGGTGGACATTTCTTGTAACCTATGCATGTGACATCCCGTTTCTCTTTCTGTACATCAATGATGTGATCCAACACATAGCTAGAGCTCAAATAACTGTCTAGCTTAAGCTGGATCGCCTCACTTTCAGTTTTCACACAAGCCATTTCCTTTTGCATTACCTCAAGGCGAGTTATATACAAATTAATGTCAGTTTGTTTTCTGGAAACCATTTTTGTTAGCTCAGTTTTATCTTTCTTTAATTTTTCAATCATCGATTTAAACTCCTTTTCATGGTTTTCATAAAACATGTTGGCTTCTGTGCACTTGGAAAGATCAACGGTCAACTTCTGGTTGTGAATGAATGTCACATCATATTTCTCTTGCAAAGCCTCGTGTTTGCTTTGCAATTCACACCACTTATCATTCAACGAAACATGTTTGTCTTGCAAGTCAAACAAACTAGCTTGTAAAGCATCATGTTTGCCTTGCAACTCAGACATGTTTGCCTCTAAATCAGCACATTTAACACGCAAACAATCACAATTATCACAGCTAACAGAAGTGGGTTCATCGACACATACCTGACTTGATGAACTGTCGACATTAGCCATAAAGGCTGAATGGAGAGAAGACGAAGAATAAGCAGCTTGATCCACCAAAATAGATCTTCTTTGAATTCCTGCTGCAGCTTCTTCCAAAAGCTCATCAATATTTGCATCGACTGACGCACTTGATGTCTCATCCACATGATCATCACCAGAACTCAAGGATTCTTCATCTGAACTTCTACTATAACCAGAAGAGTCTTCATCCTCAGAAGAGTCACCACCATTGGCGGAAGATTCTCCACCACTGGCGTGATTTAAATCCTTAACCACTTCAGCAAAACATGCTGTTCCATCTGGAGCATCACCACTCAGCTGAATTGACCAATCACAACCTTCATCTACTTGAACCACAAGTGCCTGGTTGGCATTAGATGGTCCTGCTTGACTCTGGTTGTTGACAGGCACCAATGTGCGCTCATTGTTCCTTACTTGGTTCTGATTTGCCCTGTTGCCTTGACCTCTGAAAGGATTTTGGCTTCCATGCTGAGCTGGTCTTGTGCATTCCCTTTTGAAATGACCACGTTCACCACAATTGAAACACTTAACAGCCTGCTTATCAAACCCATACTTGGTGTCTTTCTTGCTTTCCAAGCTGGTTCTGCCAGTTCTTTCCATGAAATCCTTTGCTCGCCTAACAGCACTGGCAAAGGCCCACTTGATGTCCATCATCTCCATCTCCTCTTTATCGATCTGCTGATAGTCTTCTTGAGTCAGATTAATGTTGCCAATCTGACCTTCCACTAATCCACAGTATGCGCTCACCAAAGTGTTTAGAAGCTCCATATGTTCTTTTGCTACTTCAACACTGACTTTAGAGAAACTTGAGGTGTCGAGCCGTACTGTATTTGGCTTTGATTGCTGACTAGCAGATGATGTGCTTCCATAACATGCTTGCTGTTGAGGAGGAAGTGGTTGAGGGACTGGTTCAAGCGGATTTCCATACATGTCTGTTGTTGGAGGAGGAATGCCATACAAGCTAGTGCTAGACACAAACGCTGTTTGAATTGGAGCGTGTGAAGAAGGTTTTGTAGAAGTGCCAGAAGTTCCATAATACATTTCAGGATTTTGTGGCACTGGAACTCTTTTTGCCTTGAGAGTTTCTTCCTGATTCTTGTTTTCCAGGAGTTGAGCAAAGTCATTGAAGTTTGTTGTAGCTAAAGTGCCATTGTACTTCATGATTTCCAAGAAGGTATTCCATTGAGGTGGCAGTGCATCTGCAAACTTTTTCACTATCTCTGCTGAAGTTGTTACAACCCCAATATTTCCCAATTCAGTCAGCAAATGATTGAATCGACTTGTCAAATCTCCTAAAGATTCATTCTCCATACAAGTAAAACCATCAAACTCTTTCTTTAGCAGGTCTTTTCTCAATTGACGTGTCGCTTCATTTCCCACGCCCCTTATCTTCAATGCGTCCCACAACGTCTTCGTTGTCTTGTAACTGACAAATTGATGATAAATATCTTTACTTAACGCCTGAGTAAGAATGGCATATGCCTTCTTTTCCAAATCATAGACCTTCTTCTGATCTTCCGTAAGATCTGCAAACGTAGCAGCAGATGATGCGGCAAGCTCTATTGTTTGATCAAAATCTGTGATGAAACGCAACCACAATTCTGTATTTTGACCAAGGACGTATGTATGAAATCTATCAAACCATCCCGGATATTCACTTAAGTGCATCAACTTTGGAGGCCTATTCAAACTTCCCGTTTCACTCTCGCTTAACAAAATGCTTTGAACACTTGGAGTTTGATTTGATACGAATGCCCATTGACCGGTAGATATAGCATTAGCTTGCGAAGATACAGGTACGGGAGATTCGGCCCATGCAGGAGATGCAGGTAAGGGAATACCCCACATCGAATTCATTTTTGATCAAGAAAAAGAATACCTGAAAATAACACTTAAAACAACCAAAAGATCAGCCGAAAGATCCAAGCTCGAAGAACAGAAACTTGTTGAACTAAAGCAGACCACAATCGAAGGATCAACACTTGTTCGAAGGATCAACAGTGTTCGAAAGATCACTGTTGAATCTCGAACAATGGTTTCGAAAGATTCACTAACTCGAAAGATTCACAGTTTGAAAGATCCTTATCTTTCAAATATATATCCTTATCTTTCGAATAACTATCCTTCGAATAGATTCCCTTGATCGAAGGATATGTCTCTGACTTCGAATGATGGGTCGAAAGATGATTATCTATCGAGCCTTCCTTGATCGAAAGATGATCTTTCGATGTCGAAAGATATCCTTCGATTGCAACTGACACAACTGACAAAGAGTGACAGGTTGGTGAAAAAGGTGATGGGTTGGTAGAAACTTTCGGCAGAAGGCAGAAGGTATGGTCAGACCATATCTTCTGCATGCAAAACAGGTTTTGAATAATAAAATATTGCCAAAAATCGAAGGATGAACCCAGAAACCGGTCACCGGAGAAGCCGGAATTTTGGCCGGAAAATACCAAAACCACTTAAAAACAGATTTTTAAGTTACCCAAGCCTTCCCATAACACACCCGATAAGTTTAGAACCGTTTTAACGTCAAGAAAAGCGAGAAAAACAGTAAAAACGGCTGCCAAACCACGTGAGTTTTTGTCCAAAACACTCCAAACACTTGTATAAAACCCGGTTTTTAACAAGGAAAAGAGCCACGGCTCTGATACCACTTGTAGGTCCCTCTGGGAGGATGAGGTTCAACCTTAACCTTGTTATACTAACACACTAGCAAGTGCGGAATCCAAGCTAGCATGCAACCCGGGATGAAACAAGCATAAACACAAGACACACAATATTCACCGATTAACACCACTTGTATTAATGCGAATGAAAGGTTCCGGTTACAAGCTCAATGTTTACAAATCAGTTTTGCAAACTCTCTAGTGTGTGTGTGTGTTCTTGACAGAATGCTCTCTATCTCTCGAGTGTATCTTTCTGTTTGCCTCTCTCTCTCTCTCTTTGAACACACACTGCATGGGTATATATATACCCAGCGCAGGTTGTATGGTCGAAGGATCATGTGGACTGCCCGAAAGATGATATGTCGATCATGAAGCCATCGAAGGATCCACAATCACTTCGAAGGATGGCATATCCTTCGAAGTCCATCAGTATCCTTCGTGGGATATCTTTCGAGCTCATCGAAGGATAGAAACAATCCTTCGAAAGCCCAACCTTCGACACAGAACATTATACAACCATTTTCTAACTGTTTTGCCAAGTCAAACCAGGAGGATGGTTGACTTGGTCAAACTTACAGGACTAACAAAGACATCGTTTTGTATCAAGACAAAATACAGACAAAGTACAGACACAAGTGCACCAACACTAAGTAACAACCGAACGACAAACAAATCCAGAGAAAAGTGTAAAGCAAAAATTAAATTTATTAAACTTTTGTGACAAAATTATAAAAAAAAGCAAATTGGATTTAAATAATCCGAACCGGCTCTTTTTGTCCAATAATAATCTCAACTCATTTATTCACCCACAATGGTCCGAACTTTTACATTTTGTTTGTAAAATAGTCTACCGTTAAAAAAACATAATGGAGTTAAGTTTTTTTCCAAGTTACAAACCGATGTTTTCAGGCTTTTGATCAGAACGAGGATACGAGTCGTTGATGTAACACTGTGTTCAACCCTAAAAACATCAGTTTACTGATTTGAATCTTTGTTATTTGCGATTTTGATTTGCTATTGGCTATTCGAATGATAATTTTTTTGGGTTGTCAACTTCAAGTATTCAAGAGTCAAAAAAGGGATTGGTTCGCTTATGGAATGGGTTGCTTACGGAATTTGCTTTTACTCCTAATTTATCATTATTAATCTCTTAAATAAATTTACATTTTAGCAATGTTAAATCGAAACCGAACTTACGAATCTGGTTATGCAAAAAAAAAAAAAGAACCGTAAACAAGTAGCTTTAATTGAATCACAAAAGGGCCTAGACTTTGTTTCGCTTAAGGCCTCCAAAAACTTTGGAACAGCCTTGATTTCCGTTTGGGTTTAGAACTGGCTTCGGTCCACAAAGCGATTCGTTTGTGCACCACTATCATGATCCTCGTGTCCAGATTGAGGAGAGAATCGCTCACTTTTGGGCATGGCGAAAGACTACAAGACCTGGGCCTAGACCAAGCATGTAGAAGAGTTGGCATCTTTGCTGTCCAATATGAGCCTTAGCGATAGCACATATACATGATACTCTAAAGTCAAAACTTGTTAATACTTATGGAAAAGTGTGGTCGCTTTTTTTTTGCAAAAAAGGAAAGAAATACCGAATGATGCAGGTGAACTCGTTTCATTGGCAAGAAGGCTTTCATGAAATTGACTAGATCCCGAGATCTATGGACGTTGTTTTTTTAAAAGGAGCTATTCAAAAAGAGGTAACGGAGCAGCTTGTTGCCCTTTGGGTCATAAATCTAATTTTTGGTTAAATTAGTATTTGAATAACGTGTGATGATGTATAAAAATTCAAATCGAGTTAAGCTTTACTTGAAGGTTATGAAAATCAAAGTTTATCACTGTTTACGTGTTACAATCATAGATTTACATCTCAAAAGCACTAGACTATATTGACTATTGAGTTAGGACCTATATTATAAGATGAAGTCCCAAATTACAACAGGTAGAGTGGTAGGGGTGACAACGTGAAGCCCACCACACATCGAGTATTAGTCATTCATGGCTTTAGGCCGAAAGACCCATTAAATATTCAGGTCATGATCTCTAGTATTGATTTGGGCTTTGGGTCATAAATCTTGATGTTTTCCTGTGTTATTGGTTTTTAAAATGAAACGAATTCAAATGCCATGTAATTATAATCTCCACAACGTGAGGAATTTTATAAATTACACCGATATTAACCTAACCGTGTGTGATTCCACTAGTAAATAAAGAGGCTTCATAACCATCACATGACCATATAGCCCGATGATGATTGTAAACCATACGAGCATCTAGTCATTCTAGCTATAACATGTGGACAAAGGGGACAAAACGGACATTGTGAAAGCCACATGTGGCCATTGTACCACAGATCTCCACTATCGGTTGTCGCAGGAGATACAAGAAGTACAATTGATAGCGACACCCAGCCAATCACGTTCTGCGGATTCGCATTCCTCCCAACATCCATTAGCGGATGACACAAAATAGACCACGAGGACATCCCGATAGCAACGTCTGGCTAATAGCAGGATATGGACGCACACCCTCCTATGCCACCACTAACGGTTAGTAGAGACGGGACCAAAGGGATATTATGACAGTGACGTTTTGCCCAATCAATTCTAACATAATAGTTCGTGAACACCGGTCTCGAACACAAACGAACGCAAAAAAGTCAAAGTTTTGATGACGTGGCGTTCTTATGTAGCAGTTCACGTCAAAAAACTAACTGAATTAACTTTTAGTTAGTATAAGATCGCTGAGTGAAAATACGTTAAAATTTGTGACTGTCATAAAACATTATCTTAGTTGGGACTTTAGTCCCTAACTTTCTAAGATTACAGCTATAGTCCCCAACTTTTGCAATTTCGTTCACGGATAGTCCCTGGCACAGATGAGGGTTAATTTTTGGTGTTAAGTGGATGTCAAATGAAAAAAATGCTCTTAGTGTTTCATTAATAACTTAAAAGTTAAAAGAATATAATTAATATTTAGAGTTTATGTGGGACCCACCTTCCCTTACCCTCTTCATCTTCTCCACTTTTCACAACCATCACCATCCACCTTTCACCACCACCATGACCTTGAAAAATTTAGTCGACCACCAACAAAAGTCACCACCGTAACTTTGAAAAACTCCACTCTAAACAACCTGAAATCCACCACCTTGGAATCACCGGTCAAACACTCAGTCGACCACCAACAAAAGCCACCACCTTCAACCTTAAACTTCGCCAAACAACCACTCACCAGATCCGCCCCGCCACCGTTCGAACACCCACAGCAACCGTTCACTACAGCCAACCCTTTATACGCTTTCTCCTTCACCACTCTTTCTCCTTCTCTGTAAATCTACCCCCTGTAACTCCGGCCGATCACCAACTCCGAGCACCAACCCCCCCCCCCCCCCCCCCCACCACCACTACATCGGTTGCATTTTAATAGAAGCCCTCAACTGCATTATCAGTTTCATCATCCTCTGTTATTGTCCTCCTTCCCCACAAACTCTTCAAAATCAATCTCATTTTCTTCCAACAGGAACCCCCACATGCAACCAATCAGCTGATCCTAAGTCAAACTTGAAGGATTCACAAAGAATCAAACTTAGTCTAGTCTAATTTGGTGTACCATCTGTAACTTCCTGATCACTTCCCACTTGGAACTATACATACAGATTCTAAATCTAAAGTTGGGTTAGTAAATTCAAAGATTTGATGTGCAATCGTTCATGCATTCTGTAAGCGACAGTGGTTTAAATTTCAATCGGTGCTATTAAGTTGAGCAGTGGTTCAAATTTCAATGGTGAAAGGTGGATGGTGATGGTAGTGAGATGTGGGGAAGATGAAGAGGGTAAGGGTAGGTGGGTCCCATATAAAATCTAAATATTAATTATTGTATATTCTTTTAATTTTTAAGTTATTAATGTAACACTAAGGGCATTTTAGTAATTTCATATCCACTTAATACCAAAAACTAACCCTTATTCGTGTCAGGGACTATCCGGGAACAAAATTGCAAAAGTTGGGTACTATACCTGTAATTTTAAAACGTTAGGGACCAAAGGTAAAAAATGATCAAACCACAGAGACTATCTGGGCATTTTTCTCTTTTTAAAATCTATTTTTTCTTGTTATTTTCAGTAAACCATAAAGACAAAAAAAAATAACTTCTCTTTGTTTTAACTATCATGTGGTGCTTTTTTTAATGACCAACAAAAGCCTGATTACCAAGTAAACCCAATGGTAAAAGGCCATCCATGCCCACTCGGTTGGAAATGGATCCAGGAAACCCGCGACTGATGCTCTGGTTATGGCTACACTTCATAATCCACTTGTTTAGGTTTGTAAAACATGTTTAGATACATGAATAGTTTTGGTCAAATCCAATCTTTATCCTTTAACTAATATGTTTTAATGGTGTCTCGTATATGGTTGTGATAGGTAACTAACTATATTGTGTATATTATTTTTTTTTAATTTGACTGACCCAAAAATCAGTGAAAATTATACAGTTAGATGTTTGGTATTCAAGTCGGTGCTAATAATTAAACAATGGTCTAGTTGGCCGGACCTCTAATACAAGTAATCCAGGCTTGGGCCTAGGGCCTCTAAAAAAACAGGGCTCCCACTTAGAGGAAAATTAATAGACTAACTATAAATATTGATGCAAAGATATTGTTTTCGATTTGTTTGATTTCTTGTACAAACAAACCACTCTCTGTTATAGTTGTGTTACATTTTTGTTGGTTCCAAGCACGAATAAAGGAGTATGGTTTATAACAATCAAAGAAGGAAAATGGACCCCAAAATTTCATTTTGCCTTGGGTCTCCAAAATGGTTGGAACGGCCTTGTTTGTGATCGATGTTACATCTCACATTTTCATGTTAAAATCTAAAAGAGCCATGGAATTAAAACCTTTGTATTCATGTAAATCAAGAATACATGTAAATCAAGGATGAGGCTTCTTTGCGATGCCGCTACCTAGGTATTTAAGTCTTCCCTCACCAAGCTAATCCGTCGCAAACAACCACCATTTCTAACAAGTTGGTAGTTGTCACCTCTTCGTTTCAATGTTCGACTTAATCCTATAAGTCTCCTTAGAGGGTGTTTAGGATTGCTTTTCTGAAAGATTTTTTTTTTTCAAAAGTTCTTATTAACTTATGACTTCCTTAAAATGGGGTTTTAAAAAAGTGTTTGGATTAGCTTTTGTGGTGGGAAATGCCAATAAGTTATTTTTTGAGTTAAATGCATGGTTGGTCCCTGTAGTTTGCAGATTTTGCATTGTTGGTCCCCAATGTTTGATAATTACACAATTGGTCTCGATGGTTGTAAACTTATTACTTACTTCTTCCCATTGGTATGAATTATGTAACCATGGTAATCCTTACCAGCTAACGGCATTAAATCTTTTAGTAAAGTCTGTGTAAAATGTCTATTTTGCCCTTATTAATAAAAAAATAAATAACTAGTATTATGCTGTAAGATATTGTTTCCAAAACTTACAAACCCTAAAAAAAACAATCCCCAATTTCGTTCGATCATCATCAAATACAAACCCTAAAAACTACAATCAGAGCGATGGAAAACGAAGGTACGTAATCGAAGCTCCTAAACACCTACAGTAGAGTAGAGGAATTTGATTCTGTATAAAATATTGTTTTAGGGTTTAGCTAATTGATACAGTGTGTGTTTTTGTTCAGTGATATTGGTATAGTTCGGAAAATCACTCTTTTGATTGATAACTTTCAACCGATGAATCATTATTTTTAGGCTTAGTATGTATATGGTGTTTACAAACACGTATCTATTGTTACTCTTCTAGTGGTTTTGTCATGTGTGTGTCTATATCATGGACCAACCGTAATCTGAATCATATTGTACTATGACAACTAATATCATGGACCAACCGTAATCTGAATCATAATCATAATACTTATACCGTATACTATCAATAAGGAAGGACACGGTACGTGAGTGTAAGATAGTGACTAAAAGACATATTACCCCAGAAGCAGATGTGGTTTGAAAGCAAGCTGTTATGAATTGGGGGCTGCCACTTCCTGCCATGATCCAGTGGTTGCTCACATGCTTATGTAGCTTCTCAATTGTTAACAATTCTCCTGGTGATTTTTGAATATCTTTTGAAGCTGTTTCATGACCTTGTTGGTATTTTGATTCTATATTCTTTTTGGAATTTAGAATCGCTATAGATGAACATACATGTACCATCAACAATACAACCAAGAAAATCGCATAAGTGGAAGCTATTATATTAATTTCTACTGATTGGAAAGATTGATTTCAGAGAACACCAGCGGGGTAAAGATAACCGATATATATGGTGGATAGAACTCCAGTTTGTATTTGGATGCAAACATTGACAACTAAGGTGATGACAAGAACAATCAAAGCTGTGATGATTCACAAAAAGGTCATTGTTGTCCATGGTTGCTAAACAAGGCAATAAATTTGCCATCATTGTGCACATAAAGGCCATGCTTCCTAGCTTTGCCGCTTTGTCCACCCCACCCATCATCGAACCAGTTAGATCCACAGGCAACTTCATTGCAACAGATATTATGGTGCGAAAAGCAGCATTAATTCTAAAATACTTACACGGAAACCATAGCTTTCTGCTACGGAAACCGTGTAATAAATCAGCCACCATGTCAAGGATGCAAACCAGAGATGCTAACGCGATGTACATCCCAATCCAAAACATAGGTGCGCTGAAATGGTTTTGGAGTTCTGATCGGTATATAAACTTTGGGAAATTGGCCTGTAATAATCTCACCTACACCTTATTGGCCATTAATAATCCCACCTCAGAATATTCCCCCCACCAGTCCCACCTTTCACCTATTTTTCCTACAATGGTCCCCCGTTAAAAAAACTTAACGGAGTTAAGCTTTTTTCCAAATTATAAACAGATTTTTTAGGGTTTTTTATTAGAACGACGATACGAGTCCATTGATGTAAAACTTGCCTCGAAACAGTGCTCCAAACGATGAAAACGGCGCCTCAATTCGGGTGTTTAAATTTCCAATTAACCAAAATTAAGTCACTTGGAGAACCATTTCGAAGTAAGTTTTACATCAATGGACTCGTATCATCGTTCTGATTAAAAGCCCTAAATCATCTGTTTGTAATTTGGAAAAAAACTTAACGGAGTTAAGTTTTTTTAACCGGGGACCATTGCAGGAAAAATAGGTGAAAGGTGGGACTGGTGGGGGGAATATTCTGAGGTGGGATTATTAATGACCAATAAGGTTTAAGTGGGATTATTACAGGCCAATTCCCCATAAACTTTTTGTATCCTAACAATGCTCTTGTAATATTCTCAGAAATACTGTAGGTATCGCGGATTTCACCTACAAGTACGAGATACGCTATTGTTGAGTTGAAAGCCATAACTCTAGGGGAAAATAATGTGGAAATAATGTGGGCAAAGAATAGGATTGGAAGGCTTAACTATTAAGTAGTTGTATTTTCAGGATGGATTTACCGTTTACAGACAACGATAACTATATTAGATAAATATATATTACTGGAAACACATGAATCACGCTCTTCCTTAAAGCCGCTACAATGATTAAAGATGCCAAATTCTCAACAGCCACTACTTTTCTGCAGACTTAATTGATAAGAGATGCATGATAACTCTTTCTCGTTTTATCCCAAAAATTATTGGGTCGAAAGGTGGATTGCATTATATTGTTTACGTTACAACACCTTTTATTCAATAATGCTTTTAAAGCATAGGCACTAGTGTGAAACACATGAATCATGCTCTTCCTTTAAGGTTAAAGCTACTTTCCATTTCCAACAAAACCTGACTTGATTAATTATTTTTTTTTTGAACGGTGAGAATTTTTAACTTGTTGTGAGAGAGATCTCACACCCTCCTAAACAGAGGGCTCTAACCCTACTCTACCCAGACTATGTTGTCTTAATTGGGTCAACGCTGGCGTCAGAGTTTGGCTAACCGCATTCCCGGGGAAACCATACCACCCACTGCCACTGGCAGGGGCTTGCGCCACCACAAGAGAGAATCTCTTTGGCGTAACGCACGGTTGACTAAAACCCGGGGTGGCTCGGGCTCGAACTCTTGACGGAGAACTAGCCTTCATTGAACTAATTGGGTCTACAAGGAGAACCGAAGTCTTTCCAACCAGTAGACCACAAGTGATGGATGACTTGATTAATTAATTAGCAACCAAACGGAAAAAATAACCCTGAGGGACCACGTGTGATTACCAAACACTGTGCTAAGTAACAACCGAACGACAAACAAATCCAGGGAAAAGCGTAAACCAAAAATTAAACTTATTAAACTTTTGTGACAAAATTAAAAAAAAAAAGTCAAAGTTTTATTAAAAAAAAGCAAATTGTATTTAAATAATCCGAACCGGCTCTTTTTGTCCAATAATAATCTCAACTCAGTTATTCACCCACAATGGTCCGAACTTTTCCATTTTGTTTGTAAAATAGTCCACCGTTAAAAAAAACATAATGGAGTTAAGTCTTTTTCCAAGTTACAAACCGAGGTTTTCGGGCTTTTGATCAGAACAAGGGTACGAGTCTCTTGATGTGAAACTGTGTTCAACCCTAAAAACATCAGTTTACTGATTTGAATCTTTGTTATTTGCGATTTTGATTTGCTATTGGCTATTCGAATGATAATTTTTTTGGGTTGTCAACTTCAAGTATTCAAGAGTAAAAAAAGAGATTGGTTCGCTTATGGAATGGGTTGCTTACGAAATTTGCTTTTATTCCTAATTTATCATTATTAATCTCTTAAATAAATTTATATTTTAGCAATGTTAAATCGAAACCTATCTTATGAATCTGGTTATGCAAAAAAAAAAAAAAGAACCGTAAACAAATAGCTTTAATTGAATCACAAAAGGGCCCAGACTTTGTTTCGCTTAAGACCCCCAAAAACTTTGGAACGGCCTTGATTTTCGTTTGGGTTTAGAACTGGCTTCGGTTCACAAAGCAATTCGTTTGTGCACCACTATCATGATCCTCGTGTCCATATTGAGGAGAGAATCGCTCACTTTTGGGCATGGCCAAAGACTACAAGACCTGGGCCTAAACCAAGCATGTAGAAGACTTGGCCTCATTGCTAACCAATATGGGCCTTAGCGATAGCACATATACATGATACTCTAAAGTCAAAACTAGTTAATGGTAGGGTTGTAATCGAACCAAACGAACACGAACAAGGCCATGTTCGTGTTTGTTCGTTAAGGAAATTAATATATTCGTGAACTGTTCACGAATGCATGTCGAATATAAGTTTATGTTCGTGTTCGTTCGTTAAGGAAATTCAGTTGTTGTTCGTGAACGCTGGTATAAGTAGTTAAATACAACAATCAAATGATAAATAAAAACACCGAAGTATACTACAACCACCAAACGATGAATCAAAGTTTAACTAATTTAGACATAATTATTCAAAGTTTAACTAACTGAGACATAATTATCCCAAAAAAATGTCTTGAATATCCAAAATTTTGCTAACTTAGAAAAAAATAGGGTTTCAAGTTTTCAATATGTTTAAATAAAAGATTTAATAATAATTATTTTTTAATATAATCAAACGAACGAACATGAACGAACGTAACCCAATATATTACCGAATGTTCACGAACGTAGTCAAACGAACGAGACATTTGTTCGTGTTCGTTCGCTAAGCTAACCGAACGAATTTTTTTGTTCGTCTTCATTCGTTAAGCTAATCGAACAAACATAAATGAACTTCCTGCCGAATGGTTCACGAACTGTTCGCTGAACGTTCGGTTCATTTACAACCCTAGTTAATAGAAAAGTGTGGTCGCTTTTTTTGCAAACAAGGAAAGAAATACCGAATGATGCAGGTGAACTCGTTTCATTGGCAAGAAGGTTTTCATGAAATTAACTAGACCCCGAGATCTATAGACGTAGTTTTTTAAAAGACTTAGTTTTGCTATTCAAAAAGGGATAGCGGCGCAGCTTGTTGCCATTTGGGTCATAAATCCAATTTTTGGTTAAACTAGCATTAAGACCTGCGCGCGTTGCGGCACGATACATCGTAAACATTGAATGGATTAGTCCAAACGTTATGTGACGCATTAACCATATGAAAACACGCGTTTCAACGTATCCATTTGAACTCAATGTAATATGTATAAGCATTGCGATTAGATTAGAACGTAAAGTAAATCAAATTCATATCGTACAATCATAACGTACTATATGTGACCCGACTCATACATAGAAAAGGTAACGGGTATGTAGGAAAAACTGACATGTGTAATCAATAGGGATTAATTAGAGCTTTTGAAAAAAGAAAAAAAAAAGAAACCATAATTTGACTCCACTCGGTCCTAAAGAAAATTTATGAACCATACATTAAAAAAGCACGAAAACATATTATATTTGACCTGAACCATTTTCCAAAAAAGTTTACGTCGAAACGTAGAACAACTCGACTTTATACCGAAACTTACATAAAAATATGCACGTAAAAACTGGTTTCTTTAACGAAAACATATTATATTTGACCTGACTCATTTAAAAAAAATTACATCGAAACGTAGAGCAAATCGTATTTATATCTACACGTACATAAAATATGCACATAAAAATTTAGTTTTTAAGTAAAGGAAGTATAGGGGTAATCCGAAACAAAATATTAGTAAAAAAAGTAGTAGGTTAAAACGTTCGTAAAACCGTGCCAAGTAGCACCAATGCCACATCGGCGGCAGCGACCCTCAACATCTAAAAAACTCGTAAAAATAAAATAGCTAAAATGGAAAAAAATTACACCAAACGATAAGCAGACTTAAAATCGTTGAATCATGCACACCCGCTACAGTGTGTTACTGCGAATAAATTAAACAGAAACGTAAAAAGTAGAAAAGAATAACTAAGTCGATTTAGGATCCGCCCGCTGCGGCGAACTTGTCAAACGGGGAAAATGGACACGTTGTGACGGCTTGTCAAATGTGAAAAAATAGAGCAAAAAACATTGAACCTCAGATGCACGTTACGACGTGTTAACTCGCAAAATTTAGAACGAAACGTAAAACGAAAAACTTGCGAAAGATAAAAAGTACGGAGGATCAAAGTTGTAAATAAAAAAGTGTTGTCTTAAATTACAAAAGATAAAAAGTTTTGCTTTACAAGTAAAAATTAAAAGGGGTTAAAATACAAAATATTAAAATCTTTGGGTTAAAAGTGAAAATCAAACTTTTTTTTTTTTTTTGAAAAACTCCCCATGCTTGAGGTATAACATCACAATGCAACAAAATGTTGCAAATTTATAATATGAAAATTAGTATATGAATAACGTGTTGCAAATTTATAATATGGAAATTAGTATATGAATAACGTGTGATGATGTATAAAAATTCAAATTGAGTTAAGCTTTGCTCGAAAGTTATGAAAATCAAAGTTTATCATTGTTTACGTGTTAGGCTATGCGGTATGGTGATGGTCCATCCTTGGAGGATGATCCATCACGTAAGCGTCAAATAGATCGGGTGTGAGGATGGGGCAAAGAGGATGGAGCTAAGGAAATGGGAGGATGAGCCTAATATATATATGTATATATTGTATGATAGGTGTGTGAGAGAGGGGGAGGGGCGTCGGATCCGTCGAGATGCAGACGTTGGCGACGCTGGAGGAACGACGACAGAGGGCTGGAGATGGAGAGGGGGACGGCGACGGACCGGGACGGAGGGGGGACGGACCCCATACCATGTAGCCTTATGATCATAGATTTACATCTCAATTGCACTAGACTGAATTGACTATTTAGTTAGGACCTACATTATAAGATGAAGTCCCAAATTACAACCGGTAGAGTGGTAGGGGTGACAACGTAAAGCCCACCACACATCGAGTATTAGTCATTCACGGCTTTAGGCCTAAAGACCCATTAAATATTCAGGTCATGATCTCTAGTATTGATTTGGGCTTTGGGTCATAAATCTTGATGTTTTCCCGTGTTATTGGTTTTTAAAATGAAACGAATTCAAATGCCATGTAATTATAATCTCCACAAGGTGAGGAATTTTATAAATTACACCGATATCAACCTAACCGTATGTGATTCCACTAGTAAATAAAGAGGCTTCACAACCATCACATGACCATATAGCTCGATGATGATTGTAAACCATACTAGCATCTAGTCATTCTAGCTATAACATAACTTGGCAAATACCACGTCGGATACGCCAAGACAAAGGGGACAAAACGGACATTGTGAAGGCGACATGTGGCCAATGATATTCCATAGACCATTGCACCACAGATCTCCACTATAGGTTATTGCAGGAGATACAAGTACAATTGATAGCGACACCCAGCCAATCACGTTCTGTGGATTCGCATTCCTCCCAACATCCATTAGTGGATGACACAAAATAGACCACGAGGACATGCCGATAGCAACGTCTGGCTAATAGCAGGATACAGACGTACGCCCTCCTATGCCACCACTAACGGTTAGTAGAGACGGGACCAAAGGGATATTATGATAGTGACGTTTTGCCCAATCAATTCTCACAGAACAGTTCGTGAACACCGGTCTCGAACACAAATGAACGCAAAAAAGTCAAAGTTTTGATGACGTGGAGTTCTTATGTAGAAGTTCACGTCAAAAAAAACTAACTGAATTAACTTTTAGTTAGTATAAGATCGCTGAGTGAAAATACGTTAAAATTTGAGACTGTCATAAAACATTATCTTAGTTGGGACTTGGGACTCATGCCAAACTGGTGTCATCGTAGCATCTGGTGGTCTTCCATAGTAATGGGAAGTGCTGGATGACATCTTTGGATGCTCTGCTTTTTCCAACATCAATTGTCTGAATTCTGCAAGAGAAGGATACTCCATTTCAGCAGATTCTTCTTCTAATCCTCCGGCATAAATTCTTTCACTTCTTTGCTCAATAGATCCTATTTCATAATCACTTTCAGCCTTAGTATCAAACGGCACATCTTTCAGTTCGCTTTGATTACTAGAACTTTCAGTTCTTATTACTTTAGATTCCTGAGCCGTTTTGACAATCCATTTCTTAGTTTGTCGTTTTCTCAGCTTCTTGTAATTCTTAGCAGACATCTAATATGTCAAAGTTAGAATTTTTAAAAGGGGAAATCTCAAAACTAGCCAAGAATTGGTCAACATTTCGAAACTAGCCAAAGGAAACTTCTTATAGAGACGCTACCACGTTGCTGAAACGTCTTGACAATGGACCAATCACTGGCTGCCACGTGTCCGACAACGCTGAAACGTCTCACAGTCTTAGCTGAGGCGTCTTAACATGGCTTGAGACGTTTCCACACGGCTTCATATGGCTTGAGACCTTTCCAAATGGCTTGAGACCTTTCCACATGGCCTAAGACCTTTCCACATGGCTTGAGACATTTCCACATGGCTTGAGCCATTTCCACATGACTTGAGCCCTAAAATGACATTTAACTCTTTATAAAATTAACCTTAAATTACATTAAATATATATATAATTAAATAAAATAGTTGGTTGTTAGGATTTTTCATATTTTTTAAAGTTTTTTACTTTTTCTTAAGTTTTAAAGTCTTTTAGAGTTCTTATACACAAATACATACACACCATGTTGTAATACATATGAGAATTTCAATAGAATAATTTTTCATAATCTTAAAAGTTTTAGTAATTAAAAGTTTTGTAACAGAATACAATTACTTAAAACATATTTTCAATTTTTAAACTAATCTTTCTCATGATTTTTAAACTCTTAAATCTTTTTTCTACGTTTACGTTTCTTTTTTTCTTAAAAATTACACCATAAAAGATGTTTAAAAATCGTGAGGAAGATTAGTTTAAAAATTGAAAATATGTTTTAAATAATCGTATTATGTTACAAAACTTTTAATTACTAAAACTTTTAAGATTATGAAAAATTATTCTATTGAAATTCTCATATGTATTACAACATGGTGTGTATGTATTTGTGTATAAGAACTCTAAAAGACTTTAAAACTTAAGAAAAAGTAAAAAACTTTAAAAAATATGAAAAATCCTAACAACCAACTATTTTATTTAATTATATATATATTTAATGTAATTTAAGGTTAATTTTATAAAGAGTTAAATGTCATTTTAGGGCTCAAGTCATGTGGAAATGGCTCAAGCCATGTGGAAAGGTCTTAAGCCATGTGGAAAGGTCTCAAGCCATGTGGAAAAGTCTTAAGCCATGTGGAAACGTCTCAAGCCATATGAAGCCGTGTGGAAACGTCTCAAGCCATGTTAAGACGTCTCAGCTAAGACTTCTGAGACGTTTCAGCGTTGTCGGACACGTGGCAGCCAGTGATTGGTCCATTGTCAAGACGTTTCAGCAACGTGGTAGCGTCTCTACAAGACGTTTCCTTTGGCTAGTTTCGAAATGTTGACCAATTCTTGGCTAGTTTCGAGATTTCCCCTTTTTAAAATCTATTTTTTCTTGTTATTTTCAATAAACCAGACAAAAAAATAACTTCGTTTTGTTTTAACTATCATGTGGTGCTTTTTTTAATAACCAATAAAAGCCTGATTACCTAAGTAAACCCAATGGTAAAAGGCAATCCACGTCCACTCGGTTGGAAATGGACCCAGGAAACCCGCGACTGATGCTCTGGTTATGGCTACACTTCATAATCCACTTGTTTAGGTTTGTAAAACATGTTTAGATACATGAAAAGTTTTGGTCAAATCCAATCTTTATCCTTTAACTAATATGTTTAATGGTGTGTCGTGTATGGGGGGTGGTCACTAGTGATAGAATTCTATCACTCACAAGCACCAATCAAGTTTCACCATGTCATCAACCATTTTTTCATCACTCACAACCTTTTTTAGTGGGGGTGGTCATCACTCACCACCACACCCAACAATTTCCCCCAACCAACAACTACCCTCACAAACCAAAAGAATAACGCCGTGATAAAAATAACGAAAATCTGATTCGGTGCTACTATAACGCGTTATAGCAAGAGGCGGGGTGGGAACTTTGGTTTTTCCACGCGTTATAAATGCCATCACGGGAACCGCCCCGTGTGGCCGTTGTGATAGGTAACTAACTAATATTGTGTATATTTTTTTTTAATTTGACTGACCCAAAAATAAGTGAAAAGATTTTTTTTTTCAAAATTAACTTATGAACTTCCTTAAAATGAGTTTTTAAAAAAGTGTTTGGATTAGCTTTTTGTGGTGGAAAAAGCAAATAAGTTATTTTTTGAGTTAACTGCACGGTTGGTCCCTATAGTTTGCAGATTTTACATTGTTGGTCCCCCAATGTTTGATAATTACTCAATTGGTCCCGATTACTTCTTTCCATTGGTATGAATTATGTAACCATGGTAATCCTTACCAGCTAATGGCATTAAATCTTCTAGTGAAGTCTGTGTAAAATGTCTATTTTTCCCTTATTAATAAATAACTAGTATTATGCTTTAAGATATTGTTTCCAAAACTTACAAACCCTAAAAAAAACAATCCCCAATTTCGTTCGATCATCATCAGATACAAACCCTAAAAACAACAATCAGAGCGATGGAAGACGAAGGTACGTAATCGAAGATTCGAAGCTGCTAAACACCTACAGTAGATTAGAGGAATTTGATTGTGTATGAAATATTGTTTTAGGGTTTAGTTAATTGATACAGTACGTGTGTTTTTGTTCAGTGATATTGGTATAGTTCGGAAAATCACTCTTTTGATTGATAACTTTCAACTGATGAATCATTATTTTAGGCTTAGTATGTATATTGTGTTTACAAACACGTATCTATTGTTACTCTTCTAGTGGTTTTGTCATGTGTGTGTCTATATATATATATATAGGGGTGGGTTAACGTACAATATTCCTTGATGTACGATGCATACGAGATGAAATTACACATGTTATAAAACTCAAAACCCTAATCACGCATGTTGAAAACTATAATCACGCATGAACATAATCACGTATGTACAAAATCAGAAATCACACATGGGGTAAAACCCTAATCACGTATGTTATAAAACTAATCACGCATGTTATTATTTCATCTCGTACGTATTGTACATTGAGGGATATTGTATTTTACACTTTCACTATATATATGTGTGTGTGTGGATCAATATAAGCTTGTCTCGTAAAACATATATAATATATACGGATACGATTTAGGAACTTGATCCTTGATAAATTTCAGTTTAATCTTTTCATGTCACATGGAATTCTGTGTTTTTTTTGTGTCTTTGGTTGTGTGTGTTTATGCTTTGTTCTTGGCAACTGAATTCAATCTTGTTAATCAATGATAAATAGGTCGAAAAACTCAAGTGAAAGAGAAGCGCCCTTGTGAGGAGGAGGATCAAAGCTCTACTGCTGCTTCTGGTAACCACTCATTTGCTTGGATTGTAAAACACTTGTCAAGTTTTTTTATTTGTTTCTTTCTTTATTATTGTTCTTGTTGACAATTAGGTGAGCGCCCTCGCGAGGATCTTTTTGAGAATCCAAGCTCTGCCTTAGCGACCGGTAAGCGCTCGCTCATTTGGTTGGATTATAATATATGTGTGTATCTATTTATTAATTCTTGTCAATCATCAAGTGAAAGGGAACCGCCCTTGTGTGGATCTTGCAAGCTCTGCTTCAGCCGCAGCTGCTCCTGCTTCTGGTAACCACTCATTTGGTTGGTTGATCATATTTGTTTGTGTTTCTTTATTACTTTTGACGCTTGACCGTGCCTGCTGTTTAGGATAGTCCATGACCCCTTTTGTTTATAAAACTCAAAAGACTTTCAAGCCGTTTGGCTTCTTTTAAAGAGAAATTGAATGATAACCACCGTTTGTTTAGTTGAAGTCTCAAACTTAAGATCGGTTTTCTAACATTGTTTATAAAACTTAGCCACTTTTAAATTCATTCCTATACTACGTAGTACGTGATTCTGTTTGTTGCAAGGGTTGTTCATACATTATTTCAAATGTTTTCATCAGTTTGCATGTTGTTGTATGTTGACTCCGTGCTAACAGTTTGTCTACAACTAACTGATAGGTACAGTGGAAGAACAAGAAGTAGCCTTGATGGAGATAAGGATGCCCGATTATGCTGGTAATAACGAAATCCATGTTTCTGCTTTATTTACATCTTATCAACATTTTTTTTAAAGTTTCTTTGATGTCTAAGCATATATCAAGTAAGATATACGATTTAGGAACTTGATCCTTGATAAATTCCAGTTTAATAATCTTTTCGTGTCACATGGAACTCTTGTGTGTTTTTGGTTGTGCTTTGTTCTTGACAACTGAATTCAATCTTGTTAATCAATGATACACAGGTAGAAAAACTCAAGTGGAAGGGAAGCGCCCTTGTGAGGAGGAGAACACTGCTGCATCTGTGTTGGTGCACTTGTGTCTGTACTTTGTCTGTATTTTGTCATGATACCAAACGATGTCTTGTGTTAGTCTGGTTTACGTCTTAGGTTTGTTAATATGTGTGTTCGATGTAAGTTTGACCAAGTCAACCATCCTCCTGGTTTGACTTGACCAAACAGTTAGCACACTGTTTGTAAGATGTTTGTGTCGAAGGATGGATCATCGAAGGATTGTTTATATCCTTCGATGAGCTCGAAAGATAAGCCTTCGTTGGATGATTGATGGACCTCGAAGGATATCATCCTTCGAGGTGGATATTTGGATCCTTCGATAGGTTTCAGATCGATAGATGATCTTTCGATCAGTCTATCTGATTCTTCGACCAGACGAGCTGTGATGGGTATATATACTCATGTAATGTGTTCACTTCATTCAGGGGAAGAGTGACAGAAAACAGAAGTGTGTGTGTGAGAAGTGAGTGAACTGAGTCTTGTTGAGAGCGTATTTTCAGTTGGGTCAAGGGCTGTAACCGTGTCCACTGAAATACAAGAGCAAACTTTGATATCTCGTGTGTCTACATCTCTCTTTGTGGCTTGTGTTCTCATATAAACTCCGGTTTGCATTCTAGCTTGGATTCCGCACTTGCTAGTGTGTTAGATATAACAAGGATAAGGTTTGACCTCATCCTCCGAGGGACCTACAAGTGGTATCAGAGCCGTGGCTCTTTTCCTTGTTAAAAACCGAGTTTATACAAGACTTTGGAGTGTTTTGGACAAAAACTCACATGGTTTAGCACCCGTTTTTAGTGTTTTTCTAGCTTTTCTTGACGTAAAAACGTGTTCTAAACTTACCGGGTGTGTTAAAGGACGGGTTGGGTAACTTAAAAACTTGTTTTTAAGATGTTTGGTAATTTCCGGCCAAATTCCGGCTTACTCCGGTGACCGGTTTCTGGATAAGAAGCTTCCTTTTTCAGTATATTTTATTGTTCAAATTCTTGGTTTGCTAAAAGTATGGTCTGACCATACCTTTCTGCCGAAAGCTTTCTACCAACCCATCACCTTTTCACCAACCTGTCACTTCTTTTGTCAACTGTGTCAGTACCGATCGAAAGATATCCTTCGAAGTCAAAAGATCATCTTTCGATCAAAGGAAGTTCGATAGATAATCATCCTTCGAACATCATTCGAAGTCTGTGACTTATCCTTCGATCCAAGGAATCTTTTCGAAGCATACATCTTTCGGTCTACAGTTCTTTTTCGAAAGATAAGGATCCTTCGATTGGAGAATCTTTCGAAATCATTGTTCGAAATTCAACAGTGATCTTTCGAACACTGTTGATCCTTCGAACAAGTCTTGATCCTTCGATCCTAATCTGTTTATGTTTAACAAGTTTGTGATTTTCAGGTATTTATTTTTCTTGATCAAAAATGGATTCGATGTGGGGTATTCCGATAAATACAGAAATGTATTTTGGTACTCCGGCTCCGGATTCGGGAAAGTATAGAATACCAGTTTATCTCCTGCATGGGCCGAATCTCCCGTACCTGTATCTTCGCAAGCTAATGTTATATCTACCAGTCAATGGGCATTCGTATCAAATCAAACTCCAAGTGTTCAAAGCATTTTGTTAAGCGAGAGTGAAACGGGAAGTTTGAATAGGCCTCCAAAGTTGATGCACTTAAGTGAATATCCAGGATGGTTTGATAGATTTCATACATACGTCCTTGGTCAAAATACAGAATTGTGGTTGCGTTTTATCACAGATTTTGATCAAACAATAGAGGTTGCCGCTTCATCTGCTGCTACGTTTGCCGATCTTACGGAAGATCAGAAGAAGGTCTATGACTTAGAGAAGAAAGCGTATGCCATTCTTACTCAGGCGTTAAGCAAAGATATTTATCATCAATTTGTCAGTTTCAAGACAACGAAGAAGTTGTGGGACGCATTGAAGATAAGGGGCGTAGGAAATGAAGCGACACGTCAATTAAGAAAAGACCTGCTAAAGAAAGAGTTTGATGGTTTTACTTGTATGGAGAATGAATCGTTAGGAGATTTGACAAGTCGATTTAATCATTTGCTGACTGAATTGGCAAATATTGGGGTTGTAACAACTTCAGCAGAGGTAGTGAAAAAGTTTGCAGATGCACTGCCACCTCAATGGAATACTTTCTTGGAAATCATGAAGTACAATGGCACTTTAGATACAACAAACTTCAATGACTTTGCTCAACTCCTGGAAAACAAGAATCAGGAAGAAACTCTCAAGGCAAAAAGAGTTCCAGTGCCACAAAATCCTGAAATGTATTATGGAACTTCTAGCACTTCTACAAAACCTTCTTCACACGCTCCAATTCAAACAGCGTTTGTGTCTAGCACTAACCTGTATGGCAATCCTCCTCCAACAACAGACATGTATGGAAATCCGCTTGAACCAGTCCCTCAACCAGTACCACAACAGCAAAGCCAACGACCTATCAGAGCAACTGATATGTTCGGAAATCCATTACCTGTTCGATCTACCGGACCAACAGAGTTATACGGGAATCCACTTCCTCCTCAACAGCAAGCATGTTATGGAAGCACATCATCTGCTAGTCAGCAATCAAAGCCAAATACAGTACGGCTCGACACCTCAAGTTTCTCTAAAGTCAGTGTTGAAGTAGCAAAAGAACATATGGAGCTTCTAAACACTTTGGTGAGCGCATACTGTGGATTAGTGGAAGGTCAGATTGGGAACATTAATCTGACACAAGAAGACTATCAGCAGATCCATAAAGAGGAGATGGAGATGATGGACATCAAGTGGGCCTTTGCCAGTGCTGTTAGGCGAGCAAAGGATTTCATGGAAAGAACTGGCAGAACCAGCTTGGAAAGCAAGAAAGACACCAAGTATGGGTTTGATAAGCAGGCTGTTAAGTGTTTCAATTGTGGTGAACGTGGTCATTTCAAACGTGAATGTACGAGGCCATCTCAACATGGAAACCAAAATCCTTTCAGAGGTCAAGGCAACAGGGCAAATCAGAACCAAGTAAGGAACAATGAGCGCACATTGGTGCCTGTCAACAACCAGAGTCAAGCAGGACCATCTAATGCCAACCAGGCACTTGTGGTTCAAGTAGATGAAGGTTGTGATTGGTCAATTCAGCTGGGAAATGATGCTCCAGATGGAACAGCATGTTTTGCTGAAGTGGTTAAGGATTTAAATCACGCCAGTGGTGGAGAATCTTCCACCAATGGTGATGAATCTTCTGAAGATGAAGACAGTTCTGGTTATAGTGGAAGCTCAGATGAAGAATCCTCCACTTCAGGCAATGATCATGTGGATGACACATCAAGTGCGTCAGTTAATGCAGATATTGATGAGCTTTTGGAAGAAGCTACAGCAGGAATTGAAAGAAGATCTATTTTGGTGGATCAAGCTGCTTATTCTTCGTCTTCTCTCCATTCAGCCTTTATGGCTAATGTCGACAGTTCATCAAGTCAGGTATGTGTCGATGAACCCATTGCTGTTAGTTGTGATAACTGTGATAGTTTAAATGTTAAATGTGCTGATTTAGAGGCAAACATGTCTGAGTTGCAAGGCAAACATGATGCTTTACAAGCTAGTTTGTTTGACTTGCAAGACAAACATGTTTCATTGAATGATAAGTGGTGTGAATTGCAAAGCAAACACGAGGCTTTGCAAGAGAAATATGATGTGACATTCATTCACAATCAGAAATTGACTGTTGATCTTTCGAAGTGCACTGAAGCCAACATGTTTTATGAAAACCATGAAAAGGAGTTTAAATCGGTAATTGAAAAATTAAAGAAAGATAAAACCGAGTTAACTAAAATGGTTTCCAGAAAACAAACTGACATTAATTTGTATATAACTCGTCTTGAGGTAATGCAAAAGGAAATGGCTTGTGTGAAAACTGAAAGTGAGGCGATCCAACTTAAGCTAGACAGTTATTTGAGCTCTAGCTATGTGTTGGATCACATCATTGACGTACAGAAAGAGAAACGGGATGTCACATGCATTGGATACAAGAAATGTCCACCACCTGTGAGACACAATTATGATGCCATGCCTGACGAGGAGGATAGAACTTTCTTTGAACCATCTGTTCCTCTAGATGTTAATGAATTTGCAACAGGACTCGGATACAAGAAAGAAGTATCATCAGATTCGGATGTGTCTGCAGATACATGTGTGTCTTCTGCTGAACAGAATCAGGATCCTACAGTTGTGATTGAGGATACTGATTCTTCTGATGATGAATCTGATGATACTGATTCAGCAAAGTCTGATGCGGTGATCAAAGAAGAGGACATACCTCTCGAGAATCATATTCTCTGTGATCCTCCTGCAAAACCCGCTAAGACTGTTGCAATTGAGTCCTCGTCTGCAAAAGAGTCGGAGAGTGTGGATTTGCTGTACACTCTTGTTGGTGATGATAAAATTTATTCAGACAAAGATTTTCCTATTAAAAATGTTAATCAATCTTTAATCAGTAAAGTCTTTGAAAATTCGACAAATAAGTTTTTGGGAAAGACAGGATCACATGTTACAGTAACACAGTGCCCTCCTATCCCAAAGGCTGAAGTTAGAAAACAATTTGGCAATCAGAAATTACCAACAGAGAAAAGGCAGCAAAATCATAACAAACAAAAAGGAAATTTGCCGGCTCAAAGTCAAAAGAAGCCAAATCAAAAGAAGAAAAAGAATGTGAACTTTGTGAAATCTAAGGGAACGGACAAAATTGAAAAGTTTGAAAATCAATCTAACTTAGATTTTGTCAAGAAAGCAACAGTGATGAAAAGGAATGAACCAAATAGTTCAAAACCTAGTACCTCGGGATCACAAAGTTCATCATCGACAAGACGATCATATGATACTTCGGGGTTTGTTGAACGAAGATCATGTTTTGAATGTGGTGAAATTGGGCATATCATTCGAAATTGCCCGTATCTTCATAAGTTGAAAGCAAAGGATGATGATCCCCGTGAACGCAATCACCAAAAGCGATCTGTTTCTGTAAAACAAGATCCCCGACTTGTAAGAGAAAGGGAAAAGAAACAGAAACGCCAACAAGTCAAGGTGATTGAAAAGGCACTTAAAACTGATGTGGTTCAAAAACAATCTGTTTCAGTTAAGCCAGAAAACTCAAAATTTTCAAAAACTCCAAACAATCACGAAGTTAAATTGTCAAACAATCAAACTGGTAAAACTCAACAGACATGGAAACCTAAATTGACCACAAGTTCAGAGGGACCATCACAATTTATGAATCATCAAAGAATAGAAGTTATTGTTGTTGATGAAAATGGAAGACCCAAGACCACAATGGCTTGGGTCCCCATCTCCAACTAATTAAGTGAGTTCATGTGCAGGGTGTTCCAGGAGGAACTATGAGTAGTCATTGGATTGTTGATAGTGGGGCATCCAGGCACATGACAGGCGACATGAAGCTTCTCTATGACGTCAAATCTATTAGAGGAGGTTATGTTGCTTTTGCTGGAGATAAAGGCGGATATATTACGGGTGAAGGAATGATTTCCAACGGGGTTGTTAGCTTTGATAAGATCAACTTCGTACAACAACTTGATCACAATCTTCTTAGTGTTTCTCAAATTTGTGATAAGCAGTTCTCAGTACACCTTTGATGCAAATGGATGTTATGTGCTAAAACCCGGCTTCAAAATTCCGAAAGAATGGATTCTCTTATCTGCTCCAAGGATAAATGACTTGTACGTCCTTGATATGAGCCAGGCTATCACAACGTCTGCACAAGCAACTTGTTTCGTTTCCAAAGCCACAGAAAAAGACTCAATCTCTTGGCACAGACGAATGGGTCACATTCACTTACGCAAAATGAATCATTTGGTGTCAAATGAATTAGTGAATGGTGTTCCTCTTAAAAACTTCCATCTTCAAGACGTCTGTGTCTCGTGCCAGAAAGGAAAACAAACGAAGAAGCGACATCCTACAAAGAAAATCAACACGGTGGCTGTTCCTCTTGAACGTTTGCACATGGATTTGTTCGGTCCTGTCAAGCACAAAAGTATTAGGAATGATCAATACTGTCTCGTGATAACTGATGATTATTCAAGATTTTCTTGGGTGGCGTTCATGGCACATAAGAGTGAAACTTTCGGTATTATCAAAAACTTGATCATTCAGATTGAGAACCTATATAAGTTGAAGGTTAGGCGGATACGTAGCGACAATGGTACTGAATTTAAAAATCATGCCATGGCGGAGTTTTGCACTTCAAAAGGTATTCTTCACGAATTTAGTGCAGCTTATACTCCTCAACAGAATGGCGTCGCTGAACGTAAGAACCGCACATTGATCGAGACTGCTAGGACTATGTTGGTAGAGTCACAATTGCCGATTCCTTTTTGGACTGAAGCTGTGGCCTCTGCATGTTATACGTTGAACCGAGTCCTTACAGTCAAAAGGCACAACAAGACCTGCTTTGAGCTTATTAACAAACGGAAACCAGATTTGTCATATCTTGAACCGTTTGGAGCTCCGTGCACAATAATCGATCCTAATGGAAAGTTTAGGGCAAAAGCAATTGAGGGATACTTTCTTGGGTATGCCACCCCGAACTTAAGAGTCTGGAATCTAGAGACTAAAAGGGTCGAGGAATGGTCTGAAGTCAGAGTACAAAGGCACACTTTACCAGTCAAATGTCCTGGTCAGCCTTGGATGTTTGAGTACGATGACTTTTTCAATTCGATCAATGTTGAAGCCGTTGAAGAAAATGCTGCGGCAAGGATGTTTTTCGAGAGTGATAATGCAACAGATTCACCGTTGGTTCGTCCAATTATTGTCAATCAAGAACCATCTTCAGTGAACAATAATGCTCTCGACAATGAGGATTTTCACGATGCTACCGATTTGAACGAATCTTCAGAGGATGATGAATTTCTAGATGCAGATCAAGAAGCTCCAACAACAGCAGTTCATGGTACTTCAGAGGGTACTCCTCCAGTGGACGCCCCTAGAACAGCTGAAGCTGCTGCATCATCCTCTTCGTCAATTTCGGGCATTGAATTGGTTGTTGATCTCAATCTCAACAATCTGGGTACAAACATTCAAGTTCAAGATAATCCAGAAACAAGGATTCACAATACCCATCCTCAACAAAACATCATCGGAAATGTACAAAGTGGCGTTCAAACAAGAAACATGTTGCGAAACAACAACAATGCAGGCTTGTATGCGGCGATTAGAGAATCTGGTCAAAAAAATGATTGGTCTTTCGCGTGTTATGTCTCACAGGAAGAGCCAAGAACTTGGAAAGAAGCTTTGAAAGATAACTCTTGGGTTGAAGCAATGCAGGAAGAACTGCAACAATTCCAGAAGCTTGGTGTCTGGAAACTCGTAGAGAAACCTGCTGGTTACAAGAAGATTGGTACCCGTTGGGTGTTTAAATGCAAAAAGGATGACCGTGGAGTCGTTATTCGAAACAAAGCAAGGCTAGTCGTTCAAGGTTTTCGTCAGATAGAAGGGATCGACTACAACGAAGTGTATGCACCTGTTGCACGTCTGGAAGCAATTCGGATCTTTCTGGCTTATGCCTCATTCAAAGGTTTCAAGGTATACCAGATGGACGTGAAAAGTGCATTCTTACATGGTGTGGTGGAAGAAGAGGTGTACGTCGAACAGCCTCCAGGTTTTGAAGATCCTATCCATCCCGATCGGGTTTGGTTGCTCAACAAAGCTCTATATGGTCTACATCAAGCACCGCGAGCTTGGTATGCAACCTTATCTAATTATTTGCTGGAGAATGGATTTCGCAGAGGTCTTATCGATTGTACTCTTTTCATCAAAGAACAAGATGGAGATCTTCTACTGGTTCAGGTATACGTTGATGATATTATTTTTGGTTCTACTAATGATGTATTGTGTAGGAATTTCGAGCGCATTATGCAGGATAAATTCGAGATGAGTGCTATGGGGGAAATGACCTTCTTTATGGGCCTACAAGTACAACAAACCGAGTCTGGGATATTCATCCATCAGACTAAATATGTTGGTGACATCTTGAGCCGGTTCCAGATGTCTGATGCAACGCCCATCGGTACCCCATTGCCGCAAAATCACGGAATTACTCCAGACTTGAAGGGTGAAGCTGTTAGCCCCTCATACTACCGCGCGATGATCGGATCTCTTATGTACCTCACAGCATCAAGACCAGATATAATGTACCCAACGTGCCTGCTTGCCAGATATCAAGTCAACCCGAAGGCCTCACATCTTGCGGCTGTAAAAAGGATTTTTCGTTATTTGAAGGGTTATCCTGACACCGGTCTATGGTACCCTAGGGATAATAACTTTGACTTGATCGCATTCAGTGATTCTGATTTTGGCGGATGCAAAATCGATGGCAAATCCACATCGGCTGGATGTCAGTTTTTGGGAAATCGCCTAGTCACATGGCAGTGCAAGAAGCAGACCTGTGTAGCTACATCAACATGCGAAGCTGAATACATTGCTGCCTCAAGTTGTTGCTCCCAAGTCCTATGGATCCAACAACAAATGCGCGACTATGGTTTTGAATTCCTAACTACTCCTATTTACGTTGATAATTCTGCTGCCTTACAGATCACTAAAAATCCTGTGCAGCATTCAAAGACTAAGCACATCGAAATTAAGTATCACTTCATACGTGATTGCTTTGAGAAAAGGCTAATCGATGTTGCTTACGTCCACACCGATGACCAACGTGCCGACCTTTTTACCAAAGCATTTGACAAATCAAGATTTGACTATTTATTATTGGTAAACGGCATTAAGGTCAAGCAAGAGTAATCCACATCGGAAAATCATTTTTGTAAATACCTTTGTGTTTTAAATTTATCTTAGTTTGTTGATTTTAGGGGGAGTAAATCCAAAAATTTGAAAATCCAAAAACATTGAAAAATTTTAAAAACACAAAAACAATAGAAAAGCAAAAATGAGTTTCCGGGCGAGCAAAAGAGAAAATGATAGTACATCAGTGGTCTGTCTAAACCTCTTTAAACCTTAAATGAAAAATGATAAGCAGCTCTATATAAGATGTATCGGTAGGCTCACAATCATTTTAAAGTGTGCAGGGTGATATAAACTTAAATCCGACTGAAGACTGGGTGGGAACCATTCATTGGCATATGGTCTTGGTACCGAAATTTCGTTTGAGAGATTGCCGAGGTTCTGAGATATTCGGTCTTTATGCTGCTTATCATCTGGGTATCATGGTTGTATCTTTTACCGAAACAAAACGGGGACGCAAGTCTAGATCTTCCATGATACGATACATACGTGTACATACTGCATTCGACCTCAATAAGTGATCAACAATCACATGTCCACAAAATAAGTGATAATATATCACATTTTTCCGGGAGTCAAGTTCGTCTCTCTTCTGTACGAAAGTACTGACCTGTTCACGGACTTGCTCCTGTGCCCTCATGCATCGAAAATCAAGTTCCTCATCAATAAGTGATTATATCACATAGGGCTTGTTTTTAAATCAAAATAAGTGAGAATCTCACATCATATACGGTCAAACAGATGATAATCGGTATACTCACCGGTAAGATGAACCCTCGTGCATACCTTGATACGGGAATGTGTCGTGATGTGGATGAACACCGGTCGGTAAGTATAAATCATACCTTAACGTATCCCCTCGCCATGATTACAAATGATAAGTTGAGCTTATGTGGACAACAATACCGATAATTGTTATAGGATGTTTATCTAAATGTTAACTAATTGAACAACAAGAGCGTTTTGGTATGACCGTACACTGATATGATTCTCTTACCCTCGAAACTCACAAAAAGAATGTCTGTAAATATTTATTTAATGCTTTCAGTCTCTGCATCTTTGTATATATTTATTTACTGCTTTCAGTCTCTACATTTCAAATATTCAAAAATACCAAAAAGATTTTAGGTGTGTTTTAACATAAACTTTATAAAAGCCAAAAAGATTTTATTTCTATTTTATTTTCGATCGTACGATGTTGGAACTCAAGGCTTCGTTACCTGAAACCTGAACGAAAACCAAATTGACTAAATCTTCATAAACGGTCGAAATTTGCAAAGTTTTGAAAGTCAAATACCTGAAATTGACAAATTTTATTAAACTTTCAAACTGTCGGACGGTGTTTGATTGAACAATGGTCACATGTGTGTCGTTTGCTTATGATATTCCAGGCAGTTGTTCTCATTACGCGTTTAGATTTCTTGCATGTGCAGATTCTAAAGGCAAGGAGAACATGGTCGATGACAAGCTTCGGAATGAAGACACAACGTGAAGGCACTCAAATGATGAAGATGATCGAGTTGCCGCTGACCATCATCAATACCTCAAGGATCTCAAGTTATAAAGATCAAAACATTCACGAGCATAACTCAAGGGGGAGCTTATGTTAAGGGGGAGTTTGTCAACACACTTCCTACATGAAACGGGGAGTTTGTTGGTACACTTTCTGCTTTCAAGACGTGAAGACTTTAAAGATCCTCTGACATTGACGACTTGAAAGGACGTCAAAGACTTGAAGACACGAAGATCGAGACAAAGCTACAGCCAAGGGGGAGTTTGTTGGTGCACTTGTGTCTGTACTTTGTCTGTATTTTGTCATGATACCAAACGATGTCTTGTGTTAGTCTGGTTTACGTCTTAGGTTTGTTAATATGTGTGTTCGATGTAAGTTTGACCAAGTCAACCATCCTCCTGGTTTGACTTGACCAAACAGTTAGCACACTGTTTGTAAGATGTTTGTGTCGAAGGATGGATCATCGAAGGATTGTTTATATCCTTCGATGAGCTCGAAAGATAAGCCTTCGTTGGATGATTGATGGACCTCGAAGGATATCATCCTTCGAGGTGTATATTTGGATCCTTCGATAGGTTTCAGATTGATAGATGATCTTTCGATCAGTCTCTCTGATCCTTCGACCAGACGAGCTGTGATGGGTATATATACTCATGTAATGTGTTCACTTCATTCAGGGGAAGAGTGACAGAAAACAGAAGTGTGTGTGTGAGAAGTGAGTGAACTGAGTCTTGTTGAGAGCGTATTTTCAGTTGGGTCAAGGGCTGTAACCGTGTCCACTGAAATACAAGAGCAAACTTTGATATCTCGTGTGTCTACATCTCTCTTTGTGGCTTGTGTTCTCATATAAACTATGGTTTGCATTCTAGCTTGGATTCCGCACTTGCTAGTGTGTTAGATATAACAAGGATAAGGTTTGACCTCATCCTCCGAGGGACCTACAATCTGGTAACCTCCCTCTCATTTGCTTGGATTGTAAAACACTTTTTTGTTTGTTTCTTTATTAATTATTATTATTATTGTGGTTGTTGTAGGTAAGCGCCCTTGCTTGGATCTTGTTGAGAATCCAAGCTCTGCCTTAGCCACCGGTAAGCGCTCGCTCATTTGGTTGGATTATGATAATATATGTGTGTGTGTGTGTGTGTGTGTCTATTTATTAATAGTTCTTGACAATTCATCAAGTGAAAGGGAATCACCATCTTGCAAGCTCTGCTTCAGCAGCTGCTCCTGCTCCTGTTCCTGCTTCTGGTAACCACTCATTTGGTTGGTTGATCATATTTGTTTGTGTTTCTTTGTTACTTTTGAAGCTTGACCGTGCCTGCTGTTTATGATAGTCCATGGCCGTGCCTTGATGGAGATAAGGATGCCCGATTTTGCTGGTAATAACGAAATCCATGTTTCTGCTTTATTTACATATTATCAACATTTTTTTAAAGTTTCTTTGATGTCTAAGCAGTGATGACTGACTTTGAGGATGATGATGAGGAGGACGGTGGTTTTCTACACAGATATCAGGATGGTCATCTAGTTGTTGTCGGAAAATTTCCTAAAGTCGTTTTGGAGGGGCCTTTAAATCCAAACGCTCTCACCGGTGAAGGGATCTTGCGTATGAATTCTTCATATTATTATATTTTTCATTTATCAATCTAGATATGTTTGTTTAGCAAGTCATTTAAGTAACAACAAACAGGTAGATTGGCTGGAAGGGGGGAAGAGGGATTTTACCCGCCGACGATCCTTATGGAAGAGCGCACTGGGGTATTTTCTCTAAACCGTCGTCACCAACTGCTTCTGCTTTTGGTAAGCAACACCTCCCCTCCTTTTGCCTCTTTAGTTTCCTACATCAATCCTGATTATTAATGTTAATAATATATTTAATTTAATTTAATAGGCGACGGAGTGGATCTAGGCAACCCGTAACTGATGCTGCCTGCTTATGGTATTAGTATGCACGTATGTAAATTCGCTTATATGTTTAGGTTATGTTCGGATACATGAAATCTTTTGGGCAAATCCAACCATGACTGTTTAACCTTATTTTCTATGGGGATTAAAGATTAAGCCTTTAATCAATCCCTGTGAATTTTAATGCCATTTATTTATGTATGCCACTCCTAAATAAGGCTGAGCAAACGGGTCTAACTGGACCGAACCGGGTTTTACCCGACCCGAAACCGAAAAACAAGCAAAACCCATAACTGAGGACTGGACCAATGCATTAAGTTCGGGTATCGGTTTTGTTTAGTTCGGGTACATCGGATATGAGTATAAGACAGAGACCGATCGGAATATACTTGAAGAGGTAACCAGAGGATGAATACATCATCGATCGGAATATGACATTACCATCTAAGGATGCTGCTCAACTCGGTCCGGTCTTAGAATGGTCGGTTACCCTGGGTCCAAACCCGAGAACTGACCCGAACCCGAATATCACTAAAATAGGAACCGAAGATAGACCCGAATACACGATATCGGGTCGGTTTTTGTGAAGATCATGTCACTTTATTTTTCTTAACAATCTTTAACTACACATGTATTTAATAGCACATGTTATAATTGGTATAATGTATTTCATAGTTGTATTGTATATATCCCCCACTTGTAGTGGAGTGGTGGAAAGAACTTTGGGTTTCCTTGGAGACCCGGGTTCGATCCCCACCTGTTGCATTTGGGGGTAAGGGCAATGAGGACGAGGAGTCCCGTGGACACAAAGGACCGCGGGCCTGAGTCTGAGCCCGCCCCCGGTTTTCATCCGGCTGTTACTCTAGCGAGGCTTCTCGTGTAGAGGCAGAACGGTTTCCGGGGGAAAGCCGTAACCAAGTCTGATAATCAGCGCGGGCCCGGTTAAGACAACGTAGTCTGGGCAGACTTGGCTAGGGCCCCCCGGTTTGGGGGGTGTGGGAGTGCTCTCACAACCAAAGTAGACTCTCACCTTTCAAAAAAAAAAAAATAGTTGTATTGTATATTTCAAGCAAATAAAAAAACTACCACTGTTTTCAAATAACATTTTCATTTACTTTTTTCTAATAACACTCGTTGTAGCAAATAACGTGTACGTGTAATTAAAACGATGCAAGTACGTTCACCTTTTGTTATTAACAATTGTCTAATATGTAAGCTTTCAAGGAAGGACCCGAAACCATGTGACTTCCTTTTTTTTCTTTTTTGTATTTGAATAACCTTGTCAAAAAGTGTTGGTTCCGGTACAAACCATATTTATCCTATAAACCGTAAGAATAAATCCTAATACTTAAAAAAAGTTAAATTAGCACATACCAAAACAATACATACATAAAAGTAGCACTTTTGAATTATATTAGGACATGAAAAATAATCAAGATAATTGATTTTTGTTTGTTAGCATATTTATATGAAATTCAATATAATTGATATTATTTAGGATATTATTTTATCATTTCTCTATAATTGGTTGGATGCCACATGACACTTTTTAAATAGTTCTTACAGTTTGTATGCGCAATGTGGTTTGTATTTGATCCTACTCAACCCCCTTCTGATGACGATCTCTTTTAAATTGGTTATTATTAACTTAAATGCACTAAAAATATCCGATCCCATATGGGAGGAGGAAACCTTTTAAAAAGTAGCTTAATAGACAAGTTTAGGGAACTAAACATTATGGATTATCCCACATTGGTTCATGTATGAAGGATGAGAGAAGTCTTTACAAAACACCGACTACACAAGTTTAAGGAGCCACCTTCACCAATTATAATACACTTACACTTATCATTTATAGTAAAAACACGAGATATGAAAAAAAAATATTTGGCTATTTCATGTGCTGGTGATAAAGTAAAAATACAATATACAAAAATATATATATAAAAAGTAAACATTGTAAAAGGGTGATATTCATACTATACTCTTATAAAGTACTTTACATAAAAAAGAAGACATACATTTATTTTCTAGTTAACATTTAACTTCACCTACTTCGGTGAAAGAGGTTCGTATGATTCGATAGACTGACCTATGTTATCGGCCTATTATCTGTTTTTTTTGTGTAACATGGGGTAATGCTTTTTCTTTTTTTTTTTTTGGGATTATGTATTGGTTGTACTATGGTGCCCCTCTTAGCTTCTTGCTATGAGGTGGTTCATTGTGATTAATAAAACTTTTTTGTTGTCGTCCAAAAAAACTAAAACATCAATTATAAGAAACCTCCAACCTAACCTCCACTACTAAAACATCCACCTTTGTGACAGCCAAATTTGTAGCAAATCTGTGGAAAACTGGCGTTACCCACAAATGATTCATAAAAAAACTGTTTAAATCATAAAATAAAAATACCAAGAAATCCTAATCAAAATTAAAAACTAATACGATTGTTAACATTTCAATGTATACAAAACGAAAGCTTTTTACTCTTATCCTAACTTTTTCATCATTTTTCCACCTTCGATCTCCATGTCGCATCTCCGGCTCGCTCTCGTTCACGTTTGACCCGATCTTGTTCAAATTGTTTCAATCTGGCTTCTATGTTTAGTTGAGCCTCTCGTTCTTTTTCTTTTTCGAATCCCACTTAGTTTTTGGAGCTAAAAAAAGAATAATTAATACATATTAACATAAAAACTGTAACCTATTAATGGACATATGTTAACTTAACGGGTCGATCTAAAAATTCTTTGTGATATCTAAAAGAACCTATTGAAATCTATCATATTGAAATGCTCTTTGTTCACACCCATGCATAAATCATATAAATACACAGGTGGCCATGATCCGCATCCATGCATAAACCACATATATACACACACATGCCAGCGAGTGTTACTGATTATGGTGTTACCCCATTCATTTAGACCGAAACCCAAATAACCACCTAATGATACGATTAGTGTTCATTTTCAAAAATTTCATGACAAAGCTGAATGCCAACCCATATCTTTATTCGATTAGTTGGGTTTGGGTTATTCAGGATTCGGTTAAAAAAAGTAACGATACTCAATCCAACTCAACCCATTCCATCTAGCGCTAAATATATCAGGTTCAACCCAAGCCCATATCCCATTGTGTCCTACAAGATGTTGACAAATTTCTATCTCGCTGGAAACACTTCTTCAACAAGCTTTATTCTTTTAGGTGTATCGTGAAAGCGTAATTGAAAATGATAGAACTTATTTAATACCCACCTAGACAAAAGATCCTAGCATTGTACACCAAATTAAGGCACCATACCAACTAGACCTGGCAAACGGGTCGTGTCGGGTCATGGGTCAAAACGGGTTTGGGTCAAAACAGGTCAATTATAAAAAAGGGTTTTTTGGTTCAGGTCGAAACGGTCCGGGTCAGAACGGGTTTCGGGTCGGGTCAGTTGGTGTTCATACTTGGCACGTTAACTATTATTAAAAAAAAAACTAAAACTTCTAAACAAAAAGTGAGTCGAGTCGACCCCATCTGTTGTAAATTACTAACAGTTTGGGCCATCTAATCGTTTTACATATTGGGGTACCTTTTATAAGATATGAAACATAATCAAGATTTGACTGATCAGTATATCAGTCAATTATCGATAATTGTTTCATGTTATTTTCGATAATTGTACTTGAAACATAAGAACCGAAGAGTAACGCTTAGATAGCATGCCAGGACGTGAAGCGATATGCTTAAGATTAGATTGAACGGTATCAACTAGGTCATATGGAGAACCGAACCTTTTCCCATAGTAATGGACCAAGGACCAAACCGGTATCAATATGGTGTCGCGTATCAGATTATTTTAAGTGATTATTGTTGAGGAAAATTCTAGTACACCGGTATTTTGTGTTCGACACGGCTATTATGCAGTTATAACATATGATAAAAAATGATTATTTTTGTGATTTTCTCAGCTTAGAAATAATGATGGAGATGTAATTTGGGGGTGTTTTTAAGAACAGTGATTGTGGGATTACAACTGCAATGACCTGGAGATTAAGTGTAACTAATAACAACATCAACAGTAGTTAAGGAAACATGTAACTGGCATTAAAAATAAGCAGCAATGACTCAGATTAAGTGTCAATACATATTAAGAAGCCCTACTAATTCAAAATTCAAAGAAAACTTTTACCATTCCATGAAGTAATTTCAGTAAAAGAAGAGCTCAAATTCCAGATTCAAAATCAAAGAAAACGTCTACTAATTCGTCAAGTAATGTAAGAAAGTTCAAAAGTAAAGCAAATGAACTGTTATAATCACTTTCATAATAAATATATAATAACCGAATGCCCTAACAATAACTTTCCATGACCTGAAATTCAAAAGCACTAACTATTAGCAGGCAACACAGAAACATATAATTTGCATACACATAAAGCAGAGCAATGGCTTAAAGCAGAGCAATGGCTCTGCTACATGAAATACAGAATTACTTACCAATTTAGAGCTTCGCCTGAAACCACCAGTAGCGGCCCTCCGAGTTGCTTACCGGTTTGATGTGCCGCCTAAAACCATCGTTCTTCCGTCCTCCTACGACAGTAACCGGAAAAAAAGGCGGTCAACGAGAAAGGAACGTTTTTGAGGATGATATGAAGTATTACATTTCCATACATATTTTAAAAGAAATAAATGAAAAGCATAAAAACCTACTTAAAATACATCCCGACCCTATCGACATGGCTGCCAAAGAACTGAAAAAGCCAGTAACTTCCCAACTCCAGCCAAATATCTTCAATAATTTACCTAGTTTTCACTAAAATTCAAAATCAAAAGTATACAGAACATAATTTCTATTAAAAATTATTAACCAGCCATTTTTAAAACCGGTGCCAAGCTCTCCATCTCTATCTCCTGTAAAATCTTTCTTTCTAACTGGATCCTAGTATGGCAAATTTCTTGAGTATAGCAGACGAATGGCGCTGTGCTTCAATCCCTGACCCTTAATAACTCCCCGTGGATATCGTGCCGGTGATGTCATCTGAGAGTTTAGAGGCCTCGTTATATAAAGATGAAGAACAATAAGCCACGTCTCGGTCATCACATTGCTAGCTTAAGTCGAACTCCTTTGCCCTCGCGCCTCTCTGTTATTGATAGCCTATACCTAAACACGTATCCTTACCACCAATAGCACCTAATAAAAACAGAACATGTGGTAGCTGGCACTATTCGTTTCGTTTTGGTTTTAATAATTTGATAATGAAATAGCAAACCTTTCTTTCTTTAAATATAAGGAAATACATAATAAGTTTGAAATCAAGGTACCACTTGTTTAACTTCAGAGTAAAAAATGAGCGGCTACTCTAATAATACAAAACACAATAAAAATTCAGTAATTGCTGAACTAATATTGTGTGTTACTGAAATTTTGATTTTACTATGTTTATTAGTGGTAGAGATTGGGTGTATTTGTGACCTATTTGACCCACTATTAGCGTTTGAGTTATAGGCAATGTTGCCACACACAAACACTTCATCAAGTTTTTTTTGAAATTATTATACTAAATGATGTGCTAAATATGATTACAAAAACAATCCAAATGTATTTTTGATAAAGCAATGTTGGAGATTATAAAACATCTGCCTACACTTTAAACCACCCAGTTGACACGTGCGACCTATTTGACCCATTAGAAATGAAATAAAACCCAAAGAAACTATACTACAACAACTCATCTTTCGATTCTATGCATCTGGATACACTTTAAACCACCCAGTTGACATGTATTTTTGATAAAGAACCTATACTACAACAACTCATCTTTCGATTCTATGCATACTCAATCTCCCATCTACCTAATATGGCTATTTTCTTCTTTCAAGTCAAACTATTCTAGGGTTTCAACGACACAGATCTACTCAATTATCAACATATCCACTCAAATTACAAAGAAACTCAGAGGGTACGTACCGTTCCGAAACACCCAATTCATCCCCAACCCACAATTTAGTCTCAAGACTAAAGAGGAAGAAGAAATTACCTAGTGGTTCGGCGTTGCTGAGGCGGTGGTCCGGACTCCGGCGACTGGCAGAGAGGAGGCGGCGTCAATCGAGGATTTGGGGAGGCAACTGGTGTGTGGTTTGGGGGGAACGAAAAAGTGTCTAGCCCGCCAAAGGTTTTGATAACCTTTATGCTTTACTATAAGTTCAACCGTCGGATTGTGTGATGATCGAACGGCCAATGATCTGTTTTAAAGGTTGGACACGGATTGAAGGGCGAAGTTTCATATAATATTCCGTAAACTCAAAACATGGAGCATCTATCCGTATAAATTTTATTTATATAAGAGTTAATTGCTAAATTCGTCCCTGAGGTTTGACTCAAATTGCTAAATCAGTCCAAAATCAAGTTTTGTTGCTAAAACAGTCCCTGAGCCTAGTTTATGTTGCTATTTCAGTCCAATTAATTGACGCCGTTAGAACATTCCGTTAATGAATGGGTAAAATTGCTAAATTCGTCTATGAGGTTTGACTCAAATTGCTAGATCAGTCCAAAATCAAGTTTTGTTGCTAAAACAGTTCAGGTAATTTTTTGAATTTGTTAATTATAAACTTATTTAGGTATATAATTTTTCTAGACTTGCATTAGTACAATATTTAAATATAATAGTATGTACAGTTGTATGTTAAAATAAGTGAAAAAACAAACCTATATACTAAACAAAAAACAAACATACTTGTTTATATCAAATTACATACTTAGTTGTATCAATTCAAACCTGTAAATAGAACAGTGTGCATCATTTAATTAACTGCAAAGAGTCATTATAAAATATAAACGTATAATTAGATAGTTTACCTATGATATATAATTTTGTTTGGTTAACTTGCATTTAGATATTAACAACTGAATTGTTTATCATGTGATCAAATTATAAAATTTTAAAAAATAATAATATTCAGTTAGCGAAATATTAGGTATTTTTACCATGTTTGCAACTGCTGATTTAAATTCCCACAAGTTTTCAGTTGATAGACGAAGAAACTGTAGGATCGGTTTGAAACCCAAACGAGTCGTTCAGAAGAGATTTTATCAGTTTCAGAAGCGGAAACTAAGAAACCGATTACGAAACAGCTTGCGTATCACTTTAACGCTGATTATATTGATATACTATCGTTTACAATCAATCCTCACACCGGCAGCACCTCGGTATGGAATTTCAGAAAACGTTACAAATGACAAGTCAACTAACCTATTTATACTATACATGGTTTCGCTTGAAACCTGACAACTTAATTCAAGCGAAATCCACTAAAGAACTATTCAAGCGAAATCCTCAAATATAACTTCAAGCGAAATCCTTATCAACTAACATTCAGTTTCAATTTCATGCATTATCACGTGATATTTTCATGTGATGATGTCACCATTGTTGTCACCATTATGTTGTCATCATTTGATATGATGACATCATGCTCGATCAAATCCGCAACGAACCCGAGACTCGATATTAAGACGAAGATGACAGATGAATGCACTAACAGACTCCCCCTCAGATGTTGACGAGTCTTAAATGTCGAGTATTCTCAGTCTTCAGTCTTTATCGGTCTTTTTTTCTTTTTTAGCATAAACCAGAATCTTCTCTTTGGCTTTAACCTCGTCAGACTCCCCCTTTCATCATGATGGGATCGCTGTCTGGAATTAGCTATCACCTTGAGATCAATCCCTGGCTTTATCTCTTGTTCAGCACATCTCCTGCACAAATTTTCTCACCACCACTTAAGTTTTTACTTAAAACAATAAGAAAAACTTACTGGAAATAGTTACATCAAGTTCAAATTAATGATCCCGATTAACTAATCAAACTTTCTTTCCCAAAATCAAAATTTCTTCTGTTTAACTCACACTCCCAAACCTGTTCATCATGTTCGGCACTCGGAATTTTGAAAATCAGCTCTTCAACATCAGTTGTCAAAAATCTTTTTGGATTTTTCAAACTTTATAAATGTTTTTGGATTTTTAATAAAATAAAATGCAATAAAGAAATATACACAGACAATATTTTTGTGAGTTTGTGTAAGAGGATCATATCAGTTTTTCAGACCAATCACCAACACCGTTAAGCTTGATTTCATTTTAAACTCTAAACGATTCACATAGATTGACGATATTGTTGTCCATTTAAGCTCAATCTAAAAACTTTCAATCTGCTTACTGATACGTTAAGGTATATTTAGATAACACTAAGTTCTTATGGACCCCACGATCTTAGCATATCCCCTCATCATGCAATACACTAGCTCAAGTAATGCCTTTAAACTTTATCAACTGTGATTTGTGCGAAAACAAAGCAGAATGTTTAAACATTAACAATCAGGTCGATACTTCCGTTTACGCAGAGAAAGTCCAATGTTTAAACAAAATAAGAAATAAAAACAAATTGAAATTGTTTAGGCTTTAACCACCGGGTCGATACTCCCGTATACGCAGAGGAGGTCCAAAGCTTAAACGAAACACCAAAGAAAATAAAGCAGAACGTTTAGGCAACAACATTCAGGTCGATACTCACGTATACGCAGAGGATGTCCGATGCTTAAACAAAATAAAGAAATAAAACAAGTTTAAATCTTTGCAAAATAAAATGCACAATCACAGCGACTTTTCAGCAAAGTTGTGAAAGTTCACAAACTTAACCAGTTTTATGTCTTTCGACAATCAGCGATTACTGAGTAGGCACACAGTCAAGAAGGACAAAACTAAGTACTATGCTTTCGACCATGTTTCCCACTAGAACTAGGCTTTTTCATTTAAGTTTGTATCGTTATCGCAAATCTACTAGTCTAGCTGAGCCTACCGTCACATCTTTAGTGAGACCGTTTATCACATTATAACTTTCCATTTCTTTAGCGTGCTGTGACAGTCCAACTGATCTACTATCATTTCCTCTTTTTTACAACAAAACTCATTTTTGCATATTTCAATGTTTTTGATATTTTCAAATTTTCTAATTTTTTTTAAAATTTTTACTCCCCCTAAAATCAAAATATGTTTCAATTTTGATTTTCTGGAAAATTTGAAACAAACTGTACAAACTTGACAACTTGATGAGAATCATTTCAATTCTCCATTCACTCGGCATAAACAATCATAACTCCCCCTCACAGCAAACTATTTTCCCATTATGATCTCAAAACACTTAAGTTTGTTTTAATCAAAATGGTTTTTCCGGAAAATAAGTTGTGTTGATTTTACCATTTGTAGGTTAGGGGTTTGGTTCATCACATTGTTTCTTAACCACTTGTAGGAAATCAGATACAACTTAATGTCCCTGATTTACCACTTGTAAGATCAATCCAATTCAACTTCTGAACCACTTGTAAAAATCACAACCATACAACTTAAACCTGCTTTTCAACCAATTTACCATCTTTTGGTTGAATTCTCAAGGTGCCGATTCCTACTCCTCGCTTACAAACCTGGGAGTTCCGGCAAGTCCTGCTTTTCAAAAAACTCATTTAACATGATAAAGAATGATGCCGATTCATGATCCACGATTACCAACTTGGGATCTCCGGCAAGTCAGGTTTTTCATTTGAACAGATTCACCCAACCCTGACTGTCCTTGGGTGATTTTGAATTCTTGTTCAACAATGGTGGAAAATTTTCATCATCCATTGTTAAACCTGAATTCTCCAATTTTACCTCAACCAATGGCTCCTCTGGCTTTGACGAACCAGAATCATTGCCTGCACATGGCTTGTCTGACTTTGACCTGTCAGATTCATTGCCTGATGGTGGCTTGTCTGACTTTGACACATCAGATTCATCGCCGACCATTTTCTTCTTCTTCTTTTCTTCTTTCGTCCTCAGATTTATATCCGATGAATTCGTCTTGCTTGACTTTGCCATCGAGGAAGTCGATTCATCAGACCTCTTATTTTTACTAATAGATGAACCCAAGGACAAAATCTTTTCTAGATACTCTCTAGCCTTCTTTCTCTTCTTCCTCAGTCTGTATTTCTGCCCCTGAGAAAGCTTCACTTTCGTTTCTTGAACTTTAGGTTCTTGAATCTTCTGTTCTTTGGGCTTGACATTGACTGATTTCTTTGCCATCTTCTGAGAATTAACCCTCAATCTTTCATTTGATCTCCTTGGGCAATCTCTGGCAATGTGACCTTTGATGTTGCAATTAAAGCATCTCCTTGTTTCAAAACTCCAACTCTGGCAGTTAACAGCAATGTGTCCTTGATAACCGCATCTGTAACACACTCTGTTATCGTACCAATCACCATTTTTAGTCCAAACATTCAGATCATAGCACTGTTTGGCTTGGTGATAATCCTTGCTCCTCTTGTTTGCTGGATTTGACTTTTGAGCACTGTGGTCCGACCTGCACCACTTATTGCCAACAATTTTAGAGTTTTCATTTTTCGATTTTTGTAATTTTTCATTGCGATTGAATGATCGATCTGATGAGCTTTTATTATCTTTTTGAACATTTTTCAAAATTTTCTCTTTTTGTTTTTGTTCCACTATCTTCTTCAAAGGTTTTTGCTTAGAGCATTCTCCCTTTTCAGTTGATTGTGGAACAGTTTCTTGAAACTTTTCTTTTAACTTCAAAAATAAATTCTTTTTCGACAATTTTTCATTTTCAACATCAGATTTCTCATTGCAATCTTCAACTATGACTTTGTCATAGTTTGTGACACCGTCACTTATTGGAATTGAATTAACAGGTTTTGGACAAGGAATAGTTGAAGTATTCACAAACACCTTCAACTTTTCTTCCCATTCATTGATTTTCTTTTGAGCACATTCTGCCTCTTTTTCAAGTCGAATAATCTTTTCAAGATAAGAATTGATTTCAATTTGTTTTTCAAGATTGTTTTTACCAAACATATCTCTCTCATCTTCTAAAATTTTTATTTGACTTTCAAAATCTTTCTCAATCTTTGATTTTTCATTTTCAAAACTTTTAATTTTTTCTTCAAAAATTTTGTTTTCTGATGTCAAACTGTTCAAGTCATTTAACAGTTTAACATTTTCAGCTTTTAGCTTTTCACAATTTCCCTGTAAATCCAGAATCTGTTTTACATCAGTTTGCTTCTCATTTTTCAACTTCTTGACTTCCGATTTCAAACTTTCCACATCCTTCAAGAGTTTGTCATTGTTAGTCTTAAAGTTGTCACATTTGGAGCATACTGATTCAACATTTTCACAGTTTAAGCATTTTCCAGAAATCTTTTCATCATCAGCTTTCTTCTCGACCTTCAAAGCTGGAATTTTTTCAACCTGTTTCTTCTCAACTTGAACATTTTTATCATCACTCTCTTCGTCTGATGACTGATCAAAGATAGTTGCATTTGTTTCAATCTTTTTCTTTGATACTGATTCAGAATTCGAAGTTCCAAGTTTCTTAGATTCTTCTTTAGCTTTCTCCTTTTTCTTGGCTTCTCTTTCCAAACACTTTCTTATTCTTTCACTCCAATAACCATCATCCATGTTTTGGTTTTCAATTTTTTTTTTTAAATAGTCACTATAACCACTTTAAAAATATTGCACACCTTTTTATACCAACAAATCACTAAGCCGACAATCTCTATAACCCAATTAATATGATTGGGCCGCAAATATCCACTTATCCGACAAACAAACAAAACGATAATTGTGATTGGGCCCAAACCTTGAACAAGAATATTAATCACATGGGCCAAACACTTTCACGTGATGTTAGATGAATAATGGCTGACACAAATCCACTTAGCCGATTAAAGTCTGATAAAGTATTCTGATTGTTGACAACCTAAAATCTCATGCAAACTTTGATTAAAACCAAGACACTTTATCAAATCTAGTGCACCAATATCACATGTAAACCTTTACCGATAACACCTTGAATGAAATATATGAAGTCAGAAAATCACACGGGTCGATGAATTTAATATGCCGTCAAACTTAAATGAATCACATGACCTGTTCACATGCAAACAGTGGAATCGAAACAATTCTATTATACCTCAACCATTAACTTCACATGCAAATCACTTAGATGTCTGACAATCACACATGCAACTTAACAACTTTCATTTATATGTTACAATCCTATTAGACCTCTATATGGCTGACACAAATACACTCCACAATTCAATTTTCAATGAACCGATTCTCAATTCTTTTTATTATAAAACCTATATCATATGCAATCCTCGAAACACTAAATCAATCACAATACTCGATACATGTTTCAAGCGAAATCACACAAAATATTTCAAGCGAAATTTTGTATATTGTGAACTTTCAAGCGAAATTATCAACTAATCTCAAGCGAAATCATGATGATGTCAGCAAAACGATCTGATTTTGGTCCGATTGAACAAGATTTAATCCGATTTTAATGCTGAAACTTTTCAGGATTCAATAATACATGATTACGCACAAGATATGTGAATTTGAGCCATTTTTAACCCTGAAAATTTGTTCGATTTTAAAAGAAGATGTAGAAAATCAGAAAAAGTGACAAAAACGAGCTGTTTTGAACGAGATCTCTTCCTCCTGAGCTCTGATACCACTTGTAGGATCGGTTTGCGACCCGAACGAGTGGTTCAGAAGAGATTTTATCAGTTTCAGAGGCGGAAACTAAGAAACCGATTACGAAACAGCTTGCGTATCACTTTAACACTGATTATATTGATATACTATCGTTTACAATCAATCCTCACACCGGCAGCACCTCGGTATGGAATTTCAGAAAACGTTACAAATGACAAGTCAACTAACCTATTTATACTATACATGGTTTCGCTTGAAACCTGACAACTTAATTCAAGCGAAATCCACTAAAGAACTATTCAAGCGAAATCCTTATCAACTAACATTCAGTTTCAATTTCATGCATTATCACGTGATATTTTCATGTGATGATGTCACCATTGTTGTCACCATTATGATGTCATCATTTGATATGATGACATCATGCTCGATCAAATCCGCAACGAACCCGATACTCGATATTAAGACGAAGACGACAGATGAATGCACTAACAGAAACTATCATGTAGTGGACAAGTGTGGTACGTTGAAACTGTCAATTACAACCTCTATATAAGAAGCACCACAATTAATTTTTCTATAATAAAATAGGTAATCAAAGTTTAAGAAATTGAGCAGATACAGATGAAAGCAACAGATCTAAATTCCAAGGTATTTTAACTACTCAAATGTTTTAATACACGTACCTTCTAATTTGAAAGTTTCGTTTCACGCTAGGTTGAGCCAGAGAAGGGCCTTGCAACTAATGAGACTGTTCAGACTCACGCCCGTTTTCCAGTCGTTTGACATCCGATATACACCGTGACCTAAAGTGAAGGTTAATATATTTAAAATTGTATAATTAACAAATTCAAAAAATTAATGCATGTCTAGAAAAATTATATACCTAAATAAGTTTATAATTAACAAATTCAAAAAATTACCTGGACTGTTTTGGCAACAAAACTTGATTTTGGACTGATCTAGCAACTTGAGTCAAACCTCAGGGACGAATTTAGCAATTTTACCCATTCATTAACGGAAGGTTCTAACGGCGTCAATTAATTGGACTGAAATAGCAACATAAACTAGGCTCAGGGACTGTTTTAGCAACAAAACTTAATTTTGGACTATCTAGCAATTTGAGTCAAACCTCAGGGACGGATTTAGCAATTAACTCTTTATATAATTAAGAGTAAACTAGGTTTTAATGTTGTGCGCCGCGTTGCGGCGCGACAAAATTAAGTCATTGTAAAACTATTTATTGCGACTAAATACTTGGTTGTTATTAAAGCTGTGCTATTTAGTGTCTTATTTTTAAGTTGACAAGTGGAGTTTTCATACAACAGAGTCATTGGTAGCAAGCGAGTTAGTAACTCCTGGCGATGGCGACTATTGCGATGTCTAAGCATCCACTAACCCAACAAATAAGGAATAAGAATTGTATAAATACAATCAGAAAAACGTGTGAAAGAGGAGAAAAGGGAAGATGACGTGAAGTTATTTAAGCATAAAATGGTAAAAAAAAAAAAAAAAAAAAGAAAGAAGACCCCATGATTTGAACTTGAGTCTCTTTAAAACACATACAACCACAAAAGCACTCCACCATGATGAATAATCTAACTAACTTTAAAGAAAATGGATATATATACACACTTAAAAAGGGTATAGGGGAAAAAAGTCAACAAATACAACCAATAAGGAAAATTTACTATTGATTATGATGTGACAGCTACTATTGATTAGCTTTGTTTTTTAATATATGTAAAATTATGATTTTGGCTTATTTTGTTATATCACTTTTACCCTTTTAGTTAAAAAAAATTAACATCTGAGTCCCCAACGTTTTTTTTCTAACCCTTTTAGCCTCTAAAATTAACCTCATCCATTAAATGTTAGGGGCTAAAAGTGTTAGAAAAAAGACGTTAGGAGCCAAAAGGCTTAGAAAAAAAGACGTTAGGTGCTCAGATGTTAAATTTTGGGCTAAAAGGGTAAAAATGATATAAGCACAGTGGCCAAAATTGTAATTTACTCTATAATTAAAAAACAAAAAGTATATATTTTATTTTAATTTCTCAAAAAAAAAACATAATTTTAGTTATAGAATTTAAAATATTGTATTCTATAGAACGACATACCGTTTATGTACATGGTAATTATAAAACGTCGTTGTAGTCTTAATCTCACTCCAATAGGCTGCCAAAACCCAACTCCAAAAATTTTAACCTCACTATTTATCCATCAATTGTCCAAAGATCTTAACCCCACTACACATCTATAGTCTCGTTTAATACCACACGTATTAACCAGCTTTCGACAAGACCCGAATGTTAACTAAGTTTGACCGACCACCACTACCAGCGCTGCTGCATCCCTACGTATGCATGTATACATAGATGCATACATACACAAAGACATATGTACCCATGATACATCACATAAGTACACTAATATGTACACATACGTGGATACTGTTGGTACACTTTATGTGGATGCGACTCGGTTCGGTTCGACTCGGTTAGGTTCGGCTCAAGCCCGATGTAGCGACACTCCTCCGTCGTGCGCCCCAGAGTTGGACACGCGAAGCACGGAGAGCCGCGAACAAATTCCCGATGACACATCACCATGACATCATCATGATGATGTCATGATGATGTCACATGGTTTGACTAATCTTTACTAATGGAATTTTCAGAATTCTCGTGCATGTGAATTGTTCTTGGGCCGAAACTACAAATGGGCCGAAACCCTTTATGACTTGTTTGGGCTTTTTATATCCGACGAAGACCCTTGATATAGAGGTGCACAAAATAACCGGTTAATTAACCGTAACCGGTTATTAACCGAAACCGGTTATTAACCGAAACCGTAACCGGTTAATAACCGATTTAGGAATAACCGGTTAGTGGTTATTTTTAACCGTAGGTTAGTAACCGGTTATAAGTGTTTAGTATAATAACTGGTTATTAACGGGTTTTTTTAAACCGGTTTTTTAACCGATAGACTGGTTAACCGAAAAAATAACCGAAAAATTAAAAAAAAAAGGCAAAAAAAACCGGTTAATAACCGAAAATAACCGGTTAATTAACCGAACCGGTTAATTAACCGAACCGGTTAATTAACCGAACCGGTTAAAGTAATTAACCGGACCAGTTAAAAAAATAACCGGTTAAAGTAATAACCGGTTAAAGCATTAACCGGTTAAAGTCAAAAAGTCAAATTAACCGGTATAACTGGTTAACCGAACCGGTTATTAAAATTAACCGGTTTGTGCACCTCTACCTTGATATGGCGAACTCCTAGATTTCGTCAATATGTAGATTTCGTCAGTATGTGTGTGTGGAGAAATCCCTGATTTCGTCACACATGGTGTTCGTCGCATGGGTGTTCGTCAAGTGGACAGTATAAATAGCTGGTTATGTTTATCAGTTTAGTCATGAGTGAGAACAGAGAGACTTGAGAGAGTCTGTAAAACATTGTTTGTATATGTTTGTGGTTATACTCATCCCTAATCAATAGATATTGAATCTTTGGTTACGCGTGTGTTTTCTACATTGTGTTTGGTTTGCACCGTCACGGGGATTCCGCACCCGCGATTGTGTTTGTGATAAACAAGGATAGGTTACGTATCGGATCCTCCGAGAAAAACGTACCTACAAGTGGTATCAGAGGCTCTTTTCCTTGTTTAAAACCAAACATTGTTGTGTTTTATCAAGCTTGTTTTAAGTGATTTTTAGAAACTGTTCTTTTGAAAAGTTTAAATATTTTCTGGAAAAAGGTTCAAAAATCATTGTTAATCTTGTTATTTTGCTAAAAGTTTGTTCAAAAACCTTGTTTGTTTGAATGTTTACTTGTTACTAGTGGGTTTTTGTTGAAAGTTCAAGCAAAATCTTGTTTCCGAAAATTTTGTCCGGTGATAACCTTGGCCAGAATCATCATAGTGTTCTTGGTATATTCATAGTGTTCTTGAAACTATCTGAATCATCATAGTGTTCTTGGTATATTCATAGTGTTCTTGAAACTATCTGGTGTTTGATCTGAATTTGAGTTTAAATTGTTTTGTTTGTAGATTAAAATACATTATGTTGACTTGTGTGTACAAAACCATGATGGTTTATTGAAAAAGAAGCTTTGAAAATATATGAAAAAGTAAGGTGTAGGTTGAAAAGGGTGTATTGTGTGTCAGAAGAGATAAGGTCATTTTGAAAAATCTAACCAAACCTCACATCACCTTATCTCTTTGATTGACGAAAAGTGATCATAAAGTGTCGCCAAAATCACCTTTAGTTTCGTTAAAAAAAAGGAATTAAGACAAAACATCTTTGAGTTACATCATTTATAACAAGTTTTCGTCAACAATCAACATCAGATTTCTGGATAGATTTCATCAAACACAAACAATTTCGTCAAACATAATTTCGCCACACATTTTCGTCAAACAGCAAGTGTGACGAAAACCCATTGTTTTCGTCACCCAATTAGATTTCGTCACCCATTTAAGTGTTCGTCAAACTCATACATCTTCGTCACACACATAGGAGTCTTCGTCACCTATCAGTTTTCGTCCCATTCAAGAGTCTTCGTCGGGAGTCTTCGTCACCAGTTGTTTTCGTCAATTAAAGGGTGTTCGTCAAACACAATCAGAATCCTCCAAGTTCGTAAATCAAAGGGTGTTCGTCAAACACAATTTTCGTCAAAGGGTGTTCGTCAACCTCCAAGTTTGTCAAACACAATCAGACTTCGCCATACATAGATTTCGTCGTGTCTTCGTCAAAGGGTGTTTTGGACGAAATTTTCAAGTTCGCAAACGGAACTTCGTCGTTCATACTTGTCAAATATTAACAGAACCTTTGCAAATCATACTTAACCATTTGATTTCAAGTTTTTAAGCAGGTACAATTGTTCTAATATCAAATATGAGTTCTAATCCATTAGATTGGAGCATTAGCACGGTCCCTGATATGTCATGGGTTAAGTCTTTGATGCCACAAGAAAGAATTTCGGCTAGTCAATAGGCGTGCGTGGCAAATCAAAGTATCCAAAACCTGCTCATAAGCGAAAATGAAACGGGTAGCAATAACCGTCCGCCAAAACTCAACCACATGAACGACTATCCATCGTGGAAAGGTCGTTTTCAGAATTATGTTTTAGGTCAAAACACCGAGTTATGGACGTGTTTCACCACAGCATATAACATCGCTCTTGAGGAAGCCGGATCAAATGCTACGACTTTGGCGACCATGGCTGAGAATGACAAGAAGGCGTATGACCTTGAAAAGAAAGCGTTTGCTATTCTTACGCAAGCATTGAACAAAGATATCTATCATCAATTCGCCCATTGTACCAGCACCAAAGCCTTGTGGGACATCCTAGTTACAAGAGGAGAAGGAAATGCGGCCACATGGAAGACGCGTCATGATTTACTAAAGAAGGAGTTTGAAGGGTTTATGTTTGGGCAGACTGAAACACTGAATGAGATGACAACTCGTTTTTATCATTTAATTAGTGAAATGATTTCTTACAAGGTTGTTGTATCTTCGCAGGAAATAGTCGCACGGTTTGCTGATGCTCTACCACCAAAGTGGAGCCCATTCATTGAGTTGTTAAAGCATACAGGTGTATTGGATACTGTCAATATCTATGAGTTTGTTCAAAAGCTGGAGAACAAGGATGCAGAAGAAATCAGAAAAGCTAAACTAATTCTTGTCCCTCAAAATCCAGAGATGTACTTTGGAGGGATTGCTCCTGCTGCTAGTACAAGCCAGCAACCAAAGATACAAACAGCTTTTGTGTCAAATGCTTTCGACCCAAATTCCTATTTTGGAGGAGTAGTTGCACCACCCCAACCCCAATTTGATATAAATGCCTATCTTCCGAAACCTCAAGTTGCCACATCTCAACCCCAATTTGATATAAATGCCTATCTTCCGAAACCTCAAGTTGCCACACCTCAACCCCAATTTGATATAAATGCCTATCTTCCGAAACCTCAAGTTGCCACACCTCAACCCCAATTTGATCCAACTGCCTATTTTCCTAAACCACCACAAGCCCAACCACAACAAGCCTTCTATGGTAACAAACCTGATACTTCAAATCTTTCCAAAGTCAATGTGGAGACTGCAAGGGAAACTATGGAACTTCTTAACACCATGGTCAATGCCTACTGCGGACTAGTCGCAAGTCAAATTGGCAACATTAATTTGACAAACGAAGACTATCAGCAGATAGACAGGGACGAAATGGAGTTAATGGATATCAAGTGGGCGTTTGCGAGTGCTGTAAGAAGGGCGAAGGATTATATGTTTTGTAGGAAATTGTGGTCAGAATTTTCCAGATTTCTAGTAGTGTATGCAACGTCGACAACTCTCCTTAATTTTTGTCAAAAAGTACGTGGAGGCATTTTTAAAGCAAATGTTTGTCCCTTTGTCTTTACTAGGCATTAAAACACTTAACAGAAGACTTGAAAATTTTGATTTTAAAAAAGTTTGTTATTCCCTACAGTGAAGGATGAGACGGAGGAGGATGAGGAGGAAGAAGAACTGATGGATTATGGGGAAGATTGGATGAAAGATGGAGGCTATTACCTCGGCTATGACTATGAGGAAGGTCGAACAGTTATCGTGGGAGAACGTCCTAGGCCCGTTTGGAGGAGCTTTGGGCCTCCTCCTCCAAACGCCCTCACCAATAAAAGGATGAACCGTATGAATTCTTATTCACGGATATTCTTCATTCATGAAGATATGCTTGGATCGACGGCAATCTTAATCATTTTGTTTTTTAACTAATAGGTAGATTGGCTGAAACTGGATGTCCATTTCTTCGCCCTGACGATCCTCTTGGTAAGATTCCATGGAATCCGTTCCCGTTCCATGTACCAGAAGAGGGTATTCATTTTTCTGTTCCTGGTAACACAACTCATTTCGGTTGTAAAACTTAATTATTTTTTACATCAGTTTTTGTATTCTTTCTATTGATGATTAACCTATTTATTTATTATTAATTAATAGACCCTGAAGCTTGATCAAGTTCCCTCTCGGTTGGAAATGGATCTAGGAAACCAGCAGCAGCTGATGCTAACACTTCAATATCCACTTGTTTAGGTTTGTAAAACATGTTCAGATACATTAATCTATGGTTGTAGTAGGTAACTTAACTAGAATATTGTTGAAGTTTTTGGAAAACAAAAGTGATTTGGGAGCTAGTACAAGAAAAAGATATCCGATACTAATCCATGCCGTATTGTACAAAAGGCAACACATGGTTTGTATATAGCATACGTTATTGAACTATCGATGTTACATCTTACATTTTCATTTTAACATTTTCATTTTAAATCTGAAAGAGTCATGGAAGTAAAACCTTTCTATTCTTGTAAATCAAGGATCATGCTTCGGTTAACCTTGGAGCCTTTCCTACATATCTTTTTGATGCCGCTACCTTGGTATTTAAGTCTTCCCCTCACCGAGCTAATATGACGCAAGCAAAACCCCGCTAACAAGAAAAAATCAAAGATGATTCGAGATTTCCAGTGTAAATGCAAATGCTGTATGTATTGAGCACAAATAAATGACCATCCTATTTGAGCACCATTTGTGTAACAAATGTGTAAAGTACAGAGTAGACCTTAACTGCTCAAAGTAAGGGATCAATTCCGTGGTTTACTATCTGCGTAACTTATTTTATAAAGGAGCAATTTCATATATACCATTGCAAACTTTATAAATATCATATAATTACATAGTATTAGAACAGTAAATAAAACTTTAGGTACTTTAGAGAGACATAAAAAGTTTTAGTGACTTAATTGCTATAGTTGTAAAACTTGGTTACATTTTTATAAAGTTACCCCCCTATTATATTCAGTAAATTGATACATTTGTAATACAAAAACTAATAATGTACGGCCAATGATAAACACAATTGCTAGGAGACACCGATGCACACAACTGCCAAGAGACACTGACGCGTTCATATTTGCTATGAGACCCCTATTATATATTATATATTATATATTATATATTATAAGTTTGCAACATGTTTGGGCAATAGATGGTTGTAATCTATGCGTTAAAGTGTTTTTTGTGCTTATGTATGTTGTATGAGTTGTTATGTTATCTGTACATTGGATGTAGCTTGATAGAGAAGCCTTACTTTTGAGTTTTGACTCATCACATACGTGTAACCAAGAGAGAGAAGGCATCGAAACCCAAACCCAAAACACAACCCAAACCGAATCCGTACCCGAAACCCAAGCCGAACCCACTTCCTCAAAAGGTGGACGATCGAGAAGGCATCGAAAGAAGGATGAGACCGAAAAACGTGCTCCTAAGAAGGTCGAATTGTGGACACTTAAGGAAGAATTTGCGTTGGCACTTTGTAATGTTTTTTTTTTTTTAATGAAATTATGTTTTTTTTAAATTTTCTAGTTATTAAAATTGGCATTTAATTTAAAAAAAATAAAATATATAAATAAAAATAATGATTAGGTAATGATGACGGGGGCTTTATACCACACCCTGCAAGTTAAGGGAAGGGGCCTTAAAGCCCTTGTGTGACGTGACGTTGACGTGACGCTGAAGTGGCGTCCTCCAGCCTTAGAAGAAGGTTACTACGAGCATAACGATATTCCCAATATTGCACGTAACTGACATACCACTCACTGGAAACAATATTCTAACCTTGCAAAACACCGAAAAATATTTCTCGATGAAAGATTTAGGAGAAACCGCCCACATACATGGATAGATTAAAGCGACTTGCAGGATGAAGTCAAACCTTGAAACGATTTTGAGTAAATCTAGCTAGTGTTGAAGTAGAAATAATGAATGGAGTTCCAAATGCTTTTGCAATTGGATCTATCATGCATGCCATATTGCCATGAGACTTTTGACACACACAAATACTAATGTTTTGATTTATTTACCTCTTTCAGATTAAAAAAAAAAAAGAAAAAAGAAAAGAAACACAAACAAAATAGCTAGTTACCTATCCCAACCATAGATTAATACACAGGATAAACACTGGATTTGACCAAAACGTTTCATGTATCTGAACATGTTTTACAAACCTAAATAAGTTGATATAAGCAGAGCATCAGTTGCTGGTTTCCTGGATCCATTTCCAACCGGGAGGGCACTTGATCAAGCTTAAGTGTCTAATAAATAAGTCAATCATCAAGAGAAAGAATATATATAAAAACCCAAGTAAAAAATAATCAACCGAAAGGAGTTGTGTTACCAGAACCAGAAAAAGAGAAACCATCCTCTCCTACAGGGAACGGGAACGGATTCCACGGAATCTTCCCGAGGGGATCGTCAGGGTGAAGATATCCTAATCCAGTTTCAGCCAATCTCCCTATTGTTGGTGCACTTGTGTCTGTACTTTGTCTGTATTCAGTCACGATGTAAAACGATGTTCTTAATAGTCTTGTAAGTTTGACCAAGTCAACCATCCTCCTGGTTTGACTTGGCCAAACAGTTAGCTTATGAATGTGAATTGTCTGGCTCGAAGGATGTCTCATCGAAGGATAGTTTAGATCCTTCGATGAGCTCGAAAGTTGGACCTTCGATGGATAGACCTCGATAGATCATCCTTCGAGGTCACTGTGAATCCTTCGATGGAAGTCTGATCGAAAGATGATCTTTCAATCAGTATTCCTGATCCTTCGACAGGTGTAACATCGATAGATGATCCTTCGAGACATCTATCGGATCCTTCGGTCAGACTTGCTGAGCTGGGTATATATATATACCCATGCAGTGTGTTGTTTTAGGCAGACTTAGAGAGACACAAGAGATAGAAAGATACACTCGAGAGATAGTGAGAGCATTCTGTCAAGAACACACACACACATTAGAGAGTTTGCAATACACATTTGTAAACCCTGTGCTTGTAACCGGAACCTTTCATACGCATTAATACAAGTGGTGTTAATCGGTGAACCTTGTGTGTTTTGTGTTTATACTTGTCTCAACTCGGTTGCACTCTAGCTTGGATTCCGCACTTGCTAGTGTGTTAATATAACAAGGTTAAGGTTTAACCTCATCCTCCACGAGGGACCTACAAGTGGTATCAGAGCCGTGGCTCTTTACCTTGTTAAAAACCGGGTTTGTTCAAGTTTTGGTGTGGTTGAACACTTGGTTTAGCTCCCGTTTTTAGTGATTTTCTGGGATTTTTTTGGCATAAAAACGTGTTCTAAACCAACCGGGAGTGTTAAAAAGCGGGTTGGGTAACTTAAAACTTGTTTTTAAGATATTTGGTGATTTCCGGCCAAATTCCGGTGTGTTCCGGTGACCGGACTTTCTGGATAAGATTTGCCATTTTGGGCATATTTTACTTGAAAATCTGAGTTGGTAGAGAAAGTACGGTCTGATCATACTCTTTTGCCGAAAGTTGACTCTACCAACCCATCACCTTTTCACCAACCTATCATATCAGTGTCAGTTGTGTCAGAAGCGATCGAAGGATATCTTTCGATATCGAACGATCATCTTTCGATCAAGGAGGGCTCGATAGATAATCATCTTTCGACCCATCCTTCGAAGTTTGTGATCTATCTTTCGAGCTCAAGGGAATCAATTCGGAGGATACATTTTCGAAAGATAAGGATCTTTCATTGTGAATCTTTCGAGATAGTTATTCGAAAGATAAGGATCTTTCATTGTGAATCTTTCGAGATACATTTTCGAAAGATAAGGATCTTTCATTGTGAATCTTTCGAGATAGTTATTCGAAAGATAAGGATCTGTCAAATTGTGAATCTTTCGAAGTCTTTGTTCGAAACTCAACAGTGATCTTTCGAACACTGTTGATCCTTCGAACAAGTCTTGATCTTTCGAACAAGTCTGTATCTTTCAATTCGTGTCTGTTTGAACTTAACAGTTTGTGTTTGTGTAGGTCGTCTATTAGTATTTCATCAAAATGAGTTGTACAAGTCCTTGGGACTGGAGTATTGACTCACAATCTAGTCAAGAGCTAACCTCTGCTGCAGCTTGGGCGAAAAGTATGTTTCCACCGCCATCAATCAGTCCAAGTCAATGGGCTTTGGTATCCAATCAAAGTCAAAGCATTCAAAATCTTTTGATTAGTGAAAGCGAAACGGGCAGCAACAATCGTCCACCAAAGCTGAACCATATGAATGAATGACTTTCCATCATGGAAAAACCGCTTTCACACGTATGTTCAAGGGCAAAGCACCGATCTTTGGACATGTTTCATCAATGCATTCAATGCTAATCTTGAGGTTGTAGCGTCCACTTCAGAAGGCTATGCTAACATGCTCGAAAATGACAAGAAGGCTTATGAATTGGAGAAAAAGGCCTTTGCTACACTTACACAAGCACTCAACAAAGATATCTATCATCAGTTCTCCTACTGCAAGACCACGAAAACATTGTGGGATGCCTTAGTTGCTAGAGGTGAAGGCAATGCAGCTACTCGAAAGTCTCGTCATGATTTGTTGAAGAAAGAGTTTGAATCGTTTCAGTTTTTGGAAAACGAAACTCTAAACGATATGACCACACGGTTCTATCATTTGATTAGTGAAATGTGTGCTTATGGGGTTGTATCTACTCAACAAGACATGGTGAATAGGTTTGCTGACGCATTACCCCCAAAATGGAGTTCGTTTATTGAGTTGTTGAAGCATACTGGAACTCTAGACACGGTTAACATCTATGAGTTCATTCAGAAACTGGAACATAAAAATGATGAAGAAATCAGGAAAGCAAAGCGAGCTCCCGCTCCTCAGAATACAGAAATGTACCTTCCAGGCTTCGATGTTTTGGCAAGATCCGCTGCAGCTCAGCAACCTAAACTGCAAACTGCATTTGTGTCCAACACAAGTTCTCTTCCGTTTCCTCAATCAACTGCTGCTCCGGCTTTTGATCCGAGGTCTTACATTCCCGTCCCAACACAGCCACAAGTCCAACCACCGCAACAACAACAACAGGCTCATTATACAAACAATCCTCAACCTCAACCTCAAAACCCTAACACAATCCGAGTCGATAATTCAAACCTTTCACACATCAGCATTGAAGTTGCTAAGGAGCATATGGAAATTATCAATACAATGGTCAGTGCTTACTGTGGTTTGGTAGCAGGTCAGCTTGGAAACATCAACATGACCAATGAAGATTATCAACAGATCGACAAGGAAGAAATGGAGTTGATGGATATCAAATGGGCTTTTGCTAGTGCAGTAAGAAGGGCAAAAGATTTCATGGCTCGAACTGGAAGAACTTCGTTGGAAGGAAAGAAAGATACAAAGTATGGGTTTGATATCAATGCCGTTACATGCTACAATTGTGGTAATAAAGGGCACTTCAAACGGGAGTGCACTCGACCAACAAAACAAGGCAATCACAACCCTTTCAGAAACCAGACGAGTACTGCAAATGTGAATGCCCAGCAAGAAAACCGTGAAAGGAGGATTGTGGCAGTTAATAACAATCAGGCACAGCCTGGAACTTCAAATCCCAATCGGGCTTTGACTGTTCAAGCTGATGAGGGATGTGACTGGTCTGTGCAGTTTGGTGAAGGTGATCAAGGAAGTGGAACAGCTTGTTATGCAAAGATCATCAATCACATCAAGCATGTTCATAAAGAAGAGTCCTCTGAAAGTGATGACAGTTCTGGTTATTCTGGAAGTTCTGATGAAGAAGGCTCTGTTTCTGGGGATAATCAATCAGAGTCTGATGTGAAGGAGGAAGCAGGTTCTGGTATTGAGGATTTATTAAATGAAGCTGATGAACTTATATGTCAGAAATCAATTCTGATCAAGAAGGCTGCTACTACATCCAGGGAAATGGAAAAGTTCTTTTCTGAAGACGGATCTTTTTCTTTTCAAACTGCATTTATGACAAATGTGTCAGCCTCTTCGAGTCAGGTAAATTCTGAACCTCCTGCTCCTAGTGTTTGTGAATCATGTGCTGAAATGAAGCTTGAACTAGAAAAGCTTCATAGTCATAATCAAAATTTGGTTATTGAACTTTCCAAATGCAAAGAGGCAAATATGGCTTTAACTCGGAACGAAAAAGATTTTAAATCAGTAATTGAAACATTAAAGAAAAATGTGTCCGAAGTGAACAAAGTAGTTTACCACAAGCAAGTAAGTATAAATGAATACATCAACATTGTGGAAGAAACTAAGAAGCAATTAGCCATTGCCCAATGCGAGCATGATGCGATCAAACAAAAATTGGAGAGTTATTCTAACTCCCAATTTGTGCTTGATCACATTATCGATGTTCAACAACTGAAGGGAAATCAGAAAGGCATAGGGTATAAGAAATGTCCACCTCCTTTGATGAATAACTATACCAAGATGCCTGATGAGGAGGAAATGCCTCGGTATGAACCCAGTGTGCCTCTTGATGTTGAGGAATATGCTACTGGCCTAGGGTTCAAACCGGACAATTCTTTAAACACATCCTCTAAGCAACAAGAAACGTCATCATCCATGAAGCAAAGTCCTCCAGTTATCGAGGACTATGAGACATCGGATGATGAATCAGAATTGGATGTAGGTGATCAGGATAAATCACTTAACAAGATGAAAGGAGTAGTTATTCCACGAGAGAATCACATTCTTTGTGATCCTGATACTCCTGATGTCTCCTCTGTTAAGAAACAAGTGATTGATTCTGTCAAAGTTGATAAGACATGTGTGTCTACTGTTAAAAGCAGTAATGTGTTGTATACATTGGTTGGAGATGATAAAATCTACTCAGATCACGATTTCCCAATTAAAAATGTAAATCAATCTTTGATTGATAAAGTCTTTGAAGACAACACAAACAAATTTTTGGGAAAAACACTTCCGGGAATTGTTGTAACACAACGTGATCCAATTCCTAAGGCTGAGATTAGAAAACAGTTTGGTAATCAAAAATCTTCAACCACTCAACAACCTAGTGCTTCTAATGGTAAACAACCAGTCAAACGAGCTCAAAAGCATAAAGTCTCTCAGATGAAGTCTGAACCAAAAGGAGCTCGATTTCAAAAGAAAGCAAAAGATGTCAAGTTCGTGACATCCAAGGGTACTGATAAGATTGAAACTTTTGAGAACAAATCTAACACTGATTTTGTAAAACAAGTCACAATCTTAAAACGTAACAGTGATAACAATTACACTCAACATACAAACGGATGTGATGAAAAGGCTAGTACCTCTGGTTCCACGAGCTCGACATCCCATGGTCAATCAAGTTCTCCCAAATTTGTTGAAAGGAGAACATGTTTTAAATGTGGGGAATTTGGGCATATCATTAAAAATTGCCCAAACGTTCCAAAAGAAAAGTTTGTTGAGAAATCTTCACCTGAAAAAGCTCACCCTCAACGTCGGTCAGTTTCACCTAAACATGATAAACGAACAGTAAAAGAACAGGAAACTAAACAGCGACGTAAGAACATGAAAACTGTTGAAAAAGGTTTAAAACCTGAAGTTAAAACAGTCAAAAGGGAACCAAGTGTGTCACAGCCGTTAAAGCCAGAATCTTCAAAAACAATTTATAACACTCAATCTGGTAGGCAAAAAGAAACTTGGAGATCTAAAAAGGGTGATAGTTCAGGGGGAGTTAATGTGTTTGAAAACCATCAACAGATCGAGATCACGTTTCGTGATGCTCAGGGACGACCCAAGACCACTAAGGCTTGGGTCCCCATCCTAAACTGATGTTTTTAAATGACATGTGCAGGGTGTTCCAGGAGGAACTATTAATAGTCACTGGATTGTTGATAGTGGAGCATCCAGGCACATGACTGGCGACTTACGGCTCTTATACGACGTGAGAAATATTAGAGGAGGGTATGTCGCATTTGCGGGAGACAAAGGCGGATTCATCACTGGAGAGGGAAGTATCTCCAATGGTATTGTGTGCTTCGATAAGATCAATTATGTTAAGCAAATTGATCATAATCTTCTCAGTGTGTCGCAAATCTGCGATAAAAAGTTCTCAGTGCATTTTGATGATGCCGGCTGCTATGTGCTGAAACCTGGATTCAAAATTCCACAAGAATGGATTCTCTTATCGGCTCCGAGAGTTAATGATCTTTATATTCTCGACATGAGCCAGGCGATTACAACATCAGCTCAAGTCACTTGCTTTGTCTCGAAAGCCACAGAAAAGGAGTCTATATCCTGGCACAGAAGAATGGGACACATTCACTTGAGAAAGATGAACCATTTGGTGAAAAATAATCTTGTGAATGGTGTGCATGTGAGAAGTTTTCATTTACAAGATATCTGTGTCTCGTGCCAAAAAGGGAAGCAAACAAAGAAGTCTCACCCTTTGAAGAAAATCAACACTGTCAGCATACCTCTTGAACGTCTTCATATGGATCTTTTTGGACCTATGAAGCACAAGACAACATTCGGAGATGCTTATTGTCTAGTTGTTACCGATGATTATTCTAGATTTTCTTGGGTATCCTTCATGGCACACAAGAGTGAAACTCCTGGCATCCTCAAGGATCTTCTTACAATGTTGGAGAATCTCTATTCGTTGAAAGTGAAGAGGATCCGAAGCGACAATGGAACCGAATTCAAGAATCAAGTTATGGATGAGTTTTGTACTTCTAAAGGCATTCTTCATGAGTACAGTTCTCGTTATACTCCACAACAAAATGGTGTCGCGGAGAGGAAGAATCGGACGGTTATCGAAACTGCAAGAACAATGTTAGTAGAGTCGGAACTCCCTATTCAATTCTGGGGGGAGGCTGTATCGGCTGCATGCTACACGTTAAACAGAGTTCTTACAGTAAAGAGACTTGGCAAAACTTGCTTCGAACTCCTTCAGAAAAGAAAACCGGATCTTTCTTACCTAGAACCATTTGGTGCTCCATGTACTATGATTGAGCCGGATGGAAAGTTTGGAGCTAGAGCTATCGAGGGTTTCTTCCTTGGATATGATACTCCGAATTTTCGTGTTTGGAATCTGGCTACCAGAAAGATTGAGCTATGGAGTGAAGTGAGGGTTCAAAGGTACACGAGTCCTGTTAGGGCTCCGGGTGATCCGTGGATGTTCGATTATGATGGACTATTTGACTCCTTCAATCTGCCAACCTTTGACGAAGAATCAGCAGCGGCTAGAATGTTGTTTGAATGTGACAACGCTGCTGACTCGCCTTTGGTTAGACCTATTGTTGTTGACCCACAAGCTTCTTCGTCTGTCAACAATATGGTTCAAAATGAGGTTTATGAAGATGCTGCTGATTATAATGAATCTTCTGAAGATGATGAATTTCATGATGCAGCTGAAGGATCTTCGGCTCAAGATGCTCCTGTTCAAGGTGCCTCTGTTGATACACCTCATATGCAGAATGTAGACACTGCTGAAGGGAATGCATCCACCTCTACACACATTCCTGGTGTGGAGTTGGTTGTTGATCTTAATCTTAACAATTTGGGTATCAATGCACGTGTGTCAGAAAATCCTGAAATGAGGATTCACGATACCCACCCCAGCAGAATATTATAGGAGATGTCCATCGCGGTGTGCAGACGCGTAATCAGCTGAGAAACAACCGGAATGCTGGTTTGTATTCAGCTATAAGAGAATCTGGTCTTCAGAATGACTGGTCCTTCGCGTGTTACGTGTCACAAGAAGAACCAAAATCGTGGAAAGAAGCGTTGAAAGACAATGCTTGGGTTGAAGCCATGCAGGAAGAATTGCAGCAATTTCAAAAGCTTGGTGTTTGGAAGCTTGTTGAAAGACCTGAGAACTACAAGAAAATTGGCACTCGATGGGTTTTCAAATGCAAGAAAGACGACCGTGGAGTGGTTATTCGGAACAAAGCACGTTTAGTCGTTCAAGGTTTTCGTCAGATAGAAGGAATCGACTACAACGAAGTCTATGCACCTGTTGCACGTCTGGAAGCAATTCGGATCTTTCTGGCTTATGCCTCATTCAAAGGATTCACACTACGTCAAAACTGGGCTTTAGCCACATTTTTTTCAAAACCGGCTTGCCACACATTTGAATAAATGTGTGGCTAAAGGTCATTGAAAACAATTTTCGTCACACATTTTATTTTTCATGTGACCATTGTATAACAACTCAAAACCTTTAGCCATACTTAAACAAAAAAATGTGACATTTACTAGCCACATTTGAAAAAGTGTGGCCAAATGTGATCAACGATCATGGTATTTGTTAGATTTTTTATTCATGTGACCAAAACACATCAATTCGAAACCTTCGGCCACACTTTATAAAAAAACTATGACATATATTAGCTATGCTAGAAAAGTGTAACTAAATATGATCTACAGCCATGATACTTTTTAATAATGTGGCTAAAAACGACCACTTATATTAATTTGTGTGACCAAAGCATGTTGTTTATTAGTCGCTTAAATTTTCAGTGTGTGGCTAAAAATCATGAATGATGATGACAAAACAAAACATATGACTATGGTCACACGTTAATTGCTTCATGCGACCAACCACCCTCCACCTCCCAATTGGAACCCTAATCCATCACCTGCTTCCATACATTCACCTTCGCTGCGTATCCTTGATAAGCTTCCTTACATTCACCTTCATTGCATATCCTTTATAATATCCAATTTCCACAGTGCATCAACGTCGATTGAAGTTCATCTTGGCTTGGTAGGTGATTTACACCAAAATTTTGAGAAAATTAGGGTACAGAATTCTTACAACCGAAATATCTGGTCGATTCCATGGTAATTATGTGTTATGAATTTAGTTCTGTTCGTATGTGGTGTTGTCGATTTTTTATTTTCTGATAATGTAGTTGTATAATACCACAGTTTTTGCTGCAACTGAGAGTGCAAGCTGGAGCATCGTTGGACTGAAGGTAAGTCTTGGTTATCCCAGATCTTTTTGCAAACTGAAGATACTCGTATGTGGTTTTGTCGGTTTTTAATTTTCTGATAATAATGTTTGATTCGGCCGTGAATGGTTGAATTACTTTGAAGTTTGAAAATTAGGGCTTGATTTGAACCACTGTTGATATGATTTTATTTGTTTAAGTCTGCTGCAAGTTTTGTAGTCTATATATATCATGTTATTTATTGATGATGTTTAGCTCTTGACCAGTTGACCGACACATAGAACTATATGTTTGTGATCAGGGACAGATCTATGTACAAAGTTCCGGGTTCACCCGAACCCATTGGGTTTTCAATTTTTTGTTGAGTGGCTATCTAAAAATATGGAGTGAACCCATAAATAAAATATGGGATGAACCCATAACAAAAAGGATCAAGCAGTTTGTTGGTTAATGCTTTGGTTTGTAAACATATTGTTCCGGTTCTATTCTCATTACTGGCCGTTTTTTAAATACGATATAGGGTGTGTCCCTTGATGCTTCTTGTTCTGCTACACCCAAACAAATCCATTATGAGTTGAGCATCCTCATGATCTCTATTTTATTTTTATTTTTTGAACCAACAACAGCCAATTCATTCTACACCAAATAGACGTTCACTCGAACCGTCAAACCGACCCGAAAATCTTAGTGTCTAGTGCTATGAAATTGGATCATCTAAAAGCAATGAACCCACAGGAAAGAATTCCTGGATCCGCCACTGTTTGTGATTACTCTTCTTTAAATAAATATAATATATTTGTTTAAGTCTGCTGCAATTTTTGTAGTCTAAAGTTTAGCATTTTAATGTTAACAACAGTTACTCTCTTTCTAATTGTGAATCTTCTTTCTTTAGTATACATTAACTGTTCTTAATATCATTATAGTATATTTCAGCGAATCCAGGAAGAGAAAGAACGTTAAATGTGTTCGATATGATGTAAATCGAGTATGCCGGAACCTTCTGGCTGTTACCCATGATCTAGTCAAATTACTGTACAACTTAGAAGTTCTGACTTCCTGGTTTCCAGCACTAGTTACGCGCGATCATGCCTCAGTTTACGTATGTTAAAATGCCGGTTACACTTTCGGAGCTGGTTACATGTACCAGGATCGGGAAACGCGCGTCTGGCGCCACGTTACTAGGCCCCAGCACACACTTAACCAGCTGCTCGGCTCGTAACTGCATCGGTTACGCGCGTTCAGGTGTCAATTAAGCGTGCCGAATCTGTTACGCGCTTTTACCGCGGTTATGCATACCAGAGCTTGGACACCCTGTTACGCGAAACCGACTTTGCACGAGTAACTGACGCCAGTTGCGCACACGCCCTTGGTTACGCGTGTTTAATGCCAGTTACGCACATCCCGGTGTCGTTCCGCACATTTAGGCGTTGGTTACCCGTGTTTAAATGCTGGTTACGCATACCAGGGCCAAAAAACACCCGTCCTACGCCACGTAACGCGCAGAACCCAGTTTCGCTATTCGCTTAACCCAGCGTTCGACGCGTAAGCAGTTCCACATTAGTAACTGGGGCCGGGTTGCGACAGCAAATTTGTACAGATGTTATCTTCTCAAGTATAGTAGCTAAAGGAGAGAGGCTATAACTCGATTATAATGGTATGCATGACTACCTGACTCAGTATTTCGTTTAGTTTCTCTCCGTACATATGTTTGTATCAACATTAAAAAAAATGTTGTTTGGGTCAGAATGTTGTTATAGAAGTCTTTAAAGTTTTTTATATTCTTTTGCTTATGACATTAACCAGGAAATCATATAGGTACAGTACTAATAAATTCCACTTAAAAACAATTAGTTAGTTTCATATATCCTCATCATATTTTCGTATCTTGTGAATTGTGATTTAAAACTATGAATTTTTGAAGGACATGAAAGGAACTAAACCTAAGAACTTTGACTGATTGTTGTTTTTGTTAAGATGGGGATTGAATAAGATACCTAAAAATGCTTGTTCTATTCACAAACTCTTGTTAATTAATTTATTTAGTGCTTAATCTGCACTATTTATGGAAAGATGAGGCTATAAGTGGGATTTTATTGGGTTTGTTTGTTTGTATGGAAAATACAACTCAAATTTGTATTTTGGTTGGATGTGTAGGCATCAGATGAACCGTTGGCTGTGAAGTTTCCATTATTATTCGCATTATATAAGGACAAATTGTGTCTGTGGCTAGCCGAGTGGCAGGGGATTAATGTGGCTGGAGGTGGGAATAGAAGAAGGCGGCTTTGGATGGGAATGAGTCTAGGGAGCTGCTGCAGTTTGTGAGCATAGTGGGGGTTTTGAGGGGTCACATCGGGTCACGATAGATGGGTTTGGCTGCATAATGGGGCTGGGTATACACGGTTAAGGGGCTCAAACAACTACTTCAGTCAACTCAATTAATTTAGACCGGGTATGTGATAAAACCCCACAATTGGTTACCTAGAAAAGTGGCGATTTTAGCCTTGAGAGTCGAACTAGATAAGCTGCCTACGAAGACTTTGCTGGAAAAACGAAATATTCATGTCAGTTCAAATGAATATCTGTTTTGCGGGAGGTATTCAGAATCAATCGATCACAGATCTTTGTCAGTTGCGGGTTTGCTCAGTTGGTGTGGAAAAGGGGGGGCTCAATAGTGCAAGGTGCAGCCCGTATTTGCTTTTCGGACCCAGGATATCTTGGATCTTCATCAATACATGAGCGGGTCGGAGAAGTTCAGCAAAGTGTTTCATGCGGTCCAAACAAGCATGGTTTGATTGGGATATGTGGAATGGGTTTAGACTATACATAAAGTGGGTTGGTAATAGAATGCTCAGCAATATATTTTCTCATTCTGTATGTTTATCTTTTCCTTGTTTAGCTGTACATATAGCCAATGGCTAGTGGTTCATGGATTAAATGAATAAAAGTCGTTTTGTTGGTCATTTTGTTTGGCTGTACATATTTAGTCAACGTTTTTATCAATTGAGTAAAATGCACGGATAGTCCCTGTGGTTTTGCAAAATAACATCTATAGTCCCCAACTTTTGAAAATTACACTGGTGCTCCCTGTGGTTTGACAAATTGTTACTCGGATAGTCCCTGGAGTGGATGACGGTTAGTTTTCTCCGTTAAGTGAATGTGAAATGACAAATTTACCCTTTATCTTCACCAATCTAGATCAAAATGTTGCAATCTGTTCACTCTAAATCCAAAATATCAATAACCGGTCTAGAAGAACTCCAATCGAGCCGACTGACTATACCATGCTCGCCGGATATTCTGTTGCCGTTTCCGGTACATAACACCTCCAAATCCAAACACGCAACAGCAATCAATCCAAACGCAACGCCTGCCGGAATCCGATTCCTTCACCTCCTCTCTCTCCACTCCGGCGGTTTCATCACCAACCTCAACCGGTGACGGCGACGGTGACGGAGAAGAAGACGGTTTCCTTCACCAATATGTTTTTCTCTCTATAATCAGAATAACTATTATCAAATATTGCTATAACATCTGTTCATCAAAATCAATAATAACTAGTTGTGGGTTGTTGCTATAATTTCAGTGCATATAAACAATTCTGTTAAATTATCATCATTTTCAAACACTAAACAGATACATTTTCTGTTACACAATGGCGTCTGGTACGATTACAAACAAAATACCAAACAATAACCAAATGCTTCACACAACAGAGATCGATTAAGCCTAATATCAACAAACAACTAACTACATCACAGGAATACAGGAATAAAATCCAAGGTGGTGGTAGTCGACGTGGATCTGGCCGGAAAATGGGGTGGCGGCGGTTGTGGTGTGAACGGTGATGGTGAGTGATGGCTAAAGTTATAAGAAGGGGGTGGTGGTGGGGTGAGGGTGGGGTTGTTATAAGGGTATTTTTGTAATTTTACACCCATTTAACTGAATTATTTAACCCCCATTCACTCCAGGGATCACTATCCGAGTAACAATTTGTCAAACCACAGGGAGCACCGGTGTAATTTTCAAAAGTTGGTGACTATATGTGTTATTTTGCAAAACCACAGGGACTATCCGTGCATTTTACTCTTATCAATTTATTGGTGGGTAAAAATGTATACATGGATCTACTTTTACAATAGGTTTATTTGTGTTTGTGTTTTTCTATTTTATGATAAATTTGGGCAATATAATTAGAGCACACTAAAAGTAACAAAATTTTACATTTTATATTTATGAACTAACGCAATATTATATTTTAATTAATTTATGTTATTTACAGACTAAACTAATTGGTTTATATGATTAATTTGGTATTTTAGTAGAAACAATGTTCAAGAATAAACAATAATATAACAACCATAGGGGCAGGTTTATTTCGAAACTGATATTAGTCATTGATAGGTCAAAGTTGATAATACTAGATCACACTACAGGTGCACAAAAAATCCGTACCCGGACCCAGACTCGTGAAGAAAAAAAAAACGAAACCATTTTTTCGATCATACATGTCTAAATGGACCACTGGGTCTTAATGGGTCACAATGGACAATAGTAGATCATACATGTCTTAATGGACCATGGTGGACCTTAATAGATTACGAGGAACAATAGTAGTTCATACATGTCTTAATGGATCATCTTGGGCCTTAATGGATCATAATGGACAATATAATATCATATATGTATAAAGGGATCATAATCAACAATAGTATATCATATATGCCTTAATGGGCCATATTAGGCCTTAATAGATCACAATGGAGAATATTATATCATATATGTCTGAACAGATCATATTAAGCCTTAATAGTTATGATAGTTCTTAGTAGACCATTTGTGGGCTTTATCATGCCATATTAGTATCTAAAGGGTTCGATCAGGTTATAGTGAGTCTTAATGGACCATATTGGGCCTTAATGAATCACAATGGGCAATAGTAGTGTATGTCCAAGAACTAGTGGACTCTTACGTGGACTATATTGAAAGAGAAAAAAAGGTATTGCTATTCGTTTTTTATGCTTTTTTAGATGTTCCTAGTGGTGTCGTGACGGACTGGTCCGATTCCGAATGAATAACATCAGTATACGGATAACCGTTGTCGTTTGCTACTGATCGTAACCAATATAAGTTTAGTCGAAGACATAGTTATATTCATCCATGTATTATTTTTGTTTCATTCCATTGCTATACCAGTTTCGTAATGTGATTCGAACCGATACCCACCGAAAACTGTCGTGAAGCGTGGTGAATCAACTAGTTAATATATATTTTAGTTATTCTATAATAATTTTATAAATAATAAAAGTTATTATACAAAAATAATTATAGTGTATTACATAAAGATTATTTAAATAAAAGGCTCATTTAGGATAGTGAGTCGGCTCGAACTCGATAAGTAAAGCTCGGACTCATTTACTAAAAAAACTTATTTTTGGGCTTGGACTCGTTTAAGTTGGGCTCGTTTCGATTTTTTTTTTTTCGTGTTGATATTGAGTAGCTTACAAGTAGCTACACTCGATTGTGTCTCTAGACAAATATAATTTCCCTAGTTTAGACCGTGGGGTATGGTGGGGCGGGGGTTGGGCGTGGGTTGGGGCATTTCGTGACACGTGGAATGGGAGCCCCCCCACCTCCTGGTTACGTGTCCACGGGGTATGGCGGGGCGTGGGTTGGGTGCACCGCGTGGCAGAGTAATTAAAAAAAATACAAAAAAAATTATAAAAAATCACACAACAATTATAAAAAAACCTACAACTTCATTAAAATTTAAAACATTACATAATCCTAAAAATTACAAAATAACAAACCTAAAGCGTTAAAAAATTTCAAAAAGGTCGATCTTGTCGAACGCCTTTTTTTCCTTGCCTCGAAACTCTATGTTAGCCACCGCCACCCGGTCCTCGTGGCTTAACTCGCCACCGGGAACGGCTTCGTAGTAAGCCTTGAAACGCTCGAGCTTGGGCCGTAGCTCGCGCCATTTATGTTGGCACGCGTTGAGGTTGTGGCGGTCATTACCGACGTTATGTCGGTAGGCTTGGAATGCTTCCACCCAATATTTTGTTTGGCCCGGTGGCCGACCCTTCATAGCGTCAACGACGCTTGTGACGAGAGCAATTTCCTCTTCATGAGTCCAAGATGCCATAGCGGTTCGAGAGAAGTGGGTAGCCGGTGGGGTTGGGGTGGACCAGTGGGGTAGCGGTTCGAGAGAAGTGGGTAGCCGGTGGGGTTGTTGGGTTCGTGGGATGGGGGGACCAGTGGGTTGGGGTTACAAATATATAGGCCTTTGGGAGACCCGGGTGGCGGTTCGAGAAGATGGGGGGACCGTTTGAATTTTAAAATTCAAAATTTTAAAAACCGCTTGACGTGGCGGGTGAGCCAATGAGATTCAGCCATGTCAGCTTGGCCAGACCGCCCCACGCCCGGCTTGAAAGCCAAGCCCCAAGGGCCACGCCCAAACCCAAGCCCACCCGGGGTGGTGGCTTGGGCGTTTTCCCCCCAACCCACGCCCCATACCCCACGGTCTTACCTAGCTTTTCACACGAAAATTCTAATTTTCCCGCTCATTTTTAATACTTTCCGCCTAAAGTAATCCAAAAATTTGATTCCCCTCCTAGAATACATAAGACTTCTCGTTGCCCATCCCTAAATAAACACAAATAAAAATATCCCCCACAATACAGATCTATCACAAATAAGCCCCATCTCACGCTTCGCTGCCATTCACAGTCCAATTACCCTCCCAAAGTGGTGCATTGAGATCGATGACAAATGATTCATGTTGTATATTCAGCTAGGGTTTAATAGGGCAGGATTTCTTTTTCAATTCGATCAGTCGATCACCAACCACTGAAGTTATGAACAGGGCTAAGGCTGGTTAGGGAGTACTCGATGGGTAATTCGGGTAGGGTACTTGTGGGCATTGGTGGCGGTTTGGTGGTTTGCACGGCTGGCTGCTAAAGATGTGGCTGAGGTCAGACAGTTCTAACTGTAAATCTTTTGGGAAAAAAGTGGTTTAATTTTGTTGTTTTGGATTTAATTTTATATGTGTGATTGTTGTTTAGGTAATGTTGGGGAGGAATAGGGACACCAATGAAAGTAAGGGTTTTGCATTTGTGGGATCATAAGTAAAGATGTTGCTTAAAAGGTCATTGAAGAGCTACATAACAAAGATTTTAAGGTATAAAGATTTAAACATAGCTTATTTATTACATTGGAAATTCAGATAACAATTGATTGAACAAAACACAAATTAACACATAAACGATTAATCTTGATTCCATTCACACATTCACTCATGCATCGATACCCTGTATATATAGGTTGAAACGTTGCAACATTTTAGAAACACTGACTCACCTTGATTAACTTAATTATAATTTAACCTTTTTAATTATTAAATATAGTTTTTACACTTAAACTCAATACTAATGACATAAATAATACTAATATTTTGTATAACTACCATTATAAAAGACATGAAATGCTTGAAATTGACACAAAAAGTCAAAAATATCAAAAACAACTATCAAAATCCCCTGAGGCGCAGCTTTTATAGCGCCTCAGACTCATTTTTTGGCCGTTTCGCATCGAGGCGCGCCTTGAGGCGCACGCCTCAAACGTTTTTTAAACCATGGTCTTAACTTTAGGATTTTGTTTCTAACTAATTATAATGTATATGCAGGATGCTGATGAGGAGATGGTTGATGCTCCATCAGCAAAGAAAGCGGTTAGTGGTTTGTTCAAGCTGTTTTGTTTAAAATATGTTATTGCATTAGTAATAAATCATTACTAATAATTGTTATATGGCGGCCTCAAACTCGAGCTACTCCCCAAACTTTGTTTATGGGCAACTTAATCTTCACTATTGAAGAAATTGACGTGTATCTGCACTTTGTCTATACTTGATAAGTACGTAAATATTATTCATTGTGTATTATTGTTACTGACTAGTTTCCCAGCAGAATTAATTTCTTTAAAGACGTGGTTGAAGTTGTTGTGGTTCATTTTACAATCAGAGATGATTGATTTGCAGGCTACGGGCAAATTGAATTTGCTACTCGTGAGGCTGCCCAAAAGGTATGTTATGTTTCCCTTCTTGGTTTCCTTTTCAAAGTATTTTATGACATTCTTTGCAACATATGATTCTAAATTTCTATCTGCAGGCTTTTGGAAGTTAATGGTGAACCATTACTTGACCATCCAGTGAAACTTGATTTAGCTAAGGAAAAAGTGCATACACTCTCGGTGCCGGGTATAATTTATGCATACACTCTCGGTGCCGGGTATAATTTATTGCCAATAAGTGTTTTAACACCCAATTAGAATAGCGACATTTGACTGATAGTTCATATTTGTTTCTGTAGAAATGAGAGGTCTTTCCAAAAGAGTGCGCGGACTCTAGCAATAATTGCGTTTGTAAGGGGATTTGATTATGATGAAAGCATTGTTGATGTATGTTTTTACCACTAGTCTGCATATTACATTCTTTTGTTATTGAATTTCACATGTTTGAAGTTTTGTTGTTTACTTGCAGCAAATTAAGAATACTCTTGGGAAACTCTTTGGCCAATGTGAAGAGGTTTCAAGGATTTTTCTTCCAAAAGATTGAGTCACGTGAGACAAAATGATACGGCATAAGAATTAGCCACCGGTTACAAGTTTACTCCCCACCACGACAACACCAAGGTGGCCAGTTACAAATTTGCAGCACTTTCAGGTCCAAATGCAGTGAGTGTATGGATATGATGAAAACATCCTAGAAATAGTTTTTAGTTTATGTGTATAGTCGTTTCCCTTTGTAACTTTTGTAGATAGGTTTTGATGATGAGTTAATGTCTTTAATTAGTATTTAAACTAAAAACTTATGTATGAATTTTCGGTTATTAGTGTTAATATCATTTGCTTTTTTTAGATTTTCTTATGTTTACATCAATTTTGTTTTACAAAAAAATAAAAACAAAATGGGTAGTTACACAAAAATGGCCACATAAAATCACAATAAAGATGTGTGACTAAAGGTTAGACAATAGTCACACTTGAAAATTACAATTTTTATGTGGCTATAAATAACAATTAGCTATACCATAGTCACTTTATTTCTTGTTTGTGTGACAGAATGATATCAAACGTCATAAGAAAAGAAGTTATGTGTGACCAAAGGTTAGACAATAGTCACATTAAAAATACAAAATTTCATGTGGCTATAAATGACCATTAGTCACACTATAGTCACTTTTTTTTCTTGTTTGTGTGACAGAATGATACCAAACATCATGGGAAAAGAAGTTATGTGTGATCAAATGTTAGATAATAGCCACATTTAAAAATACAATTTTTTGTGTGGCTATAAATAACCATTAGCCACACCATAGTCACTTTGTTACTTGTTTATATGACGTAATGATACCAAACGTCACGGGAAAAGAAGTTATGTGTGGCCAAATGTTAAACAATAGCCACATTTAAAAATATAAAATTTCGTGTGGCTATAAATAACCATTAGCCACAACATAGTCACTTTGTTTTTTGTTTGTATGACGAAATTATACCAAAGGCCATGGGAAAAACAAATGTGTATGACAAAAAATTAGACAATAGCCACACTTAAAATTACAAAATTGTTTTGTGTGTCTAGTAAACGTTTTTAGCCACACTTACTACAAATTTATGTAGCTTTATAATAGAAACGACCACACTTATAGTGAATTCATGTAGCTTTATAATATAAACTGCCACACTTATAGTAAATTCATGTAGCCATTGCTACCCTTTAGTCACACTTAATGGGCAAAATGCTTGATTACAACAACCCTTTTTGCCACACTTTTTTTTAGTTGATGTGGCTAAAACAAAACTTTTTGGTAATTTATGTGACTATACAGTAGTAACGGTCACGCTTAAAGTAAATACATGTGGCCGTTGCTATCCTTTAGCCACACTTAATAGAGGAAATGTTAGATTTTAACAAAAAGTGTTAGTACCATTTAGCCACACTTTTAAGTTCTACGGCCACTAATAAGTGTGTGTGGCTGTATGATACCTATGATGACTCGAGCTTTGGTCACACTTGACCTGAAAAAAATATGTGAGGCGAAAGACATATAGTCACACTTTTTTCGTGTGGCAGTATCCCTATTTTGGCGTAGTGTCAAGGTTTATCAGATGGACGTGAAAAGTGCATTCTTACATGGTGTGGTTGAAGAAGAGGTGTACGTCGAACAGCCCCCAGATTTTGAAGATCCTATCCATCCCGATCGGGTTTGGTTGCTCAACAAAGCTCTCTATGGTCTTCATCAAGCACCGCGAGCTTGGTATGCAACCTTATCTACCTATCTGCTGGAGAACGGTTTTCGAAGAGGTCTTATCGACTGTACTCTTTTCATCAAAGAACAAGATGGAGATCTTCTTCTGGCACAGGTATACGTTGATGATATTATTTTTGGTTCTACTAATGATGTCTTGTGTAGGAATTTCGAGCGCATTATGCAGGATAAATTCGAGATGAGTGCTATGGGGGAAATGACCTTCTTCTTGGGCCTACAAGTGCAACAAACTGAGTCTGGGATATTCATCCATTAGACTAAATATGTTGGTGACATCTTGAGCCGGTTCCAGATGTCTGATGCAACGCCCATTGGTACCCCACTGCCACAAAATCATGGAATTACTCCAGACTTGAAGGGTGAAGCTGTTAGCCCCTCATACTATCGCGCAATGATCGGATCTCTTATGTACCTCACAGCATCAAGGCCAGACATAATGTACCCAACGTGCCTGCTTGCCAGATATCAAGTCAACCCGAAGGCCTCACATCTTGCAGCTGTAAAAAGGATTTTTTGTTATTTGAAGGGTTACCCTGACACCGGTCTATGGTACCCTAGGGATAATAACTTTGACTTGATCGCATTCAGTGATTCTGATCATGGCGGATGCAAAATCGACGGCAAATCCACAACGGCTGGATGTCAGTTTTTAGGAAATCGCCTAGTCACATGGCAGTGCAAGAAGCAGACGTGCGTCGCTACATCAACATGCGAAGCTGAATACATTGCTGCTTCAAGTTGTTGCTCCCAAGTTCTTTGGATCCAACAACAATTACGTGACTACGGTTTTGAATTCCTAACTACTCCTATTTACGTTGATAATTCTGCTGCATTACAGATCACTAGAAATCCTGTGCAGCACTCAAAGACCAAACACATCGAAATCAAATATCACTTCATACGTGATTGCTTTGAGAAAAGGCTAATCGATGTTGTTAAGGTCCACACCGATGACCAACGTGCCGACATTTTTACCAAAGCATTTGACAAATCAAGATTTGACTTTTTATTATTGGTAAACGGCATTAAGATCAAGCAAGAGTAAACCAACATCGGAAAATCATTTTTGTAAATACCTTTGTGTTTTTAAATTTGTCTTAGTTTGTTGATTTTAGGGGGAGTAAATCATAAATCCAAAATTTGAAAATCCAAAAACATCGAAAAATTTCAAAAACACAAAAACAATAGAAAAAACAAAAATGAGTTTCCTGGCGAGCAAAAGAGAAAATGATAGTACATCAGTGGTCTGTCTAAACCTCTTTAAACCTAAAATGAAAAACGATAAGCAGCTCTATATAAGATGTATCGGTAGGCTCACAATCATTTTAAAGTGTGCAGGGTGATATAAACTTAAATCGACTGAAGACCTGGGTGGGAACCATTCATTGGCATATGGTCTTGGTACCGAAATTTCGTTTGAGAGATTGCCGAGGTTCTGAGATATTCGGTCTTTATGCTGCTTATCATCTGGGTATCATGGTTGTTTCTATAAAAGACAAAGTCTAGATCTTCCATGATACTATACATACGTGTACATATTACATACTGCATTCGACCTCAATAAGTGATCAACAATCACATGTCCAAACAAAATAAGTGATAAAATATCACATTTTTTCCGGGAGTCAAGTTCGTCTCTCTGCTGTACGAAAGTACTGACCTGTTCACGGACTTGCTCCTGTGCCCTCATGCATTATGAAAATCAAGTTCCTCATCAATAAGTGATTCTATCACATAGGGCTTGTTTTCAAATCAAAATAAGTGAGAATCTCACATCATATACGGTCAAACAGATGATAATCGGTATACTCACCGGTAAGATGAACCCTCGTGCATACCTTGATACGGGAATGTGTCGTGATGTGGATGAACACCGGTCGGTAAGTATAAATCATACCTTAACGTATCTCCTCGCCATGATTACAAATGATAAGTTGAGCTTAAGTGGACAACAATACCGATAATCGTTATAGGATGCTTATCTTAATGTTAACTAACTGAACAACAAGAGCGTTTTGGCATGACCGTTCACTGATATGATTCTCTTACCCTCGAAACTCGCAAAAAGAATGTCTGTATATATTTATTTACTGCTTAACCTTTATTGTTTTATTTTTAAACAGTTTCGTCGTTTGGTGCATATCAGCATGACATTAGCGGTGATGTCGTTTGATAACACTCAAAGGATATTAAAATTGTTGACTTTTAATTTATTCAAAAAAAAAAAAAAAAAAAATCCAAAAAGATTTTAGGTGTGTTTTGATATAAACTTTATAAAAGCCAAAAAGATTTTATTTCTACTTTATTTTCGATCGTACGATGTTGGAGCTCGAGTCTTCGTTGCCTGAAACCTGAACGAAAACCGAACTGACTAAATCTTCATAAACGGTCGAAATTTTAAAGTTTTGAAAGTTAAAAATCTAAAATTGACAAATTTTATTAAACTTTCGAACTGTCGGACGGTGGTTGATTGTTACATGGTCATCCGTGTGTCATGTGTTTATACTAACTATGTTCCAAGCAGTTGTTCTCATTACGCGTTTAGATTTCTTGCATGTGCAGATTCTAAAGGCAAAGAGAACATGGTCGATGACAAAGCTTCGGAATGAAGACACGACGTGAAGGCACTCAAAAGATGAAGTTGATCGAGTTGTCGCTGACCATCATCAACACCACAAGGATCTCAAGCATTGAAGAACAAGTCATTCACGAGCATAACTCAAGGGGGAGCTTATGTTAAGGGGGAGTTTGTCAACACACTTCCTACATGATACGGGTAGTTTGTTGATACACTTTCTGCTTTCAAAACGTGAAGACCTTGAAGATCCTCCGACATCGAAGACTTGAAAGGACATCAGAGTCCTGAAGACACGAAGATCAAAGATGATCAAGATCGAGACAAAGCTACAGCCAAGGGGGAGTTTGTTGGTGCACTTGTGTCTGTACTTTGTCTGTATTCAGTCACGATGTAAAACGATGTTCTTAATAGTCTTGTAAGTTTGACCAAGTCAACCATCCTCCTGGTTTGACTTGGCCAAACAGTTAGCTTATGAATGTGAATTGTCTGGCTCGAAGGATGTCTCATCGAAGGATAGTTTAGATCCTTCGATGAGCTCGAAAGTTGGACCTTCGATGGATAGACCTCGATAGATCATCCTTCGAGGTCACTGTGAATCCTTCGATGGAAGTCTGATCGAAAGATGATCTTTCAATCAGTATTCCTGATCCTTCGACAGGTGTAACATCGATAGATGATCCTTCGAGACATCTATCGGATCCTTCGGTCAGACTTGCTGAGCTGGGTATATATATATACCCATGCAGTGTGTTGTTTTAGGCAGACTTAGAGAGACACAAGAGATAGAAAGATACACTCGAGAGATAGTGAGAGCATTCTGTCAAGAACACACACACACATTAGAGAGTTTGCAATACACATTTGTAAACCCTGTGCTTGTAACCGGAACCTTTCATACGCATTAATACAAGTGGTGTTAATCGGTGAACCTTGTGTGTTTTGTGTTTATACTTGTCTCAACTCGGTTGCACTCTAGCTTGGATTCCGCACTTGCTAGTGTGTTAATATAACAAGGTTAAGGTTTAACCTCATCCTCCACGAGGGACCTACACCTATTAATTAAAAAACAAAAGGATCAAGATTGCATTCATAGCTTCATCTTCATGAATGTATAAATAAGAATTCATACGCTGCATCCTTTTAAAGGTGAGCGCGTTTGGATGAGGACGCCCCAAGCTCCTCACAACGGGCTCAGGACGTTCTCCCACGATAATTACTCGATCTGCCTCATAGTGGAGGTAATAGCCTCCGTCCTTCATCCTAGGTTCCCCATAATCAATCAGTTCTTCCTCCTCCTCATCCTCTGTCCCATCCATCACTGTAAGGTAAGTGGGAATAACGTATGAAACACACTTTTTTAAATCATTTTTTTTCAAGTTTTCTGTTGGTGTTTCAATGCTTATTTACAAACAAACACTTGTAATTTTATTTTGAAGAATAAGTTAGATAGATGTAGTATGCCTGAGTTTAAGGAGTGAAAAATGAAGAACTATAGATTTTCATGTTTTTTCTTCAAAAAGTTTTTTCGCACTTCTGTGATGAAATAAAGAAGCTTTTTTTTAAACATTTCAAGTGAGAAAAATTCTTTTAAATTTCGAAAACTTCAGATGTACAACGTCACATCTCCTTTAAAAAATCAAGGAAAGTTGTCGACGTTGCATATGTATATCTTAATAATAAGTTAAACAAACGTGGATTACCAGTATGATTGGGGTTGGTTGTCTCCTCCTTCTCCACACATGGGCGCTTGGCTCCTTCTTCCACTTGAGATTTGGTACCTAGTAGTTAATAATCGGTTAGTAATAAATAATTGATGTTGTACAAAACATAAAGAGAAGATTTCAAATACAAAAACAAGTGGATTTTATTTACCAAACAAAAGAAGCCGTTGAACAAACATTAAACATACACAAATTAGAAGTTGTTAGCATACAAACACATCAACTGTCGTCAAGAATTAAGAAGAAATAAGTTGATATGGTCCAACAAAATGAGCGGTTACCAGAAGCAGTAGGTGGTGAGGCAGAAGTTGGAATCTCAACATGAGGGCGCTTCCCTTTCACTTGATTAATTGTCAAGAATTAAGAAGAAAGAAAGAGACGAATAATAATAATAATAATAAATGTTTTACAGGCGAAGCAAATGAGTGGTTACCAGAAGAAGAAGATGAGCTGCTTTGATTCTCAACAACAAGATCTTCTTCTTCCTGCTTCCCCCCTTCCACTTGAGATGCTTTGATTCTACCTCCTATATATGTATCTATGTATGTATTATTAAATTAACAAGTCTTGAGTAACAACAGTCAGTCAGTCAGCACTTTATTATTATATAAAATAAGAGGAGAGAGTTTAGTTTAATCATGAATAATAATAATAATAAATCTCCCTCCTAAGTAACGACCTCCTATACTATAACAATTGAACAGAAACTTTTCATAGTTTTCTTCTTCTTCTTCTATATATATATAGGGTAAGGTTCATGCGAGAACCACCCTTATTGCGAGAACCGCGAGAACCAATGTGAACACAACCTAAAATAGCTAAAAAAACTCTAACCAACCCCACCCCCCCCCCAAGCTAAAATGCTAAAAACTAAACTCCCAAAAAACCTAAAAAAATCTAAAAAAATTTTTTTTAATATTTTTTATGTTAAAATCGCTACTTTTAGTAGCAAAAAAAAATGTTTTTTTTTAATTTTTTTTTTTTTGGCTTCGAATAGTAGCGATTTTTTTATAAAAAATATTTAAAAAAAAAAATTTTTTGGGTGATTTTTAGCTATTTTTAGGCATTTTTTGTTGTGTTCACATTGGTTCTCGGGGTTCTCAGAACCGCAATAAAAGGTGGTTCCTAACGGATCTTTGTCCTATATATATATATAAAACAGCAATCGTCAACAATGAATGAAGAACAACAATACGATTTACCAAACGAAAGGAGCTAATGCAGGGTTTGGAACCACTATTTATTATTATTCACTACGTACGTGTTTCATTCAAAACACCATACCATATATACCTAGTAAGTCAAAATAACTGACCGATCTATACCAATAACACTGAACGAAAACACTAATTCGATTCGATTCGATTGACACCAAGTAAACCCTAATTCATACGACGGCATAGCAATAATAGCATACGACAATCAATTCAATTCGTCCAAATAAATTACGTCGTACCTTCGTCATCTTCCATCGAAAGAATGTGTAGTGTGGTAATTCTTGCTTGTTTGGTAATAATAAGTAGATGACCCCATCTAGCTGAGCATCCGACGTATCATTTTGGTTAGTGTTTCGGTAAGAAATTAAATCGAAGTTATATTTTAACCAAATGATTAAGAAAGTGTTCATCTAAAATTTGGCATGAGTTATCAATAAATAACAAAATGATATTTTCCCAACTACTTAATAAGATTTCCCGTATAAATATTGATATTCAAATGTTTCGATTAGATAAATAACGTGCTCTTTTATTTAGATAAAAAATCAACAAGTTACAACTTTTGAAAATGTTGTTTTATTAGGTTCTCTCCCCTTAAAAGATAAAATAATGTTGTTTTATTAGTTTCTCCCCTTAAAAGAAAAAAAATCATAACAATGAAAATTTTCAAATGCAATTAGTTATTTTAGAACGACGAATATCAGATTGAACTGGATGGCCATAGGTCGGCTTGTGAGATCGACCCGGTTCGATAATCCAAAGGGTTTCTCCATAGAGGGTATAACACCAGCTTAACGGGCTCAAACCGCGTTCTCGAAGGAATCATAACCCCTGATACCACTTGATACCAGTTGTGCCACCACAAGAGTTGAAACCCTATGGCGTAACGCAGGGTGGACAAACCCCCCGTATGGCTCGGATTCGAACTGGCGACCTTAATGGAGGCCAACAATCATGATTTTTTTCGATACTCACGAAGTAATAAAATTCATAAAGAAAATGCATCCAAAGAATCCTCAAACCACACCAAAAACCAAATATTGATACAACAATATACAATTTACATGCTAGTAAACTAGGAAAAAGTACAATTTATGAGAGGCAAGGACTTGGCCAACATACTTTGTGGTTGCTAATCATGCCCATTAACTTCTTAAAGCCGCATATTCGACCATCATGGATTACTTTGAGTAGTAAAGGTGCTTGCCCATGGAAATCATACTAGCTTCACACTGGTTCATACTCAAGTGTGTTAATATAACTAACCACATGCAAAAGAGGAAAACAAATAAAATGAACTTACATCTTTACTTGAAGAACGGAAATGTTTTTAAAGGAATCACGGATTCCCTAAATAAGCACGCCATTTTTCGATAAATGGCAAGTCACTTGGATTCATTTCTGGAATATCGCGTTCTTGAAGGATTTTGATTATTTCTGTTGTCTCGCCTAGAAGTTGGGCTGCATCATAGACACTGGCTTCCCTTTCCTCTATCACACTAGTGTGACATTTAATTGTTATCGCTTGTGGTAAGTTGGTGTAGGACCGAGTTTCGGGACCGAATCCGTGATTATCATGATTATGTTCATAGACGGGAAGATTAGAGACGGATGAAATACTTGCTTGTATTGATTTTGTAACATAACATAACAAGCCGGCCCGATTAACAAGCTAACCGAGCCATACCAAAGGAGTACACATCCGGGGAGAGACCAAGTGGTGATCTCTCCCGGTGAGGTCTCAAACCTCCTAAAACTTCCTTGTGTTGCAAATGGCAAGGGTTTTCTATTTATAGTCACACCCCTTGTCTTGCAAACACACACGGTCAACCGAATAACCCTCTCGTTTGACCACCTCAAACGAGCGGGTCTATACACGTTCGATAGACCGTTTCACTAACTATTACAAATTCAGCGTAAAATAAATCTAATCTATTCGACAAGCATCGGACACAAAATCTGCATCAACAAATTCCCCCTTGTCCGTTGCTGTCGAATGCCGAAAATGCAACTGCAATCGATCTTCAGTCAAGTATTCATCTTCTCTGTGTTAACAAATTCCCCCTTGACCGATGATCCAGGTAAGTAGTATCTTGACGCTTCTTGTATAATAGTTCCCCCTCAAAGTATGCGTATCCGTGTTGGGTGTTGTGCAATTTCCTCAAAAGGCTCAATTGACCGATCTTCCGCTGATCTTCCAATACTCCAACCGGCATTTGATAAGGGTTCCATTCTTTAAAAACTGCATCAAGTCTTGATCTTCAAGCATACTACATTGGTAGAGGTTTCTGGTGAACTGTCTTCTGTAAACCGTCTTTGTGGAATCGACCAAGTAATGCACTTTAATCTTCAGCATCAACACTCAGGAAAGTCAGCTAGACCAAGTGTATCCCTTGCAAGCTCAACCAGCATGCTTAGTTGAACTACATCCAGATCTCATTGTCTCGCCTTTGTGAAGTTGACCACGTAATGCACTACGGATCTTCAGCATCAGTACTCAGGAAGTCAGCTAGACCAAGTACATCGTTTGCAAACTCAACGAATTGAGTTACCCCCAGATCCCTGTAAAATCCCAAAGAAACATCAAACCCAAAACCGAATCCTGCAGGTCTTCAGTCTTGAACTATCAGCTTTCATAAAGATTCCCCAGGTCTTCAGTGAACAGCGCTTTTGTAACTACTGTAGACTTTAGAACCCTGTATTTTTCCATGCAAAACCTTTCACGCTGGCTGGAGAATTAATTAAAATCCTCAAATATGTGTATGTGCAAAACATTCCACGCCGAACCGTTTGTATCACCAGAAAATCACAAACTCTACCACCTGTGATTGCGTTTAGAAATTTACCGAAGAAATTCAACATTTGAAAATTTTTTATCCCCCCATTTCTTTGGTAAAATCTCTAAACCTTAACAGATTCTCTCCACTTCAAAGAAACTGTCGTCAAATGTTCACCAATTCCCTCCACTAAGCGGAACTGTCGTCAATCTTCATTGAATGTTCTCGGTTCCGAAAAATCACGAAAACGACTTTCTTCTTTGCATATTCTAGTTGAATAAGAACGTCCCCTAGTACCCCGTAGGATCCGACTTGTATCCCTCCAAAGACTTTGTGAACTCGTTAGGACCGGTATTGACATTCTAGGTTCATTCATTCGGTACCAAATGCGAGAATATGACAATAAACAAAAAGATTTCTTCGTTGCATATTCTAGTTGATAAAGAAATTTCGCCTAGTACCCCGTAGGATCCGACTTGTATCCCTCCAAAGACTTTGTGAACTCGTTAGGACCGGTATTGACATTCTAGGTTCATACGTTCGTTTTCAAATGCGAGAATATGACAATAAACAAAATGCTTTCGAACATTTACGAATAACCGATAACAATCATAAACATTGACGTGCGGAAGTGAACATACCGTTTTGTTTTTGGTTTTTGGCCCATAATAGTCGCGTCACCATTTTTGACATTTGCATCGGTAACCGTGACTACCCCACATTTTTCAAACTATCATCATCTTTTGTTTTCATCATCATCTAACTTCTGTCTTTCTTATCTTTCGCGATACCCAAAGAATATCCAGAAACATCAGGTCTTCTTCTCCTTTGCAAAACCTACATCAGCATACAACATATCCTTCGCTGGACGACGATCTGGATCCTTCGAAACAGAAGATATATGCTGGACGATTGATGCTCGAAAGATGAATTGGTCAACGAAGGATTTGACCTTCGAAAGATGGATCAGGTCGAAAGATATCCTTCGAGCTGATCAGACTTTTCGAAAGATGGATCAGGTCGAAAAATATCCTTCGAGGATCATCTTTCGAAGTTGTTGAGGGTTCCCACAAATATCTGGTATCTTTCGATCCGGATCAGGTCGAAAGATATCCTTCGAGGATCATCTTTCGAAGTTGTTGAGGGTTCCCACAAATATCTGGTATCTTTCGATCCAGATCTGGATCCTTCGACCCAAAGTCTCATCTTTCGAGCACCTTTTTCATCTTTCGGGATATGAAGAAACCCTAGTTTCTTTAAGCAGCCGCCAAGAACATCAAGAACACAGCCTCTGTTCAATTTTGCAGATTTGACGAAAACACTTTGTATACAATTTTTGATGATGATAACTTGAATATTTAGGTGAAAAACATAAAACCCAACACTCGTTTCAGCACAGATCTGAATATTCGGGTCCAGATCTGAGATTTTCTCATTTTCACCCAACTTTTCTTCTTGAACAAAAATCACAAAAATCACAGATCTAGAGCACATGTGACTTAGTAAGCGGTTAGATTTACTAAATCGGGCACCATGGCTCTGATACCAATTGTAGGACCGAGTTTCGGGACCGAATCCGTGATTATCATGATTATGTTCATAGACGGGAAGATTAGAGACGGATGAAATACTTGCTTGTATTGATTTTGTAACATAACATAACAAGCCGGCCCGATTAACAAGCTAACCGAGCCATACCAAAGGAGTACACATCCGGGGAGAGACCAAGTGGTGATCTCTCCCGGTGAGGTCTCAAACCTCCTAAAACTTCCTTGTGTTGCAAATGGCAAGGGTTTTCTATTTATAGTCACACCCCTTGTCTTGCAAATACACACGGTCAACCGAATAACCCTCTCGTTTGACCACTTCAAACGAGCGGGTCTATACACGTTCGATAGACCGTTTCACTAACTATTACAAATTCAGCGTAAAATAAATCTAATCTATTCGACAAGCATCGGACACAAAATCTGCATCAACAGTTGGTGAGACAAGAGGCAATTATATCAGCAATCATTGATGATAAGCTGCCGAATAGTTCGTTCTGGCTAACCGTGGCATCAATGTTGGTGTGGCAGTTACGTAGGATTGTTTCGGTTATACGATACATTGAGTTGGCACCAACGGACCTGCGTATCAAATCATCATTCTCGCCTCCAGTATCATCCTTATTTCTATCCTCCGAGCAAGCTATATTCTTAGCTTTATCCCTGAACCACTCAACAATCTGTTCATTTGTATTTGTATTTGCCTTTAAAGCAGGGTCTTGCAACTCGTTTCCTAACCATTTTTTGTCGAATATAATTTCTTGCCACAAAGTTTCAGCCGCCTTTTGGAAACTTACATGATCATTTTTATCTTTGAGACTTCTTTCCACCACTTTGACATACTCAAGACCTTCCCTAACACTTTCCAACAAGCTATCAACTTCCTCCGTTTGGATTTTAGGAAGGGAAACAGCGATGGTTGTTAGGGTTACCACTGGTAACCTCCAACAATCTACACATGGAACATCATGATCATCAATGCGGTCAAACTTTTTAACTCCTTCAAAACTGCTAGTAGACTTTCCAAGAATTAGCTTCATGAGATTGTTGGGTTGGCTTTTTGCACCCTTTTGGATCAATCTATTCACAGTTTTTGAAAGGCCTTTTAATGTTCTCTCACCAAGCTCTATCTCATCTTCAAGTTGCAACACATAAGGGCGAAGATCATTGTTTCCTTCCAACCTCTCAAACTTGTTTCCCAATAATGGAAACACTTTCTTTAACAACCTCTTAATACAACGAAAACTATACAAGAAACATATCATAAACAAAAATGGGATCAAGGCTATTACCTTGCATACCACCACAACTCCATTCTGCAATCCTATGCAAATACTGAAAAATAGCCTTTTCAAAGTCTCAATGATCACCTCGAGGTTGCGGCTACGAAATGGGAGTCTAATACTAGTGTGTTTCCAATCATACAACTTCTGAGTCCAGCGACGTTCTACTTTAAAGACTTTGAAATGGTTTCTAATGATTTTGGAAGACACTTTAAAGCTTAAGGTTGCAAAACATCTAGAAAGTGGTGCGATTGTGCCAATCACAAGTCCGATATACTGTACTATGACAATTACTATCATGGACCAGCCGTAATCTGAATCATAATCATATTCCTCATAATACCGTGTACTTTGAATAAGGAAGAACATAGTACGAGAGTGTAAGATAGTGACTAAAAGACATATTACCCCAGAAGCAGATGTGGTTTGAAAGCAAGCTGTTATGAATTGGGGGCTGCCACTTCCTGCCATGATCCAGTGGTTGATCACATTCTTATGTAGCTTCTCAACTGTTAGTATTTCTCCTGGTGATTTTTGAGTCTCTTTTGAAGCTGTTTCATGACCTTGTTGGTATTTTGATTCTATAATCTTTTTGGACTTTAGAATCGCTACAGATGAACATACATGTACCATCAACAATACAACCAATAAAATCGCATAAGTGGAAGCTATTGTGTTAATTTCTACTGATGTATGCATTGTGAAAAAACCATAGAGGGTATAATGCCCCGTATATGTAGATAGAACTCCAGTTTGTATTTGGATGCAAACATTGACAACTAAGGTGATGACAAGAACACTCAAAGCTGTGATGTTTGACAAAAGCTCATTGATGTCCATGGTTGCTAAACAAGGCAATAAATTGGCCATCATGGTGCACATAAAGGCCATGCTTCCGAGCTTTGCCACTTTGTCCACAAAACCCAGCATCGAACCGGCTAAATCCACAGGTAACTTCATTGCGATAGATATGACAGTGAGGAAAGCAGCATTAATTCTAAAATACTTACACGGAAACCATAGCTTTCTGCTACGGAAACCGTGTAATAAATCAGCAACCATGGCAAGGATGCAAACCAGAGATGCTAACGCGATGTACATCCCAATCCAAAACATAGGTGCGCTGTAGTGGTTTTGGAGTTCTGATCGGGTTATAAACTCTAGGTATCCTAACAATGCTTCTGTAATATTGTCAGTAACATTGTAGGTGATGAGGATACGTCCTTGGTCCGACCGAATCATCGCCAAACATAGAACCGAGCCATAATACATCAAGGTCGGATCACACCCTACGCCATAGACGGAACGGACAAATGCACTGGTGCGCCATAACTAACTGGGCCCCACGGACATAACCGTCATGACAGTGACTGGTCCGACCCTAACTAACTCGCCACGTCAGCATACCCAAAGACTATAAATACCATACTTAGACCTCCAAAACGGGTAATCACGACTTTCTCTCTCTAGACTCTCCTCTCTCTCTCCCTGGCCTGTTTTCCTCCTCACAAACACTTACTCTCACGCCCGAGCTTGGTCACAGAGAGGACCCCCTCCTTGTGACGAGGCTGACGGTGTGCTTGTTTCCTTGTGATCTTGAAGGTTCTTTGCTAGGTCATCTGAAGCTCTGCTCTAACCAGGTCGGACAAACTGGTTTTGAGTCTTCAGTAGCATCGCTGATTTCATGTACAAGTCGGAGATACTCGTTTGATGAGTTAAAAGCCATAACTCTAGGGGAAAATAATGTGGAAATAATGTGGGCAAAGCATAGGATTGGAAGGCTTAACTATAAAGCCGCTACAATGATTAAAGATGCCAAATTCTCAACAGCCACTACTTTTCTGCAGACTTAATTGATAAGAGATGCATGATAACTTTTTGTCCTTTTATCCCACATTTGATTGTTGAAAATTCGTCTGTAATAATCTCACCTAACCTAATTGGTCATTAATAATCACACCTCAGAATATTTCCCTCACCAGTCCCACCTTTCACCTATTTTTTCTACAATGGTCCCCCGTTAGAAAAACTTAACGGAGTTAAGCTTTTTTCCAAATAACAAACAGATTTTTTAGGGCTTTTGATTAGAACGACGATACGAGTCCATTGATGTAAAACTTGTCTCGAAACGGTGCTCCAAATGATGAAAACGACGCTTTAATTCGGGTGTTTAAATTTCCAATTAACCAAAATCAAGTCACTTGGAGCACCATTTCGAAGTAAGTTTTACATCAATGGACTCGTATCATCGTTCTGATCAAAAGCCCTAAAAAATATGTTTGTAATTTGGAAAAAAGCTTAACTTCGTTAAGTTTTTTTAACAGGGGACCATTATAGGAAAAATAGGTGAAATGTGGGACTGGTGGGGGGAATATTATGAGGTGGGATTATTAACGGCCAATAAGGTCTAGGTGGGATTATTACAGGCCAATTCCCCTTGATTGTTTACATTACAACAACTTTTATTCAATAACTAGTTTTTTTTACGTCACGCGTTCCGGCGAAAACGAGTAAATAATAATGTAAAACAAACGTGATTTGAAAATAAATAATGTTGTTTAAAAAGCTAAACCATTATAACGATTTAGTTTATCATCGTACCGTTTTATGATACCAAATAAATACTTATTTTGAATACAACTTCGTTTTTAACAAAACTTATAACAGAATGTCAGTGAAAAAATTAAGCACAACTACGTACTTAAATTTTTAGAAAAAAGTTATAAACGTAAATTATTAAAGAAGTATAAAATCAATCGATAAATTAATATATGCCCTAAAAAGAAAAAAACAATTATTAAAAAATGGTAAAGGTAATATATGTTTTTAAAAAAGGAAAAAAATCAAAAATATGTCACTAAAAGTAATTATAATAATAAACTATTATGATATATTAAATAATAAATAATAAAAAGCTATATATTATTATAAAAATAAAGTTACTATTTATCAACCCTCATCAACAATATATATATATATATATATATATATATAGTCTTAAATATATATATATAATGCTTTTAAAGCATAGGAACTAGTGTGAAACACATGAATACTCTTCCTTAAAGGTTAAAGCTACATTCCATTTCTACCAAAAACCTGACTTGATTAATTAATTTTTTTTAACGTTGAGAATCTTTAACTTTTTGTGAGAGAGATCTCACGCCCTCCTAAACAGAGGGTCCTAACCCTACTCTAGTCAGACTATGCTGTCTTAACCGGGTCCACGCTGGCGTCAGAGTTTGGCTAACGGCGTTCTCCGGGAAACCATACCACTCACTGCCAATGGCAGGGGCTTGCGCCACCACAGGAGAGAATCTCTTTGGCGTAACGCACGGTGGACTAAAACCCGGGGTGGCTCGGGCTTGAACTCTTGATGGAGAACTAGCCTTCATTGCCTTTATCCACCAAATATGGCACTAGTGGGGATTGAACTTGGGTCTCCAAAGAGAACCCAAGTCTTTCCAACCAGTAGACTACAAGTGATGGATGACTTGATTAATTAATTAGCAACCAAACGAAAAAATAACCCTGAGGGACCACGTGTGACTACCAAACACTGTGCTAAGTAACAACCGAACGACAAACAAATCCAGAGAAAAGCGTAAAGCAAAAAATTAAACTTATTAAACTTCTGTGACCAAATTATAAAAAAGTCAAAGTTTTATTAAAAAAAAAGCAAATTGGATTTAAATAATCCGAACTGGCTTTTTTTGTCCAATAATAATCTCAACTCAGTTATTCACCCATAATGGTCCGAACTTTTCCCTTTTGTTTGTAAAATAGTCCACCGTTAAAAAAACATAACAGAGTTAAGTTTTTTTTCAAGTTACAAACCGATGTTTTCGGTCTTTTGATCTGAACGAGGATACGAGTCTGTTGATGTAAAACTGTGTTCAACCCTAAAAACATCAGCTTACTGATTTGAATCTTTGTTATTTGTGATTTTGATTTGCTATTGGCTATTCAAATGATAATTTTTTTGGGTTGTCAACTTCCAGTATTCAAGAGTCAAAAAGGGATTGGTTCGCTTATGGAATGGGTTGCTTACGGAATTCGCTTTTACTCCTAATTTATCATTATTAATCTCTTAAATAAATTTATATTTTAGCAATGTTAAATCGAAATCGAACTTTTGAATTTGGTTATGCAAAAAAAAAAAAAAAAAGAACCGTAAACAAGTAGCTTTAATTGAATCACAAAAGGGCCCAGACTTTGTTTCGCTTAAGGCCTCCAAAAACTTTGGAACGACCTTGATTTCCGTTTGGGTTTAGAATCGGCTTTGGTCCACAAAGCGATTCGTTTGTGCACCACTATCATGATCCTCGTGTCCAGATTGAGGAGAGAATCGCTCACTTTTGGGCATGGCGAAAAACTACAAGACCTGGGCCTAAACTAAGCATGTAGAAGAGTTGGCCTCTTTGTTGTCCAATATGGGCCTTAGCGATAGCACATATACATGATACTCTAAAGTCAAACTAGTTAATGGTAGGGTTGTAATCGAACCAAACGAACACGAACAAGGTCATTTTCGTGTTCGTTCGTGAAGGAAATTAACATGTTCGTGAACTGTTCACGAACGCATGTCGAGCATAAGTTTATGTTCGTGTTCGTTCGTTAAGGAAATTTAGTTGTTTGTGAACAGTTCGTGAACGCTGGTATAACTAGTTAAATACAACAATCAAATGATAAATCAAAACCCAGGAAGTATACTACAACTACCAAACAATGAATCAAAGTTTAACTAACTTATACATAATTATTCAAAGTTTAACTAACTGAGACATAATTATCCCAAAAAATTTCTTGAATATCCAAATTTTCGCTAACTTAGAAAAAATAGGGTTTCAGGTTTTCAATATGTTTAGATAAAAGATTTAATAATAATTATTAATATAATCAAACGAACGAACGTAACTGAATATATTACCGAATGTTCAAGAACGTAGTCGAATGAACGAGACATTTTTTCGTGTTTGTTCACGAACGTAGACCCCGAGATCTATGGACGTAGTTTTTTAAAAGACTTAGTTTGCTATTCAAAAAGAGGTAGCGGCGCAGCTTGTTGCCCTTTGGGTCATAAATCTATTTTTTGGTTAAATTAGTATTTGAATAACGTGTGATTATAATCTCCACAAGGTGAGGAATTTTATAAATTACACCGATATTAACCTAACAGTGTGTGATTTCACTAGTAAATAAAGAGGCTTCATAACCATCACATGACCATATAGCCTGATGATGATTGTAAACCATACGAGCATCTAGTCATTCTAGCTATAACATAACTTGGCAAATACCACGTCGGATACGCCAAGACAAAGGGGACAAAACAGACATTGTGAAGGCGACATGTGGCCAATGATATTCCATAGACCATTGCACCACAGATCTCCACTATAGGTTATCGCAGGAGATACAAGAAATACAATTGATAGCCACACCCAGCCAATCACGTTCTGTGGATTCGCATTCCTCCCAACATCCATTAGTGGATGACACAAAATAGACCACGAGGACATCCCGATAGCAACGTCTGGCTAATAGCAGGATACGGACGCACACCCTCCTATGCCACCACTAACGGTTAGTAGAGACGAGACCAAAGGGATATTATGACAGTGACGTTTTGCCCAATCAATTCTCACAGAACAGTTCGTGAACACCGGTCTCGAACACAAACGAACGCAAAAAAGTCAAAGTTTTGATGACGTAGAATTCTTATGTAGCAGTTCAGGTCAAAAAACTAACTGAATTAACTTTTAGTTAGTATAAGATCGTTGAGTGAAAATACGTTAAAATTTGAGACTATCATAAAACATTATCTTAGTTGGGACTTGTGACTCATGGCATCTAATATGTCAATGCCATAATTTTTAAAATCCATTTGTTCTTGTTATTTTCACTAAACCATAAAGACAACAAAAAAATAACTCCTTTTTGTTTTAACTATTCATGTGGTGCTTTTTTTAATGACCAACAAAAGCATGATTATCCAAGTAAACTCAATGGTAAAAGGCCATCCACGCCCACTCGGTTGGAAATGGACCCAGGAAACCCACGACTGATGCTCTGGTTATGGCTACACTTCATAATCCACTTGTTTAGGTTTGTAAAACATGTTTAGATACCTGAAAAGTTTTGGTCAAGTCAAATCTTTATCCTTCAACTAATATGCTTTTTTTAATGACCAACAAAAGCATGATTACCCAAGTAAACTCAATGGTAAAAGGCCATCCACGCCCACTCGGTTGGAAATGGACCCAGGAAACCCACAACTGATGCTCTGGTTATGGCTACACTTCATAATCCACTTGTTTAGGTTTGTAAAACATGTTTAGATACATGAAAAGTTTTGGTCAAGTCAAATCTTTATCCTTTAACTAATATGTTTTGATGGTGTGTCCTATATTAATGTATGGTTGTGATAGGTAACTAACTATATTGTGTATATTTTTTTTAATTTGACTGACCCAAAAATCAGTGAAAATTATATAGTTAGATGTTTCGTATTCAAGTCGGTGCTAATAATTAAACAATGGTCTCGTGGGCCGTACCTATAGTACAAGTAACTTAGGCTTGGGCCTAGGACGTGTTGATACATATTTATGGACGCGACTCGACTCGTCTTGATTCGAGATTGTGGACGCGACTTTGCTCGGCTTATTTTGTGACGACTTTCCTCCGTTGTTTACAAGAATTCAAGCCGACACAAGAGACAAGACAAGGACTGGACTCAACATCACAGTCCTTGGGCTAAGACAAGTTGACGAAACAAGACTTGGGCTTATCTGCTTTGGGCCGAAGCCCATCATTGGCGAAACAGCCCAGAAGTCGACGAAACAGGTGTGTTTCGTCGACCATGATGCTGATTCGTCGCCTGTTTTCTGTTTCGTCGAGTATGTATGTGTCTGTAGTATAAATAGAGTTCTGTTGTTCTGTTTCGGCAGACACTTGAACAGAAGAACAAGAGAGAACCCACAGAGCACACACACACGAGAGAGAGAGTTTACAAAGCACATTTGTAAACGTTGGATTGTAACTGAACCCTTTCATTCGTATTAATACAGTGGTGTTAAACGGTGATATTTGCGTGTCGTGATATTACGTGTTCTATCTCGGTTTGCTATTCCGGTTGGATTCCGCACAACCGGAGTGGTTCGTATACAAGGATTAGGCGACTAGATCCTCCCCTAGCCGGACCTACAAGTGGTATCAGAGCCTTGGCTCTTCTCCTTGTTAAAACCGAGTGTTTTCGGGTTGTTTTTCGGGATTTAAAGTTCATATTTTTCTGGAAAACTTGTTAAAATCGGCTGAAATCTTGGTGTTTTGCTGGAAGTTCTTATAAAAACCACTATACTTTTCATACTCACATATTAAAAGTTGGTTTTTAGTGAAGTTTCGAGCAAAATTCTGGTTTCGGAAACTTTTCGGGTCACCGGAATCATCATATTTTTACCGGAAAGTTCTTTGGGTTCTTTGCAACCTTCAAAGTGTTCTTGATACAATACACTTTTTGATCTTTAAAATTTAACTTGTAAAATTGTTTGGGGTTATTGGAAATTGAAATTGAAAAGAATTTATTTTAAAATACTACTCACCTTACCGGGTTAGTGAACTCTCCATACCAGTTGTTTGAAAAAGTTAACTGTGTCAGAAACAGATCTCACCAACCCAGTTACTTCTTCGACGAATCAGACATCAGACGAAACAGGTCCCTTTCGTCAAGCACCTTCACGACGAAACAGACATCCTGTTTCGTCGACATTACTTGTAGTTGGGCTTCTGTTTCGTGGACTTTGTTGTGGGACTGGGCTAGCATATTGGGCTTCTGTTTCGTAGTCAACCTTGGGTTTCTGTTTCGTCGAGTGGCAGCCCTAAATCACAAGTGGGCTTGTTTCTTCGACACATTTAGCCCAATATCAGTTTCGTCGAACCCTTTGTTTCGTCAAGCCCATCACGTCCAATCTGTTTCGTCGACTGATAGGCTCCTATTTGTTTCGTCAATCACGTCTGTTTCGTGGAAGCTGTTTCATCGAAACACTTATCAGTTTTTAACAGAAGGCATACAAAACTGTTCTAACTGTTTGTTTGAGTTGTAATTTTCAGATATTATTTTTCTTGATCAAAAATGAATTCGGCCTGGGGTGTTCCCTTACCTGCATCTCCTGCATGGGCCGAATCTCCCGTACCTGCATCATCGCAAGCTAATGCTACATCTACCGGTCAATGGGCATTCGTATCAAATCAAGCTCCAAGTGTTCAAAGCATTTTGCTAAGTGAAAGTGAAACGGGAAGTTTGAATAGGCCTCCAAAGTTGATGCATTTAAGTGAATATCCGGGATGGTTTGGTAGATTTCATACATACGTCCTTGGTCAAAATACAGAATTATGGTTGCGTTTTATCACAGATTTTGATCAAACAATAGAGGTTGCCGCTTCATCTGCTGCTACATTTGCCGATCTTACAGAAGATCAGAAGAAGGTGTATGACTTAGAGAAGAAAGCGTATGCCATCCTTACTCAGGCGTTAAGCAAAGATATTTATCATCAATTTGTCAGTCACAAGACAACGAAGAGGTTGTGGGACGCATTGAAAACAAGGGGCATAGGAAATGAAGCGACACGTCAATTAAGAAAAGACCTGCTAAAGAAAGAGTTTGATGGTTTTACTTGTATGCAGAATGAATCTTTAGGAGATTTGACAAGTCGATTTACTCATTTGCTGACTGAATTGGGAAATATTGGGGTTGTAACAACTTCAGCAGAGACAGTGAAGAAGTTTGCAGATGCACTGCCACCTCAATGGAATAATTTCTTAGAAATCCTGAAGTACAATGGCACTTTGGATACAACAAACTTCGGTGACTTTGCTCAACTCCTGGAAAACAAGAATCAGGAAGAAACTCTCAAGGCTAAAAGAGTTCCAGTGCCACAAAATCCTGACATGTATTATGGAGCTTCTAGCACTTCTACAAAACCTTCTGCACACGCTCCACTTCAAACAGCATTTGTGTCTAGCACTAGCTTGTATGACATTCCTCCTCCAACAACAGACATATATGGAAATCCGCTTAATTCAGTTCCTCAACCAGTGCCACAACAGCAAAGCCAACAACCTATCAGAGAAACTGATATATTCGGAAATCCACTTCCTCCTCCTCCTCCTCAACAGCAAGCGTGTTTTGGAAGCACATCATCTGCTGGTCAGCAATCAAAGCAAAATACAGTACGGCTCGACACCTCAAGCTTTTCTAAAGTCAGTGTTGAAGTAGCAAAAGAACACATGGAGCTGCTAAACACTTTGGTGAGCGCATACTGTGGATTGGTGGAAGGTCAGATTGGTAACATTAATCTGACACAAGAAGACTATCAGCAGATAGATAAAGAGGAGATGGAGATAATGGACATCAAGTGGGCCTTTGCCAGTGCTGTTAGGCGAGCAAAGGATTTCATGGAAAGAACAGGCAGAACCAGCTTGGAAGGCAAGAAAGACACCAAGTATGGGTTCGATAAGCAGGCTGTTAAGTGCTTCAATTGCGGGGAACGTGGTCATTTCAAGCGTGAATGTACGAGGCCATCTCAACATGGAAACCAGAATCCTTTCAGGGGTCAAGGCAACCAGCAGAACCAGAACAGGAACAATGTTCGCACATTGGTGCCTGTCAACAACCAGACTCAAGCAGGACCATCAAATGCCAACCAGGCACTTGTGGTTCAAGTAGATGAAGGTTGTGATTGGTCAATCCAGTTGGGTAATGATGCTCCAGATGGAACAGCTTGTTTTGCTGAGATCGTGAAGGATTTGAATCACGCCAGTGGTGGAGAATCTTCCGCCAATGGTAGTGACTCTTCTGAGGATGAAGACTCTTCTGGTTATAGTGGAAGCTCAGATGAAGAATCCTCCACTTCAGGGAATGATCGGGCAGATGACACATCAAGTGCGTCAGTCGATGCAAATATTGATGAGCTTTTGGAAGAATCTACAGCAGGAATTCAAAGAAGATCTATTTTGGTGGATCAAGCTGCTTATTCTTCGTCTTCTCTCCATTCAGCCTTTATGGCTAATGTCGACAGTTCATCAAGTCAGGTATGTGTCGATGAACCCACCTCTGTTAGCTGTGATAATTGTGATAGTTTGAATGTTAGATGTGCTGATTTGGAAGCAAACATGTCTGAGTTGCAAGGCAAACACGATGCTTTACAAGCTAGTTTGTTTGAATTGCAAGACAAACATGTTCTAGTGAATGATAAGTGGTGTGAATTGCAAGGCAAACACGAGGCTTTGCAAGAGAAATATGATGTGACATTCATTCATAATCAGAAATTGACTGTTGATCTTTCAAAATGCACTGAAGCCAACATGTTTTATGAAAACCATGAAAAGAACTTTAAGTCGATGATTGAAACATTAAAGAAAGATAAAACCGAGCTGACAAAAATGGTTTCCAGAAAACAAACTGACATAAATTTGTATATCACACGTCTTGAGATAATGCAAAAGGAAATGGCTTGTGTTAAAACCGAAAGTGAGGCGATCCGACTCAAGTTAGATAGTTATTTGAGCTCTAGCTATGTGTTGGATCACATCATTGACGTACAGAAAGAGAAACGGGATGTCACATGCATTGGATACAAGAAATGTCCACCACCCGTGAGAAACAATTATGATGCCATGCCCGATGAGGAGTATAGAACTCATTTTGAACCATCTGTTCCTCTAGATGTTAAGGAATTTGCAGCAGAATGTGCAACAGGTCTCGGATACAAGAAAGAAGTATCATCAGATTCAGATGTGTCAGCAGATACATGTGTGTCCTCTGCTGAACAGAATCAGGATCCTACAGTTGTGATTGAGGATACTGATTCTTCTGATGATGAATCTGATGATACTGATTCGGAAAAGTCTGATGCGGTAATCAAAGAAGAGGACATACCTCTTGAGAATCATATTCTATGTGATCCTCCCGCAAAACCCGCTAAGACTGTTCCAACCGAGTCAACATCTGCAAAAGAGTCGGAGAGTGTGGATTTGCTGTACACTCTTGTTGGTGATGATAAAGTTTATTCAGACAAAGATTTTCCTATTAAGAATGTTAATCAATCTTTAATCAGTAAAGTCTTTGAAAATTCTACAAGTAAGTTTTTGGGAAAGACAGGATCACGTGTTACAGTGACACAGTGCCCTCCTATCCCAAAGGCCGAAGTTCGAAAACAATTTGGCAATCAAAAATTACCAACAGTGCAAAAACAGCAAAATCATGCCAAACCAAGAGGTAAAACACCGACTCAAAGTCAAAGGAAGCCGAATCAGAAGAAAAAGAAGAATGTGAACTTTGTGAAATCTAAGGGAACGGACAAAATTGCAAAGTTTGAAAATCAATCTAATTTAGATTTTGTCCAAAAAGCAACTGTGATGAAAAGGAATGAACCAAGTTGTTCAAAACCTAGTACCTCGGGATCACAAAGTTCATCATCGGCAAGACGACCACATGATACTTCGGGGTTTGTTGAACGAAGATCATGTTTTGAATGTGGAACAATCGGGCATATTGTTCGAAATTGCCCGTATCTTCATAAACAAAAAGGCATAGTTGATGATCCCCGTGGCCCAACTGACCGCAAGCGATCTGTTTCTGTAAAACAAGATCCTCGACTCATAAGAGAAAGGGAAAAGAAACAGAAACGTCAACAGGTCAAGAAAATTGAAAAAGCAATTAAAACCGATGTGGCTCAAAAACAATCTGTTTCTGTCAAACCAAACAATTTAAAAACTTCAGACAATCATGAAGTTAAGTTTTTAAAGAATAACACTGGTATAACAAAACAGACTTGGAAACCAAAAACGGTTACTGAATCAGGGGGACCATCACAATTTCCGAATCATCAAAAGGTGGAAGTTATTGTTGTTGATAAAAATGGAAGACCCAAGACCACAATGGCTTGGGTCCCCATCTCCAACTAATCGATTGAGTTTATGTGCAGGGTGTTCCAGGAGGAACTATCAGTAGTCATTGGATTGTTGATAGTGGGGCATCCAGGCACATGACAGGCGACATGAAGCTTCTCTACGACGTCAAATCTATTAGAGGAGGTTATGTTGCTTTTGCTGGAGATAAGGGCGGATATATAACGGGTGAAGGAATGATTTCCAACGGGGTTGTTAGCTTTGATAAGATCAACTTTGTGCAACAACTTGATCACAATCTTCTTAGTGTTTCTCAAATTTGTGATAAGCAGTTCTCAGTACACTTTGATGCTAATGGATGTTATGTGCTGAAACCCGGCTTCAAAATTCCAAAAGAATGGATTCTCTTGTCGGCTCCAAGGATAAATGATTTGTATGTCCTTGATATGAGCCAAGCTATCACAACGTCTGCACAAGCAACTTGTTTTGTTTCCAAAGCCACAGAAAAAGACACAATCTCTTGGCACAGGCGAATGGGTCACATTCACTTACGCAAAATGAATCATTTGGTGTCAAATGAATTGGTGAATGGTGTTCCTCTTAAAAATTTCCATCTTCAAGACGTCTGTGTCTCGTGCCAGAAAGGAAAACAAACGAAGAAGCGACATCCTACAAAGAAAGTCAACACGGTGGCTGTTCCTCTTGAACGTTTGCACATGGATTTGTTCGGTCCTGTCAAACACAAAAGTATTAGGAATGATCAATATTGCCTCGTGATAACTGATGATTATTCAAGATTTTCTTGGGTGGCGTTCATGGCACATAAGAGTGAAACCTTCGGTATTATCAAAAACTTGATCATTCAGATTGAGAATCTATATAAGTTGAAGGTTAGGCGGATACGCAGCGACAATGGTACTGAATTTAAAAATCATGCCATGGCGGAGTTTTGCACTTCAAAAGGTATTCTTCACGAATTTAGTGCAGCTTATACTCCTCAACAAAATGGCGTCGCTGAACGTAAGAACCGCACATTGATCGAGACTGCTAGGACTATGTTGGTAGAGTCACAGTTGCCGATTCCATTCTGGACTGAAGCTGTGTCCTCTGCATGTTATACGTTGAATCGAGTCCTCACAGTCAAAAGGCACAACAAGACCTGCTTTGAGCTTATTAACAAACGGAAACCAGACTTGTCTTATCTTGAACCGTTTGGAGCTCCTTGCACAATTATCGATCCTAATGGAAAGTTTGGGGCAAGAGCAATTGAGGGATACTTTCTTGGGTATTCCACCCCGAACTTAAGAGTCTGGAATCTAGAGACTAAAAGGGTCGAGGAATGGTCTGAAGTCAGAGTACAAAGGCACACTTTACCAGTTAGAAATCCTGGTCAGCCTTGGATGTTTGAGTACGATGACTTTTTCAATTCGATCAATGTTGAAGCAGTTGAAGAAAATGCTGCGGCAAGGATGTTTTTCGAGAGTGACAATGCAACAGATTCACCTTTGGTTCGTCCCATTATCGTCAATCAAGAACCATCTTCAGTGAACAATAATGCTCTCGACAATGAGGATTTTCACGATGCTACCGAATTGAACGAATCTTCAGAGGATGATGAATTCCTAGATGCAGATCAAGAAGTTCCAATAACAGCAGTTCATGGTACTTCAGAGGGTACTCCTCCAGTGGGCGTCCCTGGAACAGCTGAAGCTACTGCATCATCCTCTTCGGCAATTCCGGGCATTGAATTAATTGTTGATCTTAATCTCAACAATCTGGGTACAAATATTCCAGTTCAAGATAATCCAGAAACAAGGATTCACAATACCCATCCTCAACAAAACATCATCGGAAATGTACAAAGTGGCGTTCAAACAAGAAACATGTTGCGAAACAACAACAATGCAGGGTTGTATGCAACTATCAGAGAATCTGGTCAACAAAACGATTGGTCTTTCGCGTGTTATGTCTCACAGGAAGAGCCAAGAACTTGGAAAGAAGCTTTGAAAGATAGCTCTTGGGTTGAAGCAATGCAGGAAGAACTGCAACAATTCCAGAAGCTTGGTGTCTGGAAACTCGTAGAGAAACCTGCTGGTTACAAGAAGATTGGTACCCGTTGGGTGTTTAAATGCAAAAAGGATGACCGTGGAATCGTTATTCGCAACAAAGCAAGGCTAGTCGTTCAAGGTTTTCGTCAGATAGAAGGGATCGACTACAACGAAGTGTATGCACCTGTTGCACGTCTAGAAGCAATTCGGATTTTTCTGGCTTATGCCTCATTCAAAGGTTTCAAGGTATACCAGATGGACGTGAAAAGTGCATTCTTACATGGTGTGGTGGAAGAAGAGGTGTACGTCGAACAGCCTCCAGGTTTTGAAGATCCTATCCATCCCGATCGGGTTTGGTTGCTCAACAAAGCTCTATATGGTCTACATCAAGCACCGCGAGCTTGGTACGCAACCTTATCTAATTATCTGCTGGAGAACGGTTTTCGCAGAGGTCTTATCGATTGTACTCTTTTCATCAAAGAACAAGATGGAGATCTTCTACTGGTACAGGTATACGTTGATGATATTATTTTTGGTTCTACTAATGATGTTTTGTGTAGGGATTTCGAGCGTGTTATGCAGGATAAATTCGAGATGAGTGCTATGGGGGAAATGACTTTCTTTTTGGGCCTACAAGTACAACAAACCGAGTCTGGGATATTCATCCATCAGACTAAATATGTTGGTGACATCTTGAGCCGGTTCCAGATGTCTGATGCAACGCCCATCGGTACCCCATTGCCGCAAAATCACGGAATTACTCCAGACTTGAAGGGTCAAGATGTTAGCCCCTCACACTACCGCGCGATGATCGGATCTCTTATGTACCTCACAGCATCAAGACCAGATATAATGTACCCAACGTGCCTGCTTGCCAGATATCAAGTGAACCCGAAGGCCTCACATCTTGCTGCTGTAAAAAGGATTTTTCGTTATTTGAAGGGTTACCCTGACACCGGTCTATGGTACCCTAGGGATAATAACTTTGACTTGATCGCTTTCAGTGATTCTGATTTTGGCGGATGCAAAATCGACGGCAAATCCACAACGGCTGGATGTCAGTTTTTGGGAAATCGCCTAGTCACATGGCAGTG